>JAVMKO010000005.1:87885732-89251012 GCA_032164245.1 Sternotherus odoratus | reverse complement strand
AAAAAAGGAGCAGTCTAAGGACATTTATGCCAACAGTTATTTATGTACCTCAGATTAATTGAAAAATGGGGCAAAAAGGAAATAAAAACTTGGACCAAATTGTGACTCTCTGATTTTTATCCTATTGCACATGCAAATTAATATTGTTTTTTTTTCTTTATTATCTTGTGTGCATATTCTACTTGCCTGTTAATTTCTGCACAGCCACCTATAGAGAAATTACTCATCCTTGTAGGAATAATCTGAATATGGAAAGGTACTTAAGAGCTGTGAGAATTAAGGGTGGTCCATACTAAAATATGTGATTTCCCAGCACATTTCTGGAATGTACTTTAACAGTTTGACATGCAGAGATCTGAGTGTTACTCTCAATGGATTTGCGGGGAGGTTACTACTCAGCTCCCACCTTATCCTCTGAATTTAGCAATGTGTTTGAAAGTGTGGTTGTGTTGAAATCATTCTGAAGGGAAGAAATCTTACCTCCTGCCCCACTTATGTGTATGAAAAGATGCGTCTAATTAGTCAGTGTTAGAGTAAACCACAATGTTGTCTGCATGCTCCTTAGTCATACGTTTTCCAAAAACTTGTCTGGTATATGCTTCCATAATATGTAGATGAGCAAAAATATAATGCAATTACTATTTGTCAGACTTCACCAAAGCAGCTTTTCTTTAGTAGAATATCTAAAACAACCAAATAATGTGAAACTGAGTTTTGTCATTTAGCTCCCAAATGTTAACAATGTTTCACTTTGCTTCTTGACAGTTAATTAAACCATATCTGTGGCAGCAAAGCACTTGATTGCTTCATGCTTAGTTATTCTTCTGCAATGTGTATATCATGTAAAAAAAAACAAACCACCTCAACTATTTTGATAAGTCCATGCCAAATAACTGAGATTGATATTCTGCAAAATTTGTCTATTACCTGTGCTTGTTGATATCCTGCAAGCTTTATTACCTTGAGGCCCCTCTGCTGAAAATATACCCACCCCGTTGTGGTGGAAGCCGTACATTGATTTTTCTTCCTAAAACTCAGATTCATTACTGGAGGGTACTGCACTTCTATTTCCAGGGTTTGGATTAATATTATACTGGTAGGATTTCATCTTTCTCCCATACTAAAGGTTGGTCAATGAAGATTGTTCCTGTCATCCAGAAAAGGTGGTGAGGGTGAAATTAATCTCTCCTTGCACAGTTAGAGTAATGGGTTATGTGGAAGGAAATAGAATTTACACAACTGCCCACCTGCTCCCTCCTCCAACTCCTTCTAGGGTGTGGGGCAGTGTTGTAGTCACTATATGGCTGCTTTTCTGGAAAAAAGGCAGCTACCCTTCTATGGCCCTTACTTTAGGATTTTGGGTCACTAGAACAGCCTGAATTTTGGTCAGTTTTAGGTAAATAATCTAGTTAAACCCTACAATGAAGACTGTATCTTCAGTTACTGAAATAAAGGAAAGAGATGATGTGGTCTAGATATAGTATGAAGATTAGCATACTCAATTAATGGCCTTCATTGTAGTCTGTTAACATATCCCAATAAACTGGATTTTGCTATCTATCTTTTAAAACTTCGTCGTTTGCTTGTCTTTTTGAAGTGGATGTGCCTTCTTAAAAATTGTTTTTGTGTTTTGTTTTTTTTTTAAATTAAGCCTAGTTGTGCATTTCCTGTTTGCCATGACACTGAGGAACGGTGTAGACTTGTGCTCAGCTATGTTCTAGAGGTAAGTTTCATAATGCTGTTTTGTCCTGGTCAAAATGTGTGGGGTTTGGTATGCTTACATTTATTTCACCTTCCAAGTAAATACTTAATGAAAAGGCCTTTTCTTTTTAAAGGGCTTGAAATCTGTTGACAGCAGCATTAAAAAAGACGGTGACCTTCCTGCAGCTGACCCCAGCACCCCAATCCCATTAAAATATGAAGATGAATCCACAAGTGGTGGTCCTGAGTGTCTGGAAAAACAGATGGCTTTGTTTTTAGACAAAAGTAAGCTAATTGTTTTGCAAATAGCACCTTTTCAATGGGACAGCACACTGCTGCTATTTTATTTTGATTGTCTAAACAGTGTACTTATAAATCATTATTTATGCCATGCATTGGAAAATCTAAAAAGGATATTGCACACAAACAGAAGTGGAGAATATAGGCCTCTCCTTTTAAATATGAAAAGAAACAGGACAGTAGGGATTCTCTTAGCCTATTAAAGATCCTTTTTTAGTAAGTACATAAGGTTACTGCATTGTATTTAGATGTGGCTTGCCAATGGCATCCATAAGGATTTCATTTAGTTCATAGATTGTGATGTAGTGCCCTCTCTAAATTTTTTTTTTTTTTTTTTTTTTTGGACAGTGTTAGTTTTGTCACTTAGAGAAATTATCTTTATAAGTCTGGATTTTGGCAATAATTTTACTGTCAACATCATGCTCATTGCTGTGCTACACATGCGCATGTTGCCAACATATAAAATGTTAACCAGGATATTATTTGCTTGTCTTGCAGTTATAAATCTGCTTTTTATGCAAGAACAGTAGGAAGTGTTTGAATAAAAATGTTTTATTTGAGTGTGTTTCAATCTCTAAAGCTGCAGTAGCCTGCATTTACTGCTTCACAATAATATCGGAGCTATAGTGTTCTTGCTCTATGTAAAATACCAATAAGACACAGTTGTCCTATAACCATAATTAAAAAAAAAACAAATGTAGGGGTTCTTAGATATGTAAGTAAAATTTAATTTTTAGTTGGAGTTTCCTTCCATTAATCTAGTAGTTTAGTTGGAAGCTGAATTGACTAAATAAATGACTTAGATGCACAGACCCCCCCTACCCGGGAACTGGGTCAAATCCAAAGCTAGGACAACTTTAAGGGAATAACCAAACATTTTTTGTAACAAAAAAGGTTTAATAAAGAAAAGAGAACAAAGCATACAACTAATACAATTTCAGAGATATAAAGCTTTCTATTCTAAGTCTTTTTGCACAAAAAAGGCTAGGTTCTAGGCTTTTTGCACAAACCAGCCTAGAACCCTTCCCGGAGATAGATAGATAGATATATCTCTCCCTCTCCCCCCACGTTACAGTCCAGAGACACCAGAGATCAGATGCACATCTTATACAGGTAGTTACTCAAAGCTTAGGAAGGAAAAGTAGGACGTTGTCTCTCCATAGCTAGAGAGAAGAGATGGGGAGTTGCCCAGAGCCGGGACCGAAGAGAACTGAAACTAAACCTCCCCCCTCTGTCCCAAGGGATGGGAGCTCTTACGTCACCCCCTCTCAGGTTCAGTTAACCCCATACAGGTAAAACAACAACTCTCAAGCACTTCACACTTGACATTAGGGTTGTAAGAATTCAGTACAAAGCAAAAAAGTCACATTTGTGGATCCCGCTCCAGCCCCAGCTGTGGTGCAAGGGCACACAATCCTGGTTCCAGCCCCTGTTTCAGCAGTTGACAACTGAAGCCGAAGAAGTCACTGAGGTTCCAGTCAAGTCACGGAATCTGTGACTGCCTGACCTCTGTGACGAAGTTGTATTCTTATGGATTTGATTTAAGATCTACTTATTTTATTTTTGTATTTTATAGTGGGCTCTTTTCAAAAGGATAAACATTCCAGTCAATCAGGAATGATTCCTGGATCCTGGCAGTATAAAATGAAACTCCAGCTGATTCTGAAGTCATCGAAGGCTTATTATGTTCTATCTGATGCTGCTGTGAGTCTTCAGAAATACGGAAGAGCATTGCGATACATTAAATTAGCTTTACAGTGCCATGGTGAGTAACTGGAATATTTTGTTCTTAAACAGGACACATAGACAAACAATGGCAAATACTTCTGCCACACATTGAAAAAGTCTGTGGCATCTGAGGACTGAATTTGGCACATAAATCCCATGCTTTTAAAATATATTATAGAAAACTGGCTTGGGTGGGTTGGACACAGAGAAGCCTTTTAGTTTGGATAACAGGTTTCTTCCGTCTCATTCCCTTTGTTCCCATTACAAAATGATCACAATTTGCACTAGTGGCAGTTTCACTTTGAAGGCAGAGGGGCAGGACTCAGTGTGTAGACTGGGACTTGAGGTCTGGTGCCTGTGGAAAAGCTAAAATAGCACCTTTATTCATCATACTTGGCTTGAGCTATTCTTACACATTCCTCATTTTCAGAAGTGCTATATTCACTCAGGAGCTTTAAGCAGATACCAATAGAGTGGAGTGCTTCCCCAACTAATACTGAGACTTTGAGTAGAATGATGGAGAATATTTTGATTCTGTTTTCTGGTTATAATACTGAGAGTTTGAATCATCAGAAAACATAATGACTTTAAAGTGAAATTATTTTTTTAAATGTATTATGATTTGCTGTATTCATTGTCTTTCAATGAATTGAAATCAAAGTCTATTTGTTAGTAAAAATATGGGGGGGGGGGGAGAATAGTTTCTAATGGTCATCCCTAGAAAATCAGTCTGCGATCTGGTTCATACATCATCATTAGTAATGAAAATTCTGCAGGCCAAATCTTGCCCTCAGTTATACCTGTGAAAATGCTATTGTCTTCAGTGGTTTTACACAGTTATAACGGAGGGCAGGTTTAGACCTTGCGTCCATCCTCTTTATCTGTAATTGCTGTTCAGTGTTAACAGGGATAAAGAGTAGTATCAGACTTGGACTATGTACAGGGATCCGAACTGTTGTGTAAGATGTCACCAGTCTTGCATGGTCACGCTTCTATGAATAGTAAAATTTGGATTCTGCATGTCTCAAATCTCTTGGTGCTTAGTTTTGCTTTCTTGGGTTTCCCCCCTACCAGATACTTACTGCTGCCTCTGCACCAATATGCCTGCTGAAGTTCTATTGTTTCTTTGTCAATGTTTAACCCTTTGTGGTGATATCCAGCTAATGCTTGCCCAGAATGCAAACAACAGAGCTGCATATCTTGAAGAATATAACTACCAAACAAAAGAAGATCATGAAATATTGCACAGTCTTCATAGAGAATCCAGCTGTCAAGGTATGACATCAAAATAACAATATATTTGACTGAATTTAGTGTGGTCCTATCAGCCAATACTTATCCCACAGTGTTTCCTCAGATTTTGGCAAAACGGTATAGTATATCATTCCTGGGGGCTGGGGGGAGGAACTTACATTGCTTTGATGCTATTTCTTTCTTGTCAGAAAGAAAGCTGAACATAGAAATTAAAATATCTTTTTAGGAATATGGCTTTTCTGGAGAGTATATGATAAAATCATGTCCTTTAAATAGGTCTAGAGCGTTTTTTTTTTTGTTTGTTTGTTTGTTTTAAATCTTTACATCTTTCTAGTGATGGCCAATGTCTGCCTTTCTTTAAGCTCTGTGGAACCCCTTTGATTTTGGGGCACAATTCAATAATTTTATCAAACCTTTACTACTACACTTTTTTCATGGTTCCTAAAATAAATAACATTTATTTAGAAAGAATGTATAATTGACATGCAGTTTTTGCTGTTGTTTTCCAGTATTTGCATGGGCCACTGACTTGTCTACAGACTTGGAATGTCAACTTTCGGTTAGCTGCAAATGCTATGAGGCAGCTAATGAAATCTTGCTTTTTAGTAACTTAAAAAAACAAAATCCAGAGCAGCATATACAAGTACTGAAGAGGATGGGTAACATCAGAAATGAAATTGGAGTATTTTACATGAACCAGGCTGCTGCAGTGCAGACTGAGAGAGTGGGCAAGTATTTCCTCCCCACCCCCATGTTACATACACTAATCTATTGAGAAGTTTACATCAATGAACCAGTGTAACAGTAATTATCTTCAGCAGCAGTATTTGAGAGATGCCTTCTGAACTCTTCCTTCCAGAAATAAAGGGAATTTCAAAGAACTTCTCTGTAAGATACTTTCCCCTGTAGTTAATACTACACTAGTGCTTCCATTATAAGCAGTGTTTTTCAGGGTACTCTAACTTACATGTGAACACCTTAGTCTGTACTACGATATGAAATATAAGATTCTGGAGAATCTTATAGTAGTTATAATTTCTTGTAAAAAAGTGAGAATACTAGCACAATTTGCCTCACAAAAAAGCCTAATTATAGTCAGGCTATTACTGTAGGATATTATTGCCAAATTTATGATTTGATAATTACTTTTCTGTCCTTTCTTTTTCTTTAACACAATAGTATTTAGCTGAAATCGAACCTTTAATGTTAACCTTTAAGCAATTGGTTATTAAATAATTTATGCAGGGTAACTTCATAGCATAGTATCTAAGTTATTTCTATCTACTTCCTTACAGTAGGAAAGAAGTCGTATGTGAGTACTTTGAGGTAGCTGAGTAAATTAATTATCTTTAATGATGGTCATTTTCTTACCAACTCTCCATTGACTTTCAGTGGTTTTTGACGTAATGTTATCAGAAGGCACTGACTGTTTTCAGTAATACAGTTCAGGATAGCATTTGTTGGCTTATTCAAAATTTGGACCTCTTTATGACACTAACCACAAAGCATACATCATTGCTAGTTGCCAAACGATAATGGATTAAGTTTACCTTTTGCTCTGGCCAAAACCCGAGCACTCTTAGTGAACTATTAAGTCTTCAGTCTTAACTTTTATGCTTTTCTGGAATTTAACATGAGCTAGAAACATGAGAACAATAATTTAATAGAGATGTTGATGGTTTAAAAATCTTTAAGAAGCTTAAATGAAATTGTAAGACCTCTTTTTCCTTTGATCTAGTGAGCAAAAATGTATCTGCAGCAGAGCAGCAACTGTGGAAGAAAAGCTTCTCTTGCTTTGAAGAAGGGATTCATAACTTTGAGTCGATTGATGATGCAACCAATTCTGCCCTTCTTTTATGTAACACTGGAAGGCTGATGCGAATTTGTGCTCAAGCACATTGTGCTGCTGGAGGAGATTTTAAGCGAGAATTTTCCCCAGAAGAGGCCCTTTATTATAATAAGGTAAAAGGCTGTTGATCAGATTGCAGTGCCTCACTTAAGAGAATGGGCCTTACTATTTTGCAGTGATTTTTCCACTATACGTGTACGTAAAATACATTTCTCTGGATGGATCACTTGCTGTAGTTCAGCATTTTTAAATTAATCTTTATTGTGGGCAGTGGTGGATTAGCCCCTGGGCCAACTGGGTCTATGGCCAGGGGCCTCAGCTAATTGGGGGGCCCTGAAAAATTGGGCATCCCCTTATCCGCTCCACCAGCGCTCCTGTCAGGGGTTTTGGCACACGGGCTTGTCCTGTCCCCCGCTTCCTGGCATGAGAGACAGGCAGAGTGGGACAAGCCCCATGCTCAGTCCTGTCCCTGAGGTGTGTGCAGGGACTGCAGGCGGAAGGGGTGGGGAGGAGTCCCCACTTGCTCTGGCCCAGGGCCCTACAAATCCATAATCTGCCTCTGATTGTAGGGTTTTACATTTTGGATTTAGACACACTGATTTCTAAGCATTTTGAAAAGGCAGAAATGTTTATGACTATTTCAAGTAAAGCGTTAAATGTAGAAACTAAAAATATTTTGTAATTTTGTGTATTGATTTCATATTAATTGAAAGTGTATGGGAAAATACCAAGAATAAACATAATTATCTAAGAAAGAGCTCACTATGAAAAATAACAGGAATGTGTTTTGTCAGTTACAAAAAGTGAAGCTGACAGCACTTGTTAAGATAGAGGGACCTTTTTGACCTTAACACTGGGACCAAACCCTCCAGCTCTTATGAATAATGCTATGAAATCTTTAGTATCTGTATAAACAAGACCTCAGTGTGCTAGGTCTTGGGCAGAAATCCTCCTGGCCCTCAGTGGGCTCAAAATACCTGAACTGGACAGTTGATTTGTGCTGGAAAAAGGGTTGGACAGCCTTTGCAGCCTCCTGTACATGAAGCTTGGCTCTGCAGCAGTGTCTTTGGAGGTAGGCTTGTGGGTGGACATGGAAGCTGGATAGACCATGGCTAAGAGGTGTCTAAAGTACATCACATGTCCCATGTTTATGGGGGCTAACTACTCATTGTATAATGTACTCTGCTTCCAGGATTGGGTGGATTCTGTCCCTGCCCTTGTGGTAGCTCCCTTGTACCAAGCCCTCCCTTCTAGACAACAGATAAGGATTTCATCCTCACTGCTTAATTTTGCTTCCATCTCCATACTACACACTGTAATTTAAACATAATTTGTGTTGTATATTTTTAGTCTGAATTAAACTCCCAATTATGTATGTGCACGGTATTACTAGTTAGATTCAGGAGATGCGTGATTTAAATAGATTACAAAAGTGATTCTGAGAAAATGCTAAGAAAATGTCCAGATGAGTTGTGAAATGCATCCATATTAGAATGAGTAAAATATACTGGATTGTTACCACTTATTATGCTGTAAATCAATGTCAGTAACTACTATACTTTACTACATATTATATTCTATAGGCTATCGATTACTATCTGAAGGCTTTAAGATCTCTGGGCAGAAGAGAGATGCATCCAGCTGTTTGGGATTCTGTGAACTGGGAACTGTCCACTACCTATTTTACGATGGCAACTTTGCAGCAAGATTATGCACCATTATCTAGAAAGGCTCAGGAACAGGTAACAAAAGAGGATTTATAACAACATCCACTGAAACAAACCATTCTTCAGTTAGTTGTGAAGAACAAACAGAATGGTAGAGAACTCCTGCTCTGAGCCAAAGTGCATACATAATTTGTAAATCTTCATAGGATAAAAACTGTTGTATAGCCGTTATTGCTAACATAATATGGCACAGTAAGAAGAGTACACCGTAAAGGGTTATATGGTTATCTCCTTTTTTCTTTTGTGGAAACTAAAATATAAAGTGCTATGTAAACATCTACAACCTGTTCTTTCATTTTTGGTCTTTGTTATTTCAAAGTACACATTTTGACTCTGCATGATGAAATCTTGTTTTTGTAGATAGAGAAGGAAGTTAGTGAGGCCATGATGAAATCTTTGAAATACTGTGATGTTGATACAGAGTCTGCACGACAACCCCTCTGCCAGTATCGGGCTGCAACTATTCACCACAGACTGGCTTCCATGTATCATAGTTGCTTGAGAAACCAGGTAATAGTCCAGAATATTGAGTTACATTGTAGATTTTTTTTCCCTCCCTTGTGCTGTAATTTATGCTGTGTATTTTAGCATATGCGCAACATTCCTCAGGTGATACGTGACCAGGATTCATCATCAGATTTGGTCCACTCATTAGCTTCTCCGGCTTGGGCTGGGTACTGACGAGGAGTGCGGTGTGTGTGTGTGTGTGTGTGTGTGTGTGTGTGTGTGTGTGTGTATATATAAAAATTTAAACACTGTGTGTGTACATTATACTCCTGTTTATCTGAAACCCTATTACCTGAACATCCGCATTATCAAATCCCCTCCTTGTTCCCCATGTACATCGTGCTGGGGGACAAGGCAGCAATATGGCTAATGTAGCATTTTGGATAATAAAGCAGAAACCCATAGCCGGGACTGTGAGGAGGACGACAAGCCTGGCCATGAAGGAGGCCCCCTTGCTACTGAATGGCTCCTGCAGCAATGCAGGGAGCATTCTGCAGTCCCTGTCACGGGAGTGTCAGCAGGGGCATGACAGCAGAACTATAGAGGGCTTCCTGTCCTGTCACAGGGCTGGGACAGCTGATCCCTGCAGACACAAGATGTGATAGGCGAAAGCTGTGGTCTTGGAAGGCAGAGCAGAGTCCTGGCCAGGAGTAAGGGAACTGTGTTCTGCCGCACATCTGGTAAATGTAGGGATCTTGTGTAAGTGACAGGGCGGGGATCCCTAGCAGCCATGCTGTTATGTGAGTGAGCTGGATAGAGCAGAAAATCCGGGATAAGACTGCAAGGCTGACGAACCCCCGGTGACAGGGGAGGCCACCTCGCTGCTCTTGATTATCTGAATACCTGATTTTTGTAATAAAATTCTTGTCCTCTGTGCTACTCAGATAATGGGGAGTATGCAGTATATGTATGTGTAAAATTTTTAATGATTGTAATCTGAAATGGATTTTTGTTTACAAATCCTGACCTATGAAATTTACTAGCTCTTTTAAGCAAGGGCTGTCGCTGTGTTTGCATACTGCCTAATACAATGAGGCCCACCTGATCATGGCCTCTAGCATTACCACAATATAAATCCTATATAATAAAAGGTCAGAGGATGTTTGTCCAAAGCCGTCATGCGCAGTAGAGACGGCCCGGACAAATAGCATGCTGGGAGTTGTAGTTTGGCGGCACAAAATGGCTGCCGCACGTGCGTCGCTGCGAGCTGTATAGACTGCCTGGACAAACAGCCTGCTGGGAGTTGTAGTTCGGTGGCACAAAATGGTCGCTACGCATGCGCCGCCGCGAGCCATAGAGACGGCCTGGACAAACAGCATTATGCACTTTGGCCCGTGTACACGGGCTGTTATACTAGTATTTAATAAAACACATTCTGCACTCTTTGAGGACTGGCAGTTTCTTCGCCTTCCATAGCATTCATCTGATTTTTTTGCTGAATGTCTATATTCATAGATGTGGATTGTTTAGCTTATAACATAAAGAAATGGTGGTGAGTAAAGTGCACGTTGCTTTCTAATTTTATTTTGCTTTTCAACAACCATTATACTGTATTACGTATGAATTCAAATTGTGGTTACGTGAGGCAGTAGATACAGAGATTAATTTAGGATTATACACACAAATCTTCAGCGGACCTAATACTACTACTTCAGTATTGTAATATTATAGGCTTGAAACATTAAGTAGTCAGAAGCATGCAGAGTTGCAAGCTACTGAACCAGGTCCATTTGGCCATGCAGCATTATGTAGCAAAAGACCAACTCTGGTGTAGTGGATAGACCGAGCCTATTGTTCAGTTTTGAATGGGTGTATCCAAAGTTTTGAAAAGATTTGTCCTGAATGTGCTGGACACTAATGCAATGGTATCACTAATGCTGTGAAGTCAGATGGATTATTAGCATTCTTCAGATTTTTCCACCTTTTGTTACAGCGGAAAATTTTTTCCGTGGTAATGGATGAGAACATTTATTTTTTTGGATTCGAAGCTTCCACTTTAAATGCAAGTAAAGTGAGAGAGCTGTGATTTTTGCTGAGCAACCACTGCTTTGCAGTTTCTTCTTGTCCAGCTGAGCGTTTCCTTCCTGTGTATTTTGGATGAAGGAAGATGGGCAAGATGTGTGCAAGAGTAACTGCCTCATGCAATCTCTCTTGTACTCTTGCTTTGGGTGCTGCAAGATCTTCATTGATCAGTAGATCCAATAATAGTTCGCATATAACAGCACTTGTCGATGTCTCTTTGGGATGTGTCAGGTGCCATAGCAACTGGTTTCAATTGACTGATCCAGTTCTTTGCTTCTTGGTAAATTCCTTGTTTATTAATTACACCGACCACTTTGTCGTCTTGTTCTGCCTCATAATCGCTCACAAGCCTGAAATAATGCAGCCGGTTTTTAATGTGTTTCCAGACATGTTGTTTGACTCTTCTACCATGTGTCACCAGAAATTTGGGGTTTTACAGATGCTTGGCCTTCTTTTAACTAGGCTGTAGGCTGATGGTGATTACATTAAAAAAAAAAAAATCTGCAACATTTACATCAAAGCCTTGATGCAAGTCTTGTCCAAGTAGATTTAGCCATTGTGACGCACATTAGTACGTAACCCATATGTCATTGTCTTGTTCCAGATCACTTCCCATACTTTGCATCTTTTTCTGTGTCTGTCAAGTAGCTCTTAGCATCACAATCGTGCAGTTCATTTGCTAATGCTTTGGCTCCTCTTGTCAATGTTGCACAGAACTTTCCAGTCTTATTGCTTCCACTATCAACCGCTGATACATAAACCACAATATTCTCTATCTGCACGCAGTTAGCTATCAGTGGGTTATTGTGAACATTACTCCAGTTATCTTGTAATAATGTAACTGCTTTTCCATTTATTTCATTGAGTGTTTCCACACTCAAGCCATCAATAGCTGAGTCTAACAGTTCATCTGCTACCTGCTTTCGATTGAGTGCTTTGTAGCCTGGCCTGAGACGGCTGATCATTCCTTGAAAAGTTGATTGGTCAATAACAGAAAAGGAAATATTACAGTGTGATAGAGTGCTGGGCGCTAGCAGATGAGCCAGCACTCTGATCGCTTTGGCACCCATTAATGTGAGGAAATATGGAGGAGCTAAAGAATTAATTAGCACACCAGCTAAAGTTTGATAAAAAGAGACAGAAAGGAAATGCTAAGTGGGAGAGGAGAGGAACAGGGATAGCTGAGCCTAGACTGGTGGCAATCTAGGAGAAGTGGTAAATTACAGTTCCACGCAGCAATGCTGAAGTATTTGTGGAGAGAACATAAACTACAGTACATTAACATTGATAC
Organism: Sternotherus odoratus; assembly: GCA_032164245.1. Classification (NCBI taxonomy): domain Eukaryota; kingdom Metazoa; phylum Chordata; order Testudines; family Kinosternidae; genus Sternotherus; species Sternotherus odoratus. The sequence continues at coordinate 89,238,633 of JAVMKO010000005.1, read as the reverse complement.
CTAACTTGGCAGAGTCTGAGCAGGTTACTGTGTTACCAGAGAGCAGGAGTAGAGATTTTCCTGTGAGATATAGCTGTTTAAAAAATAAATAAAGTGCTTTTCAAGTTTCTTTTGTTTCGGTTTGAAAGAGTTTTGTTCAAATATATCCAAATGTGATTTTAAAAAAGTGATACTTCATCCACATTGTCTTTGGGCGACCTGAATCTGGCTTTTTTTTTTGATGTACTTGACAATTGGCAATGTAGTAGTTATTAGTACTTTCATCCTCTGTCTGTTTCTGATACTCGCATATGTTTCAGCTAAAGTCAGTGGTTCTGGTGTCTTTATTCTTTCAACTAGGTTTTGCCATAATGTTTTCTCATATTGTCTGCCTTTCCATGCACTTTTCCCTTGAATTTCTATAATTTATTTTTGGCATCTTCATGAACTTTCTCAAAATAGCCATGAATTGGGTCAAGTGGTCTTCTGTCTTTGCTTCTATTGGAATATTCTGACTTGAGTCTGCACTGAGTTCAGGTGATGCAGTTGCACTCCAGCCAGCCAGATCAAAAGACAGAATACTACACTGGATAATTTATCTCAAACAAACCGAAATTTCTGAATCTGGGAATTGCCCTTCGTAATTTGCTAAACATAATTTTCATTGCCGGACAAAGAAGGGGAATTCCCATATTCAGAAGTTTTTGTTAGAGGTAGCAAAGACAATATACAACTTTAGATTGATGCTATTTTTGTTTTATTTCCTTTAATTGAAATTCCAGACTTACTATAAAACTGTTATTAAATTGATAAGTATTTTTCAGTAATTTTAATTAGTATATTATAAGAATAATATTTTTTTTCCTGGTTTTAAATTAGCATTTACCAGCATACTGTCTTAAACTAGCTTTTCCTGGAAAATTGCCAACCCTGCTTCCCCCTCCCCCTCCAAATTTCACAATTGTGGATTGAGCAGGGAAGTAATTGCGGCTGTGCCCGGCCCCCATAGGCAGTTCTTCGACTGCATCTGTTACCTGAATGCCTAAACACTTACTACATAATGTACTTCTGTTACAGGTTGGCGATGAGCATCTAAGGAAACAGCATCGAGTACTAGCTGAACTTCATTACAGTAAAGCAGTGAAGTTTTTTCAACTCCTAAAGGATGCACCTTGTGAGCTCCTTCGTGTGCAATTGGAAAGAGTAGCATTTGCAGAGTTTCAGATGTCAAGTAAGTTGGATTACAAATAAAGAATCTCTGTGGGAGAATCTCAAAAAAGAAAAGAAAAGTGAAATTGTTACTGAGAGAAGGTGGGTAACGTAATATCTTTTACTGGACCATCTTCTGTCGGTAAAGGAGACAAGCTTTCAAGCCCAGACCTAAAGGAAGACCTCTGTGTAAGCTCTTAAATTTATCTTCTTCATTAGTGGAAGATAATCCAGTAAAAGTTATTCCTTAACAACATTTTCTTTCCAATATCCTGGGACCAACATGGCCACAACTACACTAAAATTGTTACTATCCATTTCCCGTTTTTTTTTTTGTTTTTTTTTTAAGGAGAGTAATCATGTTCTACAGCTTTGGGGGACAACCACACTGTGGGAAAGATCTGTTTTAGTCCATTACCCACTTGTGAAATTTTCAAACAAGCACTTTTGTGCTTTCGCCTGTGCAATTTGGGAGGCATTCCTCATAAGTATTATCCACCGTTAAAATGCCTCCTTAGTCTCTATAATGCCTACCAAAAAAACCCAAATCCTGACAACAGCTAGGCTATTGGAGTGCTGAGACCACTGCCTGTCACGCTGACCAGTCTTGTTATATTGTGTACTTGTACTCCCGTTTGTATCCATCTGTTGTCTTGTACTTTGAACTGTAAGCTCCTTCGAGAAGGTGCTGTCTGTATTGTGTATGCACAATGAGTGGTACAGTGGGATCCAGGTTCATGACTAGGGCTCCTAGGCACCACAGTAATACAAATAATAATACATTTGTAAGACATTCTGTGATCCTTGCGTGAAAGTAGCTGTATTAGTCCAGAGCTCATGTCATTCTAATTTTAGGTCTAAACAGTTGTGCTGGAAAATTAAAGACTCTGTCTGGGGCTCTAGACATATTGATAAAGACCCAGTGTGCATTTCAGCTGATCAGAAAGGAGCTTTTAGCTGAATGTGAACAGGTAAGCAAAAGGACAAGTGGTCCGATTACGTATTTCTTTGTACCTTGTGTAGTCACTTATACCTGTTCACTTGGGAATAAAATACTGGTTATGAAATTATAATTGAACTATTCTTTAAATATTAAGCTTTCACAGTTCATCTTCAGGTTTGTTAAATTCTCTTAATGGTGTCTCGATAAGTGTGTGTTTATATATATGCCAGAAATACCCCTCTCTGACCAGTTCTAATTGATGTGTTCCTTCTTTAGCAGAGGTGGGCAAACTATGGCCTGTGGGATCGTCCTGTCCGGTCTGCCTGAGCTCCCGGCCGGGGAGGCTAGCCCTGACCCATCCTCCGCTGCCCCCCCCCCCCCCCCTCTGCAGCCATGCCGCTAGTGCTCCGGCCTGCTGCTCCTGCTGGGGAGCGTTGCAGCGGCATGACTGGCTCCGGCGAGTGGGGGAGGGGGATCGCAGGATTGGATAAGGGGCAAGAGGTTGTGGGGGGGCAGTTGGGAAGGAAGCAGAGGGCAGTTGGATGGGGCGGAGACTCGGGGGGGAGGGCGGTCAGGGGAGAGGGAGCGGGGGGTTGGAGTTCCGGGGGGTGGTTGGGGCGGGGATATGGATGCGGGTTGGGGCGTTCAGGGGACAGGGAGTGGTAGAATAGGGTGTGGGAGTCCCATGTGGCCCTCAGGCCAAAATGTTTGCCCATCCCTATTCTATAGGCACAAAGAGAAGGCACAAGTTAAACAATCTTATGTTTTGAGGCTAAACCCATTCTGAAATCCAGTCAAGTTCTGCCTTGTCAGACAGCACCCAAATAGTTGGAGATTAAGTAGAACTGAAGTTCTGCGTTAAAATGTTGAGGACAAAAATTATATACCCAAACATCATTATATATTATTATCATAACATATTGTAACTCTGCCAGATGAATTCAAGTTTATAAGACCAGTTTTAATGTAATGCTAGCAACACTGGGCCTAACTGTAATTTTATTAAAGCTAATTGCCAAAATTTCAAAGAGAAATGTAGTTCTGAATTCTCATAGTTCTACAGAGATCGATTGAGACTGATGTATAATGGAACATATGTCTTTCCTTTCCAATAGTAGTTGTCATCCATAGTACACTTACGGATCCTTTGAAGTCTTTGAGAATTGCATGTACACTTCTTTTAAACAAGGTTTATATTTTTCCACTAAGATTCACCATGTCACTGAAGTGTTAAAAATTTGGAAGGCCATTTGCAGTTGAGCCCTTTACAGTGCTTCTATATCCTGGGAAATTTCCCCAAATCTGGGGCATTTTTAACAGCATGTGCCCTGCAATTTCTCAAGGTGAAAAATGTTACTCAAAAATTCCCAGATTTGGGGAAATTTCCCAGGATATAGACGCATTAGCTAGCCCTAAAAATTTCCCAGGTCTGGTGAAAAATTCCCAGAGTCTGTGAATTTTTCACCGGATTTGGGAAATTTTTAGCACTAGGTTGGGAAAAGTTGGCATCAGGATCTAGAAGCACTGCTCTCACAGGGATCCTGATGGTTGAATAAGTAAATATTGCTTCTTATGCTGGGATACATTTGTCATGCTCAGATTGCCAGTGCCATTTGATAACCAGTTATCAAAATCCATGCTTTCCAATTATTTTCATAACTAAATTTGATAGAGTACATGGAACATATCCGAGTCAGTTTGAAAAATTTCACAGCCAGCCTTATGTAACTGGTGAACAATGCTGATATAAGTTATAACCAAAACAATTTCATAAACAGTACAGAATAATAGCTTTGACAATAACATTGTATATTTTAACAAGTGAATTAATTGAAATTGTATTATTTGAACCTGATTTAAAAAATATAGTTTGCTAGGTGAAATGCCTTTCTGTTTTTTAGATAAATGAGGATGTCAAAAGTAGTGATGAGAAGACACCACCTAGTGACTCCTCTTCTAACCTTAATAAAGACGAAGTAATAAAACTCCTCAGTATATTTGAATCTCGATTGTCATTCCTTCTCCTCCAATCAATTAAATTGCTAACATCAACAAAAAAGAAAATTGGGTAAGTTGAGGCTTGTTAAGGTTTGGTAAAATGCATTCTGGATTATATACATTGTAATTTTACATCTATACATATTACACACAAGAAAATGCAGTATTTGTATTTTTTTTGAAAAATAATTTGTGTGTGTGTAAATGATGTGTTGATTAATGATTAAGCTACAAGCTATCTGTGGACTCTGACTTGCTCTTCTGAGTATTTACTGTTTTGTGGTTTGTGTAACTGAGGGAATAACCTAAAAAACTTGTTCCTTGTGTGTGGGCAGCTTCTTGTATCTGTTATTTCCAAAGAGCTGCCTAAAATCTTGAGAAGAGAAAATAAAAACCTATGAATGGCCATAACAAAAATTAAAATGATCAAAACTTTATATTGTCCTTGGTAGATTATGAAACATGGTGAAACAGACATTCCCTCTCTCAGTCTGTCTGCCCCTCATTGTGTGTGTGTGTGACAGAATTATATGACAGAATATTGCTAACAGATGCTGGGTCCCCATTGAAAATTACTGAATTTTGCAGATGACTGTGTAGTTTGAAGTATGACATTTTATGGTATGCTGAAGTCCCCACTACAGCTAGAAAATATGAAGAGTGATGTTTTTATGTGCAAATTTTGGCTAATGCTTAGCAGGATTTAACTGTATATTTTCTAAAATAAGAATTGGGGTGGCAGCCTAAAGGATTATCTCTTTTTGTGTAAGCATTTCCTTATGTTCTCATACAGTATCTAATTGCTAGGATTTAATTGGAAACAAAAACATGGCCTCTTGCTTTCTTTTTCTTTTTGTGCTGACCTTCAAGTGCTCTCTAGAATAGAGTTGCGGCGGTGTAATAATTGCCAATACCAGTATCACTCTCAGCTGTAATTGTATTTAATTTTACCTAGGGAGAGCCAGGAAATACATTTTATCTAATCAACTGCAAATATGTGGTGACTCCATCAGCTGAGACTGTGTAGACACTATGGCAGCTTGTAGAGCATCAGAAATAGCATAAATAATAGCAAAACCCATCTTTCTGGAGTCACGTTTACACAACCTGTTCTACCAGTTAGTTTCAGTGTCCTGTAAATTGTCAGAGGTTTGTTTTTCTTTGAATGCTGTATTAGCTGCACAGCTGGCAATAAGATGGCAGTACTGTTGTCTATATTTTCACAGTGGAGTAGACAGTCACTGGGTTAAGCAGCTGATGTACTATTATGTTGGATGCTGTGTGGCTAAATGGAACTAAAGGAGGCATCCATCCTCCCGTATACAAAGACCATAAAGCAGAGTGGGGGAGAGATGTATATTTGGAAGGACAAAAGACTAGAAAAGAGCCTGACTTTTTCTGTGTAGCTGCAGTCAGGTGCCTTTAATTTTTAAAAAGCTTCCAGAAGGTGGCAGTGTAGATATACAAAATGGCAAGGACCAGAGTGTAATCCATCTTTTTAAACAAATTGACGTGCAGGGTAATTGACTAACACTAGTAATTGTGTTGGTTCTGTGCTGTCATACTTCATAGCCTTGAAGAGGGTGTGATGTCAGAGTAGAATATTTAGACTTTCTTTTCCCATCTACTGTTCTAATCACTAATATTCTGTTTAAATTGATTTTATATTGAAGAATCTATACGTACACTTCATTTTAATTATGTTAGTGTTTAATTTTTCAAGATCTGCAAAATAAAAGCAGAATGCTATTGTAATACAAACTTAATACAGCTAATGTGTCATTCAAAAACTGTAGAAGTGCTTTGAGGGCAAGTTAAATTCCTGTTTCTCGCTAACCTTTTTTTTACATGTAATGTGTAAATGTTCTATGCCTAGTTCATTTTCTGTCTACAGGGTGAAGTGGAGATGCCTACCCTTCCCCCATGCCTCTACAGCAATGGTTAGCTTGGTCAGAGTGGGAATTGAGTAATTGCGCTTGCTGATCATGGTTATTGATGCACTCATTCAAGGGGAATGCAGAAGGGGAATTCTGTATACGCTTTGAAACTGCAGTGCTCAAGTCACAAAAGTTACAATCTAGCTAAAAACCTACATAAAAGCAAGATGTCTTTTAAAAATTAAGTGCTTAAGCAGACCTGAATTGGGCTGTGTAAAACTGTGAGCAGAGGAATAGTAATTCAAAGTGAGGTTTCTTTCTGGACATTTTTGTAATTCATCCTGGAAATAGCTTGTATTTCAGTGGCTTTTTTTTTTTATTGAATACCTGTTCTCTGTGTTAAATAAACCTGCCACTTCTTTGTGCCAAATGTTATGAACTAATTGCTTCTTGGCAATTCTTGATGGATTTACAATTAAACCAACTAGTCGCATATATTTTAAAAAAATTACCTGCAATATGAGTGACAACATTGTTGTTTTTCTGAGATTTTAAAAACTGGTTCTTGGAGTTTTATTTTCTAAAGTGGCATAAATGTACTGGAGAAGGGGAAGCCAGTTTAGGGATTCAGAGAGAGGTTGTGACGTTGCACACTGTGATTTTATGAAAATATGATGAGTGAATATAGTGAAAAGGGAATATGCTTCATGCAAAAGGTCTCTTGTTAAGATATCATTACAAAGCTTATAATCTGCTGAGTATGGTCATCCTAATGTATGTATCATTCTTGTATCTGAAACTAGAAATATGATTCCTGTGGGCCTATTGTAATGATGCAAAGTGTGGGCCATTAGTGATGGTTTGGAATCTTGATGTGCTTGCAGGCTTTCCACTGAGTCAGGCTGGGAGGAATGAAGGCCTGGAGTCTTACAGTGACATGAGATCATGTCACCCGAATGGGAATCGATCTTTAACCTGGTGCTTTTCCATTTAGAAGGAGGGTGGGAACCCAGAGAGGGACAAAGGATTCCTGCCTTGTGCATAAGATATATAAGAAGTTGGAAAAGAACAAAGGGGTGGCAATCATGAGAAATCCCCTAGCTACCACCTGAGCTGGAACAAGGTCTGTACCAGGGGAAAGGATTATGCCCAGACCAGGAAGGTGACCAGTCTATGATAGACGCTTATTGAAACATCGGAGGGTGAGATTTTATCTGTATTCCGTTTAAACTGAATACCTGTACTATTCAGCCTAGAGTATCTGAACTAGGCTTAGATTTGTGTGTTTTGTTTTATTTTTGTTCTGTCTGTTATTACTTGGAACCACTTAAGTCCTACTCTTTGTATTTAATAAAATCACATTTACTTATTAATGAACCCAGCATATGTATTAATACCTGGGGGGGGGGGAGGACAAACAGCTGTGCATATCTCTCTATCGTTATAGAGGGTGAATGATTTATGAGTTTATCCTGTATATGCTTTACCGTATTTTTCGCCCTATAAGACGCACTTTTTCTTCCCCAACTCGGGGGGGAAAAAGTTGGTGCGTCTTATAGGGTGAATGTGCACCCCGGTTCCCCCCTCCCCGCCGCGGGCGGGCTGCCGAGGTTCCCCTCTCCCCGCCGCGGGCGGGCTGCCGGGAGCGCTCCCGGCAGCCCGCCCGCGGCGGGGAGGGGGGAACCGGGACGCTCCCGGCAGCCCGCCCGCGCGGCGGGGACGGGAGAGCGAGGCGCTTTTTTTTTTTTTTTTTTTTTTTTTTTTTTTTGGTCCGGCTTTTTTATTGTAAAACGAGTTTGCGTCTTATAGGCCGGAGCGTCCTATAGGACGAAAAATACGGTATATGGGGTAAAATGGATTTATTTAGGATTTGGACCTCACTGGATGCAGGGTACCTGAGTGTTAGAGACTGGAACATTTCTTAAGCCTGCAGCGTTTAGGGAACGTGGTTTAGACTTGGGTCTGGGTTTGTAGCAGCCAGTGTGTCTGGCTCGAACCAGGCAGGACACTGAAACCACAAGCTGGCAGGGAAAACCGGCTCAGAGGTAGTCTAGGGGTAGGCATATCAGGTGGCAGTTCCCAAAGGGGTTTCTGTGACTCAACCTGTCACAGGTAATACAGTTGAGGCAATGAGCCAGCAAAATTACATTAGTGTTTTGAATGGATAAGTGGGGCAAGATGGCATTTGTCAAGGCCAGAAAGGCTGCTGTAGCCAAGACACAAGATGATGAGGGACCGGATGACCTATTTAGCTGTGTATGGAGAGGAAAGGCAAGATCCTAATGATGTTATGCAAGAAAAATGTGCAAGATTTAGACATAGCGTAGGTGGGAGGACCTAGAGAAAGGGCCAGGTCAAACAAAGATGATGCCCAGATTACAGGCCTGAGTGACAGGGAGAGTGGTCATTGTGCTCCTAGTGACAGAGAAACAGAAGGGCTGGTGTAGGGAAAGACTGAGTTTTGTGTTGGCCCCATTGAGTTTAAACTGGTGGCTCAATAGTCATGAAGAGCTGTCAGAAAGGCAGGCTGGGATTTCAGTTTGGAGACCGGTATAGCCAGGAGAAATAAATCTGGGGGTTAACATAGAGATGTACTTGAAGTCATGTTTGTGCATATGCTGCCCAAAGACTGTAAAGGAGGATGACAGGGTGAGGCTCAGGGTCCCATAGGACTCTTTTTCTGAAAGCCGGAGTTAGGGATGAGGTGGATACTCTGAATGAAACGCTGAAGGAGTGATTAGAGAGGTAGTGGGTACCAGGAGTCATGGAATCCCTGGGACAAGATGATTTTGATGGTGTGGGGAGTCAGTTTGAGTAATCAATATTTGCACAATGTAATTGTTTATACTTTGATATAATGTAATAATTCAGGATACCTATGGTTCCTTTTTCAGTGGCAGTAATGAAGAGGAGGAAGTGCTTAAGACCAACAAGCAAGTTTACTCCCTTTTATTGCGTGCAACTGCCAACAAAAGTGTGACTCTGCTAGCAAGAATAGAAGTCATTTTAAATTTGCTGGAGCAGCTGACTCAGAACAGTGACGCAGATAAGACAGGAATTCGGTGACTTACTAAATATAAAACTGCTACAGATAGCAGAAATATCAGTGCCTTGTTAAACATGGGATCAGTGGCTTCGTCCCATGTGGTGCTTAGTTTTATTGAAGTTGAGGTAAGTATTGCCTATTTATAACATGGTACAGCTGGGAAAGAACAGGAGTTCATCGCTATCACATGACAGTTCAATTATGGTTTGGTTATTAATGTTTTTACGTTTGTGAAGTGCTAAAATGGAAATCTAGAGGTAAACTTCCAATCTTTCACATCTGAGAAATACACAGCTGATTTCTCTGAAAAGAAGTGGGCTTTTCAGGGATGCAAAGTGAAATGTTTAGCATAAAAATATAATCTGTTACAGTTGGATCAGTTTGATACTTTTGTATAAAATGTTACTTCGTAAGCAAAGCGATATTGGAAGACCTTTTCTAGTAATGTTAACTGAAACTGTACAATGAAATTTCCCTTATGCAAACTTATTTCCTTTTTTAACTACAGTTAATACCATGCACAAAAATAAATGTGTGCCTTTTTAGCTTCAATACAAGATTTTTCACAGATATTAGTCTTTGCTGGAATGTCATTTTCACCACAGGGTGAAATGGAGTTAGCTGTGTTTTGGTTTTTTTGATCAGGAATAGTATTATCCTCTCTTCAAACTTGAAACTGTGAATAAATGATAAAGCCTATTTTAAATAAATTTTATTTATTAAAACTAGAATATACAAATCTGATGGTTTGGTTTTTTTTGTTGCTCTCATTTAATGTTTGTGTCCAAGAGACACAAACTGCCCAATCACATTGAAAACCGGTTTAAAAAACACAGACCTTGTTTTCATATGTGCTGAGCATCCGCAGCTCGGATTAACTTCACTCAGGGCTACACTGGGCTACTATATTCACGTATTTGAAGTTGAAGTATCTTAGTTCGACTTACCTGGTCATCCCCACGACGGCCCATCAACCAGGGCCGCTCCCCCCGCTGATTCCTCTTACTCCTCCTGCCAAGGTGGAGTACAGGCGTCGATTCGAGGATCAAGTTATCGTGTTTAGATGAGATGCAATAAATCGATCTCTGATATATTGAGTGCTACCAGCCGATTCGGCGGGTAGTGTAGCCGTACCCTCAGAAATCTGAAAATCAGGCGTTAGTCTCATCTCAATATGTTAGGACTTAAAACATCTCTCCCCAAGAATCAATAAGGAATTCAGAAGCATGAGATATGACGTCTTTTTACTAGTGTTGCTTGAAAAATTAGAAGTATTACAACTACATATGTACAGCAATGATCTGTCATCTGATTTGTCAGAAGTTCTTAAATGCAAGATTTTATTTTGGTGAATATCTATCTTGTTCCTAACTCTCCTGAATCAAAATAGGATTGGAAGCCATGTCTCTCTCTATTTTCTTGAAGTAAAAAGTTACACAAGTTAAACTGTACTATCTATGGATTCATTGTTAATGTGGATTCCCTGCAATCTATCTATTACTGGTGTTAGTGTTGGGCAGCACCTTCCATTACTATTTTTAATTGTCTGCTCCATATTCACATCAAGTAGTGCAAAATCAAAGCAGTCTTTTGTGTTTAAGACTAATACATATTTCATTGCCTTTCTTTTGAGAACTAGCATGTAGCCATCAATGAGGAGGGAGGCAGCTGAACAATATTTATTCTGGAAGGTCCTATATTAAGGGGAAAAAAGTAGGTCTCATCATGAAATCCAGATTATCATCCTATTAGAGTGCAGTTTCACTCTGAAAAGTGACATGAAAAGCCATATAACTTTTAGAGCATCTCACTGCTTTTAATATTAAATTTTGCTCATGTTATGAATGACATTTTTCTTGTCAGCCCTGCAAACTTGACCTGAACTCAGCAGGTCAAGGTAGATCTTTTTCATTAGACATCAGGATCCATCAGTTGAACAAGCCAAATGTATCACCAAGGGAACATCTTTTTACAACCTCTTTGTCTTCAAATCATACCTATTGTTATGCAGCCACCCAAATGGTTCTGGAATTGTCGTGGCTCACTTCAGACCTTGCCATTTAATCAGAGGTGAATGCATATGAATATACGTTGAATCTAGATTGATAGGATGGCCATAGAATTGCTTGGAAAGTATCCATTGAGGATGATTAGCAACATCAGTGGTTTTTAAAATTTTCTGTTTACATCAAAAGCAAACACCTGTGAAGTAAGAAGGGGTAAAAAATTTTTTTTTAAGAGCTATGGCTATAGAGTAAAAAGTAAACTGGGAGACTAAAGACTTCTAATCTAATCCTTTGATATTCCCTATAACAATGATAACTTTTGTAGTCTCTTAATGGCTAATCATGATACAATTCCACACTGCAGTGGAAACTAGATTGCAAAACATGTCGTCTTTAACATGTTCACCTGGCATTTGTGATTAGCAAACTACAACTTTTTCCTCAAGCATGAAAACTCCTCTTCTGGGAAACAACTTTAGCTTGCTGTAGTCAGAGTTTGGAATAATAATCCCATTGATGTACATAATCTCTTCTATACGCAAAAGAATAAATGGACACAAATCTGACATTCGATCTAAGCTACGCATGAATAGCATAACTCATATTGACGTAGCTGAAATTTACTTACTGCAGAGTCCACACGACACAACGTTGATTTCCCCCTATTCTTCTCAATCCAGTGAAGTACAGGAGTTGACAGGAGAGTGATCTGCGGTCGATTTAGTGGGTCTCCACTAGACCTGCTAAATCGACCGCCGATGCATAGACAAGCCCTTACTTTAAATGAAAGCTGAGAGTTCTAGGTATAACATGACTCCAGGAGTTTGGCAGTTAGGAAAAGCACCAAATATGATATTCATGCTAAAACAGTGAGCATTGGAAAAACCGTGAAATTCTTTTTCTTGAAGTGGACACTTATACCTATATATACTTTTTCCCTTGCATATCCAGACATGCATATGCTGCAATTCCATGTTGCTATTTTGGCTGGAGTTAGGCCTCTTCTGAGTGTTCTGTGATTATAGTTCTCATGAAGCCAGTACCTAGTGCCGCGAAAGAAGTAAATATTAAATCATCTCACTAACTCTCCATACCACCTTTTATTTCCTGGAGAATAACATGGCAGTCTATCAGCTAAAGCAGAATAGAAAATGCTCCTTTCTACATCTAGCATCTTTGGTTACTCCTATCCTTTTAAATCAGAATTAATAGCACTTGAAATTGAAGCCAGGCTGACTGCTTGCTGTGCTCAGATTTTGTTTGCTGTAAACAAGGAAGCTGGGCAACAGCAGAGGAACTGATTTTTGGCTGACTCTTGTTAGCCCACGTAAATGAGAGAAACCATTGCCAGGAATTGGATTGAAAACACATCAGTTGCACCTTAGAACCCCCCCAAAACTCAAACATACTTTTGCCATTAGATGTCAGTTGGAACCAGAGGAGCAAGCCCAAATTGTTCTGCAGTGTTTGGTGTTTTTCAGAAGCATGTGTCAGCCACTCTGTGGGCATGGAGAAGTGAATGAAATTTGGAGCAAAATGCTATGCCTGTACTCCACAACTGTGTGGCTCAACATCTTGAGGAAGCGCCTGTGCCTTTATTCCTCCTCGTAATTCATAGCAATAGCAGTTGATGTGGTTCGGTTACCTTTTGTTTTCAGATCAGGTTACTGCAATGTGCCCTGTTTCACCCTCATTACCACTCTTCCCAAGTGGTGTTAGTAGAATCCATCACTATCCCAACTGCCATTCTAATGTATAGGTCTCTATTTTTGTCATTGTTCGCATTCTCCCTTAGTAAATTCTAGATATCTGTGGCAGGAATATAAAAATAACGTAAGCCATGTATTTTTGCTGATGGGCCTAGGAACCAACTTTCTCCATCAAGGTCTGATTCAGCTGGTTTGTATGGACATTGTTGGTCATGTGGTTATGCTGACCAGTCAATGTAAAAACAGCCCAATGGCTATAGTGCCTATAACTCTGTTCTCTGCATTTTATAAGCAATTCTCACTCTTGTCTTCTCACAGTGGTATCTAAGTGAAATTACACAGCAGGGACTGCCATGACACAAGCCAGAACACGTAATAACCTGGGTAATGTACCTTTTCTTTTGCTCTTAAGTACGGTGACCAGGCAGCACCTCTCTTGTCTGAGAATTAGGAGCAGCTACTGATGGATTGGTAGCTGGGTAGTACAGTCTTGGTGCTACTCAAAGTACAGACCTAGTGAAGTAAGTGAAACATTTCTTCTCTGTGAAATAAGCATTTTTTAGGCAGAACTTCCACATTGTTACCTGGGCTCTTGGACTTACTTGTCATGCCATTTTTGTACTATATTTCTAAAACACAGTTCAAAACCCAGCCAGTGGGGAATATATTCAAGCAGTGTTCCAGATATGAGACATTGCTAGGACATGACCTGTAGAACGAACTGCTCTCACTAAGCTGAACTCAAATTAACCAGCATAACCTCAGTTTTTAGATGCTTTCCCACTGCTAGATACAGAAATATTTAAACTCTTTCACTGCTTGAGATTTTATTAATACAGAGGGCAGGGGAGGTGGAAACACATCTTACATTTTGGAGACCAAACATTTTCTGCTTAGGCTAAGTGAATTTTCCCTAGTAATCACCTACCCACCCACCCACCCCCCCGAAAACTTAAGCATGTGCAACCCCATGAGTTGTTGATCCAGTGTACTTCACAAGTCCAACCCAAGTTCTGACCTAAACTGGGCAGAAACTAATTTATTACATCAAGTATTGTGGGGGTGGGAGGGAGACAAGGTGATAAGTGTATTAAACATCTTTTTTCAACTGGTATGGGCTAAATTTTCTGGCCTCTAATTTTATTCATTTAAGCATTTAAAGTGTTATTTACCCCTTTACAAAACATACGAACCAGAGGTCACCCAACATTAATAAGCATGAGGTTTAAAACAAAAGGCAGTATTTCTTCACACAATGCACAATCTGTGGAACTGGTTGCCAGGAAATGTTGTGGAGGCCCAAGTTTGGTAATTCAGTGAGAGCTCTGGGGATGACCGTGGCATGGGATTAGCTTGGAGACTGAACTTGCCCTTAGATTCACTTTCATGGCTGTGGAAGACCCAAGAAGTGATGTGAGGTGCTTCTGTATCCCAAAAGCTGGGAAGGCAAATTGGGCTGGATTTATCCCTTTGAATAAAAGTAAAAAAAATATATATCTGAAGTATTTCATCTCATAGAATGGTGGGAGGTTTTATGAAGACAAAAAGGTGTGAGATCCTCGGACAGAATAGGGTTCAACAACAGTAGAAATCTCCATTGCTGAGATGTCACCTGAGGAACAGTTTATTAGAATACCCAGAGCTGGGACTTGTAAGCCAACAGAGTCTGACGGACGAAGAAGCCAATCCTGCAATACTTCTTCCCTTAGTGGAGATCAGATGATCTATGTGCTTCATGCACATCTATCTGAGTGTGCCCTGCTAGTGCCATGTTATTGACTTGCAACAGCCCTGATAAGTGATGCCATGGCTACAGAACTTGTAAAAGGTGCAGGTCTATGCTGATGACCCCATGTCTCCTGCTGCTGACTCCTGGTCTTCTGCTGATTTCCTGTGATCCACAGGGTTTGGAGGCCAACCCTACGACTTGAACACCAGGAAGGCAAACCCCCTAACAGGATGACTGGGGACAAACTTCCTTGAAGAGATGCTGGTAGGGTTTACATCCCTGGGGTTTCTTGCAGGAGGGTGTAATTGAGTCCTAAGTTATTTGCCAAGACAATAAAAAGGCTATTTGGTAAATCATTAGGTGCTTGTTGTCTTTAGAGTGTAAGATCCTCAAAACCAGAACCTGTTTTGGTTTTATTCATTGTCTTTAAAAGGTATCCGGAAACAAACATCACGCAGTAGCATTAATAACTGCAGTATACAGGAAGCAACTTTCAGTGATTCAGTCAGTATTTCCTGTTGATCAGTGAGCAATGGATGATGTTTCTGGACTACACTTTCCCCTACATTTATTATACCATCCTGTAAACTAAATGTCTGTTACTCAGATTGGATTATAGATGGTATCTGCCAGAAAGACAGTTTAAAAGAGGGGTCTAAATTTAGTAACAGGCAAATAATTGAATTCATCTTCTACTAATGCTGTCGAGGAAGTAAACACAACCATCAGAGAAACTTACGCTCATCTCTCTGTTCCCAGTCTATTTTTTTTTCTGCCTTTTCCCTCCTTGAACAGTAAGTTTCATATAAATCTGCTTTTAGACATCTGACACATTTCAGACTGAATGTGCTGAAAGCTTAAAGCTTTCTGAGTGGTATAGTGCAGGGAACCTGAGCAGATTTCCAAATACTCAAGCAGCTGTAGTTTTATATTTGAAAGAAGGAACGAGATGAACTGCATATTTTCTATGGCATAATATTGTATAGTTTAATCTGAACGCCCTACAGCCTGGCTTAGCGTACACTCAATCATGCTAAAGAAAATTGTGACAGAGAAGGTCAACAATTGTTTTCTAATCATTCTCTTCCATTTTTCCTTTGGGACATGTCTACACACAGTCTTGCAGCTGCATCCAGTGAGCACAGCAACACCAGAGAGTTTTAGCAGATTTTTATGATGAAGTTCTACTACCACTGTTGACCACTATTCTTGAGAAGGGTAATTAAAGATTGCACCTTGTGAGGACTTTCAATGCACTTAGACAAAAACCGATTCAAAGTAATTCCCATACCTGTTATACTTCTGCAAGTATCGCAGCCTAAGCAATCGAGCCCTCATGGACTGTTTACTGGGATGAGTCATACTCACATACCTATGTACAAATTCCATCGACCTAGGTAAATTGTAGAGCAGAATTGGAATCTGATTTTTAACTACTATTTTGGTTAAGGAATTTCTTGTTTAAACAATTTCATTCAGTTCAGATACTTTGAATTAAACCACTAGAAACTTGCAGCAAATGAGACATTTTTGTGTTATGATGTTATGGCCCCTTACCAGCATTAAAGATTAATTGCTTAAATCTTAATCATGAGCTGAAAGTACCCATAGTGCTAAATTATTATTTTTCTCCTGCCCTAGATAAACTATAAACCCTAACATGGACAACTATATAACCACAGGGGGATCTTTCTAATGCTGCTTCATTAACACTAATAAACTAGTACAGGGAGTGACAGCCTTTGGCCCATGGCCTGCCAAGGTAAGCTTCCTGGCAGGCCAGGCTGGTTTGTTTACCTGTCATGTCACAGGTTCAGCCAATCAGGACTCACGACTGAGGGACATGCTGCCCGCTGCCACTTCCTGCAGCCCCCATTTGGCCTGGCAGGCCACAGGTTGCTAATCCCTGAATTATTATTTCTTACTACAAATAAACCACCTTTCTTTGAAGGACAGAAACAAAAAAAAATTAGTTCTGGGGACATATGAGTCGAAAGATACAGCATGAAAAATGTATATAGTAGCATGGATTGATCTACTTTTAGCTCCATGACTGCTACAATTTTTGCAATATTTATATAAATGCTTCATAATATTTTACCACCATGTTCTACAACCCTTATCTAAGAAAATATTTGTGCTTCTTGGGGTAAACAGGGAACAGAATTGCAAAGCAGCCTTCGCAACAGATTTTTAAAGTTCTAATTACAGTTATTTACCATAAGCTGTTTTAAACCCCATCATGTGCTCACAAACAAGACATTGATGCCAAAGAATAAAACCCTGTTTTATATGCTATCAGCTATGTAATGTGGTTTTGTGTGTGTGCATGTGTGCAAGTCCAATACTAGTCTTTCACAACTTGTAAACAACTGACTTTCAAGGAACTACCATACCAAATTATCCATACTCCAGCTATGGGTTGAAATTAAAGGGAAAAAAAACCTAACTTGGTTCATGCTACATATGTAACCAAATTCTGCTTTCAGATACTAAAGTGCAGTTCTCATAATTTCCAATGAGTGTGCGCGTATGAGGGTGGAATTTGATCCGTGAAGTTTTAGATGCAACAGTTCCTGAGTATTCAAGAAAGGGGCAATTTAGAATACAAAAGTATCCTCTACAAACCTGATCCCTGACTATGAAACAAATTCACTTATTCCAAGTCACTCTGAGCCATATTTTTGTAAGGTAATATGCCATAATGTAAAGTATATCTGAAATATGAAAAATATCAAATACAACACTATCCAAATACTTGTTTAATAATCTGATTTCTTTAACATGCTGGGTGGCATTAGTTATTGACTATTTATGTTTTGGACTTCTGCTAGCTAACAGATGGTGAAAACCACTGTCTTCTCTTAATGACCATTATTAGAGTGGTTCATCAAAATTAGCCATATATTTGATATGCACTGATCAATCTAGCTTTTCCATTCCCATCACACAGTGCTGTTAGCAGATGGATGGATGATGGTCAAGGAAGGCTTGAATGATAAGGCAGAGAGCATGGCTTTTTAAAAACATCCAAATGAATGTTAGTATCAGGATTAAACGCTGATGAATTGTCTTTCATTTCTGGAGGACGATTACAGCACCATGCGTGCTGCTTCTACTCAGGTCAACAGTAATTCTACAGGTGAAGGGATTTTCTGATACTGGCAGTGAGGTCTTGGGGAGTAGGGTTCTCTGCGGTGCAGCTCACTGGGATTCCTTCAGCTTTCATTGCTTCAGCTGTTGTTGGACCTATAGCAGCAAACTGAAATGACAAATAACATTGATATTCAAATATAATCAGATGTGGTATTGGCATCAGCTCTTGCTATGTTACCTCAGTGTCTTCTATCATTCTCCCCTGCCTCTGATCAAACTTAATAAACATGTCCAAATTTAGCTGCTTTGTAATGACTAGGAAACTTATATATTAGTTCACGGGTCTAAGCACTTAAAAAATCTTATTGTTTTCATACACAAGGAGGATAGATTATAACATGTGTTAGCCTTGTCAGTGCCAATTCAAGCAGGTACTTACTTGAGAAAATCAAATTCTACCCAAAGGAGGAAATGAACTGGGGAAGCCAGAAAAAGAAAAAAACTCTGAGGAAAAATGTCTCTCCGAAAGATACAGCACCCTAATTCATGTTAGGCGATCCTGTTGCAGGTGCTTGGGTTATCAGTAAGATGCGACAAGTCCGTATCAGTCAGTAAGAGGGAAGTAGGATAAGGCTGATTGTAGTAATGTTGGGCAGTTATACAGGGATGCAGCGTGCACAGGTCACTGCTTCTGAATCATTTAAAACTTTGTGTTGGTCCCACACACACCCATGAGGAGAATCCTATTACATGCTGAGTAACTCAATTTGTGCATACATTCCAGAATGCTGTAAATTTTGCTAGAGAGAAAATTATGGGGCCCTTTTGAGCAAGTTCAAGCTACTCTATATATACTGGAATCACTGTCAGTCATTCACCAACAAATCCCTGAGCTACATGTTCAGAAACTGCCAGTGCTAGCTTTAGTTGAATTTTCACTGACTGCAAAGAAAAATTTAAAATCTCAACAGGGAGCACAGAGTTTAAGGTTGTATATAAGAGTATTTGTACCTCCTTAAATTTAAGTCCTCAGCCTGGAGTTTTGGGCTTAGTTTATCTTTTGTCCACAAAAATTATGGGTGCCCAGAATGAGGGCTTAGGCATTTGTATAAAAGGTCCACGTCTTTCAATATGGTCAATTAGATTTATTTCTTTAGTTATAAAAGGTCTAAACTAGAGTGTAATCCACATCCAAACAGCCCTCACTTTTGGCAAACTATGACTCCAGATCCAACTTCTATAATTGGCCTCTGTTTGAAAAATGAGCTGATTCAAACCCAGACATTTTGGAAAAGTTCATATTCTGATCTGAACTTTACAGCTCATCTCTAGTGTGAATGCAAACTCCTATAGGAAGACATTTCTTGTGTCACAAGAGGAAGAAAAACTATATGAGAATGGGGGAGACTGCAGAGAAATTTCCCTTCAGCTCCAGTGTATCTTTCACTTTAGGTCAGAAAGTGGGCCAGAAAACTGTATCCCTGCTTGTCAATTATCATCCTGAATGTGAAGAAATGATTCATTTGATAGATTACCCTAGAGAGGCAGCTCAAATTCATATTACAGAGAGCCAAACAGAAGTAGCTTTATCTTTGTAAAGAATCAGAGAGGTAGCCGTGTTAGTCTGGAATTGCAGAAGTTACAAAGAGTCCTGTGGCACCTTAAAGATTAACTAAAGTATTGAAGCATAAGCTTTCGTGGGCTAATACCCACTGTGTCGGATGCATCTGACGAAGTGGGTATTAGCCCATGAAAGCTTATGCTTCAATACTTTAGTTAATCTTTAAGGTGCCACAGGACTCGTTTTATCTTTGTAGTCAGTTGCACCTCATTTCTCCCTAATCCCATAATGGGAGAACCATCTCCAGAATAGTTGCAGCTTGCAACCATTTCCAATTATTTTCTGAAGGTACCACCAACTTTATGTAATTTATACTCTAAGAAGGGACCTATGTTGCACAGAATATTAGTTTCATTTGTGGGATGATCTTAAATGCATAAAGGAAATGTGGTGATAGAACTTTTTTTTTTTTTTAAGAAAACTAAAAAACCTAATAATTCATTATCATCCACTTAAAATGCTGTGGTAAAGGGAATTTTCAAACTGAAGAGGTCAAAGTTTAAAAATCTATTAACGAATTACTCATTTCTAATATCTTTAAATAAACAGATTTCAACAGGGCCTTTACGAAAGAAATCATTTACACCCCACTGTCTTTGCACTAATTAGCCCTTTCAACTGAAAATCTCAAAGCCCTTTACCATGGCTAGTAAACATTATAATTTGTACTTTACAGACAGGTAAACATAGGCAGAAGAGCCTGGTGACTTGCCCAAGGTCCCAGAGTAACTGAGTGGTAGAAATAGAATTTACCTCTTCTGATTCCCAATCCCTTGATCTAACCACTAGACTACATGCCTCCCCGCTATGTTTTAACTCTTATTGGATACTTTTACCTTAATTTGACTAATAAGATCCCCAGAAAACTTCTGAATATGCTGGAGACAAAATCTGACACCAGATGGACTGAAGAATGTGATGCTTGCTGGAATACCCTTTATAAAAGTAAAGAAGGAACAGCAGGTTGGAACATGTTTCTCTTGACTCTAGCTGCATATCACAACATGTTTTGATATCAGTCTCTTCAGCAATCTCTCTGTGTAGGCACCATGCTGTCAGCTGAGAAGTGCTGAAGTCAGCCAACAGGAAAGATTTACTGAGGACAGTCTGTGGTGCCTGGCCTGTCACTGACAGTTTGGCAAGACTGCACTACACAATGGACCAATTCAAGTGTTTTTTTTTTTAGCCATCCATTTTCCAAGATCATGTGATGATTGCGAGCTCTTTAGTGATAATATGGGATCAAGATGCTTTCTTCTTTATTAATGACCTTTAGATTCTCTTACACCCCTCTAAACAGGAAACTTCCATACACTACTCTGCTAATTCCCTTCACATTCTGGACATATTCCTGATACCTCTTGCCCTACATGTCCTCCCTGTTCACTCTAAACTCTCCCAGTTGCTTATTTTCTCTCTCACGTCCAACAAACTGGAGTAGCTTCAACAGGAGAGATTGAGAGAGACCCACCCCAGAATACCTGTAGCCCAGTGGTTAGGGCATTCTCCTGGGAGGTGTGACCACCGGGCTACTGCTGTAAGGAGACCACCACCTCTTGCATTTTTCATGCAGAAGGACTGACTTGCCTTAGGTGCCTAACTCCAGAGGAGAGTTCGCAGCTGTGAATCCTGAGCAGAGATAGACACTTAACTCCCTTTTGAGGGGTGGGGGGGGCTTAGGCCACCCCTCCCTCAGCATTTCCTATTGACTAGCTTAGGTGACTCCCCATTCAGTATGCTGGCTTCAATGAATTCCTCATTAGGCACCTAACTCTCCCCATCCATTGCATAGGCAGCCAGGATGCCTAACTCGGGATTGTGAACTCCAATAAGAGGCAGGGAGCCTAAAATTAGGCCTCAGAATGCCTAAGTCCCCTTTTTAGATAATGCTTTCTTAGCCAGAAGACTTTGGGATAGATTCAGACCACTATCACCTTATATTTATGCAGGGCACTGCACATTTAATCACAACAGAAATATTAAAATTTAAGAGCTAGAAGCTTATAATAAACATTGTATTAGCTTTGCCTCGAGTGACAAGAATGAACATCTCTAATTGCAACAAGTAATGAATTCCATAACAAGAATACAAAATTACAAGATGTCCTGGCTGGTAATTACTCACAATTATGTCTTTTAGAAACCATATGATTTGCTAATTATGACTTTAATATTCATGTGGGAACATATAGATAGCACCACATAACAGCAAAGCTGATGGGACCACAAGCGTTCAGGACTTTGAAGGTAAGAAGAATTTCAAAATCAATATGTAATTTACCAGGAAGTCAATGCAAATAACATACTCAGCCTTGCATCCTTACAGACACTGAATCATAGATATAATGCAGGTTCCTGCAAACAAAAATATTCCAATAATCTAATTTTAAGAAAACAAGTGTGTATCATTGGCTCCAAATCTATTTTGCTATCCACTGCTCTCAACCTCATCACCTTCATCAGATGGCAAAAAGATGCTTTAGTATAGATTTTAAGGAACAGATCTATGTGAGGAGAGCATATCATCCAAAATTTTTACACTTAAAATGGAATCAGTAACACATTCTCAAATAGAATAATCAGCATAAGAACATGGCTCAGCAACCATGGAGAGCTGATAATTAGTGCTGGATTCAGATTCATAAAATTATGGCACACACATTCAGTGACACGGTGATAGAAATCCTACACCTATGACCATAAGTAAGTAAATCATTAAATACCCTTAGTAATTTTGTCTCTGATGTGACATGATCTAAAACCAGACTTTTTCAAAATTTCAGTTTTATTAAGCAGATCAAAAAGAACAAGGTGAATATGTAATTGTTTATAAAATAGTTTTTTCCAGTAAACCTGATATAAAACATAAGCTTGGAAACTGGGCAAAAAATTGAAAGGTCTACCATCAAAGAAGTTTGTTGGTTTTTTCTCCCACAGAGGCATTATTATCTATATATTTTAGGACTTTCTATAATACCTGTTATCAAAGTATTTAAGTGCCATTGTATTTACTGAAATTTCTGGGTAGCTTTCCCCAATTTTAAGGACTGATTCACTATATCCAAAAGATAAAAGCTATAGCCAAGGGATTCTTTCCACAATAATGTCTTGTACAGATAACTGGGGGAAAAGTTTTTCATTAGGTTTCACATATATATCAGAAAGCTCTACATTTAAACTGGTGGCCATTGACTGTGCAATACCTGTTTTGAGAAATAATTCTTTAAGGATTCTTGGAGACTGGGATGTTGAGCAGTTTGATAAACAGTAAGGCTTTCCAGGGAAATACCTATAATTAAAAGAGAAAATATACCAGCAACTAAACAGGATTTTAATAGCTCCCATTATTCCAATACAACATTACTGTAATATTGACTGCATTAAAACATTACTTTGAAGCCTAAGATGTAGGAATATTTCTTTTAAAAGATTTCTGGGTACTTTGTGTTACATGTCTTACAAGTCCAGAGCATTTTTAATCTGAGGATCTCAAAGCACTTTACAAACACCATTTAAGCCTTGTAACATCACTGTGAATAAAATGAATATAGTACAGTCAGACCCCGCAATACCGCAACGATCGGGATCCAAAAATTCCCGATCGCGGTAAACGCAGGGTCGTGGTATTGTGGGGTCGCGCGACATCAAAGTGCCGTGCCGCTGCCATCGTGAGCCCCGCGTGCCCCACGTTATAAGCAGATTCCCGCTATAGCGGGGCGCAGTATTGCGAGGTTCACTGTAATTGCCATTTTACTAATGGGGAATTGAGCTAAAGAAAAGGATCAAGTTAGCTTCCCAACGTCAAGAGATGGCCTCAATAGTAGAGCTGGAAGTAGAACTGAGATTTCCTGATTCTCAGTCCTGTCCTCTAATCTCCAGACAGTACAAATCCAATATACACAAATCCATGGATGGTTCACAAAGAAGAATAAGCCTTTAATCTTTTACTATTCCTTTGAGGAAGGTTGGGGGTTTCCACAATAAGTTAACAAATTAAAATAAAGCTCTAAAGGCTACAACAACCTTTTTCTTTGAGTATTGTTGGAAGAACTTCTCTTTTCAGAGATCCACAAGGAAAAAGAAGAGGTGATGAATTAGGTGTTTCCCCTGTAAATAAGCACATTAGCAAATTCAAATCATGGTTACTTTTTTAACAGTGGCACAAATGACACTTTAAAAGTGCCAAACTGATAAATATATACTGAAAATGCAGTATGCTTCATTATAGGTGCGTACAAAACTAAGATCACTGAAAACATTTGTAGTTCAAGACACGTCTGCAATTCAGAAAGCAGAACCTATTTAGCATGTAAATTAAAATGATTCCATTGCTACAGTGTGAATACATTGGCTAAAAAGATCTGGCAAAAAGATAAATTGCATTACTATATTCTATTTCCTTTGCCTTTCAATAGAGAATACCAAGTAAAATGTAAGTTATCTCCTTCTCGTCAGTCACTCCCCAATTTTCAGACAGACACTTGATTTGCTTTTCAAAGGCTTAATCCAACAGAATGTAGCTGCAGACATCTGAACCGTGGATAACTCCATGATAGGGCATGCTATGTAGTGGATAGAACAGGCAACTGAAGAAAGGGACAGAATGCTTTGCAATGGTGTTCCAAAACTACCTCTGGCAACGTTCCTTACTGGTGGGGGAGAAGAGACTCCTACTCCAATTACCATGGTGTCTCAAAGGAGTCTCCCCACCCATCCTTACCCTTTTGAGTTGGAAGGCCCCCATCCCTAATTGCTGCTATGCTGAGAGATACGGCAGGCATGGAAGTGAAGACCCTAATTCCAACAAGAATGACAGTAGTGTTTGTGAATAGAAGCTCCCCACTGGATGGGAATGAAATAACATTAACTGTATTTGGGGAGTATTTCAAGCTTTTGCTGGATTTTAGGGATATTTTTAATTAATTTAGGTAATTGTTTCAGAAAAGTGTTGCTGTTATTTTTATTGCAAGTGGATTGTGTACTTAGAAAATAGGGGCAAAAGATAACAAAGGAAGGAGGGATATGATTATATTTATCTGTAAAATGGTAGTGTGTAGAAGCCCCTATCAGGATCAGGGCCTCGTTGAGCTGGATGCTAGGGGGAAAAATGAAAGAGAGAGAAACAATCTGGATCACTATTTATTTCAAGGTTCGCCAGCAGGGCAGAAGTATGTGGATAGTCTTCCCAGTCTTTTTCTATGCTCCTGCCCATCACTGCTTTTTATTTAAAACAAGACGGTGGTTTGGCAGGTGTTTGGTTAACATTCTGAGTGCTTTTAACAAAAGAAAACACAGCTCCCTCCACCATATTACAATTTGAAATACTAGACTATGCTTGATATACTAACCAAACTTTCTGTAGTATCTGTTTCTAAATAATGCTTTTGCAAGTTATTTTTACCACTTAAAAGAGATCCCAATGTAGGAATTAATATTTTAATGAAATGGGGGTCCATGTCAGAAGCAAATGAAACCATGGAAATTACCAATCTTCCTTTTTTCCTAAATGGAACAACTAACTCCTTGTGATTTTTTTCAGCACTAAAAACACCTGAGCAGTGGACATATACTAATAAAGTCTGTGAACACATTTGCTTTTTTATAGGATACTTAGTGTAAAATATATACTGAGGCACACAATGGTCTGAGGCAAAATTCTGTACAACTACACTACTCTTTTCTAAATAAATGGGGTCAAGACTTCAAAACTTATTAATTGATCATTCAATTTCCCTTTAAAGAGATTTTTTTCAGGAGTCTATCAGACCAATAAGCCACAGATTGGGTTGTTTATTTTAAGCACTGAAAGGAGATTCTTGGTTTTCAGCATTAAGCACCAGAATTGTCTCTGGGGGAAAAAACAGACACCATAGTAAAAATCAAATTGAAGGACCTTATTAGCAGTCAACACAGATTGATCTGAATATCCTAATTGCAAATTGAAATTTTATTAGCATCCAGAGACATGTTGGTAATAAATTACAGGAAGCAAAAATATTGAGATAAAATGCAGAAGAGTATTCTGTGAGACAAAGGCAAAATACATTAATATCAGCCCAACCAAAGCTCATGTCAGTTAATTGAAATGCCAATGTGATATCTGGAAAGTAACACTAATCCTTTTGGACTTGTGTTT
The DNA here is from genome assembly GCA_032164245.1 of Sternotherus odoratus. Lineage (NCBI taxonomy): Eukaryota > Metazoa > Chordata > Testudines > Kinosternidae > Sternotherus > Sternotherus odoratus. The sequence continues at coordinate 89,213,284 of JAVMKO010000005.1, read as the reverse complement.
ACAAAGCGAAGAATAATAGTTCGATAGCTCTGCAACAATATACAGTGTAGCTCTGTCCCAATAGTTCGATAGCTCTGTAACAAGCACTGGCCCCAGAAGCATCCTCTAACTTACATAATCAACACCACAAAGACATTAAATTGTAATAAAGCTAAAAATATTTGTCTTGAAAACAGACTGAAAGTACTTATTTAATTAAAGAGTCATTTGATTTATTCTCCTGATTAGTTAAGTCAAAGTCAACACCAAAGACATAGAAAGTGAATAAGAAAAGAAAAGTAACCACTTCAGGTTGTTTTTTTTAATGCTGATAGCAAATATTAATGACATACAACCTTCTGCTCTCTCTAGATTTAGTCTTCTCATTTAATTCCTTACTTGTAATTTTATGTATAAGCAAAAAGAAATGGTTGACTAATAAGTGCATAATGGAAAACATTGATTCAGGACATAATTATAATTTATCTCTTACTTCAGAGGTTGTTATAAATGATTTGATAAATTGATTGTGCCTATTTATACCCAACCTGATAAGTCTAAGTTTGGTTATGTTCACATCAGCAACAGGAGTCCCCACTGATTGAAATTTTCTGTATTGTTGGGATACATTCAGGATTCCATTTCTTGCAAGTGTACTGAGAGTCTTGCAATTTTGTAGTATTCTAAAACATTGCTTGTGATCTAACAAGACCCTGTCCTCAGCCCAGGAATTTTTCCAAAATTGGTGTAAAAGGTGCAATTCCTTCTTCCCTGATGGTGGCTTCCAGAGGCTGCTGTTGGTTCTGGAGGTAGTTCACCTGCTCTCACCAGAAGGTACTGTTTCCTATCTAGCTGCATCAGGGGTGAAAGTAACTACAGACACTTACCTCTACGGGGCCGGTCCGGGGCTGGCTCTGGCCCCTGGAAGGGGTGGTGCCTTGGGCAGAAGGGGCAGGACTGGGGGGTCAGAGCCAGCCCCAGTCTGCCCCGTACTGGTAAGTGTTCGTAGTTACACTTACACTTAAATGTCTGTAGCCCTTTAAATCTCCAGCTCTGGGGAGCTGTTCCCTTTGCCCCTCCCCACCATTGGCGGCCAGGGAGGCAAAAGGGGAGGGACTTTAAAGCGCTGCAGGATCCTTTGCCCCGGCAGCGCTTTAACATTGCTGCACCCCCCCGACTGGCAGGGCTGCCGATTTGGGGGGGTGGTGGTGCAGCAACATTCAAGTGCTGCTGTGGCAAAGGACCGTCCTTAAAGCACTGCCGCAGCAGCACTTTAACGTCCCTGCCCCTTTTGCTTCCCTACCAGCAGGGCCGCTGACTGCGGGGGAAGAAATGGGGCAGGGACATAGTTCTTTATGGGTTCTCACCGGTATGATGTACCGGCCGTACTGGCTCACTTTCACCCCTGGGCTGCCTCTATCAGCACCAGCTCCCGGCTGTGCACGTAGTGGGGCGGCTGCCCCACTCCAGAAAAGGGTTTAAACCAGCCCTGCAAAGGGCTGTAGCTGGGGGCAAGCAGCTCCCAGACTGATTGGGCAGAGCAGCTACAGCTGTGGCGGGTTCAATTAAGGCCCAGCTGGCCCTGATATAAGGGCTCAGAGTTTGGTGCTCAGAAAAGACAGTCTCCTCTGTCAGCAGAGGCAGATTAGCCTGGCTGCTGGGGAAGCATGACAAGATACCTAGAGGGAAGCAGGGCTGAGGCAAGGCAGGAGGAGCTGGGGAAGCTCTGGCCTGGAAACCCCCAGGCTGCAGGGCCTAGGAGAAGGCCCAACAAAGGGTACTGGGGTTGCAGGGGGCAGTCCATGGCTACTGAGGTAGAAGCAGCAGGCCAAACCCTCCTTGCTGGTGATGAGTGGCAATGATACTGCAGTCTGCCCCAGTGAATGGGAGCAAGTGGTGACTGGCAGTTGCCTAGACTGAGGCAAGGTGGGGATAGAGGGTGGGGGGTTCTCCAGGGAAGGGAGACCCTAAGACCTGAGGGGGTACTGCAGGGGTGCAGCACCCAAGGGAAGAGGGCACCGGCATCCAGAGAGGGACTCTGGGCCAGCAGCAAGCAGGACATCAGCCTGCAGAGGGCGCTCCGGACACTGGAAGAGCTAATTCCCGGACAGACCGCAGGGCAGAACAGGGAAGGGGCTGCTGGGCTAAGCAGAATGAACAATAAGAGCAGGGAGAAGTGTATCAGCAGAGCAACCCACTGTCTCTCCAACCCACAGAGAACAAATGCAGCGGAAGAGAAGGGGCTTATAGAGGGGGGAGTGAGACAAAGTCTATTAGGGAGAGGGCAGTGCCTTTAATGCATATACCCATGTGGGGGCAGGTTATCCTCCTAAGAGTAAAATAAGCAGTCACCAAACCAAAAATCTCTTTAGATTTAATTTAAAACAAAGAGCTGGTTTGCCCTCCCTCCTTTTCATCCCTTTTGAATCTGCATTGCAATGGTAGTCATTTATTGGGGTCAGATAAAGACTCCCTTTTCCGTAATAACAGCACTGTTTCGGAGCAATCAGTAGAGCTTTTAAAGGTCATTTTTCTTTGAGTGCAATTCAGGTCTTTTCTTATTATTGGATTTTCTAAAAATGTCAATTCCAGGCACTAGAGAGTAATCCTTGGTATTATACATCTTTTTTTCTTTTTCTTACATTTATCCTAAATCTATGATTTTTCCCCCCACATTTCTCAGATCATATGGGCCAGACATCTGTCCTCTCTTCTTTTAAATTCTCTTCAAAATGCAAAACCCACAAATACTAACCTATAATGCAAAATTACAGTTACCCACAAATTTTTGTAAAATAATCTCAGAGAAAACCTTCTGTATTGTATGATCTTTAGGACAGGGACCGTGGGGTGTTCTTTTATGCCTTGTGCAGTCTTGGCCAAAATATTACTACTTCATTTTTCATTTCCAGAATTTATTTTCATTTAAGTCAGCAGCTGTCTTTCTTGTTATTAAGATGATTCAATTTATTAATAAACCTGCTTATGCAATTAAAAAATAATAATCTTGCAGCCCCTCTGTAAATAAAAGTAGACAACTCCAATTCTACTTTTTCATTTGGCTACATAAATCTCTGTTGTGCATAGAAGACTGTACTAATAATCCTCTGCCCGTAACAAATGTTATATTCAATGGCCAAAAAAATAATCTATCTAAGGTTCTGACCCCGTGCCTATCACTTCAGTATCTGAGCACCTACACGTAGTCAGCAGGATGAAAAGATATGGTCAAGTAATAAAGTATTTAAGACAGCAGCTACAATAATTCACCTAGCTGCTAGAATAACTGCACTGATCACCATCTGTGTTTCTGCATCTGGCTGCCCAAAGGTGGACCATTTTCATTTTATTGGTTAAATAAAATGACTTTTCAAAGCCTGGGTCATTATCTGGTCTATTGATGGATACTGCCTATGTCCCTAAACCAATGTTCCCCCTCCCCCAACTCCCCGCAGATGTTTTGAGCAGAAAGCTCTCATCTCCCTGGCCTGTAAAAAGCAATTCTTCAGTTGAATGGCTATCTCCTCCAATCTTCAATTTCACTGTCTCTTTAAGACTCTGCACTGCAGTTTCCTTAACACTCTGATACCTTGCATTGCAAGCAGAGGGACAAACTCAGTAGTCAGTGGACTTAGGGTGCAGAGCACCTAGACAATAGGTGCACAACCTTACAAAGCTGCTACAGCTGGCACACACACAGAGAGCTCAATTTAGCAATAAATCTCAAAGCCTTTTTAACATTAATTCCTGCCTAAATCTGTTGATCTTCTTTTGTTAAGTATCTCATCAAGCAGATATCAATCTGAATTTGAACACACTTTAAAGTCAGTATGAACATCAATTATGAACTTTCCTAAACACTATATATATCAAAAGTGCTGATGCCAGTCTCTCTTCCTTAGCAATTATCTCATATAGAGAAGGTTTCTCCTCATTCTAGAATCCCAGTTGTTTGGTCATGAAACATCTCTGTACAGCTTGTAGTTGTTCTATCTTACAGTTGCCACCAGGCCTAAACATGTTTCTCTAAAACACTACTACAGGGGAAATTGATACTTTAATTTCTGATTATGGAGCTGTTTGGTTCCCCACTATTTGAATAACAATGGGCAAACCTCGGCCTGCGGGCCACATCCGGCCTGCAGGACCGTTCTGCCCGGCCACTGAGCTCCTGGCCAGGGAGGCTAGCCTCTGGCCCCTTCCTTGCTGTCCCAGCTACCCTACAGCCTCAGCGCTCTGGCCTGCTGCTCCTACCATGGCTGCGATCTCCAGGTGCTCTGAGCAGTATGGTGGGGGGATAAGGAGCAGGAGCTTTCGGGGGGGCTGGTAGGTGACAGGGAGTGGTTTGATGGGGTGGAAGTTGGGGGGGGCATTTTTTGGGGGGGGAAACAGGGGTGGTTGGATAGGTGTGGGAGTCCCGGGGGCCTGTTTGGGGGGGAACAGGGGTGGATGGATAGGTGTGGGAGTCCTGGGGGCCTGTCTGGGGGCCGAGGTGTGGATAGGGGTTGGGGCAGTTAGGCAACAGCAAGCGGAGGGGTTGAATAGGGACAGTGATCCCGGGAGGGGGCGGTCGGGGACAAGGAGGAAGGGGGATTGGATGGATCAAGAGTTCTGAGGGGGGCAGTCAGGGGACAGGAAGTGGGAGGGAACGGGGGCCAGGCTGTTTGGGGTCAGGCACAGTTTCACAATGCCGATGTGGACGTCGGGCCAAAAAGTTTGCCCACCCCTGCTATAGGCAATGCAGGTCAGTATAACAAAAATTAATAAACACAATTCCTAAGCTTTCTAAATTAGCATTTTCCACTGGACCAGCTGACTTGAAATCGCATAGAACAAACAAGAGTTTGATACTGTTAGAAGTACAGTAGACTCTCGATTATCCAGGATGATAGGGAAAATATTAATTCTCGTTAATAAAATCCCGGATAATCACCATCCATAGGAAATCGGGGGGGGGGGGGAGGAGGGTTGGGTCGGCAGCAAAGCCAGAGCCAGCCCTGCGAGTTGCGCATATTTTTTTTCACATCCTGGTTAATCCAATCCTGGATAATCGAGTCTACTGTAGCTAGTAGTCCTGCATTCCCGCTTTCACCGTAACAAAAGCTAAATTCAGCTTTCTGTTGGAACCTTCCTCCCACCCCCACTTTCATAACTTTCTCAAAGCAATTCTCACTTGGGACTTGTCTGGTAATTTTGAGGGGGCAAGGGTTATCCCTTTATCTACTTTTGAATAATTGGACCGGGGGGAGGGGGGGATGACAGCCTCATTCGGTTTGGGGTAATGTCTAATTCTGAAGCAAGGAAAGTTAAGTGTCAAGGGCTCATGGAATATCAGTTACACCCAGATACATAAACAGGCTACATCTGCAGCTCTGCCTTTCACTACATTATAAAAGTCATGGCTAATAGGTTCAGTAAATACCACTTTGTCTACAGGACCATAAAGTATTTTATAATTATTAATACAATTTACTTCATATAAACTAACATATTGATTGGATACTGTATAGCAAACCTGTTTATCCAAAACATGTTGGGGACATCTGAAGCATTCCAACAAATGGGGTTTCAGGATTCTACTGAACCCCTCTACACCGACTATGTGCAGCATTTTAAAATAAATGTAAATAAGTTTTAAAATAAATTTGCCTTAACTGAAAGATGTCTGCATACTTACTTGCACAAATGTATCCAGCTAGTTTTTCAGCATTTCCACACTTTTCTCCTTGGGGAGCAAGGCCAATTTCCTCCACTGTAAGAAAAGTAACAAAGAAATATATTTTGACAGAATGTGACAACCAATCTGAATTTCATTTCAGAAACACTTGAATGGAAAAAGGAGATCCAACTTGATCCATCTTTTACTGAACTTTCTTTAGATTTTCTTGAATCATTTCTTTAAGTAACGTACCACCTAAGGATCTGATCCTTGATCACACAGAGGAAACTTCATTGGGAGAACAAAATGGGGGATTATGGAATATCTGAACTTCGTTCTGGGGCCTGTTTGTGGAGCACCATGAGTAAGGCTGCGAGTCTGTCATGGAGATCACGGATTCCGTGAGTTTCCGTGACGTCTGTGACTTCTGCAGCAGCGTGTGTGGGAGGGGGGCTCAGGACAGGGGGTTGGAAGGTGCAGGGGGCACTTACATCAGGGTGGGGGACTCCCCCTGGTATGGCCCTGCAGCTCCTAGATGGTTCAGAGGCCGACAGGTGTGGGGGAAGGAGGCTCTATACGTGCATTTGCCTGTCCCTGCAGGCCCCGCCCCAACAGCTCCCATTGGCTGCAGTTCCCTCCGCTGCCTAGAAGCTGCAGGGACACAGAGCTGGGTAGGGAGCCCCATGCTAACTCTCCCCTCCAGCATCAGCAGGGTCCCAGTCTGCGCGCCACAGCCCAGCTTTCCCCACCCCCCCAGCACCAGCGGGGATCCTGGGACATGCACCTCAGCCTGGCTTTCCCTCCCCTCAGCATCAGCAGGGGTCTCGGGCCACACGCCTCGGCCCAGCTTTCCACTCCAGTACCAGCAGGGGTACGGAGCCACGCATCTTGGCCTGGCACCCCTACCCCCCAGCACCAGTGGGGGTCCCAGGCCATGTGCCTCAGCTTGGCTCTCTCTCCCGATCACCAGTGGGCGTCCCAGCACCCCCGCCCCCAAACATCCACGGCCTCCCACCCAACTTTTAGTCACAGGTATTTTTAGTAAAATTCATGGACAGATCACAGGCCATGAATTTTTGTTTAGTGCCCATGACCTGTCCATGACTTTTACTAAAAATACCTGTGACTAAAATGTATCTATAACCATTGGCCCCAAATTTACAGGGGGAAAGGATACCAGTGTTGGCTCATTGTGCAAAACAGGGTGCACTCCCTGTAACTGCACCTGTGCTCCTGCTGAGCATACAGACATAGCTTACCAAGTGTGCAGCTCACCTCTGTGATGCAGGATAAAAAACTGAAAATCCAAGAGTACAATATGTCTCTTATTTACCATAAAGGCATATATGGTGGAAATCCCAAGAAGTTAACTAAATAGGGTCTGATGTGACTGGCTGAAGCTTCCTTTCCATCCATATTATTTTCTTTATCTTGACTGGTATTGTGAATTGTGACTTTCTATGTGGAGTTTAATTACTCTCTTCTGTACTTCTAGAAATTATATCCAGATTACCCCCATGCTAAGCAACCATTCAGGATCAGATTGTATCAGTCTTTTTATGTAATCCATGTACGCTAAATATCACCAAACATTTTAGGTCTCTTGCACAAAACAAAACATCTGATGCAAAGCTAAGCTATCTTGTCTCCTTGAGACTCTAACATACATCCTGGTAACCTTAATGAGATTTATCCAGTCATTTTGAGGGGAATAAAATCCCGTATCTAGCTCTGGAGTCTTGCTCATGGGCATGTGATTATAAAATATTTTTGCAGGGAACTGAACAATTGCTCAGGCTATGTACTTGAACCAAATAGTGGTGGGACAGGCAATGAAATAGGTGCAAGTAAATATATCACATAGCTATTGACACCTGCTAATGAAGAACATCATGCAACTTGTAATGAAACAGTTGCCATATAAATTCTTCTAATTCAAACAACAAAATGTCATCTAGCAAGCTGAAGTTTACAAGCAGATGGAGTTTAAATGAAATGAACATATAATTTACAATGTGCCAAATTAACAGGAGCAAAAAAACCACCCCACTGTCCTGTATACTTTAAATAACCCAGTATTGATTTATCCAGCAGTATCCCACCTAAATGTCAAATGTTTTACACTCTGATTTAGACTTTGGTTACCCATAATACTAAAAGCCACACACACAATATCTAACAGTAGCTGAAGAAAATGAGAATCAAACTGTGCTGCTTTTTTCTTTATAGGCCTACATTACATCTTGTTACCTATGTGATGTAGTATCTTAATAGAACAAATGTAAAATTTGCACGGGACACCTAGGTCAGACTTAAACACAAACACCGAGTTAAAGTGTTATAACCAAGGTATCAGGCCAATGAACAAACAGTGAATCTACACATTAGTTAAAATGGTTAAACTTAATTCAGCTAACCATATACTGAATAAGTCATAATTTATAAAATAAAGATAAAGTAAATAAATAAAACTGATATTACTGAAAAAGTGCAATAAACTCCAATTAAGAGTACTATGTAATAGCTGATTTGTGCTACCAGCCTTCCTCTGTTTTGAAATGCTCTCAAAACAAAAACAAACTGCAAACAACTTAAGTATCAATTAATAGGATTTCAACATATGGTAGAAGGATTCTTTGTCCACAGCATGAGTTATTTGTACAGCATAATTAAAACAATGTATACAATTTCTTTAAACTCTGATGGTGGATCAGAACATAGAAATAGTGGATGAAATCCTACCCCTTGAAGTCAATGGGAATTTTGTTACTGACTTCAATGACACCAGCATTTCATCCATACTATAGACAAACAGAATATACATATAAATTCAATACCTGTTTTTTTCTTCTTCTTTTTTGACTAATCCTTTAAATCATTAATGTAATCATAATTGCATTATAATAGGAAAAATAACATGCATCCCAGAGCCAGATCTTCAGCTAGTGTTGCACTGATGATGTGTATAAAGCTGACTTTTTAGAAACTTTCACTTGTTAATTAAAAGAAAGGTTCTTATGCCTTTGTTCTGGGCAACCTTGAACTAAGGTTAATACTTCAAGAATTGTACTGAAGAGGTTGTTTTCTATAAGGGTTTCATCTTTAATCCGGCTTACCTAGAGAAGCTGTAGCTTTTCCTACGACATATGCTGATTTGGTATTCCATTTTTCTTTAAGAGAATTTCTCCAGGCTGTAAAACATTACATTATGTGTAAGCATTTGGCAATAAAGCATAAACACCAGAGTATTTGGACTTCTGCCCAAAAGATATTTATCTTGAGAAATCTGTGAGTGCATCAAAATACTAATAACCAATACTACACTATAAATGTCATCAATTCTACATGTACAAAATAAAGATTTTAAATCAGTTATACAGTTCACTATAAAAACAGCCTTTTTACATGCTTCAAAAAGCTTTGGTTAAACAAATACTGTGTCCAATTACTTGTGTTAAGTAGTATTTTTAATGCATACTTGCACAGTACCAGATCAACTGTATTTTGTAATGCTCATTTATATTTTGACATTAACTAGGAATAAAAACTCAGTTAAACTTGCAGAAGAAAAAGAATTCCAGAGCAAAAAATGCACGATAAACTAACTTTCAAATTGTGCAGTAAGGATATCCAGTACAGATTCAGTCAAAAAATTGAAAGTTTAGCTCTAGAATAAATGCAAGATTTCATGCCAACAAATCAAAGAATGTTAAATAAATCCTATATTCCTGCATTGGAATACTTTAGTATACAGCTCTATTATTTTATAAAAAATAATAAGACAAATGTATACACTGCTTTTGCTTTGAATAAAAATAAATATATCTATCAGTATGGAAAAAAATATTATCCTAGAAAAGCAGACCCCGAAATAAAATGGCTAGGAAATAGCTTTTCCTTCTAAATAAGTTAGTTAAATTATAGCTTCACACTGAGCAATGTTGCTCAGCTCCAGCCTCCTCCTCCCAATTCCAGAAAAACTGATTGAGCAGAGATAGATCTGATAAGTCTCCTATTAATGCCTTACATAAAACAGTACAGACTCACATGAAAAATACTGAGTTCATTTCTGCCCTTCAGTTTTTTTAAAAAATGGCTTAATAGAAAAAGAAAGATCCAGAGAGAGCCATGGAAAAAAGAAAAAGAAAAAAATATCAGAAGAATGGAAAGCCTTCCATATAAGATGATATTGAAAAGATTGGGACTGATTAGCTTAAAAAGGAGTCTGAATAAGAGCAGACGTGTGATGCTACATATCTTGTATTCAGATCCTACACACTATTGTAATAATCTCTGTACAAATATCCCTTGTGAGGTTTCATTTCAAAACTAATAACGCATTGCTCATTAACATTTTTGCATGATGTATACACAGGATGTGTACAAAGTTATGAATATGTTGTATTTGAACTTTGCCCTGGCTCTGTGGCTCTGTCTGAACTTTTAGCCCAGGTTCTGACCTGAACAGCAGCCGCTGACCCTTTTCCCACCCCAGCAGCCATGTTTCCTTTGTCTCTCTTATTAGCATGTCTTTAACAGTTGTAACACTGGTTTTAACTGGATTCAACCAGGAAGATCTTGGTTGATCACGCGTGTACATCATGACCAGTTAAGTACTTTGTTGACGAGTGTCTATATATGTCGATGTTTACCACTAATAAAGCCGTCACATGCTTCTGAAGCTCTTGGAGCTTAGGAGTGTGTGTGCCCCTTGATCAACGTATTGGGTGTCTGTGTTGTTTGGTGTCTGACAGCTTGTGAGCCCTATACCAACTCCGCACTACTCGGGTGCTGGACGGTGAGTATGACCTGCTATTTTACCTAACAATTTGAGGGCTTGTCCTGGGATTCCTTCTGATGCGGTCCGTCTGTCCAGCGATCGGATCACTCATATACGAATCGGCAGGTGCCACGGGAGATTTCTCCCAGCCAATTCAATATTGAGGGGTCACGTACTGGACAGTAGGATAAACGCCAGTTGGAGGGCTCCTGTCAGACGCCATGGGTCAAAGAACTAGTGTCCCTTCTCAGAGTCCTTTGGGCATTATGAATAAGTTATGGAATGAAGGAAAATTACCAATTCAGACGGGTATGACTAAGAGGAAGCTGTATGTAAAGAATTGGACTGGGAATAATGCAGTATTGGCCAACCTGGAGGAGAGGTGGCCTTCGTATGGTTCTTTCGAGCAGGCTGCCTTAAGAGGAGTAAGGGGCCAGATCGAAAATAACCATCCGTGACAGTTAGGATATTGGTATTGTTGGGACTCTGCAGTGGGGCTGTGGAAATCTTTAAAGATAATGGCAGTCAGGCATTCTCCCGAGAGTGACCCCTCGTTATTTTGATGAAGAGTGTAAACCACGGCGTGTTTTGAGCCGCCATTTGGTCCCTACTGCTCCTGCCCCACCACTTCCTTTGCAGGGGGAGTCTCCAGGGCACAGAGGGGAATCTGCTGGACTCGGGATCAGGGTCTATGCAGGGGGATAAGGAGGAACAGGAGGGGCCCACCCCCGAGGGGAATGATCATTCGGCAACAGGCCAAACAGATGCACCAGGACACATACCCCTCCCCTGAAGAGAGCCCTGAGACTTCTTTCACAAGACCCTTTGGGGGTGATAAAGGTGTGGTTATACAAATGCCTTTACAGGTGCACGACCAACCTTTTGTAGGCAATGATGGCCGGTTACAACATGCTAATATCGTAGAATATAAGTTGATGGCTTTAGCTTTTCATGGTAACCGTGGTGGCACTCGAGGTAGAGGCCGTGGCCGTGGCAGGGGATTTCAGGGTGCTCGGGGGAAAGGGTCCTGGCAACTCCAGCAGCCAGGAAATTGTTTTCAGTGCAGACAGCCCGGTCACTTTAAGCGTGAATACCCCTGGGGACGCCCAGGTAGTCTGGCCACATCTGCCAACGATTACACCGGGACGAGTACAACTCCGCACCCCCAGCTCAGCCCGTTCCTTAGGCCTGGGTCAACTATGAGAGGCAGCAGCAGCATCCCAAATGACAGTGCCCCGGGAGGAAGGCAAACAATGTGATGGTCTTATCTCCTTAATGTCTCTGGCAGGCTCCTTTCTTCCCCCCCCCCCCCCCACTGCAGAGCCTCGCTTAACCCTTTTAGTCCAGGGTCTCTCTGTATCTTTCCTCACTGATACCGGAACCACTTTCTCTCTCCTAAATCATGCCCCCTCTCCCTGGCTATCCCCCAAGGTTAAAACTGCAACCGGGGTGGAGGGTAACCCACAGTCTCTTGGACTCACTTTGCCTCTGAATGTTGTTTATGCTAATAAGTGTTTTTCTCACCATTTTCTTTTCTCCCCAGCTTGTCCGATCCCTTTGATGGGCCAAGATTACTTTGTAAACTTGAGGCTACTTTAACCTGCACTCCTGAGGGGGTGGGATTATTAATGACGATGTTAGGAGATTCGACCCCAATCCCGGGTAGCCAGGGAACCCCATCCTTCACTCGGACTCTGGCAGCAGTTGTCCTGCTGGTCACGAAGGCCAAGAGCCTTACCCTGGGTCATTTTACCACGGTTTGGACCACCCATGCCTTGTCAGCCCTTCTGCGTAGGGGCACAACCCAAGTGTTTTCAGCCCATCGTCAGCAGCAGCTAGAGGCCGAACTCTTGGAAGACACTAACCTAGTTTTTGAAAGGTGCGGGCCCCTTAATCCCGCTACCTTGCTTCCTGGCCTGCCAGTCCTCCAGGATCAGCACGACTGTGTGGAAGTGGTTTATAGCGTCTTACAGATAAGGGACAACCTGTTTGACGTACCACTGGACAACCCCGATTACATCCTCTTCTCGGACGGAAGCTCCTTCTATGTTGATGGCAAGCATTTCACCGGTTACGCGGTCACCTCTGAATGGGACATTCAAGAGGCCGCCTCGCTGCCAGGTAACTGGGGAGCCCAAGCTGCCGAGCTCTATGCCCTGGCCTGAGCACACCAGTTGGCCGCCGGTAAGACTGTTACCATTTTTACTGATAGCAAGTATGCTTTTGGAGTTGTGCACTGTCACATCCACCTCTGGAAGTTCTGAGGTTTCCAGACCGCTGCCGGTAAGCCCATTCAGCACCTCCCCCTCGTCCTCAAGCTTTTGGACGCCCTCCAAGAGCCCTTGGTCCTAGCAGTAGTTCACTGCCAGGACCATACTAAAGATGATACCCCCGTCACCCGCGGAAATGCCCTGGCCGACGCCTCCACCAGGACGGCTGCCGTCTTACCCTTAGCCATGCCCACCTTGGCTATTGCAGCCTCCTCCTTTACTCCACCGCACCCCGTATCTGTACCCGCCGCTGAATTATGGTCATGGGAGAGCTTCGGGGCCACTCTGGTTGAAGGAACCTGGCTCATGCCAGATGGCCGACCCTGCCTCCCTCGCTCCACATACCCTGTGGCAGTTCACTGGCACCATGGTAAGGGGGGTCACTATGGCACACACACCCTTGTGGACACCATCACTCACTTTTAGTATGCTCCAGGCATTCAACCCTACTGCCTGTCAATAGTGAAAGCATGCAACACGTGTCAGCGCAATGGACCTGCTCCGCCTCTTAAGAAAATTAAGGATGGAAGACCTCTGCCTGCCGCTCCATTTCAACATCTTCAAATTGACTTTGCAGACATGCCAAAGGCTTTCAGGAAGAAGCACCTCCTTGTTTTGGTTTGTCCCGACTTCCTGGGTCGAGGCCTTTCCTACTGCTAATTGTACCACTGCCACCATGGCAAAGATCCTCCTTAGAGACATTGTACCCCGTTTTGGCATCCCTCTCATGCTTGACTCAGATCATGGACCCCACTTTACTGGACACATCCTTGGCTGCTTAGAACAGGGACTGGGCATCTCACACTCCTTTCATACACCCTACCACCCCCAGTCTAGTGGGAAGGTTGAGCGCATGAATAGGGAGCTTAAGTCTACATTGGCTAAGTACTGTCAGGAAACAGGGTTAAAGTGGCCACAGGTACTTCCCTTCATCCTGTTTCACCTTTTGTACTCGCCCAACCTGTGTATTGGGATTATCCCCCTTTGAACTGCTCTCTGGACACCCCCCTTTCAAAGGTGGGGCACTACCACGTGCTGATATTTCACTATTGGGGGGGGGTCACATGACTGCTTGTCAGTTTCTCTCCCTCCAGGCTCGCCTCCGTACCCTTTGGAAAGCTTCGCAGTTTTCCCAGACCGTGCCGCTGGAAGAACAGATCCACCCGTTCCAACCAGGGGACTTTGTCTGGGGCAAGAAGTTCGTTCGTGGCGACGCCCTCCAGCCGAGGTTTACTGGACCTCACCAGGTTCTTTTAACAACCCAGACTGCAGTGTTCCTGGAAGGACGTAAATCCTGGATTCACCATTCCCATGTCAAGCCAGCCGTAGTGGACCACAGTGACGGACCAGCCGCTCTTGCCACCACCGAGGACACTGTCTCCGACCAGTGGACCAGCTTACCTCTTTCAGACACCAGACTTAAGTTAACTCAGAGAATATGAAAGGACCTTTTATTCTCGCAACTGTATGTTTTTTTATTATGCTTCTTTAGTTTATTCTCTGCTTATGAGGATAATGCTTTTATCAGATATTCCCACGAGGTTAAAACTCGTATTCTGGGAAATAGAGGTAATTGCTGGGTGTGTACTCAATTTCCAGTAAATGCAGAACGGGGACTCCCCTTCACACCCATTCCCCTGACCACTGCTAATATGACTTAGATGCCACCAGATGGAGTAAAAGATCCAGTCCAACACAATTTGACATGGGACAAAACAGGGGTCCCATTTAACAGGTATCTCATGGTAACCAACAAGACAGGGTTACTATGTTTCGTTAAAGAGAAGGGCTCAACTTTTGTGGGAACAAGTAAATGCGACATGTATTTTAATGGCACCGCCTTTAGTAAAACTCTTGGTGGGTGTTGTTGGGGCCATAGTGATCCTTATAATACTATGTTGCTGTATTCAATGTGTTCCCTCCCTCATAAACTTATGTAAGTCAGCTTGTTCCTTTGCTATTATAACCAAAGGCCCCACTCTTTTCGAGTTGGCCCAGGCTGAAGTCGCCAACCAGCCCTTGGCTCCTTAAACTGGAGTGCAGCTCTTGGTAAATAGTTATACCAAGGCTGCAAATGGAGGAATTGTTGTATTTGAACTTTGCCCTGGCTCTGTCTGAACTTTTAGCCCAGGTTCTGACCTGAACAGCAGCCGCTGACCCTTTTCCCACCCCAGCAGCCATGTTTCCTTTGTCTCTCTTATTAGCATGTCTTTAACAGTTGTAACACTGGTTTTAACTGGATTCAACCAGGAAGATCTTGGTTGATCACGCGTGTACATCATGACCAGTTAAGTACTTTGTTGACAAGTGTCTATATATGTCGATGTTTACCACTAAAGCCATCACATACTTCTGAAGCTCTTGGAGCTTAGGAGTGTGTGTGCCCCTTGATCAACGTATTGAGTGTCTGTGTTGTTTGGTGTCTGACAGCTTGTGAGCCCTATACCAACTCCGCACTACTCGGGTGCTGGACGGTGAGTAGGACCTGCTATTTTACCTAACAAATATATGCTGGAAATATGACTAAAGTATGTTTAAACCAGGCATGTTGAGGGAGATGGTAATCAGGTCTGCCTTAGACAAAGGAATGTGTGTTTGATTCTCTGACCAGCCTGGTCTTCAGGCAAAGACAATGAAGGTCCACTTTTACATACTAGGTAAACAAAGCTGGTAAACTAACAAGAGGGGGGAGCAAGAGCATGGAGCTTCCTTTACATTTACAACCAGACTTCATGTTGTCTTCCTTGTAGTTTGAAAACTTTATTTTGAGGGGTAACCCTCAGAAGAATTAGTTTAAAAGGTTTATTAGTCTATAAAGACAGGAGGTCTGAACCTCAAAACCTAAGCAATGGAATTAACTGATTGTATTCAATATTACTATGTTACAAAAGTGTACAGCGTTAAGTCTTTTATGAAACCCTATGACACAATAGTGATAAATATCAGTGTGAACTGTATGTGTTAACACTACATAAGAAATTATTGATACTCATTGATATTAGGCTTTCCTGTCTGGGACCAAAGGGAGAAACATCCTTTCCCCCAGACAGGAATACAGCCAGCTGTCTACCAGTCTCCAGTGAAATTATGCAAGGTGTGACCAGAAATACTGGAAGTTCTGTTTACATAGCAGGGGAAAGGAAAGACCAACGTAAAGGAAAAACAGCATGAGGTCTTCCTGCCTCTTGAAACAAGTTAATTGAACTTCGGAAAATATAAGCAAGGACAGAAGTCATCTTTGGCATCCATCACTAGACAGACAAAAGGGAACAGAGCTCTTGCAAGCTGAGAAACATGGATCCTTCTATCAAAGGCAGGAGGAGGGACGGGTGAAAGTCTCTGGAAACTGAATATAGGTGAGAAACCATGTTGAATAAGGCCTGTACCTTGCTAGATTAAGTTTTAGACTTTTAGCTGTGTAACTCTTTCTAACTTTATTCCTCTACTTGGCATCAGTTGGCCTACGTCAAGGGTGGGTAAACTTCTGCCCGTGGGCCACATCCAGCCCGTGGGACTGTCCTGCACAGCCCCTGAGCTCCCGGCTGGGGAGGCTGTCCCTGGCCCTCCCCCGCTATCCCCACTGTCCTCCCTTCCCCGAAGTCACACTGTTGCACGGGCAGTGCTCTGGGGGCAGGGCTGCGTGCTCCTGCCAGGCACTGCAGCAGCATGTCTAGCTCTGGGAGGTTAGATAAGGAGCAGGGAGTCCCGAGATGCAGTCAGGGGACAGGGGAGTTGGGTAGGGGGGTGGAGTCCTGGGTGGGCAGTTAGGGTGGGGGGGTCTCGGGAGGGGGCGTCAAGAGACAAGGAGCAGGGGGGCTTAGATAAGATGTGGAGTCCCAGGTTGGTGGTTATGGGTGGGGGGAGTCTCTGGAGGGTGTGGTCATGGGACAAGGAGCGGGGGGGGGGGTGTTGGATGGGTCAGGGATTCTTAGGAGGGCAGTCAGGGGATAGGAAGTGGGAGGGATCAGATAGGGGATGGGGCCAGGCTGTTTGGGGAGACACAACCTTCCCTACCCAACCCTCTGTACAATTTTGCAACCTCGATGTGGCCCTTGGGCCAAAAGGTTTGCTCACCCCTGGCCTATGTCCTATGTTAATAAATTTGTTTTATTTTTACATGACAGCTACTATATTCAAGATTTGAAAAAAAAACTGTTTCAAGTAAGATTTCATGAGAATCATACACGCATGATGATGGGGATGGCCAGTTTCTAGTGGGCTAGAGAATTTTCAGTGGACATCTATGTACAGTCCCAGAATACATGTTTATATATTAAAAACAAACAGATTCCTTAGTTGGTGCTTACAATTGTCCTAGTATTATTAAGAAGAATAACTTGCATTCACTTTATGGGGAAAAATGAAGTCTAATTAGTAACTTGCACTCAGACTTCTTTTTGTTATAACAACTAGAAAAATTATTATTATGGCGGGGGGGGGTGGGATGGGGGCGGAATAAAATTTCTACATGTGAAAGCTCACCTAAGTATAAAACAGCCTGGTTCCTTTAAATATTTGAATTCAATTATTAGATAAGATTATTTTTTAATATATCCATACATACACACTAAGTAGCCTCTGATAGACGAGAGAATGAAATTTACAAAACTTCATTTAAAAAGACATAACCAAAGGTATAAATCTGCACTTACCTTCATTTTTACTATTATCTCCCAAACATAACTTGGCAGCTTCTACTGCTCTTGGACTGGTAAAAATTAAACCCTCATAACGATCTGGATGAGAGAGCTACCAAAAAACAATTTAGAAAATATATTTAGATAAACTCTTCAAGGGCTATGACCAGTGTATTGCCAGCACTTACAAATTACCACACAGCTCCTCCTAAGCCAGCACATTTATTGTTAAGGTAAAATCATCACAAAGAAACCATATAAAAACAACAACCAAAAAAACATACACACATGCTACAAAGCTTACCAAGGTCACCACCAATTTCAACATAGGTCACTGGTAATGTCAGTCCTTCAAACCTGACAACTGGGTTTTCCCCATGCAAAGTCATATCAATCTTTAGATCAAGAACCAGAATGAAGGCCCTGAGTTATTTTAAGATGCGTCTATCTATACAAAAAAGTCATTTCTTATCTGCTGGGCTCTGGAAAATCTAGTTTGAATCAGAATATGCATGCCTCCATAGAGGTAGTATCTTTCTGGAGGTGTTAGAAACTGAATGCTTTGTGCTGATCCCCTACTATTTTCAATTCCTGAAGGAGCTGTGGTAAGCCTCACCTCTTGGAGTGCATACAATCCTGGCCCATAGAGGTGCTGAGTTTAAACTTACGGCCCTGGCTCTGACCTGAACAACTGTCTCTGACCTTTTTGCAACCCCGGCAGCCATATGTCTATTGTCTTCCTTATCCACATTCCTCGAGCAGTTGTAACACTGGTTTTAACTAGATACAACCAGGGATGACTTGGTTGATCACGCGCGCATATCATGGACAGTTAAGTGCATGACAGGGGTCACATGTACACTTGTTTACTTCTCTCTATAAATACTACTGTGTTTCTCAAATAAAACCGCCGTATGCCTCCGAAGCTATTCAGCCAGAGGAGGGTGTGTGCCATTTGATCAAAGAATTGGGTGTTGGCATGTTTATTACTTGGTCTCTGACAGTTTTGAGCCCTAATCCAACTCCGTACTACTCGGGTGTGGAAAAGTGAGTAGGACCAGCTATTTTTACCGAACAGAGGTACCATTCATACATTTAATGCAAAAGGGTCCCCCAAAGGTATTGCAGACAGTTGCCTATCTGTCACAAGTATATTGAAAAGTGGACTGCTTCTGAATGAGATGATCCTCTAATTTAACAAATGCATTCTAAGGGGAGTCTTCCTCTGTGGGATGAACAACTCTTACAACGTGTTTCAGAACCCATACCCAGATTTTTTCCACTGTATTTTTGTCCATTCCTCAAGAACTTTCCCCTCAAGGACTTCATTACAGCCAGAACTTAATCAGCTTCACAGAATAAAGTAAAAGACTGAGTTGTTTGCTCTAGCTTTTGAAAGGTTTTTGAGTATCATTAGAGATTCTGGGGCTTTGTTACACGGAGGTGATTTCCATTACAGTTTATTTAAAAAGTTGATATTTGTTTTTTAGTTTTAATAATCATGGAACAGGCCCAGATGTCAGCAACTGATTCAATAAGAATTTCTAAACAGACATCAGAGTAGAGGGTTTTAAACAAATACAAAAAAGAAAATCAGTTTTATGAGCATGAATTGAAAATTCTGAAGTTGTTTCTAGCTTTCAGGGTTCAAAACGGAGCAGTTTCTCACTCCTCTCTCGCCAAATTTCTAGGATACACAAAAATTCAAACATTTTTTAAAAGGTATTTTCCTCATCTCACTTTTTGCCACCAAGTACCAAAAAAAAAAAAAAAAAAAAAATTATGTGCAGGGACATCATTTGTCATTCATTTTTCATTTTTCCAGCCTTTGAAAAACTGTAATATAGCAAAAGGAAAAATGAAAATAATTCTACCACAGTAATTATTCAAATGTCTCCAGTTTTTGAAGAGTCTGAATTTTCTTTTTTTCTTTTTTTTTTTGCCACTCAAGCTTCTCCAAGGTAAAGAAGTTTTTAAAAGTTATAGTGGCAAAGGAAAAAATGAAAAAGTGACACCCTCCCTCCCCCAGAAACCTAGCTATGATTTAGTGGCAAAATGGAGGGGTGGGAGGGAGCAAAAATTAATAGTTAAAATTTTTGAAACTTTCAATTTCAATTAAAAATAAAACAAAATTTAAAAAACCCAAAGGCTTTTTTTTTTTTTAAAATGTTTTCAGTTAATTAAAAAGACCACCCTGTAGCCCCAGAATGTTTCAAAACAAAAAAATGTCAACCAGCCCTACTAAACACATTTCTTTTCTGCTTTTTCTCTGGCTCACATGGTCCTTCCCTCCTCTCAAGTCCACAAAATCCCCATTATTTAGACCATTCTGTGAAACACACCATTGGGCACCTGTCAAGGAAGGAAACTTGAATAGAAAACTGTGTCCTCGGAATCTCGGTAACAGGTGGTTCAAATCATACAAACAAGTTCTTACGGAGGCCTATCTTTTTCTTGCATAAACTCAGTTTCCTGTATATATCTTCCTTTATATAAATCCTAGTGGTACAGCACACTATGCTGTAGGCAGAAGCGTAGAAGAAAGCACAGTCAGATCATAGTTTTGTTTCCAGTTAACAAACAGAAGTCATTGATGAGCTGCTCAAACCACTAAGTTTGCTGTCCCCTAGCCCAGTAGTTTTCAACCGGGGCCAGGGTGTGGTGTGGTCTGTAAGGAGGTTTCAGGGGGTCTGCCAAGCAGGACCGGCATTAGACTTGCTGGGACCCAGGGCAAAAAGCCAAAGACCCACCACCTGGGGCTGAAGCCTTGGGTCCCAAGTCCTGCCACCTGGGGCTGAAGCCTGAGCACCTTAGCTTTGTGGGGTCCCAGGAAACTGCCTGGCTTGTTACCCCCTAATGCTGGTCCTGGCTTCTATATACAGAAAAATAGTTGTTGTGGCACAAGCAGGCAATGGAGCTTTGTTTGGGGGTGGGGTAGGGGAGGACTACAAAAAGGTTGAAATCTTACCTTTTCAAAGAAAGTTTGAAGAGAGACAAATTCAAATGACAAAACAGGGATTAAAGCTGCTTCAAATCCATATAATCCTAATTCCTAGGGATAAAAGTATATCTAGTCATTGGAATGCATCACAAATAGCAGTTATTTATATTTATAAGAATGAGTATTTGGCAGCAGAACTATTCAACTACTTTTCTGAACTAAAATCCAACACTGTTTATGGAATTTTTGGTTGTTTTTACTGATGAATTTAGTGCTGCTAAAAGATATTGTACTGACATCCCTGGAAACTAATGCCCTCTATTTATCCATTGAACAGGCACAATACAAACCAGCAGTGGGCATATTTTTTGGCCCGAGGGCCACATCTGGGAATAGAAATTGTATGGTGGGCCATGAACGCTCACAAAATTGGGGCTGGGGTGTGGGAGGGGGTGAGGGCTCTGGTTGGGAGTGCAGGCTCCAGGCTGGGGCCAGAAATGAAGAGTTCAGGGTGTGGGAGGGGGCTCCGGGCTGGGACAGAGGAGTGGGTGCAGCGGGGGTGAGGGCTCCGGCTGGGGATGCAGGCTCTGGGATGGGGCTGGAGATGTGGAGTTTGGGGTGTAGGAGGATGCTCTGGGCTGAGACCAAGGGGTTCAGAGGGCAGGAAGGAGATCAGGGCTGGGGCAGGGGTTTGGGGTGCGGGAAGGGGTGCAGGCTCTAGGAGGCACTTACTTCAAGCGGCTTCCAGAAGCAGCGGCATGTCCCTTCTCTGGCTCCTACATGGAGAGATGGCCAGGCAGCTCTGCATGCTGCCCCATCCATAGACACGACCACAGCAGCTCCCATTTGAGTGCCGGAGGGGGCCATTGGAGCGGGGGTCATGCCGCTTCTTCCAGGAGCCGTGTGGAGCAGTCCTGGACCCTGCTCCCTGGCTGGAGCACCGGAGCAGGGCAAGCCATAGACCCTGCTCCCCAGCAGGAGCTCAAGAGCCGTCTTAAAACGGCTGGTGGGCTGGATTCGGCCCACAGTTTTCCCATCCCTGATATAAGCGGTCTCTCACCACTGATGTGCCTCAGTACTAAGGGCCCAATCCTGAAAATTGTTTCATACATATGTAGGTTCATTAAAGCCAATGGGACTATCTGCACAGGTAAGAATTGCCCATATGAATAGGACAAGGCCAGTTATAGGGGTAAAAGGTATTTAAGTATCCTATTATGTTCTTGGACTCTCAACGGAGACTGCTAACAATTGTTTGTAATAATTACAAAATACTGTAATCATAATTCTGATCTACGTGAAAGAAAACGGATAGTCATTTACCCAGTTAAAAACTAACTTCAGTAACAACGGATGATTACCAGCTAAGAACTTTTAACTTTGGCTTTAGTACATATCTGTCATATTTAAAATTACTCTTTGTATTAGTGCAAATTACACTGGAAAGTTAGTTTTCTCAATAGATACTAACATTTCAAACACTTTTACTAGTTATGTAACACCCAATCACGTCAATCTTGTTTAATTGCTAAGTATCATATTAATAGTGAAACACCACAAGGGAGAGATTCGCCCACTCCCATGTTACTTACTTGAATATATGGATCTGGTCCTGAGTCTCTGTCTTTGGGGTCCTTCAGTAACAGAACCTTCATTGTTTACCAAAAATGGCTAACACTGAAACACAACAAAGAAATATCTAAATTAAATCTAGAAGACTTCTCTATATATAATAATACCAGTAAGAGTTATGCATCACAAGAAACAGGATAATTGACAGATGCACTACTGTTTACATAATGAGTAAGCAGTTAAGGAACATTCTCTGGGAGTGAACGCCCACCCTGATAAGGCAGCAAAAAGCATGTTGGTTTTGAATGATACTACTTACAGAGAGACAAATGACAATGAAAACCAACAAACAAAAAAAAGCACTTTAAAAGAAACCACTTTAAAAAAGGAATAATGATCTCAGTAACCTATTAACATAGTAATATAATGAGCCTCCTCTGACAGTTTTGCTATTCTCTATTGGTTTTTATACTGACCTCATTACATGGTATTTGAGCACCTTCCAAGTGGTGCACTAAGCCAGCATTTCTCACATGTGGCCACAGCCTTGGGGCTGTGATGGGGAAGAGGGAGGGGGTGGGCAAAGTATTGGCCCCTCCTCTGGGCCTGCAAGTAGGGATTGGGAGGAAGGAGCTGATAGCAAGTGTGTGGGCAGTGGGACTCAAGCTTTCAGCTTTGGCCACTACAGTTCAGGCTCATCACCTGCCTCATTGTCCCTGGCCCCCACTGCCTTTCTCGGCCCCTGACCCATCCACCCCATCCAAGGCTTAATTTGTCCCCTTGCTTGCCAGGGCTGTGTAAGTCTTCTGTGAAAAGTGATATTTGTATGTTTGTTAATATCACTTTCATTGCCTCACAGCTAGCTAAGAAGTCTGCAGCTGTGAAGAGCGATATTAACAAACATACAAATATCACTTTACACAGAAGCAGACTTTCTAGCTAGCAATCCTATTTAAAAGAAAAAAACAGAAACTACAAAAGCAAAACAAACAACAAAAAAGACAAGAACATGTAAAGCACCTTATTTGTGTTTTTATTCTGTTTAGGTCCAATAAAAAATAGAGACAACTGTACATTGTTGTTATTATTGAGTCTGCAAAAAAACCAACAACCCTAAATAAATAAATTACAATGATTTGGACAGGGATATGTGCATATTTATTTGTTTTTCCTAGAGTTAATTAAGTTTTTCGGGAAAACTGTCACAGCGGCCACCAGCAAGAGTTGGTGGCCACACTCTGAGGACTCCAAAAAACGTGTTGTGAGAACCCCTGCACTAAGATACATAACTAACATTTCACATTTATTCTTTCATACTTTGCTGAATTGGGGCCTAGATGACTTCTCTCCTACAGGAGGATTCAATATCAGAGCCATAATTGGAAGTCATAATTTTTCCTATTTTTGAGGTGATAATCGTGTCTCCTGAGCTAAGGTTGTGATGACAATTGCATGATAAGTCTAATTTTGACACACACATCCTCTTAACCTTTCATAGGAAGAAGGTATTCTTATGAACATTTTAATGCTTAATTTAGAGGAGGCAGCAAATATTTTTGGGGGTGTCAAACAGAGCTTTTTTTCTTGAAAAATAAGTGTTATTGTGACTTTTTAGCTATTTATAACTTTGAAACAAAATTCCATAAACTCCAAAGTAAAAATAAACAAAGTTTGGTATATCCCTCTGCAGAGTATAGGTTATTAGAATTTTGATTTTGAAACTAAAGGCATTAACAATCTTTCCTGCTATTGACTGGATCTCCACTAGTCACCCCACCATAGATAATTTAAGCATTTCAAAACTTCATCCAGTTACTGATTAACACTTAAGAATAAAGAACTTAAAGCACTGCAATGTGGAACTGGTAGAGTTGTTAAGGTTCATTGAAGGAGAATCCATTTTGGGAAAAATTTATGAAATTTACTGTAGCACAGCTCTCCTCTTGTAGACATAAACAACTCCATAGGAGGCAACAGAAGGCAGTGTACCAGGGGAAGACCTAAGCTCAAGGTCCCTGCCTGTGGCTGACAGACCAAATAAGATACACAGGAAGACAGACAGCTCTGCTCCAAGTTCTCTTATATAGACTAATGTAGTAGGTCTCAACTATGGGAGACTTCATCAAGCCCTCAGGAGGACATGTGCTTTTCTATCTGTCGGTCTGTGAGTATATACATGTTGCTGGGGGGGTTTTCCACCTTTTTTTTTTTAAAGATAGGAAATTCACACAGAAAAATATTAGCTTACTCTTGAAAGTTGTTCCAGTAATTACTACAACTGTTATATAAATTACATTAAAACGAACATTACCATTAAAAAACCCAACAGCCTAAGCCTTAGAAAGTACTGAAACTATTACTGTATTAAGGAAACATATATGTACTCCAATATCCTTATAGTTCATACAGTCTCTTAACAATAGGTGTTAAGTGTGTCTTAAGTGACACACAGACTTCATACATTATCTAAACTCTGAGATGAACTTACAAACCTTTCCAAAATATAATTACTAATTATATACTTTAAATAATAGATGACATACATATAATGGCATTATAAAAAATCCTTTCACCTCGTTGAAGACATATGTATAATGTTTAATACTAAGAATGAAATAATCAAAAATGTAAATCTAAGAAAAAATGAAAATCCTCACAAGGCAATAATTCTACTAGGGAAGAGTAAAAAAGCCAAACTAGAGTTTCAAAACCCAGGAATGAAATCATAAAGTTGATTCAGGTGCATTCTGGAAGGAGGGGAGTGGTCACTGATGTTTTGGATGTAGTCAGAACCAAATTATCTCCCCATCATGTAGCCTGTTGTGTGTCAAATACTGAATAATAATAAACAGGTAAGCATCCATACTTATAAGCTTATTATAGGCTTTCTACTATCAAATTAATTTCACTGTTTAGTTCTTATGGGCAAAATATATATTAAAACTAAAGAAAAATTATTGGGAAGGTCTTATATCACAAACTACTGTAATACGCAATAGCTGAATGCACACTTTACACAGAATTCACACAACTTATGTTTTGGACTCAGCCATCTGGTTTACTTTAGTAAGCCTGCTTGCTCCTGATATCATGAACGTCTTTGGCTTGCTTGAATTTCTACCAGAAGGCAGCTACTTTATTGACTTCAAAGGGATTGCAATGTGTGTGACTGAAAACAGAATTTGGGCCAGAGTTTGTGCACTCCTGTAATGTTTGTCATGTCACGCTAATATCCTTTGAGGGGCTTTGGTGCACCTGCTGTAAAAGCAACTATAAATCTCTCTGAACCTTGTGTCTTTTTCTTCACAGTTCAGGCAGGTTTATTTGGCAAATATATTGACACGTATGATCAAATATAAAGTGATATAATGCACCAGTATGGCAATGCTCTCATGCAGCAGGGATGTCCAATAAGAGACAAACCTTGCATTATTTTGGCTACAGCCTATCCAAACTTATTTTTCTTAGCAATTACCCCCTAGGACAACTGACATCACCATGAATGTAGGCACAACGCCACCCTAACAGATGGGGATGAGTACAGGCAGCCAAGAAGCTGAGTATGGGCAAATATGCATGTTGAACATGGTATTCCCAAACCAAAAATGTTGACAGCTGTTATTGCTGAAGTTGTACTCCCGTGACTAAGTGAATATACCATCAGTACTTAAACTATAAATTGGTTTTCCTTCAGAAATAATACCTTTAAAAGATAACAGCTTCCGCAGCTTATTACAATGTGTTATAGGTGCCACAGAAACAGACTAATAATCTGTATTTACAATGGTAACAAAGAGTCCTGTGGCACCTTAAAGACTAACTATAAAGTTTTGAAGCATTAGCTTTCATAGGCTAATACCCACTTCGTCATCCGACGAAGAGGGTATTAGCCTACGAAAGCTTATGCTTCAAAACTTTATAGTTAGTCTTCAAGGTGCCACAGGACTCTTTGTTACCTCTGCTATTCCAGACTAACACGGCTACCTCTCTGATTCTTGTATTTACAATGGAACCTTCAAGTCCTGGAGACTCTGAGGAGCCCCTAAAATTGGCTAATGAATTATTATTCTGAACAGATGGATTCCTGATGAATAAACGGAAAGAGTATAGAACCCTGTGAGGCATCTATGTATTCTAGAAATAGTGGAAATCTATATATTTAAAAATCAAATGATGTGTGCGTGTATGTATGTTCTCTTACTCCTTCCACACCATTTGAGCTAGAGACTTGAAATTTGGTAGTTATAGGCTTTAGGGGCCTAAGCAGGGTAAGAATCGAAAATTTTTCAAATCTTACCTCTGACACCCCCTAGGGGTGAAATTCTTTAAAGCCCATTAACATCAGCTGGGCAGCAGGTTAACACCTGCTGTTCTCTGTGACATAGTTATGATGTAATAATACCCCCCTCCAACAGCCCCCCCACTGGCTCAGCTCTCTCCCCCCTCCCCCCCACTCCAACGCCCCCCCGCTCAGCTCTCTCCCCCCTCTCCCACGCCCCTCCCGCTCAGCTCTCTCCCCCCTCCCCCCCTCTCCCACGGCCCCCCCGCTCAGCTCTCTCCCCCCCTCCCACGACCCCCCCGCTCAGCTCTCTCCCCCCTCCCCCCCATTCCCACGCCCCCCCCCGCTCAGCTCTCTCCACCCTCCCCCCCATTCCCACGCCCCCCCCCGCTCAGCTCTCTCCACCCTCCCCCCCTCTCCCACGGCCCCCCCACTCGCTCAGCTCTCTCCCCCCTCCCCCCCTCTCCCACGGCCCCCCCACTCGCTCAGCTCTCTCCCCCTTCAGGTAAGAATAGAAAATTTTTAAAATCTCACCCCCTTCCTCTCCTCCAACAGCCCCCGCACTCACTCAGCTCTCCCCCCTCCCTCCATCTAAATGCAAGAGAATGAAATTAATTAGACAAAATGAGACTTCTGAACAGAATTTGTATTAATAAAAAACATTGTAGTCTTTTTACATCCCAGTTTCCAATTACAAATTATAACGCCAGGTATTTTTGCTAGTACATGAATAATACACACAACTTCCTTGGCAATATATTCAGTGTGTTCCCACATGTACTTAAACATTACGCTCCTTTACATATTTTTCAAGCAATATACACAAACTTGTGACCAACATTAAAAAAAGTTTCTGTAAAGAAGAATCTATGGAAAATTAAGTAAATTTACTCAGTAGCTGTCGATTTACATCTGGTAATTGGAAATGAAGCAGAAATGTTCCTACTGCCAATTCTTTGACTAAAAGTCAAACTCTTAAAACGGACCATGGGCCAAACCTGGACCGCCGGATGCTTTTTGAACAGACTCCAAAATCTTTTTATTTATTATCTTTTGTTATTGTTTTCTCTGGAATGTGGACGTTGACTGTACCTTGATCAAGAAATTTAGACCTTGATGAAAAGTAGTTTACTACCCCTGCCTTAAAACAAGTAACTGAAGCCTAACTTGTAACCTTGGCTAATTCAAAGAGTCCCTCCTTCATAGTGTAAGAAAAGATTAAAATATAGGAAAATGTCTTACTGAAGCTGTGTAACTAGCGCTGGGCTGCTTTAAATTCTTATCTTGTGTTATGCATTCCTGGAGGTACTACTGGGCCTCACAGGGTTCAAACTCCTATCTTGTCCTGTACATTTTATACGTTTGTCTTACCTCGTATGTTTTAGCTCATATCTGCATGTATTCTTACCCCATATGTACCATTTCATGATAGGAACTTTGTGTTTGTATGTCTTGTTCTTTCCAGACAAATAAGTAAATAGATAGGGAACGTCATGTTTTTTTACTTGTTAATTTGCATGTGGCCCTTCTTGCCTTGTAATGATGTATGAGGGGAAGCCATAATTTGAGAGCTATCTCTGTGGCTTCACTTCACTAGCGAATAAACTTTTGCATTCAAGCTTTCTCCAGGGCCTGCCTGTTCTTTGAAGGTAAATTAGGGAAACCTCTAAAGGAAACGAGCCATTTGTGCAACAATAGGTGTTCCAAAATGCCCTCATTACAATGATGTTCTTCAGTGCTAATGCAATTTGTGCAAGCGGGAGAGGGGGCATTTTGCCCCCTTTTTGCTTCTTTATGATGTGTAAAGGAGGCCTAAAAAGTGAGGTGGAGGAGGGCTCGGCTTGATTTTTACATTAGAAATGCAGGTTTTACCTACCAAGCACGATACCACGTATTACTCGAAACCTCAGGGGATTACGAAAATGACCGAAACAAACAACAAAATGGAACCTTACAACCCGGCGAGTTGATGTGTTTAATCCTGTCCTTTAAACCCCGTTGGCTGTGCAAACACCCCGTCACCGAGGGGCCGATGTTCAGACGCTGCTGCACAGGGAGGCCGGGCTGGTCTGATGAGTTCTGCCCTCAACTTCCTGGACTTCACACGAAGACGCGGAGCCGGTATTTTTGCTGGCATGTCCCGCAGGCCGTGCCCCCCCGGCCCGCACCTTACCTGCCGTGATTCCGTGCTCCGACCCCCCGTGCCCCGCAGCCACCCCCCCTCCACGCCCCTCAGCCACCTCTGGGGCGCCGTTGAACTGCCCCCGGCCCTGGACCCCGCCGCGCCCGGCTCGCTCGGTCACCCCCCCCAGGCTGGGCAGCGGACGGGCCCGTCCCGCCGCTCACCTGCGCGCGGGGGGCCGGTGAGGGCCGCCCTTCGCCTGGGCTCGGAGCGCGCCGCCCCGGCCCGCTGCCCGCTCCGCCTCCGCGCCGCGGCCTTCCGGCTCCGGGGCGCCTGCGCGCGGCGGCGGGACAGCGGCATGGCTACGCAGGCCAAGAGGAGAGCGCCGGGGCCGCCCGAGCGCCGGGAGCCGGCCGGGGAGGAGCAGGACTCGGCCTCGGAGCAGGGGGACTCGGCCTCCGACGAGGAAGAGATCAGCGAGGTGACCAGCGAGAGGGCCGGAGCCTCTGCGGGCTGCTGGTCCAGCTAGAGCCGCCCCACCCGCGTGGGCAATGGGGCCCGCTCGGCCTTCCCCTCCCGCTGGTCCCGGAGCCCTTCTGCCTTACCGCCCCCTTGGCAGGGCCTCTCGCCTCTCCTGCGGGTGTCCGCCCTCCCTCTTTTGCTGCCCCCGCTTCTGACAGCACCGGGGCGAGGCTTTTCTTCTCCCTGTCCCCTGCTTAACCACAGCCCGCTAGACACAAGTACACCCCTCACCAGCCTGTGCCTCAGTTTCCTCAGCTGTAAACTTGGGGGGCGGGGTGTGTGCTAAATTTACGGCCTGTGGAAAGTGCGTTGA
This sequence comes from Sternotherus odoratus, assembly GCA_032164245.1. Lineage (NCBI taxonomy): Eukaryota > Metazoa > Chordata > Testudines > Kinosternidae > Sternotherus > Sternotherus odoratus. The sequence continues at coordinate 89,184,210 of JAVMKO010000005.1, read as the reverse complement.
GATCTGCAGGTGAAAGTCCTACATGGCAGCTAGGAGGTAGCATGATGCTATCCCTGTGTGTTCCTCTTATGCTGGCAATACAAATTTGAGAAATAGTTTGTCAAAAAAGGTTACCTTGACCAAGTCTCTCTCAAGGTTACAAAAGAGATGTATAAATGCTTCAAAAATGGCTGATATCAACGATTGATAGAAATAAAATGCTAGATTAAGCTGATTACCTTTCCCCTCCTACTTTTTGTCATACCATTTTGCTTTAATTTGTTTTAAGATATATTTCACTTGCCAACTATATGTGTGATACTTGCTGTCTTCTTATTCACAGGAAGTGAATATTGAATTTGAAGCACATTCAATATCTGATAATGACTATGCTGGGATAAAGAAATTACTGCAACAGGTAGACTCAAAATATTCTTTCTTGCGCCTATTCAGATTTCTTCCATTAGTAAATAGCTCCTACAGCCTTAAACTGTCATCAGTCACCATTATGAGTATTGATTTAATGTTTTACTTACGGTGCCTCAGTAGATGAAGACATGAATTATTACAGTTCCACATGTACTTGACTAAATGCAGTGGTTCCAATCTGTGACCCCCAGTGTACACCCAGCTAGACCATAGTCCCTTTCTCATTAGTCTCAATCTTCAAGCAGTGATGGTTACTGAGATTTGTATCCCAGTACATCGGGTTTCTAGAGGGTTTTGGCCAGCTGCAACTTAAAAAGTACCTATTTGCACCCAATTTGGTTGCTTCATGCCTCTCTTGGTCAGTGATTCCTCTTTTTTCAAATTCAATCTCAAACAAACTTGCAGATTGCCAGAATTGGAAGGATAAAATACCGAAAAGGGCAAACCAAATGCAAAGTAATTTGAAGACATTAGAGTAGTTGAAGCTGCAGGCAACTAGGGGAGATAAGATATTAGTGCTTGAAGTCCTACACCCAGGGTAAGGAAATAAATGATAAATGTACTGAATGAGAGTGGGGGTTAAGAGCATGGTACAAGAAGGTAAACAAATTATTTTAAAGAGAGTTTGTTTTGATCTTGTCATCTTAATGCTTTTACTAACATTTTCATGTAACTGAGCACTGTAGCTACCTCAGAAAATATGTGGGAGCAGGTTGGGAGGAGGATCCAAGTTTTAATAAGTAGTTCACAGCAGGAAAATTTTAGACTATTTTCACAGTACTTGTTCTTTTTTTTTTAGCTGTTTCTAAAAGCTCCAGTTAATACTGCTGAGTTAACTGACATATTAATACAACAGAATCACATTGGGAGTATTATCAAGGTAAGGGCTTCCATTCTTGCTAATTCAACACAGTATAATTTTAAATGGGAATGGGATAATTAAGGTCCCCTTCATAATATACATGTAGCTAAGAGTTCTAGAGCTCTTGCAACATAAAGTACTAGGATGTCACTTGTATTTTCATGTTCTAATCCATTCTTTAGAGCAGTGGTTCTTAACTCACTGCTCCCAGGCCACATGCAGCCCAATTAGAATACAGCAGGGACCGGGACCGGGACCTGGACCTGGACCTGGCTGCCTGGGCCTTTGCTCTTGTACATGCTCTGTGGAGGGGTCACTGGGCATAGAGGGTGGGGCGGGGGGATTAGCAGGGTCTGTGCTATGGTTCTCAACCTGCAGCTCACAATTTTAAATAGGTTGAGAACCACTGCTTTCATAGGGTAAAGTGGAGTTTTTGGGTGACCTCAGCTCTTGATATGGTAAGTTAAATCTTCTATTTCCTTCATAGAGTCTGAGCTGAAGTCAAACTGTTGTAGACTTCCTTGTCTCTGTAACTGACTAGAAGAGTTATGGTGGTGGAATAGCACTTTCAGTAACAAACACTGTATTGAACATTATTTATAACATCCTATTACAAATCCCTTTTTTCTCTTGCTTATAATTTTGTTAAACATTTTCATTTTGAGCCTGAAATTTTCCACTCTTCCTTTCAAACAAGTGAAGAGGTTTTTTTTTTTTGGGGGGGGGGGGGCGGGATTGGTGGTGGTAGGTTATGATATTGAGGGAAATTCTGGAGTAGCTGAGAAACAGTGTTAAGTAAGTGGGGTAGAAGAAGAAGCTTTAATTTAAAAAAAAATGTGACTTTTTGTTCCCCTTGAATTTTAAATAGGCTAAAACTCCAAACCCAACAAATGTCTGTCTTGAGTTTCTGTTTGGAAGAAAATGATTATAAGCAAGTGAAATATTGTTTCTGTGTATGTGCATTCATTGGACATCTCTTAAGAGCTTAGCATAGCCTGATGAAAACCAGCCCCCTAACCCACTTGTGAGATGATGTAGCAGGCAGAGGTCAGATGGTCAGTGTTTCTCAAATAGTGGGGCGCGAGGCTCCGTAAAGGGGGGCTCGTTTGACGTGCGCCATGCGCCGCTTGGAGCGGAACATGCTGCCCACGCGGGGCAGCGCGTGCTCGGGGCAGGCGCGGGCCAGCGAGCCGGGCGCGGCGCGGCGCAGCCTCACCGCGTAGCCCTGCGGCTTGCTGGGCTGCCGCGGCTCCGCCGCCACGGCAGCATCGCCCCGCCAGCCCGCCCGCGGGCCCCGCGCAGCGCACGGCCCGGCGCAGAGCCGCGCTCAGTCACCGGCCGGCCGGGCGCGCCTCCCCCGGGCGAGGCGCTCCCGCCTGCCATCCTGGCCGGGCGCGCCGGGCCGCTGCGCCCTAGATATAGGCTGGCGCCCGGCAGGGGCGGCGCCGGCAAGGGGCGGAGAGGAGCGGGGGGGGGGGGGCGCGAAATGTTTTCTTCTTCCTAGGGGGGGCACGACAGAAAAAAATTGAGAAGCACTTAGCTGATCTGAGGGTTGGGTACACATAAGCGCTGCTGTTTGGACTACTTGGGTTAGGGAGAATGTAAATGGATCACTGAAACACATTGATAATTTCCAAAATAAAATAAACTGCCCTAAGATGCCTCTCACCCTGCAAAAAAAACCTTTTTATTTTTATGGTCTGAATTCTGCTACGTTCATCTAAATCATAGAACCATAGAATATTAGGATTGGAAGGGACCTTTTGAGGTCATCTAGTCCAACCCCCTGCTCAAAGCAGGACCAATCCCCAACTAAATCATCCCAGTCAGGGCTTTGTCAAGCTGGACTTTGAAAACCTCTAAGGAAGGTGATATACTTTTAGAAGTATTTCTATTTCTAGTGCAAAGGGAGGTTACTACTACTATTATTTTTGACTCTGCCTTGCAAAGCTGTCTCATGCCAAAAAGTTTTAACAGAATACATTATTTAGACCAGTGGTCCCCAACCTTTTGTTCACCGCGGACCGGTCAACGCGTCCTAGTAATGCTTGCGGCCCGGGGTCTCTGTGCGGTGCGGCGGACCATTGTATGTCCGCCGAAAACCCGCAGAATTTTGTAGCTTATCTTTATTTTTTTACGTTTCGGCGCGGCGGGATCTTGCATGTCCGCCGAAAAGCCGCAGAAAAATGGCGGAAAAGCCGAAAAAAGCGGAACTCTTGCCGCACCGGAAGGGAAGGCGGGGCCGGAAGCGGAAGCGAAAGCGGCCGGAAGCGGAAGGGGCGGGACGGAGGGGAACGCGGCCGCGGACCGGTACCGAATGCACCACGGACCGGTACCGGTCCGCGGACCGGGGGTTGGGGACCACTGATTTAGACAACCTACACCTTTCAGGAATTCCATGGACTTGCAGAATGGCTTTTAGATGTGCATAAAACATCCTGGACGTTGCCATTATTCTAGGTTGTTTTTTTTGTTTGTTTGTTTTAAAAAGCAGCTTGATATTAGTTGTCCTTTTTACTTTTGTTAAATAGCAAGCAGAAGTTCAAGAAGAAAGTGGTGATGACGATGAAGATGATGATGAAGAAGTCTTTGGCTTCATAAGCCTCTTAAATTTAACTGAAAGAAAGGTCAGTAATACTGGTTAACTTCTGGATGGTAATTTCTACAAATTAAAACACTTTCTATTTATCCTGTCTCACTGAAAATTACATTGTAGACATTAAGGCAAGTGCCAGATGGTTGTGTCTTTTTTTCCCTGTAGCCATCTACTCAGATGGCTTTTTTACTACCAATAATTTAATTGTTCTGAAATTGTGTTCTGTTTCTATAAGGTTACACTGTAAAATATCTGTATATTGTGTGGCCATGCAGTTGGGCTGTATTTTTATGGTAATAATGGAAGAGCACTGTAAGTTTAAGACAGGCCACTAAGAATTTCTAAAAAAAAAAAGCTCATATTTCTGTTAGCCCTTACCATTGTACAGGTCATCTCACGATGCATTAGTCTTCTAAAATTGATTTAATGTATTTGTAAGGCAACTAGAAAGGCATTCATGTCACCTGTACCATAAAATAAAAGTTACTGTGCCAAATATACAGACAAGCTGAACTAGATGTGGCACAATGACTTACCCGATGATTCTCTGGCAAACTTCACCACTAGTCAAAAGTGATCAAATATGTGCAGAGAATAGGGATGGAAAAAGACCAGTAAATACAAAGTCCAGTGTTTACTTAATATATCCAGCTATATTCACTTCATTCTGTAAACTCATCTGGTTTTGAATTAATCTAATCTTGTGATTTACATCATTAGTTTGTTTTAGTGCTTTGAATTAAGTATTTCTGCTAACTTAATACCTTTGTGTATAGAAGGTGTTAAAATATTTAGATCAGGGGTCGGGAACCTTTTTGGCTCAGAGAGCCATATAGTAGCCCCCCCCTGCCCCGGCCGAGCCATATAGTAGCCCCCCCCCCCGCTGCCGCGCTCTCCTTCCCCCCGCCACCGCCGCCGCGCTCTCCTTCCCCCCGCCACCGCCGCGCTCTCCTTCCCCCCGCCACCGCCGCGCTCTCCTTCCCCCCCCCGCCACCGCCGCCGCGCTCTCCTTCCCCCCCCGCCACCGCGCTCTCCTTTCCCCCCCCCGCCGCCGCCGCCGCGCTCTCCTTCCCCCCCCGCCGCCACCGCCGCGCTCTCCTTCCCCCCCCCGCCGCCGCCGCCGCGCTCTCCTTCCCCCCCCCGCCGCCGCCGCCGCGCTCTCCTTCCCCCCCCCGCCGCGCTCTCCTTCCCCCCGCCGCCGCCACCGCCGCCGCGCTCTCCTTCCCCCCACCGCCGCCGCGCTCTCCTTCCCCCCACCGCCGCCGCGCTCTCCTTCCCCCCGCCGCCGCCGCCGCCGCGCTCTCCTTCCCCCCGCCGCCGCCGCCGCCGCGCTCTCCTTCCCCCCGCCGCCGCCACCGCCGCCGCCGCGCTCTCCTTCCCCCCGCCGCCGCCACCGCCGCCGCCGCGCTCTCCTTCCCCCCCGCCACCGCCGCCGCGCTCTCCTTCCCCCCCCGCCACCGCCGCCGCGCTCTCCTTCCCCCCCCCGCCACCGCCGCCGCGCTCTCCTTCCCCCCCCGCCACCGCCGCCGCGCTCTCCTTCCCCCCCCCGCCACCGCCGCCGCGCTCTCTTTCCCCCCCGCCGCCGCCGCCGCGCTCTCCTTCCCCCCCCGCCGCCGCCGCCGCGCTCTCCTTCCCCCCCCCGCCGCCGCCGCCGCCGCCGCGCTCTCCTTCCCGCCCCCCCCAACTGACTCACCCAGCCCGGCCTCCCCCCAACGCCCGCCGGCAAACGGCTCCCAGCCCGGCCTCCCCCCAACGCCCGCCGGCAAACGGCTCCCAGCCCGGCCTCCCCCCAACGCCCGCCGGCAAACGGCTCCCAGCCCAGCCTCCCCCCAACGCCCGCCGGCAAACGGCTCCCAGCCCAGCCTCCCCCCAACGCCCGCCGGCAAACGGCTCCCAGCCCAGCCTCCCCCCAACGCCCCCTGGCAAACGGCTCCCAGCCCAGCCTCCCCCCAACGCCCCCTGGCAAACGGCTCCCAGCCCAGCCTCCCCCCAACGCCCCTTTGCTAACGGCTCCCCCCCGTGCTTACTTGTTCGCTGGGTCACGCTGCTGTGACCCAACTCCAGCGAGGGAAGGAGAGGAGCGACACGCCCCCCAGCCTCGCTTTCAGAGCCGCGCCACACCGCCCCGCCCCCCAGCCTCGCTTTCAGAGCCGCGCCACACCGCCTCCCCCGCCTTGCTTTCAGAGCCGCGCCACACCGCCTCCCCCGCCCCCCAGCCGTCACAGCAGCGCCGCGAGCCAGATGACAGGCTCAAAAGAGCCACATCTGGCTCGCGAGCCATGGGTTCCCGACCCCTGATTTAGATGAAAATGAAAGCCACAGGGAAAGTGCTATGTGGCCCTCATTAGCATAGAATCTGATGGCCCCATGGTCTTTAGTGTGGCTGCTATGTTAGGTAGGGAAGTGTTGTTATTCCCATTTTGCAGATGGAGAACTGAGAGACTAAATGACTTGCCAAAAGTGACACATGAAGTCTGTGAAGGAATAGGAAATTCAGTCCAGTTCACTCAGGTGCCAGGTTAGTACCCTAACAACTGGGCCATCCGTTTCATGTTTCTCAATTGTTGGGGTTGTTCCCCATTTTTGTGGTTATTATGCAGAGTGGAGTTGTAACTCATAGCTGCATTGTTATCCTTTAGGAACCTCAGCCTGCCAACACCTTGAGGGTTGGTATATAATAACTTTCAAACAAATTCTACAATGCTTTAGAGACCATTGCAGGACATTGCTCACAGGCCTGTTGAATACTCTCTTGAAGTTCACTTCCAGGTTTTCTTATGTAAATAATCATTCTGGAATGTAAAGAAAATGTACCCTTTGATTCCTAGGGTACTCAATGTGCTGAACAAATAAAGGAGCTGATTCTAAGCCTGTGTGAGAAGAACTGTGAACAGAGTATGGTTGAACAGCTGGATAAGCTCCTAAATGACACCACCAAGCCTGTGGGCTTCCTACTAAATGAAAGATTCATTAACGTACCACCACAGATCGCTCTGCCCATGCACCAGCAGCTTCAGTAAGAGTCATTCTAAACATGATTTTGAACAGTAATTTTTTCCCTTTAGATGTCTTCAGAAACCTTATTTAAATGGAAATGTGTTGGAGAGGGAATGATACCATAGATTTAAGAAAGAAATAGATCAAAAGAAAAAATACAATTGTTTTATATAAGGTCCTTCATATTGACTTTTAATTTCATTAGGTGATATTACTTCCTTATGCATTAAAATTCCTAATCATAGTCTCTTGAAGAAATAGGAAGCCACTTTAAAATTATGCCACACAGTACTAGAAAAGGATAAGTGCGTGACTTGTAGTTCAGCTTTGTTTTGAAAGTTGAGCAAGCTTATTAAAAATTATAGCATTTTAATAATGGGTATCCGAGGTATTTTTGTTTATTGTGCTTAACTCAGACTTTGGGATGGAAATCTTGGCTTCAGTAGATTGTATGTGCTTGATGTCTGGATAAGCCATTGAAATATTTTTTTAAATCAGTGTCTGAGATGAGTGTAGAGGGTTAAGCATTACTTTGTCACCCAACAGAGTTCAGTGTTAAGACCCAGTCAGGGAATTCAAGACAGATGATTTGGAAAGAAATGAGCAAAGAAAGAATAAGCAGAGATATCAAGGAAGGGATAGAATCTAATTTTGCTCGTGGCTTTGACTGAAATGTAGGGTATAGTAATTAGAGAGAGGACAGGACATCCTTTCTGGTTTTGTGTTGTATGTTTGTTTTTTTAAAACAACCTTCTGGTAAACTGGTAGTATTTTAATGGCAAAATTAACACCCTTTATGCTTCTGTTTTTTTCTACTCTTACTATCACAGGTCACATCACTTGCTGGCTCTTCTAATTTGTCTACTTCCAAATGCCAAATTAGGTTTTCTTTGAAGCATTGCCTCCTTGTCCTATTAGACACTATCTAATCTCCCACGGGGATGGGTTTTCTCTCATTGAGGTCTGCCTTTCCATTCCTATTTGTCTCGTCTCGTCTTATTACTCAGGAGAGATTTTTTTTGTTTGTTTGTTCTAGGACACTTTGGAGTTTCAGTACTTTCCCCCCTTTCCCTTTGGAGTGTCTCATTCCTTATTAATAACTCCTTTAAAGGGGAATGACAGATTTTGTGGTGGTTGTAATTGAGAGATATTTGACTTGGCTTTAGCCTGCTCATCATCTTTCTCTGGCTTGATCTCAGTGACCACCACCTTTCTATCACAGTTTTAAATAGGAATTAATTTCTACTGCTCCTCTGCCTTGGAGATATGATCTGAAGCAAACACTTCAGCAGAGGCACTGGAGCTTGTGGGAAAAGATTGTAAGAAGTATTTGAAGAGGGTGTGTTTTTTGTGTCTTCTGGCCTTTGGACTTTCTTATGCCTTTTGAGAGAGGATGATTATCTCCACAATGGAGGTTCTGATCTCTCTACTCTTCATTGTCTCTCTCTTTTTGGAGGGATTATCTCAGGAGACTGGTAGGTCTTTAACCCCATGTTCTTTATTGTCCACTCTGTGACAGGGGAGGAAGACTTAGGAATACACCCTTGAATGAGCCAAGATCTATCTTAGGAAGGAAAAGAGTTGTAAAAGATGCCTGGCCAGATAGCTCTCTTGCCCACTTCAGAAACTGAGGGGGGAATCTTTGAGCTTTTCCTTCTGAGATGGTTTGACGGGTTTGTGGGGATGTTATTGGAACTACCCCTGAACATTCCCTGAATGGTGAGAGTGGTCCAACATATTGAGTCCCAAGTACTTAAGAGAACTGACCAACTTTGTTGTGTTGCCTCTGATTTGAGATGTGTGTGTTGGGATGGATGTGGATGCCCCACCAGACCATCCAGACACTGAGACCCTTCCCAGCTCAGAATAAGTGTCCTTGGTCTTGGAGTGGAGGTTCCTATCTCTGGATCCTGAGAAAATCTCCTCAAAGAAGGAACTCTCCTGGCCTTCTACTTGGTCTATTCTACTCTGAATCAGGAGGGGGAAACAGAAAGAGGAGATCAGCTGATTAGTCTCTTAATCTAATGAATCAAATTGGGAGAGAAATGAGGATTCCAAAAGTTTACACAGGTTTAGACCCCCTTTTATTTTCACACACTAGGTTTAATTTTTAGCTATAGAATTAATGTTTAACATCACATGTGGGATCCAATATAGAATTGAGTAGAATATAATGGTGATTATGATAGGGCTCCATGTAGTTAAGAGCCAGGAAGCATGAGCTTTATGTCAGTGAGAATGTAAAAGAGGAGACCCTCACAATGAAGGTGCAGTATCTACTTTATCTTTTCCTTATTACTCTATAACAAACTGAAAAATACACTTTCTCAGCCATCACTGTTCCATTACTGGTTTAGTGACTCAATTGCAGCTCATTGTGTATTAGTGGAGATAGTTCTTGCAAACATCACGCATCAGAAATTGGGGCTTTTAACAATAGATTTGGGGTTCCTTTTATTTGCCTTTTGGTATTTGAGCGTTTTTAATGCACATTTTGTAGCTTTTATCTGCAATCATAAAGGCTAGAAACATACCTTTTTAAAAAATGCAGGATGAGAATCTTGGACATGGCTCCATGAGCTGGGTCTTTAGGTAATGTTGAGAGACTTCCAGTAAAATAATGAGATTTGTATGAAGATGAAGGTTTGCAGGACTTGAAAATTAGCAGTGATCAGAGCCTCTTCCCCTCTCCACCTTCACTGAGACTAGTCAGAAATGGTCAGTCTCCTGAATAGTAGATGGAACCACACATTTATTCTTCCATCAGTGGAAGAGGAATTTACACAGGTAAATCCATGCCTTACTGAAGAAGGAATAGGCAATAGAATATTAACACATCCAGACTTAAGGAGGTAGGATTCATAAAACCTATCTCTGGTCTGGGAAGGGTCTTTGAACCCACATGCTGAATATGCTGGGGTGCACTGCCATAGAATGCTATTGCCCACCCTGGGGACTAGGGAGCAGAGAGTGACTTCACAGGTTCAGGAGCTAGGGCAACTATGAGCAGACTTGTAAAGGAAAGGGCCTTTCATTTGTTTTGATTGAAAAAAGCAGGGAATTTGTTTGTTTGACTTGGATCCAGGCCTCATTTAATCTTAATCTACCATTACTGTTAGGGAGCTTTCATCTGCTCTTTTAAGTAGTAATATCAATCTCCAAGAAATGAATACTTTTGTATAGGAGAAAACCCATAACTGTCTCTTTGCTCTTTTTGTTTGATAAACTTTTAAATGGCTTGTCACAGGAGGGGCTGGGGGAGATTTGAGGTTTACTTCTAGTGGAACATGACACACAATCAGGATTCAGGTCTTGTCCTCCTTCATTGGAAGGGGCTTGCAGCACTGCAGTGGCAACACACTCAGCCGATGGGAAGGGTGAGAGAACTTCACCAGACAGAAGTTTGTCATTTTTAAGGGCTTCTGGAAAGGGGCAATAAATAAATAAAATCCAGGGCTCAAAGAAATGAGTTGGTTTTTGGCTGGGGAGGAAACCACTCCTATGAATGGTAGTTAATGGTGAGTCTTTAATTAGGTTCTAAGCATTTACAGCCCCAAGGACATCATGTGTCCTTAGTGAGGGTTCCATACCAGGATAAATGTATTATGAAGAATAGAGGATTGGCTTTCGTGGTGGTGATTTTAGGAGTAACTGACTGCAGAAAAATCTTCAAAGAAAATTGCTGCCATAAATTCATACAAAGTTAATATTGCTATTTGAGTGACAACTATGAAGTTTGGGCAAAGCATGAGTATATTGTTGAATTATGAAATTTGCATGCATTTGATGGGGCTCTAAAATGTGTTTTATGTAAATAATATTTGTCTTTAGGAAAGAATTGGCTGAAACTCAGAGAACAAATAAACCATGTGGAAAGTGCTACTACTACCTTCTCATCAGCAAGACCTTTACAGAGACAGGAAAGCGCAGCTCTAAGAAGAGAGGAGGGAGCAGACAGAAGAAAGAGGAATTAATGTTTGCAAATGCAGAGGAAGAATTCTTTTATGAGGTAACAGACTTCTGATACCATGTTTGATTTTTCTTTAGAGCAGGAAAATGGAGACTCTGACTCTACTTTTCTTTCAGTAATAACAATGGCCTTTCTTACTGAGCCACTTTAGAAACCTGACTTGCAGTGATTATGAAAAGGTGGTAAAATTATATTTTTATTTAAATCCAGTTGTGTAATTACTATTGAAAGATGCACAAACTATTCTTGCTAATGTAGGATATTTATACTCACTAACTCTTGACCAAGTAAATAATGTTTTGCCTTGGGAGAACACCAAGAGTTGCACTACTACAGATGCAGATTATAAAATGGCACTTGGCTTTTTTGTAGTAATTTATTGATATTATTTACAAGAAGTCTCAGTGCCATGGTAATAAAAGCATTGACATGTGCCTAGTTTACAGTAGCCCCCCTACCACTGGAGCTTCACCAATGGTAGTGCAATGGTGGGAGACTTCCCCAAAATGCCTGATGTAGACAAATCTTTCAAGGGAAAGATCAGCTGTTACCTTCAGTGTCTTGGCCACAAAGAATTAACTGGTTATTTTGAGGGTAATGCTGAAGGGATTTAACAAAGGATTCTGAACTAAGTGAAACATCTGGTTGAGGATCTGTGAACGAAATGCTAAGTGTTGGCTTGTGAAACAGGATACTGAATATTCTGTTTTAGTTTTCATTGGATTTTCATTAGGATTTTTTCTGTTTAGCCTGCACTCCCACAAAACAGAACTTTCTCTTTTTTTTACTTCACTTAAAATGATGTGCATAGTAGCTTAAAACTAATTTTTATAACATAATTTACAGAATCATAGATATCTAGGGCTGGAGGGACCTTGAGAGGTCAGCAAGTCCGGTCCCCTGTGCTGAGGCAGGACCAAGTAAACCTAGACCAGTGCTTCCCAAACTTTAACAATCTGTGAACCCCTTTCACTGAAATGTCAAGTCTGATGACTCCCCCGCCCCCCAAAAATGAATATTTCCAGGGATTTTCTCCTTTACTGGAGTATAAATTATAAAAGCAGTGATCTTGGAAATATAAAATTTGTTTTTATTACATGCTTTTTACATACTATTATTAATTATTTATTACAGTATTTTTATTACATTATGAACATGGCAACACACTTTCAAGATCTCACTTTCGTATCTTGTATCACTTTGAATAAGCCTGTTATAAGACAAGGCTCTTATGTTTCATCAAGGAATATCAGATGTGAAACAGCATGGAAAGTATTTAAGGGCTTGTCTTCACGAGGCTGCTCTGGGATCGATCTTCTGGCGATTGATTTATCGCGTCTCACTAAGATGCGAGAAATCGATTGCCCGCGGCTCCCGTCGACTCCGGAACTCCAGCTTGCCGGGAGGCACAAGCTGGAGTCGACGGGGGAGCGCGCCGCCGACTGCCGCCGCCATGAGGACGGACGGTAAGTCGGCTGCAGATACGCAAACTTCAGCTACGTGATCCACGTAGCTGAAGTTGCATATCTGCAGTCGATCCTCTTCCTCCCCCCTCCCCCCCTCAGTGAGGACCAGCCCTAAGTCATTACTAAAATATTGACTAGTACCAGACCCAGGAGTGACCCCTGTGGGATCTCACTAGATGAGTCCTCCCAGTTTGACAGTGAACCATTGATAACTACTCTTTGAGTATGGTCTTTCAACCAGTTGTGCACTCAGCCATATAGTAGTTTAATCTAAACCACATTTTCCCAGTTTATTTATAAGAATGTCATGTTGGACTATGTCAGAAGCCTTACTAAAATCAAGATTTATTCATTTCTATTTTAGAAAGCCCTTCTGAAGTTCAGCTACTCTGTGCAAGAGGAGAGTGACACATGTTTGGGAGGCAGATGGTCCTTTGATGATGTACCAATGAAACCTTTGCGAACTGTTATGTTGATTCCATCTGATAGGATGAATGCAATCATGGATAAACTGAAAGAACATCTCTCAGTCTAGACAGTTTCCTGGGATAATGTTTTTATAAAGCAGCCATGCAAATCTATATGCCTTTTGAATAGCTTCCCAAAAATTTTATAATGTCATCAGTTTTATGTTCCCCAGGTATGACCTTTGTATACTGGTGAAATGTGTAGGTTGTCAATCAGACTGTTGCTATAAAATACAATATCCTAGTAGACTTTGGAGTCACCATTAAGAATGCAATAAAAAAAACCCTACGTCCCTAAGGCTTCTAAAGAAGTTAATTTTTCTTTTTCCTGTTAGATACCTAAATATTTGGTGTTGAAAAAACATTAAATGGATTAATTTTGGGACATATTGCACATTTGGTTCTGTCTGGTTGAAAGTAGTTGGATATAAAAGTCATTTAATAATTCACCTTTGTTCAACAGGAGTTTGGAGATATTTTTCATATTCTTTGTCTTACTGTTTTATTTAGTGTTCCTCTTTCATTGTTGAAACAGGTGATAAATGATTGATTACTTCCTGCAGAATCTCCTTGCTTTCACTAGGAGGCAGATTGCTAAAATATTATTGAGGTGCCAGTTCCACAAATCCGTTGAGAAATGGAATAAAATATATTTAAAAAGGTACAACTTCAAGTGCTTTATATATGCACTTCATGGTTTGTGCAAAAAAGCGCTTGGAACCAGTGATATGTGCAACTGCATATTTAATGCATTAACAATTAGTATTAGGTTTAGTTCAAAAAGAAAAACTGCCTCCAAAATGTAGCTGTACATTTGTGCTCTAAGCAGACTTGCAAATTAACATGCTAAGCCTGCATTTGGAGTGATTGGGTTCAGTTCCCAGTGTTCCAAATCACATTAAATATTAATTACAGAGTTTTTCCTGTATTTGAGTGCACAGCATGCTCAACAACATACAGAGAGAGGATGCATTCTGTAGAGCTCTGGGAAGGAGAAATCAGAGGGGAACTTTCCTGGAGAAGTGTGTTTGCCCACTACAGAGCAGATGGCAGGGCTGTTTGTAGATGCAGGCAGTTGTATAGGATGACTCGGTTGCATAAGCATATAAAAAAAGCATTTGCTGGAAGTGTCATTTTGGGGGGGGAATACTTTCTCAGTTAAATTATTTTAGTTGAGAAATCTTGCTGCTTTAGCTCCTCTTTGGTCTTAATGCTAAAATACATTTTCCATTTTTAGAAATGCATGTTTAATCATTTAGGGACTTTTTTTTTTAATGGATTGAGTACAATTACAATGACAGACTTTGTGATGTATTGAATGGACAGGAACATACAGTGTGGCTTAAAGAATGTACACTCTGATTTAGGGAATGTACAGTCTGACTTCCTGTATTTTTTAGTGAAAAATTTAATAAAAGGTCGGTATACATACAATATACCATATAGTGTTATGCAAAGACAAAGCATAAATCAGTAAATATAAACAAAACAGAATTGGGCCCAGCGAAAGCTGAAAATTCTAAGCACTTTCATGTATGTTCCTGTACAATTATGAAATCTGTGTGAAAATAACTCCTCACCATGTCAGTCTTGTCCCACTATGTGCACTTATGCACAGAGTTTGTCCTCTCCTTCAATGACCATCTTCACACTTTTTCATATCACCAAGAGGGGTATTGGTTATGCTTGGACCCCTCTCTCAAACAAAACCATAAGGAGAGCTGGCAGAAATATTTCTGATTAAAGTTTCTTTTGTTGAAAAATGCTGTTTTATCAGAACCATTTTTTTTTTTTAGAAACTTATGTTTTGACAACTTTATAGTCAGGAAGGTTTCTAAGGCCCAAGATGGATTCTTTGGTCAGAACAAGAGCAGAAGTTGACTGTCTCTTGTAATCTGGTGGTTCAGTTGCTGGGATATGGAGACCCAGGTTCCAGTCTCTGCTCCAAATAATGCAGATCAGGAACTTTGAACCTGCATCTCCATACCAGTGACTTAACCATCAGGCTATAGAGTCTGGTGCTTCCTCCCCTGTGCATGAGAACAAAAACAAACTGAAACCTCTTAAGGTGAGATCCTTTCTCCTCCTGAAAATCCATTTCTATCATAAATCCCTAAATGAAACTACCCAAGTAATACTGGCTAGGTGAAGGGCCATTTTAAGTTAACTTTTCCCCCCTTTCTATAAATATCAAATGACTGTCTTTCATCCAACCCTTTTTTTATTGTTTGCCTTTTTAGATCATGAACTCAGTGTGGAAGGGGCTGGGTTAGCAGTACTGTATAGCTGGAGAAGATCTAGTGCAGGGGTGGGCAAACTTTTTGGCCCGAAGGTTACATTAGGATTGTGAAACTGTATGGAGAGCTGGGTAGGGAAGGCCGTGCCTCCCCAAACAGCCTGGCCCCTACCCACTTCTCACCCCCTGACTGAGAGCCTCCAATCTACCCACACATACACACCCACACACTCCTTGTCCCGATTACTCCCTCCAGGGACCCCACTCCAACCGTGCCCCAGGACCCTGCCCCATCCAACTTCCCTGCTCCCTACCCCCTGACTTCCCTGACCCCTATCCATACCTCTACATCCTGACAGGCCCCCCGGACTCCCACACCAATCCAACCCCCTCCCCCCCCCCCCCCCGTTCCCTGACTGCCCCCTCTCCCCCCTGAACCTCCACCCCATCCAGCTACTTCCTGTCCCCCGACTGAGCCCTGGGACCCCTGCCCCTTATCCAACCTCCCTCCTTCCCCCACCCACAGCTCCCCATCCCCTTACGATGCCACTCAAGAGTGGCAGAAGCTTGCAGGCATGCCAGAGCCAGCCACACTGCTGCAGCAGGCCAGAGCCTGGCAGCACGGTGAACTGAGGCTGCGGGAATGGGGGGACAGAGGGGAAGGAGTCAGGGGATAGCCTCCTCAGCTGGGAGATGAGGGATAGAGCAGGGAGGTCCCACCTCTGACCTAGTGCATACTAGGAAATATATTGTCATAGAAATAATTGTAGACCATTGTCCAGATCCTAACTTTCTTGCTCTACTGTTAATATATTCTGCCTCAACTCTTCATGTGCATAGTATGTAGTTAATGCACAGCTTGAGGGGGTGCTTTTAATTAAGTTTATCAGCTTCATTCATTGTATCTGTCCTGCCTCAGTACAGGAGACTGGATTAGATGAGCTACCAAGGTCCTTTCCAGATAAGAGAGCTTTCTTTATGCTTAACATTTTCTTTTGATTCAGAGTCAGGTTCTGAAATGGGAAGTTGAATTACATTTCTGCCAATTCAGCTCTGATAACTTCTGCCATCCTCAGTGCAGAACAGCTTAGGAAATAATCATGACACCATTTCTCAACATCGTAGTCTGAGGGAGAAGACGTGACAGCAGATTGCAGGGACGGCCAAACTTTGGCTCACGAGCTATTTGCGGATCACGGAGCCCCCCTGCTTTCCCATTCTCCATCTACTGGACTTGGGGGAAGGAAGTTAAGGACCTCTGCTTTGCAGCAGGGTAGTGCAGTAGGGGCTTCTGCCAGTGGGGAGGTGAGTCTTGGGGCTTCAGCCCTGTGGGGTGCACCTGCCAGTAATCGGGGCTTCAGCAAGAGCAGGGCTGAAGCCCCGAGCCCTGTCAGGTGTCTCCTGTGGGGCTGAAGCCCCAACCCCCCGGCTCCCAGCAGGTACGCCCTGGCTCTCAAATGACTGAAGATTGTTGTATGTGACTTGGAGGGTCAGTAAGTTTGGCCACCTTGGCATATTGCTTTGCCATGAAGTACAATTCAGATTGGGGGTAGAAAGTATATTAATGTTATATAGCAGAATAAGTAGATGATCCCTTTGGCACTTGCTCCTACTCACAGAGACATGGCTCCTGGATAAAATGCTATCCTAGCTGTGCAATAGCTTAAAAGAAAAGTGGGGATGATCAGCTATCTGACAGAGCTGCCCACATTTTGAGGCCAAGAGCCACATGGAAAACTTAGCCTCATTTAGCTTGCATCTAAAGTACATAGTGGGCCAACTCCTGAGTCCTTACTTAGTGTTTTATATATATTTTTATTTTATAGAATTTTTCAGTTACATCTTCCAAAATGAAAGTTACTCGGAACAGAAAATCAAAATAAAACCCCAGCATAAAATATGCATCGACATCTGTAAAATCTAACTGGTACTGTACCTATACTGGGCTGTGTGTTTGTGAGGGAGGCACACCTCTCTTTGCGTCCCTCCACTGGTTCCCTTTTCTATATCACATCAAACATTAACTGCTGGGCTTTATTTTCCAGGCCCTTCACAGTCTATCCCTACCCTACCTATCATCTCACATTTACTATTGAAATGTCAACTCCAGCTTCCAGTTGGCTAATGATTACTGGTTTGTTAAATTTTCAAACAAACCCTTTCATACTTTCTCCCAAGTTGTTCCTCATGCTTGGAAGGAACTCCTCATAAACATCCACAAAACTAATTCATCATCTTTGTAACGGGTGGACTTGAAGGTTTGCCTACAGACAACCCAGGAGTTGTTGCAAGAAGAGAAATGCCAAAGGCTAAGTCTCCATGCTAGTTTGGAGCTTGCAGAAACCAAGAAGAGCTATGTCAAAGAACAATTATGTGAAGAAGCTGAGCAGAACAAAGGCCTGGAAAAGGAGATTGTCCATCTGGAGGACAGCTAGAAGGAAGCAAGATATCTGTTCATGCTACAGAAGAATTGTCTCCCCTCCCTCTACTCCCTCCACTACGAGAAGAAATTGGAACAGGCCACAGCTGAAGTTAAGGGTGCCCTTGAAACAGGTTGCTGAGTTGGCCAACGAGGTTGGTAGAAGACAACTATTGGCAGAAGCACATGGGGCATTGAGAAACAACTCCAGAACCTAATAGAAGTACATGATCATGGCACTGAAAAGCTTGTAGAAATGTGTGACAAGGAACCAAGTACATAGACCAGGGGTCTCCAAACTACGGCCCGCGGGCCGGATGCGGCCCGCGAGGCCCTCTCATCCGGCCCGTGGAGATCGGTCGGGAACCAGCCACGGTGCCGGGACACGCCGCGTGCTCCGCGGCCGCCGCCGGCCGGGACGCGCCGCGTGCTCCGCGGCCGCCGCCAGCCGCGGGGCCGGGACGCGCCGCGTGCTCCGCGGCCGCCGCCAGCCGCGGGGCCGGGACGCGCCACGTGCTCCACTGCCGCCGCCGGCCGGGACGCGCCGCGTGGTCCGCTGCCGCCGCCGGCCAGGGACGGCTCAGAGCTGGGGCCGGGACGCGCCGCACCGCCAGAAACAAGGAGCCACCCACTGCCAGGCGGCGAAACGGTCTGTGGGGAGAGACCGGGTTGAGCGGGTCAGCTGGGGGGGGGGAAGAGACCGGGTTGAGCGGGTCAGTTGGGGGGGGGGAAGAGACCGGGTTGAGCGGGTCAGTTGGGGGGGGGGGGTTTGGAGGAAAGGAGGTTTTGGGGGGAGAGACCTGGCTGGGTGCGTCAGTTGGGGGTTGGAGGAAAGGAGGTTTTGGGGGGAGAGACCTGGCTGGGTGGGTCAGTTGGGGGTTGGAGGAAAGGAGGTTTTGGGGGGAGAGACCTGGCTGGGTGGGTCAGTTGGGGGGGGGGGGGTTGGAGGAAAGGAGGTTTGGGGGGGAGAGACCTGGCTGGGTGGGTCAGTTGGGGGTTGGAGGAAAGGAGGTTTGGGGGGGAGAGACCTGGCTGGGTGGGTCAGTTGGGGGAGGGGGGGTTGGAGGAAAGGAGGTTTGGGGGGGAGAGACCTGGCTGGGTGGGTCAGTTGGGGGTTGGAGGAAAGGAGGTTTGGGGGGGGAGAGACCTGGCTGGGTGGGTCAGTTGGGGGGGGGGGTTGGAGGAAAGGAGGTTTTGGGGGGAGAGACCTGGCTGGGTGGGTCAGTTGGGGGGGGTTGGAGGAAAGGAGGTTTTGGGGGGAGAGACCTGGCTGGGTGGGTCAGTTGGGGGAGGGGGGGTTGGAGGAAAGGAGGTTTGGGGGGGAGAGACCTGGCTGGTGGGTCAGTTGGGGGTTGGAGGAAAGAAGGTTTGGGGGGGAGAGACCTGGCTGGGTGGGTCAGTTGGGGGGGGGGGGGTTGGAGGAAAGGAGGTTTTGGGGGAAGAGTCCTGGCTGGGTGGGTCAGTTGGGGGGTTGATGTGTAGTGTTCATGTGTAGTGAACAGGTGTTCATGTGTAGTGTTCATGTGTAGTGTTCATGTGTAGTGAACAGGTGTTCATTGTAGTGTTCATGTGTAGTGAACAGGTGTTCATGTGTAGTGTTCATGTGTAGTGTTCATGTGTAGTGAACAGGTGTTCATGTGTAGTGTTCATGTGTAGTGAACAGGTGTTCATCTGTAGTGTTCATGTGTAGTGTTCATGTGTAGTGAACAGGTGTTCATGTGTAGTGTTCATGTGTAGTGAACAGGTGTTCATGTGTAGTGTATCAATGTGTTATTAAATAATAACTGAATAAAATAATATTAAATAAATAATTAAAAACAACATCCATGTTTTGATTCTTTTTTATTTGGACCCCGAGTGTGTTGTCGGCCCCCGAACTGCTATTTGATAGTCAATGCGGCCCTCGGGCTGAAAAGTTTGGAGACCCCTGACATAGACAACAGAGCAAGAAATTTGTGTTAACGCAGGCAAACTAGTTAGCAAGGAATATTGCTAAACTGAGTCCCTGGGCCGGAATCCTTATCCCCCAGACCAAGATTGGAAGTACAGGCATCAAGAGTAAAAAAGGTCAAGAACTATGAGTTCCAAATAGAGGCCAAGAAATGGGCTTAGAGGCCATTAGATTTTTTGGGTTTTCTTGTTTTTGGACTTTTCTGTTAACCATGGAAGTAAAATGGACTAAGAGGTAACCTGGCTAGAGGATGGATAAAGGGGACCTTAGGGCAGTGGTCCCCAACCTTTTCATCGCCGTGGACCGGTCAACGCGGGCGAGTGAATGCTTGCGGCCCGGGGGTAATTTAATTTTTCATTCTGTGCGGCGTACCGTGGTATGTCCGCCGAAAACCCGCAGAATTCATTAGATCTGCTTCAATACTTTAATTCGCCACGGCGGACTCTTGTATGTCCGCCGAAAAGCCGCCGGAAGCCAGACCGGAAGGGAACCGGATGCAAAGGCGGCCAGGGGGGGAACGCGGCCGCAGCACGGAGGGGAACCGGAAGGGAACCGGATGCAAAGGCAGCCAGGGGGGGAATGCGGCCGCGGCACGGAGGGGAACGCGGCCGCGGCCCGGTACCAAATGCCCCACGGACCGGTACTGGTCCGCGGACCGGGGGTTGGGGACCACTGCCTTAGGGTGTTGCAGGTGTTCTTTCAGTCTATCTTGACAGGAGGGGTGCTCTGGAGGGGATAGACTCAATTGCACTCCTCCAAAACCCTCTTTTGCTGAGATGTCTACAAAAAAATTGACAGCAGTTAAGTCACTGGTGCTCTGCCACTTTGTATTCTTGCATCTGTTATCCCTTGCCTTATACGTAGATTGTAAGCTCTTTTGGGCGGAGACAATCTTTTAGTTCTGTGTTTGTACAGAGCCTAGCACAATAGAGCCCGGTCCATGCCGAAGGGTCTTAGGTGCACTGGTAGTACAAATAAATTATTATTGTGCTAGTGCCTAGAAAGCTCAGTCAGAATTAGGATAATTTGTCCTGGCTTCTGTATAAACAAATAGAACTTACAAGCTAAAATGGTCATATCTACCTACCATGGGTCAATTTTTTTTTTACCCCCCGTGGATGAATCTAATGACAACTTGAAAGAATTATTCACAAATACCCTAGAATGAAGCCCCTGTTAGCAGTGAAGTTTGTCTCTTTAAAATCTTTGTGATCTATGCTGTATTTTTTGTGTAGTGTACACATTTACATTGGCTTGGGGAATTTGTGCTGGTTTCTTTGTTGGCCTTGTAGACATCGATAAGAGTAGAGTGACCTCCTGTGGGGTGGAAGTTTTTTTGCTAGCAGGTAAGAGTAACCTCGGCTGTTCCAGGGGATGGATGTTAAGTGCTTTTAGAAAAGCAGGGGGGAAAAATCAAGCCAACAATAATTCAAACCACTAGATGCCTGTCAGAATGTACAGTGGTCAACAAGCTCATTAATTTTTTTCTGATCGTACCCTGCACACTGGCCTCTAGTCTGGGACCTCTTGTGGTGAAGAAAGGAATGGGGATATTCCTTCACCCCTTCATTCTTGTTGCATCAGAAACATTAGTTAACCTATGATGACAAAAGTAAGCAAGCATTCTCCAAGCGTTTTGCCATTGATGCTTGATCAATTGCATGGCACAGTTATCTTAAAGCAGTCACTATCCTCCTTCCAGATTCCAAGCATATTGTCTCTGCAAAATAAGAAAAATTCCTGATCCATACTTGAATTTGCTCCTCAATACTCGCTTTATTGTCATCAAGATCACTTTACATCTTTCATAGTACTGTGCTATTAGGTTGTGGCTGGGGTTTTTTTTTGGTGTTAAAACTAATGATGGAATGGGTACATGCTTAAGTCTTCATGTCTACTTAAAGTTTTAAATATAACATCAGAAGTGCACAGAGAGTATTAAAAACCACACCAGCAGAAACATCAAAATAAATAGTCCATACATCCCACAATACCCCCTGCAGCGTAACTTTTAATAGAATAGTTATGTCTTCCATTATGTTGTTATGGGTTAACAGTAGGTTCTATCAAGTCAACAATAAAAGCCACTTCTAGAGTTAACAGCCTTTCAATGAAAATGCTGCTTCTAGATCTTCTGAGTTCAAAAGAAGGGCCCCCTGCCATATAGGGACATATTGATCCATTAGAATGGCATGGAAGGAACACCAGACTAATTTTTCTATAAAGTGATGTGATGGAATTTATAAATTAAAGTATTTAGTCCTCCAAGGGGTGAAATAAGTTGACAAAAGAATATCTTGTAGGTCAATAGTCCAATCATATTTTTCACAAGAACTTCTCCCTAATATGGTCTCTGCTAAATATAGGTGATATAGTAAGATCACAAAATCTCTCTCTTCAAAATGAACTCTTTCTGATAAAAATTAGGAAATCAATGTTGTGTTTGGAGCATAAAATTAAAAAAACAGGTCAATAATTCTCATTACTTCACTGAAATTCATGCAAAACTTGAGTTTCACTGCATACTCAGAATAAAAACAGACTGGGCTGCAGAGATCTTCACTCTGAGTAGACAAGAATTTGAAGAGCCTCTCGATAGCTAAATTGTGGATTCTCTGGCCTGCATGACAATACTAGACTTTAAAATGAGCGTGTATCGACTTGGGCTGGAGGGTTAAAGTGCCATATACTAAAACATTATTTTGGAATACCTGTTACCATGGCAGCAATGGTGAGCATTACAGTCAAATTCACGTGAAGCTAAAATGGACTTTTAACAGCTGTGGATCCTGAGGAAACTCTGACCTAATTATTCCAAATTCAAAAAGATTTCCATCATTATCCTGGGTGCCAGGTAATTAAGATCTTCTCAAGCCTGCATCAGGTTTTCAGAAAAAGGGGAACAAATAATGATAAATGTCATACTTTCATTTATATGTATCCATACATGGATACATATAAATGAAAGTATGACATTCACATTCTATTACAATAGTTCAGTTATATACTCCCTTATGTAAAAGTAACTGGAGTCAGCTATCTGAAACCGAGTAAAGGAACCTATAACGAGGAATTAATGGAATGCCACCAGATCCTTTGCAGCTAAATACACAAATTATATTGGTATTGCAAACATTTCCCTTTTTCTTCCTAGACCTAAGGTTCCCAATCTATTTAACAGAAATTTTCTGCACAGCAACAGCAAGCTTAGGTATTGCTGATGCTTTTTATACCTGAGCTGTTTGTGGCTTTTAGCAAAGAGAAAGAAAGAATATGCTGGGGAAAAATGAATTATTTTTTGAACTGACCTACCCAAGAAATGAATGGTAGAGTTTATACCAGGTTATTCTGCATATATCTTGGCTCCAAAACATGCTTAGGTCTCCAGGGGCAGGAAACTGGAGAAGCTTTATACACAAAATAAGGGGTTAAAAATGGTTTGTACCTATAGGTAGTGCAAGCACTGACTGCTCATGCCCGCCCATTTTCCCCATCTTGCTGAAAGTATCAGAGCAGCTTCCAGAAGACAAGAATCCGTGAATGCCCCAGGATTATAATATAGGTTGATTCCAGTTAGAATTCTTTGCCTCCTCTCCTGAAAGCATGGAGCATAGCTCTCAGCCTTCTGACTCCAACTGTTTCTTTTTGCTTGCTACATTTTCAGTGGAAGTGGACAATTTCAGTGGAATTTGGATAATGAGGGGAATAACTGACTAGGCAGCAGCACTGCAGAAAATGCACTTTGGATAATAGTGGATCACAAATTAAACATGAGATAATGTAATGCAGTTGCATATTCTAGTTTTTTTTTTTAAAAAAAAGGTGTTTCATATGTAAGACATGGGAGGTAACTTCCTACTCTTCTCAGCACTGGTGAGACATTAGCTAGAGTTCTGGCTGCCATACTTTTGAAAGAATTGGAGAGAATTCAGTGGACAGCAACAAAAAAGATTTAGAAAACCTGATGTATGAGGAAAGATTAAGAAAAACCAAGTCTGTTTAGTTTTCAGAAAAGAAGACTGAGGGGGGATTTTAGATCAACATGTCTTTCTGACTTCCAGCTCATTCAAATTCACAATTGTTCTGTTATCATCACGACAGCATCCTCATCTTTCAAACCTGAGAGCTTTTGATTCTCCTCTTTGTGTCTTTTGGGTACTGAACTAAATCTTGGTCCACTGAAGTCAATGGCAAATCCCACTGAATTCGATAGGACCAGGGTTTGACCCTCTTTCCTCATTGTGGAAACTACGAGACACCAGTGGCTGTCCTGACAACTTTCCAGGTGTTCAAAGCCTGCTCCCAATTTGCATACAGATTTACCATGAATCACTTAATGAGAAATAAATGCACACATACATAATGTGTGTCTGTGCTTACATCTTCACTGAGAGATGACTAGAAATCACTTGCAACATTACTTCTGCTCCAACAACTGAGCCGGGGGAGGAGACTGAAAAGTTTTATGTTTTTACATTGGTGGTTCATATCGTGCATCACAGTGGACTTTGCACGGAGAGGAGCTGGCTGCAATGAGTCAAAGAAAATCAATTAGTAAAAAAATCAAATAAAAAAATGTCTATTTTTACATCATCTCTGATTATTAATTCCCCTTTTCCTTTTACAATGCTCACCCTGAAATAATGTGAACAACATTTTCTTGGAAATGAACAATTTTATTCCACTCAGATGCTATGTGTTTATGTAGAGAGAAATCTGCATCTGTTTTGTATTTAATATTAGAATTCACATCCCTGCCTGTACAATATTAAGGATTTCTTGTAACAGGGAGCATTTATTAGTGGGCATACAAGATTTAACATGATAATAGATGAGACCTTGAGAAAGTCAAAGCATCTGAGAAGAAATAAGGAAAAAAAGTTTGAGTTTTACCACTGAGCCATGAAATGAAAAGTAATAGCTGATGAACAGGGAAGAGAACAAGAGACAGTGACTGAAAATACTGACACAAGATTTAAAAGTTCGGGCAGGAGAATAGCTATTCAAACAAAGTAATTACCAAGGAATAATGGAAAATTAATTTCTATAAATCAGAAAAACAGTTTGCATTATAAGATACAAAATATATGGCTGTCATCCTTATAAGCAGTTGGATTGTCAGCCAATTTCAGTCCCTGGATAGTCTTAAGTGCTTTGCATTTTTATGCTGCAGCGTTAGTTGCCATGAAGTTTAGAAGCAGGAATGGCTTTGTGATTTTGCTAGCAGTGTTACAGAAACAAAAACAGAAAAATATTATATTAGAAAGGGCAAAGTTAATAAATGCAGATTATACAGGTGAAGGAAAAGTAGTACAATAGAAAATGGAAGGGATTTTCAATATTAGTTTTAATTTTCAGGCACAAATGCAGACAATAAAAAGCCATTGTAAAAATGGCAAATGTTCATTTGAGAATTCTTTATGGTATTGTTCCTATTAAATAAAACCCATCACAAATAAGGCAGACAAGAGCAGCATAAATACTTATCTTTGAAAAGCTTTCTTTAAAGGAATAGGAATCTTCATTGTTTTATAAAAAACGTTTTTAACACTGAAAAAAATTATCAGGGCTGCCTGCCAAAGCTAGTTCTGTTGCTGTTCTAAAGGCAAACTTGCAAGGCTTTGTGACTCAACTGCTACTTCTACAAAAACAAATTTAAAAGGAAACACGAGAATTCTGTAATTGTTTACCTATTTTCCCTCGTTGTTAGATCTATGGAAGTTTGAAAATGCAAACTGTTTCCTTATCAGATGTTTTTCTTCCATTGCCTGTGCACATCTATCTAAACCCTTATTTCACTCCTACTTTCTTAAAGTACTTCCTTTAGAGCTAAAATATTGGACTAGTTTATAATACAAATCCAATTACAAATTTTATGTCTGACCTTGAACTTGGAACCACTAAATTAAGCCTGCTCTTTCTCTGCTTACAGCCAAAGTGCTCACTAGAGCAAGATAATTTAGGTCTAGGATGGTATATTTTCACTTTCGTGTGCAGGAAATTACCCAAGGAGAGAGGGAGAGAGAGTGTGTGTTTGTGTGTGTGTGTGTGTGCAGATCACTATGAAGTTACACCCCTAGAGCTCAAAACACAAAGCAGATTCAGGGTGACAGTGATGATAAAATGTTTCCTTGAAAATGCTCCACTGGCATCTAAATTGTCACATTTTGAGGCTAGTTTAGCAACTTTGGCTGGATACACCATAAAAGCTAAACTTTTCCATTTACCTTATTCCATGTTTTTGTTCAGGTTAAAAGACACTTAGTAGTTAAGGAACAATACACCAAATCTTAAACTCCAATTAACCAATAAAACCTATGAGTTATGGTATAATAATTCATGCCAGATGTGGTGTTCAGTGTGAAGGTGAAGATTAAGTGTTCACTTTTCAATTAGGAAGGGATTATTACACAAGTATTCAAGATCCTGAGTGTATATGTGCTTATCAAAAATGTTTTTAATCAACATAGGAACTCCAGCCCCCAGCCCTCTAAAAACCTGGAAAACTTTAGGCTTTCCCCTGATTTTATATATCTTTCTATACATGCATTAATATTTGAAATCACTTTAAAAATATAGAGCATTTTGTAAAAGCTAAGTATCATTATTAATAAAATTACATAGATGTCTGTTTGTATATAGCATGAAAAATAATACCATTAGGGTGACATATATATTTATCTTCTATGCCAGTGGTTCACAAATGTTTGTGCTGGTGACCCCTTTCAGATTACAAGCGTCTTAGTGCACCCCCCTTATAAAGTAAAAACACTTAAAAATATATTTAACACCATTATAAATGCTGGAGGCAAATCAGGGTTCAGGATGGAGGCTGACAGCTCACGACCCCACATGTAATAACCCCAGGACTCCCTAAGGGATCCAGATCAGCTTGAGAACCTCTGTAATCTACGCAAAGTCAATATATTGCATGAAATGGTGAATTCAGTTCCCTTTGCTGCAGCTATTACAGAAATCAACTCCTATAAACAGAATTAGTGATACATGGTAGAATGATGGTGCTGACTAGCAGGAAAAATAAATTTTATTTACTTTATTTCTTTTAAAATAATCATCCTGAAATATAAATTCCTTGGCAACAGACAACCAGTTGAGTTTGTGTAATAGGCAGGATATTATTACAGGATAAACACGTACACAGTGACCACAAGAAAATACTTTTCAGTAGCCTTTTATAACTAAACATTTCCCTGAATATTTGTGGCATTTTCTATATTAATTAAAATTAAAAGACGTTAAAGGGCAGCTAAATTGTGTTTTTTATGTAAGATTATGCAAACTAGCCTGTGGAACCATATCTACCCCCCAACACTGCACTGTTTTAACTAATTGGTTTAGACTAGATTAGATAATGTAATAAAATTAAACTGGTACAAAACCCTTAAATGGCCTTTTAAGGCAGTTTAAGAATGCCTTACGTTAATTTGCTTAAGCTAAACCAATCTACAGTGGAGCCCCGCTATAATGCGACAAATGGGATCCAAAAAATCCCATCATGCTAAATGCACGATAACAACACTCAACTAATAGCAATTTAACCTATTCCATGTTACACTAAAGCTTTCTGAATTCATTCTACCTTCTAAAATGTTTGGATTAAATCCTAGTCCCTTTATAGTCAATGGAAAAGCTTTCTGTGACTTCAGTAGGTCCAGGATTTCACCCCTTGTATTTTTTAAACAAATCTGAAAATGTACGGGTAAAATAAAAAGTATTCAGATTTTACATATGATATTGTTATATATAGGTAAAACAAAAATATATGGTGCAATGTATTGATAGGTCCACATATAGTTGGTACAGAGTTTTTCTACATATACATATGTGACTATTTGGTGCAGAATTATTAGGATCTGATAAGTGTGCAGGTGGTGTTTATTCAGTGTATAAATTAGAGTCAGACATTTCTAAACAGTACTTTTAAATTTTAGCTTGAGGCCTTTGTTGATTATTTATTGCATATTACAAGAAATTCAGTGGTTAAAACCCAATATTTACCTCTCCCCAAAACCTACAAGAACTCAGACAATTAATAATGATTTGGCAGGCAGCTGGAAATAGATGCCACTGACTCTACCTATTTATAATTATCAGGAAAAATAGTGGAATTGTACATTTGTATATAAATATTATATATATTTGATATTGCTCTCCCTCCACTTTTCATATTTCACTTGTCTTCTTGGGCTCCAATCCTTCAAGTTGCAATGTGTGGGTAGATCCCGGTGTCCATACAAAGCCCCACTGAAGACAATAGGACTTTGTGGGCACAGGATCTACCCTTGCGTTGTAAGTAAACTTTTAAGGACAGTGTCTTAATATTACAATACACTACAGTACATAGCACAATGGGGCCTTGATATTGACTGAGGCCTCTAGATGCCAGAATACTATAAATTTAATAATAAATAAGCAGAGCAGCAAAAATAGTAAACCATAAATTAAATTTTAAAAAAATATTTCTGTTTTAATAATTAACAATGTTATTAGGAAAACAGTTAAGGAAATCTGCTATTGAAAAAAATATATGAACTCAATATTTAATATTAAGTAAATAGCACATAGTAAGTATTCTGTAGTACCTTCTTGGGAACTTTTGCCACTTTTAGCATCTCCTGAAACAATCACAATTTGATTATGAAGAAAACTCTCCATGGAAGCATATTCACTTTCCAAAACAGAAGTTCCTGCCTTTCTTTCAAAAGCACTTTCATACCAGTATAAATGCATCCACACTGTAAGGGTATAGTTTGTAGCAGACTAGTAATTTATACTTGTACTAGCATAAGTGCCCGGCGCTGCTCGGGTCAGTCGGAGGTGGGGAGGGGACAGACAGCTGACACCCCCTGACCAACCCCAACACCCCCCGGATCACTTACCCCCCGACCAAACCCGACACCCCCACCTGACCCCCCCAAGCAAACCCAACACCCCCACCTCACCCCCCGACCGAACCCGACACCCCCACCTCACCCCCTGAGCAAACCCGACACCCCCACCTCACCCCCCGACCGAACAGTGTATTTAATAATCTGTGTGCTACACAGTGCACCGTGAGCCGGGGGGGTGTCGGGTTTGGTCTGGGGGGGTGGGAAGTTGTCGGGGTGGGTGAGGGGTGAGGTGTGGGTGTTGGGGTTGGTCAGGGGGTTTTGCGGTTGGTGGGGGGGGGTGAAGTGGGGGTGTCGGGTTCGGTCGGGGGGTAAGTGAGCCAGGGGGTGTCGGGTTTGGTCTGGGAGGGTGGGAAGGTGTCGGGGTGGGTGAGGGGTGAGGTGTGGGTTTTGCGGTTGGTCAGGGGGTGTTGCGGTTCTTGGGGGGGTGAGGTGGGGGTGTCGGGTTTGCTTGGGGGGGGTGAGGTGGGGGTGTCGGGTTTGGTCGGGGGGTAAGTGAGCCGGGGGGTGTCGGGTTCGGTCTGGGGGTGTTGCGATTGGTGGGGGGGAGAGGTGGGGATGTCGGGTTCGGTCGGGGGGTAAGTGAGCCGGGGGGGTGTCGGGTTTGGTCTGGGGGGGGTGGGAAGGTGTCGGGGTGGGTGAGGTGTGGGTGTTGGGGTTGGTCAGGGGGTGTCGGGTTTGCTTGGGGGGGGTGAGGTGGGGGTGTCGGGTTCGGTCGGGGGATAAGTGAGCCAGTGGGTGTCGGGTTTGGTCTGGGGGGGTGGGAAGGTGTCGGGGTGGGTGAGGGGTGAGGTGTGGGTGTTGGGGTTGGTCAGGGGGTGTTGCAGTTGGTGGGGGTGTGAGGTGGGGGTGTCGGGTTTGCTTGGGGGGGTGAGGTGGGGGTGTCAGGTTCGGTCGGGGGGTAAGTGAGCCGGGGGGTGTCGGGTTTGGTCTGGGGGTGTTGCGATTGGTGGGGGGGTGAGGTGGGGGTGTCGGGTTCGGTCGGGGGGGTAAGTGAGCCAGGGGGTGTCGGGTTTGGTCTGGGGGGGTGGGAAGGTGTCGGGGTGGGTGAGGGGTGAGGTGTGGGTGTTGGGGTTGGTCAGGGGGTGTTGCGGTTGGTGGGGGTGTGAGGTGGGGGTGTCGGGTTCGGTCGGGGGGTAAGTGAGCCGGGGGGTGTCGGGTTTGGTCTGGGGGTGTTGCGATTGGTGGGGGGGTGAGGTGGGGATGTCGGGTTCAGTCGGGGGGTAAGTGAGCCAGGGGGTGTCGGGTTTGGTCTGGGGGGGTGGGAAGGTGTCGGGTGGGTGAGGGGTGAGGTGTTGGGGTTGGTCAGGGGGTGTTGCGGTTGGTGGGGGTGTGAGGTGGGGGTGTCGGGTTTGCTTGGGGGGGTGAGATGGGGGTGTCGGGTTTGGTCGGGGGGTAAGTGAGCTGGGGGGCGTCGGGTTTGGTCTGGGGGTGTTGCGATTGGTGTGGGGGGTGAGGTGGGGGTGTCGGGTTCGGTCGGGGGGTAAGTGAGCCGGGGTGTCGGGTTTGGTCTGGGGGGTGGGAAGGTGTCGGGGTGGGTGAGGGGTGAGGTGTTGGGGTTGGTCAGGGGGTGTTGCGGTTGGTGGGGGTGTGAGGTGGGGGTGTCGGGTTTGCTTGGGGGGGTGAGGTGGGGGTGTCGGGTTTGGTCCGGGGGTAAGTGAGCCGGGGGGTGTCGGGTTTGGTCTGGGGGTGTTGCGATTGGTGGGGGGGGTGAGGTGGGGGTGTCGGGTTCGGTCGGGGGGTAAGTGAGCCGGGGGTGTCGGGTTTGGTCTGGGGGGTGGGAAGGTGTCGGTGTGGGTGAGGGGTGAGGTTTGGGTGTTGGGGTTGGTCAGGGGGTGTTGCGGTTGGTGGGGGTGTGAGGTGGGGGTGTCGGGTTTGCTTGGGGGGGTGAGGTGGCGGTGTCGGGTTTGGTCGGGGGCGGTGTCGGGTTTGGTCTGGGCACCCACCCCGACACCTTCCCCCCCCGCAGACCAAACCCAACACCCACACCTCACCCCTCATCCACTCCGACACCTTCCCACCCCCCCAGACCAACCCCGACACCCCCCGGCTCACTTACCCCCCAACCAAACCCGACACCCCCACCTGACCCCCCCAAGCAAACCCGACACCCCCACCTCACCCCCCGACCGAACCCAACACCCCCACCTCACTTACCGTCCCACCAAACCCAACACGGGGGGGGGGGCAGAGCCGAGGGATTCCGGGGACCTTCGCAGGTGGGGGGGGCGCACAGAGCTGATGGATTCCGGGGTTCCGTTGGGAGGGGGGAGAAGCAGAGAACTGAGGGATCTCCGGGGTTCCGTTGGAGGAGGGAGGGGTGAGCTGAGCGAGTGCGGTGTCTGTTGGAGGGGGTATTATGACATCATCACCACCTAACCGCCCAGCTGATGTGATTGGCCCTGAAAGACTTTCACCCCTGGGGGGCATCAGAGGTGAGATCCGAAAATTTTTCGACCCTTACCAGCATCTAGACCCCAAGACCCCTAACTGTACCAAATTTCAAGTCTCTGGCTCAAACGGTGCGGGAGGAGTTCGCTGTCATACATACATACATACACTCATACATACACCACTTGACTTTTATATATATAGATAAACTAGGCACAATGGTATAAATGAAGTGGCAACACTTTTTAGTGCAGACAAGTCCTTAGCATTCTGAAAAAGGAAGTATACAATTTCAGCAGTCTATAAATACTGGTAAACCCCAGAAAGGACATTTATCCAGAGTGAAGACCATGAGAAAGCATCTGAAGACTTCACAGAAGGAGGGAAAAATTCATGTAGCCTCCAGGTGTGCCTTATGGGGTACAGAGAAACATCTTTGTGACATCAGCACTTTTCCCTCCTACTCACCAT
Source organism: Sternotherus odoratus (assembly GCA_032164245.1). NCBI lineage: Eukaryota > Metazoa > Chordata > Testudines > Kinosternidae > Sternotherus > Sternotherus odoratus. The sequence goes on along the minus strand of JAVMKO010000005.1, from coordinate 89,153,067 downwards.
GGGAAGCGAACTCTTGACAAGGAAAGGAAACTCCTGATGTGTAGTATGGCATGCTACACATTTATGCTGTTAACTCAGAGAAAGCACATCTTTCCAGGCATTATTTTTGGAGAGAGAAAATGTAGAGGGAATTTCTAGCATTTTAGAACGAAAGAAACAGTGTGACTGTGAGGCTAAATTCTATCTACTTATACTTGAAGTGTTGTGGCAATGTTGGTCCCAGAATATTTGAGACAAGTAAGATGGGGTAATATCTTTATTGGATTAATTTCTGTTCATGAGAGACAATCTTTCGAGGCTACACAAAGATCTTCTTCAAGTACAAGATAGTGCTCTTTTTAAAATTCCTACATATTAACAACATAGTTTCCAGACTTCAGAAAAATCTATTTGAGACATTTTTTTTTATACACCTCTACCTCAATACAACGTGGTCCTCGGGAGACAAAAAATCATACCGCTGTATAGGTGAAACCGCGTTATATTGAGGTAGAGGAGTGCGCAGCTCCCCCTCCCCCAGAGTGCTCCTTTACTGCGCTACATCAAAATTTGCCTTATATCGGACCGCGTTATATCGGGGTAGAGGTTTATCTGGGCTATCTGCTAACTAAATATCCAGCTTTAAGAATTGCTCGGCTCTCTCAGCTCCTAATGAATTCAACAGGATCCATTTCCCCATTCTTCCTCCCCTTCTTAAATAATTTTGTATACTACCATCATCTCAGTAAAAATACATCTTAAGCTTCATTAAAAACAAAGTTTTGATCCACATTATGTTATGGCATGCACACACTTTCTTAATACAAAATGATCGGACATGAATTTTTTTAGCTTTCTTTGCAGATACAATCATTCCTCTGCCAGCAGCCACAGTGACCTTCTGACCCACCATAGAACATTGCATTAGATTAGAATCTAAGTATACCACCTCACTCAGCAGGTATCCCTTCGCCAGGAGCCATGGTATCCCTCTCACCCACCACAGAGCCTTATACTAGGATCCACCTACATCATCTCATCCATCCAGTATTACTCTGCCCCATCTATTCTTCTAGCACAGGGGTTCTCACAACAAATGTTTTGATGGCCTCAGAGTGCAGCCACCAACTCTTGCAGGTGCCCACTCTGACATTTTTTCCTAAAATGCTTAATTAACTTTAGGAAAAACAAGTAAATATGCACGTATACATATCCAAATCATTGTCATTTATTCAGGAAAGTTTTTTTTGGTTGCAAATGCAATAAATAAAAATAACATACAGTTGTCTATTATTTACCAGACCAGAAATACAAATAAGGTGTTTTTCATGTTCTTGTCTCTTGTTGTTGTGTTTTTTTTGGTTGCTTTTTAAAATTAGACTTGCTAGTTAGTAAGTCTGCTGCGGTGAAAAGTGATATTTGTGCGTTATATCACTTTTCACAGAAGCAGACTTGTTAGCTAGCTGGGAGCCATCGAAAAGTGATATGAACAAACATACAAATATCACTTTCCAAAGCAGATTTATTCAGCCCCAGTAAACTGGATGACAAATTAAGCCCTGGATGGGGCGGTGAGTAGAGAGACAGTAGGGACTAGGGCCAGCACTCACTGCTGCGCGTCTCAGGCCAGAGTCCACAGCCGGAGTCCGAAGCCTCATGGCCGGGGCCGGGGCCGGGGCCGGGGCCGGGGCCGGGGCCGCGCCCCCCCCCCCCCCCCCCGGGCTGAAGCTGGAAGTGCAAGGCCCACCACTCCCAGGAAGGTGGGGAAGTTACATTGGCTGCTGGCTCCTCTGGTGTTTGTGAAATTGTGGCTTCAGAGGGGGGCAGGGCCAAATCCCTGCTGGTGGCCCTGGGGGAGGAGCTGCTGTTTCCTCCATACTCACCCTCACTGGCCTGGAGGTTGTGGCTGCAAGAAAAGCCCCTGGTGGCTGCATTTGAGACATGCTGTTCTAGCAGGAGTCACCAGTCACTGTCCGCTAAACGTGTATCCCTCCACCAAGAGCCACACAATCCCTGCTTCCCCCTCCCACTTTATATCTGCTGCTAAAAGCCATAAGACCCCTTCACCCATTAGTATCTTTCTACCATTGACAACTGCAGCCCTTATGCGCTGTGCGTTCCTCCTTCAGCAAGCAATCCCATGACTCCCACCCTCTGCCTAGCATTTCCCAGGAACATAAAGACCCCTCTCCATTAGGGACAGTGAATCCTTCCACAGGAAGCACCTCACACCTCATAGCCACCTCCCCTCAGAGTCAGGGCGATCCTGCACCCAATAGGTGTGACCCACTGGACCAAAGAGGCCCTTAGCTACTGGAAAACTCTTCCTCAAGGAGGAGTGGAGGGATACAGGGCTAGCCAAGGCCCTTGGGACCATTAGCAAACACATTCAGGGTGGGTAAAGAGGCCGTGGGGACAGGTCCGAGGGCTGGGGCACTGCTGGTTGGTGGTGTGTGTGTGTCTTTCTGGGGGCGAATGGATACACACCGGGTGGGTTAAGGAGCACCCAGAAATTCGGTTCTAGAACCCGCCGGCGGCAGGATACCTGGAGTTAATTGTCTTTCGCCGTCTTCTCTCGGCGGGCCCGGCCGCGGAAGCAGGCGCGCTCCCGCGCCCCACCCATGTTTGAGGCGCCTCTGGGTCTGTCCCGGCTTAGCTGCGGGCCGACCAGCTCCGCTCGCCGTTGCCGTGGAGACGGGACGCCGGGCTCCGCCCAGAGGTGAACAGAGGCGGCGGAAGAGACCCTAGGGGAGCCGCGCCGACCCGCCATGGAGTCGAGCAAGGGTGAGCGAGCCCCGGAGTGGAAGAGCCGGGACAACAGCCCGGGGGAGGGAGAGAATTTACCCTTGTGGCCTTATCCGAGGAATTTGCAATCCAAGTGTAAACAGGGCATAACTGTGGACGTCGGCAGACGGGAGAGTGCAGGGGAACGACGAGACCATATTGGTCCGCACAGTGATGTGCAGAGCCAGGCCCGCTTCGTTTTCAATTGACCAGTGTGTGTAGATGGGATTCAGTATCCAGAAATGACGGTCTTCTCACATTGAAATGTCTAGTGAAGAACAAAACCAGAGTGAAATCTTGGCCCTATTGAAGTCAATGGGAGTTTTACCATTTCAGTGAAGCCAAGTTTTCACCCAGAAAGTGTAATTAAAATGTCTATAGAAAATGTACGGCTAAAAGTTTGCAGAAGTGTAGTTTATATTTAGTAGAATTATTGGGTAAGAAAATAATTTATCATAATCTGTGGGGTCAGATCTGATAGTTGCCTTCAGGCCCTACTGCGGTGTAAATGTTAAATAATAAAATAATAGTGTTAGCTTGTAATAATATAGTGTTCTTGAGCATACACTTTTTCATTCTTTATATAGTTCTGTTCACCTCTGTTAGAGAAACATCAATCACTACCTAGAAATATAGATATTAAAAATGGAAAATACCTATTTGGTAATTTTATCATCCTAACATATCCAAGGTGGTTAGGATTGCACCCTCTGATATATTAACAAAACATTTTAAATTATAAATTTGAGACTCCAGAAATGGGACTGTTTCCACTTTCTTTAAGAGACTGTTAAAACAAACCTCAATGGATGGAACCATTTCATAGTATATGTTAGTAAACATTTGTAACGTTATTAAAATAATGAAATCTGTTATATATTAAAGAATAGTTGTTTTAAAATGAAAATGTATTTTTCCTTACTTAACAAAACTTTCATTTACATGGCTCCAGAGTATGAGAAGTAAATATAGGTTTAAGAGTAGCAGCCGTGTTAGTCTGTATCCATACCCACAGAAGTAAGATGAATATACCGTATTTTTCGCCCTATAAGACGCACTTTTTCTTCCCCAAAACGGGGGAGAAAAAGATGGTGCGTCTTACAGGGCGAATGCAAAAAAAAAAAAAAAAAAAAAAAAAAAAGCGCCTCGCTCTCCCGTCCCCGCCGCGGGCGCGCTCCCGGCAGCCCGCCCGCGGCGGGGAGGGGGGAACCGGGACGCTCCCGGCAGCCCGCCCGCGCGGCGGGGACGGGAGAGCGAGGCGCTTTTTTTTTTTTTTTTTTTTTTGGTCCGGCGGGGAGGGGGGAACCCCGGCAGCCCGCCCGCGGCGGGGAGGGGGGAACCTCGGCAGCCCGCCCGCGCGGCGGGGACGGGAGAGCGAGGCGCTTTTTTTTTTTTTTTTGTCGGGATTTTTTATTAAAAAACGAGGGGGCGTCTTATAGGCCGGAGCGTCCTATAAGACGAAAAATACGGTATACACTCAGAAAACAAAAATGTTTGTCTTTTTATGTTTTTTTGTTTTCTGTGGGGTCTCTTGTCTGTCTTTTTGTCGTTCACGGTATGTGTCTGTGGAAATGGAGAGAATTTAATAATTTTTTGTGAAAGCAACTTCCATCTGAGAATTTAAAAAACCTCATATGTGGAGTAGGTTTCTCTTTTAGTTTACTTACAGCAGGAGAATTTCTGCTTGTGACCTAGAAAATCCTACTTCAAGTTTCTGTGGCAGTGGTATTTGTGACACACACACAAAGACCTAAAAAATAAGTTAAACCAAGAGATTGAGTTTTGCACTAATTTGGTAAGGCTACTTGATGTTTCTGGCTGCTGGCTAGCTGACCTACTGTACAACACATCTAATGTTTGTGAAAATGAGATATGTATTATATACATAGCTATATACATGTATACTTTTTATTATATGCATATATGTATAGAAAAAACAGAAACACGTAATCAGGTGTTTAAATGAGCCCAAAGTAAATCAGTTTGTGGAGAATAACTGTAACTGCTTGCATCCGACGAAGTGGGTATTAGCCCACGAAAGCTTATGCTTCAAAACTTTATAGTTAGTCTTTAAGGTGCCACAGGACTTTGTTACCTCTGTATTTTAGATATCACTTCCATGGATAAAGTGCAAAGCATTTAACAAATCAATATTTGTCATGCATATTACAAATCCTGTTTCTGGCTGAGCTCCTCATTCAATATAGATTTGTCAAAAGATGGGACAGTAAACAGATTATATTGCTGTTTATTTGCCTTGAAATTATTTTACTATGCAAATAAATAAATAAATTGTAATTTGAAAATAGGCATAGCTCTTCAAAGGCAATAGAGTATGAGTGGTTTGGTACGCTAACTTTGAGCTCACTGATAAATAACATTTGGTACAATTGCATCAACTAGAGCGAAAGATTTGTGTTATCAAGTATTTTTATTGTACAGTATTAAACCTTACTTGTGCCAAATTGCATTGCTCAGAGGACATGGATAGTTGGATTGAGATTGTTCCTTACAGAAGTGAGAGGAGATGAATTGTCTTTCAGATTGTCCAACTTTTTCTAACTTTTGTACCAGATTCTTAGGGTGAAAATGTGTAAGATTCCAATTTTAGTCAAGAGATGATGGTACTGAATCATAAAGAAGAGGCCATTTGAAGTTGCCTAGCTACCTTTCTTTCTTAACATTTGCTGATAGGTTAGAAAAATAGTAGCTGCGAATATGGGGAAGAATTGCTTACTTCTCACCCCTCTTACTTTTACCAGCTTGTAAAATATGTACTTACATCCTGGGTTTCTTTTTATTCTGTATTAATTTTAAAACAACATTTTGGTTAAAACTGGCATTCCAGTTACCATATCATCATTTTAAATTGAGATAGTCTGGAATTAACATTTACTAATTATGAAAATATCCTGAAGTAGATTAATTGATACAATTTAAAAAGACTTGTATAAAAAGAGTGCAAGGGTATAATGTAGTCTTCCCTTGACTTATATGTGTAATTCTTGTAGAACTTAATGAGTTATGTTTACTTATTGAATAAAGAAAGGAATCCTATTCTGTATTCCTTTACTATGGTGCGATATGAATGCCAGAAAATGGTACTTATTTTCTGATCATTATTTCATAATCACAAGAATATCTCAAAACATTGAAAATATAAATGAAAATTGATTTTAATTTTGGGCTAGCTTCATAAAGTTATATGCTTAAACTGTTGAATCAATACTTCATATGAAATGTATTTATTTACAATCAGTCTCTTACAGACTGACATATTGACCAAAGAATAAATGATCCACTGCCTCTGTAAATCCTAAACTCTTAAGTCACCTTCCACTGTTTGTACAGAGCTCAAACAAACAAATTTAGTGCAAACACTGCACTAGTTATTCTCCAAAGGAAAATATAAGCAAAAACTAGCTTTAAAGCTCAAAAGTGCTTTTGCTGAATAAGATGAGCCAGGCAAACCTTTTTCTTGGAAAGTTAACAAATAGAAATTTAATGTGAAAAGCAATTGGTCACTGGATAATTATATCCCCTAATCTTGTGTTTGGCCTGAGCGTTGTAACCAACTGCCTCACCTACACTGAAACCATAATTTTTTTTGGAAAAAAAAATGTTTTCCCCCCCATGTGTATTGTAAGCGGGCCTCTGACCGCCCTCTTCAAAATATCGGCCGGAGACTGCTTTGTGGCTTCACCAGTGTCTTTTATTACGTTATACACAGTGCACAAACCCCACCACCTATATACAGCTTCTTACACAAGGTCAGGTTTAGGCTCAGCCCTCAGTCTCTGGGTGGCCTCAGGGTTAACTAGCTCCTTCAGGCTTGCTGCCTCAGCTAGTTTATCACCCTGCCCTGCCCTGCCCTAGCAGGCCTTATATACCTGTGGAGGCTGCCAGGTGGAGCCCATCAAGCCCTCTGCAGCCCAGGATTACCCCCAGGTGGCTAATTGGCCTCCCCTAGCAGGCTGGGCAGGGCAAGGAGGGAGCAGGGGCTGGCTCAGCAGGCGCTGAGTCAGCTGCCTGCTACATGCCTTCCCCCTTAAGCCCCAGCCCCATCGGGCTGGCTAGGGGTCTTTTCCCCCGCCCCTTGGGTTGTCATGTCAAGAGGGGGTTCGCCGCTATCGGTCCCTGACCTTCCCTTGGGGAGGGCCCTGTCGTCCCTCTCCCACAGAACAGGCACCAGGGAGGTAGTGGCTGTCCAAATAACTTCTCTTCCGCCCTCAGGTCATCGCACCAGTCACACTGTGGCAGCGACCCCAACTCCTGCCCAGACTGTGCCTTAAGGCCAGGGCCTCCAGCCACCCTCTCCTTAGGAGTGAGTTTCCCTGCCTTAGTTTCCCCGGCACTTAGGGACAGGATCGGGCAAGGCTTGTTCCAGAGGCGGGGCCCACCACGCCTCAGTTTCCTCCGTCCCCTTTCTCGGGTTTCGGGGCCTCTTCCGTGGGTCTCGCCTCCATGGGGTTCTCAGGGGGATCAGTCCCTTCAGTCACAGGGTCCTTGCCCCGGACTTCCCCCACATAGGCCCCCCGGGGGTCCACCCACTCTGCTCTTTGTTGTCTAGGAGTATTTTCTCTGTTTTCCGTCTTGGGCCTGAGCCCGCCCCTCTGCTAGAGCGTTCAACCCCGGCCTTGGGGCACCCCGGGGCCTCGGACCTCCCACCGGGCCCCAGTCCCTTCCAACTAGTACCGGGCAAGATAACCGGTCCGGTACACCCACCCTCTGCCAGCGGAAGAGGCCCTTGATCGCCAGGGGTACTTGGGCCACCCTACAGGGCTTCCTGTCCCCATGGACACACCCCAGGCCCATCGTAGCCCCTGGTACCAACCATTCGGGGTGGACCAATGCCCGTTTCACTAGGGTGCAGGGGGAGGCTGTGTCCAGGAATCCCTGATGGGTTTTTCCCCCCACCCTGACTGACAGGGTGGGGACCCCTTTTGCCGTCCCTTCCCCCACACCTCGGTCCACCCGCACCATTCCGCCCAGCCACATTCCATGACCGGGCAGTCCCGCTTTAAATGGCCGGCTTTCCCACACTGCCAGCAGGTAAGTCAGGCCGTTCTCTCAGGAGCCCCCTGGGGTTCCCCCTTTTCCTCCTTCCCTTTAGTCGGGAAAGAGTCCAGGGGCTGGCGCCCCAAGTTCCGGTCTCTTCGGGGCCAGTCCTCTCCCCGGGGTCCCTCAGCCTCTACATATTCTTCGGTCCAGCGCACCGCAGCCTCTACAGCTTCTGGCTGGTGCCTCTGGACCCAAGTCCGTACAGTCTCTGGGAGGCTCTGCAGAAACTGCTCCAGGAGTATGGAGTCCATTATCTCCTCCCCGGATCGGGCCTCGGCCAACATGCGGCCCTGGGCATTCTGCCAAAGACTGGGCAACACCGCCGGTGTCCAGTGCACCGCCTGCAGCTTCTGGCGGTACTTTTCTGCCGACAGGCCAACCCGGTCCAGAATGGCTGCCCTCACAGCCTCATAGTCCTGGGCCTCCACAGTCCCCAGGGCCATATAGGCCCGCCTGGGCCTCGCCCACAAGATAGGGAGCCAGGCGGAGGGCCCAGGTGGTCCGGTCCCACCCGGTCGCTGTGGCCACCCTCTCAAAAGTCCCCAGAAAGGCATCGGGGTCGTCTGCCGGGCTCATTTTACAGAGTCCCCAGCCCGGCGGCCTGATGCCTTCTCCTGCCCCTCAACTCATCAGCCTCTGCAGGAGTGTTGCCTGGGTACTCACCTGCTCTTTGATGAAGTCTTGCAGGGTCTGTTGCTGCTCGGCCTGGGCCTGCTGCATGGCCTGGTGGGAGTGCTGCATGGCCTGCTGGGTCTGCTTATGCTGCTCAGCCTGGGCCTGCTGCATCGCCAGGTGGGTTTGCTGCATGGCCTCCATGGTCTGCTGTGTCTGCTTATGCTGGTCAACGAGCCACTGCAGAGTCCCCTCCATCGCCGGGCCACCAACCACCTCGCTGGTGTCGTAAGTCCCAGACAAGCCCCCACGTGTAAGCGGGCCTCTGACCGCCCTCTTCAAAATATCGGCCGGAGACTGCTTTGTGGCTTCACCAGTGTCTTTTATTACGTTATACACAGTGCACAAACCCCACCACCTATATACAGCTTCTTACACAAGGTCAGGTTTAGGCTCAGCCCTCAGTCTCTGGGTGGCCTCAGGGTTAACTAGCTCCTTCAGGCTTGCTGCCTCAGCTAGTTTATCACCCTGCTTCCCTCTCCCTCTCCCTCTCCCTCTCCCTCTCCCTCTCCCTCTCCCTCTCCCTCTCCCTCTCCCTCTCCCTCTCCCTCTCCCTCTCCCTCTCCCTCTCCCTCTCCCATCTCCACAACCCACCCTGGCTTCCTCCCTAGCAGGCCTTATATACCTGTGGAGGCTGCCAGGAGGAGCCCATCAAGCCCTCTGCAGCCCAGGATTACCCCCAGGTGGCTAATTAGCCTCCCCTAGCAGGCTGGGCTTGTAGAGGCTGCTAGCTGCTGCAGGGCAAGGAGGGAGCAGGGGCTGGCTCAGCAGGCGCTGAGTCAGCTGCCTGCTACATGTATTTCTATTATACTTTTAATATTTGGATGATATGTCCTGTGTAGTCCGTAAATTGTATTAATGGTTATTTAAACAGCACTGTCAAAGTGAACATATGTTATATCACTAACTATGAGTTAGCATTTTTAGTGTTTTTTTAAACTACACAAAATAGGTTCATTTTTTTAAGTGTTAAATTTCTAACTTACAAAAGCATAAACAATGACGCACAGTCTTAAAGAAACCACAACTGGTGATACTTTGATATAGGCGTGGTGGCAATCTTCCCGACATGTTGGCTGTACATTGAGTATAAACTGAAGTTTTAGGATGTCAGTCTCTTAATATATTGCCTCAGGTCTCTGAGTGTTTGCTTATCCATCTTTTATAGTTCTTATCTTACACTCCTTTGTGGAGTTAACTTTTTTGTTTTGGGTGTGGATTTTCACTCTGTACCAATTAACTGGTGACAACACCAGGAGAAAATGAAAACAAATTATTACACACTTGACCATAGTTTTAAAGTTACAGCTGCTGTGCAGAGACTGTGTAAAAATGTTGACCATAGTGCTATAATAATTTTTATTAGAGGAACAGAAAGAAATATAGTGGTTGTGTAGTTAACAAGATTTGTGTCATGAGAGACCACGGTTGGATGTCCAGACTGTCCTCCAGTTTCCAGGGGAGAGGACAGGAAGAGACTATATATATAAACTTGGCAGTGGCCCCAGGGATCAGGAAGAAGTAGCTACCCCTGTTTAGCCAAGGAAATAGGTCATGACACTGAACTGTGAGTGAGAAGTGTGGAAGAGGAATCTTTTTAGGAATGGAGTAAAATCTTCCACTGAGTATAAAAAGGAATTATGAGAAAAGTATTTTGCAATAGTGTCCTAATTTTGACCCAAGAGTTTATGGTAACAGAGAGATTATATAAGAATATCTTAAAACTGATTCTATTTAATTTCTTCCCTCATACCTTCTAACTTTCATGAGCTGAAGGGTGTCTTTCCTTCTGTCATTCTCACCTACTACAGGCCTTCTTTCCAACTTCCTCCCAATTGCTCTTGTCCACACAGTGCTTCAAAGCTCAGCACAGACTAAGGCTGATCAAGGAATCATCACATGTATTGAATCTGCTGAGCTTTTAAGCTTCATAACTATCCCTGAGAAAAGTGAGAAGCATCTCATGAACTGGGTTAGCCGAGAAGGAATGTGGATCAGGGGACCACTCATTGGGGAAAGGAACCATTGACTGTTCCCTCAATAGTGATGGTCCTGTGAGGTTGGCCATGTATAGTGTTGTGTGTTTTTGATGTGGTCCACTCCAATGGGGTGTTAAGAGTGACTCCATCACTACCATCAAACTATTTGGTGGGATCCTCACAGTTGAGTTCAGAGGCATCTCCCACCTTTGCTCTTGAACTTGAAGGTCATCAAGACATAGCAGAAATCATAGTTGGTACCGGGATCAGTACCTTTCCCAAGAAGAGATATGGGAACCTGGACTAGTTTTTTCTGGCTGGCAGTGCAGTATCCTTATGTACAGTGGTCTCCAGGGAATCCCTTTGTTTGGCTAAATCCAAGTTGTCTGCTCACTCTAGGATGAGATCACCTATATCTCCAGTGCCTCCCCCCCAACCCCCCTCCCGGAACCACCAGACTTCCGCTATTGGCAAAGATGGCCCTCTGCAATAGGGCATCCTGAAACTTTAGTGTAATCAGAAGTCATTGCTCAGGGGATTCCACTGATCCCAACTACATCTTTCTCCTCATCACCAAATGACACAATGAAACCCAAGTCCTTGTCTCCATTACCAAAAGACTAAAGATGGTATCACTATCTGTTCTGGCACATGGCATTAGCCTGAGGTATTCAGGCTGAGTTTCTACAAAAGACCCATAAATTGGTGGATATCCGCCAGCTATTGGCTCCTGGGGAAGCTGCTTTCCCTATAAATAAAGCAATACTAGAACTTGCTGAATCTCTATGGAATACCCAGCTTTGTTAAAGCCCACAGCAAGGCATACTATGTGCCAGTGCAGGGTTTTGAGTCTTTTTTCCTCTCATCCAGCTCCAGATTCCCTGGTTGTGACAGTGGCAAATGAGCCAGCAAGACAGGGAAGATAGAAACCTGTGCCTAATGAAAAGCAGTTCAAGAGGCTAGATTTTATGGGATGAAAGGTTTACTTGATTTTCTCATTGCAGATGCTCTTTGCAAGCCAGTAAACTGTTATTGAAACAGGATTTTGTGAACTGGATGACACATCCAAATTTGCCGAACAAGTGGCCAGAATCCCTTAGAGAAGAATGTATGGCCTTTGTTATAGAAGACCATTTAGCTAGCGCTCAAGACATCCTTATAGTCAGCGCTGGTTATAGCAGATGCTTCATCTGGGCTCATGGCCTTGGCTGTAATAATAATAAGAATCTCATGGTTAGAGAACTCTTGCATAGCTCTTGAGATCCAGGGAAGCATAGAAGGCTTGCCATTTGATTGCCTCCTATTCACAGACACCCCCGCCAAGCCTCACTTGATACATCAGTATCCCCTAGTCCTCCTTACCTGAACCCCACTCCATTGAACCTCAACCCCTGTATCTGGAGCCTCCTGAACCCAGACCCCTTGCCTCTGGATCCACACCCCTGCACCCAGACCAGACCCCCAAGCTCCCTGCTCTCAAATCTCCACCCTGACAAACCCCATCCTCCTGCACCCCCCCCCCCCCGATCTCTCACATCAATTTTAGCTGTTTTACTCCCAAAGTGTCTCTCTGAATTTTCTTCAGCTTTAGTGGAAAAAAACTGTTACACCCTCGGACTTTCCCTACATAAAAGAGTAATGCATGTGACAATCACCTTTATTGTAACAAAATCCTGTTTTCAATCTTAAGTATGGAGAAATTATTTGTCTTTTCATAATGGTATTTGTAACTGGTACGACACACCACTGCAGTGCCTCCTGCTGTTCAGTCTGGGAATTAGCTCACACAGTCCTGGAGCGCCCTCTGCTGGTGGTGTCCTGTCCATCGCTCACCCTCTGCTAGTGTCTGGACCTGCGTTGCTCCTCTCCTGGCTCAGCGGCGTTCTCTTCAGGATACTGCCCTGATGCAATGCCCCTAAGTCCATCCATACCTCCCTTCTGGGGAGGCAGGGATTGACAGCAGTCCTTCTCTGCACCCCAGCTGCAGTGGCCAGCTACACCCCAAAGTCTAACCCCTTGTGTCAGGGGTCTGGTGTAAGCCGCTGTCGCCATGGCCAATGGCTGGGTGTACGTTCAGGTACCGGGTGGCTGGAGTTCCCTACTGCTCCCCCAGGCCTGCAAAACACTGCTCTATCCCTGGTGCTAGGCTCCTCACTCAGGAGCCAGACCTTTTCCTCCAAAGACCCTGGGAGAGACTAACTGCTTCTCTCCTGGGCAGCTTTTATAGAGGGCCCAGCCTGGCCCTGATTGGCTGTCTCTCGCTCGCCTCTGATTGGCTCCCCACAGGCCTTCTCTGATTGGGTATCTGTCCGCGCAGCCGCTCTGGCCTGCTAAATCCCCATCTGCATAGGAGTGAGGCAGCCACCCCACTACAGTATTACTGAAAATATTCTAAGAAAACCTCATGCTGAAGTTTTTGAGTTTATTGCACATTCATAATTGCCAGCATATTATTTTTGCTAGGAACAATTTTCATATAGCTGGGCCCTAAGTTGCTAGAGCAGCAGTACCCAAACTTGGTTCACAACTTGTTCAGGGTAAGCACCTGGTGAACCTTGAGACTCTTTGTTCACCTGAGCGTCCGCAGGTATGGCTGTTTGTAGTACCCAGTGGCCGTGGTTCGCTGGTCCTGGCCAATGGGAACTGCGGATAAACAAAGAATCTCACGGCCTACCAGGCGCTTACCCTGAACAAGCCACGAACCAAGTTTGGGAACCGCTGTACTAGAGGATCAAGTGCATATTCTGGTGAATATGGATTTTAAAAATAAAAATATTTTGTCATTTAAAACTTCAAAACTAATACAGTTTTCTTAAAGAGCTGCTCTTCTACCAAGCCAGAAATCCACTAAATCTTACAATCAATGTATGTAGACTTTTGATATTGCCTCAGTATGTTTCATCACATTGGTGTACTGCTAGCACTACAGACTTTGCCATTCATTCAGCACATGTAAAACTACTGATGGGAGAACTTCAAAGGTTCTAAGGTGAAGTAAACATTCCAAAAAGGATGAAGTAAATATTCCATAGATTCTCCCTAATATTTTTTGATCTTCTCCTACAAAATCACCTTTCCCTGTTTAGGCCCTAACTCACTGTGGAAAAAACCTAACAACCTGCTATCCTATCTGGTGTGATTGGGGCAGCCAATAATTTTGCTCCCTCATTTTGTAACTTTATGGGGGCACTAATCACCTCCTCCCTCTCCCAAATTATCCCTCAGTATAGTGTTTCCCTCTTTCCACCCTCCCTCTGCCACCTTTGCTGGGTCCCCTTTTATCTTTGCTTGTCCCCACTATAAAGTTCATCTTCTGTCCAAGTTTCTCACCCTCCTCCCCTCTCTGAGTCCTGTTGTCCTCTTTCTACCTCCACACATGTTTTAACAGTTCCCCTTTTCCGCTGAATCTCGTTGTCGTTCTCCACATTGTGGCATACGTGTTAGGATTATAGCTCCATTAACGTGGAGGCTAGCTGAAGCTGCTGTTTGTGGCTGCCTCTGGCTTATGGAAAGCAATGAGGAGGGCAAGGACAGTAACAAAATGGAACACTCTGGTTGCTCAGCAGAGCTGGAGCAGTGACTGCCAGTGGTCGGAGGCAAGGACCTGAACCAGTTTTAATTGTATTTTTAGTCTCAGGTACCAAGTCGTTAACTCTCAAATGTCTCTCATTTCAAGGGATGTCACTCATTTTAGATCCAAGGCCCCCTATGATCTGCACAAATATAGTGTTTTCTCATCTTTTTGGAAATTTTTGGAAATTATCTACATCTACATCAAAACCAAATAATTACAAAACAGATGATAGCCATTTACATTAAAGGAATGAATCCCATGTAATTTGTAAGTTTCTTGCATAATAATTTTTTGTACCTTTGGTTCTTTATTATACATTGCTTCCCACAGTTGGGGCCAGGTTGAGATGTATGACTAAAATAGTCTTAGGGCCCCCCCTCTCTCTTTCTCTTCCCTTTTTTTTTTTTTTTTTTTTTTTTAATTTGTGTGTGTGTTGTTGCTGCTACTAGTCTCTCTTCAGGACAAAGAACCTGTACACAACTGAAAAACTCAAAACTTGAGAAAAAATTGGTATTGGTTTATTCATCAGTTGCTTATTCATAGTACTGAAGAGAGGATTGACATTGTGATGCTAGCAGACCAGGTCATGCCAGGGTGTAATCAGGTCAATTCACTTGTGTATTAGTATAGATCAAAGTAATCTTTAAATGTATAAGAGTGAATTTGGTGTTTAAACTACATAAAAACTAATGGGATCTTACATGTATTGTTTTACTTGTGTGTCATGTTATAATGTAATAGCAAATATCCCTGTAACTGACTAAATCGTCAGACAAGAAAGAAGCCTTGAGAAATGCAAATGAAAAATGTTAACAGAAAAAAGGCTAATTTCAAAGCAAGTGGCCATGGTGTGTCATGACTGAAGTTCAGAGACTCAAAGTGCTTTTCTCACTCAAAATTTAAGAGTGTTCTTCTCTATACATGAGTGTGTACTATTGGGTAAATCTGGTATATGTTTAAAATATTTGAAAAATGCAAGATCTTAATCAAAATAGGAATAAAAAAGCCATCAATGAACACCTAAAATGCAGTTTCAGACATATGAAGATCTTTTTACATTCTGTGTTATAGAAATAACATTTTTAAATATTTTTTAGGAAAACATACTATCCCAAAACCACATCCTCCAGTTGTAGGTGAGGTGACCCATCACAGCATTCAACTCTCTTGGAATTTGGAAAATACAGCACAAAGAAAAGGACCTCAAGAGCAATGGCTAAAGATATCAATTGAAGAAGAGGACCCCAAATTACATACCTATGGTACCATTTATACGTAAGTGAAATGTTAATGAAGTTTTATCTTAAACGTTATGGCTTGCAAAGCATTTTAAAGATGAAAAGTGGTGAAGAAATGCTAAATATTTACTGTGGTGGCAATGTTGTTTTTCTTCTGAAAACTATATTTTTCATTCATTTTTAAAATCTAATTTATTTTTAAATAAATTAATATAAGCACAGTTTTTTAAGTATAACTACTTATTATCTATAATTGTTGTAAAAAAGAATATGTTGTTACTCTGCTCCACCTTGCTTTGATCATGAGGGGTGCATACCTGAAGCAACTAGCACCTACATGGCTGTTAATTTCCATTCGCTTCCCTTGGTCACGATCAGTGACTGTCCCCTTAGCTGCTATTTATAGCATGTTAGGTGATGTCGAGAGACAGTGGTTGAAATCCTGGCCCCCCATGAAGTCAGTGGCAAATCTCCCATTGGCTTCACTGAAGCCAGAATTTCACGTAGTTTGTGTGAGGTGTGGATTCTGTTTGGCTGACTTATAGCTAAAATAAAGCTAAACCCACCATGCAACCTGCTGGCTAACAGCTTCAAAGTGGTGGAGTGGTGGAATCATCCGGGAGAAGATAGCCAATTCCCATGAGAATTCCCATGAGAATACAGCAAAGTGCAGAACGTGCCTCCGTAGGAGTAAGGGGCTAAACTGAGCTATTAGGGTTAGAGGGAAAAGGATGTAGGGTCTGCTCAATCCCTTCACTTTTGCTCATATCTCTATGTCAGCAGACAACAACATAAGATCTGTAAGACGAGCAGCTTGTTCATAAAGCAGTCCATGAATTGATGTTGTGTAATGTTCTTCACAGTACAACCTGCCTTCCCCTAAAGCCCAGGAGATTAAACTTTTTAAGATTTGTCACTTCTTAACTTGAGCCTCTTGCATTGCACTATTGTATGGCATGCTGCACTGACTCCAGATTCTTCAGTAATGCATAATATGGTTCCCAATCTTTAGAAAATTTTACAGTGTAATATTTGTCACTAGGTGGCAGAATTAGACTGTTTCAATGCTGACCTTTTATGCTCCACCAAAGCAGTTTCTTTCACATTTAATATATTTTAAAATTAAAATGTTTTAAGACACTGGGTTTTGGGAAAAAAAATTCTAATAATTATAGCATTTTTAGAAGTAGAAATTTTGCATCTTGTCAAAGGGCAAACTCTATAGAATTCTTGTAAAAGTTAATTAACACTTTCACTTTGTATTTGTTATATAAAAGAAACTTAGACACCTGTTTTTCTTCATTGGGGTATTATTGCTGCAAAATGTATTTAAGCTATAAATGATAACAAAACTGTATATATTCAGCACCTGGTTTTTAAAGATGCACTCAGATCTGTGCCTAATTTTCAGATACAGTTGCAGCAACTGCAGGTACAGGTTAGATATTTGTATAGGCAAATGGCTGTTTATGCTTCTGATGGGCAGTTTCCATCTGAAAATATCTAATTTACATGCTCACTTAATCTTTGGTATATAAATTAGACTTTTGTCAACACCGGAAAGTTTTATAAGTTATATTGATATAGTTATATGGGTATAGTTCTCTCCTGTTAGAGGGGAGTGATAGATGGCAGGAGAGAGATCAGTTGATCATTACTTGTTAGGTTCATTTACTCCGGGGCACCTGGCATTGGCCACTGTCGGTAGACAGGATACTGGGCTGGATGGACCTTTGGTCTGACCCAGTATGGCCGTTCTTATGTTCCCTGTGTGGATGCTTTTAGTCCAAGATAAGAGTGGTTTTTTTTAGTTTAACTTAAATCTTTTTCCAAGTGGCATAAAATAAACTGAAAAAAGTCCTTAATATCCTGGAATAGGTGTGTTCTCATTGGATTTATATCAGTATAACTTAACTGGTTTAAATTCACAACTTAGCTTATACTGAAAAAAGTTTTCCCATGTAGGCAGGGCCATAAAGTCTAGATCCCCTAGATAGATTAGGGCTGGTCTTCACTGGGGGGGGGGGGGGGGAGGGATCGACTGAAGATATGCAACTTCAGCTACGTGAATAACGTAGCTGAAGTTGGTGTATCTTCAGCCGACTTACCTGCTGTCCTCATGACATCGGCTGCGCGCTCCCCCGTTGACTCAAGCTGGAGTTACAGGAGTCGACGGGGGCGCCGTGGGCGATCGATTTCTTGCATCCAATGAGACGCAAGAAATAGATTGCTAGAAGAGCGATCGCTACCCACCGATCCGGCGGGTAGTGAAGACCCCTACCCTTAGTGTGGGAGAAGTGGTGTAAAATTGTATATGCATTTTTGCTTGAGCAGTTATGCATCAGAACATTATACTTAAATGTTGTTTGAAAAATGTTTGAAAACTACTATCTGAATTATTATAGAAGAGTTTTTTTTAGGGGCTATGCTAGACAACATGTTGTGGAAGGTCTTGAGCCGAGAACGACCTACAGATTTCGACTAAAGGTCACTAGTCCTACAGGGGAGTGTGCTTATGGTCCAGCTGTCTCTGTATCCACTACTAGTAAGTACAGACTTTAATTTATTATAAAATGACAAAAATTACAAAATTCCTTACTATTTTTAAAAATTTTTTTATTTTATTTAAAATAGCTATTGAATTGATAACTGTAGTTATGAATTCACAAAAATTGAAATGTATATTTTGTAAACATAAATATATTGCATATGTTTATTACTTATTCTAAGAGTATTATGGGTTATGAGTCACCTACAGACTGATTAGTTCTTTATTCTCTAAAATAGTAGTTTCATTTTACAAAATATAGTGTGCTATTTCAATTTCCTCTTCATGTTATTCAGACCCCAAGTGTCAGAGTAGAAAATAGGCCAGGAGTGTTACTAGTTCCATCAAATGCTACTGTGATTTCTTTTTTAACCAGGCTTATTCTCAAACTAAAATAAAGTCCTGTCCCTTAAAGAGGAAGAACAGAAAATACATCTGAGTCTGTCAGCCACAGGTTTCAAGAAAGGCTAGAGAATCTCTTCGTGCCAGAGTGTGTGTGTAATGGGACTCTGTGGTTTGGATTGTCTCATTGGAACATAGCACAAGGGAAAGAATTAGAGGGAGGAGGGTTTTGTGTGGGAGTGCTGACTCAAGGATGGAAGGATATAGGTGGCTATGGGTTCTGTATAAGAGAGGTTAGTTTAAGTAGGAGTGTGGTGAGATTATAAAGTTCAGTGTGGAGGAGGTATCGTCACAAGGGATGGCCTTAAGAGCAGAGATGGTATGAATTGGGGTTTGAAATAGGAAGACCTGATTTAGAGATCTGAAAGAAGGTTTAATGGGAGAAGGGACAGCAAAAACTCATGGCATAATGTATCTCTTGTTTCCTTTGTTTAGAAAGGAAACATGTCAGTGAGTGTGATATCAAAAATACTTTAATCAGTGAAAGAGGTTTTCCAAATTTATAACTGGCAGAGACAGGGCCACAGGGGGTGGAAGATATATCCCTTGTGAATAAAAATATTCCTAATAATACATTTTTCATGTTTTCTGGCCTACTCTATTTCATATAATTTACTTAGAATTTTTTTATTGAGAATATGAGTTTTCTTTATTTTTGTGTGTGTCCAGGAATCATATCTGTGTATTGTGTGCTCTGAACAAGTTGTGTTTCTGCTGTCATTCTAAAAATTAAAGCTGAAGAGATACAATTTACTACTCAGCAGGAGAGACCAACTGCAAGATGTAATTCTTGAATGTAGAAAAGCAAAGGGAGATGCAGTATTACAGCCTCAAGTGTTCAACAATCATGAGTCGGGCCCTCAAAATCATGGAATTGGCGTAATCATAAGAAATTAAAAATAATAAATGTTGGGTTCTTAGTCTTGTCACATTTGAGTCACGTTTTCAAGCTTTTGTCTCTAACCTGCATGATTGCCATTGGATCTTTTTATGCCTTTTTGTCTGCTAGATTAAAGAGCCCTCTATCAACACCATGTAGGTACTTATAGACTAGTGGTTCCCAAACTTTAACAACCTCTGAACCCCTTTCACTAAAAAGTCATCTTGCGAATCTCTCCTAAAAATGAATATTTCCAGGGTTTTTCTCTTTTACCTGAGTATAAATTATAAAAGCAGTGATCTTGGAAATATAAAATTTGTTTTTATGACATGTTTATTCACACTATTTATTATTATTTATCATTGCAGTATTTTTATTACACTATGAAAACAGCAACACTCTTCAAAGATCTCACTTTCATAGCTTGTATCACTTTGAATAAGCCTGTTATAATACAAGGCTCACATGTTTCATCAAGGAGTATCAGATGTGAAACAGCATGAAGATATTTAAGAAGCCCACTCAAAGTTCCTCCTACACAAGCATTATGGTCTTGAGTAGTCCAGGCAAACAAAGCACATTACAAAGCTTAAACTTGTTCTTCATAATAATTTTAAAAACAATGTTAGCTGCCTATTTAATTTTAAAAACAGCAAAAAATATCCACCTCCCTTTCCATTTCTTATAAGGAGTCTTGAAGTTTAAATCTCCTCCATGTGACAGATATGCTTTATTTATTCTGCATAGCTCTTGGAAGTCCAGGGACAACTCTGTCTGCCATTAGGGAATTTTTTCCCGAGAACCCTCTAACATTTCATGAACCCCCAGTTTGAGAACCACTGTTATAGACTGAGCATACACTCACATCTCATTGTGTAGCAGTTATGATTGTAAAAAACCACAAGGGGTACTTGTGGCACTTTAGAGACTAACCAGTTTATTTCAGCATAAGCTTTCGTGGGCTATAGCCCACTTCATTGGATGCATAAAATGGAACACACAGAAGTAAGATGTATATACACACACAGAAAACATAAAAAGGTGGAAGTTGCCATACCAATTCTAAGAGACTATTTAATTTAGATGAGCTATTATCCCTTTTATAGTGATAATTAAGATGATCTATATCAGACAGTTGACAAGAAGGTGTGAGGATACTTAACATGGAAATATATTCAATTTGTGTAATGACCCAGCCATTCCCAATCTCTGTTTAACCCTAAATTGATGGTATCCAATTTGCAATTTTGGTATCCTCACACCTTCTTGTCAACTGTCTGATATAGACCATCTTGATTATCACTACTAAAGGTTTTTTTTCTGCTGCTGATAATAGCTCATCTCAATTAAATAGCCTTTTAGAATTGGTATGGCAACGTCCACTTTTTTATGTTTTCTATTTGTATATATACATCCTACTTCTGTGTGTTCCATTCTATGCATCCGATGAAGTGGGCTGTAGCCTACAAAAGCTTATGCTGAAATAAATTGATTAGTCTCTAAGGTGCCACAAGTAGTTCTTGTTTTTGTTTATGGATACAGACTAACATGGCTGCTACTCTGAAGCCAGTCATGGTTGTGTAATTTTCATGTGGTAAATTTACTGCAGTACTTTGGTACTGCCAATGGACCAACATTGTCTAATTTTGCAGTTCTGTGGTAAATGTGACACAATGACTATACTTTTGGAATCTTCACTCTTAATTGTGACATGGCAATTCCTATTAATATGAACAATTGTATTAAATAGCTAAACAAATATGGCTTAAATCTGAATAACCTGCCATACAGACTGTTTTCTTTTAACTATTGCAGTTACATGTAAATATTTTCCATTAACTCATTTGTAAAATAGTCAGTGCACATTATATTATGCACATGAAAACAGAATATGTCTCTAGTGTTTGCATTTAGTTGGATAGTGGTTTAATAAATCAGAAAAGCAACTACTCTGTTTGAAAAAAGGGTGTTCTGCCTTTTTTTTTCCTCCAGGAAAAGTACAAGAAAATACTGTTTAAATGAGGCATGCAATTTTAATCAATTGGGCCCTAAAAAAAGAGACAAACAGCTGCTGCTTGTTAATTGGTGAATGTCTTCACCAATGAGCTCATCATTTATTCACTGCTTTCAATGGAGCCTTAAATTCCATAAATAAAGGTGTTATCACCACATTATAATATGACTGCCTGCACATCTGTAACCAAATGACTCATTTATAATACATGGAGGATGCATTTCCAAAGAGAAATGTATAACCTTCACCTGTGCAGATTCATTGTGCTTGTCTAATTATTATGTTTTATTGTGAGTG
The DNA here is from genome assembly GCA_032164245.1 of Sternotherus odoratus. Lineage (NCBI taxonomy): Eukaryota > Metazoa > Chordata > Testudines > Kinosternidae > Sternotherus > Sternotherus odoratus. Next base: position 89,131,639 of record JAVMKO010000005.1, on the reverse strand, counting down.
GACAGAACTCTCATATGAAAGCACAGGCATGCATGCTTAAATTCACCATATGAAATGTTAATTTTTAAAAATATTGACATTAAATTTTGGAACACACTAAAAAATTCATATATCTGACATATTTCCCCTGACTCTTACATCGGGCCTCTACACAACCAGATAACTGTTCTTTTCCAAATAAATTGCCCCTGCAGATTCACACTGTGGTTACCTTGGGAACTAGATGCCCTGCCATGTGAATATGTAACCTTGACAAGAAGGTTTTGCAGCGGCAATGCCAAGGAAGAATTTAGAGTTTTGATGGTTATTTTAAAATATGTATGTTTCCGCAATGTGGACAGGAAATTTGAATCCAGATAGACAGCATTAATGTTAGTTGATTCTCCAGTCATTTATGCCAGTTATGCAAGACTGTTAATAATTCGATTTATGTTTATATCTTTGTTTTATTAGATATTAATACACATAATTACCACCTTTCATACTTTTTCAGGAAATCTAGGTGGAAAAAGGGCATAAGAATTCTGTACCTCTGCAAACACTCATTCCAAATCATGGATTAAAATATATTTGAATGTTCCCAGTATTTGGTTCAAATTAAGTATTATATTTGTATTCAAGACAAAATGAAGGGAGAACTGGAAGCCAGATCTCTCCCAATTACCACAGCATTCAAGGGACCTTACTATGTTGACTGAACAGTAGGTCCTGCACATGTTTAATCTCTAACATGATAGTTCACAGATACAGGTTCACCTCCAATACAGAAGTATGTCAAGGGATTAGTCTTCCACAAAAATAATTGATTTTTTAAAATGGTGATGAAAAGAAGACAAAGATTAGTAATGAGCATATATTGTGAGAATGATGCCAGTGAGTATAACCATATTTCAAGAGTCACCTCTTAAATAAAACAGCTATGTAACAGTTATACAGATTCTGTTGTTTAATTTAGTAATCTAGAAAATATCCAAAAGTGGTACTGAAAAATATGAAAGTTAACCATTCATTTCAGCATTTCAATACTTGGCAACACCACTAGAATGAATCTCTGAACTGTTTTGCAAATACTTTCCTATTTTGTTTTCTACAGGAGAGCCAATGAGTGGAGAGCAACTTCATCGAGCTGTCAGTATGAACGATACAGAGGCAGTTGTTAACATTCTTCAGGGAGGGTGAAAAAATATCAGATTATTAAATATCTATAAAGTGTTACAGTGGACATGAAATCATGCAATCTATATGATGCTATTGTGTTTTGTTTCAATGAGCTAGTTTCCCCATGTCCTAAAAATTAGACTTTACATTTTATGATAAAGTCACAAACTACAAATCTGGTTTCTGTGTCACATCATTTTACAGATGGAATATGCCATTTGGTTTTGGTCATTCTTCCTTAAAAAGTGTATATCAGAAATAGATGGGATTCAAATACCGGCAATGGGAATGATCAGAAGCATGGAAACACTTCCATGTGAAATGAAATTGTAAAATAAACACTCCCAGTTTCTTCAGAGTTTACAAATAAACGGGCACAAAATAAAGAAAATGGGTGCCTGTATTCACCCCTTCTCATAACACAAAAAAAGGGGACTTCTGGTGAAACAGAAAGGTAGAGCAGGGGTTCTCAAACTCATTGCACCATGACCCTCTTCTGACAAAAAAAATTACTCCATGGCCCCGGGAAGGGGACCGAAGCCTAAGCCCACCCAAATTCTGCCACCTCAGGTGGCGGAGGGAGAGGGGGGACAAAGCCTGAGTCTCCCAGTGGGGAGGAGCCCAAAGCCGAAGCCTAAGGGCTTCAGCTCCAGGCCAAGGGCCTGTAATCTGTGCCATGCTACCAGGGCTAAAGCCCTCAGGCTTCCGCTTTCATTCCAAGTGATGGGGTTTGGGCTTCCGCCATGGGCCCCAGCAAGTCTTAACGTCAGTACTGGCAACCCCATTAAAATAAATAAAAATAGTAGTCAGAATTTTTAATAAAATGATCAGTGGTTTTTACTTTCACACAGTTGGCAAAATTAATAGGTGATTACAATGCTTTGAATTTATAAGATACTCTTTAGAAATATGTTGTGGAAAGATTTATAGTTGTGTCTGAAAATATTTGAGATACACTAGTTTGTAACATTTTCTTTTCTCCTTCTCTAAGACATGTAAAGGTGGATGTTCCTGATAAACTAGGCTTTACTGCTCTGATGGTTGCTTCGCAGAAAGGATATGATGGGTATTACTGCTTTTCTTTTACCTCTTTGTTGAGTGTGATTGATTTTTATACTTCTTTACTATATTTGGAGCACAATAATAGATGGTCAGTTTAGGAAAAGTAGAATATTACCAATATTGTGTTTTTTCATAATATAAAGGCAACTTTGACACTTCATAAAATTCAGAGACAGTGTGTTTATTTTATTTTTATATGCACTTATTGTTGAAAAATCAAAAAAGTCCTTTTTAGGATTGGTTTTTTTTTTTTTTACTCTCAGTAATGGACTGTGTGTGCAAAACTGAGTTTTTATTTCTCTATCAGAGTTTCTATTTTAATGAGAAATGTTAATTTACTGGGCATTGTTCTTGATGAAAATATTTTTTGTTATGTAGGCTTGTGAAAATATTAGTACAGAATGGAACAGATGTAAATCAGCAGAATGGAAGTGGAAAGGACAGGTACTGCATGGATATATTGTTTCACCAGAGATTTTGGGAAATTGGTATTTTGCATTATTGCATCATTATTTTTTCTGTTTTGGAAACTGATACAGTAGACTCTCGATTATCCATGATGATAGGGAAAAAATTAATCCTGGTTAATAAAATCCTGGATAATCACCATCCATAGGAAATAGGGGGAGGGAGTGTTGGTTCACCAGCCACCCTGCACCAGTGAGAGGGGGTGTTGGTTCACTGGCTGCCTTGCGCTCTGATGGGAGGTTTTTTTGTGTGCGCTTGGGGCAGCAACAAAGCCAGAACTGGCCCTGTGAGTTACGTGCATTTTTTTTGACATCCTGGTTAATCCATATCCTGGTTAACCCAATTCTGGATAATCGAGAGTTTACTGTATTCAAATTCTAGTTTTGGTCACAACTGAAAATGAGTTTTATTGATTTAATCTTAGTCTCCATTTGACCACATCATAAAATTACTACGGAATTCAGTAAACTGGCAATCTTTGTTCAGGAACAACACAGGCTTCATTAGAAAAGAGAATTACAGATCAGGAGTCAGCTGCATTAGTAGAGGTCTGCAAAGCTTACCCAGTATTGACTTTCATTGCCTGGCTCTAATCTCTAAATTCACTCATTTTTTATTTGTCTCTTTTCTTTAAAAATATATCTTTAAAGAACAACCCCCTCTTCAAATAAACACTAGAACAGACTGTAGTTAGATAAGAGAAGTGGCTGATAGATATGTAGTTGTTAGGCACTGTATGGTGTTCTATGTTAGAGCCTCTATACAAAATTCATATTCAGCTGAAAGTTGTTCCCATCTACTGACTCTTTGGCGTCCCCTATATGAGATGAATTTGGTATGTGTCTGCTCCCACATCACAAACTCACCACAATGCATTATAATAATGGGCAGACTCAACAGAGAGACTGATAAGTGCGTGGGCGATGAAGGCTGCTGCTGCCCTCAAGATAAACTGAAGGTATCATTTACCAGGACTATCATGACCGTACCTTTCGTCATCACTAATTTTGCACATAATTTTTAAAAACAAGGTTATGGTAATAAGCAATTTAAATATGCAAATTAGTCAATTAGTTGATTTGCATAAAATGATGCCTCCTAAAATTTAGGTAAGCCTGCTAGGTGTCTCTTTTTCTCCTGGACCTTGTCTATATCTGTGCCACTATCTTGAAGCTGTGTGGGCTAATTCTAGTTTGGCCTCATGGTGTTTTACATAAATGTCTTCCTTTAAACTTGGCTTCTCCAGTGATTTCCTCCTGGTATATTCTTTAGTCTTTACTGTGCCTGTCCGTTCACTTGTAGGTCTCACCCTACTCCCTTCTCTGATGAGACTGCTACCAATCTGAGGGGATCCCTTACATCTGTCATCCCTGAAGCATTTGGGTAGCCCAGTCCATTTGTAGCTACTTGAGTTTCTAGTGTAGCCACTCTGATTTTCCCCAGTGAATTCTTAGCTCCAAGAAAGCGAGAAATACTTGTAGCACCTTAGAGACTAACCAGTTTATTTCAGCATAAGCTTTCGTGGGCTATAGCCCACTTCATTGGCTGCATAGAATGGAACAAACAGAAGTAAGATGCATTTATACACACAGAAAGCAAAAAAAAGTTGTAAATTACCATACCATTTCTAAGAGGCTATTTAATTTGGATGGGCCATTATCAGCAGGAGACAAAAAAAACGTTTTGTAGTGAAAATTTAGTGGATCTATCTGTCTAACAGTGATAACAATCTGTAAAAGAGACTTAACTAGGAAAATGCATTAAATTAGTATAATGACATAGCCACTCAACATCTCTGTTTAACCCTTGGTTGACAGTGTCCAATTTGCAAATTAATTCCAGTTCATCAGCTTCTCATTGGATTCTGTTTTGGAAATTTTTCTGTTTTAAAATTGACACCCTCAAGTCTTTAATAGAATGTCCAGGGAGATTGAAGAGTTCTCCTACTGGTTTATGAACGTTATGATTCATGATGTCGGATTTGTGTCCATTTATTCTTTTGCATAGAGACTGGCTGGTTTGGCCAATGTACATTGCAGAGGGGCATTTCTGTCACATGATGGCATATGTCACATTGGAAGATGTGCAGGTGAATGAGCCTCTGATGGTGTGGCTGATGTGATTAGGTCCTATGATGGTGTCAGTTGAATGGATATGTGGACAGAGTTGGCATCAGGCTTTGTTACAAGGATAGGTACCTGGGTTAGTGTTTTTGGTGTGTGGTTGCCAGTGGGTATTTGTTTCAGGTTGGGGGGCTGTCTGTAAGCGAGGACTGGTCTGTCTCCCAAGATCTGTGAGGGTGAGGGATCATCTTTCGGGATAGGTTGTAGGTCTTTGATGATGCGTTGGAGAGGTTTAAGTTGGGGGCTGAAGGTAATGGCTAATGGTGTTCTGTTTTTTTCTTTGTTGGGCCTGTCCTGTAGTAGGTGGCTTCTGGGTACTTAGCTCCAGGCAGCCCTTTCTGGCAGTTCTGTTATCCTGCTTGTCCTCTCCATTCATAACTTGGCTACTCTGTTTGGTACTTAGTAAATCAGACAATGAGAGGTAGAATTATTTGGTTCTATAGGTGATCCAAAAGACAAATGCTCCCAGTGATGAACCTTTTCAAGTGACCCAGGATATTTGTCCATCTGCTTCTCTATTTGTCAGATCACAAATCTGTTTCCCTGCCCCCTTGGATGATCAGTTGGTTAGTTATGGCTTTCTGGGATTGTAGTGTGCACACATATATGTATTCTGCCTGGTAATGAACTGGCAGGCTTTATACTTTCTTATACACAGAGCATCAGTATTCAATGAACTTTATTCCTCATTTGCCAAATAAATGTATTGTCTTGTTTTTATGTGCATTGGTAAAGTGAGTTTCCATCTCTATACATGCACACATTTGATGCCAGGGTTTGTGGTTTTGGGAAAGACCGAAGGCTGTCGGATATTGTCTGAGATTAGCAAGTGTATATACACAACATTGTGATAGATATAAATTAGATTCTTTCCAATTTAGAAGTAAAGGGAAAACTTTGATAATTGGTCACAGATTCATGTTTCTTGTATGATTAACATAGAATAATTTTATTTCGTTAGACAATGAATTTAAGGGCTCAAAAATTAAATGTGTGAATTCATTTTGTGTACTTGACTAGCTCCCTTATGACAGGTGCTATAGAAAAATAAAATAAGACAATCCTTGTCCTGACAGTTTACAGTCTAAATAGGGACAAGACAGGACAAGTGTGTATAGAAGCAAATTTTGTGGGAGGGAGAAGACAAGGGTAATAGAAATACAAAATGTGAGTATATTAGCTGAGTGTACAGTTTGGTAGCTACATAATTATTTTATTTAAAAGAGATTAGCGAGAGAGAGATTAATGAATCATTAATGAGACAGTTGTCTAGACATTATCTAGGCAGGTGGCCAATTAAAATATCTTAGCATTATGATTCTTATTTATTATTATTATTATTATTATTATTACAGGCTAATCTTGTTTTAGTTTTAATACTCTGATTAAAAACATTGATATTTTTGTTTCACCTTAAGGATTCAGTTAAAGCTTGTAAGAGCTGGAACTGTGTTAGGGTAGAATTTCTTCACCTGAGTGATAGCATTATTATATGCAGCGTAGTTGTAGCTGTATCAGTGGGCTGGGCTACACTGAGGGGGGTCGACCTAAGATACGCAATTTCAACTACGCTAATAGTGTAGTTGAAGTCGCAGTATCATAGGTCGACTTACCTGACCGTCCCCACGATGGCGAGTGGACCGCAGTTGCTCCTGCACAGACTCTGCTTACTCCTCCTGCTGAGATGATGTTCCGGAGTCGACTGGGAGCGTGTTGGGGGATTGATTTATCACGTTTAGTCAAGACGTGATAAATCGATCCCCGATGCATACAACACTACCCGCCCCTCCGGATATTAGAGACAAGATGGATGAGGTAATATCTTATTAGTAAAAGATATATTACCTCACCCACCTTGTCTATCTGACAGTGTTATTGTTGTTAATATTACAGTAGTGCCTGCATACCCCAGTCAACATCAGGGGCCCCATTGCACAGGCACCAACTTTTCAAAGTGTCTGGGGGTATTCAACCCTTGTCTCCACCCAGGCCCTGCCCCCTGCTTCATCCCTGCCCCACCCCTTTGCACCCAGTTTTGCCCTCTTTCCCGAGCACACTGCATCCTTTCTTCTCTCCCCTCCCTTCCAGCTTCTTGCATGCTGCAAAACAGCTGTTCGCGGAGGGTGCGGTGGGGGAGGCACTGATCCGTGGGGTCCTCTGGCGGGCAGGAGGCACTGTGGGGAGGGGGAGGTTCTGATAGGGGGATTGCTGGTGGGTGCTGAGCACCCAGCATCTTTTCTCTATGGGTGCTCCAGCCCTCAAGTACCCACTGAGTCGGCGCCAATGCCCCACTGTACTAGGTGGTGGTAAAATATAAGAAGAGACAGTTCCTGCCCAGAACAGCTTACAATCTAAATAGCCAATACAGACTAAGGATTAGAGGGGAAATGAAGGACGGAAAGGTGAAGTGATTTGCTGAGTGTCACTCAATAGGGCAGTGGTAGAGCAGGGACTAGAAGCCATATTCCCTGACTTCTAGTCCAGTGTTCCCATCCACTAAATCAGCATTTCACAGTGGGGATCATGAATGAGTCAGGGTGATCACGAGGCATTGAAAATTATATTACACTCTAAAGTAAAGAAAAAATGTTCTCTCTCGCTCTCTGTACAACCTTACCTTAGTATTCTCGTTTAGCTTCTCAAAGATACACAGATTAATAGGATTTTTACTGATACATTTTTTACTGTAACATTTATGGTAAATGTAAAGGAGTTTCAAACAGTTTTGACTTCGAATAAGGGGTTGCCAATCTGAGAAGGCTGAGAAACATACTGCCTCTTATGACTGTGTAGGGCTGGAGAAGGCATAATGCTTCCAGTGTCGCTGTCTGAAGATGAAGTCATTGACGGCCATTTCTACACCGGGGCCTTCGCGTGCCTGCCAGTGTGCAGGAAGGTGGCACTATGGTGATCAGTACTAGTAGCTCTCTCCTCTGTAGCTGGGTTATGCTGGCTATAGCACTAAGGTTCTCTTCTGTTTTGGAGCACTGGAGGCAGAGTGGGGTGCAGCAGGGGACATGAAGAGTCATCTTACACCTTTCTTTTGCCCTCTCCCAAGGACAGCTACATTAGCTATTAGATATTTAATGTACAGCTACATTAGCTGTACATTAAAGATCAGTAAAGTTAGTGGTTGTCAGCTCTAAATTAATAGTTGACAAGAAAAGGCTGCCAAAAGTAATGTAAGTCATCAATGTAAGAATAATAATGTCGTGTTCTTCCAGCAAAATAATTCTCTTTATGTTACAGCCTAATGTTAGCTGCTTTTGCTGGTCACCTGGATATTGTTAAATACCTCAGAGAACAAGGAGCTTCTTGGGAAGTCAGAGATCTGGGAGGTTGTACAGCTTTACACTGGGCTGTGGATGGAGGACATTGTGAGGTTATTGAATGGATGATTAATGATGGCTGTCAGGTATGGATTTTATCTGTGTGTTTTTAAGATAAAACATGGAACATAAAGAGGTTTGTCTGATAGTCTGGTGATGCTTTGGGAATGTTGGTGCCTTATAAGTATATCCCTGAGCCCCTTGGGATAAAGGAGTGCATCTTATTTTTCAATGGAAACCCCTTGGCTGGAAGGATGGTGACCATGACATAGGTCCTGAACATCTAGGAGAAAACAGTTCTTCTTCGAGTGCTTGCTCATGTCCATTCCAAGATGTGTGTGCGCACCGCGCATGCACGGTCCCGGAACTTTTCTCCCTAGCGATACCCGTAGGGTCGGCAGGGGCGACCCCTGGAGTGGCGCCCTTATGGCAATGTATATATGCCCCTGCCGACCCTCCCCCCGCTCAGTTCCTTCTTTCCGTCCGTGGCGGTCGCTGGAACAGCTATTGTGCTTTACTCTCGTTGCGATACTCGTTCTATTTAGTCATTTGTAGTTGTTTAGGTAGTTATAGTGTTAGTTTAGTTGTTATATAGTTGATAGATCTTAGCTCGTCCTGACGCCGGGTTATGCCTGGGGCGTCGGGATTCAAAAACTGAAAAGTGCGGTAAGCTTATGCCGGTTACTGACCCTCACTCCCATTGTTTAAAGTGTTGAGGAGAGGGTCATCAAACCGAGCGCTGCTCTATTTGCAAAGGCTTTAAACCTCGCACGAAGAGAGAGATTATCGCCTTAAACTAATCCTGATGGAATCGGCCCTGCAGCCATCTGAGCCTTCCACTTCAACCAGCGCACCGGCGTCAGACCACGGCACCGAAGGCCAAGAAGGCTTCTAGGCACCGGTCGCCTCGGCACCATGCCAGCACTTCCTGACGGCACCGTTCCCAATCTCCGGTGCCGTCCAAGAAATCAAGAGGGCGATCTCCGGCCCGTAAGTTGCCTGGCGATCCCCCTGCGGTGCGAACGGCTCCGGGGCATACTCACAAGTCCCGTACCGAGCCTGCACCGGTGGCCCCCTGCGTGGAGAACGTGCCCACCTCTCTGGCAGTGACCTTCTCCCCAGAGAGAGAGATCAGCCCGGGTTGGACATGCCGTCAACCCCTGAGGCTTATGACGCGGCAACCGATCTCATGGACTTGACCAGAGATCCAGTTCCGCAGTTCCTGGTCCCGGCACCGCTCCCGCGAGCTCCGGCACCGATTATTCCACCGATGGCACCGACCTTGGTACCGGCCGACGCGGTACCGTCGACATCTCAAGAGGCATCGAGTGGTGGTGGAGTCTCCGCGGCACCGACTCTCCCGGGCCCGCTGCAACCGGTGCGTCGGCACCGTGATAACCAGCCAATGACCCAACCGATTGTGCCACCGGACGGCACCGCGCCTCCCTGGTCGCACTCAGACTACTCGTCTGAGTCGGACACAAGATCTTCCAGGTCCTGCTCCAGACATAGCAGGCACTCGTCCCGGTCGCACCATTCTCGGCACCGGCGCTCGTCCCACCACAGACGTCCCTCTGTGTGGACGGAGGAAGCCCAGGGTCCGGTCCAGTGGCCCTTCTGGACCCCCTTTGCATTTCATCAGGCCCAGGGGCCCCCTTCTGTGATAATGTCACTTCCCCCAGTGCCGCGGGGCCCAGTCTCAGCCACCATCTCGAGACCCCCGACGGAGGCTGCTGCGGGGCAACTGGCACCGGGGTCGTCTGTACCGGAGACTATAGAAGCTCACGGCACCCTTCCAGCGGAGACACACCAGGACACTGATGAGCTGCAACAGACAGGAGACCAGCAGTTTACTTCCTCATCATCCTCCCCGGATGAAACAGTCGCAGGCTCATCAACATCCCTGCCTCCTATGGATGTTAGGGGCCACCAAGATCTGCTTCGGCGAGTGGCTCAGAACCTCAACCTACAGGTTGAAGAGGTTCAAGAGGAAGATGACCCTATGGTGGATATCCTAACATTGGATTCCCCGTCCAGAGTAGCCCTACCCTTCATAAGGAGGATACAGACCAGAATGGGCAACCTGTGGCAGACTCCGTCATCGATCCTACCCACGGCTAGGGGGGTAGAGAGAAGATACTTTGCCCCACGAAGTGGGTACGAATTCCTCTTCACCCATCCTCCTCCAGGCTCCCTAGTTGCCGATGCCGTCAATCACAGAGAGTGACAGGGCCAAACAGGGCCCACTCCCAGGTCTCAAGACGCCAAGAAGCTGGACTTGCTGGGCAGGAAGGTATATTCCTCGGCTGCGCTCCAACTCAGGGTTGCAAACCAGCAGGCAGCGCTGAGCAGATACTCTTATAATTCGTGGTCTGCCATGAATAAATTTGAGAACCGGATGCACAAGGACTCGGCCAAGGAGTTTAAGGCCATCATTGATGAGGGCAGACTAGTCTCCAGGGCAGCACTCCAGGCAGCGTTAGATGCTGCGGACTCGGCCTCTAGACAACTGGCGACGGGGTTGGTTATGCGTCGAGGGGCATGGCTGCAAGTCTCCGGGATCCCTCCCCCGGTGCAAGCCACCATCCAGGACCTTCCCTTTGACAAACAGGGCCTGTTCCACCTGGATACTGATAAGAAGCTGCAGTCCATGAAGGACTCAAGGGCAATGTTAAGATCTCTGGGCCTACACACCCCTCAAACCCAGAGGAGGCCTTTCAGACCACCCCCTCCCCCTCCACCTAGGCCTTACCAACCCCCCCAGGCTAGGAGGGACCAACCTAGGAGGGGTGGAAGGGGAGCTAGCCACGGCTGCCCACGATCTGGCTCGCGGCAGTCTCAGAATTCCGGTGTGCACCAACCCAGACCCAGCTTTTGAAGGTGCGCACGAGGATCCCAAACCAGTCTCTCTGCCTATGGACTCTCTACCCTTTGTCAACCGCTTATCCCGCTTCTACCAGGCCTGGGACCATATCACCTCGGACAGGTGGGTACTCAACCTCGTAGAAGTGGGATATTCTATCCAATTTCACACCCTCCCACCCACCCATTCCCCCTCCCCGTCCCTCTTCAGGGACCCATCTCACGAGCAACTCCTAGACCAGGAGGTACATACCCTCTTGTCTTTGGGTGCCATAGAGGAGGTTCCTCAAGAATTTCGGGGCAAGGGCTATTACTCCCGTTATTTCCTTATTCCGAAGGCCAAAGGCGGCCTTCGCCCCATTCTAGACCTGCGAGGCCTCAACTCCTACATAAAGAAGTTGAAATTTCGCATGCTATCCTTAGCCTCCATAATCCCAGCTATGGATCACAGAGACTGGTTCACGGCCCTCGATTTGAAGGATGCGTATTTCCACATTTCCATTATCCCGAGTCACAGGAGATTCCTGCGATTCATACTCGGGCACCGGCATTACCAGTTCACAGTCCTCCCCTTCGGGCTCTCGACCGCCCCAAGGGTATTCACAAAGTGCATGGCAGTGGTGGCAGCCTTCCTCAGGAGGAAGGGCATCCACGTTTACCCCTACCTGGACGATTGGCTCATAAGAGCAAGTTCAAGGGACCTGCTAAAAATGCACATACGGTTTATCAGGGCGACCTTCCTCCAGTTAGGACTTATCCTGAATGTTCCAAAATCGACCCTCATTCCTACCCAGAGGATCGAGTTTATAGGAGTCATACTGGATTCCCTGCAAGCAAGAGCTTTTCTACCCCCTTCCCGAGCCAAGTCCATCTCGGACATTATTCAGTCACTCCTTCAGTTTCCCACCACCACAGCCAGAAACTGTATGGTCCTCATGGGACATATGGCAGCATGCACTTACGTGGTGCCATACTCAAGACTCCGCCTCAGGCCTCTACAATCCTGGTTCGCGAGTGTCTACAACCAACGCAGAGATCGGCTAGACCTCGTGGTGACTCTCCCAGTGCAAGTCAGACGCTCCCTCCACTGGTGGTTCCAGCCCCAGTCTCTGAGCGTCGGGGTTCCCTTCCACAAGCCCCAGCCATCTCTGACCCTGGTGACAGATGCTTCCGCCCTCGGATGGGGGGCGCATCTCAGAGAGATCCGGACTCAAGGTCTCTGGTCCCAGGAAGAGCTGTCCCTCCATATCAACGTTCGGGAACTCAGAGCGGTCCGTCTAGCATGACAGACGTTCCAGTCACTCTTGCAAGGCAAGTATGTGTCAGTCCTAACAGACAATACAGCCACGATGTTCTATATAAACCAGGGGTCTCCAAACTACGGCCCGCGGGCCGCATCCGGCCCGCGAGGCCCTCTCATCCGGCCCGCGGAGATCTTTTTGGCTCCGCGCTGGGGCCTGGAAGCGCTGCGCGCTCGGCCGCCAGCCACGGGGCCTGGAAGCGCCGCGCGCTCGGCCACCGCCGCCGCCAGCCGCGGGGCCTGGAAGCGCCGCGCGCTCGGCCGCCAGCCGCGGGGCCTGGAAGCGCCGCGCGCTCGGCCGCCGCCGCCAGCCGCGGGGCCGGGACGCGCCGCGTGCTCGGCCGCCGCCGCCAGCCACGGGGCCTGGAAGCGCCGCGCGCTCGGCCGCCGCCGCCAGCCAGGGACGGCTCGGAGCTGGGGCCGGGACGCGCCGCACCGCCACGCAGTTGCAGGGGGCGAAACAAGGAGCCACCCACTGCCAGGCGGCGAACCGGTCTGTGGGGAGAGACCGGGTTGAGCAGGTCAGTTGGGGGGGTGAGAGACCTGGCTGGGTGGGTCATTGGGGGGGGGGGGGTTGGAGGAAAGGAGGTTTTGGGGTGAGAGACCTGGCTGGGTGGGTCATTTGGGGGGGGGGTTGGAGGAAAGGAGGTTTTGGGGTGAGAGACCTGGCTGGGTGGGTCATTGGGGGGGGGGGGTTGGAGGAAAGGAGGTTTTGGGGTGAGAGACCTGGCTGGGTGGGTCATTTGAGGGGGGGGGGTTGGAGGAAAGGAGGTTTTGGGGTGAGAGACCTGGCTGGGTGGGTCATTTGGGGGAGGGGGGTTGGAGGAAAGGAGGTTTTGGGGGGAGAGACCTGGCTGGGTGGGTCAGTTGGGGGGTTGATGTGTAGTGTTCATGTGTAGTGTTCATGTGTAGTGAACAGGTGCTCATGTGTAGTGTTCAGGTGTTCATGTGTAGTGTTCAGGTGTTCATGTGTAGTGTTCAGGTGTAGTGAACAGGTGTTCATGTGTAGTGTTCATGTGTAGTGTATCAATGTGTTATTAAATAATAACTGAATAAAATAATATTAAATAATTAAAAACAACATCCATGTTTTGATTCTTTTTTATTTGGACCTCGAGTGTGTTGTCGGCCCCCGAACTGCTATTTGATAGCTAATGCGGCCCTCGGGCTGAAAAGTTTGGAGACCCCTGATATAAACAAACAGGGTGGTGCTCGCTCCTCTCGCCTGTGCAGGGAAGCCCTCGCCCTTTGGGATTTCTGCATTCCTCGAGGGATCTCCCTCACAGCCGCATATCTCCCGGGGACTCAGAACGTGCTGGCAGACACGCTCAGCCGTTCATTCAGGGGTCACGAATGGTCCCTCAGGCCGGACGTTGCCCACTCTATTTTCCTAAGGTGGGGGTTTCCCCTCATAGATCTGTTCGCCACGAAGGCCAACAGGAAATGTCAGAGGTTTTGCTCCCTCCTCAACCTCAGCCCGGGTTCGGAAGGGGATGCCTTTCAGGTACCATGGTCGGGGGGCCTGCTCTATGCATTTCCCCCGTTTCCCCTTGTACACAAGGTATTGCTCAAGGTCCGACAGGACAGAGCATCTCTCATATTGATAGCACCAGCCTGGCCGCGTCAACACTGGTACACGGTTCTGATGTCACTGTGCGTGATGAGACCGTTAACACTTCCCCTCTCTCCAACATTGATCTCCCAGGACCACGGGAGGATGCTGCACCCCAACCTGCAGTCTCTCCACCTCACGGCGTGGAATATCCGTGGCTGAATCCTGAAGAGCTGCAGTGCTCGGATTCAGTCAGGGATATCCTCCTCGGTAGTAGGAAACCTTCTACCAGGGTTACATACACAGCCAAATGGAAGCGTTTCTCCTTATGGTCTCAGGGTAAGGGTAGAGATCCCCTGACTTCTACAATCTCCAGTATCCTGGACTACCTCCTTGAACTGAAACAGCAGGGATTAGCACTCTCTACTGTCCGGGTACACCTGGCTGCTATATCAGCTTTCCATCCAGGGTTTGGAGGTACTTCGGGTTTTTAGCAACCCCTTAGTTCTCAGATTCCTAAAAGGTTTGGAGAGGTTATATCCCCAGGTCCGTCAGCCTATCTCCTCGTGGGACCTCAACCTGGTTCTCACGGCATTAATGAGGCCCCCATTTGAGCCTATGGCCATATGCCCGTTATCCTATCTTTCATGGAAGACTGCCTTCTTAGTGGCAATCACTTCCGCCCGTAGAGTCTCTGAGATTAGGGCGCTCACATCAGAGCCTCCCTACACGGTCTTCCATAAAGATAAGGTTCAGTTACGTCCTCACCCGGCCTTCCTTCCAAAAGTAGTCTCACCCTTTCATTTGAACCAAGATGTGTTTTTACCAGTATTCTTTCCCAAGCCCCATGCTAATAACAGAGAAAGAATGCTCCATTCCTTGGATGTGAGGAGGGCCGTAGCCTTTTATATAGAGAGGACTAAGACTTTTCGTAAATCTCCACAACTTTTTATTTCAGTGGCAGAAAGGATGAAAGGGTTACCGGTTTCCACCCAGCGTCTCTCGGCCTGGATTACATCGTGTATTAAACTGTGTTATAACCTTTCGAATGCTACTCCCCCAGCTCTGACAGAGCATTTGACCAGGGCGCAGGCTGCATCTACGGCATTCCTGGCACAAATTCCGATCATGGACATCTGTAGAGCAGCGACGTGGTCTTCTATACACACCTTCGCATCACACTACGCCATCATGCAGCAGTCGATGGAGGATGCCGCTGTGGGTCAAGCGATCCTGTCAGCAGGGACTCAGAGATGACTGCTCGTAAGTCACATCTTGGAATGGACATGAGCAAGCACTCGAAGAAGAAAGAATAGTTACTCACCTTTCGTAACGTTTGTTCTTCGAGATGTGTTGCTCATGTCCATTCCAAATCCCACCCGCCTCCCCTCTGTTGGAGTACCGGCAAGAAGGAACTGAGCGGGGGGAGGGTCGGCAGGGGCATATATACATTGTGTGGCAGACCCAGGGCAGACAGCTGCCAGTAAGGCCTGCAATTAGGAGGCTTACCACAAGGGAACCGGGTCCAGCTGAGCAGGGCTGCCACAGCCAGAAGCAGGGCCAGCTGGGGCCAATTAAGGAGGCTGTCAGAGCCCTTGAAAAGGGACTCCTCCCCAGAGAGGCTTGTGGGAGTTTGAGGAGGGAGTTGGAGGGAGTGAGAGTTTGAGGAGGGAGTTTGGAGGCAGTAGGAGATAGAGGCGCGAGTTTGGCGAAAGTAGAGGGGTGTGAGGGGCAAGTTGGAAGAAGCAGGGGCAGAGAGGCAGCTGACAAGCAGGAGGAGAGAACTAAGGGTCCCTCCCAGGGGGGGGCCTGGCTTTCCTAGCTTGCAGGAGCCTGACCCTGAGAGAGAAAGAAAGGGAACGAGCTGCTAAGGAGCAGCAGGAAAAAACGGGTCTGGTGCAGTCTGGTCAGGGCGCCAGGGCCGCACCAGCACCCCAAAGGACTTGAACCAGGGGGAGCAGAGGAGCCACCTTGTCACACGTGGTGTCAGAGGTGGGATAGCGAGTAAATAGACTTGGCCAGCCCTTCTCCCCCCCCCTCCCCCATACTCAGAGGGAAGATGGAAGAGGTGGTGAAGGCCCTGGTCCAGGCCACTGCGGCCCAGCAGGAAGCTGTCTGAGTACAGCAAGAGACCAACCAGTTGCTGATAACCCAGGTAGCCCAGGACCGAGCCACCTTGCAGGAGGTGGTGCGGCAGATGAAAGCCCTGAGCACCATGGGCCGTGGGGGGCCTGACGACCGGCCACTACGGGCCAGCCATTTCCTGCAGAAGATGACGGCAGGCGGCGACACCGAGGCCTACCTGCTTGCCTTCGAGAGGATGGCCCTGCGTGAGGCTTGGCCCCGAGGACAGTGGGCAAGCATCCTGGCCCCTTTTCTCTGCGGGGAGGCCCAGAAGGCCTATTTCGACCTGCCACCCGAGGCCGCTGCAGACTACCCCCAGCTGAAGGCTGAGATCCTGGCCAGAGCGGGAGTGACGCCAGCCCTGCGGGCCCAGCAGTTTCACGAGTGGAGGTACGAGGTCGGCAAGACCACGAGGACTCAGCTATTCGACCTGATCCACCTTGCCCGGAAGTGGTTACGGCCCGAGACCCACAGCCCGAAAAGATGATAGAGATCCTGGTACTGGACAGGTATATGCGGGGGTTGCCATCCGAGCTAAGGGGGTGGGTCCGAAAGAATGATCCCCCCCTCCTACGACGAGCTGGTAACCCTCGTAGAGAGACACCTTGCCTCCCAGGAGTTGTCACGGACTACCACGGAGGGGCTGCGGGCAACCAGAAGGCCAGCCTCCGGACCAAAGCCCCGGATGGCCAAGACCCCAAGCCGTTATAGGGAGGAAGAAGAGGAGGCTGGGGGATGGCCGGAGAGCTTGGACAGACTTGAGGACCGGGGGAACGGGACTCGGGGGGTAGGGCCGAACAGCCCGAAAACTGGGGGGCTGTCCCGAGCCGGGAGGCGCTGTTACGCTTGTGGGGAAATGGGACACCTAGCCGCCCAGTGCCCAAACCGGGCCGAACCCATGGAATGTGGCCTGGGGAGTATGGGGGATCCGTGCGACCTGGTGAACCAAGTGGGGGTCGCGATGGCTCCCCATAGATATACCCGACCCGTTAAAATGAATGGTATTAAGACCACCGCGCTAGTAGACTCAGGGAGCGCAGTTACGCTGGTCTCCGGGATGTTGATCAGCCAGGACCAGCTGTCCCGGGCCAAGCGCTCGGCAGTATCCTGTGTGCATGGGGATATTAACTACTACCCCACTGTCTCTGTAAGCCTCGATGTCCTGGGACACCCCACGAAAGTAGTGGTGGGCGTAGTCCCGAGGCTCCCCTACCCGGTCCTCATTGGACGAGACTTCCCTGACTTTGACAGCCTGCTCCCCGGACGGGGGACAGAAGGAGTTAGTGCCGGGGCCCCGGAGGTGACGCCGAGAGGTCCCAGGGCACCAGCTTTCCGGGAATTTGACCCGGAATTATTCTCTGTAGGCGGGGGGTCTCGGAGGGAGAGGAGGGCAGCCAAGGCGTTAGGGACGAAAATCCTCACCTAATATAGGAGGGCTGCTCTAGTGGGAGAACGAGGGAGCCCCCAAGGAAGGAGGACCAGGCGAGAGGGGGGGGAGACCGACGCCGGGCCTAGTGCCCCCCAGGCGGTCCCCGAAGGAGAGGCAGAGGTAGAGACCCTGGAGTTGGGGCCAATTGGCCCGGCTACGGAGAATTTTGGGCAGGATCAGGCCAACGACCCACTCTACCAAAATATCCATAGTGAAGTGGTGGAGGTAAATGGGGTCCTGGTAGAGGGGAAAAGTAAGGGCCGAGGGCCGTACTATATAATCAAGGGGGACCTGCTGTATAGGGTAGTCCCGATGTCCGATATGTTGGTGGAGCAACTTTTGGTGCCACGGAGACATCAGAGAGGCGTATTGGACCTGGCTCATAGCCACCTCTTTGGGGGCCACCTGGGGGTGGAGAAGACCCTCGATCGGGTCATGAAGAGGTTCTTCTGGCCAGGGGTCCATGCAGCGGTCCGGCGATACTGCGCCTCCTGCCCAGAGTGTCAATTGCACGCCCCCCGGCCCCACTTGCGGGCCCCTTTAGTGCCCCTCCCCATCATTGAGGTCCCATTTGAGAGGATCGCCATGGACCTGGTGGGCCCGCTGGAGAAATCGGCCCGAGGCCATCGGCATATACTGGTGGTGCTGGACTATACCACCTGGTATCCCGAGGCTGTGCCCTTACGGAACACACTATCCAAAACAATAGCTCGGGAGCTGCTACAGATCTTTGCCCGAGTAGGGATACCAAAGGAGATCCTGACCGACCAAGGGACCCCCTTTATGTCCAAATTAATGAAGGACCTTTGTTGCCTACTCCGTGTGCGGACCATAAGGACGTCGGTGTACCATCCCCAGACTGACGGCCTGGTCGAACGGTTCAACCGGACGTTGAAGAGTATGCTGCGGAAGGTAGTGAGTCGGGACGGGAAGGATTGGGATACCCTGCTCCCCTACCTCCTGTTTGCTGTAAGGGAGGTCCCCCAGGCCTCCACGGGATTTGCCCCGTTCGAGCTGTTGTATGGACGCCACCCTCGGGGCATACTTGACATCGCCAAGGAGGATTGGGAAGAGCAGCCAAACCGGGGGAGGAATGTCGTTGAACATGTAGCTCGGATGAGAGAGAGGATAGCCCAGGTCACCCCAATAGTGAGGGAACACCTCGAGAAGGCACAAGAGGCCCAGCGGACATACTACAACCACCAAGCGAGAAGCCAGAAGTTCCAGGTGGGAGACCGGGTGATGGTGCTGGTACCCACGGCGGAGAGCAAGTTGTTGGCCCAGTGGCAAGGGCCATACGAAGTAGTAGAAGCCGTGGGGGACGTGGACTATAAGGTCCGACAGCCGGGACGCCGGAAGCCGGAGCAGATTTACCACGTCAACCTGTTAAAACCGTGGCAGGAGAGAGACGCTCTGGTGGTTGCGCTGGGGGCGCCGCCCCGGGAAGGCAACCCACCCAGCCGGGTGGGGATATCCCCGGACCTGACCCCGAACCAGCGAGCGGAGGTGGTCCGCATGATCCGGCGTAACCAGGACGTGTTTTCAGAGACACCGGGCCGGACTACTGAGGTGCACCACCACATCCTCACGGAGCCAGGGGTAAAGGTTCACGTCAAGCCCTACCGGGTCCCAGAAGTAAAGAGGAAGGAGATCAGAGCAGAGGTCCAGAAGATGTTACGATTAGGAGTAATCGAAGAATCCCATAGCCAGTGGTCCAGCCCCGTGGTCCTGGTGCCTAAGCCAGACGGCACGGTGAGGTTCTGCAATGACTTCCGGAGGTTGAATGACGTCTCTCGGTTCGACGCGTACCCGCTACCCCGGATAGACGAACTGATTGACTGGTTAGGAGCAGCCCGGTTCATGTCCACCCTAGACCTGACCAAGGGGTACTGGCAGATCCCCCTGGCCAAGGCAGACAAGGAAAAGACGGCCTTTGCCACCCCGGAGGGTTTGTACCAGTATACGGTCCTCCCCTTCGGGTTGCATGGGGCCACTGCCACCTTCCAGAGGCTCATGGACAAATTGTTGCGGCCTCATAGGCAATACGCGGCCGCCTATCTGGATGATGTAATCATATATAGCCCAGACTGGGGGACGCACTTGCGGAAGGTAGAGGCCGTCTTAGACACCCTGAGGAAGGCGGGTCTGACCGCAAATCCACCCAAGTGCTCGATCGGACTGGCAGAGGCCAAGTACCTTGGCTATATAGTAGGGAGAGGCGTAGTGAAGCCCCAACTTAACAAACTGGAGGCGATCCAGAAGTGGCCCCGACCAATCCGAAAGAAACAGGTCCGAGCGTTTCTAGGGTTGGTTGGGTATTACCGACAATTCATTCCCCATTTCGCCACCCGGGCCTGCCCGTTAACTGATCTAACGAGGGCCCGGGGCCCAGACATCGTAAAGTGGTCGGGCGCCGCCGAGACAGCGTTTGGGGACCTGCGGACCGCCCTCTGCACCGACCCGGTGTTGATAGCCCCAGACTGGAAAGAAGAGTTTATTTTACAAACAGACGCCTCTGAGGTAGGGCTGGGGGCGGTGCTCTCCCAGATGAGGGATGGAGAAGACCACCCAGTCCTATTTCTCAGCAGGAAGCTTCTGCCCAGAGAACGGAAATATGCCGTGGTGGAAAAGGAGTGCCTGGCGGTGAAGTGGGCCATAGAGAGCCTCCGTTATTATCTGCTCGGTCGACGGTTTACCCTAGTTACGGACCATGCCCCGCTGAAGTGCATGCACCAAAATAAGGACAGCAACGCAAGGGTTACAAGATGGTTCCTCTCACTGCAGCCCTTCCACTTCCGCGTGCAACATCGGTCCAGCCCCCTGCATGGGAATGCAGACAGGCTATCAAGGATACATTGCTCCGTGACCCAAGTAGCCCAACCCCATGGTGTTGCGCAGGGGGGGGGGGGAAGGATATGTGGCAGACACAGGGCAGACAGAAGCCAGTAAGGCCTGCAATTAGGAGGCTTACCACAAGGGAACCGGGTCCAGCTGAGCAGGGCTGCCACAGCCAGAAGCAGGGCCAGCTGGGGCCAATTAAGGAGGCTGTCAGAGCCCTTGAAAAGAGACTCCTCCCCAGAGAGGCTTGTGGGAGTTTGAGGAGGGAGTTTGGAGGCAGTAGGAGATAGAGGCGCGAGTTTGGCGAAAGTAGAGGGGTGTGAGGGGCAAGTTGGAAGAAGCAGGGGCAGAGAGGCAGCTGGCAAGCAGGAGGAGAGAACTAAGGGTCCCTTCCGGGGGGGGGGGGGGGGCTGGCTTTCCTAGCTTGCAGGAGCCTGACCCTGAGAGAGAAAGAAAGGGAACGAGCTGCCAAGGAGCAGCAGGAAAAACCGGGTCTGGTGCAGTCTGGTCAGGGCGCCAGGGCCGCACCAGCACCCCAAAGGACTTGAACCAGGGGGAGCAGAGGAGCCACCTTGTCACAATTGCCATAAGGGCGCCACTCCAGGGGTCGCCCCTGCCGACCCTACGGGTATCGCTAGGGAGAAAAGTTCCGGGACCGTGCATGCGCGGTGCGCACACACATCTTGGAATGGACATGAGCAACACATCTCGAAGAACAAACGTTACGAAAGGTGAGTAACTGTTCTTTACCTGTAGTAACTGGTGGTCTTCGAGATGTGTTGCGCATGTCTGTTCCACAGTAGGTGTGCATGCTCGCCATGTGCACCGGTGCCGAAAAGTTTTTCCCTTAGCAGTACCCGTAAGGGGGAGTGCTTCCCCATGACCCCTGGAGTGGCGCCCCCCTGGCGCACTATAATTGGTGCCACGCACTCCCAGTTCCTTCCTTTCAGACCACTCCAACAGAGGGGAAGGAGGCCGGGATGTGGAATAGACATGAGCGACACATCTTGAAAAACACAAGTTACTAAAAGTAACTGTTTTTTCTTCTTCGAGTGATTGCTCATGTGTCTTCCACAGTAGGTGATTCCAAGCTATGTCTGTTGGAGGTAGGTAGGAGTTCATATGGTCCCAGGACGAAGAACCGCCTTGCTGAACCCGGCATCATCCCTGGTTTGGGAGACAGTCACATAGTGTGAAGTGAACATGTGAACCGAAGACCAGGTAGCGGCCCTGCAAATGTCCTGGATAGGGATGTGGGCCAAGAAGGCTGCTGACAAGGCCTGTGCCCGAGCTGAGTGTGCCTTCACAATTGGCGGAGGGGGGACACTCGCCAGGTTATAGCCGGTATGGATGCACAAAGTGATCCAGTTGGAGAGTCGCTGTGTGGAGAACGGCCAGCTCCTCATGTGCTCGGTCAAGACCACAAACGGCTGTGAGGACTTCGTGAAGGGTTTCGTCCGCTTGAGGTAGAACGCCAGGGCCCTGCGCATGTCGACAGTGTGAAGGTGGTGTTCCTCACCGGACCCATGTGGCTTGGGGCAGAGGACTGTCATGAAGATGTCCTGGCCCATGTGGAATATGGAGACCACCTTCGGGAGAAACACAGGATGTGGGCAGAGCTGGACCTTGTCCTTATGAAAAAGTGTGTATGGGGGCTCAGACGTCAGGGCCCTAAGCTCTGAGACCCACCTAGCTGACGTTATCAACACCAGGAAGGCCACCTTCCATGAGAGGTGGGACCACAAACATGTGGCTAGGGTTTCAAACGGGGTTCCCATGAGGCGGGACGATACCAGATTCAGGTCCCATTGTGGAACAGGGGGCCTGGCATACAGGAAGAGACGGTCCAGTCTCTTGAGGAACTGGCCCATGAGGGCATGGAAAAATACCGTGTAGCCCTGCACCGGGGAAGGTGGGGGGAGAAAGGGTGGAAGGTCTAGATGGCTGCGAGATGCACCCTGATAGACAAAGGTGCCAGGTCCTGAGTCCTAAGATACAGGAAGTAGTCCAGGATCAGCTGGATCGGGGCAGCCAATGGGGTGACCCCCATCTCGGTTGCCCATGCAGAGAAATGTGCCCACTTTGCTGAGTAAACCCAGAGGGTGGAGAGCTGGCTGCTCTCCAGGAGGACACGCGGGTTCACAAAGGAGTCCCCACTGTGAGGAGACCAGGAGGAGCGATGGTGCCTGGAATGATGCTGTCCACAGGACCACGACCTGGAGCTGGAGGACCGGTATTGGCAGTAACTGCTGCTCCTGAACTGACTCCGACGGGCAGTTCCGCGATGGTGCAGTGCTGGCAATCAACGCCCAGGACTAGTCAGTTCTGTGGGGGAGACTCGGAGTGAGATTCTGGGTAGGGGTGGCAACGGCTGCGGTAACCCCTTCTGGACCAGGACCTTGGGTGACTTCCCCCTTGGTCCTGACAGTGTGACCTCCCTGACGTGGAGTGGTGCCCTGACGCGGTTTGGGCTGATGGCAGGTGTTGAGTACGACCCACGTGGATTGCGCCCTGGACTGCTGCTGGATGGTGAATCGCGTCGGGAACATTCCCTCGACCGCGACAGGTACCGCTCGGGGGCGGCTGCAGGACACTGAGCAGAAGGTCACCTCTGGAGCGTGGGACCAACGTCAGTGGTGCTTCACGTATCAGCAGGGACAAGACATCACGGGTCGCTTGCAGGGCTTCCGGTATGGAAGACATCCGGAGAGGCCTGTGCCGATGCGGATGGGCTACTCTGCTCAATACAAGTCGGAGGTCTGGAGGCCGGAGAGGATCGAGGACTGCCCGGCGTGAGTCTGCCCAGGACTGATGTGTTGAGGGCGTCTTTCCAATCCTCTTATGCCCCGGGGATGGGGAGCAGTGCCGACCGGATGAGGGCGCCGGGGGGACGGCTCAATGTCATGGTGCCCAGAGCCGACTTGGAGTGGTGTACCAGAGTTGGGGTTAGTGCTGACTCCATGAGGATGGCCTGGAGATGAATTCTTGTTCACGCTTTGTTCAGGGCCTAAACAATCTGCAAATTTTGCAGCGGTTGCTGATGTGGGTCTCACCCAAACAGTGCAAGCAGTCCGTGTGTGGGTCACTCCGTGGCATAGATTGCCTGCAAGTGTCGCACGACCCCAGCGCTTTAACTCACTGGACTGACTTAAAGCTAACTAAAGCTAACTACAGGTAGAAAACGCTAAGGACCACCTGCAGCAATGCTGGAGCTGCAAAGTTCTGATGCACCTTCACTGGTGGCAAGAAGGAACTAAGGGTAGGGGGGCGCCTGGCACCCCTTATAGCGCCAGGGCTGTGCCACCCCAGTGGCTCAGGGAGGAGGGCGCTTCCCCTACGGGTACTGCTAAAGGAAAAACTTTCCGGCACCGGTACACATGGCAAGCACGCACAACTACTGTGGAATACACATGAGCAATCACTTGAAGAATTGTGAAACTGAAGAAAAAATTGGGGAAGGTGCAGGTCATCAGAGTTCTGATAGGAACATTGGGATTCTGCTATAGGAGGCTGGGGGGAAGTGCTACCTTTAGGTCTGTTGTTTTTATAATTAAATTACTATACTTTGGTAATTGTTTTTTAGATAGATAGGGAAACAGAGCGACCTTGCAGAGTCTAAAATTGAAGGTTTTATGGTTTTAATAAAAATCTGGCATTTTGTTTTGCTCCCAAGCTTCCATGAAATTGGAGATAGGCAGTCTTGCCTACTTTTGATTTCACACCATCCAGAGACACAAGCTTGCATTAGCAAACAAAATGGGATATGCTTAGTATGGGATATGCTCAGCAAATATTATGGGATATGCTCAGCAAATATTAGCAAATTGGTGGATATAATTTAATCAGGTGGGTGCAGTTGATAAGATGTTCGAAAGCTCTGGTTCAAGACTGCAGGGAGGCTAAATGAAAAGTTAAAGATATGGAGATAAAGATTGATGGGTATAATGCTATTATAATTGAGAATACAAGAACTGTGAAGCACTGAGAAATGACCTGTAAAACAAGTTCAGATTAAGAAAAGTCGATTGTTGATAGAGGCTCCTACAAAAGTACAAAGTGTGAGAAAGAAGGAGATTATGTGCTAGATAGGTAAAAATTAAACCCACATTATAACTTTATTGTCACATAGCATTCTTAACCCAGTGAGTAAGGTAGTAGAGGTTACTGATCTTGGAGTGAAGTTTGGTCCTGTTGCATTCCACAGTGACTCCAACCTAAAGGAAAATGAGTTGTATGTTTTCAGGACCTAAACTTGCATTCTGTAGTCTGAAAAATATGAATATTGACATAGAAATGGCATGTTTCTCTATTTCAGATTTAAAATATTTTTTTCTAGGTTACCACCATGTTCGTCTTTTGAATATATATATATATAATTTTACCATAAAAGGATATGGACTTGGAATACTTAAGTTATCAGATATCCAGCCATATTCAGGCTTACTACTGGAGCAATAGTACAAAGGTTCCAGAACCAAGGGGTAGAAATTAGATGTTTTTTGTAGGTGACTTGGTAGAAGATTTCTTATTTAAATGATTGGCTTATTGATGTTTTCTTGTAATATTAATTATATGTTTAGGGTGCCTAATGCTTTGCATTTTTGTTAATTTAAATTGCAATACATAATGATATCCTTTTGGATAAGGAAGAAATCTATTGTCAATGCACAAGCTTCAAAGGCCTGAAAACATACAGAAGTCTCTTCTAATGTCTTCTTAAAGTAGTTACCATGTAACTTGGATTCAGAGCAAGGAATACATTGCATCCTCTTAAAAGGAGTATGCACTCACTGGAGCTTGCAGGAGAAACTTTCTAGGGCTCCAGTTAAAATATGTACCCTAAGTACTACTTCTGATATCCTCTGGGAGGCTGGCCACAATCTTAACTCCTGTAGGCTTCATCCAGCAAGGAAGATACTGAATACTGTAGCCCTGATCCAGCAAATCTCTCCAGCATATAATTTATTTCAAATATATGAATGTCTTCTTTAGGTTTATGGCACAATCTGGTTCCACATTATAAAAATATGGTATTCTGAGAGTGGTTGTGTGTCTGTTCAACTCTGCAATATGAAAAATCTTTGTTTATTTAAATAGGTATTTTACCTTTCAAGAATAAGAAATGTCTTTCTTTTTGCAATAGATAGATAATAAAGATACATGCTTAGAATGGACACCATTGATGAGAGCTTCTGCAGTAACAGGGAGTAAGGATGTGGCATCTCTTTTAATTGAAGCAGGAGCAGATGTGAATGTGAAAGATAAAGATGGTAAAACACCATTAATGGTATGCCTTTTTCAATAGTCACTTTAGTTGTGTACTTGCAATTAAGATCAGGAATTTGACTAAAATTAGAAAATCCTTGTTAACTCAGATGCTCAGTAGGATAGCAGTGGTTGTGCATTCACTCCCAAAGGGATTTTATTCAAGGAAAAAACCTACTACTATTCCTTTACTAATACATTATACGTTAAAAAAACCTCTTGGTTTGGTTTATAAAATAACAGTACTTAGTTTAAGTAGACTTCATAGGCTCAAATGCATTTTTACTAGGATGAGTCCTCTGTTTCTCTCACCCTTTCAGAATTTATCTTTCTGAAGTTCTATATTTATATATTCTATAAAGATAATAGTGTTATCTATATCATGTTATCATTTCAGTCATCACAGAGGAACATAACCTGTACATTTTAAATTCATAACATTTATAAATATGTGTGTGTGATATATTGATCTTTGTAAGTCTACATTTTATCGCAGAACCCTCTCTGCTGTCAAAGGGTATGTCTTCACTACAGCAGTAGGTCGATTTCCCTTAAGTCGATTTTTTAAAGCAGACTGTATAGAGTCGATTTTGTGCGTCCCCACTAAGCACAGCAAGTCGGCAGTGTCTGTCCCCACAACTGTGGCAAGCGTCGACATAGGGAGTGTTGCACTGTGGGTAGATATCCCACCGGGCGGGCACAGGGGGTCTGCAGAGCTGCTCGGGCGGGTGGGGGGGGTGTCTGTGGAGCTGTTCGGGCGGGCACGGGGGTCCGTGGAGCTGTTCGGGCGGGCATGGGGGTCCGCGGAGCTGCTCGGGCGGGTGGGTGTGTGTGGGGGTATGGCGTGGAGCGAGCTGCTCGGGCGGGCGGGGGGGAGCCGGCGCGGGGCTGCTCGGGCGGGCATGGGGGGTCTGCGGAGCTGCTCGGGCGGGGGGGGGAGCCAGCAGGGGGCTGCTCGGGCGGGCACGGGGGGCCGCAGAGCTGCTCCGAGTGGTGGCTGGTCCCCTGGGGAGCAAACGGGCATCGTGGAAGGTCGGAGGCTAGCTGTCACATGCATCCTCACTAGTTCACAGTTGACCCAGAGAGGTCGATTTCAGCGCTACTCCTCTCGTTAGGGATGAGTACAGAAGTCGATTTTTAGATCCCTTTAAATCGACTCAAATGGCATGCATGTGAGGATGGGTACTTGTTTATATCGATTTAACATCGCTAAAGTCAATGTTAAGCCATAGTGGGGACCAGTCCTAAAACACAGACCCTGCCTAAGGCCTGGGCTACACTAGCGGCGGGAGAGGGGTGTTGATCTAAGGTATGCAACTTCAGCTATGCTATTTGTGTAGCTGAAGTCGAAGTACTGTAGTTTGACTTACCTGACCGTCCCCACGGTGGCGGGTCGACTGTGGCGGCTCCCCTCTCAACTCCGCTTACTCCTCTTGGCGAGCTGGAATTCCGGAGTTGACGGGAGTGCTTTCGGGGATCGATTTATCGTGTCTAGGCGAAACGCGATAAATCGATCCCTGAAACACTACCCGCTGATATGGCGGATAGTTAGCCCTATCCTTAGATTCGGCTACTGCTGATCTCTGCACTCATTTGGAATCTCAGTGAAGCCAGTGGAACTCTGCATGGGCACTGGGGTTCACATCAGCAGATCCCCATACAAGACTTAGGCCTGTGTAATGCAACATACATACACTAACTTGTGGCAGATAATAGTATTGTAATATGAAGCTATATATTATAATATTGTTCTAATTATATTCCAGATTGCAGTATTAAATAACCATGAAGAACTGATTCAGTTGCTGCTGGATAAAGGAGCAGATGCTACTGTTAAAAATGAGGTAGCTAAAAACATTTTTTTTTTTTTAAAGATTTTTAAAAAAATCTTTAAAAGATTTTGAATATGGCATTGTTTTGTCTTTCAGTTTGGCAAAGGTCTCCTAGAAATGGCTAGAGGTTTTCACAGACACGTATGAACAATTATTTTACATATTGATTTCCTGGTTTCTACTGGTTTTGCTTTTTAAAACCCTTCCCTTTGCCTTAATCTTTCTGCCTTTTTTTTGGTTTAGAGTGTGGTCAGCTTGTTAGAAGAACATAAGAGAAAATTAAGTGAGAGCAGCAGTTTTCCTTCACCACCTCCTGGCTCATAAGCATGTGAGGTAACTAAATAAAAGAAAAAGGAGAGTGCTTTCTCTACCAGTAAGGTGAAAACATGAAGACTGGCCCTTGGTTAAGTACTAGAATTTGCTTGTTTTACTTTATACTGTTCGGTTGTTACAGATTCTTGGATGCTCATTAAAATGTGTAGCTCAGCTTCTTCAGGATGTTGTCTTGTATCTAAATATATATGTACTAGTGTAAAAGCCCGTGGACATGGGCCAACAGTAACGCCCCCCCACTCCAAGCCCCTCCCCACTTAGCCCCCCCACTCCAAGGGGGCCCCCCCACTCGCTCAGCCTCTCCTACCCCCTATGGCCCCCCTGCTCATTCAGCCTCCCCTCCCCCTGCTCGTTCAGCCTCCCCTCTCTCCCCCCCGCTCAGCTCTCTCCCCCTCCCCGACTCCAACGGCCCCGGCTAGGCTGGGCGCAGCTGGCCGGGCCATGCCCGGACGCCTCCGCCCCGCCAGCCCAGCGCCCCCTTCCCGCGCCCCACCCGGCCAGAGCCCCCTGCCTGCATCTCCTGCGCCCAGCCACCCTCCTGCCCGAGGCCCCTGATCCAGACCCTGCTTTCCTCTCAGCGGCTACGCTGGGCGGCCATGTTGTGCTGCCGAACTACAACCCCCAGCATGCCGTCTGGGCCTTCTCTACTGTGCATGACGGCTTCACACACACTTTTCTAGTCTTTTATTATATAGGATGTTGTACTGCCATTGTTCCCCAACACTACTTTATATTCTCATGCATTTACAGTTAGATGTAAAACAAAATAATGTTGTCATAAATGTAATTTGTATATCATTCCCCTTCCTATTCTAAGCCCTTCTCAGAGGTCATGACAAAGATTCTTTTTCACATATTTTTTATTACTACTTCCCTCTTTTTCTTTTCCTTTGTCCCCTTGTAACTGTCACTCTGGCTAGAGAATATTCAGTAACGCTCACTGATGCCTGTTGTTGTCACTCTTAAAATAGCTAGGAAGTCCCTTCTTTCTCCCTAGGAAATGAGCATCTTGCTTGTGCAGCATGCCCAGAATCAGCCATAGGAGTGAAGGACTTAGTTTAAGTCATAAGAACTGTAATATCCTTCCAGGATAATGTGTTAGGTTAGGAAGGTGTATGTAATAAATTAAGTTGAAAGGTGGATTTCAGGGTGGAAGCTGCGTTGTGACATTAACTGTAACTATTATCTGATGTAAATAATCAGGGACCTCCTCATTCACAGTCTTGCAGCATCCGGGGACAACTAACATACATGCACAATCTATCCTGCTGTAGAAACTAAATGAAGTCCAGGCATTTAAGTTTTATCACAAAATAAACAGCCTTATAGCCACTTTCAAGGGATTGACCTCACCGCGTTTACTTTGTGGTAAAAGTAAAGTGCTTGGTCTTCACTGTGTTTTTGGGATAGCTCATGTGTGTTAGTTACCTTTTTCAGTAGAGAAGACCAGGCCTATACTGGGGAGGTAAGAGGAAATAATCACTAGAGGTATAGTCTAATTGTCACTAAGGGCTTGTCCTCACTAGCGGGGGGGATCAACGGCAGATACGCAATTTCAGCTACGTGATTTGAAGTTTGCGTATCAGCCGCCGACTTACTGCCTGTCCCCACGGCGGCAGCAGTTGGCGGTGTGCTCCCCCGTCGACTCCAGCTTGCGCCTTCCGGCAAGCTGGAGTTCCAGAGTCGACGGGGGAGCTGCGGGTGATCGATTTATCGTGTCTTAACCGCGGTAGTGAAGACGAGCCCTAAAGGTATAGTCTATCAGCTTTTTGGAGTTCAAACCTAAAGAATTCCAAAGCATTAATGCACCATTTAATCTCGTCTGGTCAGCAAATAATGTTTTATTATTTTAAAAATTGCTCATAACTCTTGCATTCACAATATAGTATACAAGGTATTAGTAAACCCAGAAATGGCTAGTTTGAGCTAAATAGTGATAAGCTTTAAATAAATAATTAATAACACTTAAAAATCAATACAATTTTAGTAGCAGCCACTGTAAACTGTACAAATTGAGATAAATGTTGATTAACTATCAACAGTGAGTAAACTAGTAGCAGAGTTTTATAAAATTTGCACAATGAGAAGACCATTTAAATGTAATTAAAGTACTCTTAAGTTTGTAGAGGGGAGAGTGCGCATCAATACTATTTACTGACAATTTTCACATGGTAATTTATAGTTGATTTTTTTTATATAAAACATATCCACACAACTATATTTTGATCGTCTTCTGCACGCAGTCACTTTTAAAATATACATTGATTGATTGACATTAAAATGTAGATGCTTTCCTTTATCATGATATGTTGCAATAATTTCCTTTCTACAATGAAATATTGCAATGGGGCACATCAGTTCTCTCAGGTGTAAATGTGAACTTTTAAATGTCAACCATTGTACTTTCTGTCCTGTTGATAATGCCATCATATGACTTTAAAGCATAAGCTGCAGTTGCTTTTGATTTACCTTTATATTGAAACACAAAGTATGCTGCCACAAGAAAGAACTTTCTTTTTGTGGGGTGGGCTAACCAATGTTAGACTGGTATTTTTTAACCTTTAAGGTACCAAGAATGCCATTGTGGATTGTTTTTTTCCAAATGATGCCAACATTTCCTATCCTTCATGCTATGTTGTTTTAAGCAGTCCAGTTGCCCAGCAGTACTGCAAATATAGATGTAATTTACTAAAATTAAAAAAATAAATGTATGCTAAAATTCTATTAATTAAAAAAAAAAAAAACCCCAATAACTTGCAGTTCCTGTAAGAAGATTGATAACAAAGAGACTGTGCTATCAGAAATATTTTCTTCATTAAGGAAGAACTTCTTTGTGACTCTTCTTTCCTGTTCAGGTTTTATGGAGCAGAACGGGCTTTGGAAGATGCCTGAAGGGCTGCGGGGGGAGGGAGAGGGCGGCGGAAGGGGAAAATGCAAGAGTTATGGGATGTTCCTCCGTTTGTGCTATTTCTTCTAGAAGCCAAATCCATCTTTTTTAATCCAAAAAACATTCCTAGTTCTTTCCAAGACAAAGATAATGTCTGCAGTGAAAATTCTGTTCTCTTAATCCAGCCTTTCAAAAAACTGTCAGCCAACTGATATGATTCATATTTTGCTGTAGATGCTAACATTCTTTTCCACTCTATTTACCTTTGTAAGATGTAAAGTTGAAATGGAACCATGAAAACAATAGTACTATTAGGTGGCATGGCAATTAACAAACAATTAATTGTTTTTATACTTATCCTCTTAATGTACATTTTTCCAGGGATGGGTTGTTTACACATCTATCATCTAATACAGGATGTTTTATCTCTCACTTTGTGCTGGAAGGAAACTAGACTATTTCTTACTCTTCTGTCTGTCATTTACATTTTATTTGACAATCTTTTCTCCCTTTATAATGAATTTATTCAAATAGCAGGGATCTATGAGGTGAATCTAAAGGTGAAGAACTATATGGAGTTACAGGGGGAGAAGGGATCAAATTTTGTTGTTGTTTTTAGTTTGCTTTTTTAAAAATGTAGGAAATTACACACACAAAAGTTTTAGAATGTTACTGAAGTTGCAAACAGAAGCACTGAAAAGGAAATACCAGAATTAAAGTTGCTTGTACAATCTTAATTCAGCCCTTTTATCCATATGCATCAGGAAAAGTTTTTAATTACATTTACATACTGTTTTTCCACAGTACCTCCTATATAATGTTAAAAACAAGTATAGCAGTAATGTATATATGAGATGTACCGGTCTACTAACAGAGCAAGGTCTGCAGCTGGGTTGCTCTGCAGCTGGGAGGGAGTTGGAAGCTTCTTAAACTAAAGACAGACTCACATAGTGATGAAACACAAGTTGTTTAAGGAAATTTCAGGATACCCAAAAATATGACACCAAAGCTAGCTATCTAGCCTGCCTAAAGCTGCTCCTACCCCTTAGTAAGAGAAAAGCAGATAAACTGTTCCTTCAATATTAATGTAATTTTTGTTCTGCAAATGCTTTAGCAAGGAATGTTGTATGAGAAATTAAGTTTATGTTAGACAGCTATGTTTCTTTCATATGCTCAGTAAGCTATTTCAAATGCAGCTTTAAAAATGGGAGCTTGTAGCTCTATGGCTCCCAATGGCTAAAGAAAACACTATTTGTAGACAAGTTTTTTCCATTAGTTTACTATATATAAAGATGGTAGTTCAAACCCCTATATATTTTATTTTTAAATTAAGTACATATTTAGAAAATATCTGCATACATGTATAACAAAAAAGTGCCTGTGATATGCTAATGTATAACAGAATTAATTTTGTTACTTGTGAAATTTTACGGTTATTTAGAGTGTCTAAATTAAATAATTGACATACCTACCAAAGAACAATGCTATCATACTGATTTCTTAGGTAGTATCTTATATTTTTTTCTTGATGTGGTGCTTGCATTTTTTCTAAATCATTAGTTAATTACACAAGACAAAACAAATATGTTTACTGTTTATTAAATATAGCATTCTTAACAATGAATAGAGTGTCCGGCTATTGAACATTATATTGTGTTCACTTGTAATACCTTAAAATAACAAATTCTATAAGAAATGTGTACAAAAGTAACACAAACTGTTATATAGCTGTGTGTGTGGAAAAAGTTAAGCACATTTAAGTATAACTGAAGCATGATAAATGAATGGTTCATAAAAAGTAATGTGCTGATTTATGTAGCTTTAATCCTCAGATCATACTGTGCTAAATGGTCTGCAGTTAAAATTACCTATCAGTTGCTACATTTTTTTTTTAGAATAGCACCTTTTTTCCAGAGTCTAACCTAGTGAAAACATGCCCTGTATTTTTATATATCCTGCCTTAAAGTGCTTTTGAAATATTTTTCTGTGACTGCTTTGTTAATGACTGTTTATAGTCACTGGTCACACTTTTTAATGCTTTGTTTAAAAACATAAATAATTAATACATACAAAAGTCTTGTGTTGGTTTGAAATAGATGTGAATGTATATTGGAAAGGCATATTCAGGTATGTTGGAGAAGCATACACCATGCAGAAGAGAGTATGCAAAAACAGGAATTTGACTGAGGTGAAAGTTTATGAGATGACTTAGATGACGTGTAGCACTTTAATGGTTTTTAAAATGCTTTGTAAATGCTAACTAATTAAGCTTCAAAACTACCCTATGAATTGGGTAATTTAATTATTGCTATATCCATTTCACAGATGGGGAAAACTGATGCTGAGAGGTTAAGTAACTTGTACAAGATGAAAAAGAGAAATCGGTATCATGAGAAGGATGAAAATTCAGGATCTTTCTATTCCTACTCCCATATTTAAACCATTAAACCCCTTGCTCTCTTAAATCTGTAGTAGATTAGTATTTTATTTCTTTTACTGTTAGCTAAATTCATGTTTAGTTATATTTTGCGAATGTGATTATGATCCATAGGGGCATAATCTCTTGTGGACAGATTTATTTAGTTGCTGTTCTGTTGTTTGTAGAATGAGTTCTGGCACTAATGAGTTTACAAAAGTAAATTTCCTAGTGTACTAAAAGATAATTAACAAATGAATCTTCCTTAAACTTTATTATAAATGTCTAAATGCATTAAAAACAAACTATAACTAGTAACATTTATTGGGCATTAGCAAATAGCGCAATAACATTACATTTTCAAATAATCAGAACCAAACAGAACTGATGCTAAAAAAAGTAGCTGCCAGGGAAAAAAACATGTACAGCAGCTTTGAACAAACTAGGCATGTAAAAGAAGACAGGTGGAAAAATCACACTTGTATATGAAAACTTGTAGCTATATAAAAGCAACACCTATGATTGCTAAAACTGAAAGATATTAGATGGGAAAAACCCATATCTGTCTCTGTTTTATACAGTTTTTGTACTTCACATATTTAGTAATTTTCACTGGTTTATTGATAGTCATTTGTACTTCCAGTCCCATACACTAACATAATGCACCCTTTATGCATTGCTCTGTGGAGAGCACATGTACGTGCTCTTCCCCAGGTTCTATGAGGGTGTTGTTTACCAGTAACAGCAGCAACAAAGGTTTAAGTTTTTACCTCTCTAGAATGAGGGAATGCTTTCAAAGTGTCCAGATCTCTCTGGCATTCCCCAACCAGGACATGAATCAGCAAGTGTCAAGTAGGTCATACATACTTATATCATAGCCGTTAGCTGTAAAATTAATCTCAAAATATGCTTGAGCTGTGTTGCTTTAAGAAGTTTAAATGTTTAATACCCTTTGATATATAGCCCCCTGTTTAGTCAGCTGTTTTAAGTAGTTTTGTTTATAAGTTGGTTAAAGGTATTTTTCAGAGATTTCTCATGCAGACTTAAGATGAACCCTGGGATAGCAAGAGTTGTCTTATTAGTGATGATGCATCATCTTACTGCAGGTCATATGAGCAAAAAGAAAGATCATATGGAGGTCAATCTTAAAGTATCAAGACTTAACTGTTATGGTTCAGATTAGTTTTAACCATCTATGATCCCTGTAAATCTGTTTTATCCGCATGGGTGTTAACAGAGGATCTGATCCTGTATTAAGAGCCATACACACAACCTCACTGCATTCATGAAGCATTTGTAAATTTGGCATTGCAATATTCATGCTAGGAATTCCAGCTTGTTCAAGGGGTATTGCTTAGAGATGCTGGTTACACTTTAAGGTTCCATTTATAAATAGTTTTAAAAAGGTTAGTGGGTGATTAACAGATACTTTGATACATGGCTAATCAATCGTTATAGAATCCAACAGGTTAATTGGTAACTTGTGATTTAGAGCCATCTATTGATGTGCTTATAAGGGCTGGTTGTCACTACCGGGGGGATCGACAGCAGATACGCAACTTCAGCTACGTGAATCACGTAGCGGAAGTTTGCGTATCTGCAGCCGATTTACCAGCCATCCTCATGGCGGCGGCAGTTGGCGGCGTGCTCCCCCGTCGACTCCAGCTTGCGCCTCTTGGCGAGCTGGAGTTCCGGAGTCGACAGGGGAGCCGTGGGCGATCGATTTCTCGCGTCTTCACAAGACGCGAGAAATTGATTGCCAAAAGATCGATTGCTACCCGCCGATCCGGCAGGTAGTGAAGACCAGTCAGTCCTTAAAGTGTAACCCATACACCTTCTGGGTGTGGTGTTCTGTCCCATCTAGTGGCACTGAGACCACTTAGAGATTAATGAGTCTGCTCTACAGCCTTAGCTAATAGGCATATGGCTTTTAGGTGATACAGTAGAGGGTCATGCACTAAACTCCAGATGATGATGGTGAGGGGATGTTGCTCTGGTTTTAAAAAAATTTCAAACCAATCATGCAACTTCTATTCCTCTATATCATGTTAAATTGTTCTTGCTAGTACATCTTTCACAAAAGTAGACTTAAAGAATCACACATGTATCACCCTAATAAGCCTTAGCACCACTAAAGAATTCCAATTCAAATCATTAACTTCCTTGCAGCAGTTTGATTTGTACATTGTGTGCCACTTTGTCACATAATTTTGCCAATTACAAAGGACAATGGCCTTTAGTTTTAGTTTACAATACCCAGTGAAGTTATGAAGGCATAAAAGGGTTTCCTCTGTAAGTAGGCATTATTTTCTTATATTTTGTTGATTGTGTGGTTCATGTGATGGCGAACTTGAAGAAATTTAGATTGTAAGGCAGTGTACACTCTTCACTCTGACAGGTTTAAGAATAGCAGCCCTGTTAGTCTGTATCCATAAAGAAAATGAGGAATACTTGTAGCACCTTAGAGACTAACCAGTTTATTTCAGCATAAGCTTTCGTGGGTTATAGCCCACTTCATCTATGCATCCGATGAAGTGGGCTATAGCCCACGGAAGCTTATGCTGAAATAAACTGGTTAGTCTCTAAGGTACTACAAGTATTCCTCATACTCTTCAGTCTGTTTACATATTTTGACAAGGAATCATTTTTTATATACTGGCCAAAAATCCTTCTTGGTGCATCTGCCTGGAGTTACACCAAAGAAGAATTTGTTTCCTGGTGCTTCTTAGTCTTGAAATATCTTATTTTCAGAAAGAATTAGGTTGTAAATTTCAGTTGCAGGCTCTGAAAAATTAGCCTCTCAGCTCCTGAGACCACTATTTTATATAGGCCCATAATTTGAGTCCTTCACAATCTGCTGGAATAACCTTTTCATTGAGAAATCAAGAAAGAGTTGCAAAAACAAACAAAAAATCCCCAATCCTCTCTAAAACCCCTTTATGGGGCTTACAGACATAATTTTTAGTACTCTCCATGCTTCCTTTGCAGGCTATGAATCAGCAATTAAACAGTATTTCCATCACTGCACAGAATTATGCAGGGAAGCTAATACATAAATAAGGAAATAGACTAAAAAGAAGCCATATTGTCTTCTATTGTATTAGAAACATGGGGAAAACTTAATGTTTGCCAAAGGCTAAGGAAGAAAAAATATTTACTTAATGTTGTTGGGATTTTCTAAAAGTGTAACATTTTCATAGAATACTTTACATGTGCAAAGCTCTCAAAAATACTGAGTACTTTCCTATCTCAGAAGAGTGTTATTGCAAAGAAAAAAATACAGAAGATTTTGTGTCCTTTTAATATTAATAGAAGTTTTAGGACTATGTCCCTGCATATCATACTGAAAACTTACTCTAGTATAATCTGAAGGTTCAGGTGCCAAGCTGTTGTAAATTATTACAGATCCATTAAAGTCAACAATGCTGCTTTAATGTACACCAGCTGAGGCGTTAACCCTTAGGTAAAATTCTAGCCCCACTAAAGTCATTGGGAGTGTTGCCATTGACTTCAATTTGGCCAGAGCTTCACACATAGGGCTTGTCCTCACTGGGGGGGGGGGGGGGGGACACTAACTATAAAGTTTTGAAGCATAAGCTTTCGTGGGCTAATACCCACTTTGAAAAATCTGTGGCCAGCAGAGTTAAGCACAATAAGGAGGTTTTCAAAAATACATTAGGAACAAAAATAATCCTGAAAATTCTATTGGTCCATTGCTATTCAGCTACGTGAAGTTTGCGTATCTGCCGCCACCTTACCGCTCGTCCCCATGGCGGTGGCAGTCGGCGGTGCGCCTCCCCGTCGACTCCAGCTTGCGCCTCCTGGCGAGCTGGAGTTCTGGAGTCGACGGGGGAGCTCCGGGCGATCGATTTATCGCGTCTTAGCGAGACGTGATAAATCGATCGCCAGAAGATCGATCTCTGGCAGCGCTAGTGAAGACCAGCCCTAAGTCTTTAAACGTTATCAGAAATACAGAAATATTTTGACATGGTGTAATCAATGGGAGCCTAAAAAAGGACTAGGAAAGGAATGAAGTGTCCATATGAAACCTAGTGTGTTTTAACAGTGATGTGTTTTCCTAATTCTGGCAAAAGACCAAGATGCCACTGCTAGGAGTAATGAGTTAAGGCTTTTAAAAACAAAACAAAAATACCTATCCAAAATTCACAAAAAGGCTGTTTAAATGGCCACAACAGCACCTGGTTTTGGTGTTTGCCAAATCCAATATAAAAAAATTAGAGTGCCATCCTCAGATAGTCTCCATGTTTATCATAAATATTTTGTTAGCATTTTCCAGAATGTCTTATAAATTAAAGCGCTGGTAATTTTATTAAACATGCATATTTTAGGAAGTGAAATGTCTTTCAGGAGGAATCTATTTTGGTGTATTTGTTTTGTTAGTAATGTGGATTTAGTTAGCTGTTTAGTTCATCCATAAACCTGGCTGCTATATTGTTGCCTTGATACAGTGGAGACTGAGAAAGTTAAACAAAAAGAATGAGGAGTACTTGTGGCACCTTAAGATGAAAAGCTTTATTTGGGCATAAGCTTTTGTGGGCTAAAACCCACTTTATCAGGTGCGTGGAATGGAAAATACAGTAGGAAGATATATATAGATACAGAGATGCTAATTTTCCTCCTTCTGTTACTCACATTTTCTTGTCAACTGTTTTGAAATGGACCATCCTTATTATCACTACAAAAGTTTTTTTCTCCTGCTGATAATAGCCCACCTTAATTGATTTGTCTCGTTAGTTGGTATGGCAACCCCCATCTTTTCATGTTCTCTGTATGTATATATATTTTCCTACTGTATTTTCCACTCCAAGCATCTGATAAAGTGGGCTTTAGCACAAGATGCCACAAGTACTCCTAATTATTTTAGTTGATACAGACTAACACAGCTACCACTCTGAAAAGTAAGTAGAGTTACACTCACTGAAATGAGATCCAAAGGGTCTCTACGTTTCTTTCTGCTTGAAGAAACAAAAACTATGAACAAACAGGAAACTAACCCATTGTTGACAATAATGTTAGTAATGGCTCCCACTTAGTCCCTTTCAACTTGTAGTGAAAAGAAGAGTTTGTTGATAGTGTAGGTGAAACAAACTATTTTACCAGTGTTACAGAAAGTGTGGAAGGGACTTCACATAATGTGCACACACACTCATGTTTCCTGTAGCAGTGTTGAAGATGAATTTGTTGCATCTACACTCAACGTGAAAGTGTTTACACCACTAGTTGGATTAGGTTAGAGTGGTGGGAAAAGATAGGGAGGAGCTGTCACTGTGACCCTTTGCCGCAGTATGGCTATTTTCCTAATATAATTTAACCCACATGTGGAGCAATGGTCAGTAGTAGCTTGATTGCTTATCACTGTAAAAGAGATGATCCACCACATGGTGATTTGAGGAAATTAAAGCAGGACTTAAAAAATTCCTCTAACAATTTCAGCTGTGTGAATTAAGAAATACAAATCAGAAATCATAAAGGAACTGGTTTCCAATCTCTGCTTTTTGATGAAGATTCAATGTACAGACGAAGGACAAAAGTAGCTTTTCTTTTTACATTGAATGGTGGTCAAGAGAGATGAAGCTCCTGTCCACGTTTTCAGATACCTCATGTCTATATACTAACTAAAGTATATCTTTTTAACACTTTGTTCACAGGAATATGAGTATTTTGGAGATTAAAAAGGGGGAAATCCATCAGAAACAGGCAGAATAACATTTTAGAAGTTAGATACAAAACAGCAGTAAATATGTAAAATACAGTTGATAAGGCAGAAGAAATGCATATAATCTATTTGTAAAAATTATTTGTAAATATAGCATCTTAGTGTTTACAATGTATTTGACTGTATAAGCTATATTGCATAGTAAGATGTCACTATCTTGTATGATATTGAATGTATCTAATTACCAAAGCATCAAAAATATAATTACATTGGAAGGCCTGAATCTACATTGATACGGAATGATTGTGTTGTGTTTGATAGAACCGTGAGCTAAAAATACAATTTTATGATGTATAGTATTTTTCCAAAACAAATATGCTCTTTTTTAAAGCACAGATTTCCTGACAATTTCAAACAGTGATACCAGGCCTCTTGAAATTACAGTACAACTAGTAAAAGTTATTTTGGTTAAACAGATACGTTATACATTTGTGTGCAGATATCGGGCATTTCACTGTATTCCAGAAAACATGGCTCACCCTGATGTAATCATTCAAAGGTTTGTTATAAACAATTGAGATCACTAGAGTTGTTTATCCATTGATTTATCCATGAGTATCCATACTCTATAAAGAATAGATCAAAGCTAAACACTCTATATAAGACACAAAGGAGAATGTTTCAAGTTCACTAAAATATTATAAAAAAAGGCTTCCTTCCTAGGAAAACTCAGCTATGGTAAAAAAAAATATCTACTACAGTGCACTGCACTGTAATAAATATTAATCATAAATTAATAATTTACAAGTACCTGAGCAAGTACATGAGCACCATAGCATAGCACAGCACCAAAAGCAGTAGCTCAGAGTTCTTAAAAATAATGGTGTTTTAAACGTTAAAAATTCTAAGTATTGTTATTTTTTTTAAACCCAATCTAGTTGGAGTTTAAAGATAGTGCAAACTTCTGTCTTCACTTTTTTCAGAAAGGTGTCAGATATTCTTGTCATTTCACATAGGCAGTGTTGCTGGATCTTGGCACTTGTGGATGTTTAGGTGCAGGTCTGTTTAAAAAAATGAGAAATATATCAAATGAAAATGTCAGAAATTGTTAAACTTCTGTTTTTAATTTTGGTGTTAGGAGGTATAACTTAATTCATTCAGCAACAAAGGGATTTACCAATTTTATCTTCACTTTGTGAAGAAGAAGCACAGAACTTTTATGTTGGAAAAATGTAGGACATCCAACGTCTTTTGAAGCCATCATCAGATCTGCTCTAGTGATAGAAGCAGATTCCTTGCGTGCCCTCTGACCAGTGGCAGAACTAGGCTTCAGTTTTAGGTATGTGTTATAACCTTCCTTCGCTCCCTACGGGGTCACTTAACGTAGGACACTTTACAAGAATGCCTCTTAGTTCTGTACTGTAGCTACCAGGTCAAAGATGTGTGGGTGGCCACCTTGAAGTACTGTCACTGCTTCTTAAGAGCATCTCACTGGGACGCATACTACAAAATACACGGTCTTAGAGGAACTCCTCTCTCCCTCCCATGGATCTGCCACATGGACAAGTAATACTGGTAAGTTAAGAGCTATGCATAATATACAGAATTATTAGGAAAGTAAAACATTATTTTGGTTTTATTTTTCAATTTTCTGAGCTGGGCATTGCACTAGGTGCCTCAGGGTAGAACTGCTATTGCTTCCAACTCCATTATTTTTATTTCTTTGAGACTCATTTTTTTAATGTGTAGAAGATTTAAACTAGGGTTAGATGATACAATAATAAAATGGGAATTTGGAAGTTAATGGAGCCTTATTTACACTAGATCCTCCACTGGTGCTACCATTGGTGGAGATGAACCGGTGTTAACATGGGTGAGAATTTCTAGATAAAGGATGATAAAACTTCCTAATGAAGATAAGGTCTAGGAGGTACCCTTTAAAATGCCACCCAAAAGGATTAAATGTTTGTGTGTGGAGGTGGTATGGGGACTGAGATGGCTCAGGGAGGAATATAATGAAGATTTTCAGTGTACATTTCCTTCATACAGGGCTACACTAGTCCAACCTGCCCCCCCCCTATAAAATATGAGTCTCTGTTAAATTGCTATCATCTTTCAAAAAGGTGACAATGCTATCATCCCCAGTTCTAGTCTGCAGCAGCACTGTGCTGTTTGAAAAGGCTAGCTACTGGATTCTTTCAAACAGCTGTTGTAAGAGACACCTCTTTTGTGCTACTTAAAAATTTTCAGAATCACACTTCAGTATCTCAGTTTGTGTTGCAATATCACTATCGGCTTGTTTGTTCACTTTTTTTTGGCAGGGGATAGGGGTTTGTAAAAACAAACACTTATCTTACCACACAGTTTTTCCTCATAAAAAAATAACTGCAATGTCCTGATTTTGAAAAAAAATATTATTTGTTTTTCTTTAATGGGCATGGATTAAATCGTTTGTTGACACAGAAACTACAAAACAAAGCTCTGAAGCTTCTAAACAATTTTCTGTATCTACAGTATGGATGATTTTACTGCAAATATTTGCAATGTCTGTTTGAACTTATCTTGTATGTTTTTAGTTTAATTTTGTTTAATTCACCAATTTTTTCCCCAAGTAATGTAATGAAATCTTTGCATCCTTTGTGACACTAAATTTCGGAACCACTGCCAACTGCATTACTTTCTGGTAATGTTGAAACTATAAAATAATGGCAAACTTCCTTATAGGAGATGCCTGCCAATAAAGCATTGTTGATGCAGCAGAATATTATCTTAATGTGCAAAGTTATTGCATGCATTGTTTCATTCATTATATAAGATCATATAGATCTTGCCTGAGTTTTGCCTTCATGAAGGCTGTAGCGTAATGTTCTCTATCTCTTTCTGGTGCTTCTTGTCACAGTCTTTCATCATCAATCCTTGCAGGTGGTCAGACTAGATCAGTGGTGTCCAATAGAAATTCGATGCTAGCCACACTTGTGATTTTGAATTTTTCTTATTAGCCTCATTATAAAAAAAGCCACATGATTTAGCCACAATTCAATAGCCTATTAGCTACATGTGGCTAGTGGTGAAGGTATTGGACACCGCTGGACTAGATGATCGTGATGGTCACTTCTGACCTTAAAATCTGAATAATGTACAATATGAAATTACCATTACATAAGAGTTTAAAAACTAAAATGAATTAGATATTTAAAGACATCCTCAGCTGA
Organism: Sternotherus odoratus; assembly: GCA_032164245.1. NCBI lineage: Eukaryota > Metazoa > Chordata > Testudines > Kinosternidae > Sternotherus > Sternotherus odoratus. Next base: position 89,089,772 of record JAVMKO010000005.1, on the reverse strand, counting down.
GATAAAATGGCATACCTCCATTGGAAAAAGAAATACAGCTAATTTATTTACAGTATCTGAAAATCTGGCCCGATCTTTCACATATTTTGTAAACACAGAGAAAATGATTGCTGTGTATCTTGGTAATAAATAAAGATACTGTACAATGGTATTTTATGTGTAGTTAGAATGTAACTCACTATGGTCTAATATCTCATTGCTATATAATAGATGTCGTCATTTGTGATCTCCTCTGTGATATACTTGTTTACTACCAGAGTAAGATACAAACACAATGCTAATCTATATACATAAAAGTCAAATGGTGTATGCGTGCGTGCATGCGTGTATGTACGTTCCCTTACTCCTTCCACACAGTTTCAGCTAGAGACTTGAAATTTGGTACAGTTATAGGCTTTAGGGTCCTAATCAGGGTAAGAATCGAAAATTTTTCAAATCTCACCTCTGATGCCCCCTAGGGGTGAAATTCTTTAAAGCCCATTCATACCAGCTGGGCAGCAGGTTAACACCTGCTGTTCTCTGTGACATAGTTATGATGTAATAATACCCCCCTCCAACGGACCCCACACTCACTCAGCTCTCTGCCCCCTCTCCCCCTCCAACGCCCCCCCCACTCGCTCAGCTCTCTCCCCCCTCAGGTAAGAATCAAAAAATTTTTAAATCTCCCCCCCCACGCCACCGCCCCCCCACTTGCTCAGCTCTCTCCCCCCTCCCACGGCCCCCCACTCGCTCAGCTCTCTCCCCCTCTCCCCCTCCAATGGACCCCGCACTCGCTCAGCTCTCTTCCCCCTCCCCCCCTCCGACGGACCCGAGCACCACCGGGTATTTTTGCTAGTATATTTATATAGGTAAAGGAATTGCACAGAACCTTATTTGATGATGGACCACTTAAATGGAAAGGATGGTGGTTTTTCTAAAAATATGGGAAGTCAGCTCTAAGTAAGAGAGTCTTGAGTTCTAGTAAAGTATTTGCTATAGGTCATAAACATTTTGATTAGCAAAACTAACCTTACAGGAGTAATGTGAGGCACAAGTTTCTGATGTCCAAGTATTGGGCTGGAGGCATTGTTAAACCGAGCAGTTTTGTTCAGAGGATTTGCTGGCAAAGGTTTTTGAGGAGGGTTTGGTTTGAGAGTTTCCTATAAAAAGATGCATCAGATCATTAATCTTTGTAAACAAAATGAAAAAATAAACACTTGATTTTAAATGGAGTTGTTTTAGACTATTTTGTATGTTGTAGATAGAACACATGCAACATTTGTTGTTGTTTTATTAATTTTTTTAATGCTTATCAGAGAAATGCATTTTAAGTCTAAGTATATCATACAATGTCCAAATTATAGAATGTATTATTTACATTTCAAATGTGGTTGATTGCAATTTTCCAAATATTTTATGTTGCATATTTTCAGAACCATGGTGTATGTACTTAGACCAAAAGAACTTTAACTTAACTTTCCTCCTGCAAACTTTTTAGATAACTTAACTTTCCTCCTGCAAATGTAGTAATTTCATAATCCATGTTTTGGACTGTGGGACATATTCTGTTCTCAGTTATGCTCATGCAATACAAAAGAAATTAGAAAATCAAGGGAGGGAAGGTAACAACAATGCAATTAGACCAAGAACGAATTTAGTTCATTGTGTCCACATATGTTTATAAGAGTAATCTTTAAAGGTTTTTTTTTTTTTTTAAATGAGCTTCTACTATTTTTTATTGGCTTATGATACATAAGGGATTTCTTTTTAGGATTTTGACCCTATGATGCAAGGGATTTCTTTTTAGGATTTTTCCTTCTCTATGTTTTTATTTTAGAAATTTTGGGAATAACAAATCTGATCTTCATTATCTTTGTGGGAGAAGCTCTGATGGGTCTCATTGCATGTGTATTGTGACTTCACTCCTTTATTGCAGAAGCAGTGGTATTAAAAAGACATTTTTTGTCCATTTTAATTAATCATTCAAAGTTAGCAGGTGTTAACACAAAACTAAACAAAACAAAGTTTCAAACAACTTGAGTAAACATCCCCTCCTTTTTCAGTTGCTCAGTTTTCATTTGTTTAACTCACATGTCATAATTTCACTAATTCTTCTGATAGGCTTGGTCTACACTAGGGGGAGGGTTCGACCTAAGATACGCAACTTCAGCTACGTGAACAACGTAGCTTAAGTTTGCGCATTTTAGGCCAACTTGCCTGCCATCTTCATCGCGGCAGCGGGCTCCCCAGTCGACTCCAGCTTGCACCTTTTGGTGAGCTGGAGTTCCGGAGTTGATGGAAGTGCCTTTGGCGATCGATTTATCGCATCTGGATGAGATTCAATATTCAAATTCAAATTCACAGCGGGGAGCCCGGCGGGAGCTGTCAACTCCCCCCCACCCCCCCCCCGCCCGGCTCCCTGCAGGGGGAGCCGAGCGGGGGGGGGGTTGACAGTTCCCGCCCAGTTCTCTGCTGTGGGGAGCCCGGCGGGAACTGTCAAACCCCCCTACCCCGCCCGGCTCCCCCTGCAGGGAGCCGGGTGGGGGGAGGGCGGGGAGTTGACAGCTCCCGCCAGGCTCCCCGCTGCGGGGAGCCGGGCGGGAGCTGTCAACTCGCCCGCCGGGCTCCCCGCTGCGGGGAGCCGGGCGGGAGCACCCGAATAACGGATTTCGGATGCATCGGAAATTTTGTCCGTTGCATCCGAAGTCCGTTAAATCGGGGTCCGTTAAATCGAGGGTTTACTGTATCACAGTAGCTAATCTTACTCCATACAAGTCAATCTTGACCATCATCCAAAAGAATTATCAACTTCCTTCTTCAAAATGAAGGAATAAACCTTTTTCTTATCAGTTCGGTTTTGAGTGTGAAAAACAGATTTCATAAAAGGAAAATACGAGGGATATTGCAAATAGTAATGAAGTAATCAGCCATGTTGGAAAAAACAGCAATTTCTTGACAATATCTATGTGATGAGACTATAATGATGCTGCTTATTATGTCAATTATTGATACTAGCAAATGAAATTGTTCAAAATCTGGTAATTTTCAGTGACTATAAAATGGACAACCTGACATCAGTAGGAGACACAGTCTTTCTATTCAAATAAACCACAGTCAAGAAACCACATGTGCTAGATTGGCGAGAGAGAAGAAGAAATCATCTAACTGGGAGAAAATGCTCTAAGAAAAGAGTGGTCCTTAGGAGGAGAGAAAGGAATGTTTTTGAGAGAAGTGAAAGCAAAGAAGATGCAGCTTTTTTTGTTTTCGCATCTTTACAGTTGTGTTTCGTAGTCTAAGGGGTATCACAGGGAATACAAATTGACACAAGTCATGTCAAGTTATGGAAAAGAACATGGACATTAGCTTTGACCCTAGAGCTTCTGGCAACTTGTTAGTATGGCCCTCAGTATCACAAAGGTGATGCTTAATTGCTCAAGTTCTCTCTGCTAATAAGGTCCTTTCCCTGACCCTGTTTTTTCCCCCATACAGAGCCTCAGCTAAAAGTGTTTACGGATAGATTTTTCTCCAGTTTTAGATCAGTAACCTAGAGTTGAGTTCAGTATGTCAGGTTTTCATCTGTATTTGGGGAAAGGGCTGTTTTCAATAATGGCACTAGCTCTTGTTACAGCTGCACTTAAGAGAAAAAAAGTGTATTTCTTATATAGTAGGCAGCTATAAACAATGTATATCAACTTTAATTTGCTCCTTTGGTGTGTTCTGACCATGCTTATGGAAGAGGTTTCTAATCTAAAATGCACTGTGAGAAAGAGGGGCCTTTTATCAATCCAGCGAAGAAGGTACTTCAATGGATGACTGTGGCAGAACATGCAGACAGTAAATACAGGTCTGGCTCCTTTCCAACTATATCCTACAGCAGGGGTTCTCAAACTGGGAGTCGTGACCCCAGGGGTCAGGAGCTGTCAGCCTCCACACCCCAAACCCTGCTTTGCCTCAAACATTTATAATAGTGTTAAATATTTTAAAAGATGTTTTTAATTTATAAGTCGGGTCACCAATATAAAAGTTTAAGAACCACTGTCAGTAAGGATATCCTATAAGAAGTTGATTTAGATGAGATTGTGGTGTGGCAAAATAGCAATAGCATGCAACTGATTAACCAAGGAAAACATGAATGAACTTGACCTAAATTATGGAGTGGCGGCTGTGGCACTGCGATTGGACTCTGGAATAGACACGCGGCACCGGGGTTCCCTGGCACCAAAGCCTCCCCAGCCAGCCCAGCACCACTCATATTTGCCGGGACAGAAACGATGCAAGCCAGACAAGGTTGACCCACCTCTTCCGGTATCAGCGCCTTTGGCAATGCCCTCCTTACAGGCCTCCTTTGACGCCACAGATTCTGGGGCCCAAACCCTGACATACGGTATTGCCATGAGGCACATTTAATAGCTGCAGTGTCCGGCCTTCTGCCGGAATTACAACAAACCCTGCAGGATTTGCCGTTCGTAGGGGCCGGTCTATTCTCTGAGAAGACTGACTCCAGGCTTCAGAGCCTTAAGGACTCCAGGGTGATAATGTGTTCCCTAGGAATGCATATGCCTGTTACTCAGAGGAAGCCATTTAAGTTGCAGCCCTAGTGGCCCTATCCTCCACCTCGATACAGGCAGGACTTCTACAGGAGACATGGGTGAGGTGGTAGGAGACAGTCTAACAGTTGCCAGCCCGGGGAGACCCACAGGCCTTCCAAGTCTCCACAAGGGCCCAAGAAAAACTTTTGAAAGCGTGTCTGAGGACAGAGTACCGGACCTCAACAGGGATCCTACCCTACCCTTCCCGAACAGTTTATCCCATTTCCACTGTGCTTGGTCCCTTAGAACTACGGCCCATTGGGTTCTACGCATGGTAGAAAAGAGATACTCGCTCCAATTTTCTTTCTCCCCTTCCTCCCATCCTCCCTCCCTGTCCCTCTTCAGAGACCCTTCTCACAAGCAACTCCTTATGCAGGAAGTGCAAACGCTCGTAGCTATGGGAGCAATCAAGGAGGTTCCAAGGGACCTAAGGGGCAGGGGTTTTTACTCCCGTTATTTCCTAATCCCCTAATGCAAACCTGCGCGGACCCAACAAGTTTATGGTAAAGTTTAAGTTCCACATGGTATCAATCCCTGGATCTGAGAGACTGGTACGCCACCCTCGACATGAAGGATGCGTATTTCCACATAGCAGTCCACCTGGCGCACGGGCGCTTCCTTCGCTTTGTGGTCCACTGAGAACACTGTAAGTTCATGTCCTTCTATTTGGGCTATCCATGGCTCCCAGGGTGTTCACCAAATGTATGGCAGTTGTGGAAGCCTTCCTCCGTCGGCAGCGGATTTAAGTATTTCCATATCTCGACAACTGGCTCATCAGAGGTCACACCAGATATCAAGTGTAGACCCACATACACATGACAGTAGATCTGTTCTGTTGACTGGGCCACCTCCTCAACGTGTCCAGGGCACATCTCGCTGTCTGCCACTCTGAGAAGGGGTATGCAGAGCAGAACCTGGAGAGTCCTGCTGTGGCTGAGTGGCATGTGCTGGCAAGCTGTTGGGACCCTCGGTTCTTGTGGGAACTGACAATTCCAGTAGGTCTTACTTCCACTTTGCTTGCCCCCTGCCTTAAGGGATGGGCCCGAGGGGTCGTCACACAAAGTCTAACCCAACCAAACCTGGCTCGGGAAGGAAACATGGTACGGACAGTGCTCCATGACGCAGACCTGCTGCAGTGTTCACGAGAGCGCTTGCAACTCTCCGGTGTACCTTCTTATGTCTTGGTGGTGCCAATGGAATCAGGTTTGAAGTTGACAGTGGGACTCTCACCGCCGGTGATGGGTGGTGCGCTGTCGGCACTTCCAGTCAGTGATTGGACTCCACATGAGGTCAAGGCGCTTCTGCCATGAGGAACTTGTGGATGTGCTGAAGTAGAGTGTCACGAGTCCTTGACAGGAAGGACTTGCAGATATTAATTCCATTTCACAAATGAGGAAACTGAGGTACAGAGTGGCTTAATGTCTTGTCCAAAGTCATACAAGAAATGAAGCTGGAAAACCTCTTGTGGTATGTCTTCATTGCAGAGTTAAATCAGGATCTTACTCAGCATTGTCCTCGTTCCCTTTCTTTTCACATATAAAACTTTCAAGTTTGGTGGTGCTTTAGCTTGAGCTAACTGGCTTATCTGGGGCTGCAGAATAAAACTCAAGTGAAGCTTTCACTTTTACTAGTAACCTGCCCACTTTGCAGTGAGGACAAAGGCTAAATCACTCGAGTGCTGATACTTTTCCAGTGCCTGCCCACAATTCCTTGTGTATCAGTGTAGAAGGACAGAAAAAATCTCCCACAAGTCACCAGGAAAGAATCAGAATGGTTCTTCGGTTAACTGCAGTGCAAAGAACTATCAAAGGATATATCCTGAGAAGTTGTAACACAATATATATATGTGAGTACAGCTCCAGGGAGCGCGCAGTAATTCATCTGGAGATTTGCAGTGTGGCTGCACACACCCAGGTTGGGCTCACCTGGATGGTGATCACGTGAATTAACTGCAGCAAAGATGTACCTTTGATTTTCAGTCTTGCACTTCAGCCACAAGATGATCTCCTCTCACATGAGTAATGGTAAAAAGGATATTTATTTATAGGCAGGAGCAGCAATAATAGTGGTCGCTTGGCCAACATTCCCTTGTTTAAAGTCCCTTTCATCAACATACATAACCAAGAAAGGCAAACCAGAGAACACAGAGAACAACTCCACTGAAGATTTCAGTGTTTCCAGTATACTAAACTGGAAAATACCCTGGATGTTTACCCAGTTACAGAAAGGTTCCATGGTAAAGTTCTCACCTGTACTATATTGCAACCATGTTCTAACTTGGTCTTTTAATTGGCTGAAGTACAAATTCTCATTCAGAATTCTCATTCAGAATAATCAAAACAGCTGCATTTACTTAACTGGAGCTTCACCACTTTACACTAGATCAGGAGCTAAGCCATAATGCCTGCTGTTTGGCTACTCACTCACTACACTATCAATCACGCAGGACATGCTGTGGGAGAACCCGTATATGAAAAGTGATAAAACACTATACAGTAAAACCTCCATTTAACGGACTAATTCGGGCGAGGGGGTGTCCGTTAAATCAAAAAGTCCGTTATTTAATAATAATAAAAAAACACGAGCTGTCGGAGCAGCAGCCCGCCCACCACAGGGTTGGGGCAGCAGCGCCGCAGCCCGCCCGCTGCCAGGACCCGGGCGGCAGCCAGCCCGCCCGGGACCTGGCTGCCGGGAGCCGTCAGCCAGCCCGCCCACTGGTGGGACTCGGGCGGGAGCCGTCAGCCAGCCCACCCGCTGGCGGGACTCGGGTAGGAGCCGGCAGCCAGCCCGCCCGCTGGTGGGACTCGGGTGGGAGCCGGGAGCCGGCAGCCCGCCCACAGGCAGGAGCCGGGTGGGAGCTGGCAGCCAGCCCGCCCACAGGCGGGACCCAGCACCCAGCCAGCCCGCCCGCAGGTGGGAGCCAGCAGCCAGTCAGCCCACCCGCTGGCGGGACTCGGGCGGGAGCCGGGAGCCGGCAGCCAGCCCACCCGCTGGCGGGACTCGGGCGGGAGCCGGGAGCCGGCAGCCAGCCCGCCCGCTGGCGGGACTCGGGCGGGAGCCGGGAGCCGGCAGCCAGCCCGCCCGCTGGCGGGACTCGGGCGGGAGCCGGGAGCCGGCAGCCAGCCCGCCCGCTGGTGGGACTCGGGCGGGAGCCGGCAGCCAGCCCACAGGCGGAAGCCAGCAGCCAGCCCGCCCGCAGGCGGGAGCCGGAAGCTGGGACCCGGGCGGCAGCCGGGAACCAGGAGCTAGCCCGCCTGCTGCCGGGACCGGGGCGGCAGCCGGGAGCCAGCAGACAGCCGCCAGGGAATGGGACCAGGGCCGCAGCAGGGCGGGGTCGCGTTCTGATATTTATCAGAAATTTTGTCCGTTGCATCCGAAGTCCGTTAAATCGAGGTCCATTAAATCGAGGTTTTACTGTATTCTGATTTATTATACGCTGTTATTCATGCTGCAGTCTGTAGCCTGACATCACTATCTGTAAATATAAGAGAGAAAATGTAGATTTACCTGAACAAGCCTAAGAGATGGGTTAGCTGGCAGTGGTCGTGCAGGTACAGTTTGATGACAGGGTAGCTGATGGAGGGGTGGAAGGACTCGCTGGGGTGATTTTGACCTCAGTACATCAGATGTCTTTACAGGGTTACTGATGTCAGTAGTTTGATATGGTAGCAATCTTCTTGTACCATCTCTCTATAGAACCATAAAATAATAAAAGTTGTAGTTTTAAAAATTCCCAGTGAATATTCTGGATACAAACAATATTGTTTGAAACCCTGTAATCTTCCTTGTTCTGCACTTGCTTTCCCCTTCCTTTCTTCCCTGCTTTACCATACCCTGTACTCCTTTTCTGTAGCCAGAGAACAAGCAATTAACTTCCAGAAGCCTATCCGACGAAGTGGGTATTAGCCCACGAAAGCTTATGCTTCAATACTTTAGTTAGTCTTTAAGGTGCCAAAGGACTCTTTGTAACTTCTGCAATTCCAGACTAACACAGCTACCTCTCTGATTCTATTCAAACAGTAATCCTTTGTTGTTCAGAAGGTAGCGCTTCTGTCTGAGATGGTTGGCTATATCTCAGAGACTAACCATATTTCCTTTCAACATCTGAAGTCTCCATCTGTTTGGACCTTGGAAGCCAAAGTGCATTTTAGGTCCACTTTTTCTGCTCTTGTTTTAACTTGTTCATAGTTTTATATAATTTTAATACTTAATGATAATAAGTGTCATAATTACTTCAAACATACAGGAAATGTATATCAAATTCTAATAATGATATTTTGACTGTTTAAGAACCCACCTGATGTATGTTTAAATTTTGTGGCTTTATGACTAGATTTTTACTGAGAGTTGTGGTATGAACATGATTAGGCTCAAATGAACTGGAAGGCCTTGCTGGACTCACAGACCTGAAATACAAGTATACACTTATTGCATGCAACTTTGTTCTTACAGCTTTACTTTTTTCACAGTATCTTTCTCAGAATAACACTTAGCAAGGGCTTTCTTATTTTTGCTCTCTATGGAAAACAAGGAAATGTAAAAATTATCTAAAAATCTTGCAAGAATAAAAATAAATATTGATTTTTTTTAAGCCACTAGTCTGTTAAATTAGCTTTTGCAATCTGTGGAAATGCAGCTTCGTAGCACCCAAGAGACTGTTCTAATGAGTCTAGCATTTAAGTAGTAATGACCTCAAATATGGAAGTTTTAGCTCACTTGACTGAGTTTAGATAAAAGGCCAAGACAGATAATGAAAATATTTCAAACAACCCAAAATCAAGGCAAAACTTCCTTTACTTTTTAATTACTTATCACAGAAAGCATAATAAAAAGGCATATAGTCAAACCTCATTTTATTTACTGACATCAATGAAGTTGAAGTGAAGAAAGAACACTTCTGAAAAACTCATCTTAATGAATGAATGCACTTTTAGTAAACTTGACTCAATGTTTCATATATGCACTACAAATACTGAGAAATGTAATGAGTACAGTCAATTTCTATTGAAGTTTATAAAATGAGTGGGTAGTTAAGGAAAATTATCATACCTTAGTTTTTCTATTGTTGTCTTTTTATTTGTAAATAGCAGTCTAATCAAAGTCTTCCTTTTGAGATACATGATTAAACCAGCAACAATAACGCACAGAATGCTTACAAGTATTCCTATGGTTAAACTTCTATTATCTGAAATAAAACACATTTTTTTTTACTTGTAAGAGGGGTCAGTTATGATGAAATCTCTGTGATATCAAGAGTGGGGTATTGTTGGCTAGGCCTGCTCTTTAGCAACATACAAAATGAAATCAGTAAATCATTTATTTATATTTCTGATATGCTTATGCTTGAACTTATTTATCACACTGTTTGTTTCTGTCAACTCCCAAACCAAAAGGGTTAAATACAAGCTGATAGACTCAGTCCATTCCTCAACTATATAAATAGGCAAAGCAGAAAACTGGAAAAAAAATACAGAGGGTGCACTAAAAGATGGGAGAGGCAATTAAACATCAACTCTCAGTGATACAAATACTAAAAACTTTGATAGTTTATTTATTAGCTTCAATTTGAAATATTACTCAAAACTCAACAGCTAATAGCAAAATGGTTGTATCTCCATTTACCAAAGTTTTCTCCACTTCAAGTGGATATTAGTGAAAGTGTAAAAATCAGTTGGCTTATGGTGGAAAAACATAATTCTTACCACTTAAGGGTCAAATGAAGTAGTAAGACCATTCATGGTTGTATTGATTTGAGACACTACAGAATGGCAATTTCTTTGCCAGGTTTCGCTGTATTCTAGTGGTCTACTTCATAGTGTTATATGGATTGCATTACTCTGGATTTTACAGTCCAAATGTTGGCAACTGCTGTGATAATGGTTATGCTCCTTGAGCTCAGTAACAACAGATGGAATGGAATAGTGGGTGGCCTTTGCTCTAAATATGGTAATATGCAATAGTGAATAATGCTGGCAGCTTCTGCTCTTCCAAAACCAGAAAATGATCTAATCAAAGATTCCATCCAACCCAATCCGGAGAAAACCCTGCCAGGAGCGCGCTCTCTCTCTCTCTCTCGCGCGCGTGCTTTTTTATGCCAACAGGGAGCTCCAGCTCCAGGTTCTCTGCTAACTGTAGCTGTGGCAGTATGACAGGGGAAGGTCTCAAGCCCTCAGGGCTTTATACATCAGAGCCAACATCTTAATCACAATTTGGAAATCAAGGAGCAAGCAGTGTAAGAAAATGGTATCATGTGCTTGTGATGAGACACACCATTTAATGTGCAGGTTGCTACCTTCTACACTGCCTAACGTTTCCATAATGATTGAAAGTGCAGTCTTGTGCAGAGCGCATTACAATAGTCTAATTTAAAGGTAACAAAGTCATGAATCAATTACGCCCGCAAGGTTTGCACCTAAAAAAAAACAAAACTAGTCACAATCTTGTGGTCAGGAAGAGATGGGAAAAAACTCTGGTAGCTAGGTCTGCTATATGATCATCTACCAGCAGTTGGAGACGCACTAATACTCTAGAACTACAAACTCTAACAATGTATGGAATTTCTCACCCTCAGTAAAAGGTACAATTATAATGCTTACAATGGCAACCTACCATTATTATCTCAGTCTTATCCTGATTGAATTTCAGCCAGCTAGATCTTTAACATACCCCAACCTCAACTAGATATTGGCCAATGCAATTGATAGTATTGATTGCATTGACTGACAGCGACACAGAGCACTTTACCTCCGAGTAATGGTAACACATCTCTTTCCAGTACTAAAACCTAAATAAAATTAGTAAACCGAGTATAGGCAACTACATTTAATTTATCTTTACATCATGATTCGGTTAAATATTTAGCGCTGCTATTTAATAAAGATATAGTGTGCTGAGTACATGGATTTAGTAAAAGTCAGCTTGGTAAAATCCATTACTAAAGACAAATCAGGCCATGTCTCTCATTTGACTAAGGTAAGTGACTGTGTGTCTTTTACTGAGCTAATTCTTCTACCGTTTGATTTTACAGCTGTGCAAACTATTCAGATCATAATCCAAACCTTGTATCACAAGACTCAGGGAAGGTAAATTAGCTCCCCTAGCAATTTTTATATTTGTTTATTTCCAATACTACTAAATATAGTATGGTCATTGAAAATAGATAGCAAAAGTATCATGATATATAAAACTGCAGAAAACTATTTAAAAAGTAACATTAAAGGGCTTCCTTCCAAAGCCGCCTCCCCGGTTACTACTATGTATTGCAGCACATTCTAGCTACATGATATATACGGTCAGATTTTGTAGTTCCCTGCATTACTTAGTCGTAGCAAGATGAGTTAAAGAAGAACCTTTGTTACAGCAAACCTGGAAAAATGAGAATATTTACACATTAATAACTGTACTTGCTCACTTCTTGAGCTCAGTTTCTTTGCTATTTTGTTGGATGTTTGGTGTTTGAATAAGACCTTTCTCCCTCAAAACCCAGAATCTTCTTTCTGCTATGTCCTGCAGTGAAATCATGTCATGTTGTTGCCATGGAAATGATTGTGAGGTCACTAGTTCAGCATTGCAATTCACTGCAGGATCCAGTATGTAGAGAATACAATCCAATTTACTTTTGAATAGCATTATTCGTATGAAAAGAGCTCAGATTACTTCCCAGGAAATCATAGGCCACATATGCAAATGTGAGTAGACTATGGGCCTAATTTTCCTGTCACTGATATAAATTAGAACTCCTATTGAAATCACTAAAGTTATTCTACTCTGATATATAACATGTATCTAAGGATTATCAACATGTATTGAAAAAGTCTGTGTCTGACTAGAGGAGAAATAGGATGCAACGGCCTGTATTTCAGGAATTGCTCATAGGGAAATTGAAGGCGCAGGGTTCAGGAAATATAAATATCTTCCATTATCATCAAATTTTAGAGGAACTTTTAAAAAGTTGTGAAAGTTAAATGGATTTATGTTTGTGTGACATATTCAGAAGTTTTCCCCACCAGAAAAGCCCTTTCTTAAAGTCCCCATATCACAGTTACTTATTTTTCTGGATTTGTCATATTCTGAGGTTCTGATTTTTAAAAGTGCGTGTGGCTATCTGAGTGCACAAATTCCCGATTTGCACTTGTAACAACAGTAATTTCAGGCTTAAATTAGGCACACAACTGTGGAGGTGGCTTTGCATGCACAAACAGTACAAATACACTATTGAAAATCAGTCTCATAATTCAGAGTATAAAGCTAGAAGGACCCTGTAACCATCTAGTCTGCCCTCCTATATAACATAGGCCATAGAACTTCCTTGAATTAATTTCGTTTTGAACAAGAGCATATATTTCAGAAAAAAAAATCCAAGCTTGTTTTAAAAAATTGCTAGTGATAGATAATCCACCAAAATCCTTGCTAAATTGTTCCAGTGGCTAATTACCCTCATTGTAAAAAATCTGCACTTTATCTGTAGTCTGAATTTTTCTAGTTTAAACTTCCAGCCTTTAGATCTTGTCTGCTAGACTGAAAAGCACATTGTCAATTTTTTGTTCCTCACATAGGTACTTACAAACTGTGACCAAGTCATCTGTTAACTTTCTTTTTGTTATATAGATTGAGCTCTTTACGTCTATCACTGTAAGACGTTTTCCAGTCCACTAATCATTCTTGTGAATCTGTTCTTAATCCTCTCCAATTTATCATCAACATCCTTCTTGAATTGTAGACCCCAGAACGACATAGTATTCCAACAACGGTTACACCAGTGCCATATACTGAGGTAATATCCTTAATACTACTCGAGATTCCTTGTTTATGCATCCAAGGATTGCATTAGCCCTTTTGGTCAAAGTGTCGCACTAGGAGCTCATGTAGAGCTGATCATCTGCCATGACCTCCCCGTCTATTTCCAGGTCAAAGTCCCTCATTCTATAAGTATCACATCCATTCTTTGCTTACATTTGACCATATTAAAATACACATGGTTTGCAAGTGATCCAGTTCATTCTGCATCAGTGACCTCTCACTTTGATTACTTACCACTCCCACAGTCTTTGTGTCGTAAGAATATTAAGTTTTCTTCCAGGTCATTGATAAAAATGTTAAATAGCATCAAACCAAGAAGCAATCCCTGAAACCAACTAGAAACACACCTGGTCAATGATGATTCCCTGCTTGCAATTACATTTTCAGACCTCTCAGTGAGCTAATTTTTAAACCATTTCATGTGTGTGATGGAAATTCTGTATTCTAGGTTTTTAATCAAAATGCGTGGTATCAAGTCATATGTCTTACAGAAGTCTAATAAATTACATCAACCCTGTTACCTTTATCATCCAAACTTGTAATCTCATCCAGAAAAGATATCAAATTAGTCTGAGAAGATTTATTTTCCATAAACCCATGCTATGATGATACAGTGATGCTGTAGTCAATGGAGGATGCTTTAGAGTTTGATGTATCTCAAGGTAGATCAGAAACACGGTCGCTCTCTCTTATATGTTAATATGATATAGAGACTCAATGAATATATGGGAACTGTTACAGGGTACCCGGTAAGTCCTTACAACATTTGAAAAGTTAAGTTATTTGCTGATGTCCACACACTGACTTAGGGTTAAAGCTGAGTTCCTTGTTTGTAACCTTGTGCTCACACCAATATACCATCGCCCCACATCCCAGAACTTCCTAACTAGATAGTGTACTTTTAAAAACAAACAGAATCTCTGGATTGTTGTGTTCTTAATTATGCAATAACATTGCTACAATCAACTGTCAGTGTTTTTGCTTAATTACATTTTAATTAGTGCCAATTCATTTGGACTAGCTTGCCCAGTTTATTGACAATTTTTCAGTCTCAATACATATTTTCAATAAAATCCTGGATTTTCACTTTCTACCATGGAATGGCAGGAAACACCAGCTATTACTAACCTGCTTGTCTGGTTGGCCCACTGTCCAGGCTGCCACCAAACCCTGGCTTGTCACAATGGGGAGGGGCCCAGTCAGCTTCACAGTGACAATTTTTTTTATTGTTACAGACCTTCAAAATAAAATGATGACAAATGAAGTAATATGCAAAGTTATTCCAGGCAGCTTAAATTGCATCTTTTCAGGTGATAGGTTATGCAGGTTGGAGGAAGAGGGATCTTGACAGATGAGAAGATGGTGCAAGGTGAGCACCTCTGAAGACACCTGCCCTGCCCAGGTTCCTGTGACTAAAACTTTTCTCCTTGACACTAGATTTGCATGACTTGAAAATACTAGTGTCCCTCAGTAGTGCTATATTTGCTTAGCCTAGACTTACTTAGGCAGAGGTAGACGCACATGGCTCACTCAGGGAGTTCTCCCTGCAGCATGAGGGAGTATCAAGGAATAGACCCAATAGGGTAATAACAACCCTTTTCCATTGCACAAGGGAGAAGGAGCCTACTGGATCCCAGTGCTTTACTCTTGGGTGAGATACTAAAAAGAAACTTTCCGCTCTCCAACAAAGGGCTAGCCGTTCAGTTCTTACAACTGATTGGTTTTCCACATACAGGAGGACAATTAAAAATATCGTTTATGCTACACTAACTTATAAATGAAAGCTCTACAAGGATTACCATCTACAACTCTGCAAATTCTTGTTTTGCTTCTTAGAAGTCACCATGTGTTCGCCACAGCACTGATGTACAAATGCCAATCTGTAAATCGATGCTTATTTCTGCACATTGACAAAAACCAGTTACTTACCTTTTGTAACTTGTTTGTGAAGATGTGTTGCTCATGTCCATTAGATTCTAGGTGTGTGTGTGTGTGTGTGTGCCCAGATGCACAGTGCATAGGGCTGGCAGTGCCTAATATACCGATGCATGAGCACAACACTCCAGAGGGCACCACTGCTGACCCTACAGATACCGCTAAGGCAAAAATCTCTGACAACTGTGCACGTGGGTGCACACACCCCAAGAATGGACATGAGCACACACTTGAAGTAGTAGTTACATTATCATTGACTCTGCAAATCTTTTCAAAACACAAGCTATAATATTATCTATTAATTATAAAAAGGGATTTTTAGTTCCTATAGTTCTTGAAGCATGATTTGTGTTGGCACAGGCTTTCATGGAAACGAACCAATTATGCAGCAAATCAAAATTAAAATGATGTAAGTTTGAAATAATTAACACCTTCAAGAAAAATATAAGTTGTGTTTAAAAGCATTTAGATGCTCTTTATCGCTAAAAAGTTTTGTGAACTTAAATAGATCATAACTTGTTTAAAACTAAATCTTTCTCATGTAACTTTCATAGAGTCGTAGGACTGGAAGGGACCTCGAGAGGTCATTTAGTCCAGTCCCCTGCACTCATGGCAGGACTAAGCATTATCGAGACCAGCGGTTCTCAAACTAGCTGAGACCGCGACCCCTTTTTGTGATCCGGCGGCGCGGCGCGACCCGACCCCTCCGCCAAAAAGCCGCAGAATTACAAAAAACAAACAAAAAAACCACCACAAAAAAAAAAACCGCTCGTGCACCCCGGTCCCCCATCCCCGCCACGGGCGGGCTGCCGCGTGCGCCCCGGTCCCCCGTCCCCGCCGCGTGCGGGCTGCCGCATGCGCCCTGGTCCCCCGTCCCTGCCGCGGGCGGGCTGCCGGCTGCACGCCGGCCCCCAGCCCGCCCGCTGTGGGGACTGGGGGCTGGGGAGCAGCCGGAAGCCCACCCGCGGCGGGGACTGGGAGCCGGGGCACAGCCGCGAGCCCACCCGCTACAGGGACTGGGGGCTGGGGTGCAGCCCCAGTCACCGCGAGTTGCGGTGGCAGGAGCTCGCGACCCCCTGGGGAGCGCTCGGCGACCCCCCGGGGGGTCACGACCCCCAGGTTGAGAAACCCTGATCTAGACCATCCCTAACAAGTGTTTGTGTAATCTACTTTTAAAAGTCTCCAGTGATGGAGATTCCACAATCTCTCTAGGCAATTTATTCCAGTACTTAATCACCCTGACAGGAAATTTTTCCTAATGTCCAACCTAAACCTCCTTTGCTGCAATTTAAGCCCATTTCTTCTTGTCCTAATCTCAGAGTTTAAGCAGAACAATTTTTCCTCCTTCCTCCTTGTAACAAGCTATTATGTACTGTGACAAAGCTCCAAGTCTGTACTTGTGGGTCCTGCGTTTCTTGGCGGATTTCACTAGCCTCAGAGGCTCACTGTGACCATCCACGTAGCCCTTCTCTCTTTAGAGACAAGGTCACAGCCTATTGAGCCATTTTAATCATAAGCCAGTGAGGAGAAATTATCTTTCCTGGCACAGTCTCTGTTGTCTCCCTAGTCTCGGTGATTAATTGGGGAAGGTAGAAAGGGGGGAGCCCGGGCCCGCCCTCTACTCTGGGCTCCAGCCCAGGGACCCTAATAGTATCAGCTAAGATGGCTGACCTTTTAACCACCAAGCACAATACAATTCCCTGGGCTACTTCCCCACAGCAGTCCCTGCTTCTTTACTCTCCATTTCACCCTTATCTCAGGGCCTCCTTCCAAACTGCTCTTTGCTCCAACGCCTCCAAACTGCTCTCTGCTCCAATGCCTCCAAACTGCTCTCTGCTCCAACGCCTCCAAACTCCTGACACCCACGCCCACCTGACTAACTAGGAGGGTTTTTAATTGGTTTCAGCCAGTCTCTGATTGGCTCCAGGTGTCCCCAATCAGGCTAGCTGTTTCTACTACCTTCTAGAACTTTCTCTGTTTGGCTAGCCAGGGAACAGGGACCTACTCATCCTGAGGCTGATATACTTCCCTTCCAGCACGCTCCTATACCCTTCTGGTCTGACTCCGTCACAGTACTTAAAAACTGTTATGTCCCCTCTCAATTTTTTCAGTCTTCCCTTATAGGTCATATTTTCTAGATCTTAGTTGCTCCTCTCTGGACTTTCTCGAATTAGTCCATATCTTTCCCGAAATGTGGCACCCAGAACTGGATACAAATATTCCGGTTGAGGCCCATCAGTGTGGAATAGGGCAGAAGATTTACTTCTCACATCTTGCTTAATAACACTCCTGTTAATACATTTCAGTAGGATGTTTGCTGTTATTGCAACAGTGTTACATTGTTGACTCATATTTAGCTTGTCATCCTCTATGACCCCCAAATCCATTTCTTCAGTTCTCCTTCCTAAGCAGTCCTTTCCCATTTTGTATGTGCGCAGCTGATTGTTCCTTCCTAAGTGGAGTACTTTGCATTTGTTCTTATTGAATTTCATCCTATTTTCTTCAAACATTTCTCCAGTTTGTCCAGATTATTTTGAATTTCAGTTATATCCTCCAAAGCATTTGAAATCCATCTCAGCTTGGTATCATCCACAAACTTTGTTAGTGTACTCTCTATGCCATTGTCTAGATCACGGATGAAAATATAGAACAGACCCAGACCCAGAACTGCAGGATCCTGCAGGACCCCACTCGATTTGCCCTTCCAGCTTGCCTGTGAACCACTGATAACTACTCTGTGGGAATGGTTTTCCAACCAGTTATGCACCCACCTTATAGCAGCAGCTCCATCTAGGTTGTATTTCCCTAGTTGTTTATGAGAAGGTCATGCGAGACAGTATCAAAAGCCTTACTGAAGTCAAGATATACCACATCTACTGCTTCCCCCCATCCACAAGGCTTGTTACCCTGTCAAAAAAAGCTATTAGGTTGGTTTGACAAATCTATGCTGGCTGTTACTTATCACCTTATTATTTTCCAGGTGTTTATAAACTGATTGCTTAATCATTTGCTCTATTATCTTTCCAGGTACTGAAGTTAAGGTGACTGGTCTGTAATTCCCCTGTAATTCATACAGAAGTCAGCATGGATTTTGCTTCTTTTTTTTTATGTTAATCCTTTTTGAAGTACTTTTTGAAAAATCTCAATTCAAATGCATACTATAACTCACTGCTGGGACCACAGAGAAACAACTTGTTTGAAATGTTAATAGGAAATTCTTCATGAAGGAAGGGTAGGCTTAAAATCACTTTGAAGATGACACAATTCCTTTTCATTACAGAACGTTAATTTTTAAAAAAAGATAAATTACTCTGTGATCCATTTATTTGGTTAAATAAAAATCACATTTAATTTCTCACAATGTGCAAAGGGCACTGAAAATTAATATCTTTAGAGTGAAATGGTGAAAAGACCTTGACTGATATATTACAAAGAATCATAGATTTCAGAGCTGTTACAAATAAATGATTTATTGCTCAATTGGGTATTGACTGTCTGAAAAAAATTGTTTCTGTAATACTTACTCCGCGTCCATGGCATTTTGTTGCACATTCATGAACACCAAATATACTAGTATTTTGGCATCGGCGATTAAGACAGATCTGCAAAATGAGAAAGAACAGCTTTAATGTTGCTGAAAATAAACATACTTGGGGTGCACACAGCAAACTGTTACATCCTTACATCTACATCTGTTCATCTATCACCTTTCCAGTAGCAATTGTACTGATTAGCCTAGGCAGCAACTGATTTCACACCAGAGGAGTTATCCCTGATTTACAGCAATGTAAGGGAGACCAGAATCAGAACCTATGGTCCAGATTTTTAAAAATATTCATGTGTTGTTGCACTCAGTCTTGCAGTGTGTAACTGATTCAGGAGCCTAAGTTTCATTTTCAAAAGGAATTTAGGTACTTATGCAACGAGAATGGCAGTCAATGAGATTTGGGCTTCTACATGCCTAAATCACTTTTGAAAACAAGACTTCGGTTCCTAAATCGGCCAGGCATTGCGACTCTGAGCTCTGCAATGCGTAAATGCATTTTAAAAGTATGTCCTTTATATTATCATCTTTGTAAATCCTTTGAGTTCAAATCCACTTCAATCCCAGGTCAGTGTAAAGGTTGGTATCACTCTTGACTAGCATGCAGGGCGTTGTAAGATTGAATTTCAAAAATATCTGATATTGAATCCTGAGCGAATGTAAATCTCCATAGCTCCACTGACTTCAATGGAGCAACACCAGTTTGCACTAGGTGAGGTTTTGTTTCTGAGTTTTTGAAAATTAACAACTACTAAAACACTTCATTATTTACAAAATTGTGTTCTTATTCTTCCAGAATTATGAACATGCCAAGCCGGATTCTTTCATGTACTTGAACTGGCTGTATTAGAATTCTCATAAGCCAACAGACCACTTCCTGAATTAAAAGATCCGATCCTCTGCTGATATAAACGGACATAGCTCAATTTATACCATTGTGTGGAACTATGTTGATTTACACCAGTGAAGGAGATGACCCAGGATGTCTAGAATTCTTGACTATTTTCAAAAGAATGCTCTGGGAGTGGGGGGAATGTGCTAATTTCATTTTATCTGATAAATCTAAACCATTCTAACAGTGAATTTTTTCAAGCTAAATTGTTTTTTAAATCAACTATAAATAGAATTGCAGATTAGGTAAAATAATCATCTCACAGGAAATTACAAATTAGCATTAGCCTAAGGGAAGAGCTTTTACCCTTTTGTTAAGTGGAAATTAACAAATATAGAGTGTCATATAATCATCACATGCAAAGTTCTTTCTTTTGCAATCATTATGAAGAGTTGAGTTCACGCTTCCCACACAGCTGAAGGTTGGGATTAAAGCAAGACTAGCATCAGCTAATAAAAGCACCAACCAATACAAATTGAAATGACTGATGTAACTGATGGTAATGAAAAGTTATCCAATTCAAGCTGAAAAAAATTACGATTAGAATGACTGTTACTATACTAGCTCAAAAATAAAAAACCCAATGTATAAATTCTGCTCTCTTTTAACTCTGTAGTTCAGTTTAGTAGGATTACAAGGCAGTCACAATAATTAGCAGCAGGCTGGTTAAAAGTGAAGGCAATAGACAAAGGGATCTCTAATCAGGGCAGTTATCCCCTGGGGGAAGGAAAAACGGGAAACAAATTAGAGTGAATTGGCATCCACGTGCATGCATATAGTAAATATGTTCTGATTACAGCAATATTCACAATTCTGATATTCAGAGTGCACTAGCACAGAGAATTCTGAACCCATTAAAATGGCTGCATTTCAAACTGTATATCTTCAGCATAAAAAAAAAAATCAAGACTATCTAAATTCATATTCTGAATCCATAATACAAAAGTGATAATGCCTTGAAAGTAAAACATGCAATTTCATAAATATTAGGCTGTATATTCCATAGTGTGTGTACATGTATACGATTAGACAGATTGGAAAGATTCATAGAATCATAGACTATTAGGGTTGGAAGGGACCTCTGGAGGTCATCTAGTAGTCCAACCCCCTGCTTAAAGCAGGACCAATCCCCAACTAAATCATCCCAGCCAAGGCTTTATCAAGCCTGACCTTAAAAACCTCTAGGGAAGGTGATTCTAACACCTCCCTAGGCAACCCATTCCAATGCTTGACCACTCTCCTAGTGAAAAAGTTTTTCCTAATATCCAATCTGAACCTTCCCAACTGCAACTTGAGACCATTACTCCTTGTTAGGTCATCTGCTACCACTGAGAACAGTCTAGATCCATTCTCTTTAGAACCCCCTTTCACCTAGTTGAAAGCAGCTATCAAATCTCCCCTCAGTCTTCTCTTCTGTAGACTAAACAATCCCAGTTCTCTCAGCCTCTCATAAGTCATGTGCTCCAGGCCACTAATAATTTTTGTTGCCCTTCTCTGGACTCTTTCCAAGTTTTCCACATCCTTCTTGTAGTGTGGGCCCCAAACTGGACACAGTACTCCAGATGAGGCCGCACCAATGTCAAATAGAGGGGAACAATCAAGTCCCTCGATTTGCTGGCAATGCCCCTACTTATACAGCCCAAAATGCCATTAGCCTATTTGGCAACAAGGGCACACTGTTGACTCATATCCAGCTTCTCATCCACTGTAACCCCTAGGTCCTTTTCTGCAGAACTGCTGCCTAGCCATTCGGTCCCTAGTCTGTAGCAGTGCATGGGATTCTTCTGTCCTAAGTGCAGGACTCTTCGCTTCTCCTTGTTCAACCTCATCAAATTTCTTTTGGCCCAGTCCTCTAATTTGTCTAGGTCCTTCTGTATCCAACCCCTACCCTCCAGTGTATCTACCACTCCTCCTAGTTTAGTGTCATCTGCAAACTTGCTGAGGGTGCAGTCCATACCATCCTCCAGATCATTGATAAAGATATTGAATAAAACCGGCCCCAGGACCGACCCTTGGGGCACTCCGCTCGATACCGGCTGCCAACTAGACATGGAGCCATTGATCACTACCCGTTGAGCCCGATGATCCAGCCAGCTTTCTATCCACCTTATGGTCTATTCATCCAGCCCAAACTTCTTTAACTTTCTGGCAAGAATATTGTGGGAGACGGTATCTAAAACTTTGCTAAAGTCAAGGACCATCCACTGCTTTCCCCTCATCCACAGAGCCAGTTATCTCATCGTAGAAGGCAATTAGGTTAGTCAGGCATGATTTGCCCATGGTGAATCCATGCTGACTGTTCCTGATCACTTTCCTCTCTTCTAAGTGCTTCAGGATTGATTCCTTGAAGACCTGCTCCATGATTTTTCCAGGCACTGAGGTGAGGCTGACTGGCCTATAGTTCTCTGAATCCTCCTCCTTCCCTTTTTTAAAGATGGGGCACTACATTAGCCTTTTTCCAGTCATCCGGGACCTCCCCTGATCGCCATGAGTTTTCAAAGATAATGGCCAATGGCTCTGCAATCACATCAGCCAACTCCTTTGGCACCCTCGGATGCAGCACATCCGGCCCCACGGACTTGTGCTCGTCCAGCTTTTCTAAACAGTCCTGAACCACTTCCTTTTCCACAGACGGCTGGTCACCTCCTCTTGATGCTGTGCTGCCCAGTGCACTAGTCTGAGAGCTGACCTTGTTCGTGAAGACAGAGGCAAAAAAGGCATTGAGTACATTTGCTTTTTCCACATCCTCTGTCACTAGGTTGCCTCCCTCATTCAGTTAGGGGCCCACACTTTCCTTGACTTTTTTCTTGTTGCTAACATACCTAAAGAAATCCTTCTTGTTACCCTTAACATCCCTTGCTAGCTGCAACTCCAAGTGTGATTTAGCCTTCCTGATTGCACTCCTGCATGCCTGAGCAATATTTTTATATTCCTCCCTGATCATTTGCCCAATCTTCCACTTCTTGTAAGCTTCTTTTTTGCATTTAAGATCAGCAAGGATTTCTCTGTTAAACCAAGCTAGTCGCCTGACATATTTACTATTCTTTCTAGACATCGGGATGGTTTGTTCCTGCAACCTCAATAAGGATTCTTTAAAATACAGCCAGCTCTCCTGGACTCCTTTCCCCTTCATGTTCATCTCTCAGGGGATCCTGCCCATCAGTTCCCTGAGGGAATCAAAGTCTGCTTTTCTGAAGTCCAGGGTCCATATTCTACTACTCTCCTTTTTTCCCTGTGTCAGGATCCTGAACTCAACCATCTCATGGTCACAGCCTCCCAGGTTCCCATCTACTTTTGAGTCCCCCTACTAATTCTTCACAGTTCGTGAGCAGCAGGTCAAGAAAAGCTCTGCCCCTAGTTGGTTCCTCCAGCACTTGCACTAAGAAATTGTCCCCTCCAAAAACTTTCTGGATTGTCTGTGCCCCGATGTATTGCTCTCCCAGCAGATATCAGGGTGATTGAAATCTCCCATGAGAACCACGTCTTGTGATCTAGTAACTTGTCTTAGTTGTTGGAAGAAAGCCTCATCTATTTCATCCCCCTGGTCTGGTGGTCTATAGCAGACTCCCACCACTATTAGATTAAATACTCACTACTGAACTGGAAATGGGGGCATTTTATACCACTGGATTCCTCACTAGTTTCTCTTTGAAAAGCCATTTTTTAGACCATTTTATACAGAATTACTTGAAAACATTTTTGGAGGGTACTGCATTTTCTTATAATATTGTTTTTTGTAGTCATAATTAGGACATGCTTTAAATCAGTTGCCAATATGCCTAACAAATTGTGATAACTCAGCAAAACTCAAGCATTTGAATATATGAATGGTTTTGTTTTAACTGGCCTAAACTTTTCTAGGCTCTTTCCTTTCTTCGTTTCTGACCACAATTATCCAATAGCATGCCCCCTCCTCCTCATAGTTCTGGGATACAATTCTACCTCCCCCCTCCCCCCTCCCCGGAAGACTGCAATGGCCCCAGGGTCTTCTGTCTCCCATTATCCCCCCTGTTCTTTTCCTTTCCAGACAAAACTATGGATGCAGACCTGATTAATTACAATCCTAATGTCCAGGTATAGCTCCCAGCAATATCTATACTTAGGCAGATTTTCAATAATTGGCCTTTATTTTGGCTTCTGGAATTATTTTGTAGGAGGTAAAATCTCTGATATTTGTACAAAAAGTACTTGACTGTGCTCATAAGTCATATGTCTAAGTGATTTATGTTCTGCTTGCAAAACTGGGTTCAAAAACAGAAGCAAAGTGAAGGAGCAGATAAAAACCTGGCTCAGTATGAGGGCGTGGAAGACAGTGAGATATACATTGAGAGCTGGCTGCTTTTAGAGTGTTTTTGAATCTTACTTTTTCATCTTCACATTTTGTGCCTGCCAAA
This sequence comes from Sternotherus odoratus, assembly GCA_032164245.1. NCBI lineage: Eukaryota > Metazoa > Chordata > Testudines > Kinosternidae > Sternotherus > Sternotherus odoratus. The sequence continues at coordinate 89,065,640 of JAVMKO010000005.1, read as the reverse complement.
ACGAGACCAGGATCAGGCATATCATCTCCCAAGTACACATGGGTACCACGACACAGAATCTTGCCTCCTTCCTGCAGCGGGATATTTGTTTCTATGGAAACAGCATTGGTACCAATTACAGGTCGATTTGCTCCCCCTTGACACTGAATTTTTCCACATTTAGCATCTCTGAAGGGAAAAATGATTTCAATAATTTTAAAGATATCCAAAAACGGTGATTTGTGTTGCAATGTCAGTTGTTCTTGGTGAAAAGAGAGACCCTACCTGGGTTCACATTTAGCAAAGGAACTTTTGGAGTCTTTGCCACAGTTGCCATAAGGATCACCTGCAGAATTGACTCTCTCAAAGCAGATCCCAGGGGCGGGTTTAGCACCTGAAACAAAAACAAATCAAGACTTTCAACTGATGCAGTGTTTTAAATAATTTTCTTTGAGCTCCACTGGTGTTTTAGTTGAAGGTAAGATGTAGCCTGCATACAGACGAAGCACAGCAAAACACTTGTGCTTGCTCAGCCTGCTAATTGAGCAATCTGAATGTATGGGTTGTCCACACTTGGTGGTCTCTCTGGGCTAGGCTAATTGATAAACATGGCAGTCTTAATTCTCCTTTAAGACGTCCCTCATACATCCTCCTAGGACCATAACAATTGCAACTAGTTTGGCAAATAAAGTTATTGAATAGTTTGCCAGTTGGCTCCCTTCCCTTCAGAGTAGCTAAGTGAGAACTTAAGACCTAAAGATTAGCCAAAGAGAAGTGCCAGGTTACTGAGTGAAATGGGGAGAAAGGGATAAGTAAAGAGCTCATAAAACACATGCAGTTCTTCAGAAATTCCAAACAAGAAGAAGGACTGGTTTGAGGGAAGGGGAATACTCAAATGAAGTGGCTGAGCTAGGAGACTATGAAGCTATATGACACCTGCACCTTTTTTACACATGTCTTTTTAATGTAATAATTTCCCAACACCAGTGAGGTGGCTTTGGTGATAGCAAAGGTGGGAATGCTAGTAGGCAGGTCCCATAGATTCATTGATTTTAAAGCCAGATTGGAGCTTTAGATCATCTAATCTGACCTCCTGTATAACACAGACCATATAATTCAATCTAGTTGCTTCTGTACTGAGCCCAATAACTTGTATTTGACTAAAGCGTTATCTTCTAGAAAAGCACCCAAGTTTTGTTGTGAAGACTTCAAGAGAAGGAGAATCCACCACTGCCCTGGGTAGGTTGTTGCAATGGTGATTGTTCTCACTGTTAGACATTCACACTTTATACCCGGTTTGAATGCACGGCTTTAACTTCCAGCCATTGGGTTCTTGTTACATCTTTATCTGCTAGGTTCAACAGGTTTAATCCCTGATATTTTCTCCCCATGGAGGTACTTACACACCATGTGTAAGTCATCACTGGCATTTCAAGCACCGTGACTTGCTCCGAGAAGAGTTAGATGATACAATGGTTAAAGTTCTAGCAGATGTCTGGACAGTGCAGATGTCTTGTACCAGCACTCACACCATTGATAGCATTGATGTAGCTATGCCAGTGGCCATTAACAAAAAAGGCCCTCATGTAGAATGCAGCCAACAAGTGTTGGACTTTTGTCCAGATCAGGAAAAGGAAAGGATAAAACAAAATGATTTAAAAGCCTGCAGGCTGAGAATATTACAATTTTAGCACATTATGTTCCTAATCCTTAACAACAAAGACAGAATTTCCTAGTGAGTACTACAATTACCAAATGTTTAGAGCTGTTTCCAAGCACGTGTATGTAGCAAAAATCCTGCAGTTTGGGGGGGAAAACATTTAAAACAGGGAGGTTAAAAAAGAGTTTCATACTCTTGGAGAATAAAATTAAACATGATAAAAAAAGAGTTTTACAGTTAGTGTGAATCTTTTCACTAATGATGCAAAGATTAAAGCCTCAATTAATTATCTACATTTCACAGCAGAAGCTTGACTAATAGAATATCCGTAACTGAACAGCAAGGTAATGCTAAAATGTGCAATCTTAAAAGAGAGGTTTTTGATGGCTTCCTCACCTTCCTCTAACTTTTTACATATTGAAACTGGGAAACCCAGAAAATGAGGCATAGCGGGAACAAAATATGAGCTGCTGCTTTCCTGGAGAGAAGGACAAGAGACTGAAATCTTTGAATGATTACTATCAAGCTTGCTGAGTTCAGGATACTTCTCAAATCTGAGACTATTAAAAAGATCTCGCACGGGATCCTTGCACTTTTTTCAGAAAAACCACAGGCAATAACTGTAAATTGACTGAAGCAACTAGGAAAAGAAACTACGCAGATGAAAGCCAAACTGCGACTTTCACTTTCTACGTAGTTTCCTTCTTGACTTTCCAGTTCAGGGCCAATGGCTATATGGCATCAGACTAACATTAAAACGAACACAGGCTATGACTGGTTTTTGAGAGGGGAAGTGGGATGGGGAAGAAGGGGAGGTAAGCTAAAAAATCAAGTATAACTCATTCCGTTTCCTCTTACATCGCACGGACCTAATTATTTAGCCCCCCAGCATTCAGAGTTGACCTAAGGAATGCAGCACTGAATAGACCTTGTGCACCTGATTCTGGTCCCTTCTCCTCAGCTGGGAAACCTCTTACACAGTATGTTATATTACTACAGTAATGAACACTTCTCCTGAGGGTATATCAAGCGACTGCTTCACTCTGGCAGTCCAAAGCACAGATATGTTTGCACCAGAATGGTATGTGGGTTCAGAAGAGCAAAATCACTACTTGCATAGAGGTACCTGCATTGCCTCAAGACCAGCAATCAGGGCTCAAGAAGGTGATGGCCATTACCCGGATAAGGAGCTGAATGAAGAAGGAGAGAAGATTGGGGTATATTTTTATTTTCGGACTGAACCTTTAGCATGGGACAGCCACCTATATTTTTGAATGTGGATACAGCTAGCATGTTAAAGATGACAAAAGAGGCCTTGCTAGACAGGGAACACATCTGTCTCTTCTAGCGCAACAGGAATGTCCAACTCCAACTGATATTATTTATTAAGAGAATAGACCTTTTAGAGAACAAAAGGTCCATTCCTACCAGGCTCTGAATACTCTGCGTGTAAAAGCACCTGACTCTCACTGATCAACTGTGGTCTGGAAACCAAAGCCTAGCTCTAACTTTCTGTCTCCTAATTGAAAGCACAACATTCAATGGCTTCGGAATCAGAGGGCTGCAGCCTTCTCCAGATTGGTCTTTTTACCAGCTTTGGATTTTATTATAGCTGCAAACATATAAATGTATGATGAAAGTGAACAGATGGAGTTACCGGTTTAAAAGAAAGATTTCAAAGGACACTTATGGAAGAAAATCATAATGTTGTGTTTCTTGAAGAAACCCATTTATCACAATTTTAGCACACAAACTGAAGCAGAAAGAGCTGTCTTTCTGTTTTACTACTTCAAGAGACAGAAACAAAATGACTTGTGAAAATATTTCCAGTGGATATTAAGCCCCATATTAAGCTTCATGAGTGGAGTTTATTTCACTTTACTATTGATAATTATAGCATTGCAACCCTATAATTAAGGTCCCATCAGCCTTTCCCATCCAAATCTTTTTTGAGGAATTAAATCAGCTGTCTGAAATCACATCACGTGAAAACATGCCATTAAAGTCAGCCTGAATAGATTTTTTTTTCAGCTGTGCAAACGGATAAATTCATTTCTTTAGTTATTATACAGACACAGAGAAATGTTGTGTGGGTTCAGATGCTTCTGTGACCTGCTTTAATTAAAAAAATAACATAAAGTACTATCCAGGAGAAGAAGGAAGGTTAGAATCTGGGAAGAAGAGAGAAAATTTTGACAGTAGAGGAGGTTACAAACAAAGTAGTAGTAGGTGCTGGAATGAAACGAAGAAAGGAGAAGAAGGATGGTCTTGTTAAGGATCTAAACTGGGACTCAAGAAATGGTTAAATTCCCAATGTTGACACAGACTTCCTGTGGGACCTCGGGCAAGACATTTAATCTATCTGTCTTTGTTCCCTGTCTCTCAAATGGGGAAAATAACCCCATAGGGTGAGTGGGAGACCTGATGTTCAGACACTACACAATGAGTATCAATCATGTAAGAGTGTATAAATAAAAACAAGAAAGACACAAAGGAATCATAAATTTTGAAGGCTAAAGTCTTGATTCTCCATCCTGTTAAGTCTGCTTTGTGATGTTTCAGTGGTTCAAAGCAGACCTCAACCTGATATCTCTGGCCAGTGGAGAAGTCTCTTTGTATAGTGGGAATAGTCTGGTGGTGCCGAGCTGGTATAGTGCCTGTCTCACTGGCTCCTAACTGTCCATCTGGGTAATTCCCAGATGCCTGAACAGCTCTGGTGGGCTGCCAGCAGCCTGCCAGCACAATTTTTAAGCTGCTCTGCTTTGCACTAGGGCACATGCTGGATCCCAACCAGTCCCAATCTGGGCTTGATACCAACTTTGTAGCTTTAGTTGGACTGGAGGAACTGGGCCTACATTTGTGATTATCATGTTTTAGCATGTTCAGGTACTTGTGAATTTGGGTATATAATGTTTATTTGCATTTACTGGTCTTGGAGATAGACATAAATCAATTTAAAGCTCGGTTAGACCAGAGTTCCAGGTAAATGATTTAACCATAAACAGCCAGTTTGGATGTCATAATGTCTTAATTTATCTTGATTTACTACAGTAGGTTTTTTTTTGTTGTTGTTGTTAAAAGCTCCTACCGTGACCATACGTACCCATAGCAAACCCACATATATAACCGAAGAACTCTTCCGAAACAAATGAATACTGCTCTCCAAACAGCCACATCACAAAGTCAACTGCCCACTGATTATTAAAAAGCCAGTGCCTGCAATTGGCTCCCCAAAGCCCTCATTTACATCATGCCTGGAAAAGGCTGGAAGAAGATAAGTACCACAGTATGTCCCGAAGGACACCAGCTCCAGGGAGGGAAGCATTCTGCAGTGTCACAGGCTCCTCATAGGGAATGGATGGTCATCTAGTAGAGTCCTCTCTTCTCTAATACCAGCGGGGTACAAGCTCAGATGATGCTCCCTGTTACTTGCAACAGCTAGGTATAGCACCAGCAGACAGACTCCATCCAACAAGAAGGCCATGTGTCACTTGGCTGCACAATCTGCCCTTCATTACTCACACAGGAACGAACATCCCCCCTAAAGATTCATTTGCCTGTCAGTGCAGAAAATGCCAGCAGTCTAAAGGTTAACATTCCCCCCCACTCCCAGGAAATCAATAATTTGTGTCTTTCCAATAGTTTTATCTGCATATCTAGATTTTCCAGAAAATGCCAAAGGAGCAGCAGACGCTATACAAAGGCATTTGTGATTGATGTATCCTTCAGTCATATTACTGTCAATAGGTCAAATCAATGGCAATATGACTTTTTAAAATTAAAAATGTTTCCAGTAGAAGCATTTTACCCTTTTAGTATTAAAAATGACACATATGCAAAAGTATGCAGTGTTGCTATAGCCATGTGGGTCCCAGGATATTCAACAAACAAGGTGTGTGAGGTAATATCTTTTACTGGACCAACTTCTCTCGGTGAGAGAGAGACAAGTTTTTGAGCTACACAGAGCCCTTCTGAAGATACCACCTCACCCACCTGGTCACTTACACATGCAAGAGTGAAATAGGAAAAATAAATCTTCTGTATACTGGGGGCAAAGCACAGTGAAGATGCTCTTTAACAAGTTTACTGTTATTTTTAGAGACTGTTCCCTGTGTATTCTTTTATTCCACTAACAGCAGTATTTTCTGTCCCACCAAAGACTTGGTGAAACCCACAACATATGTTTTGCAAGTGGCCTTGATTTAACACCAAACTCTAGCTGTGGAGGCCTTGAAAAATCCAAGAGGTTAGACACTTTTTCCAAGTGCATCTAGGGATGGGGTAGGAGGCTACTTGGACTTCTCTTTCATACACTTGGATTATTTAACATCACTACAGGCTTCAGCTGCAACCGACTCAATGAAGAGAAGGCCAGAGTTACGTCAGTCTATGATCTGCGCTCCTTAGGGTGACCAGATGTCCCAATTTTATAGGGACAGTCCCAATTTTTGGGTGTTTTTCTTATATGGGCTCCTATTACCCCTCCCCCTGCCCCAATTTTTCACATTTGCTGTCTGGTCACCCTAGTGCTCCTGTGGGCAAAAGTGAAGGAAATGGTCTGAGGTCTCAGTGGGTATTGCAAGACTCCTTCCCGCTCCGTATCATCCAAACAGGCCCTTACTTTCTTTCTTTGGTAGCTCTAATGCTAAATTGTCATTCAGGTGCTGTCTTATCCCTGGTCTACACTTGGGGAGGGAGGGGTCAACCTAAGATACACAACTTCAACTATGAGAACAGCGTAGCTGAAGTCGACGGATCTTGGGTTGACTTACCTCCCGCTCACCCGTCGACTCCACTTCCGCCTCTTGTCTTGGTGGATTAAAGGAGTCGAAGGCAGAGCGATCGGGGATCGATTTATCCCAATAGATCGATCACTACCCGCCAATCCAGCAGGTAGTGAAGAAGTACCCTCAGACTATGTCTACACTATGCAGCTAAGAGACATGCAGTGTAACCGCTGCTTGTTGGCGGGAGAGAGCTTTCCTGCCAACAAAAAACCTTCCACCCCACCATGAGCGGCAGTACTGCTCCTGCTGACAAAGTGCTGTTCACACCCGTGCTTTTCCTCTTGGGGGGAGGGGGTATGTTAACACCTCTGAATGACAAAAGTTTTGTCATTCACTTGCCAGTGTAGACAAAGCCTTAGTCAAGATGAGCCACTCAGTTTCCCTGACTATCACTCAGGGATTGTCCCCTGACATCAGACCCTACTGCCCAACTGCTATGTATGGTGGAGGTCAAAGAGTGGAAAAGACACAGAGTCTGTCCCTAGGGAATGCATATGGGGATGGTCATGTAAGCTCTAAATAATGTCCTAAAGGTAAGGTGCAAGATTCTGGGACACCTAGGAAACTCTTGAGGGCTCCACTGTGTGGATACACAGTAGACTAGGATTTGATCTTGGGTTACATAGTTTACAAAGATTAAATGGACTCTGGGAATAAATGCCAAATTATTTTAAGAAAGATGATATCCTGGTATAATTAATGCTCAACCCTAAAATACTAGATCTCCTTCTCTACTGTAATTTACTGGGTGACAGGGTTATGAAAAGTACTTCTCAGTGTGAACTGGACTTGACTTATCTGCTTGAAGCAATGAAGAAACATGATACAGTGTAGTTCTTCTTTCCCTGAAACAGATTCTCATTGCTCTCCCTAATTTAAACAAACTCATATTTCTCATTGCTTTTTAAAAAAACTAGATCTACAAAGGTAGGGTCAGGGGTAACTGGGCCTTTGTAAGGAAACATGTACAAAGGACACTCAGACTAAGGACTTGAATATATTTATACAGGAAACCTTACTATGCTTTATTCCACGATTCCTGCTATTCCAACTTGCTTATTGAGAAGGAAAAGAAGAGCAGGTCATGTGTGCCAGTGAGAGAGTGAACCAGGATCTGTGTTTCTCTCTGGCTACAGCAGGTTTTTTTAATATATATAATTATAACAATTTGTGTTCAAATATGAAATGTATACATTTCAAGGTGCTGCTAATATTATAAATATGTGGCTAAGAAAAGCATGGTAGAATATTCAGGCTCTCTTTGTTTAACAGGAAGTATTTTTATAATTCCCACATTACTGTGGTATAAAAAGAACAATAGAAAACACTGGGATTGTCTACTCCTGAACCATTAAAGCTATGCTGCTGTAGCACTTCAATGTAGACACTACCTATGCTGTCGGGAGAGGTTCTCCCATCAAGATTCACCCCTTGGAGAAGGGTAGCTAGGTAGACAGAAGAATTCTTCCATCAACCCAGTGCTGTTTACGCCAGGGGTTAGGTTGGTTTAACTACGCCGCTCAGCGGTGTGGATTGTTCACACCTCTGAGTGAGATAGCTGGTCAACCTAACTTTTTTGTGTAGACGAGGCCACTGAAACTTCACTTTCTTACATGGCATTAAATCAAAGGGGGAAAAATTGCTCTCCACTCACACATCTGAGATCCATTGGCACCAGCTGGGAGTTCTGCTGTACAATCAAATGTAAAATCTGGTTTTGCTATAAAAAAAGTCAAGCTACACATCTGTTGTTTTAAGGTTAATATAAAAATGTTAGGCCCTAAGAAAGACTGTTTTGTGCCAGCATTACATTACTGCTATTTATAATGGTAAATGGTAAATATTTCCAGCTCTGCTATAATTCTTCATTGATTAACATCCTTACTTGATTCTCCTTCTCTACCATAATTCTGCTCTAGACGGCTCCCATTTTCCACCTAATAGCATAGAGGAAAGATGGTCCTGTGGTTAGAAACTAATCAGGTTCTATATATTGCTCTGCCTCAGACTTTCTGTGACACCTTGGGCAAGTCACTTAGGATAGAATTTTCCAACGTGGCTCAGAGCCTAAAGCCCATTTTCATAAATAAGTTAAGCAGAGAGTATATATCTACACTGCAAAAATTAACCCATGGCAGCAAGTCTCAAACCCGGGTCTACTGCTACTTTTAGCACCATAGCACAAGCCTTGCAAGCCTGAGTCTGTAAACTCAAGCTCTGAGACTCATCGCTATGGGTTGCATTTATTTATTTATTTGCAGTCTTGACATACCCTTAGGAGCCTAATGTCATTGAAAGTCAAAGGGACTTAAGCTGCCAAGTGCCAAAGTTATTTTTAAAATTGGAACTAAGGCTCCTAAATCATCTAGATGCTTTTGAAAAGCCTGGTTCATTCTAGTCATTTTACCTATATGTAAATTGCATATGCAATTCATTTTACCTATATGTAAATTACCTATATGTAAATTGCATATGCAGTGCAATGTCACACATGCTAAACATCTCAAGGAGTTTTATCACCATACCATAAAAACCTGATATTGTTACTCCCTCCTGTTTAGTTTCTGGCTGTTGCTGTAATTCTGAGAGCCACTGTTCTAGTGTGGACCTCGCACAGGTGTAGGTGTGCAAGTGCATACACATGTTATTGAAACTAATCCTGAGACAAATGAGGTAATTCCAGTTAAGGTCTTTCATGACCAACTGGGCCCTGGGCTCAACAAGATCTCTGACTGTTTTCCCAATAAATGTGTCTATAACTCCTATCTGCTGTAGGCTTCCGACAGAGCATGGCCCATGCTGGACAGAATTTTTAAAGACGGTAGTGAGAAAACTGGCACTGAGCACTGGAGCTTCCAGAGGAACCTCTTCCTCAGGAAATGAAGATGGCAAGGGAGCCCTGGGAATTCAGCTTCCTGACCTTCGGCTGGATTTATCTCAGTGACAGGAATTACTAACAGTTCAACTGAGGAACATTCCATTGTATGGAAAACTGGTTTACAAAGTGGTTTTGTTTTGTACATGAGAAAACTTCCCGTTTCCATGGGATTTAAAAGTGGATTTCATCACTGAGTATGTCTATGGTTTGTAGGTAAGGCTGCTGGTGTACTGGTGGATTTGGTGGAGTAGTTCAGCTCCAACTTCTCTGTGGGACTGTTTATGGACACACAACACACACACAAAGGAGGCTGTTAACTCCTGAGGTCTTAATGCCTCATTTCCATTTGTATTAATGATTTCAAAGAGAGTTGAGAGTGCTCAGCACCTTGCAGAATGACACGAGGCCCCAGTTCAGCAAGGCATTTAGGCACATGCTTAACTTTAAACACGTGTTTAAATCCCAGTGACGTCATGGCAGAATCAGAGCCTAAGTACATTAATTTGTCTCAAGTCACATAGCCAGTTAGTAGCAGCCAGAAACACTGTCTCTCAGTCTCCTGCTATAACCACTAGGCATCACTCTGAACAAAAGGGGAAATAAATCCTAAAATTGTTCCACCAGAACAAAAAATACTACGGGCCAGATCCTCAGAGAGTGTAAACTGGAGTTACTCCACTGGCTTCAATGAATATAATATATAAATGAAGCTATGTTGCTTTACACCAGCTGCAGATCTGGATCAAATGCCTACAACTAAACTTCTGTACTAATCTGAACTTTATTAATACAGAGGTCTTAAAATCTATGAATATTTTTGTGAACAAAAAACTGGCACAATTTCTTCAGGTGTATTCCTGATTACAATGGCTATGTATTGCATTATATAACACTCTTGCGCATCCTTCCAAAGTCATATTTTTGTTATTTTATTAAAAATTGACATAATACCTAGAATACCCAGCTCTCTGTATTCAGAACTTACCTTGTCCCCAGAGTGTGACACATTGTTGTTCATGAGTCTGACATATGCCATTATAACAATACCCATCTACTCTGTGGCATGGATGTCCATCATGTAAATATACGTTAGCTGGGCAGTGAGGACTGGCTCCAGTGCAGAACTCCGGAAGATCACAGGAATTACTTGAGTCTCTGCAAGAAATCCCTGCTGGCTTCAACTGAAGGAAGAAAAAAGTTGCTGTAATTCCAATCAATAAAAGCTATCCAGTGGTATAATTTATGCTACACATTCATGTTTTATTTCAGTACCTGTGTATCAACTGACCATGAAGCACAGCATAAAGACAATAGAGCACTTTATATATATTTATTTGACATACTGCGTAAAGGTTTTTGGCACATTTTCAAAGCAAGGGCACAACTCTGCTCTTCAATTAAAGTGTACGGATCATGTGGTACATCTGAGTAGAGTTTGGCCTTTAATTAACTTTGCAGTTGTTTGGTTTTTAAATGGACAGGTAAAGAACTAGCATCAGTTTTTCAAGGGGCCTCCTTAATTACTTCTGCAGACATAAAAGCATGTGCTGTTTTATGGCAAAGGGCAACTGTATGGGTGGATCAAAAGTGAGGCTGAAAATATTTTCAGTGGCTCGCTGTTGATATTGGGGCTACATTACATGCTCAAGGTGCCTGTAATGACATAACTATTGAGTCAGCAAACTAACCATATAATATTAGATGTACTGGCCTTAATTAATACAATTAACTCAGGAACAGGTTGTCCTCTCCTCCTTTCCTACTTACTGAACTGGGTGGCCTCTTTCTCATAAAAGATGCTTCTCTTTACATGTTTCAAAATCTCCTCACCGCCCCCAGAGAGTACAGCCAGTTCAGATAGCTGCTCCTGCCCTTGCACTGCTTAACAGAATGACTTCATTCTCTTCAGACCTGAAAGCAATTACAGTAGACTCTCGATTATCCAGGATGATAGGGAAAAACTAATTCTGGTTAAGAAAATCCTGGATAATCACCATCTATAGGAAATATGGGGAGTGGGGGTTGATTCACCAGCCATCCTGTGCCGGGGGGAGGGGGTGTTGGTTCGCTGGCTGCCCTGAGCCCTGGTAGGGGTTTTTTGTGTGTGTGCTTGGGGTGGCAGCAAAGCCAGAGCCGGCCCTGTAAATTGCGTGTATTTTTTTTGACATCCTGGTTAATCCACATCCTGGTTAATCCAATCCTGGATAATCGAGAGTTTACTGTAATCAGTAACTGGGGAACCTAGCCATTCTACTTACTTATCAACAAGCCGACAATGGTTATGTACTGCAGTTGAGCAAAATTCTTAACTGCATCAATGAGGTATTCTAGACAAAAAACAGAATGGCTTCAAGACTGACTCTGATAAACTATATGCATTAGAAAAGCATCTAAGCAGGCTTAAAATGGTGCCTGCTAGCTTCAGTGAAACCCTGCCTAGATACCTTACTAGCTCATACTCAAAAGCTGTTTTGAGGATTTGGGAATATTGCGGTGTGTGGCAACCCTGTCTGGCTGCTCATAACCGTAGCCACAAGGCTAAGATTTGCTGTCACTTGTGACCTGCCAACAAAAAAGTTTGTTTTAATAGAGCTCATTAACATTCATCCTCCCTAAGAGCCCCTTCAGATAGAGCATATGAAGCATGTCCAACATACCTTGATTGCTTGCCATGGCATAGCATCCAGAAGTGTCTGCAAAAATTTCCATGCAGAAGTTCATACAGATGCAGGGATTTTGCATGCACGAATGGAAACAAACAAATACAGCAGGCACAATTAATGTGGGCCTATTGATTTGGCCCTGTATCTTCAACGGCTGTTTCTGGTTGATATTTTTTTTTAACTGCTTACTTGAAACACCACCAGTGTCTTAATGCTTAATTATACCAATTTGTTTGTTCTGCCTCCTTGTTTACTAATCTGCAATTAAGATGATTATGGAATTCTGCCACTCCACAGAAATAAGAAACCTTTCTACAAATTCACCTTGCAGTCTTTACAGCAAAGTCCATGTGCGCACACTGCTTCTGCTTTCAAAGTGCAGGTAGTAGCATTACAGCAACGATTTGTACATTCCTAGAGGGGGAGTAAATTAACATTGGACAACTTTAAATAAAAATTGGCTATAAATCAAGAGTCAACATTTTCTAAAAAACCTGCTTTAGCTCAAACAGAAGTTCCGGGTTAAGTGTAGCAGGAAATACTGTGAAATTATATGTAGGCGGGCAAATTAGTTGACCGTTTGGCCTTGAAATCTGTGACTTTATAGTAACTGAAGTAAACCAGCAGGGGCCATGGAGCTATGCCTATTTACTGACAATCAGGCCCCATATATTATTAACATGTACAATATATGCATGTAAGATTCATCAGTGGTTGTAGCTCCACTGAAATCAATGGAGTTACACTAGTATGAAGCTGGAGGAATGTAGTGGCCCAAATCCTTATTGTCAAATTCTGTCCTTAGCTATGTGTGGGCAGTGACACTGTTGTCAATGAGGCTGCACTGGATCACCCATAACAGAATCTGACCCCAAAGGTATCTGACAGTATCCAAGACATTATGAAAAAAAAAATGAATCTAGCTAATTCTAATTGTCTGTTATTCCTAGATAGAATAAGAAAAAAATGAATCTAACCCTCCTTATTTTTTAGTTATTGCTAGATAGAATGCTGAACAGATATTGCAATTGTTTAGAGAGTCACTAGAGGCCAAATCCTCAGAGGTGTAAATCAGCATAGCTTCACTGACTTCAGTGGAGCGGTATTGATTTACCCCAGCTGAGAATCTGACACATGGGCTTTATGGTGTCATTAAACATGAGCATTCCAGTTCTCCCTTTTAAGAAAGTAACTCATCAGAATTCTGTATTGCAAGGGGATTGGTGGCTGTTATAAAGAATGAGATACTGCTATCATTCAATACCATTGAGATGCAAGTGCAACAGTCTCATATCAGAGCTATTCTGATAATAGGGCTTTGTAGAAAATCTGAACAGCACTATCACTAACTGATACATTCTCAGTTCATGTTGGTGCATTAGATTGTGGCACTGCCCACGTATGTGGGTTTCTACAAACTTTATTGTCTTAGAGTGAGACAATAAAAACTTTAAGAAAAGAGTGGATTTACTTCTGAGATTATAGTCATGAGTTGCAAGCTAAATCACTTGCCCTTGAATCATATCTGTTTAAGATCTAAAATAGCAGGAGATGAAACTGCTGTTCAGCAGTGTTAAGTCAGCTGCTCTGGCCTGGGAGCACGGGCCCCGTGGCTTGCAGTGCTTAGTATGGCGCTCTGGCCCAAGAGCGTGGGGCCACTGGCACCGCTCCCCCCCCCCCCGAGCTCACGGGTCGGATAAAAATGGCCAGTGGGCTGCATATGGCCCCCCGGGCCATAATTTGTCCATTCCTGCCTTAAATGATTGGATCTTCAGACATATTTTTTTTTAATGAATCCTTCAAAAGACCACCCGTATCTAAAATACACATTTTAATTTTAAATTAATATAGTACAAAAAACTTGCTTCCAAAGTTTTCCTGTCCTTCCTTTTTCCCCTTCACTCCCCTGTTGAAGAGAGCCCTTAAATGACCAACACTCCTTTCCTTCCAGATAGCTGGACAAAGGAATTTCCCTTTCTTTACTTCTGACTATTTGATGAATTAATTTTAAGAGAACCCTCCAGCAAAATCAAAACCTTATTAAGATATAAAATCCTTTGGTATGCCTAAAATCTTTGGAAACATCTTTTTAAAAGTTGGTGAAATTTCATAAACATGTCTATTGTTATGGAGATTACACAAAGTAAATTAGTGCTCTCTTTTTCTAAAGGCAATGAACATTGTTATGAACACACTAAACCTCTGTGACTGATTAATTTAAAATAACGTCTTTGTTTCAGAGAGGTAAATATGTAGTCATCTGGAATGATTACTTCATGAAGGCTTAAGAGCACATTTAAAATATAAAATCACTGTAGAAATACTGATTAAGAAAATGTAAAACAGAGAAGAGCTGTAGCATATATCCCATAATATTTAATGTTGTATTCAGCAGGACAGCTGATTTGACCTTACTACAAAGTTATTGCAAATAAATCTCTGACAAACTTCAGGGTATATAAAAAAACCCGTGACTGCCATTTTTTATTCCCAAATTTAGTGCTTTTAATTAGGTACCTGCTGCATGTCCAGTCTTTACTTTCTGGCATGCAGCAGAAAACATGCTCCATTTTCTTATAAAGAAATTGAAGAGTGTTATTTTCAAAGGTCATTTGCTTCATTTGGGTTCAGGGATTTGCCTGGAAGGGGGAGGGAATAGGAGGAGGGAGACAATGAGGAGAGGGTGGGGCCTGGGCAGAGTAGGGTGGGGCCTGGGGAAGAGCAGGGGTGGACTATGGATGGGGCCACAGGCAGAAGAGGTGGGCTGGGGAGCTAGCCTCCCCAAGCAGCAGCTTCACCCACCGCTGCAGTGTCCTTAGGCAGAGGATGTATTCACAGAGCCCAATGCAGTGGCACCATGCATTCTGCGTGAGGACGAGGGTACGGGATCTCTGCGGGGAACTGTAACTCTCCACCACTGTGAGGCGGGCCAGGTGGCTCGGTATCCTTTGCCGTCTCGCCCTCTCCACCCCTGGGCCGGTAGCCCAGGCTGCCGTAGAGCATAGGGGCACCAGTTTAATACTACTGCGTAGGGCCCCATAAGTTTCCTGGCCTATGACAGCAAACAAATGACAACTCCTGCATTCCACAAGAGATGTTAGTGGCTGGTGTACAGAACATCTTGTTATCACAAGACACCAACAGCTCATCATTTCTTCCATTGTCTCTAGGACGTGGGGTTTACAGTGAAACTCTCTGCTTCCTGAGAAAGGCTGCAGTACTTCCACAAGTTTTCTGTGGTCTGTTTCAAAATTGTTTAATTTTGAAAATAAAAGGAGGCGGGTTCTGCAGAATACATCTGCAGCACATCCCTCAGCTCTCTCTGTACATAGAGCTTTAATGTGGTCCACAACAGGACTGCTGAACTTAACTGGTGTTTTGCATTGACATCAGCCTTAATCGGGATTTCACCTCTTGACTTAATTGCGGTAATGCAGCCAGGGCTGTAATCAGCTACTCTTAGCTGACCTAGCTGACCCCTATACTGAGATGCATACTTCTCGGTGACTCAATGAATAAGGGTCTCAGGACTTGATCCTAATGTTTCAGTTAACAGATCCTTCAAAGCCATAAACTCAAGGTCCGTTGTGTGGTCATCACATAGTGCACAAATGTCTTAAACCTGGACATTAAATACAGTTCTACTCTAATTAAACCTTTTATGAGCAGAGCAAAGAAAATTGTAATACAGTATGTGAGTCTAACACGTTGGACAAACCACTTGTTATACATAACTATGTTTGCCATGATATTTAATCTTGAAAGTTGATAAAAACAACTACATGCAGCATGCTACAGTCTCATATGCAGAGGTGCACTGTGACTGGTGCCATAAAGCAATGCATTAGCACTGGTGTATTGACACTGGTCTAAACGACGTGGCTAGGGAAACATTAACTAATATAACAGATTTGCTGGTACCTCTCAGACTACAGTGGGAGACTGCAAGTTAAATCCGTTGTATCCAAGTCACAGTTTTCTAAGATATTTATGGAAACAGAGAGAAGAGGCAGATCAAGGTACTATTCAATGGTATTAAGTAGCTTTGACACTAAAAAGGTGTCACTAACACTCAAGTAAAAATGAGAAATAACTGGATTAGAGAGATATTTGCAAGCTATTGACACTCTCCTGGCATTAAACAAGTATACAAGCCTACTTCTTCAATCCTGTTACCTCAAAGAATGAGTGAGCTGTCAGGAAATCCTTATGGTTTGTATAAATTCAATATACTGTATGGAAAGGCTACAGCACTCGTTTGCCATTTTAACTGCCCTGGGTCTATTTTGTCAGCAGTTCCATATCTATCAGAGGAGACAAATACCTTATCTGCTGATGTGCTCAATTCAGTTAGCCTGGGAGAAGTTCAGTATGACCAATGAATACTGAGGCCAAAAGAAGTACGGATGTCTGACCAGATATCATTTTAATCCTTGTATACTGCATCATCTCTCCTGATTCGAGCAGTCCTTTGACACATTCACTAAATTAAACTGAATCAGCTTTGAAGTAGTAGTAACCTTTTTGGAAGTAGTGTAGGTTATTTCTATTAGAAGGCAACTAAATCAGATGGCTGCAAAGAAAAAATTCAAACCAAAAGGGGAAATTTATTGTGCATGAAAATGGAAGCAGGTTTTCCTGGGAGCAATATTTTATGATATTATTTCGTTTATAAAAACAAGTAGATCCAAATCCAAGGAAAAAAATCTCCAGCTAATATATGGTATCTTGAGAAATCTAAGTAATTTTAACTAATTTGTGTTGGTTTCAGGTCATTAACTAGTACTGAAAGGGATTCCCATGTTGCAAATCCCAATAGGAACATGGTTAAAGTTCTCCAGCACTAATCTTAAGAGATTCAGGTAGTTTGCAAACCCACAATAATATGACACTTAGGCCTGCCTATTGCACTGCAATCAGACACAATGAAAAGTAAGAGGAGCCTAACAGCTACTTTGGGGAATTTAATTAAGGTTTGAGATTGAGAAATGATGGCGGAGAAAGGAGAACTGTATTTAATACCAATCAGTCTCAAAAAAGTGTTTTGAGTAATTTGCAAGTACTCTTGCCTTCTTCTCCATAAAACATTGGTAGCAAGGAGAAAAGAAATCATTCTGAGAGCGAGCGAGAGAGAGCAAGAGAGAGAGCGCGTGCCTTACATCAGGTTCCCCACAGTCACACTCCTCTCCATCTTCCACATAGCCATTCCCGCACTTCTGTCCACCAAATGATTCCTTAACTTCGGGCAGGTTAAAGAGACACATCCCCACTCCTTTTTCCAGGCTGTTTTCCAGGTCCTTTTTACTGCAGCTGCTGAACACCATGGGAAATGGATAGCTGGGAGAGAAAAAGATTGAAAAAGAGAAAGATGAGCATATTTAGATGAAAAAACTCTCTATTGTTCTGATGACCTCCTTCTATACACAAACAAGCTCCAGGGTTTCCATTATTCACCATTCCACACAGAATTCACTGTAGGTTGAACCATTCCAAGAAACATTTTGAGACTAGACTCAATCACTTCCAAGAGGATTTCCATGCTTAACCACCTAACTTGTGGATGCAAACAAGACCTGTACCTGCAAATCGGGCTGGATGTCTACATAGCTGATCATGCATGCAAAATTGTGAGCGCTAGTTTAGGCCATCCTGCATCGTCCACAAGTACAGAAAATCTTGAATCGGAAGGACCTTAGGAGCTAGTTTAAGGCTCCTTTGAAAAGTTGGCCCAAAATTATAGATTTCACTCTCATTTTAAAGTTAAAACCTACCACGTTTTATTAGAGAGCAGTTGTAGGCCCCTTTGCCTTCATCTTGGTGGACTCATGGTTTTCTTAGGGAAAACAAGTGAGAAAAATACCAAGTTATTTAAATACCAAGCCCACTCCTGCAATTCTCAGGCAAGCAAAACTCGCCTTGAAGTCAAGGCCAAGGGACCACGGATCTGAGGCAAATGCTGTTCTCATTTTATACCAGGATGGATCCAACGTAAATACCGAAGCCACTCATATTATGGATTTACAGTGGTGCAAAAGCAGAATTTCTCTCCCCTGACTACTGATCATGGGCATGAATATTTTGATTTCCTTTCTAAGATGCTAAAAGGGTGTCAGCATATAAAACTATAAATGTGCTCTGCAATGCTCTGTGCTTTTACTGCAGAGGATTCAAGTCTGAACCCACTGATGTCAATGGATGTTTATCGCTGGATTCAAAGAGAACAGGCCCAGGCCCCTGAGGCCCGCTGACTTCAGTGGTACTTGGATCTGGTCACTGGTACATTACTGTGGAAATCATGCTATCACCCTGTAAAGAATGCCAAAGCTCCCTCTCTCCACTGGGACATGTGCATGATTACATTAGATCTGGACTGCAACCAGCTGGCAAATAACATGCAAGCTGCCTTATTTCCCTTAAAACGTTGGACCCTATTCACCACCGTTCTGCAGTCAGGCAGTAATTCAACATCATGGTAGCACAGGGAGCCAGACTGATGATGACTTGGCTTTGTTCCCTGAATGCTTTCTATCAGTCACATATTATTAAGAACAGGGTATACTCTTAACAGGTAAATACGATAATAAATGAAAGTCCTATGCTGCTGATTTATGGAATTTAATTAATCAATTGTTATTTCTAATAATGCAGAGTAGAAAGTGTTCTTCTCCGTGCCTCTGAGACCATGCCAGGGACAGCAGAAAGAGGATCCTTTCTAGTTAAAGAAAAAAAAACCTGACTGCAACAGTTGTAAATGTAATGGAGGGTTAAGTTCCTATGTTGATTTAGAAAGGTTAATTAGGATCTTACAGTAAGGTGGAGAGTACCTTACACAAATAATTAATTTGCTCCGATTTAAAATTATCTTTTCACAGATTCTTCTGAAATAAAATAATCAGCTCTCTAGCACAGGATGCAGATGTGCTTCTGAAGAAGAAAATAATTTTCACTGAACACTTATGGGGCTTGAGTTGCTAAACTACACTATGCAGTGGTTCACTGACACATGACTCTAATAAGCTAACAGGCATCTTCACTTAAGGAATTGGTTTCTGGAAAATGTTAATGTTTAGTAGGATGACAGTGCTGAAGAGAAACTATCAGCGTTCAGAGGAGCATGAAGAGGAGTCAAGCTACTTTTCAGAAGCCTTGTGCTCTTAGGGAAAACAGGGAAGGGATCTGGCAATAAAGGGGAAGGGAATGAAGGGAATTTGGGAAACCTTCCTAACTACTCTCTATAGAACCAGGGGAGATTAGCATAACTACAGACTCTTGATTGTATGCAATGTAGCTGTTGATGTGTGGGTCCCAGGATATTAGAGAAACAAGATGGGTGAGGTAATATATTTTATTGGACCAACTTCTGTTTGTGAGAGAGACAAGCTTTTGAGCCACACACTGCTCTCTTGATTGGTGATTCCTGACAACTCTTGGTTTGGTGGGAAAAAGTTGCACAGAACATTCTGTGTATGTGAATGTGAACAGGTAGGCAGACATACAGCATTTCCAAATACTGGCATAAATGCAAGCATCACGCATATGCATATTTCACAAATTCTATATAGAAGGATATTTAACTAGGCATGATTCTTGCTTCAAACTGTGAATGTCTGAATAGTTGTGAAACACAGTTTCAACAGCTCAGTAAATTTCCTACAGCTGCATGCTGGACAAAACTGAATATTTAGGGTTATATCTTTCCCTCCATGAATGCCCAGAATTGTTCACATGAATAGGAGGTGCACGTGTCTACCACTGGGAGAATAGAACCCTTATTCTGTACCAATGACAAAATAATGTCATTGTTATTGAATGAGATTTATCCCCCCCCACTCCCCATCCCCCCAAAAGGAACTTCAAGCTGTTTCCTATTTTTAAGTAAGAGACCCATTCATCTTCTGGCTTTTCCTGCTCTTGACACTGATTTCCTCAGCTTACATCAGTAGAGTACGTGTTATTTACGAAAGAAAAGACTAATATTTTGAAAATATTTGTTCTTCAACCAAGCAATCAAAAAATAAACAATGAGACAAGTGCAGCAACTGGAAACAGAACATTTAAAGAGTGAATTCACCCACAAAGGGGAGGATCCAACATCCACTAATGCCTCTGGGAATTTTCTATGGAAGCAGGACTTCACTGATATTCTGATGTAAAGACTTTTCCCTTTTCTTTGATGATACTTCCCCACACGACAGTCATATCATTCAATATTTCTGCTTTTATGCTGTGATGTTTTGGCTGTGTTATTTTTAAGCTGTTCCAGCAGCACCATGAGCTACTTGGCTGGGGGGATGGAGCAATAACTATCATATGTCAACAGCATTAGGCATGTTACTAGTTTAAATAAATTTAGAGCTTGTAAAAGTTGGTGGGATAGTCATCATGTGGACTCAAGTCCTCCAGAGAACAGATACAGCAAGCTTCCTCACACTGCTCTGCCAAAATACTTCCAACCTGACCTAGAGTAACCACTTCTAGAGATGAGAAGGTAGTTTGGTCTCCACCTTCCATGCAGTCCTTTATCTGTCTCCTGAAACTTTCAACACGGGTGTCAAATGGGGGTAGTGGCAGCTTGTATGCTATCACGGGCCCTCACTTTGTAGGAATTCACTTCAGACCATCAGCTCATTTCAGAGACCACTAAAGGTGACAGCTTTCATCACTACCATCCTATGACAGATTCAGGTGATCAACCTACAGCTAGTAAAATACTCCATATATCTCATTATCCACCACTGAAGCTACTATCATTATATGTTTCTTATATATCTTATTTCACCTCTGAAGAGGCCCAGCACATGTCCAATTTAAGCACTGCTTGAGTCCAACTTATTTTGAGATCCTAACTGGGATGTAAACGGTGCACAGATTTTCGGCATAAGGATGAATGTAACCCACCATGAATAATTTCAATTCAAACATGCCTGCTGAAGATATACACCCATAACACCAAAAGCATCCCTGGTACACCACCATTGGCTTCAATGGGCTTACCGCAGGGACAACTTTGGCCCAGAACATCGAGCTTTCTTGAATTACCAGCATTCCGTAACAACATTGCCCGGGTCCCTTTAATACTGAAACTGGGGTGTAGAGTCTCATGAAGTTAATGCTCTAGTGTCCATCAGAAGCAAGATGCCATTGTTCACATCTACAGATGAGCCATTCATTTTAGCAAGATGATCCCATTCATGACAGCGCCTGGTTTGTTCCATTCAGAACATTTTCCATTTATTATTTCCAAAATTTAAGCCATGTAAATGCCAGCTCTTTTTCTATGCATCTGCTTTTAAGTTTAGCCCTTGTTGACCTGTTCTTTTCCTTAACTAAGTGAAGTGGCAGCATTGAGAGTGCCCTTTAAGAAACTCCAAATCCTCTGTTAATGCTACTGTTGCAGCACACGCTACTATCCTGTAACTCTAGCAGTCAAGTTTTTTGCATGACTTCAGAGGTTAACTTATCCTCTCAATTTCAGGGGTGGAGCCACTAGAGCAGGGCTGAGGAATATTGTGGTAGGCACTGTACACAAACACAGTAAGAGAGACAGTCCCTGGCCCACTGAGCTTATAGTCTGAATAAATAAAAGAGACAAAAGGTGAAAGAGAAACCAAAAGGTGAAGCAACTCATACCAGGTCACACAAAGGGTCAGTTGCAGAGCTGGGAGCAAAATCCAGGCTGCCTCACTCCTAGTCGTGTCCAATCCGCCAGACCAGATTGTCCACACCAATAAATACCACAAGAGGCAGTCTGGCCTAGTGGATAGAGCACTGGACTGGGACTCAGGAGACCTCTGTCACCAGCCTGCTGGGTGATCTTGGACAAGTCACTTCGGGGAATCAAGGTGCTTTTGAAAATCACACTAGATGCCTATCTGCATCTTTTGGCACATAAATACTTTGAAAACTCTGGTTCTTCTCCATATGCTTCCATTTCCCCATTCTAAAATGAGGATAATGATACTGCCTTTGTAAACTGTTTTTAAATCAATGGCCAAAAAGTGCCATATGGAATACTATTATTAAAATATCTTGTAAGTCATAGCATGCTGGATATGAGAAGAAACCCCCTGACTCATGATGTCCTGAAGATGATTATTCTGACTCTTTTTATATTGTCCACCAGCCTTGTAGGACCTCCCTGAGAGATCCTGGCTCCATACAACTTACATTCACAATAAAGACAAAGGAGACCACACCCAAAAAGAGTGGACAAGGGGAGAGGAAGGCTAGCATTACAATGACAGGATCATGAGTTTGTTCTGGTGCTTCTAGGGTCAGGCTGGACCTTGAGTCATACCCTCAGAAATCATTAGATTTTCACCACTGAGCCCACCTGAGCTTGGATGCTCCAGGCCAGACAGCAGAACTTTAGTTCCTTTTCAATGAGTGACACTCCTACACCACCCTCCTGAGGATTGTCCCTGGTAGTTAGTTTTGCACAGACGAGATCTGCCCATGGAACATCATGAAGGAGACAGTGAAGACTCCTAGCAAATCTTCTCTGTGTGACCTGCCTCTTGCTACCTATATGGTTCGGGTCCCTCTTAAATCTTCCAGACTGGAGGACGCTGTGAAAATGCTGCTAAGAGAAAGGTAGGTAGAAGAGCTGCACCAGTTTGATCAAAGTCTTCACCCATCCCTGCTTGAATCCCAACACTATGGCCCTTCAGAGGTTTGGGGGCTATGTCTGAGGGTCCTACATGGGTTATTGCTAAAGGTTAGATTGCTTAGTGATTCTGTTATATTCTAATCAAACCCACAATCGCCCAAATTCAAAGTCTCTATCTTCCCCAACCTTTTCCTAATTAATGTGCCACCTCATTTGAGAAATCTGCTTAATGAGTTCCACTGGTTCTGCACCTAGTTTATTTCTCAGACATTTCCAGGTGCTAGTGAAGGATCAAACCCAGGGTTCAGTTACGCCAAGGCAAATGATGCAAAAACTTGAGTATCTGGGTGGCAGCATGTGTATGCATTATTCCAGGGGTGGGCAAACTTTTTGGCCCGAGAACCACATCAGGTTGCAAAATTGTGTGGAAGGCCAGGTAGGGAAGGCTGTGCCTCCCCAAATAGTCTGGTCCTGCTCCCTATCTGACTCCCACCCACTTCCATCCCTGACTTCCCCCCCTCAGAGTCCCCGACCCATCCACACACACCCTAGCTCCATGTTTCCTGACCGCCCCCTCCAGAGACTCCCCACCCATAACCACCCCCCAGGAACCAACCACCTATCCAACCCCTCTGCTCCCTGTCCCCTGACTGCCCTGACCCCTATCCACACCCCCGCCTCTTGACAACCCCCCTGGGACTCCCATGTCCTCTCCAACCTCCCCACCCCATTCCCCATACCCTGACCATCCCCCCCAGAACCTCTGCCCCATCCAACCTCCCCCTGCTCCCTGTCCCCTGACTTCCTCCCGGGACTCCCTGTCCCTCATCCAACCCCCTGTCCCCAGCTCCCTAACCACGCTGCTCAGAGCAGTGTGTCTGGCAGCTGTGTGGAGTCAGCCCCGACCCCCCCAGAGTGCTGGTGGCAAGGCGGCGTGGCTCCAGGGGAGGGAGAAAGGCGGGGGACGGGATGGGGGGAATCCTCCCTGACTGGGAGCTCAGGGGCAGGGCAGGACATCCCACGGAATGTGGCCCATGGGCCGTAGTTTGCCCACCCCTGCATTAGTCAAACATTTCTAAAAAAAATTGGCTCAGTTCAGCCCAGGTGTTACTCTGTTGACTCCACACCTACTTGAGGTCAGCAGAGTTATTATAAGATGGCATTTGACCCCATGACTATGGGCTTGATCCTGCCAGATACCACAATGGTGCTGAATATCCTTGATTCCCACTGACTTCACTGTGAATACAGGATGCTCAGTACCTCAAAGAAGCATTTTCCACTTTCCAGGATCAAGCCTCATCTCTCCTCAGATTCTCCTGGCTTCTCATTTCAGTAAAATGTGATTTTCTTTTATTGCCTTCCTGATCACCAGTGCCCTTAAACTCATGTACTAGTCTGTAGCATTTTGAACTTTAGCTGGTTTCCTATTCAGCAATTTGATGTTAAACAGCTGCACTTGTTCTGAGCAGATTTTTTCCTGTGCTCCATTTATTCTTACAAACCATCTCCAATCCCCATTACAGTAACATTCAGATTAGTATGATTATCACTGCGTAGAATCATATTCTGCTGTGTTTTTATATCCAGGAATTTTAGAACATTGCCCTAACAATTTTCCTCACCACATTTCCAGTACCTATACACTGCTTTTATTCCAGCTCTCGCTCCATCCTCACTGATGCCCACTATTCTAACAGTGTTTATGCAGAACCTTTCAGCCAGGGACCTGAAGTATTTTACAAGCAATCAATCAATTAAAATGTACATCAGCCCTTTGAAGGTGGCTTACATATCACCACTCCCTTTTCAGAGAATAAATTGAGGAACAATCCCAAGGTTAATTTAGGCCTAAAGGTCAGATTTTTTTTAGGTATTTAGATACCTAGCTCCCGCTGAGACCAATGGGAGCAAGATGCGTAAATATCTTTAAAATTTATCCCTATGCGACCTGCCCAAGATCACACAGGAAAAATCAATGACAGAGATAGAAACTGAATTCACGATTACAAGGGGCAGATCTTCAGCTGCAGAGAGTCCTTGTGCCACTGACTTCAGAAGGGTGCTGATTTCAATGAAGCTATGACCACTTAAACTGGCTGAGGACATGCTTCCAAACACACAAACTCCTGACCCCTACCACCACGTTCCCTTTCAGTAAAAAAATCATCTGCTTGGGTTTGTTTTAGCTTTCAAGACATTCATGTTCTTTTATTCTTTCCAGACTCACTCTTTAAGGCCTCCCTTGAGATGTCTGAATGTAGCAAATACAGTTTCATCCTGCTATTACACAGCATCTCTCAGACTCCAAGTGTCCCGTATAGCATCTTATGGTAATGAATTAAATAAGCACAAGGAATGGAGCAGCCATCATGCACTACACAGCAGGTAAAACCCAACCTTATCAGATATCTAAACAGATGTTTAAATACTATAGATTTTCATCAATGACATTACATCTGCCTTTGTATAACTCAAGTTAGACAAGTGCCTTATGGGGGACATCATGTCTCAGTCTTCTATTTATGTATTTTTAAAAGAAATCAGAATCATTTAATTCAAGTAGCTCCCACAAGTCTAATGCAAGCAAATAGCTTGAAGATTAGAGGCTGGATCCTACTGGGTATTAAGGTAGCTTTATGTGGCTCAAGCAGGGGAAATCATTCCTAAAGAGGCATACCCGGATGCTGGAGAAGCATTCCCTGCTGCAGAGCCCCCCTCCTATGCAAACCCACTCCCCAGGGCAGGTAAAAGGGACGTGGCTGGGAAAAGGGGGATAGCTGGAGCGTGCCTGTACTCCATTGATTCCTGGCTGCTGCAATGGCCTCTGGCGGCTATAGGCAGGTGGCATAAATTAGAGAAACCTGCTGGGGACTGACCCAGCAGCCAAACAATCCCAGAAGTTGTCAGGATAGGGGGCATCTTTCCACTGTCCTTCTTTAGCTGAATGGAGAGGATCTGGCTAACGGGACAGAGCTTTTTCTATTATACAGTATTAAAATATGAATTTGCTTCAAAAGAAGCCCTATGTGTAACAACTCTCACTTCTTTTTCTAGCCTCTTTCTTTCTTTTATAGTTTTAATCCCTAGAGCATCAATAAAGTAGAGCACGAAATTGGGCCATGTTGTTACATGGCATCAAAGCTCTCACTTGTATAGTTCATGGTCTGTGGTTTAAAAGCAAGCCTAGATTTCTTATATAGCTTTTGGCATGTTCTTTACAATGTAGCTTTTACACTCCCAATATGTAATTGTGAAGGCCAAGCTAGTGGCTAATTGAATTGCTATGTGGCAATAACAGCTTGTTGTGTTACAATGAAATTTCCAGGATTATAAAAAGAAAAGCCTTTTCGCTGAAATGTTTAAATTCACATAAGTGCTTTAGGTTTATTTGAATTGGGCCCTGGTAATTGTGAAGATTTCCAGTCTACATTCAAATAATATTCACCTCAGGTGCCTAAACTGGACTGCCAGACCCTCTAGTAGATTTGTCCTCTGCTGAAAAACTCAGGGTGAGAATTTAACTACTAGAAATATCATGAAGGGCAGATTTAGAATGCTGAATGCAAGACTTCGGTGTAGAAAGTAATAGTGAAACATGGTTCGATGATTCTGAAAAATACTTTCGGCAGAGGAACAACTCTTATGGTTTTGCACAGTATACACTCATGGCTTAATATTTTTGCAGTCACAAAACTGCCAAGTAAAACATTACTTTTACTTTACTTTATTCTTTTAAAAGAAGTTACTTTTACTGTGACAAATGTACAGTCAGAAAAGATTTTTCTTGTTGAGAGGCCTATTGTGATTTTCATTCCTGTATTCTGGAGGTGAAGCAATACTAACCAATTTATCAATCTTGACAGTATTCTAACTGTATTCTGGAGTTATCTGCCTTGCAAAAGCTCTACGTGAACTGTGCTCAAACAACTGGTTTTCCTGTTAGAAACCAGACAGCCATGGAAAGTAGCTATAATCAGTTTGAATTCACCTCTGGCTCATCGTTTGGTCTTTTTTCCTTTTACTCTGCTACCTCATTAATAAAAATTTACCAGATTGCTGAGAGTTCAGGTTACACAATTTACTGTTTAGAACTTGATGCTGACTACAGGAAAAATTAAAGCGGCAACAAATATTAGAGAAAGGGATGAAAAGGCCAGACCAGTGATAGTGCTAGGCTAAGGAGAAACATGGTAGAAGTCATATTGTGCCCTGTAGTGATTACCGGCATCTGAGGAAATTGTAGAAAAGAAGCCAAATTAGATTACTCTGTGTTTAAATTTGTTGCACAAAATGGAACATCCTCAGCAAGTGATAAATGAATGAAGATACATGACTAATGTTGTTGTTGAAAACACACTGCTGACATTCTGTTTCCTACTGATTTTGTGGTTAGATTACAAGGACCCTGTCTGGAATGGCTTTCAAGTGTCTCAGAGAAGTACCAGGTCTGTACTGACTGATGATGGAATTTCATTAGCTCAAGACACGATTTAATTTTTTTAAAAAAAAATACATTTATAATGTGGTTTCATCTTTTAACAGACTATGGAAATGATTTTTAATACCACATAGTGGGAGCAGATTGGGTACCAGGGCAAAATTGAATGTAGGGAGGTGGGAATCACTGGTTGATTACATCAGCCCCCAGAAAGGCTGATCAGGTATGGACCCAGTATGATACAGCAGAATCCCTAAACAGTGGGATTACCAAACCCAGTTAATTGCCAACAAACCAAAATAAATTAATGACATTTATACCCAAGTATTAACAGTATTCCCTGTTTCCAGTCCTCCATGTTTTTTCTGTAGCATCACTGCTAACAGCTTATTTTGTTAGCTGTTAGCAGTGATGCAACTCAGGCCCATAGCTTTAAAGAACTTGAAGAGACCTTTACGTTTGATCTTAAAATGATGGAAATGGCGCCTGAGACCAAATCTGAACAAATTGGTAGTCTCTGCTTTCTAGCTTGACATTAGAATCGCACAGTACATTTGTGGTGAAACTGTGCGGTATGACTCAAAGCTAGCATATTTCGATGTCATTCTTGACTGCACATTGACCTTTCACAATCACCTCAAGAAAGTAGCCTCTAAAGTAAAGTATCACTTCAAATTATTCAAATGTGAGTGGGAATAAGATGAGGATCAATGGCCCTGTCCTATGAACATTGGCCTTGGCCGTGGGTGTAGTCCGTTGCAGAGTTCTGTGTACTAGTGTGGACAAGAAATTGCCATAGTTGACGTGTGGACAGGCAGCTGCATCAGACTATGTGAATCACCATGGGAACTTTAAAATCAACACCAGTACCTTGAGTTCCTGTATTAGCAAACATCGAACCTCCATCTATGCATGAAGATATAGCTACAGCACAAGAATTTAAACACACTAGAGACTACCCCGAACTTTACATCTGGCAGATTATGGATAACATACCACAACACATGAAATCACGAAAACCACTATGGACCACACACAACCAACTCATGTCTTTGTATCTGGCCAGGGAATGGCAAAGTGTCTGAACCTCACCTACCATTCAAAATTAGCACATTATTACTGACCCAACAAGCCATCTTCCTGGTTTTGACCTGACATGCAGACACTGAACTACATCTGAACAAACCCTGGAAGATGCAGCTACTTGATACACAAGTTGACAATCAAAGGCTCCCCTTTGTACGACTGAGGTGAGAACACCCAAACCATGAAACCCATCATAACGCAGCGTCCCATATTAGCATTCAAAGGTGAACTGGATGATATCCACAACATCACAAGGAGGTATTGAAATGGCTTATGGATCTACAACTGCATCTGTAGAATGTTGCTCTGCAGATGCCATATGTGGGTCCATGAGAGAGACTTCTAACAGCACTGGGTTCTGAAAAGCACAGGAAACTTCAAAGATAATGCCAGATGACTGATGCCATGGATCTGCTGATAGATCTCAAGAGGATCAGCATGGTCACCTGGGGTGAAAACTTGATCTTACTGGAGTCAATGTGAGTTTTACTGACTTCAGTGGAGCCAGGATTTCACACCTGGACATTTATCCAATGCCAAGAGGATATTACTGACCAAGATTAGTGCAGTCTCCATGCCACAGTAAAAAAGATCAGGGAAATCTGAGGATTCCATTGGATGCCAGGTTTTACTGTATTCTCAGTAGTTCTGTCCATAATGGGGAGGAGGTCAATTTTATTCTGTGCCATCCATTTAAATAGCTGAAATGGAAAACTCTCCATTTCTGCAATTAGTAAACTACTGCAAGTGCACACTGAGCTCTACAATATCTTTGCCATTAGAAAAGAAAAAGCCCCTTGTGACACTTTGCTGGCTATAATTGTTTGGGTAAAATGGACATCTCTCTCAAATTTTTAAAGTTTTTGTCCCATCTCTCCCAGACATGATGAACTCTGAGTCTCATGACAAACAAAAAAACCCAGCCTTCAGCATCATTTAATTATAGTGATTCAGACATCCAAGTCAACATCAACTCCTTAAGTGATTCAGGGCATACGCCCAACAAAGGAACATTCAAGTGACCTTAGGATATAACCTTTAGGGTAAATTTCCACTGACATATAGGGAATTTGGCATTCATCAACCAATTAACAATAAAAATTGTGTGTTTAATTCTCCCTGTACTGCATATTTACCCCTGCAGATTGAAATGTTCCACTGATGAAATGTTTAGCCAAAGCAAGGTAAATGGAAATGTCATTATATGATTTATTCATATGGGTCACAGCACCAGGGGAAAAAGTGTTCCAAACAGAGCTATATTCTGTATGTACACTATATTGACAAGACAAAATCTAGTTATACTCTTACATACCAGTGTTGCTGCTGGCAAAACAGTACAGATTTGGTTACTTTAGGGTGACCACGTGTCCCTAAATTATTAGGACTGTCCTGATATTAGGGGCTTTGTCTTATATATACGCAACTTAATCCCCACCCCCTGAAAAAAAGGATCCTGATTTTTCAGACTTGCTATCTTGTCACCCTAAATTACATTCACGAGGTGGACAACATGATTTGTCCTTAAACATTTCTTGCAAACAACTAGAACACACTAAAATGTGTTTTCATTTGAAAAGTAATGTTTGTCCATGTCAAGGCAATTATAGAAAATGGCTGCTGTAAATCTGAATATGATCTGGTTCTGGATAAATCTGGTTCTAATCAGGAATGCACCACAAAAGTCTAGGATCTCTAGAAGCAGAATTTTTTGTCTACTAAACTGTTTTTAAAAACCTACCAACGACACAGCACTGTGTTTTAATTGTTAATAGTAACAAACTGCTGAGGAGGGTTAGAAAATTTACACCCTGTTATAACTAATGTTACTAACACTTGAACTCTGACCTTTCCCCCCCCCCCGAATCAATTAAATGTATCTATAATATACCTGAATTATTAACAAAGGATGCCAAATGAGCGCTGATAGTCTCCTAATTGCACCCAGGGATTTTCTGGAAACTAAATTAAATGCTGACATAAATCTGTTCTGTAATCTCATGGTTGTTTCCTACTAAAGGAAAAACTGGAATGCAATGTACTAAATTACTAGGGCATAAGAATATGTTGCTTAAGTTTTTTTTAAAAAAAGCAGTTGTACTGCTAGCAAAAAAGAGCTAGTTCTGTCACAAGCAATTTATTACATCAATAATTCAACTTTTTTTTTATTATTATTATAAAGTCTGCCTCTGTGCAGAGCTCAGCTAGCACTGGGCTGGAGACAAACAGCTCCAGAGTTTAATTAGGATCTGTTTACATCTAAAAGATAATTTCATTTTCTTCAAATGGTTAAAGATATCATTCCAGATGGGTTCGCTGACTCTGCAATTTAACATCCTTCTGACTTTAGAGTCTATGAGTCTGGAAACAGCAGGTCTGAGAAATGCAAAGCAAAATCTGTTCAACTGAAAGCAACCCAGGGGTGGTCAGGAAAAATTTTGCCCTATGGTGGCTAGATTCTAAAAGGTCTCTGGAATAAGGAGGGAAGAGAACCAATTTGTGTAAAATAAAAAAAAAATCCTCCCTCCCCCATAATCCCTGGTCTCTGTCCCACTTCCATCATGACTCTCAGCTTGTTTTAGCACTAAACTTCAGACCAATCTTTTTTTTTTTTTTTACCTTTCTGCAGTGTTGGAATAAATGGTTTTTCACTTCCAGATTCAAGCTGAGATTGGTACCAAAGCCAAAACGCTGTTCTCATGGTACATCTGGCTGAGACCAGAAGCCAGCTTGCTGGAAATCTCATGAGAGAGAATGTTTTCACAGCCCAGAAATGGGATTGTGTTGGAACACCTAATGTATATAAGTGCAAGCTAAGCACAGGAGCAAGCTTTTCTTGACTGTTGTTAATGTGTTTTAATGTAAACGTTTTATCATTAATAGTGAACTTTTTGGATTTAATTTCTTCTGTTCTATGTCAGTCATAAAAACAAAAGCAAAAAACAGATTACAAAATAACAAAGCTCCCCTAGAAGTTTCTGAGATTTGACACCACTGAGCAGAATGGATCCTCCAGAGACCTTAATCAACAATTTTATCATGCAAATATATATTTAGATGAGTTATAAAAGCTATATTATTACCAGACTTCCTTTTATATGCATCCTTAAAACTCATTAACACTAATAGGCAATACACAAGAGGTGGGAACAGATTCCCCTTATCCCCCGCAACAGATTATTGAAAAAAAGAGAAAATAAGGCATATCACACAATGACAGTGAATTTCACATTCAGACAGTTCATTTGGCAGACATGTAGTCTTTAGAATTCATATTATTATGACTATCCATGGCATTGTTTTTAAGAGAACAAGTGTAATCATTAGCAATGTGAAGCCTTAGTGACCGTGGCTAGAATTTTCAAAAGGGTTCACCTTCCATTTAAGCATCTAAATAAATGTCCAGAAAAGGTCAGCAAAGTAGTCGCATGTTGGGTGCTGAGCTCTTTTGAAAATATGGCCATAAGTGGCATTATGGGAGATGCTGGGTGATGAGAACACCTAATGTATAAGCTTTCTCTCCTTTAAGTGCTTCAGAACCTTGAGGACCTGGCTCCATGATTTTTCCAGGGACTGAGGTGAGGCTGACTGGCCTGTAGTTCCCCGGATCCTCCTTTATCCCTTTTAAAAAGATGGGCACTACATTAGCCTTTTCCCAGTCATCCTGGACTTCCCCTGATGGCCATGAGTTTTCAAGATAATGGCCAATGGCTCTGCAACTCCTTTAGCACCCTCGGATGCAGTGCATCTGGACTTTTGCTCGTCCAGCTTTTCTAAATAGTTCTGAACCACTTCTTTTTCCACAGAGGGCTGGTCACCTCCTCCCCATACTGTGCTGCACTGTGCAGTAGTTGGGGAGCTGACTTTGTTTGTGAGGACAGAGGCAAAAAAATAATTGAGTACATTTACTTTTTCCACATCCTCTGTCACTAGATTGCCTCCCTCATTCAGTAAAGGGCCCACACTTTCCTTGACTTTCTTCTTGTTGCTAACATACCTGAAGAAACCCTTCTTGTTACTCTTAACATCTCTTGATAGCTGCAACTCCAAGTGTTATTTGGCCTTCCTGATTTCACCCCTGTATGCCTGAGCAATATTTTTATATTCCTCCCTGGTCATTTGTCCAAACCTTCATTTCTTGTAAGCTTCTTTTTTGTGTCTTTCACTGGTAAGCCAGCTGTTCGCCTGTTTACTATTCTTTCTACACATCGTGATGGTTTGTTCCTGCAACCTCAGTAAGGATTCTTTAAAATATGGCCAGTTTCCTGGACTCCCTGATTCATGAACTTGGTTCATTGATTTTCTGGATTCAGCACCAGACAGTGTCAGTAGCTCCCCTGAAAATTCTCCAGCACCATTCTTTTCTCTGACTGTGGCTACTGTTGTACAGGGCAGGTACAAATTGGAATAAATTGATAAATTAAACAGTAATAAGTTAACAGGGCCAGATGGTATTCACTCACGAATTCTGAAGGCACTCAAATGTGAAATTGCAGAACTACTAACTGTAGTCTGTAACCCATTATTTAAATCAGCTTCTGTACCACATGACTGGAGGATAGCTAATGTGATTCCATTTTTTAAAAAGGGCTCTAGAGGTGATCCTGACATTTACAGGCCAGTAAGCCTGACTTCAGTACCAGGCAAACTGGTTAAAATTATAGTAAATAACAAAATTGTAAGACATACATGATCATAATTTGTTGGGGAAGAGTCAACATGGTTTTTGTAAAGGGAAATCATGCCACACCAATCTACTAGAATTCTTTGAGCTGGTCAAGAAGCATATGGACAAGGGGGATCCAGTGGATATAGGGTACTCAGATTTTCAGAAAGCCTTTGATAAGGTCCCTCACCAAAGGCTCTTGAGCAAAATAAGATGTCATGGGATAGGAGGGAAGGTTCTCTCATTGATTGGTAACTGGTTAAAAGATAGGAA
Organism: Sternotherus odoratus; assembly: GCA_032164245.1. Classification (NCBI taxonomy): domain Eukaryota; kingdom Metazoa; phylum Chordata; order Testudines; family Kinosternidae; genus Sternotherus; species Sternotherus odoratus. The sequence goes on along the minus strand of JAVMKO010000005.1, from coordinate 89,032,598 downwards.
ACAAAGGGTAAGAAAAATGGTCAGTTTTCAGAATGGAGAGAGGTAAATAGTGGTGTCCCCCAGGGATCTGTACTGGGCCCAGTCCTATTCAACATATTCATAAATGATTTGGGAAAAATGGCAAACAGTGAGGTGGAAAAATTTGCAGATGATACAAAACTACTCACGATAGTTAAGTCCCAGATAGACTGCAAAGAGCTACAAAAGGATCTCTCAAAACTGGGTGACTGGGCAACAAAATGGCAGATGAAATTCAGTGTTGATAAATGCAAAGTAATGCCCTTGGGAAAACATAATCCCAACTACACATATAAAATGATGGAAGCTAAATTAGCTTCTACTATTTAAGAAAGAATTCTTGGAGTCACTGTGGATAGTTTTCTGAAAACATCCACTCAATATGCAGTGGAAATCAAAAAAGTGAACAGAATGGTGGGAATCTTTAAGAAAGGGATAGCTAAAAAGACAGAAAATATCGTGTTGCTTTTATATAAATCCATGGTATGCCTACATCTTGAATACTGTGAGCAGATATGGTTGCTCCATCTCAAAAAAGATGTATTGGAATTGAAAAAGGTTCAGAAAAGGGCAACAAAAATTATTAGGGGTATGGAACAGCTTCCATATCAGAAGAGACTAGTAAGCGTGGGACTTTTCAGCTTTGAGGGGGGATATGATTGAGGTCTATATAATTATGACTGGTGTGAAAAAAGTAAATAAGTGTTATTTATTCCTTCTCATAACACAAGAAGTAGGGGTCACCAAATTAAAATTAATAGGCAGCAGGTTTACAAAACAAAAAAAAGTATTTCTTCACATAATCACAGTCAAACTGTGGAACGCTTTGCCAGAGAATATTGTGAAGGCCAAGACTATAACATAGTTCGAAAAAAGAATTAGATATATTCATGAAGGATGGGTCCATCCTATTAGCCAGGATGGGCTGCGATGGTATCCCTAGTCTTTGTTTGCCAGAAGCTAGGAATGGGTAACAGGATGGATCACTTGATGATTACCTGTTCTGTTCATTCCCTCTGGGGCATCTGGCATTGGCCACTGTTGGAAGACAGGATACTGGGCTAGATGGACCTTTGGTCTGACCCAGTGTGGCCATTCTTATGTTCTTTTTACTAACCAGCTATATGGAGGATCTCAATTCCCACCTGTACCCTCTGTGGTGAATGCAGTATTGCAGTGGGGTTAGTATGGATTGCTGAAGTGGCCAATTTGCTGTGCATGTCAGCTTTCTTTGCTAGTTGTAAAGGCTGTTTATGCCTTATTCTTGAAGCTCAAGACATTTCTAGGATAATACGACTTATTTCATCGCCAAGTTACTTAGATAGGAAATAAAGTACAGTGGGTTGGGGATAGACTGTTAAGGAGATCTTTACCCCTCCCACGGCAGGACACAAAGAGGGACACAAAGAGGACTGGATCATAGCCTCAAAGGTGGCCCCACTTTTCAGACCTCCCTCCCTTTCTGCCATGGAAATGTACCATGCTGACCCCTTCCTTCTGTATCCAGGAGAGAAAGGTGGGTCTGCTTTGTAAAGCCAAACACAGAAACATTAAGGAATATGAATGATAAAATGCTTTTTTCTCCAAATTGATACTTATGCCACTGGGATTAAAGTTGATAAGAAGATAAAATGTACATGGAATACAGGAATGGCCCCACAGCTACCGGTAGTTCTATCTCTTTGGCTCCAGCCCATTCTTGTTATGCCCAGCACTCATTAAAACTCTAGAGCTGCCATTTGGGCTTTTTGCCATTCTTCCGCTCTCAAAAAGAGTTTAATTTCAAAAGAACTAAAAGAGGCAAAAAAGTGTAATTAAAAGATAAGGTTAGACAGGAAATTGTGCAATTTTTTGTTGATACAATTTATTTATCACAAAAGCCCCACTCTTGTACTGGGACGTATGTTTTTGCTAGATGATATTTGAATCTCTGGAGCAGCAGAGGTACCATGTTGCTCTTTTGATCCATAATTTTATATGAAATATTACGCCAAATATACTCTGCTAAAGTGTTTGACTCTTTAAAGCATTTCTTGCTCATACAAAAGTGACACACACATCTTTCAGATACCATTTAAGACTAAAAATGACAGGAAGCTCATTAATGGATGGATCCAACAGAGTTTAGGTTCCTGATCCCAGGAGGCTGCTTCCACTAAGTAATAATTTCCTAGACAAGTTTTTAATGTTAAATTCTTCAAAGAAAGAAGATGGCAATAATTAATGAAATCACTTTAAAATGAAAAAAACCTCAAAAATTTTCCTTCAGTACAGAACCACATTAGTGACTCCAAAATTAAGGCTGCCAGAGCCTATCCATTCCAACCTACGTTTTTCCTACCCTTTATATGGCTCTTTAATAAAGACTTCTTTGGGTCGATCCTTTTTTAAAGCTTAATCTCAGCCTGAGAGAGTTTTGTCTTCTTTTATAGTTTTGTAACACCCTGCTTAAGCCAACAGAAATTAGAGGGCATGGATCAGAAGAGAATACATATACTGGAAGCAGAGACTGCCTTAGGAATGTATTTGGGCTTCTTTACATCCCTTTTCTTTTGATGTTTCTACTGCTCCGAGAATGTTTTCCAGGTAGGGAACATTCACCTAGCATTTTCTGAACTCATCACACCCTTAGCCTCCAAGCCTGCAAACATTTCAGGGTTCAGCGAGTAACCTACATATAAGAATAGTCCCAGAGATGATATATTTTGGTAAATACTCAGACTAGTAATTTTAGACTAACAAAATATTGGTTGAATTCTTTTATAGGAGTGTAAACATTCTCCTGGAATGTTTATTACAGACAGGCAGCAGCTACTTCATAGTTAAGCCTGAAGGTAAAATTTAGCCAGAGGCTAAAATTTCCTACTCTAAGTCAGTAACGTTCCCCCAAAAGAAACTGATCTTCCTGGAGCAAACTCCTGGCTAAGCAGCAAGGCACTCTGGCAGATTGGACCTGTAGACCAGTGGTCCCCAATCTTTGAATGACCGCGGACCGGTCAACGCTTCTACAATTGTACTGCGGCCCGGGGCGCAGCGAGACCCCTTTTCCTCGGCGCGGCGCGACCCTATTTTTTTCCCTCGGCGCAGCGGAACCTTGCATGTCCGCCGAAATGCCGCCGAATACATTACCTCCGATACAGAAGCTATCACGGCGGCGGCGTTTCGGCAGACATATAAGGGCGGGAAGTACCCCGCGGCGCTGAGAGACCGGCGGCGCCACTGAAACGAAGGCAGCCGCGGCCCGGGGGTTGGGGACCACTGCTGTAGACTACAAGGTGCAGGGCCCAGATAAATAGAAGCAAAAAGACATTTTTCATGTTAATTTGCAAAAACCCTGGAGGGCACAGCAGGGTGTTTTCACAGGATGGTGGGGAGGATTTAGGACCCAGATTCCTGAACCTTCAATTGTTGAGAATATAGCTCTAGGGCTGCAGCTAATTGTGGCACAGTGAGGGGAAATGGATAACCTCTTGAAGACATTCAAGGACGCATTCTCATTCCTACCAGGGTAGACCTCCCTTATAGAAAGAGGGGCCAAGATGGCAAAGACATCCTATTGAATATCAGAGGGTTGAAGAAGATACTGGTTCAGGAAGTTGAATTAATGTTGGGACTGGGGGTAATCAAGGAATCGTTTAACCCTTGATAGTCCTGCTCCTGAAATTCCCAAAAATCTGTTTGTGTGTGGACTTCAGACAAGCAGCCTCCTGGGATCAGGAACCTAAACTCTGTTGGATCTATCCATTAATGAGCTTCCTGTCGCTTTTAGTCTTAAATGGTATCTGAAAGATGTGTATGTCCCATTTCCCACTTTGATGCCTTCCCTATGCCGTGGGTGGATGATTTACTAGAGTGTCTTAGCCAGACCCAATATATCACTATTTTAGATCTGACCAAAGGCTATTGGCAGATTCCTCTTTCCCCCTCAATCTCAGGAAAAAACAGCTTTTGCTACCTCGATAGGCTTCTTCCACTTAGTTCACTTTCCACCATGACTTTGGGTTACATGGGGACCAGCCATCTTCCAGAAGTTGACAGAGCAGGCATCATGATCTCACCATTGTTATGCAGTTGTATTTTTAGATAATGTTGTGGTCTACAGCCAAGAGTGGCTTATTCACCTCTAAAATCTGGCTGCAGTATTGCAGTTCTCCAAGAGGTCAATCTCACAGCAAACCCCGAAAAAGTACCAGGTGGGCAAGCAAGAAACTAAGTATTTGGGGGTAGCTAGTGGGGAATGGGTGTGAACAATCCCTCATTGATAAGACAGAGGCAATGGGCAGCTCCCAGCCCAAAGACTAAAGAACCAGTGGTTTGGTCCTTTTTAGTCATAGCTAATTACTAAAGATGATTTTTTCTGGAACTTCACTGTAGTACCCCTCACAGACCTTGCCAAGACATCAATCCTTTGGCAGGTCACCAATGTGACTGGGCCTTCTCGGAGAAAAAGTAAACTGGATCCCCTTGGATTTCTGAATGTCACATCTCTTTCTAGGGTTGAGTTTGTATGTACTCTGGTTTCTGACAATTGTTCTCACTTTTCCTTCTTCTCTCTCCTAACTCCAAAATGCCTTGTTTTAGAAACATGCACTTAGTCCTCCAGGGGGACTTAGAAATCATAATGTTATTACTATTAAAAACCTTTGGCCAACTTCTCTCAGAAGCATGGAGGAAAGGGGGTTGTGATCCCTGTCTGGTGGGCCATCGTTGCTGGCATAATTTAGAACAACTGAAGTATGGTCAGAGAAACTAGCCTCTGGATGGCCTCAAGGTTAGGGAAGCAGAAAGGTGGCTCAGAGACACCTATTCTCTACATGGTCCATGAGCTGGCCTTTTATCATGTCATAGCATAATTACATGGTGTCTAAAGAAACCTTCCACTTCACTCAGTGCTTATCATGCATCCCGGGAAGAACAAATGAAAGAAGATGGATGAATAAAAAGAGAAGGTTTTAGTAGTTTAAATAATCTGGCTCTTCTCTAATTTTCAACCTCCCCAAGTCTCTTTCTGAACAGAACCCCAAGAAGAGCCCTTCAGAGGTTGGAGATCCATGGAGGGCCAGGAGGTGAATGGGGAGAAGCATAAAAGCCAGTGGAAAGCTAATGTAGCTTGAGGCTAGGTTAACTGTTTCACAACCTGCTCTGTGTTGGGTCAACCATCATTGAGGCCAGGTGAGGCCCAGAACTTGTGGTTTCTAGGGGAAACCCTGGCAGCTAATGGACTTGAACTGTCAGCGAACCCATAGGGGCAGAAGATTGCAAAGCCAACATAGAGACCCCGGGGGGGTTCTGTGTGGATCTACAGAATTCTGTGCACAGTACTGCTCCCTAGTCCATAGAGGTGGAGCAAGCCGACAGAATAATGTGGGGAAAACTTCACAAGGTTTCCTCCCGCAGGGCCCTCTTGTGGTTTCTTATCAAGCTGCGGGGTGAACAGGTGCACAGGTACTAATTCGGTTGATGGTTAAAGGTTGTGTATATCATTCAGGCACTAAGATATAAAATCTGTCTGCCCATTGCAGATATGAAGTCAAGCGTTACCAATCACATTACCACTCCTCATGGTCATGTTACCGATTTCAGTTTGTTTTTTTAGTGTGTGTAATAGCTGTAATGTGCTGCTGAACAGAATTCTGCAAGGATATTTATTACCTATTGTTTTAGAAAAGCCAAGCTATTTTTCTTATGCAAACTTTAGAAAATCGCTCACTTTCCCCCACAAATACACCAGTCTCTTTTCATTGTTTGTCCCCTAGCTTGCTATGCCTGGCCCCTGGCCAGCACCTTTTACTTTTCTTAACAACGATGACAGTTTGCCTTTGAAGCAGATGCCAAACCTGCTGTTTGGCGGATCAGCAGGGAGCTCTCCTGCATGACACTCCCTCTCCTCTCCTACCTCCTTTCCAAGACACGTGCAGTCACTGCACCAGCAGAGAAGAAAGAGCCCTGAGCATGCTCACAAATCCTAAGACTGAAAAGCTTCAGACAGAATAAAATATACAAAGAAGTCCACATGTACATAATATGGATGACAAAACTTATACACATCCAAGGCTATGTGCTTCCATTTCTAACATTGCAGAACAGGCTGTAATTAGCGAACTGAGCCAGAAGTCCAAGACCTCTTCTAGAAAACACCATTGTATCTTTGATATCCATAAAAGGTCAGGCTGTCAGTAGCAGCCTCCTAACACCATGCTTGAGTGTCCACTCAGTATGGACTCAGAAAGAAGAGTGCCACCTATTGATTCATCACCATAACTTCCTAGATTGCCTTGTTTTTTCCCACTCAGAAGACTCCCATCCAAATAGTGAATAGGCCTGACTCTGCTTAGCTTATGAGATCTGATTTGTTCACAGCTCATGCTGGTATAGCTGCAAAAAAATACGAGTGAAGTTCACCCCGACCCCATGCAAAGCCCACAGAGCACTCACATCCCATTTCAGTCTTCTTCAAAATGGAGTTAAGTGGGAACTTATGTGCTGCATCATGCTTGTGCTGATCTTCTGCACGGGAGTGAACTTCACCAAAAGTGAAATAGCAGGAAGCCTAACACTTTATTTTCTACATATTAATTTTGGTCATGGCCTTTATTCTGGTCATTTCCCCTTATGATTGTTTGTGATGTCACACCGGCAAGATGACAGAAGAGGAAGTTCTGATACAAATGCCTGCACTGTATTATAACGGGGGTTGTTCAAAACGACAAACAATTTATTGCTTCTTATAGCATTTTTCTCTCTTCCCATGAGATAAATCAGCATGGCAAATTTTGCTCTGCTAACAAGTTTTATTGTTCCTACTTTGGAGGGGTTTTTGTGGAATGCTTTGACTGGCCTCGTTGTGTAAACTTTGCTCAGAAGCTTCCTGAGATGATAAACTACAGCATAATTTCCTCCCCACCAACTAACACTTACTAATGTTTGCACTTACCCAGTAGAGGGGTTCATGATACAGCCACCTTTATCAGTAGATGCTTTGCAGGTACAGCCCCTCTCCAGTGTATCATGATTCATCCCAAAGTTGTGGCCCAGCTCATGAGCCAGCGTTACTGCGGCACCAAGAGGACTGTCTGAATGATCCTCAAAGAAAAGAAAAAAAAAGAACCGTGAAGCCCATGTACAAGAAAGAATGACTGATAAAAGAATACATGTTTACTATGGATCCAACCTTGAGATCCCAAATTGTTTTATAAGCCTCTATAATTGCAGCTACACTATTGCTGCTAGATGGATAAAATTACAAATTATCAACATCCCACTCTGCCTCAATAAACCATTTAGATTAGGATTATCAAAGTGGCCTGTGGCATCAGGACACCCAATTCCTCATAGCAACTAGTCATTCAGATAGCTGAGGCAGCTTTGACTATTCTCGTAGTCTCTCTTTGATAGCTAGAAATTCTCTCATAACCCCTGCCCAGTATATGTCCAAGAATTTGCATATTGCATAAAGAGTAGAAAATGATTCACACATATCTTGGAGGATGGGGATGGCTGTGGCATAAGAGGAGGGAATGGGAGAAAGAGGGCAGATAATCCTGCACTTCAGAAGCTCATTCCCCGCAGTGCAGTGAGGAGGTTTGGCTTTGTCTCTAACATCCACTACTAAAATGAAGCAGAAACTATAGCAGCTGTGAGTTCAAGCAACCATTTTACAGGACCTCATTTTTAATTAAAAAGACAAAGTCCTCAGGTGGCCTCTAGTTAATTCTTTTAAGTGTTTTACTTGGTGTAGAAGTAAAAAAATAGGAACACTAGCATTGATCCGTGTGGGAATGTTGTTTTCCCAAACAAATGTTTCTGAGAAATGCACTGTGTGGTTTGATTAGGGGCTACTGATCAGATTAATGTTTTGGCCTGGCCATGAATAAAAGAGATCTTTCCACAAAGCTCTGTATCACATCAATCACTTTCCTTGGGGGGAAAAAACACCATCTTTCTTTAAAAAGCTCTCCCAAAAGGCATAAAACATGTAATAGAAATGAGTGATTTATGTTTTATCAGTCAGTAAATGGAATTAGTATGTACTGCTGCCTGCTTTAAAAACATAAATGAATATATTCAGCTCAAATAACTCTTCTGTTATTGTCTTAGTCCATTTTAGGACGAAAACATAGTGAAAGGTAAAAAAAAGTGTCTAAAACATCAGACATCTATAAGAGAAGCCCTTAATAAATTATTTGGTTTAGACGTCACAGATTCCTTTTTTGTCTCTCTAATATTTTTAGAGAATCAGTCAATTCTCAAGTAGAAAACACGTTTTAAAAAAGAATGTAATCATTTCAGAAGGCAAATGGTCACTGCTATTTGGCTCAGGGAGTAAATTCAAGGAATGTTATCTTCAAAACAAGCAACAAAGAAGTGCTCTCATTTCAGGCTTTCCTGAATCTTGCGATATTTAATACAAAAACGTTGGTAAACTTCTTCTTATGCTTGAGGCTGTCTGTGTATCATTGTATTTTAAAATGGCTGTTTTAGGGGAAGCTGAACAGCATTTTTGTTTTGTCATTATGGCAAACTGCAGCATGCATACATGTAAATTTACAACGTTTAAAAAAATATCCTCTCATGACACATAGTTACACATCAAGATGTCTTAATAGCTTCTTTGATTGATCTCTCTGGGTGCATGCATTGAATTTCCCAAATATTTAATCAATAGCTGTAATTACACCTGACTCCACAGAAGCAGCAAAAGTAAAACAGGGCAGCAGATTGACAGGACAATGATGTAATGTCCACACATTTTAACAAAGCAGCACAGAAGTCATGCCTTCAAACAGGGCTGGCGACAGAAATTTGGGGCCCCCCTACTTTGATAGTTTGGTGGCCCCCCCCCCCAGCCCAGCCGACAGCGGCTGAGCCCCCCCCCAGCCCAGCCCAGCCGGCGCTCCCCTCCCCCCTCCCCGGGGCAGCGAGAGCTGCGTGAGCCGCCCTTTCTCCCCCCTTCCCCCTCCCTCCCCGGACAGCGCTGCTGCTGCCGGGCCGGGCTCTCAGCTCCTGCTGGGGCCAGGCGCGCTCGTCCGGAGGAGAGCCGCGCCGCCTCCCCGCCCCTTCCCTGCTCTCCAGGTCCAGCGACAACAGGTACAGCTGTGTACCGGGGCCCCCCTAAAGTCGGGGGGCCCGGTACAGCTGTAACTGTGGTACCCCCCTGTCGCCGGCCCTGCCTTCAAACAGTGATCTGTAGTAGCCGCATTCACTTTTAGATGTGGTCACCATTTAGAACTTTCTTCAAATCCTGAACAGGGAGACAATAAACTGAGCCTGTAGCAGGGTGGCTTGCCTCATCGGCTGGCAAGCCTGTGGCTAAGCTGGCTCTGATTAGAACGTGAGCACCACTGGAGAGGGATCAGGTGATTCTCCTGTAAAGAGCAGTTGGAAGCTGCAGTGGAGGTGGGGGGAGATGTTCGTGGAGAGCAGGGATGGTTGGGTTTTGGGACTAAGACTCCATCCAGGAAGGGCTGGGAGTAGCCTGTTAAGTCAAGAGAGACCCTGAGCAAGCAGGGGAGCGAGTGCAAAAGTTCTCCAGGGAGGGAGGCCTGGGAGAAGGAAGAGAAACATTTGTCTGTTGGATGTCAATTTGGGAGTTTGCATTTCATTTTGAGTTATTTTCTGTGACTAAACCCAGACCTGCAAGGAGGGGGTTCTTTGAACACAGAAAAAAGTGTGGAGAGCCTGAGTAAGAGGCCCTCAATAGGGGGAAACAGAGGCAGGGCTCTGCAGAGTGACCCCTTGCCACGAGGGGATGCTCAGTAAGGGGCAACCCTATTACAGAACCCAGCTGTTACTTTCGTGCTCACAGCCATTTCTCTGCATAAACAATGAGATTCGTCTTATTTCAACATCTCCTAAGATAATAATTTAAAAAAAATGATTTGCACAGTCCATGACAAAATTAGAGCAAGAAATGATCTGAAATGTAATTATTACAGAACATGCGGTTCTCATTACTTGCTTGGATCATTCTGAATGCTATCAGGTTTCTAGAGTGGGGTTTTAACGACAAAGAATGTGATATCTCAGCAAAAGAGATTATTGGAAGACAACATAAATTAAGACTATCCAAACAAACAGTAATATGCCAGTTTGATAGTGAGACTATTTAAGCTCAGCAGCACTTGAGAAATGAATAGACTTCCGAGGAATGAGGCTTTGATTTATTCCTCTACATTTTTTTAAGTTAAGTTCAGTAGTAAAAGTCATTAGCAAACAATTTCACAATCGCCAAACAGGAAATCTTCTCCTGTTGAACACGTTATAGGCTGTTATACCAAATATGCAGTTGCTTTCAAATGAACTCTGCTGCATTCCACTGAGATTCGGCTTGAACATTAATAAAAAAAAATAACTGTCTAATGCTGCTGCAAACTAGCACCTCAGTCCTAGAACTGACTCCAGGCAGGCTCATTATGTTGTAAACTGGGACGTTTACAAAAAACACTTTCCACTGAGGTGTTTCTTAAGTTAAACGAATCTCAGTGGCTCAGTTCAGTACTTCTAACTCAAGCTAACCTCCCATGAGAGTCAAAAGTGCTTTGCCTGAATGTGTACAGCAGAATATGTATTGGGGGGTGGGGGGATAGCTCAGTGGTTTGAGCACTGGCCTGCTAAACCCAGGGTTGTGAGTTCAATCCTTGAGGGGGCCATTTAGGGATCTGGGGCAAAAAAATCTGTCAGGGGACAGTACTCAATCCTGCTAGTGTAGGCAGGCGGATCCTGCTAGTGTAGGCAGGGGACTGGACTCGATGACCTTCAAGGTCTTTCCAGTTCTAGGAGATTGGTATATCTCCATTTATATTTTTTATATTATATAATATGTCTGAGTAAGTAAGCAACATTTTACCTTTGCATTTAACTTGCATTAATATTCATGGAAAATATGAGCCTCATCTATCACAAAGAGAATCAAACCACCTAGAATGTATATACCAGGACAGGTGCTCAGAGAGGCATGATAAAAGAACCAAGATAGATTAGATGATAGATTTGAATAAGAGTGCAGACAGAAAAATCAGACCAGACAAGGATAATAACTCTCTTTGACAGGGTAGCAGGCCTTGTGGATGGGGGGAAGTGGCAGATCTTGACTTTAGTAAAGCTTTCGATGCAGTCTCGCTTGACTTTCTCATAAACAAACTAGGGAAATGGAACCTACAACGAGATGGGTGTATAACTAGTTGGAAAACCATTAGCAGAGAGTAGTTATCAGTGGTTCACAGTCATGCAGGAAGGGCATAATGAATGAGGTCCAGCTGGGATCAGTCCTGAGTCTGGTTCTGTTCAATATCTTTATCAATAATTCAGATAATAATATAGAGCGTAACTTATAAAGTTTGCAGATGAAACCAAGCTGGGAGGGGTTGCAAGTGTTTTGGAGGATAGGATAATAATTCTAAATGATCTGGACAAACTGGAGAAATAGTCTGATATAAATAGGATGAAATTCAATAAGGACAAATGCAAAATACTCCACTTAGGAAGGAACAATCAGTTGCACACATACAAAATGCGAAATGACTGCCTAGAAAGGAGTACTCTGGAAAAGGATCCGGGGGTCACAGATGACCACAAGCTAAATATGAGTCAACGGTGTAACACTCTTGCAAAAAAAATGAACGTCATTCTGGGGTGTATTAGCAGGAGTGTTGTAAGCAAGACACGAAAAAGAATTCTTCTGCTCTATTCCAAGCTGATTAGGCCTCAACTGGAGTATTGTGTCCAGTTCCGGGCACCACATTTCAGGAAAGATGTGGACAAATTGGAGAAAGTCCAGAGAAGAGCAACAAAAAAGATTAAATGTCTAGAAAACATGACCTGTGAGGGAAGATTGAAAAAAGTAGGTTTGTTTAGTCTGGAAAAGAGAAGACTGAGAGGTTTTAAAGTACAGAAAAGGTTGTTACAAGAAGGAGGGAGAAAAATTGATCTTAACCTCTGAGGATAAGACAAGAAGCAATGGGTTTAAATTGCAGCAAGGGAGGTTTAGATTGTATGAAACTTCCTAACTTTCAGGGTGGAATAAATTGCCTAGGGAGGTTATGGAATCTCCATCATTGAGGATTTTTAAGAGCAGGCTAGACAAACACCTGTCGGGGATGGTCTAGATCAGGGGTCTCCAAACTACGGCCCGCGGGCCGGATGCGGCCCGCGAGGCCCTCTCATCCGGCCCGCGGAGATCTTTTTGGCTCCGCGCTGGGGCCTGGAAGCGCCGTGCGGGCCGCCGCCGCCAGCCGCGGGGCCTGGAAGCGCCGCGCGCTCGGCCGCCGCCGCCAGCCGCGGGGCCTGGAAGCACCGCGCGCTCGGCCGCCGCCGCCAGCCGCGGGGCCTGGAAGCGCCGCGGGGCCTGGAAGCGCCGCGCGCTCGGCCGCCGCCGCCGGCCAGGGACGGCTCGGAGCTGGGGCCGGGACGCGCCGCGCCGCACCGCCACGCAGTTGCAGGGGGCGAAACAAGGAGCCACCCACTGCCAGGCGGCGAACCGGTCTGTGGGGAGAGACCGGGTTGAGCAGGTCAGTTGGGGGGGTGAGAGACCTGGCTGGGTGGGTCAGTTGGGGGGGGGGGGTTGGAGGAAAGGAGGTTTTGGGGTGAGAGACCTGGCTGGGTGGTTCAGTTGGGGGGGGGGGTTGGAGGAAAGGAGGTTTTGGGGGGAGAGACCTGGCTGGGTGGGTCAGTTGGGGGGGGGGGTTGGAGGAAAGGAGGTTTTGGGGGGAGAGACCTGGCTGGGTGGGTCAGTTGGGGGTTGGAGGAAAGGAGGTTTTGGGGGGAGAGACCTGGCTGGGTGGGTCATTTGGGGGGGGTTGGAGGAAAGGAGGTTTTGGGGGGAGAGACCTGGCTGGGTGGGTCAGTTGGGGGGGGGGGGTTGGAGGAAAGGAGGTTTTGGGGGGAGAGACCTGGCTGGGTGGGTCAGTTGGGGGTTGGAGGAAAGGAGGTTTGGGGGGGAGAGACCTGGCTGGGTGGGTCATTTGGGGGGGGGGTTGGAGGAAAGGACGTTTTGGGGGGAGAGACCTGGCTGGGTGGGTCATTTGGGGGGGGGGTTGGAGGAAAGGAGGTTTTGGGGGGAGAGACCTGGCTGGGTGGGTCATTTGGGGGGGGGGTTGGAGGAAAGGAGGTTTTTGGGGGAGAGACCTGGCTGGGTGGGTCAGTTGGGGGTTGGAGGAAAGGAGGTTTGGGGGGGAGAGACCTGGCTGGGTGGGTCAGTTGGGGGGTTGATGTGTAGTGTTCATGTGTAGTGTTCATGTGTAGTGTTCATGTGTAGTGAACAGGTGTTCATGTATAGTGAACAGGTGTTCATGTGTAGTGTTCATGTGTAGTGTATCAATGTGTTATTAAATAATAACTGAATAAAATAATATTAAATAAATAATTAAAAACAACATCCATGTTTTGATTCTTTTTTATTTGGACCTCGAGTGTGTTGTCGGCCCCCAAACTGCTATTTGATAGTTAATGCGGCCCTCGGGCTGAAAAGTTTGGAGACCCCTGGTCTAGATAATACTTAGTCCTGCCATGAGTTCAGGAGACTGGACTAGATGACCTCTTGAGCTCCCTTCTAGTCCTATGATTCTATGATCCTTCCTCCTTTTGATATTCATTATTTGGTATATAATGACTTCCACCATCTCTGTGCTTAGAAAGGTACTTCTACAATGGTGGGAGCTCTTTTGGAGGACCATTGCATGTAGCATTATGAAGAGCATGTACATGAATATGTGCCATATACTGGAGGATTTTAGTGTTGTAGACTCTACGGTTAGAAACCACTGATTAATTCACCTACACATCCTTCTTTCTGAAGTGTTGTTTTTTGTGTATTTCATTTTTATACAGGAATTAAATTTCAATGCTTGTGATTTGGTTTAGTTGTGGGTTTTTGTATTGTTTTGGACCAACTGTTTTTCAGGAAGATTTAGCTAAAAAATTTGAAAAGCCCTTAGGACCAAGACTGCACAAGCATTACATTAAGTAGGACCTTAAATAACTCAACACAACAGGGGGTGTTATGAGCTGAGTAGCTAGCTTAAGTCAGAATTTCAATGTTTATATTGGTTTTGGCGCATCTTTAGTTTATATGGACATGTAATTATGTTGCATTTATCACAAGTGACAAATTCTGATAAAGGCCAAAATGTTCTAACTCATGGATTATGTATATTAGTCACATGTCTGGAAGCTGACAACAAAAGCAACAGTAATACCCTTGTGTGAGAAATGTAGTAAACATGAATGCTGCCACTGTTGCTAGTGTATATTGTGCTTGAAGTCTGACAATTATAGTCAAACCACTTTACTAGAAACATGAAAAATAATTACACTGGTGGCTTTGTACATGTATCTCCTTGGGCATGGTAAATGCTATATTTTAAAATATTTTTTCTTATCAAAGATTTATGAGAGGCTTTCATTGCACATAGCACTGATGTCCATATGTGCAGAGCAAATTTGTTCATTTCAATCCTATTCCTGCAAATGCTCATAACCCTGTGAATACTTCCACTGATTTCAAGGATTTCTATAAAGAGGTTTAATTATATTTTAATGCAAGGCATTATTTCATTAACTATGAAATATGATACTTAAAACAATGACACAGACATTATATGTAGATATAGACAGAGCAAGAATTTAGATTGTAAGCAGTACTAAAAAAGCAGACTTTCCATGACAAGATACAATATTATATAACTCATGAAAACTTTTTGCTCAAGTTGGACCTAATTCAATTTTTGTGTTCCCAATACTTACCATAACAACGCCTCCAGATTGCTCTGCAGTGCACATGCTCATTATAGGTGCCATGCCGATGGTTGTCCCTTGGAAGTACACCCCACTGAAGGAGGAGAGGGGAAGACAAACCACAGAATCACCATTTAATGCAAGAGGAGAGGATCCTAATATTTTATAACTTCCTTTTCTTGCTTCTCTCAGGTAACTATCCCATTTTCAAAACACCAGCTCCAGACATTGAAAGTTGAAAACAATGAGGATCAGGAATTAGTCATGCAAATCTGTGGAACTGATGATGATAGAATTTCTGCTACATGAACGATGTATTTGAGCATCCTCTGGAGTTTCTGCTGTAGTAGGACCTTCTTTTTTCAATACAATTATATTACAATCATGGCAACAATTAAAAACTGCTATTACAATTTAACTTGGGAAATACACATATATAGGCGTGCTTGCAGGTCATGCAAGTGTCAGTACAACACAGTGCAAATGTATAATATATTAGCTATAAAGTGTACCCTAAAATTCATTAATCCAACTGAAAGATTGTTGTATTTACAGAGCAATTTGTGATATTGCAACAATTTGGAAGGCCTCCTCCTATACTTTAAGTAAGATACTAAATCCCTCAATACATTTTTGTTTTAATTGCTAAGAGTCATTGCACAGTGAATGTTTGATCTTTCAACTTATTGTGGTCTACTAAATTAAAATAATAAAGAGAAAAAATATACTAGCTCTAGTCAAGTATAATTCTCTGTAAATATATATTTTCTTGATCTGATTGTCATTATGACCAGTGGAAGATTTTGTAATTATACCTATGAACACCTGTTTGTAGAAAATAAATCAATCTAAGCCATATAATTTTTGCAATGTTGTTGTAGCTGTGTAGGGTGTAGGTCCCAGGATATTACCTCATCCACTTTGTCTCTCTTTGTTAAGCTAAACAATGAGAGGTTTCTCATTTTATTAAAGTCACAGATACAGTAGAGCCTTTACATTATGAAATGAGTTCTTAGAAATTGAAAAGTTCATAAAATTTGAACATCTCAAAATTACAATAGGAATACATTGCAGAATAGTGCACTGCATCACTTTCTTGTGTCTTTCAGACCACTTGCAAAGCAACTTCCAATGCACTGAAGGAAATGGAATGGGAAGGACTATCGACTTATTCTTTGTAGACAACACTTTTGTTATGTGATATTTTTCCCCATCTGTAAAAATGGTTGGTATAACTGGCCATTCACAAGACGGGCATTTGTAAACTCAAGTTCTACTCTAAAAATGAATTTGGTGATCTCAGTTTAGGCCTATGGGGGCAGGAAATGTCTTTTTGTTCTGTGTGTGCCCTGTGCCCTGTGCCCAGCACAGTAGGGTCCTGATCCATGACTAGGGCTTCTTGGTGCTACAATAATAATAATAAATTAATTAATAATAAATAGGAGGAGTCTTTAATTGAGTTCAACAGCTTTGGATCAAGACCCTTGTTGGTTAAAACTGATATAACTAGGCACCAGTCCTGCGAACAGTTATATACATGCTTACTTGTAAGCATGTGAGTGGTCCCATTAACTTCAGTGAGGTTACTCAGACGCTTAATGTTAGGCATATGCATAAGTGTTTGTGTGCCTGTGCCCTAGGTATAATTCTCCACAGTTGCTGCTCAGAGGAGGCCCATGATTAATAGTTTTTTGCACAATTGTGGGGGAAGCTGACAAAGCATCTTCTCACACTATGAGAAGAAATTGTGAGCTTGTGAAGGAAGGAGGGCTGCTTTTTGCTTCCAAAACACAATCACCCAACTATTTTAACAACAAAAAGTAATAAAACATTGTATGATTATTCTCAGTTCCTGGAAACCCGCGCTAATAGTCATGCAAATATTAAATACACTGCTGCCTATACCTCACTAGTTGTGCATTGTCATGGGGTTTTCGAGGTAGTAGTTTCAGCTTCCTCCAGTCCAGAAACTCATGGAGGCTGGTGAAGGGGTCTTGTGTTATAGAGCACTTATCCACATCATTCCACACCTCCACTCCAACCAGGGCTACTCGAATATTTAATGGCCTGTAGAACTAGTGAGGCAAACAAATGAATCTTTCTCCATCCTATTTTGGAGGAATGTGTTAAATTAGTGCATGTTAACAAAATCATAATGTTCACAAAATCTTCCCAGAACTCTATTTGGTCCCAGGAAAAAACCTTTCCTCTTAGGGTGAAAGAGGAGAGTACAATGTCTCTCCACATAAATGAACACCTGAAATCACTGGCATCAGACAGAACATGATCCAGAGAAAGAGCTCTGACCATGGCTAACTATCTAGGAAATGTTCAGGAAAAAACAGTAAAACTCTCAGCAGGCCTCGTGGTAGAATCTCCATGTTCTAGCCAGGGTTGATACATTCCTCCAAGGTGGAATAGGGCAATGGCTTCCATACCCAATGAATTTCCAAACAAATTCATTGCAAGTCCAAGTGACTTCTAAAATTTCCCTTTGCTCCTACCACCAGTACTGCACAGCTGGTAGGACTGCTAGTATAGAATTTTAACTAAAATGCCAGTTGCCAGAGTCATCTAATCTTTCTCGTAGCTGGTCTAAATGACAAAGTGGTTCTAATATCAATAGCTACCTTATCAACGCTTGTTTCCTGCATTCACACCACTTGGGATCTGTGTGCTGCTAATTTTGCTTCCCTTCTTGCTTCTTTCTAATTTACTTCCACAATACCTTATAGCTTTCTCCCTTGCTGGCCCTTATGTCTGGAGTATTCTCCCTACTTCTTCAATCAACCACCCTCTCTTTCTTCAAATCCTTCTTCAAAATCTACCTCTTTCTACAATCTGTCCAACAATGATCCACATTTTCAGGCCAGCCTAATAAAATCTAAGGCCTAAATTGTGGTTCTATCACAAGCCCTGTGTAGGAGGCTGCACACTAGTGCAGTGTACCATGAGCATTGCAAGGAAGGAATCGTGACTCAAAAAGTATGTTGGTTCCAACGTAGGCTTTGAGATATTTAGGGTACTGAGTTCACAGCTTACTGAGTTGACTAGGACATGGTGGGGTAGTTCATACTTTTGCTGCTGCTGCTGTTTGGCTGGAGATATTTGTCTGCACAATTGGGATATGAGGTGAGCACCACATTTAAGAAGCCAACACATGAGAGCAGCAGAAACAGAGAAGCCATGGCTGCTTATGAACCTGCCCTTGTGTAGACAGTCAACAGCAGCCAAGTACGGCAATGGGTACTTTCAGACCTGCATGGAGCTGGCTGGTAGGTGGATTGAGAGGTGAAAAAGGATGGGTAAAAGCATTATGGAATTATGCTGGGATGATTCATTGAACATAAGAATGGCCATACTGGGTCAGACATAAGGCCGATCCAGTACAGTATCCTGTTCACTGACAGTGGCCAATGCAAGGTGACCCAGAGGGAGTGAACCTAACAGGTAATGATCAAGTGACCTCTCTCCTGCCATCCATCTCCACCCTCTGACAACCAGAAGCGAGGGACACCATTCCTTACCCATCCTGGCTAATAGCCATTAATGGATTTAACTTCCATGAATTTATCTAGTTCTCTTTTAAACCCTGTTATATTTCTAGCCTTCACCACCTCCTCGGGCAAAGAGTTCCACAGGCTGACTGTGTGCTGTGTGAAGAAGAACTTCCTGTAATTTGTTTTAAACCTGCTGCCCATTAATTTCATTTGGTGGTCCCTAGTTCTTATATTATGGGAACAAGTAAATAACTTTTCCTTATTCACTTTCTCCACACCACTCGTGATTTTATATACCTCTATCATATCCCCCCTTAGTCTCCTCTTTTCCAAGCTGAAAATTCCGAGCCTCTTTAATCTCTCCTCATATGGGACCCGTTCCAAATCCCTAATCATTTTAGTGGCCCTTTTCTGAACTTTTTCTAATGCCAATATATCTTTTTTGAAATGAGGAGAACACATCTGTACACAGTATTCAAGATGTGGGTATACCATGGATTTATATAAGGGCAATAAGATATTCTCCATCTTATTCTCTCTCTTTTTTAATGATTCCAAACATCCTGTTTGCTTTTTTTACTGCTACTGCACACTTCGTGGATGTCTTCAGAAAACTATCCACGATGACGCCAAGATCTCTTTCCTGATTAGTTGTAGCTAAATTTGCCTCCATCATGTTGTATGTATAGTTGGGTTTAATTTTTTCAAGGTGCATTACTTTACATTTATCCATATTAAATTTCATTTGCCATTTTGTTGCCCAATCACTTAGTTTTGTGAGATCTTTTTGAAGTTCTTCACAGTCTGCTTTGGTCTTAACTATATTGAGCAAACTTTGCCACTTCACTGTTTACCCTTTTCTCCAGATCATTTATGAACAAGTTGAATAGGATTGGCTCTACGACTGACCCAGGGGGAACACCACTAGTTATCCCTCTCCAGTCTGAAAATTTACCATTTACTCCTACCCTTTGTTCCTTATCTTTTAACCAGTTCTCAATCCATGAAAGGATCCTCCCTCTTATCTCATGACAACTTAATTTACATAAGAGCCTTTGGTGAGGGACCTTCTCAATGGCTTTCTGGAAATCTAAGTACACTATGTCCGCTGGATCCCCCTTGTCCACATGTTTGTTGACCCCTTCAATGAACTCTAATAGATTAGTAAGACATGATTTCCCTTTACAGAAACCATGTTGATGTTTGCCCAACAATTTATGTTCTTCTATGTGCCTGACAATTTAATTCTTTACCAGTGCAAACTCTGAAGTAGTACTTGATGTCTACACTAGCATTGCAACAGTACAAAGTGACACACTGGTGGATCATATAGTGCACAGCCATGCTCAGAGCAAGGACGTTCACAGTAGTGGAGTGTGTTTTATAGTGTTGCAGGCACTTCTGTTTATGGACATGTGATGTGTAACAGGCATGGATAGGGGTTGCAATGGTGCTGGCAACATAAAAACGTTCTAGTATAGACAAGGCCTCGGAATGCAACAAACTTTCATCCCAGTCACTAGAATGCCCAAGTTGGTCATTACCTAAACAAAGTATCTTTGTCTAAGTTAAGTCTGTCCTCCTTCTCTTGCACTTAGAAAGAAATGTAAGGTCTAGGTTAATGTTTGCCTTAAAATTGCATTAACAGAACCTTAGTCATCCCCTTGCCACATGCACAGCACCCCCAAACTGTTCCATGATTGTCCTAGTAAAAATTCTTAGTGCTGAAAATCTAGATCTTGCCATTCTTACTGGCTGACACATTCTCACTGAGAAGCCATTTTCTTGTCTTTGTAGGAATGGTGTGTAACATTTTAATTATATCAGAAGGCTTTTCCTTCCCAATAAGCCTAGCTGGCAATACCCCTTGGAAATATTTGTGAGGCTTGAGAAAATGAAATATGTTTGATGCTCTTACCTTATCAACATAGTTTGCAATTTCTATCAGCCTCTGCTTAACTTTTTCCACATCCTTGCCCTGTCTCTGAAACTTAGAATGTAAAAGAGTAATGCATAATCAGCATTTGTATTGTCACATTTGCCTGCAAAAATCACCAACTACTGGCAGACTGACATTAACTTTTGGGGTTTAAATGCATAAAAGGTCAAAGACCCATTGACTTCCATGAGACTAAGATTTGGCTCGAAATGGCACAAAATTTGGCACAAATTGGGTGAAGGGATTTTGTTTTCAGAAGAGATTCTAAAATCCTTTACACTCCAATACAGAATCTCCTTAGGACTGTTTTTATTGCAAAAATGGAAAGGTTCTTTTAGCTCTCTCTGCTATTGCAAGAAAGTGATTTTTGCTATTTAACCAGCAGTGTTTAAGAAGCAGAGTCTGTCACATTTTGAAAGAAAAAATGTAAATTGGAAAATAGTTCATACCAAGATTTCACATCTTTGGTTTCACTCCAGTCCGCTGAGATATTTTTGACAATCTGTCTCTTTTATTTGTTTTGAAACCTGCTTTGCAAACTTTGCATACAGTCTTGCTTAATTCAGCATAATTGCTAAACTACAGCTGAAGAACCAACAACACTGAATTCTGCTGTTTACTCTAGACAGTGATGGTCTCCAGAGGTCAGAGTTAAATAGTGCAATGGGGCTTAACCACCTCACTGGGTCATGGCCAGTGAATACTGACAGGCGTCCATTTAAATTACTGCAAGAATTCCCAGATGTTTGTGAGCACTAAGTTCCTTCCAAAGGGTTGCAAGGAAAAATTTAGCCTTGGAACAAATACTTGTCACCCGCACACTGTTTTTAAATAGTCCTTTTTGTTACCGTAGCCCTACTTAGATGACGAATGTTGTTGTTTTTGCAATGCACAGTATTGTTCTCTTAAGCACAATTGTTTGCAGCACCATGAAAAGCAGAACAATCACCTTCCTTCCAATACTCCCTGTACCAACTGCATCTTTTCTTTATAACTTTCTTACCTCTCGATTATCTGCAACAATAACAAGCTCCACATATTTTGTTATCTTCAGAGTCTCCCTCTTGTGCTGCCAAAACAAATATAAATAGAACTCTGTTTTTGCATCTAATGATCCTGAACACCTGAGTACCAGCTCTCACTCATCACAGCAAAGACATTGTCAAAGAGAGTAAAAATTTCCTTCTGAAGCTTCACACCACTCAATTCTTGGTCTCCTATCTCCTCCTTACATAACCCTCTCCCTCTTCAGTCAGAGGAGAGGATGTTTACATGGCACTCACCCAATCATCAAGAAAACTGGGCAGTACGGGTAGGCAAATAGCCTTTCAGTAATTTGTAACCTTCTACCTTTCTCTATTTGAAATGGTCAGTTGCCCATTGCACGATGAAAATCTCTTTTCGTGGAAAGACCTCAGCTGTTTCTTGCAATATTTTCAGAGAAGCACCATGGTAACAGCTTATAATATTTCACCTAATGGTCAACTGACCGCTTAGCACAAAATCGAGATGTTGAGAACAAAATTAGTCAAGAGACCATGATATTAGGAGAAGAAACTTCTGAATTACCTATACACTAATTCTAGGAGCCTGGGTAACAAACAAGATAAATTGGAATTGCTCATTTATCAGCATAAATTTGATCTGGTAGGTATTACTGAAATTGGTGGGATGATTCACACAACTGGAATGTTAAAATACATGGTTTTAACCTATTTAATAAGGAACAAGTGGGGAAAAGGGAGTGGGAATGGTATTCTATGTTAAAAATGACATTACTTGTTTCCAAGTCACTGATAACTCAGAAGAAAATGAGCTTGAATGCTCGTGGATCAATGTCCTAACAAAAAAGCTGCTTTCAACTTCCTGAAAGGGGGTTCCAAAGAGGATGGATTTAGACTGCTGTCAGTGCAGTGGTACCAGATGACAGAACAAGAAATAATGTTCTTAAGTTGCAGTGGGGGAGGTTTAGTTTGGATATTAGGAAAAAACTTTTTCACTAGGAGGGTGGTGAAGCACTGGAATGAGTTACCTAGGGAGATGATGGAATCTCCTTCCTTAGAGCTTTTTAAGGTCAGGCTTGACAAAACCCTTGTGGGGATGATTTAGTTGGGGATTGGTCCTGCTTTGAGCAGGGGGTTGGACAAGGTGACCTTCTGAAGTCCCTTCCAACCCTGATATTCTATGATTCTAAGGCACAAGATGGGGTACAAGTTGGTACTTGCTATAGACCACCAAATCACAGGAAGAGGATAACCACCTTCTTACACAGCTATCCGTAATGTATAGGGAAAAAGAACTGAGTGATCACGAGGGACTTCAATTTGAGTGACAAAATACCCTTGGAATTTCAAAACTTTATAGATGACAATTTCCTAATTCAAAAAGTGTTGCAGTCAGCATGGGGGAATTCTATATTAGTCCTTGTCCTAACAAATAAAGAGGAACTGACAATAGAACTAAAAACAATGGTAGCTTAGATACACGTGATCATAACTTTTTATATTATATTACATTTATAATGTGCAAGATGAATAAAGTCCTGACCAGAGATATACATGTTTGGTGCTTTAATAGAGCCAGTTTCACAAAGCTGAAAATAATTATGAGCCAAATCAGTTGGGAGAAAACATTTAATCAGAAAAATGTGAATGATAATTGGAAATAATTTAAGAACATCTCACTATATGCCCCAAAAAAAGCCACAATCCCACAGCCTAGCAAGGCGGCTATACAGGTTAAAAATCCAACCTGGTTTAGACGGAAAGTGAAGTCAGCGAAAAGATAAGGTGATAGTAAAGGATATAAATCGGAAATTAGGAATTGTAGAAAACTGATAAGAGAAGCCAAGGGAGGCAAGGAGAAATCTATGGCCTGTAGAGTTAAGGATGATAAGAGGAAGTTTGTTAAATATAATAGGGAAACAGAAAGAACTCTGACAATAGCATTGGTCCATTACTAGATGGAAATGGTAGAATTATCAATAATACTGCAGGAAAGACAGAAGTGTTCACTAAATGTTTCTGTTCTGTATTTGGGGGAAAAGGAGATGATGCAAACTCATCATTTCCTGATTACACAAATCCCATTCCATTAGTATCTCTGAAGGATGTTAAACAGAAGCTACTAAAGTTAGACATTTTTAAATCAGCAAGTCCAGATAACTAGCATTCATGAGTTTTAAGACAGCAGGCTGAACAACTTGCTGGATTGTTAATGTTGATTTTCAATAAATCTTGGAGGATTTGAAGAAGTTTCAGAAGACAGGAAGAAAGCTAATGTTGTGCCAGTGTTTAAAAAGGGTAAACAGGATGAGCTGGGTAATTATAGCTTGTCAGCCTGACATTGACACCAGGCAAGATAATGGAGCAGCTGATATGGGCCTCAATTAATAAAGAAATAAGGGGGGCGAAGGGTTAATATAAATAATACAAATCAACATGGTGTAGTGGGGAAGCTGCCCCACTCCTGCAGAATAGGGGATAAAAGCAGCCTGGAGAGGGCTGCAGCTGGGAAGGAGTGAGAACAGCTGGGGGAAGCTGACTGATAAGCAGCCACAGCTGTGGCCAGCTCACTCAGGGCCCAGCTGGCCCTTATAAGACGGCTGGGGCCCGGGAGCTGAGGTGGCTCTCTTCAGCTTTAGAGGAGAGAATGACCTAGCCGCTGAGAGCAAGGTACCTGAGGCAGAGCAGGGCTGGGGAAAAGGGCAAAGGGAGCTGGGGAACTCCACCCTGGTAAACCTCCAGGTTGCAGGCCCTGTTGAAGGCCTATGAAAAGATACTGGGGCTGCAGAGGGGCAGCCCGAGGTTACTTAGAGGCATCTGATCCAACCCCCCCATGCTAATGATGAGTGGCCATTACAGACTGCAGTCTGCCCCAGTGAGTGGAGGCTAGATGATGACTGGCAGTAGCCACTGAGGCAGGGTGGGATTAGGAGGTTGGGGGTTCCCGTGGAAGGGGAGTCCCAGAGTGTAGGGGTACTGCCAGGGATAGCACTCCAAGATAAATGGGTATCGGGGTCTGGGAGGGACAGCGGCAGGCAACACACTGGCTAGAAGGAGGCACTCCGGAGCTGAAAAAGAGCTAATTCCAAAACGACCAGCAGGAGGCACTGTGGCAGTGAGTCTTGCATTGCTACACATGGGTTTATGGCAAATAAATCCTGTCAAACTCATCTTATTTTTTTAATGAGATTACACATTTGGCTGATAAAGGTAATGTTGCTGTAATATATTTAGACTCCTCTAAGTAGCTTGTCTTGATACCACACACAGTTTTGATTAAAAAACTAGAATGATATAAAATTAACATAGCACACATTACATGGACTAAAAACTGGCTAACTGATAGGTCTCAAAATGTAGCTGTAAATAGGAAATAGGGTCTTGGCCCTACATTATTTAACATCTTTATCAATAACCTGGGAGAAAACTTAAAATCATCCCTGATAACACTTGCAGAAAACACAAAAATTGGGGTAGTGGTAAATAATGAAGAGAATAGGTCATCCTTTAGAGAGGTATGGATTGTGTGGTAAACTGGGTGCAAGCGAACAATATGCCTTTTAATATGGCAAAATGTAAATTTATACATCTGGGAACAAAGAATGTAGGTTATACTTACAGGATGGGGTGTGACGTTATATGATTAAAATATGACCATGTAGATCATTGTTGCTATCACGGTTATAAAACTGCAACAAATCTAATACAAAGTATGTCATGTAATGTCAATGGAAAAGTTATGATTTGCTGAATATGATTATCCTGTTTGTATGTGTATAGTGATAGCCTCAAGGAGTTCCATCTATTAACTTAACAAAGAGATGGTTAAGGAATGATGTGATTGCAGTCTACAATGGCTCTTCAATCTAGCAGAGAAAGGTGTAACATGATCCTATGTATGGAAGTTGAAGTTAGACAAATTCAGAATGGAAATAGGGCATATTTTTTAACGGGGAGGGTAAGTAACCATTGGAATAATTTACAAAGGTTAATTTACAAAGGGCGATTTTAAAATGAAAATTGAATATTTTTCTTAAAGATCTGCTCTGGGAATTATTTTGGGGATGTTCTAAGGCTTGTGCTCTGCAGGGGATCAGATTAGATGATCCCAGTGGATTCTTCTGGTCATAGAGCCTATGAATCTAACAAACACAAGTGAGGAGGGAATGGGAAGTGAAATAGGGAAGACATGAAGAGGTGAATCAGTAAGTGACATAAATATGAGAAGCTACAAAGGAGCATGAACTGCAGGAAAAAAATGGGTGAGTGGAAGTGATGGATGGAGAAGGGTTGTTGAGGCAAAACCTGGAAGGGGAATAAGACTAGGTGTGCACAGACTCAGGGAGATAAAGGGAAAGGGTAAAGAAAGATAAGCAAAAATGGATAGAGATAAGGAATGAGGGAAAAAACACCGAGATACAAGCTTCATCCTGGAGCTGCAAAATGTTACTAACTTCATGAATGTTACTAAATTCATCAATTTTTGGTGTCCCACAAAGAGACTTAGAGCAGGAGGATGAAAAATTACTGGCAATTGTAATATTAATAACCCTATAACTCTGAAGTGTTATGTTTTTTTATAAGCCAATTTTATATTTATTTATTCTGTATAACATTTAAACCACAGTATCCGTATAATTACCAAACTACAGGCAGAACAAAGGCTCGGAATTGGTTGGTCCAGAGAAATCTATGGCTGAGTGCACCATTGGTGTGAAGTCTGCAGATTTGCATGATTAAGCATCTTGATTTATTGTCTTTTTAAAATCTCAATCCACAAATACTGGGAATGCGTGAAATGCTACATTACTGAAATACACACATGACTACATGTGCCTATGTTGGCAGAGTTGGTTTCTCTGCCATTGTAGTTTTTAATAGATGTGCGAGACTTATTCTGAGCTATTATTCAGAAAACTGCAGATTTGCAAGTTGCTTTGGTTTTCCCCAAAGCTAATATTAAGACCATACATGACACTACAGATGTAAACGTGTGAGAAATGCTTGGGCATGCCAATCAATTTAAGCCATCCCAAAGTAAAACTGCTCAGAACGGGTAAGATTTAGCAATTGAACAGTTGACTGGATGGGCCTAATAATATGAGCCTGTGGTAACTTATTAGTATATTGAATCTATTCCTGTGACTTGGCCAGAGGCTGTGTTTCTCAGATACAATATTTCTTTATAAAAAGAATTGAATTATCACTTCTTTCAGCTTGTCTTCTGCAGCTAATTGCATTGTGGTGCAATCTATGTCCTGACTTCCCCGTACTTACAGCATTAGAAAAAGAAGCAGCAACATATCTACAGCAAATGTACATACATTTGGGGGAAAAGAAATTTGGAAATGTACTGTTTAATGTTCCTGCAAAGCAAATGAATTTGTTCCAGTACATAAATAACATCCCTGGATGCCATTTAAGCTGTTTTCCTTAACACTGAACTTAATGTAAAGACTAAACAAACTAGGTAGGCAGTGTGGCTATAAACACTAATATTTCCCATTAAATAAAACTTGTGCACAGATTTGTGCTACTACGTTACTTTTGAACATCTCAAACATTCCTTTCTACAATCCCAGCCCAAGATGCACATGAATTTGTGGCAGTAATTTTTCCATCTGGTTGAAAGTCATTTTTTACATTATTTTATACAATTTCCATTAGCTAGATGCACTGCAAGTCAAGTGCAGTTTCTCCTACGTAAAAACAATTACAAATGATATATCCCCAGAATAAAATGCTGAGAACGTGTTCTGTGTGCAAAAGGTACTTTCCTATTACAACATAAAAGTTTATTTAAATTTCAACATGTATTATTAGGAAAGTAACATGGCTACAACATTCTCCTTTCCTCCTTGGGTGGGCCAAAAGCTATTCTAGACATTGTCAGCTGCTTTTTTTAAGACTGAATTGCAAGTGGCACAGGAATCAAAATATATCACCAGAATTTGTAATCTGCCTACAATTCTGCACCACCTCATTAATGAAAACAGGGAGGAATTAAAATATGTGCAAGAGAAATGATTAAAGGCCGTGATTTAGAGAAGCACTTAAGCACGTTTAACGTCAAACACATGCGTATGTTCCATTGTCTTTAAGAGAACTTACCATGTGGTTAAATGCTTTGATGAATAGATGCCTTAGAAACTGGAGAGATTAACTCATGGACAAAGTGTAAAAGAACTAAACAAGTATGGATTATGTGACAAGGTGGCTCCTCTGCTCCCCTGACTCAAGTCCTTTGGGGTTCTGGCACAGCACTGGCGCCCTGACCAGGCTGAAGCAGACCCAGTCTTTCTGCTGCTCCTTAGCAGCCCGCTCCCTGACTCTCTCTCTCAGGGCCAGGCTCCTGCAGGCTAGGAAAGCTAGGTTCCCCCTGGGAGGGACCCTTTGTTCCCTTCCCCTGCCTGCCAGCAGCCTCTCCGTCCCTGCTTCCCTCAACTTACTCTGCACACTCCTCTGCTTTCACCAAATTCACTCCTACTGCCTCCAACTCACTCCTCAAACTCCCACACTCCTCCCTGGGGAGGAGTCTCTTTAAAGGGCTCTGGCAGTCTCCTTAACTGGCCTCAGCTGGCCCTGCTCCTGGCTGTGGCAGCCTTGCTCAGCTGGACCTCATTCCCCTGTAGTAACCCTTCTAATTACAGGTCCTTCTGGCAGCTGCCTGCCCTGGGTCTACCACAATTATCAAAGCAATACAACCCAGATTGTGAGTGGTTCTGTGCAAGGAGCAAGAAGCTCCCCAGAGCTCACTCACAATCTTAGGAGCATAAGGCCTTCTTGCTCCTGATATTCACCAGGGAACAGGTTGTTGAAGGCAGGGTCCTGACTGAATCTCTTCCCTCTACATCAGTCAATGGATCAAGACTGGCACCCCACAGGGAACATTCTGTCCAATGCAAGGAACAAACTCTGCTCCTCCTGTGCGCAAGGAGCAGCAGCAAGAGAGACTGCACCCTTGGCAAGGGCATAATTTTCCCAATGCTCCTCCTTGGAAAAGGTACATTTTGACCTCAGGATGGGAGGAGAAGCGACAGCCTCCTAAACCAGTAGTTTCCAATCTGTAGTCAGCAGATCTGGGCTGTTTAGAACTAGGCTGGACTAACCATCTGATATTGTAGCGTAGGGAACCATCCAGCAACAGCAAAGAAGAGAGAATTTAACAGGGTCTTTTCCAATCATCTCTATTTTACTTGATTTCATGATGGTCACCACCTGAAAGTGAAATCTTGGCCCCACTCAATTAAGTCTCGATTTTACCATCCGTGCACTGCTTCAAATGATACACACGTAGTGCAGCAATTAATTTTGATCCGGATATTTCACCCATTTCTGAAAATAAGCATAAAAAGATGATCAACCATCCAGAAACATAAACTATCTTTCCACCTACCCTGCTAGTGAATGCTTGAGAAGACTGTGGTGGATCATCAATAGTGAGGCCAGAGACGTTGAATTGGTTGCCACAAGATCCGGAGGCTATTTTCAGGTTCTCTGCTTGGTAGACCTTGTGTTCACTTGTAGCGTTTTCCAATGGCTCCAGAATGTAGGTTTTATTTTCAAATAAAATAAGTCCCCTGTTTTATAAGAGAACAGAAAATGACACAGTGCTTTTAAGTGCTGATGTGTGTTTGTTTTCAGTCAACCTACAGGTTTTAATAATGATGATGAAATATGAAACAGTAAAATACTTATTTATAATGTCAAAACCTACTGGGGTCTGAGACATCAGTGATGTATGTGTCATCTAGGCATACTGTACTTTACAAGAAGCAAAGGCAGAGAGAAAATATTCCATCTCTGAAATGTTGTGCTGTAGAGCAAAATTACATTTGTGTTTGATGTGTTTTCCATTCTTCCAGTGATGCATTGCCACTGCAGAGAGGTGTTACAATGCATCTGCTTGGAAGGACTCCTAGCAAATATTAACAAACAAGAATGTAGTGAAATACTTTTATAAGAAAAATGCAGAATTCATTATGATCAGCAATATGTATTATAACTTTTAAAATGAATGCAGCTGCAAGCA
Source organism: Sternotherus odoratus (assembly GCA_032164245.1). Classification (NCBI taxonomy): domain Eukaryota; kingdom Metazoa; phylum Chordata; order Testudines; family Kinosternidae; genus Sternotherus; species Sternotherus odoratus. The sequence continues at coordinate 89,003,375 of JAVMKO010000005.1, read as the reverse complement.
GCAAATCTGCCAGTTCAAAGATGAACCTTAGTATCAAAATGAGTTATCGGATACTGTATGATAGAGTATTATAATGGAGCCCAGATGCATTAACCACTGGATTTCTGTTTAATACAATCAACTCCAAGAATAATAATATGTACCACTATATTACCAGCCACCTAAGGATCTCAAAGAGCTTTACAAACATTAATAAAGTAATCCCTGCTAAACAACTGAGAGCTAATGTATGTAGTGGAGAGAGAATGGCTCAGAAAACAAGCAACTTGATGAAAGTCCCACAAGAAGTCTGTGGAAGAGCCTGGAACAAAACCCATATTTCCCGGCTTCCAGTCCTGTGCCCTGGCCAGAAAACCACTCTCCTTTTACACTTCTTACAGCTCTCACTGAAAGGGTTATCACATTGGATACTGTCCTGCCAGATTACAACAAATTCCCCTTACCTAGGGGAACCCCTCTGGTGTCAAAGTACTACCATAGTGCTCTTACACCAACTCCAACTTGCTCCCCAATGCATAGGGAGTGTGAGCAGAGAGTGCCAATGCGCCAGTGTATGTAAAGTACAATAGCCTCATAGTATGATAATATCATTTGACTGATAGTCAAAGCTGCCTGTGTAGGGTTGTACCACAGAATCAAAAGGTTGCTCTAATTTATATCATGGACCAGACTGGCATGAAACTGGCATAGATGGGCATAAAGGTGGGTTAGAAGCCAGGACTCCAGCTCCAAGATAGAAGTTAAAGCAGGAAGAGAGAGTATGACATTTAGCTATTTTTGATATTGGATGTTATCGCAAAGTGCTTCACAAGGGGTTGCATCCTTAATGCAGTGACTACATAACGGTAAGCAGAAGATAAAAAACCAATTGAATTCAAAGCTTTGGCTATTAGAATCTGCTCTTATTGAGAGAGGTGATGCTGAGCAGGGCACTGGAGACAGTTTTTTCCTTTCTCAGGCCCCTTTGCTAATTAAGGGTCACAGAAGGGGAAAACCTGCTAGGCAGTATCAAAAGGCAGCAGAGAGATTGTTGAAGAGTTACAGCATATGACATTAGTGGAACAAAAGTAAATCAGATCTCTACCTCTGTTTCTCCGTCTGTAAAATGGGGATAACACATACCTATCTAACAAGACTGTTAATTAATTAGAACCTCAGCTGAAAAACACTACAGAAATGCATGGTATAATTCATTTTTTTACCATATCTGTAAAATAAGGAGTTTTAATCCCTGAACACTGGCAAAGTTACAGCAGAGGTCATTGCATTCTGCCTGCCTAAAATTCCTGGGAAAGCTGGAACTGACCATAACATTCTTTAATTCTTGCAGTAACCTGCTGTGTACTGTCCATGTGTGCTGTGAAACAGCTGATATTTTTTCAGCCCAGAGCTGGCTACATTTCAGTGGTGTGTCTGCCTGGGGTATATGAAGGGTCTACTCTTCATGTGTCTGTTTGTGCTTGTGAGAAAAGTGCTCCGTAAGTATGAGATATTGCACTTATTATGGCAGCATGCTTCCTGGGGCAGAAGACTGATGAACACCATAAATGTGGATTTTAAGAAATAATTATAATAAAAACCAGAATTAGTAGGAAAAAAGCAATACAGCTGGAATTAAAAGAAAAATGAAGCAAATCAAAGCCCATGCCTCATAACCAATTAAATAAAATTTGGTGCCAAGCTGACAGCACAGTTTTAGGATAAAACAACTGCAACTGTGGTTCAGCCTAGCCAACCCAGTTTCATTTCTGTTAATGCTAATGATCTTTACTTTGAGGATGAAGATTGGGTTTTTCACCATATTAAAAAGTCTGTGTAATATCCTCCACAAGAAGATCTTTACGTGAGAGAGGCATAATTTACTGCTTTCAACAAAACCAAGGTCCAATAAATCCTTCATCTGCCACTCCCTCGGTAGCCTTTGGCAAGTCACTTGAGGCTCATATTTACTCACCACATAGGCATGTTTTGTGGACTGTTAAACTTTTATAAAAACATTCTGAAGATTAAAAGCATCAGATATAGGTATTAAATTTCTACAGCAACCCATATAGCTGAGGCTCAGGTGCACAGTTTTGGAGCAGTGATAACCATTTTCCCCAAGAGCTTTATACCTAGTATACCAGATAAAACTGAGAGTAAGTGTTTTCACTAACTAAAAAGAGAAGGAGTAAGACAGAAAGGTCCAAATGACGAGTAAGGTGGGAAGTGATAGAGAACAAGCAAGGTCTAAGAGAGGATATTTGGCATAATTTTAGTGTATTTCCTGATTTTAGTAAATTTAAACATCAAAACCTTAATGAGCCCTTGATATTGGATTTTTGCATTAAATATTATAATACTTTCATTCATATGCCAAAGTGGAAATGTGCAAATGTAGAGCAGGAGGAAGTATAAAAGGCCTGAGACAAATTAACAACCATTATGAGTCACTGGAAAACTTCCGTACAGTGTAATTCAAATGAATAGTTCTCTGCTTTTGTTTGGTCTTTTAAGTCACCCACAAAAAGGCTAAGAAGTTGGAAAACTTGGCCAACATTCCCTTTGCTCCCATAATTGGCAATTCTATAACACAGCTTAATTAAATAATGATTGTAGCCTTTCTCCGGTGTAACTCATCATTTAACTCTTAAGACTGCTAGAGACAAAAATAGAAGCAGAATTCCATGCTTCGTTGTTTGAGATGAGCAATTCTGATATTCTTACAGCATTGACAGCTACACAACACTAAATACTACACAATGTTTAAGTGTTGTTTCTCAAACTATTACTATTATAAATTATTAAAAGTAAGGTAATACATGTTGTTGCAGGGTACTCGGAGTCCCGTAGAAACGAGGCACACACATAGCTGCTGAATAAAAGTGGTGAGTTTATTGAAGGCAGACAGTGACACACCCGCAATGGGGGCTCCCTTCGGTGCTGCCACTGCGAGACGGGAAAAGCCCGACACATCGGAGCAATGCTCAGGGTGAAGCCCAATATGCAGGGGCACACAGACACAGAAATACCCATGCACATTTACATCTCATGCATACCTCATGAATAGCTAATAACTTGTTTTGCTTCATTGGTCTCACACAATTCTAGCAGGCAGTTAGCAACTGGAGGACTCTGGTATACAGTCCTAGCAGGCAGTTAGCAGCTGCAGAACTCTGATATATGATAGATAACGCTGGTATGCAATGTTACCTTGACCGGGAGTAACCTTTCCCTGGTGTCTAGCGTGAGAGCGTGTTCCCTATATGCATACCGTTACAAAATCTTCTCGCATCCTACACGTTATATTTTGTATTTAAACTCACACAGAGTCCTTATTTGCACTATACATTTGGTTAAAAACCTCTTACTTCTCCATCAGCACCATGATCACAGGGATTTATAGAAGAAATTGCTCACGCTGTACAATGCACAAGTTACAAGTGGTAGTATCATTACTACAGCTTCCCCAGTGTATCATTTTGTAATCTCAACAATTGTCCAAAGTTACTCAATAACTACTATTTTCCTTCCATTGTATTTTCCCTAGGAGCAGGAAATTTGGATGCAAGTGAAGAGGAGACACCCAATTGAGTGACTAATCTCATTCTCCAACTAAAGTACTCAGACTGTGCCTCTGAAATTCCCATCTTGCATGAGAATACAACATTTTAAGAACAGCTCCACCTTTGCATACAGGCCATCATGCTGTACAAAAATCTGCAAATTCAACAGAAAGGAAAATACAACTTTCAGTTTAATGTCATGTTATTCTTTGAGTGCTGCCTACAGGATATCAGCACCTGGTTTTGACCATTTATAACAAGATAATGAATATCCATATACATTATCTTGGCTGGCTCTCTGTTTTCTCACTAATTTTCTCTTCCTAAAATGCATTTTTTCCAGTAATCAGTGCCAAATACAGCACCTTAAAAATGTAGTTAGCTGAAAAATTCTAGATCTTTCCTTCTTTTGGTGAGGTGCGGATGAAAGTAAATGTACCTTACAGCCTTTCAGTGTTCAGAATTTGATGCAAATAAAATAAATCAAAAATTACTCTTTTCCTTGCTCATTTTGTCACAGATTTTTCAAACAGGCTTCATTACTCCTACACCGCTTTTGCCTCTTCCTCATGAACATGGGTTTCTCCCACTCTTGCATAGTGTACACATTCTCAAAGGCCAAGACCAGACATGGCTCATCTGGAATGTTCTCTTCCAGAGCAGAATAGCCAACAATTGGGATTTTCCACTGAATACCTTTTTGTTTTAAAGAATAAAAACTAATCAATGCTGTGAGACATTTATTGATTTTACCACCACTGGATTGTATATTACTAGTTTTTACCAAAAAAAAAATCATATTTTGGAAAACAGCTGGGGAAGAATTATGACTATAGGTTAGTTATCTAAAATATTCCACATTTTTATTACTTCATATTATAATATGAACCCTTCCATAACCCAGGTTCTATTTACAGGAGAGAATGCCTCCTACCCTATGCTCCTGCCCACCAGTTATGATATAATGGGATGAGCTGGTTTTTTGCATTTAATCCAGTGCCCGCTGAAGTTAATAGAAAGAGTTTAATTGACTTTCGTGAGTTTTGTGTCAGAACCATTGTATCTAAGTTCAGTCAAGAGTAGTCTTCTCAATTCGCGGTCCTCTCTGACAGTCGTTTCTTCTGGACGTCCTTGCTGGCTGCATTTAGGCCATGATGTTCAATAATAATAATTAAGTCATTTAGTTCTTTTCATCTGTAAAGCTCTACAAAGAAGGTCCCCCCATTTTACAGATGGGGAAACTGAGGCACAAGGAAAAGTTATATGACTGCTCGAGATTAGTCACCAACACAGTGACAAAACTGGGAATAAAACCCAAATCTTCTGCATTCCGACCCATGTTCTATCGCCTAGGCCACGGTCCCTTGCTGATGGAAAGTCCCCTGATTGCAGTAATGTCTAGTAATTTTTAGAATCCCTCCATTATTTTTCATTTTTTCTATTTCTGCCTAGGCTACAGCAATCTTTTGTGTTCCAGAAATTTTATGTTAACTGGGAACAATCCTGTTTGCTTGGTGGTATAGCTGTTGGATTGCCCTGGATTCTGGATGGTGGTCTATTTGGAACTTTTTTTTTTATTTTAGGCCCCCATATGGTTTTACAGGATGAGGATGCCAGATAGAATACTGTATAATTTCAATGATTTGTTCTCCATTTCCCAGCCAGCACTAATGCTCACTGATCCATGCCTTACAAATGCAACAAGTACATAACGTACAGAACATGGACCAAATATGACAAGAGGAGCCATTAAAGGATTCTAGTGACATTGTGAAACATGAGGGCTCATTTTGGTGGAGTTCCTTAAACTTTCCTTTGAGATTGTAAATAGTTAATGGCCGGCTCCCGAACCCAGTGAAGCCGGTGGGAATTTTGCCATTTAATTTTTTGACTTTAATAGAAACAGAATTGGGCAATGAATTTGAACATGGAAAGGGGCCTTCGCAGTGTCTTAAGATCTGTCTACAGTTAGAGCAGCATGCAGAGTACAGATACTGCATGCCCCTCCAGCACAGGTATAAATAGCAGGGTAGAGAGTGAGACACTGCTTAGGTGAGTGGAGTTGACATGCCAGAACCCTACAAAACATCGTTCTCTACCTTTCTCCGCTGCAGTGAAAGGGTCCAGCAGCAGGGAAAGTCTATGGGCAGCAAAGTGGCAGCAGGGAAAGACTGGCAGTGGGCAACTGCCAGGGCCTTTCCTCACTGCCTCTCCTGACAGAGCCTTTTACTCCCCTGTGTAGCTACCTGTATCCTACACGCTGCCACAAGCGAAGGCAAGGTGTATGTGTTCATAAAAGGTGACTGACAGCATTAGAGACCGAAGTATCAAAAATGGAGAGCTCACAGAACTGATGGGGATCCATCATGGACCTCCTGAGATCTACCAAAGAAATGAGATCTTCATTTCTTCCCATTCCTTCCAGTGAGTCATGAAGTTGGAAGAAACCTGAGAAGCAGCAAGGAGGGAGCTGGAAGAAGCTGCGCTTGGTGGGAAGGAGTTTGCCTGCCAAAAGGACTCTCTCTTGAATAGCTGAGTGACAAGAGAAGCAAAATTAGGAGTCCCTCATCACCATAGTACCTGACCACCTTCCAGTATTGCACTAAGTGACATGACAGGCATCTCTCACAGGAGGTATGTTCTCTCTCTCATATCCTCACCTTCTCCTCCTATCTCTGTCCACAAAGCCTCATCACACTTTCTCCATTTCATCTTCCTGCTCAGTAACCTCCATACTTCCACTCCTTCCTACAGAAAAGAAGGGGTTCCTTGGCCCCATAGTTAAGTCCTTCCCCTGTCCATAAAAGAAACAGTCCCTTGTCCAGATCCCCAAATAGCAGCAACTGGAGCCAGGTTAGCCTTTACTAATGACTTGGCAAGGCAAACAAGGCTGCAGAGGATTGATCCCTCCTCAGGATAGGCAGATCTCCCTCCTCTGTGGAGTGGGAGAGAACTCAACCTGGAATTCGCTCCCCATCCCACTGAAAGGAAACTTAAAACATAAAATAACAAATGCAGTTATTAATTGCTGGTTAACATGCCAGGCACCTCCTGAGGGGAAGTGTAATTAGACGGAATAACTCCACTTATTTAATACATGACAAAGTGAAATGGTCTATTCCATTCCCCCTTCCTTTTTTAAAAAAAACAAAACCTAATGCAAAGCCAGTCATATTTCATAAATCAACAGGCTTTTGGAAATCTTAAAACACAAACGGGATTTTTCGTTCCCAACCTGTCAGCAGAAGAGCGGGCCCTGCCAATATAAACCATTGATGCATACTTGTCTGAGAAATTGTGATACTAAAGGAAAACTTGGCTAGGGCAGCATTATCCGAACCTATGATACATTATTCTGCTGCATTGCAAGTGGAGAGTTAAGTAAATCAATAAATCTGATACCCATGAATGCAATTAAACATTTGGTTTTAATGAAGCTCAAAGTTATGCTCATTTCTAAATAAAAACAATAAAAAATCCTATTACCATTGGAAGAAGAATGTAATTTGCCTTAGTACATGAAAAATATACTGAAATAGAAGGATGTCTCATTTGTGTATATTATGTATTCATTTTGGGTGAAATTCACTCCTATAAAAAGGCTCAATGCAAGGCCTCTGTATCAGTGAAGTGCCACTTAAGTCTAAGGGAGTTAAGTTTTGAGAAGATCACATACTGCCCCTCTGCTCAGCGGTGAATTTAACTAATTATGAATATTGTAGCTTCAGTAGTTCAGGCTCATTGCCTATCCCCCATGCCCATACATCATCCTGGTTCTGGAAACTTTACTGCCATTAGTTAATGTCTCTCTGTATTTCCTCTATATAACCATTCTCAAAAGTTTCATAATTCTGCAGACAAGCTCAGCTGGAAAGAGTCTAAAAGTGCTTCAGCTCCTTTTCAGTTATACTTGTAGGGAAAAATGTTCTGCCAGCCTCCATTTTATGAGCACTGTGAACCCTCAAAAGTGAAAGCCAATCAGTTAAGTGTGCAGACAATTACACAGCGTATATGTGTAATTGCCCACGGGGGTGCACAAATGTGGTGTTCGCTCAAGTTTTGGATGAGCCATGAAATGAAGGCTGTCTGAAAGGAATAAGAAATGTAGCCTTTATTGTGTTGATATGTACCAATTTTCCAAATGTAGAGTCCAAACTACATTATACTGACTTCAGTGAGAATTTTGCCAGAGTGAGTAGGCCAAGATTCGACCGACATTATCTTAAGAGCATTATTTCCTGCCCCTTTGTAACAGTATGGCCTATTGGATGTAGCACAGGACTGGGACTCAAGACCATGGTTCTATTCCAGGCTCTGCCACCAGCCTGCTGGATGACTCTAGGTCAGGGGTCTCAAACTCAAATGACCACGAGGGCCGCATGAGGACTAGTGCACTGGCCCGAGGGCTGCATCACTGATACGCCCCCCCCCTCACTGCCCCCGGCCCCACCTCCACTCCACACCTTCCATGAGGTCCCGCCCCTGCCCCGCCGCCTCCTCTGAGATCCTGGACACCGCTGCAGAGGGCTCCTGCGAAGCGCCGCCCCAGCTTGTTCATTGAGGTCGTGGCTGCAGCGCCTGGAAGCCAGGGCTCGGCAGTGGCCCAGCCAGGAAACTTCGCAGGAGCCCTCCGGCAGAGGGAGGCAGGAGGATGGTGTGGAGCCTGGCTTACCACCCCTGGTCGCCGCTGCAGAGGGCTCCTGGGAAGCGCTGCCCCATTCATTGAAGCCATAGCAACAGTGCCTGGTAGCTGGGGATCGGCAGTGGCCCAGCCAGACAGCAGAGAAGCTTCCGCTTCTGGCCCCTCCCTCCCAGAAACTGCTATGCAGGGGCGGGGGGAGGATGCCAGGGAGCTTCACGGGCCACAGAGAAGGGCTTCGCGGGCCACATGTGGCCCCCGGGCTGCATGTTTGAGACCCCTGCTCTAGGTAATTCACTTCATCTCTCTGTGCCTCACTGAAGTAATGAAACTTTCTCCCTTTGTACAGAGCTGTAAGTTCTACTGATGAACAACACAATAGAGGAGCTATTTATTATTATTATCATTACATGCATCAGAACGTAAAGGTCTAACTCAAATGAACAACAGAGAGAAATTCAAATCAACCATTAAAACAATGGCTGTGTTGTTTTCAGGTACTGCAGCATAATAAGGGAGTTCTCATTTAGATATACCCCATATTCACATGAACCTGCTTTATGCTAGCAAAATGTCCTTCATCAATCTGAAAATCTATTCCATAGTACAGTATATAAAAATTACTCATGTCCAGAGACTACTGTAACACGTAGTTAGGCAAGTTAATCCTTTCACATTGCAAATCAGATTTATTCAGTGCCACAGCTTGTTGGTCTGAAATCCTGGTGCTCAGAACTCAAGGATGGAGTTACACAGAGTGACAATAGAATTTAATGTCTTGTACTTGGGAGTTAAGGTACAGTAACTGTTATCAGAGAAAGTGTTATGAGTGAGCTTTGCCATTAGAATAGCAAGATAGATGGGGGGAGATAGCAAAGGAACTAGAGGAAGAAAAGAGAGGGCGGTTAAGATCAATGCCATTTTAGTGTGTTATTTTGTAGCATTATATAATAAATAATATAGGGAAACAGTAAAGAGATGCTGAAGTCAAACTCGGCCCCAGATTTGGGGTCAATAAAGAGGGGCTTTTAAATAGCATAGGACCTACAGAAATGATTTTACTTTCTATTTGTTGTTGTTGTGCACTGACTAAAAATGTTACGTATGTATGACTCTGTTGTGCTTATTATTTAGCAAATATGCTGCACCTGCGCACATGGGGTAAGGTTTTCAAAATACATAAGCAACACAGGAGCAAAAGTTCCACTGGTTCAAGGAGACACATGTTCCTACATTGCTGAGGCACTTTTTAAAATCCCACCTGGGGTCTGCTGATCAGTGAGATCTTAACATGGCTTCCTCTAGTGTATGCACATGTACCTGCATATGCGCTTTTCCAGCACTCACACCTGTGCATTCAGGTAAAGGGGTTTGTGCATGCAAATCTTCTTCAGACAAATAGGTTTTATGTATGTATATTATATGCCCTTCATGCAAAAGGGTTTGCAGACAGGTGCAAATATAAGGTTCCACAAGCACATGTGGAAGCTGAAAATCATCCCCAGAAGATTCACATATTTGCTACTAAACTGGAGGGCCCCTTTTTCTCGGAAAGAAAGCAGAGTACTTTCCATAAGATGGCAAAATGACCTTGCCTCATCCAAACCATCACCTCCCAAGTAGCCTGAAAAATCTAATTGGTTTTCTTTTCCAGATGGAAGTGCTGGAAGCACTGATTATCCATCATTCCTATTTCATGCATTCAATATATACAGCCTCTCTCCTGCCACTCAACTCTTCCTCCACCAAAGAAGTTAAGCAGTATGCAGACAATGGCATGATTACACTCCCCTATAACCTGCATTTTATGCAGCTATCAGTGTCAATCTAACTCTGTTTATGCCATTGTAGTCCTAAGTGAAGCAAGACATTCTAATGTTATGTCTAAGAGGACTAGGCTTGTCATTCAGTTGTGAGCACAAAATTCACCAAAAGTGAAAGAGAGAATGAACCAGAGAAAAGAGAGAAACCACCTTTAACATGCAGTCACACTGTTCTTCTTGTTGGCTGTTTTCTTTGTAAATAACTCTGGGGTGCAGGCCTAATACTATTTTTTATTTTCCCCACAAATGGCAAATTTTTGCTAGCTGCAGTAGACTTCCTAGCTCAGCTTTCACTGTAATCATGCAATTCTTTAAAATACTTAAGGGGCACTAAAATATTTTTTACCTGCCATGACAATGGCTTATATTTGACCAATGCTGTCTAAAATACACAGACTAATAGGTTAACCAGAATAAAATTTAGTGGAGATGTCAGATAGGTAGAAAAGCACCCATAAAAATGTTTTCTTGCTGGAAGACAACAGTGGAATCCTACTATGACCAAGGTTGCCCTTTTAATAAGGAAAAGAATTTTGGTAACAAATTGCTTATTCACTCTATGTTTTCTTCTTCCTCTGCTCCTATTATCTCCAAGGCTATAATAGAAAAGCCTTGACACTACCACCACCATATAGAATACAAAACAGAGAAGGGAAAGGCTCTAATAGTCATGCTGTTCGTAGATAAATTAAACAAACCCAGAAAAGTCTGAGACAGCTGGAAATTTGACAGGAAAACTGGTTTTCCAGGGAGAACACTAGAGCCAATTTACAGTTAATTACTGTGATTTGGAAGTGCTCTGTGAGTAAATACCATTCTGTGATTGACCAACTAGGAACAGTAATTGGTTCCTGAACTGTGTCTATGGTGTATTTAAAAACTACCATCAGTCAGTGCCTTTCTGAAAGTTTTCTGAGAAATTATTAAATCCGTTAATTTAATTTTTTTCTTGACATTGTGTGTCTCTCACTCTTTTTCTTTTTGGTGTGTGTTAACATTAGCAGCTCGACTACTTGCTACGTGTCATATCTTTCACCACCACAATTTATTGAGCTTCATAGCCACACTAGGAAGCAAACTCTCAGAACTACTGGGCTCTTGAAAGCTGTAGGAGTTAGCAGCTGCATAGCAGTTCTGTAATTGCTAGTATATACCATTGCTCACTACCACAGGGGGGGGACAGGTTTGAGGACTCCACAGCTAAACAAGGACTGGAAGGCAACCAGGTTCTGTCACAGCTTGATAGATACGCCAACCAGTGTACTGTCAGAATAAAATATAGCTGCACTTGAGCACAACTGCCATGGGAAAATGGCAATCATATAGACTCCCCAAAATTCTACTATCCCGTTGATGTCCCCTTTGATGCAGCTGCAGGGAATATGCATTCTCCATTAAAAGAGAATTAAGGGCAGGAATGTAATCAATGCCAGTCACTATGCATATATGGAAAACAGTTTTTGTCACACAAACCTGATTTTTGAGGACATTATAATTTTGATTGCTAGAAGTAACTGTGTAGCTGTAGTATCATACATTTGCAAGGCTTTTGACTTAGTACTGCATAACATTCTGATTAAAAATGTAGCACTGTACAATATCAATAAAGTACACATTAAATGGATTAAGAACTGACTAACTAACAGATCTCAAAATATAGCTGTCAATGGGGAACCCACTCACTACACTGAATTACCAGAGAATTTTTAATCAAGTTGGAGGTCTAGGTTCTTATCTTCAAAACACTCCATGGTCTGGGCACAAGATATCTAACAAAATCATCTAAAACTCTAGGACAAAGATGCCACCCCTGGCCCAGGAACAAAGGACCATCACAAACCTCACCACTTTTTGCTCCAAGCACAAGTCTGCCTTAGGCCTGGTCTACACTAGCGGGAAGGGTCAACCTAAGATACACAACTTCAGCTACGTGAATAGCGTAGCTGAAGTCGACACATCTCATGTCGATTTACCTGCTGTCCTCACGGTGGCAGCGGTCAGCAGTGGGCTCCCCCATTGACTCTGCCTTGCACCTTTTGGCGAGCTGGAGTTCTGGAGTCGACGGGAGTGCCTCTGGGAATCGACTTATTGCGACCTGATGAGACGCGATAAATCAATCCCCAATAGATCGCTCTCTACCCGTTGATGCACCTGGTAGCGTAGACAAGGCTCTAGAGTCACAGACTTGGGAATCCCAGCAACTATAGACAAACTGAAATTCTTGTCAGTTTCCCCTCACAAGTATGTTAATTCAATCAGCAGCTTCTGGTCTAGGGAGCATGTTTTGTTTAGGAAACACCATATGGCTGTGTTTCTGAAATGAAGGGTTTTTTTAGGTTTTCTAAGAACAAGAAATTTTAAAAAAATTGGTTTCATTCCAAACTGGACCAAAACCAAATTTCAAAAAGTTAACATGTCTCATAAACCAGCAATCCTGATTTCAACCAGCTCTATAGATGAGACTGATACTGGAATACCATGTATAGTTCTGTGTATAGGTCTAGAAGGATGTTTGAAAAACTGGAGAAAGGACTGAAAAAAATATTCCTGGGTTAGAGAAAATGCCTTATAGTGAGAGACTTAAAGAACTCAATCTGCTTCAATTAACTCTATAGTCTGTATGGGAACTAATCCAGACTTTTTTATATTTACACCAAGTCCCAGTGAGTTTAGAAGGTTAAGCAGAGATGAGCTCACTGTCAGAATCTCCTGATGAGAGCTCCCCAGCAATACCTAGTCGTTGAGGTAAGGGAAAAGTGATGATCCGTAGCAGTGCAAGCAGGCTACCACAACTAATAACATTTCTGTGAATATTCTTGGCACTGTTGTAACGCCAAAGCGGAGCACCCTGTAATGACAATAGTTCAAACCTACAGTGAACTCAGGAATCTTATGTGCATGGGATATATGTCTATCTATGTGAATACAGGCATCCTTCATTTCAAGAGCTGTGAAGCAGTTGCAGTTGTTCAGAGGGGGAATTACTGATGCCAGGGTGACTGTCCTGAACCTCAATTTGCAGATAAAGGCATCAAGCTGCCTGTGATATTGATGGGTCTCCATTATTTCTTCCTTTTTGGGAATGAGGAAATATTTTGAGTAAGACCTCTACCACCAGCAGCCCTGTCAATCAGCACCTCCCCTTCCCTCCCCATCAGCTGTTTTGTGACATTCAGCTAGGGCACGGCAAGCTCAGGGGAGGGTGCGGAAAGGGGTGTTGTGGGGGTAGGGTCTGTGGAAGACCAGGGGTTGAGCAGTGAGTACCTCCTGGCACATCGGAAAGTTGGCGCCTGTAACTCCAGCCCTGGAGTCGGTGCCCAGACAGGGAGCTGCATATTAACTTCTAAAGAGCCTCACGTGGCTCCGGAGCCCCTGGTCTAAGATACACAAGTCAGACTATGTGATCTAATGGTCCCTCCTTGCCTCAAATTCTGTGAAGTCTCATTCCTAGTCCCCATGTTCAACTTTAATACTGGGATTGCACAAATCACGACCTCCTGTATATCACAGGCCATTAAATTTAAATCACATTCCCATATATTGAGTCCAAAACCTCTAGTTCGAGACAACAGCATGTCAGTCATCAAGGACCAAGCAGCTAGAGAACAGGAGAGACTCAGGTGCCAGGAGACCAAACCCCAAGGTCCCTCTAAATGTGATCTGGAGGAAAATTCCTCACCCCATATTTACAGAGCAGTATGACCCCGAGCAAGACACACCAATCAAGTATCTAGAAAGAGGATTTTCAGTACCACCTCAGAACACTGGTCCGCCCCGTCTGGTGTTGCAACTCCAGGTTTGGCCAAGCTTTGGTACTTCATAGGAAGATGGAAAAAACATCAATCCAGAAAACACCTAGACAATTATTTATTGGGGGGAAATAATCCTTCCGGACCCTTGCAGGCAACCAACTGAAGCCTTGAAGCATGGGCTTTGATTGTAGTGATAATATGTGTTTTTAGATGTCCAAGATGTCTTTGGAAAGGTCACTTACCTGAGACCAGAGCAGGTACTGAGACTGACTGAAGAATCAGGATACCCTTGCACGGTACCATGGTAATAGCAGTGACCCTAATTGCAAAAAGGAAGGAAGGGAAAAACTTTTAGGTAATCATCAATTCTATTCAGTGCTTCATTTTTATACAGTTCTCCTTTCCTTTCTATCTAAAAACCTTGTCTGATTTCAAGCGACAACATCCAGTATCCCACTGATTGCAATCTTTCTGCCTCCATGAAATATTATAATGAGCATTCTCAATATTTAATGTTGGACCAAGGGAGTCCACACAAGTACCTGTGCCATCCCTAACTGCTAACAATCAACAATGTATTTAAAATGTGACAAGTTTTTTCTTCTTGATTACGTTATCTGAAAGCGAGGATATGGGGCATTTTATAAAATTAAGCAGCGGAACAAATCACACTGACATCAACATTCTGCTTAGATGTAAATTTTCTTAATAGGATGTAAATTCATAGGAGGTAATTAAGCACACTGTGAGATGTACTAAAAGTAGCCTCAAATCTATGGCTTGAGAAACTCACAGGGCAAATGAAAAGTGGGTTGGAAGGGAAGTATTTTATTAAATTAACTAGCTGGATAGCTGTGCATTATTAGGAACAAACAAAAATAAGAGGTAACAATCCTTTTTCATTTTATGGCTGGGTTATTGTATTTCTTTAAGAATCCAACTGCTTGCAAAAGGCAACCACATACCAATACTGACTCAGTAAAGATACATATCTCACTGCAATCAAAATTAATTTCATTGTTGACTAAAGGTTATACTACATCCCCAATTATGTGACTGGCTAGAAAGAAATGATTGTGTCACATTCAGCATTTCTTTTTTTCACAGCTCCTTTAAATGCTATCTGGAAGCTGAAAATACTTTTGTAAAAGGTTGCTATCTTATTAGTGCAAATGAAAGTTATCACTCATGTTTCAACTGACAGTCATCTCACTATGCCTTTTTATTACTTGGTTCATTCACATCTAGCTGCATTAATTAACCTTTTCAGTGTCAGGCAATGGTTTTCAATTACACAGCCGCACACAGCACACTTCTAAAGCCCATCTTGATTTCTTAAAGAAAGCAATAACCTAGAAAAAGGCCAGGGTAAGCTCAGATATGAATCCTAAACAAATTAGTTTACTTCATGAGAAAATGTTTATTTGAAGCATTTTTCTAACATGAGAATGTAACAAAATTCAGAACAGTGGGTTATAATCTGAATTGAATTTATATGGTTTGCCATAGTTAAAGCAACAAGAAAAATAGTGTGCCCGTGACTTATTATTAGTGTGTCTTCATTATCTGCCTCAGTAAAGTGCTATTAACACTCTGATGCGAAAAAAAATCACAAACAAGAGGAGCAATTCCACACATTGAATTCCCTCTAGAGATTTGCTTCACTCACAACTAAGGCCATGCAGCTGTTAGGCATGGCTGTAATATTTCTGCTTTAAAGACAATGGTCAATTAAACTCATCCAATCCTTAACTGGAGAAAAATCTGGCCTATAATTCAATGACATTGAGACAGCCTGGTTACATAAACATCCACTAAAAGTCATACGGGTTAGTAGTCTGGAGTCTGAGGCAGGAGGACAATTAATAACTGGTGCTGCTCATGAAAGCCATATAGTTGTGTGCTCTAGGTGTATGCAGCAAACTCCTGGTTTACACTACAGACCTATATCGGTATAACCATGTCACACTCAGGAGTGACATAGTTATACCGACCTAACCCACTGTGTAGACACCCCTATGTCAGCAGGAGAGCTTCTCCCATCAACATAGCTACTTGGGGAGATGGATTAAGTGTGCTGATGGGAGAGCTCTCTCCCATTGGCTTAGACCATATTCATTAAAGTGCTACAGCAGCACAGCTGCACTAATGCAGCGTTTTAAGTATAGACGTGCCTTGTCTGTGAAACTATCTGGTGAAAGAGGAAGGGGATGATGATTCGTAAATTGATACAGACTACACCTAAAGTGTAAATGACATTATCAAAAAGTGTATTATAGAAAAGGCTCTTATTCCTTCTCTCTCCAGACACACAACTAGATATTTCATTAACTTTGAACCCGTCCATTCATTTTCATAACTTCTTCAAGATCCACACGCTGCAAGAAGGTAAGGTTCCTTTAAGTTCACCTATCAGATCTGTGACTGGATTGGTGGAAAATTGATTTCTAACTCAGTAACTCAGCTGAGTTACAGTATGTTTAACCCACCAAAAAAAGACTTTTGCTGTTTTAAATTACTGTATGAAGTAGATGTTCCCCCTAAAAACGAATCGTTACTACAGTTAACTGATTTGTTGTATTTAAAGCTGTGCTCTGGCTTTATTGCAGACCGTTAACTAATAAAGAAGTGGTCAACTTTGAGAATGACAGATTTGGGGGGGGCTATTTAGTATATGGTATAAATGTGATGAGAATACAACAGTAACATCTGCACAAAGCAAATGCTGAGACTTAATACTGCAAATAGCACAATGACCAAAACCAGATTTGATTTCCACAGCCCGTTAACTATAAATCAGTAACTTCATTTAGTTTAGAGTGCATCATACAGGTACTTTAGGAATACTGAAGGAAAAAAAGATGTAAAGTCAAATTACAGAACCTCAGGAAGACATTTCTTTTAAACAATATTGCAGTTGCTCTTGATCAAAAATGTGTTGTACTGGTCTCTTCAAACTATTTATTTGGGGACTTTCTGCCATCATCATTGTACCAAAGCACATTACCTACATAAGACTTTTTTTTCAAATGTATTTGTAAAGAGAAAACTTTCTACAGTTAGCAGTACACATAGCTGAGATTAGTTTGCTTCAACAGTGAACCACAATAAGTTGTGTATTCTTTCCACATTTGAATATTACTAATTTTAAAACCATTTTGAAAATTTTCATCTACTTGCCTTTTTGCTGTTTACGTACAGCACAGACTATACATCTCTCCTTTTATAAAATTAGCCCATGGGATAGGTACTGATGTCATGCAATCTTCCAAAGGAAGTGATCAGTCATTTTCCATTGCACTAATTTGCAATAAGAAATGACCACCACACACATGTGCGCACACAGTCAAACACACACGGAAAGAAGCTGATAACTTTCAAAATTGATTGCTGGCCATAACTGGCTTTTAATAATGAAGATATTTCTTAGCATTAAAAAGACGTGAGTGAAAATGCTCCCTTTGTTGTCATCTGGAAGACTCATTACAGATAACATGGAGATGCTTCTACTGATACAGCAAGTAAATAAATAAATAACGGAAGAAATATTCCATCCGAGCTGGATCTACTAAGCCAGATAAAAGATAAACTTCAACATTAAAATTAATTGCTGCACTGTTTTAAATTAATGAATTCACATTTGCCGTCAGAGGACAAACATGTGAGTGCCTTAAAACAGTACTTCAGTTATAAAAAGCATTTTTGTAAAGAGAAAAAAGGGAATTTTGTGATCATTTTAATGAATAGCAAGTTAGCCAGATATTTTTTTAAAAAATATATCTTAGGGCCTGATTCAATAAAAACAAAATATAAAAGATACATCTTGCTTTTTCATTTTTGAAACCCATACAGACCTTGAAATGTCTTTGTGTGACTTTTGGCAGTGTGGAAGGCAGCTTTTTAGGGCTTTCTTTTTAATTGAATCAGGCCTTGACTCCTTATCTGTGCAACAATGGCTGTTTGTGGCCTACTAGAAAACTCTAACGAGTGCATTTTCAAATAACCGTACAAGGCTTTAACAGCAAAAATCTTATAGGTTTCAATGACAGTCGTCGGTGAAACTCCCCATGCCTCACTTTGAAAATTTCCCCCTCAAAATTCTCGCTTAGGTACACAGGGACAAGCAGTTGCCAAAGGCAACAATCTAAAAAGAACACCCAACTAGCTATTTCATTTCACCCTCCCATCCTTGTAGCACTCACGTGGTGGGTGTTTTAATGATGAAGCATCATCTATTCCCCAAGACACAAACCTTACCGTGTAATTGCGTGTGAGAATAACATCAGTGCCATCTTTCAAATAGTGTGTTTCTGTGAAGCTATCAGCCAAGAGGCCTCTGAAAAAACAGAACAGAACAAAAAGACACATCTGTAATATTAAGATCAAATAATCACGACTTTTGTTCTTCCATGGTTACATCTGAGATAGAATAAGAAGTTTAAAATTAACAAGCATGGAAACAGAAAGCCTCATAATAGGTCACCGTGACTAGTGCATGAACTAGTGTAGAACTGTGCATGAGATTAGGAAAAAAATGTGGCTGGGAATCACTCAAAACAGCAAAGAAACCTAGTAGGTTAGTAGGCTGGAACATGAAAAGTTATCTGATTAATAATAAAAAGTCTTTATTCTGACTGAAATGGACTAGAAGCTGACAGATGTCCTTTCTTCCAAATGAAGATTAAAAATAAGCACACCTCAATCTTGAACCCCTCATGTCATTTTTAGAATCCTTCCAATCAAACTAGAAATCTAGACATTTGGAATATTTTAAAAGTAATTCAGTCATGGTAAAAAGATGCTGAAAAAATGACATGAAAAAGGTCACACATTCTATCCATCACTTTTCTATCTAATGCACTGTGTACATCAACATGTACATCAATGGCTAGCAATTGCTGCCACATTTACATGCTCACAAAAATGTAAGACATTGGTTTTGAAAACATACCATGGATTTATTGGTGTGGTGTATTTAATTAGGGCCGGGTGAGGAATTTGGTTAACGGGGAGGTGGGAGAAATGAGGTCACTGGAATATCATCAGTGGGGTTTTAAAGAATGCTCAGCTTTAGTGTAATTCTGCTCCCTGAGAAGTCAATGCTACTCCCATGGGATTCAACAGGAGCAGAGTCAGGCCAATGGCAAGTTCTTTTGAAAATTTTACCCCACAACTTCAAGGAGCACAAACCTTAAAACTTCAAATATTTCAAGCGGTTCAGGGAAGAGGATTATATGTTTGTACCTCTGGGGATCTGTCGGTGCCCATTTAATTTTTGTTACATTCCAGAATGTAACAACTGAAGCATCTTGTGATATATAGAGCAACTGACTGTAGTAAGCTTAGCATCACTGACCATTGTTATTGTAGTGCCATGGCAATATCAGCTGTTTTTGAAATTCAGAGACACCTACTTTCTAACAGGATTCAGCTCCTGCCATCCGAGATTCCCCAAGGATAAGGCTTTATTTTTAAGATTAAAAATTGTGATGATAAGTAATAAACAGATCCCAACATCGTCACTCTTTTTTTCATGATGTAAGCAGCCCTGTTCTATAATAATAAGGTAAGTTACTCATCAAGGCATCATTGTGCCTTCTAGCCAAAGTATTAGAGGGCTCTCCTGCGATGGTAGGATAATTGATTATTTTAGGCAAAAGTAACATGATCTCCAGGCACTAAGGTTAGTTTACATGCGAGTAAAAGAAACAAACTTGTTCGACTGATAGAAAGGGTTTGAGAGACTCCAGGAGAAGATGAAAGAGTTCCTCCTAAGAAATTGGATTATCATACACAGCAGTCAAAAACTTGCAAGGATACATCAAAAGGAGAACATGTTCACATAGGGATTCTTTTTTTCCCCACAGCAACTTATCAGAAGTACCTAAGCAACACAAGGGTTTAGGCCTCATTTATTTTTATTGAATCTTGAGCTTCTAAGTCATGTAGGCACTTTTGAAAAATCCACCATTACTGAATATGATGTTTGTGAGGTGGGCCGCCATTTGTTAGGGACTCAGACAACACCTTAATTGTTTACCCAAGTAAACAAAGGAGAACAAGAAATTAATTGCTCTGGAAATATGTTTCTAATGTAAAATATGTAGAAAGGAACATAACAGCTATTGGGCAGTTCACTGTTCAGGAAAGAAGTATATAAAAAGCAGTTGGAATGAGGAGATGGAAATTGGCTTCAGTAGACTGGCAACTGCATTAGACTATTTTTCAATAAATGCGAGGGATGCTTCACAAAATTAACTTTTTTGTCCCCAGAATATTTTTTAAAAAAAGATCAGAAGGTTCTACTATGGGTTTCTTGAAGAAAGAGTTGTTATTGGTAAAAGACTTTCCACTTCTGACTCAGAAAGATTTATAATCATGGCACTTAAAGGTTCCTGGACAAAGGAATGTCAGTAAGGAAATGTAAGTGGTCTAAGGTGTTTTGGAATTTTTTTTTCCAAATCTTGTAAATGTTCAGTGCTAACTGTACCTTTTTTTAAACTACACTGAGAACAAAGATGTTGGCACAGATTTTTGGAGTTCATAAATGCAGTTTTGTATATAGTTTTGCCTTGCGGAAAGCCCTAGGGAATAGGGGAAGCATTACTTTTGAGTGCAGTCTCTGCTCAGGGACTGTCTTCCTTCAAGTCAAGGTATTGATCTGTTTTTCAATTTTTCATCTAGAAAGCATTTCTAACAAGGTCAGAAGGAAGAATACATATTTACATTGGCTCTGAACACAGGTGAAAAAATACCATCTGTGAATGTTTGAGGTTTTGACAAACATTTTAGTGAACTATGAAAGCTCTAGATAGATGATGATATCAAAACTAAATGTCAATATTATCTGCACACCTGCAATGGACCAGAGAATTCCAATTACAGAATATATCTTTGGCATAGACTTTGGAAATGTTCTGCTTTCGCCCGAAAATGTGTTTTTCATTTGGGAAGTTCATTTGTCCAAACTGGTCCATCTCTTTTTATTGCAAAGTATGGACTGTCTTGTTCTTGAAATAAATACATATTTTCAAAAATTGGTGATAGTTGCATCTCTGTTAACTCACATTTTTTTCAGCTTGTATACACATTAACATCCACATTTATTAGTATTATTATTTTATTATTTGTGTTATGGTAGTGCCTAAATGCCCTTTCAAGATCAGGGACCCATTGCACTTAAAGGGTGAACTGTACAAACACGGTTTTTAAAAAGGAAGTCCCTGTTCCAAAGACCTTACAACCTAGAATACAGTAGAAAACGACAAGTGGAGGAATTAAGCAAATGAGGAGAAAAGGAGGATGAAGTAACACCAAAGAAAGCAGGTCTTTGCACCACAAGCTTTAAGCGTGGATCTCATCCCAAATTTTAGGATGTGTGGGGTCCTTTTTTTTTTTTTTTTTTTTTTTGGTATTTTTCATATTTTATGTTAAAATCCAGCCACATTTTTCAGTGGATCACTGGGTTGCACAAGAGGCAATTTGGGTAATAGCAAAGCAGCAGATATCATGACAACACCCTGGGTATGTCTACTCCTCAATTAGACTTCGGCTGGCACTGGCCAGCTGACTCAGGCTCTTGAGGCTTGGGCAAAGGGGCTGTTTAACTGTGGTGTTCTTAATGTTCTTAAGACCTTCCACCTTGCAGGATCCTAAAGCCTGGGCTTCAGCCTGAGCCCAAATGTGTACCCCGCAATTAAAGAGCCTCTTAGCCCATGCCCCCATAAGCCTGAGTCAACTGGCATGGTCCAGACATAGGTTTCTTTATTGCAGTGTAGACATACCCCAAGCATTTACAGTTTCTGGAATGGCTGCCAATTTAAGGGAAAGAAGTTTAGTTAAGGTTATCAACTTTTTAATTGCACAAACCCGAACACCCTTATCCTGCCCCTGCCCCGCCCCTTTCCCAAGGCCTCGTCCCCCAATCGTTCTATCTCCCCTCCCTCTGTCGCTCGCTCTCCTCCACCCTCACTCACTCATTTTCATTGGGCTGTTCAATCATTTTGCCTCTCTGTTATTCCCAAAACATCTAATGCCTTAAAAGCAGTCTAGTAGAATAAGCATTTAGCATGAGTATCAAGAGACTAAGTCATGTAAGGGCATTTCTTGAAAGCTTATCAAAAATAAGTATAACAAGCACTCAAGTTCAGCAATCAGGAAAGGTGTGCTTGAACTTCCCATTACGGCACTAATATTAAACAACAAATTTAACATATGTATCCATTAGGTAATTTAATTGCCTCGCTCAGAAAGAGATGTAATTCACTAAATTGATTTACATTTCCTTTTCTGACTCATAGCAAAGGAGATTAATACAGGAAAGTAAATCAATTTAGATGGCAAGCTACTTAACCTAATTGGATCAATGTAATTCAGAAAGAACATGGATCAAAATAACATTAATACATCATAGTGCAGGAGCTCTGGTTCAGTTCATGTCCACATCTGAAGTTCCAAACGCCATCAATCCACAATGTTCAACAGTGCCAAATGATTATCAATTCTTTGCACTGCACAAAGAGGTGGGAAATAAATAGTATCAGGAACTGCATTACTTGCTGGGCATATGGAAAGAAAGAAAGAAAGAAAGAAAGAAAGAAAGAAAGAAAGAAAGAAAGAAAGAAAGAAAGAGAAAGAAGGAGAAAGAAAGAAAGAAAGAAAGAAAGAAAGAAAGAAAGAAAGAAAGAAAGAAAGAAAGAAAGAAAGAAAGAAAGAAAGAAAGAAAGAAAGAAAGACCAGAACTTCCTGATTAAGTCTTTGTAGATGAGAAATGTGCTCCTCCTGAGTTAAATTGCTTCTGTGATGCAGCACAGTCAATGACAGTGGCATGAAACAGCTCTTCCTTTTCAGTCTCTTTAAACAAGCTAGTGGAAGCTTCTCAGAGCAGGGCAGGACAAGTTTTGTCTACCTTGAGCTAAGTCAAATATAGTACAGTTGTAAATTGGTTCTAAATTTACCTATCAGATTTTCCTACAAATTTTCAAATGTCAGCTGCCTCTATTGGTCTAAGGCTCAAAGTACATATTGCACATAACTTAAATTTACAAAAAAAGCTAGCGACCCAGAAACTTCAGCTGTTGATTTTTCAAAAACGCTGATCTTGCATTCAAATACACAAACAAGATCTTTTTTCAATCCACACACTAACAGGTATGATAGTGCAACACAACTTAGCCTCTTATCTCCAAAACAAGAAAACCACACTGTGTTTCCCAAACAGCAATA
The DNA here is from genome assembly GCA_032164245.1 of Sternotherus odoratus. Classification (NCBI taxonomy): domain Eukaryota; kingdom Metazoa; phylum Chordata; order Testudines; family Kinosternidae; genus Sternotherus; species Sternotherus odoratus. The sequence continues at coordinate 88,980,391 of JAVMKO010000005.1, read as the reverse complement.
CATTATCTCCAAAGGTCATAATGAGCCTTCCATCAGTTTGGGAATGTCAAACAGATAAAGAATCAGAGAAGCCAGAGATGGAACAGATCTACTAGAGATCAAACAGACAAAGGTCTCTGCAAATGCAGGATGTTGTACAGCAACTAATTTTTGCCTCCTCTAGTTTCAAATGTCACAAGCAATACAGCCTCCACAGGCTTTGAAGGGGGGACTGTCATGATTTATTTCCTGATATTCAGCATAGTTTTAATTTCTCCTTATTATACCCCTTTTACTAGCTTAAATAATTCCTTTCCTCTTTGGTGCATTCATCCTTCAAATGGGTGTAGACCGTTACCATGTCCTCCCTGAACCATTACCATACCAAGTAATACTCCCATGAGGATATGGACATGCCAAGAATTACGCACATTTCACACTATAGGTACTTGGGCAATGAGTGGCAACAGCAGGGGCAGATAATGGAACCATTCTTGGGGAGGAATGTACTGGAGGCAGGGATAGAGCAGCAGTAATCTCCTTCCACATCCTTTCGAAGCAAAGGGGGTGAGAATAAGAGACCCTCCCTCTCACAGCAGTCACTAAACCACGGAGTAGAGCAAGCAGGCTGATTTTTTTTGTTCAACGAAACATGGCTTTTGTTTAAAATTAAATTTTAATTTTGGTCCATGTGTCCCTCCCTTTGCAGAGGGGTTGGGGTGGGGGTGTTGAGCAAAAATTGGGGGGCCCATAAAAATGTTCCGGTTTTCCAAATCAGAAAATGTTGACAAAAAAGTTTTTGGAAAATCATTCTTTCTTTGAATTTTGTATCAAATACAGACTTATAAAGAAACATTCTTGAAAATTCCTGTGAAAATTAGCAATTTCCAACCAGCCTTATCCTGGAGGGATAAGCAGAGACAGAAGCTCATCCTCTCTCCAGCAGCTGAGGTGGGACGGGAGAGTTTTAAACTCAAATGAAAAGACCCACTGGTCAGATACGAAAGATGGAAATCCCAAGCAGTGTCCAGGGAGAGCAGCCTGATAGGAAGACTAGCCACCATCCTCCTTCTCAGCAGCTTGCGTAGCAGTGGAGCTGGGTATCACTTCTGGACCTTGTTGATGGGCCTCTTCATATCTACCTGGCACTAGTCCTCTAGATAACTGGTGTCTGGGAGATTTTAAAAGTTATCCCTAGTATATTACTCTACTCTACTTTTGTTCTGTCTCTTTGCACCTTTTTTTCCAACAGTCTTTTAGGCAGTTCTCAGTCCCAGTTCTCAGGCTGTGTTCATATCCAAGCCAATGTGAATTAATTTTGAGAATAAGATCTCATAAAACACTGTATAAAATGCTTCACTAAAATATTACAATACAGCTTTGACTGTGTCATCCACTATTTGTACTTAATTCTCCACTTCATGGGCCATAGGCTGCTCTTGATCCGTGCTCCAAAAATGTATATGTAGCGAAAAGTGTTGAGGATGATGGTACAGATGGATCGTGTTCCAGTACCAATGGAGCTCAATGTTTCTGGGTTTTCTTGTCAAGCCTCTGGGACTTAAGACATACTAAGTCCTCTTGGGACAAAGTGCTGGGCTTGCTCCGAGTCACATCTGATTTCTTCTAAGTGATTTTTGAGGAAGACTTAGCCTCACACATATGAGACTGTTTCCTCAGTTCCTCAGATGATCATGCCAGCGGGCCCATGGTAGATTCTATGGCACCAGTGTCAGATTTAGAAGAAGGAGGATGACACATAGCTGAGTCAGGACAATGTACGGTGGCTGGGAGGGGAGGGATTCCCCAGCCTGGATCTGACTGAGTCCTCATGGCCTTTTCCATGTTTTCAAAGATGGAGTTCCTGCCCTTCTCCAATGCAGCCGAGGAATGAGCAGCAAAGTCTGCACCTTGCTGAGATGTGAGCTTCCCTGAGGCAGTACAGCCAGTGCTGGTGGTTGTTGCTGACCAAGAAGGATCACTGACAGGAAGTCCAGAGTCTGAACCACAGAGTCCTGGGCACTGTTCATTATTCTCATGAAGTATGGATGGGGGGAGGGGGAATCTTCCCCTGAAGATTTATCTAGCACTAGAACTATGAAAACACTAAAACTATTAACTGTACAAGATAGTAAAAACTACTGACAAAGCTAAATCTTATCTTGAGGGATGAAGCAGATGCTACGGCAAAGGTGAACCAGGGCGCATCTCTGGACCAATGGCTACTACTTTTAAATTCTCTGGCTCTGGGCACAAACATAACCCACAGTGGAATACTAATAGGGACCACCACTGAAAGAACTGTCTCTTTTCTAAACTCAGCAGCCCTAATCTTTTTAGCCTCTCCTCACATGGTAGCTATTCCATATCCTTGATCGTCTTTGTTGTTTTTCTCTGCACCTACCTGGCACAACAGAAGATGTGGAAAACAGTGTTCACTTAAAAAGAGATAATGTAAGAAATATATAGGGGAAAGACAACAACAGGAAATGTGGACATGTCAGAAGTGTTAAATGACTTTTTTGTTTCCGGTTTCAGAGTAGTAGCTGTATTAGCCTGTATCTGCAGAAAGAACGAGGAGTACTTGTAGCATCTTAGAGACTAACCAGTTTATTTGGGCATAAGCTTTCGTGGGCTAGAATCTGGTCTGTAAATATTGGTTGGGGGGGGGGGAGAAGAGGAAATAGGGGCATAGGAGATGTACCAAAAATTACTTAAAATGTCATTCATTAATGTGTAGCATGTCAGTCCTGATCATCTTGACCTTTACATTGGAATTAGTTATTTCTCTAACTGGTAACCATTTAGATTACCATATGCATTAAGTGAAATAAACAAGCCTATTAAAGCTATTGTCTTTTTGCAGCAGTGGTCTCAGTGAAAATATCTTCAAATATTCAGCTGAGCTAACTTGGCAGTGGCATTTTTCAACTTTTGTTTCTCATTACAATATACAGAATGAATGAAGCATGGTAATGAGTTTCCCACGCTCATGCATCTAATATCATCCTAGTCAGACAATCACTACATATTCTTTAAACACACCATATTCTTTCCCCCCTGTTTAATTATCTTAAGTGATTTGGAATGTTTTGGGATTTTCCCACTGAATATCTACACTTCATAATATCCTATCTGCTACAGTCCAGGGTGTTGCTATGGAAGAACTGCAATGTCATACTTAAAGAACCCGAGAGACTGACACTTACCATGTTTAATTAGCACAGTGTTTCTGAAGAAAAGAGAGGCATAAAATAGAACTAGGAAAACAATCAAGCATTCAAAATTTCAATACTGTATATATGGTAGTAGCTACTCCCTTATTTCTTACACAGCCAACAGGTAAAACTTTTGAGTCAATCATGATCAGCATTTGAAAAACGGGCCTCTGATCTTCTACCTGCTACACTGCGTACACAGAGGGAATGATCCAGCATCCACTGCAATGCTAATGTTCCTCATTGACTGTAGGGTTGCATAATCAGACACAAACTCAGCAGTATTTTGTTTAAGTACTCAATTTACATACACAAACTTGTAAGGCCGATGTAGAAGCCTGGCTAAAGTGTGATCCCAGACAGTATGTTTAAGCAAAAGTATTTTCAGTTATTTCGGATAACCCTGGGAAAAGTAGACAGGAGACATATGACTACTTATTTAAGAACGGCATACTGGAAAAGGCCAATGGTCCATCTAGGCCAGTAACCTTCCTCTAGTAATAGTCTCTATCTAATGTTTGAGACAAAAGCAAAGCAAGTAATACCCTACCCAGACAATTGTGCACTACTGGGGGGTGGGAGGGGAGGATCCTTTCTAACTACAGCTGATGATCAGTGGATGATTTGGAATCTAAGGATAATTGTTTCCCAATTCCCATCTCACCAAGGAAATTTCAGAATGGTATATAATGACAAAAACATCTACGAAGAAGCAACAGCAAATATGGCAGAGAGTGGTGCAGTACATGTTATCTTTCATCCATCCAAGAGACTCAAATCTAAGCTTTGCAAAGTCTTTAAACAAACAAACAGGGCTATTTTGTACATTCCTATGCTGTACTAGTCAGGGAGTGATTAACTGAAAAACATCTACAGCCTTCCATTCTGATTAAAGCTCGGTGTCAAATATCTTGTTTCCATGGCTGTTAAGCCATTTAGAAGAGGGTGCGACAATTGTGGCAGCCACTTCTCATCCCAATTCCAAACCAGTGATGAGGAGATCTACTGATAACTAATAATGTGGCCAAAATGACTTTTTCCATCATGTTACCCTCCCCCCCCCCCCCACATTCCTCAGCCTAATATTTCCTAAATGCTTAGAAATGGCCAGCCAGATTCCCTTTAAAATGACCTTGGCACTTCAATGTGGCCTTGATCAATCTTCTTTTTTATCTATTTCAAACATTCTGAGAGACACAATGGGATGTTTTTAGTGAGCTTACGCCTGATATAGCCATTAAGGGAAGGATAAGAGGAAACCCAAAAGATCTGTTGGCTGGGCTATGAAACAATGAAAGAAATGTCAGAAATAGTCTTCTCTGTATTGTACTCAATTTGAGAATGTGTCTGGTGAATAATAGACTATGCAGATGCCAAATCCTGGAATCTGAAAATACTACTAGCTGCTGAAAGAAGCCATGAGGCTTTAAAGGTGTATGACAATGACTAACTGCCCACAATCCAGGATCATTACTGGAGATTTATCCCATGGCCATAACAGCAAGAGACATTTTAAGCAGTAAAATATAAACCACCTTATCAGTTTAGCTAAGTAACAGAATATTATGTTATGCCATGAAAAGCAGAAATCTTCAGTAAGGGCTACATAGCACCACTGGCCACAGATTGTATTATTAGTTTAAAAGAATGTCAGGGATTATTAACTAATTCAAATGTGATTGAAAATATAATTCTACATATTTAGGCAAGCCTCACAGTCAGACTGCTTTCAAATGCTTTTATTATACTAGTTACATGAACTTATTTTTAAAAACTTACCATGATGGCAGTGACTGTGAAATTCTGAAGGAATGTGCCAAAAGTTAAAATATTTTGCTAGAAATAACTACTAAACCATTACATCACTGAAGTATCCAAGGCACAGAGCAAAAAGTAATCTGTATTGCTGTAACGTACATTGAAACCAGACAGATTTACGCAATCCCGAGTATTACTTCATTTCTCTGAATTGGCTTTGGCTAGACTATAGACTAACACAACTCTGAAACTTCTGGCTCACCTACCATGGATCTGTGGATCTATTCCTCAGATGACAACCCTGTGGTTTCATATGAAATGCATACTTCCTATTATAAAACATCTACTAAAACCCACACAAATAATCTAATGGCTTCGTTCAACAAACTCATCTTGCATGCAGAATACAATATGGAATTACATATACATGGTACTCAGACAATACTATACAGTCATGACTCAAAACAGTTAATTAGAAAACGGTCAGATGTTTCAACATGTTTTAAAAGATGACAATATTACCAGGGGCAAAAGTAATATTGTCATGTGTTCTTTTTTAATATCACTAGCATTGACCTTCCTTATAACATTTCCTCATAGTAACAGTGTGATGTTTCTAGGATGAATTATTTCCATTGAAAAGCAAGATGGGAGATGTTGGACTGAAATGCTGACAAAGTAGACTTGAAACATTTAATTTGATTAAAGATGTTTTGTCCAAATAAAATTATGCTGCTGAAGAGACATCATCTGACAAAATAAACTACAGCTTCATCTGCAAGCTTCCAGAATAGCACAGAACTCCATTTAAAGGGTCAATGAAAACTATCCCTAACATGGAAAAAAATCAATAAAACAGAAATGTAAGTAACTCCAATGAAGAAATTTGCAGTTATTTAAAAATAACTAACAGAACTTAAACAATACTATAGGATTACAAAATGCACTATCTCTGTATCTGTAATGCTCTATGCTTTTAAGATTAGAGAGTGATTGAAAAATCACTGGGACTTGGGTGTTTGACTCTCCTATAGCTCCAATGAAAATGCCACCCTTAAATCCTACTTTTCATGTGTGCGCACTTCATATGAAGCTGCCATCAGTCACATGAAATAAAAATAATATTTTAGCTTTATTTTTCTAAATCCACAAATTCTCCTTCTAGCACAAGAATGACATGACCTCTCAGCACTCATATTTTACTTGTAAAACGTTACTAGTTTGTGCAGTTATGTCTCTGGTTTTCTTTACTGTCTTTTTTGCTCACTTTTAGCAATCTATCTAAAAGCATGAGGTTAAGAACAGAGAGATGTGTGCAGAGAAAACTCTAAGGTGCCACAAGTACCCCATGTTCCTTTTTTTAGAGAAAACTCTGTGCAGAGACCAAGGCATGATCATCACTTCTGGCATCCACCTTTGAAAAATCTTAAATTAGGCCCCCAATTCTTCAAAGATTGATTAAAAGATTCATTTAAAGTTAAGCACACATGTAAGCCTTTGTAGGGCTAGAGCCATACGGCTGGAACTAGAACCAAGAGAGCTTTCCCAGTTTCTTCTTACAATTTTCTTTTCCAGTTAAAACAGAGAGTTCCGTGCAGTTCAATTAATCTGGCTCAACAGCAAAATTTCAGCTGTGATTTAAGAATATATATTGAAGCTAAAGGCAACACCTATAGTTAAGGCTGCGAGTCTGTCTCGGAGGACCAGGAAGTCATGGATTCTGTGACTTTCCGTGACCTCTGTGACTTCTGCAGTGGTAGCCCCTGGGCTAGCAGCAATGGTTTGGTGTAGGAGGGGGCTCAGAGTGTGGGGGGAGACTTACCTCAGGTTAGCAGGGTTCCCACTGGCATGGCCCTGCAGCTGCTAGGCAGTGGAGGGGTTGGGGGCTCCATGACAGGCGCTGCCCACACCTACAGGCCCCCGTCCCCGCAGCGCCCACTGGCTGTGGTTCCCGGCCAATGGGAGCTGTGGCAGCCAACGCTTGTGTCCCTCCACTGCCTAGGAGCTGCAAGGATGCAGAGCCGGGTAGGGAGGCTTTACCAGTCCCACTAAACCTTCCCCACACAGCACCAGCGTGGGCCCCAGGTCACGCACCTCAGCCTAACTCCCCTGCCACAGCACCAGCAGGGATCCTGGGCTGCACGCCTCGGCTCAGCTCCATCCACCTCCCCAGCGGGGGTCCCAGGCCACCTCCCACAACACCCACGGCACCCCTGGACTCCCCACTCTTCCCAGAACACCTGCAGTCACCTACCCCAGTTTTAGTCACAGGTATTTTTAGTAAAAGTCATGTACAGGTCACAGGCCATGATTTTTTGTTTACTGCCTGTGAAGTTATTGACATAACCTGTGACTGTATAGATCATTGTGGCAATCACTGTTATATATTTGCAGCAAATATTGTATAAAGGATGTCGTGTAAGGGGTCCATGGAAAGGTTATGATTTTCTGGTTATGATTATGCTGTGTGTGTGTGTATCATTTTTGTACCTGAAGTTATGAATATTGGCTCTGTATTTGTATCTTAATGTGTTTAATTCTAAAATAGCATTAGTGAAGCTTTTGGTCAGGTTCTTGAGAAAGGAATTTGCAAGTCAAGTGTCGAATCAAGAAACACTCAACTGACAATGGACCTCAGAAGACTCCAATCCACAGAAGAAGTCTTCCTGGGAATGTTCAAGATAGCATGTGGGCAATGGCTGCTGCCTGTAAAGAGCTGAGTCATGCATGGACATGTGACTTGCTCATGTGATTACACACTCCATTTTGCTGTAATTTTCCACAGTAAGAACAAAGAGGTTTCCTTATACCTGGAAGAGATTATAAAAGCAGCTGCCTGATCTCCTTCTTGTCTTCAATCCTGCTTCTTGCCTCTGGAGGAACTTGAAACTGGAACAATGCAATATTAATATATGCAAACAAAGCACTGCTAAAGACCAGGGACCTCGTACAACCATCCGAAAAGGGCACACCATCTTACTGTTGTATACACCCTGACAAACTCCATCAAGATGTTGGTTTTCTTCCATTCTCTTCCCCATCCTTGTTCCCTCACCTATATTTCTTGCACTTTTTTCTCTCCATTCTTTACTTTCCTCCCATTCTTTTCCCTTCCCGTTTGTATCCTGACTTTACATTTTTCACCATCTTCCCCATGTCCCCATTGAAAAAAGTTAAAATCCTTTTAATGCCTTCTACTTCAATATTCTGCCATTATTCTGGCTATACATTCTGTCCTATAAGAAAGGCACAAAATCAGCAACAGAAATATCCCAGCTACTGGGGCTTCCCTTCAGAGCTCACTGGATTTTGGGGTGCCACTATTACGGTGACCAGACAGCAAATGTTAAAAAACGGAATGACGGGTAATAGGAGCCTATATAAGAGAAAGACCCAAAAATCGGCACTGTCCCTATAAAATTGGGACATCTGGTCACCATAAACACTATCCGGGGATAGTCTGGCCCTGCAGAACCGTTGGTCTCTCAGATACCACTTGACAGGCAGAGATGGCAGCTGTGGAGGCAGAATTGCCTGGAAGACACTACAAGAATCTTATTCGTAGAGGGGAGAAGGGCAGTTAAAGAGAAAGGCCAAGGAAAGAGATATTTGTGGGTGGGAACAGACAGGGAAAGAGGCCACAATTGGGCTGGGTGTTAAAAGCAGACTGATGCTCCCTCCTGGGGAAAAAAACATACAGTCTTGCTAACTACAGGTTTCAGAAAAGTTGATGTGAAGATATCGTTTAGACAGGGTTGGTCTGAGAACCAAGAGGTAGTTGGCATTTGTCTCTGATACAACTTTAAACAGTTGAACATCCAGAAAAATATATATATGCAGAATACTAAGTTAGCTTTTTAAATATACTGGGTGAAATTCTGGTTCCATTGAAATCAATGGGAGTTTTGCCATTAACTTCAATGGAGTCAGGATTTCATGCATTCAGGGTTTTTGACTGAGCAAAGATTACAGTTCCAGGCCCTCAAGGACCAATACTCCCTCTCATAGTGCGCTATATCAGGAATAATTTCATTGGAATCAACGGAGATACGCTGGTGTAAAGCCAGTGTGAGAGGAGGATAAGGCCCTATATCCTTCAGCACCTTCAGCAGAAAAATATAATTTTCTTTTCAACTCAAGAAAGTAATTAGTTTATAATAACATTTAACATTTAGTCACTGACACAGATGACAGATATCTTACATAAGTCATTTTAATCATTTCTGGTAACCAAGAGCTCAAAAATATTGTATATTCTGAACTAACAATGCATTTTCAGACGCTTTTGGTTCTATTTCAGCTTGAAGAATTGATGCCTAGAGCATTTGCATTTATCAGGCTCATTATATATTTCATCCAAATTACTACAGATAATTAAAAGCATGCTTCATTTTGAGTGTAATGTTTTTTCCCTAACCCAGCAAAGCGAGTCATTGTTCAGAGTCTTAAAAAGTTGTGTGAACTCATCTGCCAGAAAATACAGTTTCAATAAATCGTATATATTCTCTCACACTCACAACACACACGTTCTCTCTCACACACACCGTGTGTGTATACACATGGCCAAGATATTAAAAAGTGACAGTGATTTTGGAAGCCCAACTTGTGACACCCTTAAGGGGGCCTGCTTTTTAGAAAGTATTGAGCGCCTGCCATCTGAAAATCAGCCTCTTTTAAGTTGTCTCAATTGAGCATCCAAAGTCACCAGTGACTTGAAAATCTTGGTCATGGGTATTTTTAGGTAGGTGTTTATAATAAAATATATATGCATCCGATTCCCCACTACCTTATACCACATACAGCCATTCACAACTGTGCAAAGCAGGTATAACAACACTACTGCTAATATGAGTAGCAAAATCTAATCTGGTAGTTTATTACCTCACTTTTCAGAAGTGTAAATAACTACACAGGACATACTGCAGTGAAGAACCAGGCCTATATATGAAAAGCCACCTGGACACAATTATGCACTGTCATTCTGACTGAACTAAGTTTTAAATTATTTATACGAAATCTCTTTTGAGCTGTAAAATCCATTTCAAAAGACCTCTGAACTAATTTAGATTTCTCAGCATCAGGAACTAGATGATTTGTAGTAAGAAAAAGCTACCCTTGAATATAAATTTAAGCCATAAATTTCTACAGGAAACCATTGAATTAACAGTCTGAATTTAAAAACTGCAAGGTTAGCAATCATGCATATTGTCTTCTATGTAATGATAAGTCAAGGATACTGGAATTTATATAAAAATATTTGGAAAACATTTACAAGGATCAAAGTTAAGGTAACATTTATTAACCAGCAGAGAGTCCTGGCATTCAGGTTGACTTTAGAGCAGTGGTTCTTAAACTTTTTGTATTGGCGACCCCTTTTGAACACCAAGCCTCTCAGTGCGACCCCCCATTAGAAATTAAAAAACACATTTTTGATATTTAACACTAAGTTAAATAGTAAATTTAAACCCTATTTCTTAAAAAGAATTTTGTCAATGCTTTTCTCAAAGCTATTAAATTAAGACTGAAAAATATTTTATCAAATTCAATATAAGTGGAAAAGTTATTTTAAGTAGAATTTTATTTTAATATTTGACAGCAATTAATGACCGGAAGCAATCTGGGATCAGGGTTCACAGCCTGGTGCAGGGATTGGGGTTGGGGCTGGTAGCCCAGCACAAGGTTTTTGGTCAGAGCTCAGCTTGGGGCTCAGACTCCAGCCACCTGCCAGTACCAGAGTTGGGGGTTGGGCTCGGGCCCCGCCGCCCCGCCATGCTGGTGTCGGGCCCCACCGCCTGCAGCCCCTCCGCCACGCTGGGGTCGGCCCCACCGCCTGCAGCCCCTCCGCCACGCTGGGGTCGGCCCCACCGCCTGCAGCCCCTCCGCCACGCTGGGGTCGGGCCCCACCGCCTGCAGCCCCTCCGCCACGCTGGGGTCGGGCCCCACCGCCTGCAGCCCCTCCGCCACGCTGGGGTCGGGCCCCACCGCCTGCAGCCCCTCTGCCACGCTGGGGTCGGGGCTCAGGGCTAACCGCCCCACTGCTCCATTCACCGGGTCTGGGCTCGCTGCTCCGTCCCCGGGTCGGTGCTCAGAGCTCGCCGCCCTGGCACTCTGCCCCGGGGACCGGGTTGGGAGCAGCAGCCCGCTGCAGGGGCCGGCTCACCCACCACGGGGATCGGACTGGAGCAGCAGCCCGCCGTGTGGGTGAGAGCGGGAGCCAGCAGCCTGCCATGGGGGCTGGGGCTTGCGACCCCCACATAAGCAGACTTTTTACCAGACTTTCCAGGTTAATTTAAAACTAAAATGAAAAGTAAACAGAGATGACATTAAAAACATTACATATATATGCCTTTTTAATGCCCTCATTATAATCAACATTCTAGTTCAGGGGTCAGTAACCTTTCAGAGGTGGTGTGCCGAGTCTTCATTTATTCAGTTAAATTTAAGACTTCGCGTACCAGTCCAGAAGGGGTAGGGCTTTGGGCAGAAGGGGAGGAGCTGAGGGGGTCAGCCCACCCCCGCTTTTGGGTTTCCTTGGGATAACTCAAACGTGTGTGCTTGGGAAGGAAGGTAAAGATGTGTGCATGTCTGTGTGTGTTTAGGGGTACAGGGTTTAATTGTCATTAGCTGATAATGGCTCAGCTGATGAATATATGTATTTTGTTTCAGAGATATTTTTGTACACATGCTCAGTGACCCCAGTACACATTATAAACTCTAAGCCATATCCCCAGCTGGAGTAAATCAGCATCGCTCATTTATTAGCTCCTGAGCTACATCATTTCACATAGCTGAGGATATAGTCCTGAAAAAACAAAGAAAACACAAAAGGGGCTGTTCTTTGAATTAAGAACAGTCAGAAAACAAAACAATTGTGTTGTTAAAAATAACACAAGACAGTAATCTTAGCTTGTGAATGGTGGGGGAAAAAAGCCAAGGTATTGTGGAATTCCTGAAATTTGCTATCCTTGAAGGAAATTTCTCTCAGAAGGGCGAAAGGCTTAGTGTACAATGTCATTGAAAAGGCAAAGTGAGTGAGGCTACAGAGAACCAAATCTGCCAAACTACAGAACGGCCTGCCAAAACCAACACATTTTAAACATTAACAACATCTGACCAGAGAGTATTTGGCCTGTCTCAGCTTCCTGATGGTTAAAAGTTGGAAAGGTAAAGGTGTCCTGGCTAATACATCTTGAAAACCTAGGTGGCAGAAAAACAGTGGGGTAGCAGGGACCAGGGAGAAGATTCACATTCATGTCATTTTTCAACAGAGTTTTGCATCTGGAACATTTGCTGCCATCTATATTTTAAGGCATTGTTGTCTTGAAAAGCTCTCTAAGTTGGCCCAGTGTATAACACACCAACTGATCTGTGGCACTGAGCTTTACCAAAAGAAAGACAACAAAAATCTCTCTTCATCTCAGACAACTTTGATGTTGTCCCCACTTTTATTTCCTTATGTGCTTTTTGGTTTTGAAGGGCTGGAAGCAAAGAAGTCTAATAAGGTGTAATTAGCTCCAGAATGGAAGAGGTGACCAAGCGGTGTAATAAAGGTTCCACAAAAAGGTTACATATGTTGGCTTGTATTTGGAGAAAAGCCTTCGATGCATCTAGATTGGTGAATACTGCAAGCAGCTGCCAAAATCCATTACCTCTAACAAGTTGCCTAAAAACATGATACTGAACTTTGTAATTTTGCAAAGTATCAGTAGACTGCATGAGTAAAGTGATATCATGCTTGCCAACAGCTGTCATAAATAGTATAGATTCATCTTGTTATTGGTCTCACAACTGTATTTCTTTTCCACTTTTTACTTCCACACATCTTCAGCTGTCACAACAGATATGTCAGGAAATTTCACCATCCCAACAGTATCAGTCCAAATTACTTCTCAACCTGTTCCTCTCCTGACTCCTGGAAGGCATAAATCTTGTTTCCTCAATCAAAGTCAATGCACTAGGATAGAATTAATATGCTGCACACCAACTTTCGGTGCATCATTCCCATTCATCACCAAATGTAAGATGGATCAGCCCAAAAAGCAGTCAAAACAGTTGATACATTGCACTGGTTGGGGAGGATCTGTGGTAAGTAGCTAAGCCAGGGGTACAATTCATTCCCACAGCTTTTGAAGCCAGATACAAACGAACTACAGAAAGAGGGAGGGAAAATTGACTTACTTCTTTAACATGACTCTAAATATCATTGTCTCAGACATAGATTTACATGAAATCTTTAGATGAACAGTTATAAAATGAACACTGACATTCTGTCTACATACTTTTGCACAATACTGACAAATATAGAATGTATCAGTGATTCTTTTAAGGTCTACTGTTTTCCCATAAGGATGTTATTCTGTCCTTTGAATCACAGATGGCAGGAAATCTAGAGAGAACAGAACAGTCTTACTAGGTATACGTGTATAGGTTCCTGTCAAAACCATCTAAAAATGTGTGTAGCAAGGTATGTAAATAGCAAAGGAAGATATGAAGTTCTATAGAGTACAGAGTCAGAGATGTTGGTCAACATTCACTGATGCAGCTTTTCTTGCATAGTCTGGACTCTGCTAGTATTTCCTTTGCAATTGTCCATGTCTTGGAATTGTAGTCTTCCATAAGAGGTGCAGCTCTTGTTACAGCAGAACCTTGAAACTAGCATATAGTTATTATAAAGTGTCAATTGTGGTAGTACTGAAGCCGAAAGGTAGACACATTCCTTACCTATGCTCTACATCTCTTTCTTAAAAAACAGACATGCCATAGTATGATTAATTTTATTTCCTCAGAGATATTATTCTTCTCGTCATCAGAAGCTGGAAGCAGTTTTGTGCCTCTGATTACTTATTCTACCCTGCAGTTGGTTCTGCAATTGGTTTGATTAGGATGTTTCTCTACAGCTCTTGGGAGAAATTCTGACCTGGGAAAACTTCCATCTGTTATTCAAGGAGCCAGGACTTCACCTACAATATTTTAATAAGAAAATTGAATTAACTAATTGCTGGCCACAGCAAGAAGGTAGTATTCAGTAGAAGGTATTTATTCATGAGTGCATGTAACAGGACAACGCAGAGGAGAGGGAGAGGCAGAGCTATGCAATATCTGCCAAGAGGCAGGTATGCATAAAACATCCCAGTAATCACAGCTGTAATGAACTTGAAATCTAGTCAGTTTAAGACACATAGTTAAAAACAGTTTCAAGTATGCTGGTACCTCTTTGGTCCTCTGCCACTCTTCTGTAATTGTACAATTACATTGATATATTTTTATTAAAATGTCCCCCCACTTGTAAATGAGTGATAGACCCACCTAAACAAAAGAAAAGTGACTGACTTAGGTCTTATTCAGCAAAGCACTTCAACACCTGTTTAAACTAAAGCATGTGCCTAAGTGCAATGCTATTCAGCAAAGTACTTAAGCAAATGCTTACGTTACTAGCTTCTGCAAACTGCCCATAACATTGGCTGATGACACATAATTATTGCCATAAAAACAGACCTTTGGTCTGATGCCCATAAAGTAAGAAGGGCTTTTATGCTATGGAAAAGCTTTTGCAAATGTATCACTGTTTCATAAAAGTGATGCAAGTCACCTACTAGTAGCCTTTCATTTTCTGAGCTGCACCAGGATTGTACCTTACAGAATAAAGGTGAATGAGTGTAGTTGTCTTAGCTGAAGAGTATTAGGAAAGTGCTTCCGTAGCTGAAGAAAATTGAACCACATATCTTTTGGCATAATTATCCATCCCTCCTGAGGACTGGGTGTATTGGGAAATGCTGGAGTTGCCTGATCTCTTTTACCTCTTTAGTAATGTTAAGTTAGCATATGGCATACCTGAAATGCACACTAAATTGCTGCCTGAATATGTAGCACAACAGGGTGAAGAAATAACATATTTGATCTATAAGAGACTGGTTAAATCTGAAGTATTTGAAATAACAGTTGACAGTACATAACATCATACTGGAAGGGGATAAGGGAAAAAGGGATTAAGCACAGAAATGGGTGTCAAGGATTTTTGAATTCCTGTTCTACCACCGAGGTGCCTTAGAAAGTTAAATCCCTTACCCTATCTGAGCCTCAATTTCCTCATCTGTAAAATGGAGATATTTACCTGCCTCAGAGTCACAAGGAAATTGTGAGGATTAACTACAGTGGTAACTGTAAGTCTATGCCATCTGTATAGGTTTCCCTGCAGTACAGATACACCCACCCCTCAGCCAGAACACTGTAATCAGTTTCAAATTCATAATCCCAGCAGAATATAGTGCTCACGGGGCAAGGATAACATTAACTTTCCTATAACCTGTCCCTTTCCCAAAAATTGAGTGTTGGCACCACCAAGTAGCTCTCTAGGCCAGAAATGATAGGGTTGGGCAGAATAACCAGATGTGATAATTCACTACAGACAGATGAGATTTGCAATAAAATGAAGATCAAAGGTGGGAGGCACTGTGGGTACAAAGGTGAAGAGGCCCAGAGATAGGGAGATGGGTCCTCACATGTCACTCACATAGAACCATGCACAACCTACAGCTGATCTTGATTAGATAGTCTGTACAGTGCTTCAAAGACATAAGTGCTAGATAAGTTGAAGGACTCATTACTATTAAGTATCAACACAAAATACAATGTTAGTACCAATAATATTTTATGAACATTACTCAGGATCTTTCAGCTTTCACAACTTCAAGGAATAAAAGGAAATGATGTGAAACATTAGCATCAGATGGCAGGGGTGCTGGAACTAGGGGACTATCCCCTGGCTTGAAGTGGTTTCCGTCATATACAGGATTTCCAGCTTTGTTCAATGGCTTTTGGCACCCCAGTGCCAAAAAACTGTTCCAATGCCCCTGCCAGACGGTGAGAAAAAATAATGGGAAAATGGAAAAGGATAAATTATTGCCTCCATAAGTACTCATAGGTATATTTGTAATTGTCTAAAAATACAATTACCGGGTTGTTTTTATTTATACAAATTCTTTTACTGTTAACTGGTTTTAAGCTTGCATCAGTGACGTCTACTCCATAACCTTCTTTGACTTTTGTCTTCAATCATTATAGTGTACAATGTTCTCCTGCCAGCATTCATGCTACAGTAACTTTAGACAATTCCTTTAGGGCTATGATATTCTATTTAAATGCTTAGCAGCTATTACCTTTGAGAAAAGTCATCTAGCCAATAAGAAAACAGTAGCTGGAACAGACATAGAGCTGGCAGTGAATAGCCTGTATTTTCTCTTCAGTAGGTGGTGTACTCCAAGCATCTGTTTGAGAACATTATTATTTCACTTACATTCTCAGACACCCTCTTTGTCCCATTTTATACAAAGAAATAACTCTGATTCACAGGATGAGTTACCAGGAGGAAGTGTTGGTATTTCTTCCAAGTGTAAAAAATATTAAATACCATAAAATATCACAAGAAAGGAGACCTTTCAAAGTAATTTACTTCTTCAAAGAGATGTTCCCCAAATTATGAGCTGTAATTTTAACATGGTTTGCTGAACCAGTTAACATGTTAACTTAAAGCTATAACTTGCCTTGAATACAACAGTATTTTAACAAGTTAAACAACAAGCCAACAAACGTTTTAACAAGCTAACAAACATTAAAAATGCACCTTTCTCTAGTGAAGACAAGGCCTTACTGTGGTTCACACAATGCAGAATACAGCCAAATAAATGCAAAGCATACTCAACATAAACTTAGGTTCCCACAAGTCTTCCAGGAAAATCCATCTAATGACTGTTTCAATGGTGCTACATTTTGCATCTTTATCTACTGAATGGAACATTGCCTGTTCTTGTAATCACCGATTTGCCAAACCCTTCACCTTACTTACATCTTCTCAGTAGAGATACTTCTTCAACCACCTACTTACTGGCTCTCATTACTGTTTTCTTCCACAAACCTATATTTTGCCCATATAAATAAAGATATTTCACTTTATATAGTAGACGGATAGGATTTTCAGAACTATTAAGTGTCAACCTACCTTCTCCCTTTCAAGTAAATGGCATCAGAGTTAGGCTAACTATGAGCACTTTTGAAAAGCCCACCCTTGATGTTTGATAATCTAACATTTTCCTCACAAAATCACAGAACCATTGCTCAGTGTATTAAAATCCATTATAATAGAACACAAATCCATTACAACTTCAAATAAAAATAAATCAGCTCCGGTGGAATGGAAACAACTTCAATGGCTGGAAGGTGAAGCTAGATAAATTCAGACTGGAAATACAGTGTACATTTTTAACAGTGGGGGTAGTTAACCATTGTAATGATTTACCAAGAATCAGTATGAATTCTCCATCACTAACAATAATTTTTAAATGAATTATTTTGGGGGGAGTTCTTTGCCCTGTGTTATATGGAAGGTCAGACTAGATAATCACAATGACCCCTTCTGACTTTGGAATCTATGAATCTATACATAACCCAGGAGAAGGAGGAAAAGGTTACTGTCATGATGTTAAATGTCCCTAGCACCTATATCTATTTTTTATTTACAGATTATTCCTTAAAGTAATATTACAGTCACAGTTTTGTGGCTTGAGACGTTTGTTTTCAGTGTGCACTTCACATAATTCTCTTGTGCCATTAGCCCCCCGACCCCTTCTTCCACTTACCAGCTAGCTGCGGGAGGCAAAGAATACTGAGTTTGACTTCAAACTCACATTTCCCTGCTAGCTGAACATCATTCTACCATTATATATATTGTCAGGCTTTTCACTACAAGTTGCTCTCCCTATCTAGGATAAAATATACATGTCAGTGCATAACCTTGTTGATTCAGGAAAAAAGAAACGGAAGTGACATTATTAAAAAATTGATTTTTTTTTAAATTATAGGCAGGGGAAGTTTTGTATTTTAAGAAATGAACCCTAAACATACTGTCTCTCACAGATTCATACATGGCTTCAGTTTCAGGACACCGTTAAGGTTCAATTTTCAAAAGTGCTCCCTCCCATTGACCTCAATAGAAGCAGAATTAGGCCAAAACAGTGCTTTTGGAAAAAGATGGTTATTCACCTTCTTGTAACTGTTGTTCTTCGAGATGTGTTGTTCACGTCCTTCCAATCAGGTGTGTGCACGCTGCGTGCGTGGTCATAGGAAACTTTTTCCCTTAGCAGCTCCTTTCGGGTTAGCCAGGGAGTCTCCTGGAGTGGCGCCCTCATGGTGCTCAATATGTGACCCTGCCGATCCGACCCCCCTTGGTTCCTTCTTGCCAGCTACGCCGACAGAGGTAAAG
Source organism: Sternotherus odoratus (assembly GCA_032164245.1). Classification (NCBI taxonomy): domain Eukaryota; kingdom Metazoa; phylum Chordata; order Testudines; family Kinosternidae; genus Sternotherus; species Sternotherus odoratus. The sequence continues at coordinate 88,962,181 of JAVMKO010000005.1, read as the reverse complement.
GAGGGTGGGTATTGGAATGGACGAGAACACCACCACTCGAAGAACAACAGTCACAAGAAGGTGAGTAACTGTATTTTCTTCTCCGAGTGATTGTTCAAGTCAATTCCAAATCAGGTGACACCCAAGCTTTCCTGTGGGGGTCAGGTTGGAGTTAAGGAATCACTGATTAGAGAACTGCTCTATTGAGAGCTGTGTTGTCTCTAGCATGATGGATGATGGCCTACTGAGTGGCAAACATATGCACTGAGGACCAGGCCGCCATTCTGCAGACCTCCTGCAGAAAGCAGTGGATGAGGCTTGATCTCTTGTCAAGTGGGCCGTAATAGCCAGGGCTGGGACCTCGGTGAAGTCATAGCAGGTATAAATGTGGTCCATAATCCAGTAAGGGATGCATTGTGAGGACACCAGAAGCCCTCTCATCTGGTCTGCCACTGCTACAAAGAGTTTCCTGAAAGGCTTTGTGCACTCAATATAGAATGCTAGCGCTCTCCGCACATCTACACAACGACCACAGCAATGTGGTGCCGATGATCCCTGAGACAACGTTTGGTGCTGAGAAGAGGAAGTTGAGATCGGAGCTACGACAATCGTGTAGAGAATCGGTGCCAGCTGTCCTGTGACTTAGACCACTGCTGAGAATCCATCCCGAGACTTAGACCACTACTGGAGAATGGCTCCTGTGTTCTGGTGCCATATCTCGGTGCCAGTCAATAGAGAGTGACCACGAACGGTGCTGACAACATAGAACATCACGCTCCCTGCGCTGGGTGAAATTGTACCAGTCCTGCGGGTGTTATGGTGATGTAGACTCAGAACGGTGCCGTAAATGGTGCCTGTCTGGTGAGGAAGAAGGCCACATCATTGCAGGTTTGCCTCTAGATGGCACCTGCATAGGCGATGTTGGAGGCTTCTCTCTAACAGCAAGGGGCTGAGGCGCAGTACTTTCTATAAGCTCTTTCGCAGCCTTGAAAGTACATGGAGTGGGGGAGGGTTCCAAGTCCTCCACCAAGCACTACCCCGCCGGATGGTCACTGAGTGTCAGACTCAACAGTGCCAATGGGGCCCTGGAGTCGACAGCATGAGGTTTTGCTGTTTGGAAGTTAAGTCCTTATGGGGCACCGGGGTTGTTGACCGTCCAGGACACTACACCGTGCTGCAGTGCTGGGGATCTCCAGGACCGAGGGTCTCTAGCACCAGAGTCCTTCCTTCATACTAGTTCGTGGACTGATGCCAGGGTGCTCCACACCAAGCTTGGGCCCAGAACTTGGTGACTGGGTGCCACTGGATGGAGTGCCGCTTCCATTAATAGCTGCTTCAAAGGGAAGTCACGTTTCTTCCTAGTCCTGGGCTTGAAAGCCTTATAGATCTTGGACTGATGTGCCTCCCCTAGACACCCCAGTACAATTCGTGAGGGTCACTATTGGGCATAGGATTTATTGGGCAAGATTTAAATCTTTGGGCTTGAAGGATGCACCGGAGCCCAAGGCGGGATGAGGGAGAATGTCCAACTCACCAAGACTATCCTAACTACCGAACAATAAACTACCGTAGATACTCATTTATAAGCTGAATATTTTTGGTAAAAAGGTGCAGCATCAAAGGGGAGGGGTTAGCTTATAAAAGGGTCTTCACCAAAATTAGGCTGGGAACAGCAAACCATGGTCACTGTGGGCTGCAAACGCTCCAAGTAAATAAAACGTCCTGACCCACCATGGCTTACCCTGATGGGCCGGGAGCCAAAGTTTGCCAACCCCAGAAATATAGGGTCGGCTTATGAAAGGGTCATAAAGTTTTTGCTCTTTATACCTATCCATCTTGAGGGGCTGGCTTATAAACAAATGGGCTAATGAATGAGTTTATATGGTAACTACAAAACAAAACAGAAAGAAAACGGTGTAGAACTATGTAATAGCTGCTAAGGGAACTCTTGCAAGCAAGCGAAACGCAGTTCCAACGCCGCCACATACGGTAAGAAGGAACTGAAGGAGGGTTGGGTTGGCAGATTCATATATTGAGTGCCATGAAGGCGCCACTCCAGGGGGCTCCCTGGCTGACGCAAAGGGAGCTGCTAAGGGAAAAGTTTCCTACGACCGGGCACGCAGCACGCACGCACCTGATTGGAATTGACATGAACAATCACTCGAAGAAGAATCCCACCTTACCGTAAAGATTTTACTGTGAATGAATTGCAACTGACAAGAGCAGCGCTCCAGTGTTCATTTTGTTTTACCTAACTAGTTGTTGCTATACGTTTGTTCTATCTTCTTATTACATCATTGTGGTACAAAGAGTTCACATTTCACCACCTTTATATTTTGTCTAACAAGATGGCAGGGTATATATAGTTACAATGTTACCACATAAAAGATAATTTTAAAAAGATACAATTTAGCACTAATATAATAGAACATAAAGCTTTTAACATAGCAGACAATTGCTAATATAACAAAATGACACCCTAGGGAAATCTCACTTAGCTTCCCCTTCCTTTCATCCAAATCATTTTCACTTTTCATCAATACACACCGGAGAGCAAAAGGCTGAGCAGCAGCGTGAAAGCTGAAAGGGAACTGCAGTATTCTAGCCTGCTGCTATTAGGGCATTGGATACACTTTTGCTGTTTAAGGGGATTCAGAGGGCCAATTTCAAAATGGACATAAGCGGGTGAAGATCCAATGAAGTCAGTGACGTTTCACCAGTAGAGAATTTGGTTCATTTGGATATATTTCCAGAAAATAGATATGTACCAACCACTTGCTATACAGAATTTGCAATTCTTTCATATCAGGACACAAGAATGGGAACACAAAACCTCCTCCCACCCCCAATGTTAATAACATTCAAATCTTTTAAAAACTTTCCTGGTGGAATCAAACCAAACCGGATGAGACATATTAGTTGTTGCCTTCTAGTAAGAGGATTAGCATGAAATAAACAATACCCATATTAAAACTACCATCATTATGACTGAGAATTAGCAAACAGTTAAGATGAATGAAGGCAATTCAGAGCTACTTCTAGAGTCTGCAGCCTGAACACTCAGTAAAACAACACTGCATCTGCTCACTTACGGAGTTTGTCGTCATAATAGAGACTAAATTATAAACTTGTTTTTTGTAAAAGAAAACTTAAATTATGAAGAAAAACACTCGAAACATGCAGAAAATCCCCAAACTCATATTTTAACGTGGAATTTGCATTGCACATGTTTCTAGCACATTCTGATATATGACAATGACAAGTTCAAGACCCAGGTCACTCTGAAATATCACAGCAAGATACAGTGTGTCTTTCCTCAGTTCCAAAGCAGGGATGCTTCCATGGACAGATAGCTAAGAAACAAATAAAAGTCACTCAACTAATGACATGTACATTACTTTAGTAGTGGATGACACTTCAAGTAAATGCAAAGCAGGGCTTTTATGTATTGTGAATAATCCAGAAATAGGCTGGCTGCTGGTACCTACTTGAAGAACAGCAAAATAAAAGATTTTTTAAAAAACAGGGAATAAGTGGAATAAAGGAAATATTTTTTCCAACACATCAGACTTTGCTACAAAAATTTACATAGAGGCATGATTTATTACCTAACAACTATAGGTCACACTTAGTCAGTAGGTGTTCAAACCTTTAATGTGATAATTATAACAGTGATAATAGTATCAGTGTCAAATGCTTAGAAGAACATAAACTGTTGGACAAAAGTTAACATGGTTTCTGTAAAGGGAAATATGTTTTACTAATCCAATACAGTTCTTTGAAGGGGTCGACAAACATTTTGACAAGGTGGATCCAGTGAACAAGGTCCCTCACCAAAGGCTCTTATGTAAATTAAGCTGTCTTGGGATAAGAGGGAAGATCCTTTCATGAATTGAGAACTGATTAAAAGACAGGGTGGAAAAAGGGTAGGAATAAATGGTAAATTTTCAGAATGGAGAGGTGTAACTAGTGGTGTTCCCCAAGGGTTAGTCCTAAAACCAATCCTATTCAACTCAATTGATCTGGAGAAAGGAGTAAACAGTGAGGTGGCAAAGTTTGCAGACGATACTAAACTGCTCAAGATAGTTAAGACCAAAACAAACCGTGAAGAACTTAAAAAAGATCTCACAAAATCATGTGGAGAAAGTGAATAAGAAAAAAATTATTTACTTGTTCCCATAATATAAGGACTAGGGGGTCACCAGATGAAATTAATGGGCAGTAGGTTTAAAACCAATAAAAGGAAGTTTTTCACACAGCACACAGTCAATCTGTGGAACTCCTTTCCTGAGGAGGTTGTGAAGGCTGGAACTATAACAGGGTTTAAGGGAGAACTAGATACATTCATGGAGGTTAGGTCCATTTATGGCCATTAGCCATGATGGGTAAGGAATGGTGTCCCTAGCCTCTGTTTGTCAGAGGGTGGAGATGGATGGCAGGAGAGAGATCACTTGATCCTTACCTGTTAGGTTCACTCCCTCTGGCACACCTGGCATTGGCCACTGTTGGTAGACAGGATACTGGGCTCGATAGACCTTTAGTCTGACCCACTGCAGCATTCTTATGTTCTTAGGCATCTCTTTATGCAATAACTCTGGATTTCAGTCATAAATGATGCCTGTGATGAGGCACAGACTCTTGCAGACATGAATGAAACACTGACAAGCTTGTATTAATATAATTTACAAATACTGGCTGAAGATACATTTAGTAGCTGTTGCCACATGAAAATACCATGTTAACAATACCATGAAATACCATGTTAACAAATATATTTCAAATATTTAATCTCTACCCTGCTATAAATTAGAATAAGTAAAAACTGTCTGGAGAATGGCCTGATGAAGTGTCAGAATGTTAAATGAATAAAACAACCAGGCATGTGGCCAGAAGGGCCAACCTAAAGGCCTTAGTCTATGTGTCATTTCCCCCCCATTCCTTGAAGGAAGACATCAGGGGTGGCCAGATGTTCCCACTAGTTTCACTGGCTCTTTCAGTGAAACACATGGCACCTGGTTTGTTGAGATGAAATTAGTGGATAAAAAAACCTAGGCTTCCTCCTTGAATGTTAACTGTTGTTGCTGTAGGAGAATATTTAGAGTGAACATGTTTCACCAGGGTCAGTGGATATGAAATAGCTTGGATTGTCTTGGTATAGGACACTGTCTGTTCTTTTAAACAACTATTCAATTATTAACACCCTTTGAATATCAGGAACATGCTATATCTGAGGAAAACTAATGATATCTAACATTCAGCCATTTAAAAGAAACGTTTGATACGCTGGTAATGACTCACAATTTTTATCTCAAGGTATGTATGCTTACCCTTTACAATGTGCCCTTTCAATTCTGTAAAGTTTCCCCCCCACATTTCATGTATATTTATGAATATATTATTACCACCAAATTCCTGGCTTAGCTATCATTGCCGTACTGGATATATTAAAATATATATTTTGAAAATATATATTCAAAAGTCACAGCCGTGGCTAGAAAAAGAGGAGTACTTTTTGTAGAAAACAGTTTTCCCCACATATTAAAATGGAGAGCATTTATTAATTGTCATATGCCTGTTAAACCATATTAGGTTTTTTAAAATTATATTTATGTGGAAAATGCATTATAGTCCAGAAGACTCACACAGTTGCAACCCATACTTGTTTAGCGAGAAATTTACTTCTGTTATGAAATTTAAAGGCAAAACACTGCCAGTAGCATCTGGCATTTTAAAAGAATGTCTGGTAACAGGAACACTAACATTTTATTAGGATGGAGAGTTGATGGCTCCTGATAACTTTAATGTCTGTGACAGTTACTACTGTTATGGTAGCTCTTGGAAATTGCTGTTTAAGTGACTCACGAATAAGGATAAAGGATGACAACTCAAATAGATTTAAACCATAATAAAAATCCCCTTGTGTACTTCCAGTATTTACTTGCGCTTTATAAATTTTAGAAAAAGCTGTTTTCACTGAGAAAGAAAAACTAAGAAATTCACTATATAGCTTTTGGACTTAACTAACGGAATCACTTTTTAAACCACATTCCATTAAAAATGTGACTATTGAAGCCGCCGCAAATCTCTGCTGTGTCTGACATGACTCACACATAGAGTGAAACAATATGAATGGTGGCCCCTTAGTAAGGGTCCCACATAAAGGAAGGATATAAAGAGCTATTATTCTAAAGAATTAAGTAGCTTCCTGGTACATGCCATAATTAGATACTAATATACTAAGCACGGTGCATAAGGATGAAAAGTACATATAAGCAGTATAATTATTTTAGCAACTTCCATTCAATAACATCTAGGTTCAAGCCTGTATTTAAATACAGAATTATATGTGGTCCTGGATACAGCATCTCTCCTAACCTGTTAAACTATAGTAGCACAATATATATATAATCTATAAGAGGACAAATCCTTACTCAGGCAAGTAATCTTACTGACATCAGTAGATTACTCAGGGGAGGAAGGTGAACAATATTGTACCATAGAAGAGACTATTCGATTAGGGCCAAATTTACACATGTAGACCTTCAATGGGTCAAATGAATGGGAGTTAGGTATCTAAATACTTTAAAGAATTTGTCCCTTAGTGTCTGGGTCCAGTGCTCATTCAAGTTAATGGAAAAATTCTCATTCACTTCAACCAACATTGGCTAGGACCCTTTGAACTTGTCTAGATTAGGATAAAAGATATATTTAAAAAATGTATTACCTAAAACAATTTCAACAACATGTTTTAAAACCCAAGTGTGGACAGGACAATTAACATTTTAGTGGATGTTAGTTCATAAAGGTGAAGCCTTAAAGGAGAACCCAGAGGTCAGATTGACCAAGTAGCATGTATTAAAATACAACTCGTCATCTCTGTAGCAGACTTTTAAAACATCATGGTTCGAACATTTTAGCTAACACATTTGAAACAAATTCCTGTATCGTAGTCTAGACAAGACTGTAGTGTACAGTAACTTTTAAGGAAAAGCTATTTGATACAGCAAAAGATGCAAGAAACAGAACATGTGGCATTAAAACATAGTGAATTCTGGAGAACAATGTAAATGAAGCATATATTGCAAGTCATCAATGTTTTGCATATTGTACACATTTGTAAATTAATGGTTTTATCTCTAGAGCATAGATTATCCCTATGTCATTTTTCATCTGTTTAGTCAGCTACAGTGTCTTAACAATCTGCATATGTGGGGCATAGATTTTAAAGTAATTATTTTTAAAGTATTCTGAGTTGCTATTCCATATAAAAGCAATTTTTTTCAGCTAAATAGCCGGCGGTTACATAAGTCATAAACTATACAGAACAATATGTATTTATTTTAGTTTAGCTGTTGTGTAACTAACGTGAAATTTCAAACCATAATACAGTGTGTAGATTTTTGGCTCTCAAAAACACTAATCAGTTGGTTTATAGTTTTAAGGTTCCCTCCTGGTGATAACATCTGCAAAGGACTTCTTGTGTTTTATTTTCTTGTCTTCTGGAACATAAACAGGATAACGTCTATCATGATTGTTATTTGATGAAGTTTAATTTTAGGAGCAATTATTAAGAGTTTTTATTGTTATTATTTTAGGTCATCTAATTTTTTTTTACTTCTTCCCCCCTTTAGCCTGTTCCAGATTGATGACCCATAGTTGGCTTTTAATGGAAAAATTATAATGTCTACAACCCTCACTGAAGTCTAAAAATGGCCTTTTTCATTATAAAACAGTCCACCCTATAATCCAAAAACTAGCCAAATAAGAAACATCCTGGGTTTCTGAAATCATTATAAATACGGATACTTTAGGCAGAATTATAATTACAGCAGAGATAGGTTTACTTCAAAGACTAACTTTCAAAAGACAGATTTATGACGAATAAAATTAAAGTTGCAGTTAAACCTTCATAGCAAAAGCCTCAACTGAAAACACAAGTTCAGTCTAACATGAATTACAATTTGTATGTGACAAAAGACAAAAGTATTTTCTTCAACAAGATTTTTGTCATCCCAGGAAGAGCTGTACAGGACTATCTGGCATCAAAGTTCTATGGGGTCCCAAACAGCTTCACATTTTCTAGGCTAGGCCTCTTTGAAATGATTCTCTGTAATTATTCAGAAGATCAGAATGAGACGCAATACCTCAAACCACTGAGAAGAAAAAACAGATTTAATCTCAAGGCTATGATTTTATTTAATTTATTTTTGTTTTACTGAAGAGTGCTGGGATTTTACTGCCTAAAAGGAAGTTCAGTACAAAGGCTACAGATGGTCTTCTGGTGAGTCTTGCAAAATTCTAGTCGCCAATTTGCCTGATGTGAGCATTTTTATATTTTTTTATGGATATTTAGCAACATCATCATGTGAAGGGTGGGTGGGTAAGTTTTGTTCCTAAGAAGATAAATTTACATGATTATTTCGCAGGCTTTGGCAAGTTTTCTATCTTGAGTAAGGTCTTCTATTTTAACTGGTACACACTTTACAACCGCATCTAGTCCTAATATTGGAATAGGAAAAAAACAAAACAAAGCAAAAAAAGAAATTAAAAGTTGACATTTTAGCATCTTAGCTGTAAAAAAAGGTAGAAAAGATAAAGCAACACCAAATACTTCTCAAGTTTGATGGCCTTTGAACCAAACCATACAAGATTTAGCACCTGCAGATAGCTGTTAAATACAACCCCCCCCCCCAAAAACCTACTTCAGATGCATCAGAAGAAGTGTGTGTGTGGGGGGGGGGGGTGTTTCCCCATGAAAGCTTATACCCAAATAAATCTGTTAGAGCTTACAATGTACATCAGTGTGCTTTGTTTCATCATGTGTAACTAAACCCTTCTCTCAGATTTTGTAATGGAGAAGCCTCCCATTACAAAAGAGAATGACTGTGGTCCCTAATGGAGGCTTCCATCCTGTATTTCACTCTATATTAGAACTCAAGTTCTTTTAAAAAAAAAAATCTTAAAAAAAGAAGCATCAAGGTAGCCCCATCATTTGCTGTGATGTTCAGACCCAGGTTGGGTTTATGTAAGTACATGTACATGTATTAAACAGTTAATGCTTATCAGATCCACTCTGCAACCACTTTTTCGCAATAAACAGAACACCATTGTGAAAATCACAGGAGCATTGAAACAACATGTGAACATCTGCGCTTGAGATTTTGAAAAAATATCAGTTAAGAATTTGCTGCCATAGTAGCACATTTTGGCCAGATTGCAAATCTTTTATCGAAGGGTAATTGTTGAAGTCTACATAAGCTCCAGTCCCTTTGTAGTTTCTCCCATTAAAAAAAAAAAAGAACATAAAAAGGGGTAAAAAAAAAAAAAAGCTGGTGATGCCAGTTGACAATTTTGTTATGTGTCACTCCAGCTAGCTATGTGGAATTGCAGTATGGGCTGTTACTACTGTTTTATTAAATCAGTATCTAAATAAATGTCAGCTGTTCACCACATGATCAGTTATTTTACATGCAAAAAAAGATTCTCCTTCCCACTTCTTCAGGCAGGGCCTATCTGCAATGTGATTTGTTGCACAATGCAAATGGACACACAACTCATTTTTTGCTTAAGCTACAGTTTAAATCCCTGTTTGTGTCACACAAATCAACAAAATGCTGCCTACTGCACTTAAGGGTCTATACATCTTATGGAGCTTTTCTGCTTTCAGCACCCTGGTCTGTTTTTCTTTTTGTCTGTGATTTTCCCCAAAAAGAGGAGATTTGGGGGATTCCTGCATCCACTCCCTCACTGTTGCCCTTAAAATAACAGAGCCCATTGAGAGAGAGCTCCTTCCCCACTTAGAACAGCAGCAATAGACAAGCAATAGATAGCCTGTGAAGGCCTTCCAGGGTTCTGTGTAGGTATTGGAAGGAGTGGTCCGGCACGATTTACCATTTGTGCCAGGGTGAGATGAGCCATCTTTTAATACTGCTGCTTCTACAGCTCTACAAGATGGAAGCTCTGTGGCCAGTGGAGGAGTTGAGAAGGAGGGCCTGAATTGACTGCTGTGTTTGTAGGTTAGGAGAGGGCCTGCTGAATATGAGGACTGCCATGCAGCCTTCCCTCTGAATATGCATGTCACCTCAGGACGAGATTGGGAGATAAAGTTTCTTGACACCTTAAATGACTGCTGCTTAGAGCAGCTGGTCCAGAAATCCACCAGAGGAGAGGCAATTCTCGATCTGTTCATAAGTGGAGCACAGGATCTGGTCCAAGAGCTGAATATAGCTGGACCGCTTGTTAATAGTGACCATAATATAATTAAATTTAATATCCCTGTGGCAGGAAAAACACCACAGCGGCCCAACACTGTAGCATTTAATTTCAGAAAGGGGAAGTACACAGAAATGAGGTTAGTGAAACAGAAATTAAAGGGTACAGTGCCAAAAGTGAAATATCTGCTGTAGTCAGATGAGGCCCTGAAACATAAACTCTTGTATCAGAGGCCTAGTCTGAGGCCTGAAGCTTGAACCAAAGTAAGCAAAGGCATTGCTAAACAAAGCTGGGCTGTGAGCCAGAGGCAGGCCCTAATTGCAGAAAAGGGCTGCTAGAAAGTACACGCTAATGATATAAGTAGTTGTGCCAAGATGGCACCTGGACATCCCAATACGAAGACACTCAACAGAGATAACAAGGAACAGTCAGGTGCACCTCACAGACAGGGTTAAAAGGACAGCATGATGGACAAATGTGTGTTTGAACTAGCATGATCAAAAGGAAACAGCACCCTAATGAGGCAAGAGGCTGTACCTCAATATATCAGTAGGGATGAGTAATCTGTCCTGCACTGTATAAAAGTAAGTCCCAAGGCGCACATCAATTTCTTGCCGAGGGCGCAGTGGGAAGTCCTACCACTGACTGAGCTGGTCCGTTGTCAGGGAGCACATATGTACTAGCCAAGCCGTTGATATCTAATCTGGCTGAGGCTAGAGATTGTGTTTCATTCGACAATAAACCTGGCCAGGTGCCTTTGTGCCTTACTAGAGTCTGTGGTCTTTGGGGGTTCTCTTGGGGTCTGCTGTGCCAGCTATCTGCGCAGAGCCAGGGCAGCACACAGAGGGAACACGCATGCAGCCGACTGGTATCATCATTGAACAAGAGCAGAGCACCACACCGGTAGCTACTGACAACATCTGCAAGCTGTGTGGAAGCTTTTTAAAGACACCATAATAGAGGCTCAACTTAAATGTATACCCCAAATTAAAAAAACCTAGTAAGAGAAGGTGCCAGGCATGGAGTCTGATCGAGAGGCCTCCGAGGTAGGATGAAGCACAGCCTCCATGAGGCTCCTTCTGAGATCAAGGGCAAAAGTTTTTGCAGGTCCTGTACTTATCCTTTCTGTGGGACTCCCCCAAACACTTTAAATAGCTCTTGTGGGGGTCACTAATAGGCACTGGCGGACTGCCTGATGAACATGGCTTAAAGCCTTTGGAACGGGGCATGAGCCGCTCTGAGGTGAAGTCCCATCCAGGACTCTAACTCCAAAACAACTACTCTAACACTTAACTTCAAGGTCTAACTAAATACCTATGAGCTAACAACAAAGGAGACAGAACAATAGACCGTAAGAACCGCTAACGTTCTTGCAATGCAAGACAAGGTGCTCTGGGTAACCAACATGGGTGGTGGTAACAAACTGAGAGGGCGGTTGGCAGTGCCTAATATACCAATGCATGAGTGCGGTACACCAGAGGGCACCATAGCCAGCTCTAGGGTACTGCAAAGACAAAAATCTCACATGACTGTTGGCACACACACCCAGAATGGATTTGACATGGCAATCACTCAAAGAAGAATATATTCTTATTTTCCTGTTGGCTTCTGGGCCTTGGAGGTGCAGTTGGGTCACATTTTCAATTTTTCTCCACAACCACAAGGTTGAAACTTACTCTAAAAAAGAAAAATAAATAAATTTGAGATTTCCAGGGAGATTTAAGATCACATGCCAAACTCAATGAGATTCTCAATAAAATCATGAGAATTGACAACACTGCCTCGTTGAGCAATAAAGATAATTCTAAGTGCTGCTAGAAACACTGACTCTCAAACTCTCACAAATGTCTGGTTGGAGTCAATACAGTAACTAATTTACTGCACACCCGGGCAGGAGAACTTGTCACTGAATGATGTTTTGACTTGTCCATTGTGGAAATGCCAGGAAATCTTTGTTCCATTTCCCTTCTACAATGCTGATGACAACATACGTTTGTTCTGTTTTCACTTTGGGATATATTTTGGGAAGTGTTTCAATAAAACTGAAAGCTATCAAATGATTGTGTAATTAACCAACATAACCACATAACTCAGTGCACGCCTGCCGCATAAATTATTGGGACTAGTTGCATAATTTAAATCTAATCTATGAGACAGTACAGGGGGCTTTGCCTGAATGCAAATCTGTGAATAAATTTCCACTATACATTGATATTCCTCCAGAAAGGACATTGTGATTATATATGCACAAACTAAGCCAGTCTTCATCATGTTTGTTTTATTCTATAAGCCAAACAATTTTGTAAATGTGCACAGGGATCTAGAAAGTTTACATAGTTGTGCATTTTACTGCTAATTTCATATTATACTAGCATAAGTGCCCGGCGTTGCTCGGGTCAGTCGGAGGTGGGGAGGGGACAGACAGCTGACACCCCCTGACCAACCCCAACACCCCCCGGCTCACTTACCCCCCTGACCAAACCCGACACCCCCACCTGACCCCCCCAACCAAACCCAACACCCCCGCCTCATCCCCCGACCGAACCCGACACCCCCACCTCACTTACCGTCCCACCAAACCTAACTCAGATCCGTCGCAGGCGGGGAGGGGGCCCAGAGCCGAGGGATTCCGGGGACCTTCGCAGGTGAGGGGGGGGGCACAGAGCTGATGGATTCCGGGGTTCCGTTGGGAGGGGGGAGGGGCAGAGAACGGAGGGATTTCCGGGGTTCCGTTGGAGGAGGGAGAGGCAGTGAGCTGTGCGAGTGTGGTGACTGTTGGAGGGGGTATTATGACATCATCACCACCTAGCTGCCCAGCCGATGTGATTGGCCCTGAAAGACTTTCACCTCTGGGGGGCGTCAGAGGTGAGATCCGAAAATGTTTCGACCCTTATGACCATCTAGACCCCAAGACCTCTAACTGTACCAAATTTCAAGTCTCTAGCTCAAACGGTGTAGGAGGAGTTCGCGGTCATACATACATACACCACTTGACTTTTATATATATAGATAGATGTAACATCATGGAGAAGCAGTCATTTTTCACTAGTAAGTTAGATGCATAACTCTACATGTAGAATCTGTGCTCCTCATCAATGGCCTATTTATCTGAGCTTGGTGGCAAACCATGGAGAAAATTCTGTCACTTATTTACCACTGCTTAATGATAATCCTCTATAGGCAAAATTTCTTCTCAGACTTGCATGATGGATCTTAGCTCTCCTATCCTGTTCTTCTCTTTCATACGGAACTATGGGAAGAACCGAGATGAGATCTGTTACATGATCTTAGGACAGAATTTTATCCATTTTGGGTTGCTGTCGTTACATGGGCTATGCATCAAACTTCCAACACCACAATTCCCGCACCTGTTGTAGCTCCTTCTGTAACCAGAGGGCATGCTATTGCTTTGACATTAGGCTTTCAGATCAGCTCACCACATATTTTTTGGATGACTGATCTTTTGCCTTTGAAAAATAAGATTTCATCACATAATCTACCTGAATGCACAAGTAGCTTCTTTTATGTGTCTTTTTTTGATGGCCTATTTGTATAAAATTAGACTTCTGCTTTCTGTGTAGTTTTCCCTGCAGTTTAGCTATACATTAACATTAAAACATTCCTTTTTAAATACTGCTTTTCTTTTGTCTCAGTTTTCATTTAGATCCAACCAAAACCCTAGCCCCTTACCTACAGAAAATTTGGATTTGGGTTTGGACCTGCACAACTTGAAGATCAGTTTATTTTGCTTATTCTGTATCTTGTTAAGATGTTTGCGGTGAAATCTTGACTCCATCAACGTCAACAGCAAAACTCACACTGACTTCAGAGGGGTCAGAATTTTACCCCTGAAGGAAGTAATCATTCTTCATTTTTTATTCATTTGACATGTCTTTCTCAGGCCTATGCAATCAAATTTAGGGTTTGGAATGCTTACCATTTTAAAAGATGTAAGTTACAAAAGAACGAATGAGAGGAAACCTACTAAATAACTCAATGTGACATAATAACACTAATGCTAATTTAATGTATTATGATCAGTGTTCCCTGAATGACTGCAAAACAAATTACTACTGATGCTATTTACATGTTAACTGTAAGTGTTAGTAGAAGTTCTTTAAATTTGCTCAAACACTCTTCTTAATTGCAAACTAGATATTAAATGTTATAGCTCAACTGGTGTTGAGACCATAATGTTAACATTGGTGACTAAAGACATAACACAAAACTAAAGACCCAATACATGTTACCAAAAATGGCTTCAGTCAACACCTAACCTTGAACAATAAAACTTGTTTGATTAATTGATCTATTTTATAATTATATGGAAAAAAAATAAGTAAGCAATTTTTCAGAAATAGCGTGCTGTGACATTTTTGTATTTTTATGTCTGATTTTGTAAGCAAAAAAAAAAAAAAGGGGGGGGGTGGGAGGTAAAGGAAATGTTGAGAACCACTAGAGGACCATTGAGGAGCTTGCCTCTTGCTTGTGGACGAGTACAGAATTAATAAATACAGGGATCAATCTGTGATATTTTGTTCCGGTTACTCATTCAAGGTCCACATGAATCTAAAATGTTCAAGGCTTACATGAAAACACAATTACCCCTCTTCTCACCATCACCCCATTTCTTTTGTGTTTTTTTTGTTTGCTTGGTTTTTTTTTTGTTGTTTTAGAAAAATGAGTTAGATTTAAACACTACATCATACTGTGTATTTTGGATATTGCATGTCCTTCCTCCAAGGAGTAGGTGAAGATTTGATCTTTCCTACACTTAAAAATTCTAGGTGCATTGACTAGAATATGTAATTTGATCTGGCCAGAAAGTGAAAAAATGAACATTCTGAATGAGTTTCCTTTTAAACAAGTTTCAGAAAATCAAATAAACAACCATTTTAAATATTCCAGTCTGCTGTATTCCAAATTCAGACTACTGAATTGCAAAAAGCAGCTTGAAAACTTTTTGGGCTTACCTACAAGGGAGTTATGTTTCCAGTTATATTGCTATAAGTATACTGGAAGTGACAAAGAGTACTGTGGCACCTTAAAGACTAACTAAAGTATTGAAGCATAAGCTTTCATGGGCTAATACCCGCTTCGTCGGATGCATGCAGTGGAAGTGTCCAGGGGCAGGTATAAATAAGAAGGCAAGAAACAGGTTGGAGATAACAAGGTTAGTCCAATCAGGCTGAACCAGCTTGTTATCTCTAATCAGGGAGGATGAGGTATTCCTCTAGCAACTGAACTGGAGGTGTGAACTCCGAGAGAGGAGAAGCTGCTTTTGTAATTAGCAAGCCATTCAAAATCTTTGTTCAATCCAAAATTGATGCTATCAAATTTGCAAATGAATTGCAGCTCTGCAGTTTCTCTTTGCAATCTGGTCTTGAAGGTTTTTTGCTCCAATATGGTGACTTTTAAATCTGTAATTTGTGTGTCCAGGCAGGTTGAAGTGTTCTCCTACAGGTTTTTGTATATTGCCATTCCTGATATCTGATTTGTGTCCATTTATCCTTTTTCGTAGGGACTGTCCAGTTTGGCCAATATACATAGCGGAGGGACTTTGCTGGCACATAATGGCATATATTACATTGGTAGATGTGCAGGTGAATGAACCAGTGATGGTGTGGCTGATCTGGTTAGGTCGTGTGATGGTGTTGCTGGTGTAGATATGTGGGCAGAGTTGGCATCAAGGTTTGTTGCATGGATTGTTATACTGATATTGTTAAACCCCTACAGTTATACCACTGCGTTTCCCCATGTGGACACTCTTATACAAGAGGCTTTTTTTTGCTTAACTTAAACTGTTCCAAAATGACATAAGCTATATTGGAAAAAGACTGACCTACAGATGAGTTATACTGATACAGGTATAAATTCACATCCTGTGTTATATTGGTATAACTTGGTATAACTTTCCAATGTAGGCAAGTCCTTAGAGGGACAAGAAATTTCTAATATGACAAGGATTTAAATGACACATTATCATAGCAGTGTTAGCTTAAATAGTTCTTATGATTCTTCCAAGAAGAAAGAAGACTTGCACACCCAACCAAATAAAGTTTAATGAATCATACAGGCTTCAGAAATGATAACAATGAAAGGGGGCAATTCAGGTTGGCTGGATTAAATTAGTGTAGTACGAATATTCTTTGACACTGTCTTTACAGCTATGACACATAAAAAGTTTAAGTGACAAGGAGCCTGCTTGAATAATTTTACATTTCCTGCAGAGTTTCAACATAAAGCATTTACTATTCTTCGAAACATGAATTATTACTAGTGTGAGGGAAATGGGTTTATCTGAGTAAAACCTACTCTATACTTCTCAATTTTCTTGAAACTCTTAATTTTTCTTTAGCTTATGTAAGGTTTATATCACTAGAGTCTAAGACAGAACATTTGCTAGGAGATGATCCTTCACCCAGTCAGGCTATGAACATTTAACTTCCCAATTCTTTGTCAGTAAAAGGCCCAAAATATTTTAAGAAATGCAGAAAATGAAATATGGACAAGTGGAAGCATCAATGAAGTATTAATAAGTATTAATAATAGACTTATTAGGGAAATTGATCACATCCAGAATGTGTAGAGGCCTAGAGAAACATCACCCATCTGCACCCTTTAGCCTCCACCACAGAGGAGGGGTCCAGAACTGCCCTCCATATTTGTGAAGTACATCTGATTACAGAAATGCCCAGAAGAGATGGGACTGTCCAGACTGAATGGTGGAATTCCTCAAGGGCTTCTTTTCCACAGGTCCAGATGATGAAGATGTCATCAATATACAGTAAACTCTCGATTATCCAGGATGATAGGGAAAAATAATCCTGGTTAATAAAATCCTGGATAATAACCATCCATAGGAAATATGGGGAGGGGGTGTTGGTTCACCAGGCACCCTGCACCAGAGGGAGGGGGGTTTTGGTTCACTGGCTGCCCAGAGCCCTGGTGAGTTGTTTTTTGTTTGTGCTTGGGGTGGCAACAAAGCCAGAGCCAGCCCTGTGATTTACACATATTATTTTTTGACACCCTGGTTAATCCACATCCTGGTTAACCCAATCCTGGATAATCGAGTCTACTGTAGTCAAGTAAGTAGGGGCATTAGGGGACGAGAGCCAAGGAAGCATTGTTCTGGCATAAAGATGTTGGCGTACTGTGATGCCCCTACTCTACTTGTGCTATATTGATGACACCATCATCATCCGGGTCCTTGGGCTTGCAGACTACTTCAAAAACTACTGGATGGGATTTTTAGTTGCACACAGTAATGGTCTGAGACTGCTTTCAGTGGAAGCAATGGTAAAACTCTAACTGACTTCAGTGGAAGATAAGTTAGGTGAGTGCTGAATACTTTGGAAACACTCACCCACCGTGTCAGTGGTTTCTTTTGGTCCACAGTAAAAGGAGCACATTCTGAATGTTCATAGGTAAGGCTAAGATTTTGTTATTTTTAGTAAAAATCACTTACAGGTCAAGGGCAATAAACAAAAATTCACAAAAGCCATGATCTGTCTGTAACTTTTGCTGCAGTGGCTCCCTGATTTTCCCCTTCCACCCACGATGCCTGGGAGCTGCAAGGTGACCAGATTTCCCCAAGAGAAAACAAGACACCCCCAGCCACTTGCCTGAGGCATCCCCCTCCCACTGCATGAGGTTGCCCATCACTGGAATCCTGAGGAGTCTGTCATTAAACATTAGCACTTCCCTTACAGCATAGGTTTCCTGATTGGCATTTATTTATAGTTTTGGAACAGTTCCAAACTGATGGGTTTATCCTATACTCCGTGATCTCCTTACTTCAACATATTAGAACAGGTTTCCTCAAAATCAAATAATCAATTATAGTTAGAGAATTCCAGATCAAGGTGTTTTATCATGCAATACACCAAGTAATAACACCTGCCCAGATGACATTATATGTGAAGTATCAGCAATTTCATCTGAATCTCCAAATGGATCAATTCTTAATTCCCTGAAGACAAACCAGATTATAAACACAGAGCATGTTATTCAAACATAGTTCTCTCAGCTCCCTTTACAATCTTGGTCTGTGTAGGTCTACAATCTTTTTGTTACCAAATGCTACAGACCTATCAGCCCCAAACCTGAATGCTTTCTTTATTAATCTGATAATTTTATTCCCTCTGTAGGAAAATGAAAGGATACACAACTAATGATTCTGACTGGGTATTGAATAGCCAAATCATTTTTCACGTCTTCTCAGTTCATGTTATATTTCCATACATGCGCTCTCATTCAACTTTTCAACAGAGAAGTTTAAAAGCACTAAAATCCAAAACATTTGAGGTTAAGCAACCATGAAAAACTGTTAAATTACAAATAAACCATTACCAAAGGCTATATTTCACTAAACTAAAGCAAAACTCTTCTGCAGATTAGATCCACGCATCCAAAGCTTCACAGGAACTCTATTACATTTTGGCCTGCAATATCACCTCATTAACATGCAATGATGTCCAGCTCTATATCTCCTTTCCATAGAATCAGATACGGTGGTTTCTGTGCTCCCAACCTAAAATTCACCAGCGTAGAGGACCAGGTGCAAGACGTATGCATAACTTAATGCATAAAGAAATTGAATGGGTCCCAAATAGATTGGGTTGTAGTAGTGGGTGGGGACTGTGAGCATGCATTCTATTTAGAAGTGTCAATCCTGGCCTGCAGTTTTAAGATTAAATTGGGTCCATTACTATTATTGGAGTGTAGCACATAGTAATGTTTCTTAACTGTGGTTGGCCTAAAGACTGCTGTCACGGTGAATTAAGCTTTATTAATCTCAAGTCTACATTGCCGTAATATACTCCGCTTGCGGCTATCCTTGAAAAACCCAGCATATTGAGTAGGGCAAAATATAACAGTGTGTCCTTCAAATGGAGTGAACTATTATGAGCACACAACACAAATGATCTGTACTTCGTACTGGCTAGCTATTCAAGGTGTTGATTATTAACAAAGGCCCAAGAACTAGTTATCTGAGAGATTGCCCCCTCTCTCTATCTCTTCTTGCAGAAGTTAAAATCTGCTTCACAGGAACTCTAGTTGCCAGTTCTTGGGATCAAATTGTTGTGCCTGGTCATAGGCTATACTCAGCGGAGACCACATACAATATAAATATTAACTTTTGGATCAAGCTTTTGACCCATCTGTGGTTTAATGAAACAGCCATTATAAGATTTTTGGTTTGAAATAGGAGGTTCTTTGTTTGGCCATTTAAGCTGAAAGATTGATATTTTGATTTTTGCTAATGCCTGTTTTGAATGGATGCAAGGCATTCATATGCTTGGCAATGGACACTGATATACATTTCAAAACAACTAGCTGGCATTCTATCAATATAGGAAGGGGTAAACAGGCCTCTTAGGGTGCTGCTGTTCTGAGATATGGGTTAAAATTTTTATAACCTCTTTAAAAGTAGAAATTTCTACTTAAATCCGTGTTTGCCCAAACCCCACAAGATGCTGGTGCATGTTTCTATTGACGTTGTTCTGATCACTGACTTGCCAGTGAGCTTCATATTGCTCTACAGAAAATCCATGTGTACTTGCACTTATCGAAAATTATAGCCAGCATCAGGGTGTCTATTTCCCCACTCTGAACTCTAGGGTAAAGATGTGGGGACCCCGCATGAGAGACAAATCACCCCCCAAGCTTAACTTTACCAGCTTAGGTTAAACCTTTTCCCCCAGTTGGGGCTTGGAAATTGCTGCCACCACCAAAATGAGTCCCCAGAACTATGGGGTGGGGCACTTTGGAACCCCAAAAGTAACACACACACACACACTTTTTACCTGGGAGAGAATCGAGACTACAGACCCTCACTAGCTGTGAGATGAGCCTGATCCAAACTAGGATCACTCCAATGGAATTAACAGACAGTTCTTACACAAGAAAAAGTTTTAATAGAAGAAAAGAGAAAAGCATAACTCCTTACACAGAAATTCATAGATACTAACCTTCTAGCATTACTCCCCTCATGGAGCCCCCCCCCCTTTGGAAGTTCTCTTCCTGCTAGCTTAACAGTTTAAGGACACCGTGGATCGATTACAAAGTGATACAATTCAAGAATACACTGACTGTCACTTGTTTTCTTAGCAAGTTATTGAAATGATGAATAGAAACAGATATGATTCTCCCCCATAGCCGGGGAATGCAGACAGGCAGGCAGTAGCCCGAGAGAAAACGGACAGAGAGAAAAACCCAAAGTGAAACTAAACCCTTTGTCTGCTAGGTATTAGCAGCTCCGATACATTATTCCCTCTCCTGTTTCAGGTTTAACCCTTCACAGGTAAAACAGTAATTCTAAGGCACTTCATACTTGTGACAGCCAGTTATTTGACAACAGACAAACATCTTGTAGTGCTACCAAAAAGTCTGCTGTCATGATCAGCCAATTGGTCACTTATTAAAAACGGAAAAAAAGGAAACTTGACGAGTTTGAAAGTTCTGTTTTAAAAAGTAAAACTGATTAGAGTTCAAAAAATCTACCCTCAAAACAGTGAGGAAAAGCATAACAGAACAGCTAAATTTTACTGGAAATTGACTAAATATGACTAATGATTAAGCAAAAGTATTATGACAGTAAGTGGAATAAGTTGAACATGAAAGGCCAAGTATTTCTGACAAACAAGGCTGCCTATAAATGTTATTGACATATTGGCTCACATAGATACATATTCTAGGAAACTGACCCAGCATTTTATATTCACAGATTTTTTTTTCCCGGCAGACATCTTTGTGTTACTGCAACTGCCAATCCAAACTCACATACACGTTGTTTGTCAGTGTGAGCTTAGTACTTAAATATTATTCTTAAAGTTAAGTGCAAGACAAACCTTTGGAACAAAAATATTAGTAGCTTATATATTATAGCAGAATTGACTCTCTAATGGGCATTTATCTGATTTTACACTAAGGTACTGTGTCAGTTTCCATTTAACAGAAAAAGCCTACTAGTTCCTTACTAAAAATGCCTAAGGCTGGGATTTTCAAGGAGGCCTACAGGATTTGTGTGTTTAAATCTCATTGAACTTCAGTAGGAGTTCCTTTGGGCTTATTTTAAAGTCTCTCCCTCAAGCAGTTAGGTTCCACTATTACTGCAGAAAGCACGGGACGTGGCAGTTTCCAGTCCCATCTTATTGTACAGCAAAATTTGTTATATAAACCCATGTGACTTCTTTCTTACAAGTTATTGCTACCCCCAAGAGGACCTAATAAAAGTATAGCCTAATTGTTTACTCCTTCAGCATGCAAAACTCCCAGTGATGTTAATGGGCCATAGATTCCAAGATTCGAAGGCCAGAAGAGACCAATGTGATCATGTAATCTGGCCTCATGTATTAACAGAGGCCAGAGAACTTCCCAAAATAATTTATCAAGCAGCTCTTTTAGAAAAAAACATCCAATCTTGATTTAAAACTTGTCAGTGATAGAGAATCCACCCTCACCCTTGGTAAATTGTTCCAATTGTTAATTTTGGATACAAAACTTCCAACACCATTTGCATGATCAGGCCCATAGTAACTATAAGCAACTACTGATATCTGTTAAGGTTAAAGTTAATCTGCGTTTATCCGAGTTAGAGATAGTTACATACAGGAACAATAAATCCTGATATTTCACTCAGATTATGAACTCCTTACTCCCACTGGTGAAGAGTTATTCACAAGGGCAAGTCCCACTGATTGCAGTGAAACTACTCTTGTGAGAAATGACTCCCTGATGTAGGGTGACCAGACGTCCCGATAAAATCGGGACTGTCCCGATATTTAGCTGTTTGTCCCGTGTCCCAACCGAGGCACGGTCGGGACGCCATATGTCCTGATATTCTAGCTTGGGGCTGCTCCAGGAAAAGGCGGACACTAGGACCCTGCAGCCCCCTAGGCACAGGAGTGGCAGGAAGGTCTCTAGGTCCCTGCTGCACTTACCAGAGGCACTGTCTCCATTGTGGCCAATGGGAGCTGCAGGCTCCCCCCCCCCCCCAACCAGCTTTCAGCCAATGGCAGCTGGAGCCAGTACTTCTGGCCAGGGCAGCATGTGGAGTGCAGACCCCCGCCCCTGCGGCTGCTGACCCTGGGAGCCAGGCTGGAACTGCCAGCTAAGCAATGGGGGGCTGCAGGCGGGAGCCGGGGGCCCTGGGTCCCCAGCCCGCGGTGGGGCTGCGCCCGGAGTTTGGGGGAAGGAGGTGCCCCTGACCTGTGGCAGGGCTGCCTGTGCCGAGAGGGGGGGAGTAGTCTCGGTGTCCCTGACCCGCGTCAGGGCTGTGCCCTGCCTCAGAGCCAGGGGCGGTGGTGGCCCTGATATGCAGCGGGGCTGTGCCCGGAGCCGGGGGGAGGGGGAGCTGTGCCTGGTGCAGAAGGGGGGGGGGTGCCCCAGTGTGTCCCGATATTTTCGTTCTGTGATCTGGTCACTCTACCCTGATGGGAATAAAAGGTTCACAGTCTGAAACAGAACACAAAGGTGATGCATTTATTTGGATTTCTAAATTAATGAGAAGGTCTTATCAGCATGCTAGGCACTTCTGATAATCTTTAAAAAAACGCACCAGGTCAACATAATCATCAGCATAAATAGCATCTCCACAACAAATAGTACTGAAAAGCCATGCAGTACAAAAACAGTCCCCAACATACACCCTCCATTTTCCCTTACATCACTCCAAAACAATATTCACTTCTTTAGCACCATGCTTAAAGTGATGAGCCCAGCACCATGTTGTGAAGGTTCTGGCTCTTTTGGACCACAATTTTGTTATCTATCATTAGATATTACAAAAGAATTCAGGATAGTTTCATCCAAACTTTTCTGGAAATCTGTCCCTTACAACCATTCATTTCTTAAGTGCAAAATGCTTTATTCTAGTGTAGATTATTCTAGTATTTTGAAGAAGAGGTGAATATCATGGTCTTAAAAATCCCTCTAATTAGCAAATCATGATGCAGAGAACTGCATGTGTGGTCAGACTGGTAGCAGAATGCATTCAGGGAAAGCTATTATTCTCTGGCATGTCAGTGAGGATGGCACCTCTTAATATTTTCCCAGGTCATATTGACTCGATACATGCATAACCGACCCAAGACATGCATCAGTTCAGCCAGTCATGAGCCTGAATGTTCTTCAGAATGCACCATTTCCCTCTAGCAGATATCTGCTGGAGGATATCTGCTTGCCTTTGCCTAGGTTTATTTTAACATATATTGGGTCAGATCCTCAGCTAGTGTAAATCAGCACAACTCAATTGAAGTCAATCAAGCTACACTGATTTACACTAAGGATCTGGTAAATTAAGGTTCTGTTGGTAAATCCTTTCTGGGTCTATGAAGAACAAGCAGAACCCTAGAAAGTGCTATTTAGTGTCAGTCTACAAAGGTAGCATGGTATGGCATGTAAAATATATGATATACTGTTTCCTCCCTAATTCAGTGTCACACTGGCATGGCTTATTATAAATTAAGACACAGCAAGAGCAAAAAGATTATATCTTCTAAAGATGAGGCTGGCAGCTGTACATATGTCAGCTGTATTCAGAATAATAAATAGCTTTCCTCAGGGATTACACACAAAAACACCATTTTCAATAATTGATATAAAAATAACAAGTAAAGTCAGGAATGTTAGCCAAGGATGATAACACAAATATTTTTTTTATTAGCAATACATCAGTTTAATTTTTTCTGGCTAAAACCATTACTGCTTACATTCTTCCAAGACATCTGAATCTGTATTGCAGTCCCAGATGTTACTCCACCCTCAAGAAGTAAGAGCTTCTTGGAATATAAATTGTCCTTTTCTCCCTTCAGCATATCTGTTTTAGATGCTGAAAGCAGGAACACCCCACTTTTACATAAAATCCTTCGTCTGAAAGGTGCCTGCTTGAAGAAGTCTTCTAAACATGTCAAATAGCAGTTCATGCATGTTAAAAATGCATCCCACCTTTTCCTGCAATGGTTACACAAAAATCGAAAGAAACAATGGAATACTGCAATATGGATCACAGAAAATTAAAGAAATGAGCTCTTGTAAAAGATAAAGAAAACCGAGGTTTGTTATTAAAATCAATAGACTTTGATCTAGTAATATCTCTCTGAAGTATTATTTCATTATCACATTCTAAGTCTTTGCCTCTAACAAGATGTGGGCTGCCGGAGCTTCCAACATAACTCACACTTTATATAAGAGAACATCCTTAATTTCAGGAAACTGAGGGATGTGAATGGCTTTAGTAAAATACCCACTGCCTCCACTATAATAAATCTTCAACTGTTTCCAGTATTACATGAAATATAAAGCTGGAAAATAGACTAAATTGTACATTACTAAGGGCTTGTCTACACAGAGAAGTTATATAGGATTAAGATAGGGTGTGAATTTAAACATTAGTAACTATGGATCAGTACATGCAAGTGAATGAATAACAGACACATGGGATGGATTTAAATGGCAGTTCACAACTTTGATGATTTAACACTGGAAGGGGCATTGTGTGCCCTGCTTTCTCCTACCAGGTATCTAACTAGATCCAGTGCGGTGTTCAGGACTCCCACCATACAACCAATAATTTGGAGTAGAACCACCGGGGCTCGCCCTCTAGGACTCATCTCACTTCTGAATCTTCCTCCCTTATGAACCAGGACAGGAGAGGTTCCTAAGGGAAGACCTCTGTGTGAAGAATTCAGGTCTCTCCTTTTCTAATTGGCAAAATGACCACCAGTGCAATCACAGGAATTATTTGCCTCTGGTAATTGTACTGTTTTCCCCCTTATCTGCACTGGATGCTGGACACAGGCTGCAACAAGCTAAAAGAGTTAATTTTCCCAAAGTTAGTCCTTTTAAAATCAGTGTTGTACTCCAGCTGTCTCTTCCGCTGCTGAAAGGAAGGCAAAAAAGCCCACCTCACATTTTGTCAATTTGATCTAACTGGAAAAATTCCATCCTAATTCAAACCAGGCAATTGGTAAGACAGCCAACATCATAAACACCACAGTACTGACTCCGTACCAAGAGGTAGGAGGGTAGGACAGTGGGCTAACTGATTGGCTTCAATACCTTTGCCTATTTGCCAATAGGCAATACCTTTAGGCAAAGGTATTGAAGCCAATCAGTTAGCCCACTGTCACATCTCCAGCCAATAGGAAGGCAGCAGGCGCACTCCCTCCCTAGTTATACACACCCTCTTGCATTGGCTCACATGCACACACTTGGGTGCCATGTCCTTGTCTTCCCCTACAGTTTCTCAAACTTCCTCTCCGATGGTTGTGGAGACAGGCCATTTCGGGATAACTCCCTGTGTGGATGTTTTTATTATGGTATAAAAGTACCTTATTCCGAATTAGCTTAATCCACATCCAAAATGAATTAAATTAATTTGGAATACCGCACACTTATTCCGGAGCATCCACATAGGGAGTTAATCAGGAATAGCTATTCCAGAATAACTGCCCATGTAGATAAGTCCTTGGGCCTTTATCCTATCACACACTGCACATGGGCCCATGTGAGCACATAAGTCCATCCTTGCACAGCACACAGCAGTAATGGCACCTACGTATGTAACTAAGTTTTTACAGTTTCATTAAATTATTGTTGTGTTGGCTTTTAATTTTAAATAGTAATGGACACAAACCATTAGCAAACAAACAAAGCAACAGTTTCAAGCACCCCCAAACTTTAGCAGTATGCTCAAAATCAAAATCTGGATCCAACATTTTCAGGCTCAAACATACGATATATCAATTTAACACACCTTAGATTCAGCCCTACTAATAATGACCAAAGGCTAAAAGTCATTTGGCTAAGAAGTATCCTGAGGAAACATATGGGGGAGAGGGCAACGAAAGAAAGGCCATTGAGAGGGGAAACCAGAGGTGGCGGAGAGGAAAAATACTCATTGTCCACCGTGGGAATGATGAAGTGAAAATGACTCCCAAACCCAAGAAACTGACATACCAGGCAAAATCTGCATTTTGGCAGCATTGTAAGACACGTTAACTCCAGTTGTTTTGTATCAATTAAATGACAAAACAACGCAAGCTTTAAATTATAACTTGGCACATGCTCAACAACACTTGTCAACAGCTCAACTGGATTTGTACCCTAATTTGTATGTAGCACATATTTCTATATATATAAAAGTCAAGTGGTGTATGTATGTATGTATGTATGTATGACAGCGAACTCCTCCCGCACCGTTTGAGCCAGAGACTTGAAATTTGGTACAGTGAGGGGTCTTGGGGTCTAGATGCTGGTAAGGGTCGAAAAATTTTCGGATCTCACCTCTGACGCCCCCCAGGGGTGAAAGTCTTTCAGGGCCAATCACATCGGCTGGGCGGTTAGGTGGTGATGATGTCATAATACCCCCTCCAACAGACACCGCACTCGCTCAGCTCGCCCCTCCCTCCTCCAACGGAACCCCGGAGATCCCTCAGTTCTCTTCCCCTCCCCCCTCCCAATGGAACCCCGGAGATCCCTCAGTTCTCTGCCCCTCCCACCTCCCAACGGAACCCCGGACTCCATCAGCTCTGTGCCCGCCCCCCCCACCTGCGAAGGTCCCCGGAATCCCTCGGCTCTGCCCCCCCCCCGCGACGGATCCGAGTTGGGTTTGGTGGACCGGTAAGTGAGGTGGGGGTGTCGGGTTTGCTTGGGGGGGTCAGGTGGGGGGTGTCGGGTTTGGTTGGGGGGTAAGTGAGCCGGGGGGTGTCGGGGTTGGTCTGGGGGGGTGGGAAGGTGTCGGGGTGGGTGAGGGGTGAGGTGTGGGTGTTGGGTTTGGTCTGGGGGGGGGAAGGTGTCGGGGTGGGTGCCCAGACCAAACCCGACACCCCCCCCGGCTCACTTACCCCCTGACCAAACCCGACACTGACACCTCACCCCCCCACCAACCGCAACACCCCCTGACCAACCCCAACACCCACACCTCACCCCTCACCCACCCCGACACCTTCCCACCCCCCCAGACCAAACCCGACACCCCACCCCACCCCCCGGCTCACGGTGCACTGTGTAGCACACAGATTATTAAATACACTGTTCGGTCGGCAGGTGAGGTGGGGGTGTCGGGTTTGCTCAGGGGGTGAGGTGGGGGTGTCGGGTTTGGTCGGGGGGTCAGGTGGGGGTGTTGGGTTTGGTTGGGGGGGGTCAGGTGGGGGTGTCGGGTTTGGTTGGGGGGTAAGTGAGCCAGGGGGTGTCGGGTTTGGTCTGGGGGGGTGGGAAGGTGTCGGGGTGGGTGAGGGGTGAGCCGGGGGGTGTTGGGGTTGGTCAGGGGGTGTCAGCTGTCTGTCCCCTCCCCACCTCCGACTGACCCGAGCAGCGCCGGGCACTTATGCTAGTACTAATATATTATTTAATTTAGATCATAGGTAGGAGTCAGTGCATCACTAAATGTTACATTGTCATATTTGCTGGGGCATCTAACACAATTTGATGGCTGCTCAATCCCTGAACGGGGAATGGAACAGTGGAGTGGCAGAGTGAAGTGGTAGATGTCTGTAGGCTTTTAGTGCCAGGTCTTCAAGAATTATATGCAAGGATAAAAGGTCAAATTTTATGTTGACGCTTTTTTGCCTATTCTAGGTATCTTAAAATCTAAAGTTACGTGGTATGCTTATGGTACAGAAGGAATCCTGTGTATCATATTATTTTCCTCAGACAGAAACTCATGCAAGCATAAGCAAAGTCCACCTCATCTTTCTTAAGAATTTCTCTGCCTATTTCCTAACTCCACTTCCCTACCATTTGCCACCTGCACTGTCACTACTGACACCACTTAACCTGGTGGAATTTGAGTGTTCTTGGAGAAAATTAAACAAAACCTGATGAAACAGGATCTTCCAGTCAGATCAAATTATTTGATGCAGATGCATTTGATTCAGAATTGAAATATTTGGGTTTTCAGTGAAATATTTTGGATTTCAATTTTTCACCAAAAAATTAAAGTTTTCTGCGGGAATGCAAAAAAACCATCAGAAAACCAAAAAAACCCACCCTGCATTTCATGGCCCTCTCTATTAAACCCCTCTTTCACACTCTGGTCAAGAGAGGTAACAGAATGAAATCCCATCTGAGTGAGAATTCAGGATAAGTGAGCAGTTGCCTAATATTCTGCCAGGACATTAACAGATGTTCTGGGAAAATGAAGAAAGAAAGTGGAAGAGAGCAAAAGATGTACATGCATGAAAAAGGAAGAAGGGGCAAGAAAATCAAATGCAAATAGAATTTAGACTTTGCTGTTTTCTATGGTACTCTGATACCACTGTTATAAGTATAAATAAATGCAGAAATTAGATTAGTGTTTTTCAGGTAGTTGGATGGATTGAGTTAGATGGACAAAACACATTCAATTAGATAATAGAAAAATGTTAGTAAGTGAAAGGGTTCACTGTTGTTACTGTGCTGTCATCTAACTATATATTAATGATGTAAAAATGCTAAATCAAGACTAAGCTAAAACAAAAGATTTTGTATGACAATTTGGTCTCATAGTAAGTTGCCAGGTCTCCAAGAATATCCATAATTTTGGCAGACTCCTCACTAATGCATAGTCTTAAAGATTCAATATTTAAAGGCACTTATTCCTCAGGTGAAAAAGTCTGATTACTGAGGTCAGGATATCAACTTCTGAAATGAAGCCAGCTCAAAATGTATTGTAACAATGCAGCTAGGTCACAGACATAAAAATAAATGGATGCATGATGCACTCTGAATTTAAATGAAATATCAAGCAACCACTACCTACCTATTTATGCTACCAAGAATTGGAGTGACAGTTCAAACCAAACAACAGTAGATAATCTCATTTCCTATAGATACAGAGACTGATTCTCCAGAATGATTATATGTGGAATTCCCATGGCCTGCATCAAATATCATTATGTTGGAAATGGTATTTTGAATTCTAAACAGGTTTTATTTATTGTTGCTGGTATTTGCAAAAGCATTTACAGGAGTCAAACTCTCAGTTGAATTTAAATCTGATTTGGGCATCTAACTCCCTTCAGGCCTTTTAAAAACTCCAGCTCCAATGCATGCTTTGAAATCTCTCTCTCCACAGTTAACAAAATTGGGAATTAAAGTCAACATAATAGATTAATACATGTAATGAGTATGTGTGCATGTGTGTGCGCACGCACGTGTGCAGTGAAGTAATCTGGGTCATGATCACATAAAAAGGAGTAGGCTGTATGAGCTCACTGATGTTTTATAAGGGAATGCATAACCATTATAGATGAGTCATTTCTTGGAAATAAACAGCTTATTGTCAAAAGAAAGAGAGAGATCTGTGGAAGAAATGAATAATATTAAGAGGTTCTTCAGATACAGTGGAATGGAAGCAAAATAAAATCAGATTCATTTCCCTGAATAACAACATCTAGATTATTACGAATAAACAGCTGGTGAAGAATTAATGAAAACATAGGTAATGTTATGGTGTGCACCTCTCTCAGATTTATCAGGGAGATTTTTTTTTTCTTCAGCCCAAAAAGGAGCTTCTTTCAACTGCCTATGGAAACCTTCATTTCAGAATCATATGTATTTAGGATGACACCACTCAAAATACCTTTGAGAGTGTAAATACGCCACTCAATCAATTTTAGAATTAATCTTTTACACAGATGATCGAGGTATCACATGGAGTGGCTGTGTCCTAGCAACAACATACTCTTGCTAAGCTGGGGCAATAGAATGAAATCAGTCAAATTCAGACACAGTTAAGATTAAATGTCATCACGAACAGGATGTGAAAAATAATAAGCTTTTATTTTTTGTTTTAAAAAAATCCTCCCAGCACTTCCTGGAAGTCAGAATAGACTTTTGATAAAATACATTTTAATGTGTTTCAAACCATATTTACTATGTGTTAAATTCTAGTAAGCTGCAATATCACCGTATTTTCTATAAGAATCTCCCCACAGAGGGAAGTATTGGTTAGCTATGAGAACAGTGTCACTAGGAGTCAGATCTCCTGGGTTCTATTCCTGATTCTGCCTCATTTTTGCTCAATAATGCTGGATAAATCACTTCACCTTTGTCTCTCTTTGTCCATTTTAAAGTAGGTATAAAACTTACCTGCCTCATAGGGATGCAATGAAGCATAAATACTGCAACTAAAATGTTTACAGCACATTTTGTAATTTTTCCTTAGAGAAAAAAAAAAGGTTAGGGTTTGAGAGGGATGAAGGAAAAGATTTCCAAAAGGCACAAATGAGAGTTTAGGTGCCCAACTGCCCTTTTTGCCTTTGAACATTTTCTCCAGAACTAATGGGTATTATAGAAATTATTTGAAAAAACCCACCATGCAATTTATGTCCTTTATATCATGTCTTTTATATCACTCCAGAGATTGTTTTTAAATGATATAGAAAAGACATTCCTCATTACATTTTTCCAGGGTTTATATGAAAGAAATGATGAAGACTCTTATATGAAGAGTCCCTTACTTTTCATTTTTTCTTGATATAAGTCTGGAGGGGGTGAGTTTTGATGAACAAAGAAAATAAAAATCAAACATATTTTATAAATAACACTGACAAAAACTGTGGAAATAAACATAATCTTAAGCTTCCCTGCAGTGTTTTAAAGGTAATCTGTAGCAGTTCAAATCTATTAGATTGGAAAGGGACAATAAAATATATGAAGTTGAAATCCTGGCTGCACTGATGGGGCCAAAATTTCACTTTGAGTGCCTCCATTTACTATATTCCTACAGAACACTATCTAAATACTAAAGTAGCTCTCATCTAGCTGTACAATGATCACTATTTTTCATTGAATTCCTGTAAGTGGAGTTCCCGCTTTGCTCTGAGCAGAATACACTGGGGTGGCCATAAAGTGCAGCTTGCGGAGGCCCCCACCGCACCTCCCATTCACCACCTATCAGACTGGGCGGAGGGGAGCTCAGGACCTCTGCCTTCAGTGGGGTGGTGGGGTAGGGGCTTCTGCCCAGTGGGAAGGGAAGTCTCGGGGTTTCTGCCCCCTGCTGCTCACTTGCTGGGGATCAGGAATTCAGCAGGAGTGGGGCTGAAGCCCCAGAAGGCCCCTCCCATGGGTTGAAGCCCCGAGCTCCGGCAGGTGTGCCCCAGCTCTCAAACTCAAAGATAACTGTATGTGGCTCGGAGGGACGAAGGTTGGCCACCCCTGGGATATACAGTGAATATATAGAATACAGTCTGTATCCTGTCCACACTTACCTACCTCTTGAAGTTTGGCTTCATTAATAGTTAAAGCAACAATAGCGCATTATAAACCTCAGACGAATCCTTCTTTCTACCGTAAGCTTGGATATTCCCAGTGCTTCCTTGCAAAAATCTCTCGCCCCCACCAAGACCCTCATACTCTTTTTTCTCCTTTACAGCCTGGTGAAATTAACAAGGCACACTTGTCACAATAAGTCAGCAGAATTTACTCAGTAGCTTTTTCCAGGGCTCTAACATTTGTTAATGAAGTGGGTCAACAGAGGAACCTTGCCACCCTGGTACAAACACTCAATGTCCTGTTATAATATACTGTGCATCTCACACACAAAAACAGACTTGCCTCTTGTCTTATAGGGGCTCTAAAAGGCAAACCTACTAGTTTTCATTTAGTTTTTTCTGATATAGGTGCCTACTGCATATCCTCCAACTGTGTTTTTATGTTACCTAGGGTTTGTAAGCTAACAGATTCTGTCCAATGGTCATCTCTCTTATTACCATTTATGGTCTTCTTAATGAGTAATGCTTCCACATGACCGAGCATCCTTCCTGTACAGCCTGTAGTCAGGAGCCATCATTTCAGGTTGATTTCATCTCATCACATATCTGGGAAATTATGTCAATCTCCTTAGGAAATTATGTCATTCATGTCAATCTCCTCTTCCAAAAGTAGGCAGGCATTCTTACCTTGTTTTGGTCTGCAACATTCAGCATAAAGATATTTTTCACATTTTAGTCCAAACAATACCCCCATTACCACTAGCCTTATTTAGATGACATTCTACTTTTTCTTGGACTGATGTATACAATTTGTTGTCCTCTTTTTTTTTCTCACTGCTGGAATGTGAGACACCCTACCAAATTCTTTCCAAAATGCCCCTCAGGATACCACATAGCTAATAAGATTTTTTTGTAGTCTGGCAGACTGTATCACATGATGACCTCTCTTCTAATTAAAAGTATACCCCCTCAACCAAACGGACATATTTCCTTTTCCAGCATTTCCTGGTGGAGACCATCTCCCTGAGAAAGGTCCACCCTTTCCCATAAGATTCCTGAATGCCTAATGAACTTGAACCCCTCCTCTCTATAGTCTTGTCTAGTATACTAGTATTCCTTAGCCTAGATGGTCGTGCATTTAGAACAGATACCGTCCACTTCCAGAAAGACTAAACCTACATATCTAATTTTAGTTTCCAAGAGCTATTTCTACAATTTCCTTTTATTGCCAAGATGAGCCACAGTCCTGGGTTTCTTCTAATCACTCCTTACAAGGTGATCAACTGATCTGATAGATTTATGCCACATATGAAAGTGTGTGCTGTGTTTTTGTGGCCCCCACAAATCCAGCTATCAATAGTCCCAGTGCCTGAATTTCCTATCTGTTGTTTTTCTTATCCCTACCCAACAACCAGTTGCCCCTGGCAACACCTCTAATCTATTAATCATACATACTTCTGGGTTTCCTTCAGCTCTCTTGTGACTTCCCTACCCTACATTGATTCTATAATGGCATTCTTTTTTCTACTGCCCTCTCTGCCCTTTAATGTTAAACCTGAGCCAGGTTCACCTCACCTTCATTTCTTCTCCTCAGCATTAACAGTATACAGAGCAAGTCCTACTCCTACTCACATGCAGCCTTTTTCTGCTACAAAACCCACTACAGATTTGGTTTTTTCCATCAGCTTTGCTTTTTCTCCCCTGATAAATACAGCCTCCTCCTCCATAGACTTCTCTGACATTGGTCCTCAATATCAAGTCTCTACCTGTGATTCTTTCCTTAGCGTAGTTATTAAAAACATATTCTAATGATACCATCTCATTTGATGGATCTGATTTTTGAGTCTGCTTAGTCAGACCTTAATTTAGTGACAAAAAAAGTTTTTCTGTTTTTTACTTCTGAAAGCAAAGCAGAGACAATACTGAACTGTACTCTGAGCTGCACTGTTAACTCAGATACTTGAGTATATTACAAGTTTGATAATATATGCTATTTAGACTTTTATGATGTTTGACTTAGTACCATGTGACATTCTGATTAAAAACATAGTACTATACAATGTCAATAAAGCACACGTTAAGTGAATTAAGATCTGGTTCACCGACAGATTTAAAGAACTATGTCAATGGGGAATCACTGAATGTAGATGTTTCTCCTGTGATTCTGCAGGAATTGTAACTAGGCCTGACCCATTTAATATTTTCATCAATGACTTGGAAGCAAATATGAAAGCACTGCTAATAAAGTTTGCAGATGACACACAGATTGGTGGAATGGTACATAATGATGAGGATCGGGCTGTCTCACAGGGCTGGATTCACTGTGGCCAGTAAAACGCCCCACCCATGGTCCCCAAGGTTTAACACAACCAAATACAAAGACACACCCAACAACAAC
This sequence comes from Sternotherus odoratus, assembly GCA_032164245.1. Classification (NCBI taxonomy): domain Eukaryota; kingdom Metazoa; phylum Chordata; order Testudines; family Kinosternidae; genus Sternotherus; species Sternotherus odoratus. Next base: position 88,928,392 of record JAVMKO010000005.1, on the reverse strand, counting down.
TCGTGCAAATCTTTTTAACTCGATCATGCTTCCAGCGATGTTATACGGCAGCGAAACATGGTCGCTGACGAAGACTGAAGAATATCAATTGTCTGTCACACAGAGGGCGATGGAACGAACACTTTCGGGCATTTCGCTCCGCGATCACATCTCCAATGAAACAATTAGGCAGCAGTCTGGACTGCGAGATGTTGTTGAAAGCAGGCTCAGTAAAATGTGGTGGGCGGGAATGTGACCCAACTCAGCGACAACAGGTGGATCGCAGCTGTCTCTGAGTGGTATCTGCGAGAACTGAAACGGCGACCCGGTCGATCTCCAAAGAGGTGGGATGATTTCCTAACAATGAGATGTGAACAAGAATGGCAAAGGATAGCCAGAGCTAGAGAAGATTGGAAGACGTGTTGTGATCGGCTCAGTCTCAACTGATGAAAGATTGACAGTTCAGTTCAGTGATGTGAAATGCAAAGATTTACATCTAGAAATGAGCAGTTCAGGACAGATATATATAGAATGGGGGACTGTACCCTGGAAAGCAGTGACTCTGAAAAGGATCTAGGGAGTCATGGTGGACAATCAACTCAAGGTGAGCTTCAAGGGCAATGCTGTGGCAGCTAATGCAATCCTCAGCTGTATGAATAGGGGAATAATGAGTAGAAGTATGGAAGTGATTTTACCTTTCTCTACAACATTAGTGGTATCAATACTGGAATACTGCATCAAGTTTAAAGACATGTTGAAAAATTGCACAGGATAAAATAAAAAGCCATAAAATGACTCAAGGTCTGGAGAAAATGTCTTACAGAGAGAGATTTAAAGCACTCAATCTATTTTGTTTATCAAAGAGAAGTTTGAGAGGTGACTTGTGAGACAGATTTGGCAATTTCCTGCAATATTTTGGGAGATCTTCCTGTATTAAGTTTATGAAACATTGTGGAAAAGGGACTGTGTGTAATTTCATGAAGGAGGGTAACCACAGGCCCTCTGGTGAGTAAGAACAGTGGGAGGTGATTAGGCAAATTCACTCAGGTTGTAACACCTCCAGAAAGGCACCCTCTCTTGGGCACGTTTGCATACACAGGTTCAAACTGGAGTCTCTAGAGACCAGACAACAAAGTAAGGATATTTCAGTAAATAGCCTGAATTTAAACAGACTCAGGGCCTTCTTTCTGATCTGTCAAATGGACAGGACCTTCTGTCCAAGCGTAAGGCCCCAGTCCTTAGGGAAGGGTTGGATGGACTGACAATGATCACAGTCCTTGTGCAGTTGGGAGTGGGAGATCTCTGATAAGCTTATTAGCACTTTATGTGCTTGCTCAGAAAGGCCTGTAAAGTAACTTAAAACCAGAGGCAATTAACATAGGCTCTGAGGAGAAAGTAAAGCCTTTTGAGCAGTGTGGCTTGCTGGGAATCACCATGTAAGCAGGGAACTATGCAGCCAGGAAAAAATCCTGGACAGGAGGGAGAAATGTGTCTCCACCCAGAAGAGGCCACAGCTGGGGAGCCAAGAGCGGGTGTCCATTTTGACCACACAAGAGGAATACAGATGCAGTTGCCCTGATAGGGTGACTAACAGCAAGGGTGAAAAATCAGGACAGGGGGTTGGGTGTAATTGACACCTATATAGGACAAAACCCCAAATATAGGGACTGTCCCTATAAAATCAGGACATCTGCTCACCCTATGCCCTAGAGTTGACATAAGACAATGTATCTGTCTCCATACCTATATATTATGTGAATGGCTTTTAAGGGCAAGGTGAACAACATTGTAGTATTTACTTTTCCCTGTATGCATCCCCCCTATTCCCCCCCCCCCTTTTTTTTTGACAGAACAGGATTCACATTTGAAAATAAGCAGACAAGTGAATTATTCATACCAGGAGAGATAAAAGGGAGAACATTTCGTAGACTAAAATATTTAGACCCCTAGCTCTGAGTTTGATCAAACAGGCTAACTGGGCATCTTGGAAACTGAAATGTACCTAAAGTATACATATAAAACAGTGAACATTAATCAGAAAAGAAACCTCAAGCAATAATATCAACATCAGTGTTTTACCTTTTATACTAAATTAGTTCAAATACAGTAAAACCCCGATTTAACGGACTTCGGATGCAACGGACAAAATTTATGAGCAAGTCCGATGCATCCCAAATCCGTTTTTCGCGGGCTGGCTGCCGGCTCCCGGCTGCCGCCCGGGTCACAGCAACGGGCGGGCTGGCTGCCGGCTCCCGGCTGCCGCCTGGGTCCAGGCAGCAGGAGGTCTGGCTGGCGGGCGGGCTGGCTGCCTGCTCCCGGCTGCCGCCCGGGTCCCAGCAGCAGGAGGGCTTGCTGCCGGCTCCCGGCTGCCGCCCGGATCACAGCAGCGGGAGGTCTGGCTGGCGGGCGGGCGGGCTGCCTGCTCCCGGCTGCCACCTGGGTCACGGCAGCAGGAGGGCTGGTTGGCGGGCGGGCTTGCTGCCTGCTCCCGGCTGCCGCCCAGGTCCCGGCAGCGGGAGGGCTGGCTGCCGGCTCCCGGCTGCCGCCCGGGTCATGGCAGCAGGAGGACTGGCTGGCAGGCGGGCTGGCTGCCGGCTCCCGCCCGGGTCCCGGGAGCGCTGGCTGCCGGCTCCCGCCCGAGTCCCGCCAGCGGGCGGGCTGGATGACGGCTCCCGGAAGCCGGGACCTGGGCGGGCTGGCTGACGGCTCCTGACTGCCACCTGGGTCCCGGCAGCGGGCGGGCTGCGGAGCCGCCGCCCCGACCCTGTGGCGGTCGGGCTGCTGCTCCGACAGCTCGGGTTTTTTTAATTATTAAATAACAGACTTTTTCATTTAACGGACACCCCCTCGCCCGAATTAGTCCATTAAATGGAGGTTTCACTGTACAATTAAATGCACATGCAATTAATCAACATTCTTATGTTGTCCTACTTAACAACATCTAAACAGCTCATATGAAATCCCTACATAAAATAGACTCCATGCAGAAATGTGCCATATGTCAATACTCAATTAAACAGTGTTAATAAAACCATTAAAAAAGAACTAAGAGGGGCATGGATATGAAGTGCTTCTGCCATACATTAGTTGGTCTTTAAACAGTTTCTAAAGAAATGCAATAAAAACGATTAAAATATTTATGTAATATTTGCATTAGTTCTGTTTAATGTACTCAGTTGAAATCCTACTAGTGGTTTAAAATGCAAAACTACTTAATATTTCATAGTTGTTCATTGGTTATGTTTAAAAAAAACATTCCCAGTTTTAGAATTTCTAAGCTGTCTAATGCCTTCTAGCATTTTGGTAGGGAGAGAAGAGTTACTTCCTCTCTTTAACTGAGAGCACGACCAACCACTTTCTTTTGTTTCTGAGGAATTGTGGTTTCAACTACCTATCTACTATTATTGCACCATAGTGGGGACTGTGGCTGAAGTGATATTAACCTTGAATCAGATTCTGCCACCCTTCCTCCTATAGTAGTCTCAAATGAATCACAATCCCACCTAAAATCATTGCTTCTGGACCTTCACTGTACCCTTAAAATCTGCCCTAAATAAGGCTGGTGTGTAGATGCACTACCCTAGGTACTGAACAAAGAATGAATTGAGTGTGACTTAGAGAATCACAAAGCCTCCTCTGCTCCCCTATTTGCTTTGTGGAGCAACTTTCTCTGCTGTGTGAACCCGTACAGCTGCTGTAGGTTGTGAATAAAGGGGTGGAGCCAGGGCTCACAATGACGAATAACGGGTGAGTAGCTCCTGATCTCCTCACCATCACGGGAGCCACACTCTGAGCAGGAACTAGCAGGGAAGCTTTTTCCCCTGAACAACTGAGTCAGGCTGTGACAACCAAATTCATTGTTACTGCCCTTCTCTCCCTTCCAGGCACCAGCTCTCTGAGCACTAGCTGAGGGAAAGAGTTTGAGGGCCCAGATCATGACCTCTACCACCCAGCCCACAAGGGGAAGGTGAAATTCTGCCTGCAACATTCGTGGCTCCCCAGCCCTTGAGCTGAGGGACCATTAAGGCCTCTGGGCTCTCCCTCCTTGCGTATCCAAACACAGCAAACGTAGCTTGCCTATTCCAGTAGATGCAGCTTATACACAGTGAGGGCCGGCATCAGATACTGTAGTGCATTACTCCCTAGGAAACCCCACTGATGCCAGCAGGGGTATTTGGGAAGAAAGGTGCTGTTCAGCATGAGGAAGGCTATTGGAATCTAGCCCTTTGTGGAGAGCTCACAGAAGAGAGAGAGAGGGATTATTATTTTGTTCCAAAAAATTGTGCTGGTGCAGCAGTTCTTTTGATTTGTGTGGACTTCTCCTCTCCCCAGTGCATACTAGAGAAGCCTCTTATCGCTTGGTAAGTAAACCAATGTAATCAAGTCCAATTCTGTGCTATCTGTATGGGAATTGGAAAAATCTAACATGAAATCTTTCCCATGTACATGAACAAAACATGGCTCGGGTCACCATATGAACTCTACACTAGGGATTTAAAAGGCTTATAAGAAGATGTGAAAGACATTCACATTAATTAACTAAACAATGCAATCCCTTCTCTGCCCTTTCCTGCTAAGTGAATTCAGTACCTATCAAAAGTTATTGCTGGTCCTTTTTTATTCCATTTACTTCCACTACCAATCAGTGACACACACTTTCAAAATAATTGCTCCAGGATGTACCTACTTTATTTGGGGGCGAATGCCAATTGTTGGGGTGGGGAAGGGTCTCTGATCTCAAGGCAGTGACACATCCTAAGATAATTTAAGTTAGGTGCAGGGGGAGATAAAAATGTCACATCCCCTTATTCTTGGCTCTTTTTAAAAATCAACATGACTCCTTTGGTTCACAGCAGCTGCATTCACTGCAGCAAGGAGACAGACATCTTCTGGGACCGTGACATTAATCCATAGTCAATTGCTGTACATTGCAATGCAGGCTAACTCCTCCCCCGCCCCATCCACCGGAAAATAAAGTACAGCAGAGTCTCGATTATCCAGGATTGGGTTAACCAGGTTGTGGATTAACCAGCATGTCAAAAACTCTTGGGCCGGCTCTGGCTTTGTTGCTGCCCTAAGCTCACAAAAAAACCCAAAAAACCACAACACCCACCAGGGCGCAGGGCAGCCAGTGAACCAACCCCTCCCACCCCCCATATTTCCTATGGATGGTGATTATCCGGGATTTTATTAACCAGGATTATTTTTTTCCCTATCATCCTGGATAATCGAGAGTCTACTGTAGCATATTCCCCTGCTTCCAACCAGACTGAAGTGCCATAGTCCTGACATTGCCAAGAGAATGTGTATGTATTTTTCTTCTAAGAATTGTCAGGCTGAGAGACCAACACTGTTGTCTCTGATAATACCACTCCAACAAACTTTCTTAATACAAAGCCATTTTCATGTTCACGCCTTTGTGACCCTCTTGGAATTCACTTGCAATTTTGATGGAAATGGCTCCAAATATGTACACAACCATGTCTCTTCTGAAAATAATACCAATTATTCTTAAATAGATTAGAAAGTGGCTTCTAGCCGAAACCCTTTCAGTAACAACTATGAAAAGCCCATTTCAAATAAGCATTATTATTACGCTAAATCAATATATCTGTGAGTTTAAAGGAAATTAAGTGCATTTATTTAAGCATTACTTTCTTTTGTGATACTTTAGATAATCGCTAAAAAATTGGACAGTAGGGCAAGATACTTGCTTTCCCTCCCTTTTCTTTTCACTAAATGCAGCAACCAATTCTCAGAAGTTGGTTCCCTGTCCCCTTTCTCAATAAACTAAAACAGCTATATAATATATTTATTAGAGTATTAGTGTCCAATAAAACAGTGTCACTACTACAAACAATACCACTAAAGGCAACATTATCAAGTAGACAGAGTACTTGACTGGGAATCAGGAGACCTGGGTTATGATCCCATCTGGGCCAATAACCTTCCCCCTTCATGTCTCAGATTCTCCATCTGTAAAATACAGATACTGCTATCTACATTGGTTTGTAAAGTAGTTTGAGATACACAGATGAAATAAGAGTTTATTCTTATTATCAAATTAGCACAGACTAGCGATGATCTAATTATACGTTTAACAAATTAAACATTTTTCTGGTATTTTTTAAAAATAGTGTTTTTCATTTTAACTAACAATTCGAGTCATTGATCAAGTCAGGGCAAATTTTAACCATCGACTCCCTGATCATCCTTCCAAAACAAAATATTATCCAGAACATGCTATATTAAAAAGCTATAGCTTATTCACATTTCATTAGAGTTTATAAGCCACCTCTTGAATGACCAGAAACTATTAATAGACACATCACATTTTAGGCGTTGCAACCTTAGTTTGGCTGGTGAATGAGTTTTTGGAAATAGGAGATGCTTACATTTGATATTCATTTTCATAAGAAACCCGCGTCATCCCACTCCTCCACAATTTCTCACACACATGCAAAACTCTGTTTCAGAGGTGTTTTATATTGTAATTATTGCCAGTGTTTATGCTGACCCTTCTTCACACCACTGCTAATGATGCCATTTGATGTGGCTTTTTAATATTTTATCTGATCGGTATTAGGATAATTTGAGATATATTCTGTTTTAATTCCTTGTGTAGCACCCTGAGTACTTTGGTATTTCATAAACAAAGTTATTAATTATTATTATTAGTCCAATTGAAGCAAGAGAAAGAGACAATAAGGTCTATCAAACCAGTCATCCTATCATCACCCCACCACTACAAAATGCAGTTAGATCCATTTGAAAATGTAGATCAATTTTCAACATATGCACGCGCACACACACGCTGGAGTGCCAGATACATAATGGAAAACTTTGCTTATTAACAGGTACTTGTAATGCCCTGTTTCTAGCAGAACATAGTGGGTTTTAAACAATGTTATTCCAACTTTTGATGTGGTTACTAAGTTATAGCGTTAAAAACTAATCTTTGCAGCCAATAAGTTCAAAAGTGTTTCTTCAAAACCAACACCCAACTAGGGGTCATGTCTAATATGGGATATGTTGTTTAATCAAACTTGACATTTACCGCAAAGAAACAAAATGCATACATAGAATTTATGAGTCGCCATGATATATTTATTAAGCATTAGGTTGTGCTTTTACAACTGGTCTTCAAAGATTTTTCATCTCTCTTAGCCAAAGTGTCATCTTTTCTAATGACTCATAATGAAGACACATTCCATTTAGCTTAATTTTACTGGCTCATCAGTCTTTTATTCTCAAGCGGTTAAGTTGTTCTTTTTAGCATGTTCACCCCCACATAAGAGTAGCCATTAACTATCCTTTTTCATTATGTAAATATCAGCTAATCAGGACTGTCCAAGAAATAAATGATGTTATGATTAAAGAGAGAGAAACATCTGCTTAGAATTATCCAGACTGCTGTTTCAGAACTGATAAGGCATTTATTGCCACAATATTAAATTACAACAAGCATAAACTGTGGTTTTTTGGGAAATGTAGGACCTGTTTTACCTAAATGGGAGTAGGGGAAAAATGTACCCCAGAGTGTGTTCTATACTGAATTCATGGAGAACCATTCCCACTGCCAACAACAATCCCTGAAAACTGTGTTGACAAAACTAATAGTAAAGGAAAATAGAATGAAATCCGAAGTCTTATGTGAAGAACTGTGGCAGTGTGATGAAACTACATCTTTGAAACCATGGAAGCAGCAGCACTCCTGGTAAGCCTATGATGAAAAATAACCACATGCACCTTTCAAAAATCACAGCATTCAAAGGGTTATAATTCTCTTTCAGCCCCAGACATAAACTTTCCATTTATTTTATAACAAATGGAAGCACTGTAACAGTCATACAGAATAATATGGATCATATCCTTCTCACATGAATGTACACCATTCCCACTGAATGTATGTGTGTATTTATTATTAAAATTTGGTTCTACAGAACCCCTATGAAATTCAGTACAAGAAAAACTTCTCTTGACATGAGGATCTTATTTTGTTAGGAGAGCTTGACACATACAGTTCCAACATCACGTTTTAGATCAGCGCCTCCCAGTCCCTCCAGCACCTACTGCCAATCAATCAGCTGTTTTGCCACATCTGGAAGTGCTGCGGGGGAGGGCAGAGGGTGCAGCGTGCTTGGGGGAGGTGGGCGGAACTAGGCGATGAAGAGCGGATGAGAAGAGGTGGGGCAGGGATGGGGGCTTGGAGGAAGGGGTGAAGTGGGGGCAGGCCTAGGCAGAGTCGGGGAGAGTACCCACAAGCAGACAGAAACTCGGCACCTATATCTTGGGCCCCACATCCCACTAGGGACAGCTCTGGTTGTAGGCATAATATTATGATAAAATAAATGGATTGAACCACATATTAAAATATGCAGCTTCAGGAAGACTATTAAGTTTACTTTCTATTTACAGAAATCTTTGATGTGCAACTCCTAAAATGCATGAGTTGTGCTTTATTTTGTTTTTTAGGGGAGACATATCCTGTTGCACTTGTACTGTACTCCATCACATAAACTAACTGAAGTCCCACATATGGTGTAGCATTAGCTTGGGTTCTAGAAGAAGGGAGTGAATTGAATTGTTCTTTTTGATTCCTTCATTCCCTAGATGTTACATAAAATAATGGGAAAATTCCCTTGATGGACCTCTCTTCAGTGCATTTTATATTCACTAACACCTTTAAAATACATATACAAAATTCAACAGTGAATAATAAGAGATAATTAAGTAGCTGGCATTTTCCCCTATAAACCTCTTTTTATCAAGGCAACAAGATTCATTTTTTTCTGCAGAACTTTTGGAAGAGGCTAACAGTTCTGAGAAATTGAATACAAGCCCAGAGAGTGTCACTGGGAGCAAAGAGAAGATAAATTCTAGAGACCACAGGACTTACTGTCATCTTTCAATCCCAGGAATCTAAATAAGAACTGAGCATCAAAATGAAAATACCTAGCAGAAAATTCATTAAAGGAACGTTTCAAAAATCAGGGCTGAATGTTTACAATTTTCTTTGTCTTTTCAGAGCAAGAATATAGTACCTGCCAACTTTTCTGCAAAGGCAAGCAGATGCATCTTCGTTATAGCATAGCATTTTAATGCATCAAACATTGAAAGACAAAGTCACTACCTAACTTTCAGTGCCACTAAAACATTGAACACCTAAGGAAAAACAGAGGTAACAAAGTCCTGTGGCACCTTAAAGACTAACTATAAAGTTTTGAAGCATGAGCTTTCGTGGGCTAATACCCACTTCGTCGGATGCAGGCAAGGAAAAACAGCATGCCTTTTCCAAAGTATTTCCACTTTAATCCAAATGGTTGCAGACTGAGATCTACCTGGTTGGGAGATGGGAATATTGTGGAGGAATAATCAAGAAGTGGTCTGAGAGCTTTTCAAACAATGTGTGGGGTTATTTGGAAACATTAATGCATCAATTGCCAAAATGAAAAATTATTTGTTGGCATCTGAGAGGCCTTCACTTAAGTTCTGATGCTCATATACCACATGTGCTGGGACATAATATTTCATTTAGTATTTATAAGGTTTATGGAAAATATTTTTCTTTCTCTCCTCTATGCTAATTATTTATTTTAAAGCCATGGATTATTATATTTTGTCGGTGTTTTTATTAACATCACCATCAGGACTGTTTCCTGACAAGCCACAGGAGAGGGAGTAGACATTCCTCTTGCATTATTACAGCTGATTCTCTTCTCTAGCCTCTGTACTAAGTGAAGTTGGAATAAAGTTATCTGAAAACATGACATTAAAGACAGGAAGTAAGAATTTAAAGCTAACATTCTTTATCTTGTTAAATACACTAGCAAGTATATTCTCCTAACACTTTTTATAAAGCTCATTAGCAGATACAACTCTTAGCCTTAGCCTGATGCTAGTGACAGAGAACCTTTGCACAAGACAATACCTTGTGTTCTCTTGATTCAAAGCTATTACAGTAAAACCTCGATTTAATGGACTAATTTGGGCGACTGTGTGTCCGTTAAACCCAAAAGTCCATTATTTAATAATTAGAAAAAAAACCAGCCTGCCCAATTAGTCATTATTGCGAGGTTTTACTGTACTCCCCTCCACCGAAAAGCCGCCGATTTTTTTTTTTTAAAAAAACTGCCCTGGACCCCCATACACCCCGGCCCCAGTCCCTGCTGGCAGCCGGGGCTTGGGGCTCCAGGCGCCACGCTCCCCGGGGCTCCCGGCTCCAGCTGTCGCCCGGGGAGCGTGGCTGGATACGTGCTCCCCCGGGCTCGGGGCTCACTCCCCGGGGCTCGGGGCTCCAGCCCCCGCCCGGGAAGCGCGGCTCCAGCTGCCGCCCGGGGAGCGCGGTTTGGGGCTCCAGGCGCCGTGCTCCCCCGGGCTCGGGGTTCGCTCCCCGGGGCTCGGGGCTCCAGGCGCCGCGCTCCCCGGGGCTCGCGGCTCCAGCCGCTGCCCGGGGAGCGCGGCTCCAGCAGCCGCCCGGGGAGCGCGGCTCCAGCTGCCGCCCGGGGAGCGCGGCTTGATCCGCGCTCCCCGGGGCTAGGGGCTCGCTCCCCGGGGCTCGGGGCACCAGGCGCCGCACTCCCCGGGGCTCCAGCCGCCGCCCGGGGAGCGCGGCTCCAGCTGACTGCCAGGACCTGGGCAGCAGGCGGGACCCGGGCGGGCGCCGGCAGGCAGCCCGCCCGCTGCCGGGACCCGGGCGGCAGCGGGGAGCCGGCAGCTGGACCTCGATAAACGGATTTCGGATGCATCAGACTTTCTTTAAAATTTTGTCCGTTGCATCCGAAGTCCGTTAAATCGAGGTCCGTTAAATCGAGGGTTTACTGTACCAGGTTGCAGCATCTAAAACTAATGTCTTCATTCCCCAGCTGGCTCCACAATCTTTTGGCCTAGGGTTAGTGTAAGCATGTTCTTCCATAAATTCTTTGTGTGTCATAGTCCAGCTGTTTCCCAGGACATTGGAGGACATGAGATAAAGAGGGCATGGACATATTCATGACATGGTGGCTTGCAATCACCAGGAAGGTCATAATAGCGGCTCTGAAACAGCAGTTTGGTCCTTTTCTCCTTCCCATTATAAGTGTTATATTCATGTAGATATTTATAATTTATCTTTTCCCCAGCCTGCCTTTTTGTGGGGTTAAAAAAAGGGGGGGAGGGTATCCAGATCAAACTATCATAGCTCTTTCTCCTGATTTCATTGGGTACTTCCGTTGTTGTACCAATTTTGGGCTATGTCAAAATGGAACAACACAGCAAAGTAGCAGCCAAATCTACGTGTACATAACTAACACTGCTATTACCAATTTACAATATTATTTACAGGACTGTGAAATAATCTGGCCGTGCAACTGGAGGAAATTTCATATTGTGTATGTATAAATTCCATTTTACTTGGAACCCCGTTACTTATTATTTCATTGTTTGGACAAACTGGCCTGGAGAGAAGTCTTAGGTAAAGACTGGCTGCCTGTGAAGTTTCATCTTGTAAAATCGAGCCATTGTTAGGTTGTATGGGGTGAAATGTCTTAACGCTAGGATAAGTAGTATATATTTTTTCTTCCCCTATAACAAAAATTGGTAAATAGATTTTGCTCAAACCTTCCAAAAATATAATCTTTGGTCTGAGATCAAGCATGAAAATGTCATCAAAAAGATTTTTTTTCCAGAAAGTTGAGACACTGAGTACAAAGCATTATATGGGAAGTCTCACTCTATCCTTAACAATAGCTTTGTCTACAATTGGTAAATTGCTTGCCAGTTCTAATGCTAGATAATTTTACAGGATAATTACCAACTTTATCAGAGTTACTAAGGAGGCTAATGAAATTTGTGATCATCACTAGCCAACTGATCAGGAAAGATAGCTCTCTTTTTTCCCACTGAAACAGAATATTCCTTTTTATTTTAAAAAAAACCTTGCCAAATGATCAAAGCACACACATTTTAACACTAATGAATAATTGCTGACTTTAGAAAACAATGACATGGTTTACTTTTAGCAAAGATATGACAGCTTACGATACTTAGCAGTATTCAATTCTAAGAATAAAACACGCAATCCTTATACAACCAAATAACTGTTGCAAGTGACCTTATTGGGGGCACGGATCAGCGTTCATGTTGCACACATCAGTACCCAGCCCGGGCCAGGGAAGCTAATGATCCAAAAACTAGATCAAATTTGGTGATGAATCCTGGTCATGTGCCATTGTTATGCATATGCTAAGAAGAAGAACTGACCTTATTTCATTTTTTCAAAATTAATAAAACAATGGTATGAACACTACCCTTTTCTACTAACTGTTAATATCTGACTCCCAATATCTCAATGCGGTGCACAGATTTAGACTTCTACCAGTGTGGAAGTGAATTGCCTTTTTGACTTTCCGAACAACTTTTTTAATGCCCACTAAAGTGTAACTACAATTGTCAGCTTGCTCTGAAACACTGCAGTCTGGCTCCAGTACTTGCAGTTAAAATAGTCAGGGAGTTACAGTCTCCTTGACCAAATTACAGCAGTGAATTACAGCAGTAAGTATATTCTGGGAGGCTCTATTTCTCCATTTAATAATTTTGTTTGTTTTGACTGGTTTCTTTATCCACATTTCAAGCCAATGGTTATATACAAATATGTCAATTAATTAACAAATATTGTCAGTGATTTTCTTTGGCAGTGAAAGTCCTTTATTTCCTTTTAAACCATGCCAGCTAGAATGTCATCAACAGGCCAGTCATGATTCTATGCAGAAGGAGCAGGTTGGGAGGAACAGAGGGATTTTTTCCCCCTATAGACACGTGCACAAAGTATTTTGCTGACTAAAAAAAGATTCTATGAATGGTTTAGGCCAAAATTTCAAATGTGAGTGCCTAAAATTAAGGGCTTTCGGCCTGAACCAAGTCCTAGTTAAATCAATAAGAGGACTCTTTCCACTTACTTGAGTGGAGTTGGATCAGATGCCATAATGAAGTCCTTAAATAAAATGTTCTGATTTTCAGATGCAGTGAGCACCAGCATCTTTCATTGTCTTAGGTTGGAGCTGCATATGCTCCTCCCCTCTGAAGATCAGACCACTTTCATTTATGGGCCTAAACCTGGATTTAGATGCCTAGCTCTAGTCCTCCAAGTATGCAAATCTGGCCCATGGGTATGTCATTTCTGTTTTAGTCACCTCTTTCCTTCCCAAATGTGCCATTTTATAGATGAGGAAACGTAGGCACAGTAAAGGTCATTGATTTGCCCAAGGTCACAAAGAAAGTCTATGACCTAGCCACAGGCTGTCAGGCCTGTATTTTAACCAGAAAATCACCCAGATGCATATAGTAATGGCATACATTGTACAATAAATCTCAGGGAGGGAGTGTGCCCCGGAGCTGTGCATGGAGAGGATCCACCAGGCATACACCTCTTCCCTCCTGTGTAAGAGGTCGCCTCTACTACCCCACTTAATCCAGGCTTCTTGGAGACCTTTCTGCGGGTCTGGATATGCACCCTTGGGAAGAAGACAAATTGGGGCAGGAGTAGACAGGTCAAAATGATAATAAATTATAATAATAATGGGGATATACACATCGTCCTCTTTCCAGCCACCAGGAGCTGACAGGGAAAAAATTAACACATCCCAGGGCTGAATTGTCTTTTCCATGATAATCTTCTGCTGTGGGATTCACTCTTCAAGGGGACCCTTGTGGTATTCACAGCCAGAGGAATCCCTGGTATCGTGGCTCTACTGTAGCAACCATGCCAGGGACACAGTGCCATTTCATAGTCAGAGATGGCCCAAGACTTCTGGATATTTAGACTTGCAAAGGATCTGCAGCTGGTTGGACTCTCCTATAGTGGGACAGGCTATGCCCAGCAAGAGAAAGGCATGGGGCAATTTGGAAGGGGAACAGGTGAGGATCATCTTTTTCGGTTCTTTATTTCTTTGTTAAAATACTTTATAAATTGGACTTAACACAACACAGACTTGAAGGGAGATGGGCTGCGAAATCTATGTGTTCTATATCTCCATCTAGATCTGCCATATTACCCTTCTCAGGTTAGGGAGAATTATTATTCCCATAATAAGTGAGATGCTCAAGGTCATGTTGGAAATCAGTAGTAAAGCTAGAACTAGCCCCAGATTTCCCGAGTCTCAAGGAAGGGCCCTCAGTACAAAGCCATCCTTCTTCCCCACTCTTCCCTCAGATGCTCTCTAATTTATTATGAAATTGCCACCCTATTTTAACCTTCTATTTTTGTCTGACTGACCCTTTTACATCCATGTGATCCAAAGTTTAAAAGGGCTAACATCTGTTCAAAGCTATGTTTCTTACTTATGGACCAACCCAGCAAAGCATTTAAGCATATAATTAACTGAGTAATTTAATTCACTTCAACTGGATTAGTCACATGCTTCAGATTAAGCATGTGCTTAAATGCTTTGCTGAATAGATGCCTATTTTTTCACAGGTGTACAGTATGTTTCTGCCACCAGTATTTAATTGCACCTAGAAAATGATTATAGATTTGCCACATACCACTCCACTGACAAACTCAGGTTTAATGCTAATTTTTTTTCTAGTTACATTTACTATATTAAATCTGATCCCCCTTTAAACCACATGCATAACTCCCATTAACTTTAATGGAATTTGTAAGTACATAAATTACTGTAGCTTGCACAATAAAACTGCATTGGTATTATTTCATGTAACACAGTATAATACAGCAAGGGCTACTTCAAGTGAAATTTTATTTTGTAGCTGGTAGATGATTTGCTGATTTTGAAAGTCTCTTCAGATGACAAATGTTTCTAAAATATTTTGAGATATTGAAGAACTCCAAGGCACCCAGAAGTGCAAGTATATTCTGGAATTAAATCATAAATGTGCCTACAACATGCATTCTCAACATAGTGCTCTAAGACAGACAAGTGGAATTTATTGCAAATAATTTTGCTTTTAACAAATATGACTTCTGGTCACTAAAATAAAAGTTCTCAAACACTGAGCAAACATTTATGTAGGAAGATTTAAAGTATGCTTAATAGTTGAAGAACATCAAGAAAACCTGAAACCTATGTATGTGTCTGAATATGTATTTACATATTCCTTCCCAGTGCCAACTATAAATGCTGCACAAAAACAAAACATGAACACATCTTCTGATCCTAAAAATTAACAAACTATTTCATTCACATTAAATATTCCCACAGATAACAGATGGTTTAACATGCCATTCCCCAGCTGAGTCAGCTAATGCATCTGTAATCATTTCTTGAAATGCAACGCTAGCTTTGGAAAACCTCTTGTTTTCAGTAAATGGGTTTTAATGTGAAGGCTACTCAGAGCAGCTGTTTCTGCTAAGTCTGGAAAACTATACCCAGTTTTTGCATAACCCAATGCACAACTTATGTCATTTAGGTTTTTGGCCCCCGATTCTCCAAGGGATAACATATTTTACATGAAACAATTGGCAGTAACGTTACAGAGCATGCGTGTCAGGACTTTGTTCTCATTTTATTTAATGACAAATTGTAAAGGTATTTGTACTTAGCATTCCACTTTATCTCAAGCACCCTGGCAATGTTTTTTTCCCAACACTCGTCTTTGTAAGAGGCAGTTTGTGTTTCACATGTTAAACTCCATTCTCCAAAAGGTTAATTTTGGTACTTTCTACTTTGTGTTTCTTTAGTGCCTCCCAGCTGAGGATTTCAAAAGGCTTTATACAAATTAATCAATTAAGCCTCAATGCCTGTGTGAAGCAAGTGGCTATATCACCATATTGCAAATGGAAAACAGAGAGGTTAAGGGATGTAATCATCATCAGAGAGAATGAGTCTGTGGCACAGCTGGGAATAGAATTCACTCAACTCCCAGTCCCCAGCAACTATAATCACTAGGGGCCATATCATGCCCTCCGTATTCACAAGTAGAGGTGACAGGGATACAACACATCCCACCCTGGAGGAGAGTGGAAAGAAACAGTGCTGCTGCACTGAGTTGTTCCCTACCTCCTATTGTGAGCCCATAGAAACCCTTATACTGGATACAGGCTGTGCTGCTAGAAAGGGGATGGAAGAAGTCAAGGGCATCATGTCCCTCAAACCCATCTACCCCAGGGGTGACTAGGTTTCAGCCCTGCAGGTTGAAATTCCCTTTCAGGGAGATCCCAGGGCAGTGAAGTATTTCTTAGCAGCATAGCTTGTGCAGGAGCTGTGCTTTCAGGGAACTGGAATAATGCGGTGGAGGGGGAGACAGACCAAGTATAGCAGCTCCATTTTGCCTTTGTGAATCCTCAAGGGAGACTTACGAGATGAAATCCCAACCAGCTCTGTGGAGATGGGTGGGGACACTCTTCCTCACAAAATAATTCTAATGGAAATAATCTGCCTAGGGAATGATCTAGCCCTAATTAAGCATCCTGCCTATTCTCTTATTTTCTTCTGAAGGCTTCTTTCCATAAATCTGAGAACCCAGCCACAACGACCTCCCAACATTTTTGGAAACAAAGATAAGTATGATGCTGCTTCTAAACAATACAATTTTCAAGAGCATGTATTATGTTCTCTCCGACCAGTCTCATACTCCATCGTTCTATAGCTACATACTGCAACACATGGCCTGCCTCTACATACACCACTGACACCAACTGGAATGTAGCCAATGATTTCTGTGGGAAAAGCATCAAGTCTTTAGACTGTAAACCATATGAAGCATAGCTTATTTCTTCTTATATACCTGCGGAGTGCCATGCACGTCAACAGTAATTATGAATATCACACAGATATTCATCCAGTACACACTGGACTGAAGCAACGTCCGCGAAAATGGTGTTTTGGTCACCAATATGTACCTTAACCAAGTTATTGATGTTACTGTGCAAATTTTGCTACTGGATTCTTAAATTTTTCATTTCCAAAATTTGAGTAAAAAAGAATCTTAAATTAAATGGAAAAAAATCCTTTAGACTAAATTATTTGTCTTAAAAAGTGAGTCAATAGCACCAACCAGAAAGAAGGGAGAAGAGAGAAATGACTTTTGCAAGATCTACTATTTATGTGCTCTGGTGTCTCCCAGCAGCTTAGTATGTTACAAATTCCAGAAGTGAGCATAATAAGTAATATTTGTTTATTGTATTGCAATAGTGCCTGGATAATCAATTATGGTTAGGAACTCATTGTACTGATGCTGTACAAACATGTTCTAAAAAACGATCCTGAAAAAGAAATACTGATTCCCAAAAATAGTCAGAACATCCTTAAGATAAACATAGAACCAATTATCAGCCAATTGGCTAATAATTAGGGGAAATGGCATTCGTTAACCCTTAATTTGTGGGGCAAAATTAATATACTGAAATGAACGACCTGCCCAGAATTTTGTATGTCCGGCGCGGTCTTCCTATTTCTATTCCTCAAAGTTATTTAAGAAATTCAATAATATTTTCAGAATGTTCCTTTGGGAGTGCAGATAAGAAACCTAGACTGGCTCTGAACAAAGAACAGCTCATCCTGTCTCTGGGAGGATACTGTTTTCCCAACTTGGACAATTATCATATCTCCCTTTTGTTAAGCCAGGCATCTTTATAGGTGTTGGATATGACCCTAGAGATCCCACCTTGGGCAAAGCCACTGAGAACTGATACACTCTTTCCCCTTTTCAGGTACTGTAGGATCAAATTATTATAGATTTGATGGTTCCAGAGGCCCCACAATAATGGCCGTGAGGCAAGCCTGGTCAAACTTGGCTAGGCAATTTTGTTCCAATCCAGTCTTCCCTGTAGTGGTGATCCTATGGAGCAATCCTATCCTTAAAATTGGTGGCAAAACCAGTGGTAGGATTTGATTTACAGAGGCATTATGACAGTGTCACACCTACTTGACAATTGTAAATTTAAACCATTTGTAGATCATCAGCAACAATTTGGCTTGCTCTGCTTCGGAGATTGGAAATATCTCCAGTTAATGCTTTTACCTATGCATGTATTTTGACCAGAATCATTGGGAACTCTAGAACTACTTATTTTGGAGGAAACTTCTTGATTTACTCAGCCAGTGGTATCCTTCTACAATTTTCTGACCCCAAAATCTCTGCCAAAGATTGATAATTTGTGAGTTGTTTAGAATAGAAATTTTGATGGACAACTATCTCCGACCCAAGGGAGTACAATTGTATCAAATGTTTAAAAAGTAACTTTAGACCTGAGGCGATGGCTTATTAATAAAAAAAATACTTGTTCAAACATATTGTTCCCCACATAGGCTATGTCACTTCTCCTCCCTTCCCTTTACTCTAGCCCTCTTTATTTATGCTGTATATTATGATGAATCTGCTATATTAGTCTATTAGCTGTATTTAGAAGAAATAATAAATATATATACTTTAAAAATCACATTTTTATCCTGAAAAACTTACTGGATAGGTAAGTAAAGACAATCTGTAAATAAAGAGTTTTTTAAAAAAGTAAACCCCTGTATTCCAAAATTGATGCATATCATCATTTCTGTTAGTCAAGCAGATGTGTGAGTTCTCACATTAGCTGATTTGCAGTCCTTTCATGTGCTTTTTATCTCTTAAAGTCAACACAACTTGCAGTCCTGAAGACATCTAAATCCAATTGTTGACTGCAGGTAAAACAGGATTTAACGTGTTTACTAATGTCAATATTAGTGGTTTTATGTTCTTTTAAATCTTTGATAGAGAATATGAATAGCTTCCTCAATTGTGGCATATTCTACATTCACGATACTAGGCATCTCCTTTGTGAAAAACTAAAAGAATATAAAACTAATACCATACATACTAAGCAAATTCAGTCTTCTTTTAGCTGCAATGAACAATTGGAACTGAATAACCTCAGATTGCTGCAATCTGCATCTTGTTTCAGACAGAGGACAAGAACTACTAAGAAGCACTGAAAATCAACAAGCATTGTGATGGGTATAACACACTGGAGAGTGAAGTGGACACTGTGCCATAGAGGGATGATGTTCAAGTCATCCAACTGAATGGTAATAAAAAGCATTATTCCTGGTTTTACCATGAAGTAGTAGAGAGGAGTCCTCACTGAGGTCCACGCTGGTTACTTGTTACCAGCTTGAGTGTAGCACATGTTTCATAATGGACATTTGCTTTCATCCCCCACTCTACATCCCTCCACTCCCCAAGTTTCTACAGTACAGCCATTTCATTTCTGTGTTTGCAGTTTTAGGAAAATGTGATCATAGAATGCATCTGTCCCTGGATCTGCAATGTAACACACACTGTATAGTATTTTGTATGAGACACACAGGATGTTTTCTGTTAACTTGGATGGTTCCACCTTTGCCTGCTTTCCAGAATGTGGTTGGTACTGTTGGCATGAGAATTTAGGCCGAAAGAGGAAGAACAACCTCCTGGTTAAGGCAAAGGACTAAAACTTGGGTGATCTGTGTTCAGTTACTGACCCTGACCCAGACTTCCTCAGTAACCCCCGGGTAATTTCTCAGTTCCTCGCCCTTTGTCTGTCTTGTCTAATTGGACTGTAAATTCTTCACACCAGGGATGCTTTGGTTCTGTGTGTATGTATAGTGCCTAGTACCAGGAGGCCCTGACCTCAGTCTCATATAATGGACTGAACTAGTGGTACCAAAGAGAAACACACAGTTCTGTCCTGCCTACTTATGGGCATATCATACAGCACTAGCAAGTGCAGCTGAAACTTGCACAAAACACAGTCCATGTGGCCGGTAAATGCAGATTAGAGAGAAGAGAATTGAATAGGAATTGTTCACCACCCCCAGAGAGGCTCTACTGCATGAACACCATGCAGCTGAGGCTTTTGCAGTTTGGGAGTATCATCTTACTAGGGATGGTGGGACCAAGACAGATGGTAATTGCTTTATGTGGCATCATCTCACCTCCCCCTCCAATGACCCCATGGAACCTCCCCTGAAAATTCCAGCAGGGGATTAATACAGACTGACTCATGCTCTACAGCTCCGGGGCAGGGTGTGTGTGAACAGGCAGTCAGCCAATGGCAGCAGGGAGTATCAGGGAAGAACAGACCCTCCAGGAAGATGCCCCAGGACCCACAGAGTTCCCCTCAATATGTAAACAGAGGGAGTTACCACGGGAAAAACAAAAGGCTGATAACAAGGAAAACACTGAGAGGGAATGGTTTTCTTTTCAATGTTATATACAGAGACACTAAAGTCTTACAATACAGTAACCAGAATTATAAGAGCCAAAATACAAACTGGAATGAAACACTATTGGCAGAAGTTTGTTTCCATAAGCGCTAGGAAGTAGACTTTCCCACAGATCCAAGCATTACACACCCCATCAGTTTTAAGACTATAATCCCTCCACTAGCACCTCCTGTGTGCAAGGAATATGAATCAGCTCTACTTACTCATTTCTCTCCAGACTGATGACTAGTCGTTTGCTTTCAGTTTGTATTAAAAACTTCAGCAGTGCTGGGTGGCTCTGAAAAATGAAAAAGATGACAACTAAGTTCAATGCTTACAATATTCTCTTAGGGACTGATGCTGCGATGTGCTAAGCACCCAAATCCCGCCGTATACAATGGCAACTCAGGGAACCTGGCACGATAGGGTCCTTGCTCCTACAAGGGAGAATGTAATGTTGAGAGAACATTAACTCTTTGCAATGCAACATCTCATAAGCAATATTTCTCTGTTAATACATAGAGAGAATGGCAGTATGGGCATCAGCAGGGTATCACGCTTGCTTCACAAAGACAGATGAAAGACTCTATACATGTTAAGCAATTATATCACTTGCACTCTTCCTGAGATCAGACTGTGGCAGGAACGTAGCTCTGATTTAGTTTGTAAGACAGAACCACAGCAGTACACTGCAAATCAGTTGGTTGGGGTCTTCTGGAATGTCCCCAAATACAATTTTGAAACAATCTTTTTCTTCTCCAAATACTGGTGTAACGACATCGTGCCACAAATGCCTCACAAATCTCTCACTCGCTGTTGTGTTTTTAAAATGAGCTGAATCAGCCTTAGGCTTTGTGGGGCAGTTTGCAATTAAGATGTTCATAGTCACATCTAGTTCCCTCCTCACCTGTAACCAAACCTGCGGCACTGAGACTGGGGAGTCAGCTATATGGCTCCAGTCGAAATACTCATGTACTTGAAGCTTGTGCTTAAGTACTTTGCTGAATCAGGGCCTAGTGTAGACCCCCTGGGTAGCACAGACCAATGACCATCATTGGAACTTTAGTGGGAAAGGCAGCACTGCTGAATTAATTTATTTTTCCCTGGGAATATTTGTAAATTGTAACAGGTATTTTTTATAAGCTTTCTATGAAACAAAACCAAACCCAAACAAAAACAAACTAAAAATACCCAACCTCTCCCTCCCAAGGTTTTTAATTTTAAAAAACCAACCACCGCTGCCGCCATTCCAGGCAGAGTGATCAGAAATAAAGACAACAGTAATCACAACAATCTCTGCAAAAACAGACAAACTTTTTGATCTCTCTAGATCATAGTTAGAGCAACACTGAGAATGCACAAATATTTAATAGGAGAACTTTGTATACCAGCTGTCATCTGGAGAATAGCGCCAAAAAAAAAAGTCTCACTCAGGATGTCTAGATTTTATTTCCAGCTCTGATACAATTTCTGTGAGATACTGGGCGAGATATTCAATTCTCTGTTCCCCAGTTTCCCAATAATAATTCTTCTCTATATTAAGGAGGTGTGAGGCTCCATTCATTAAATAAGGGATCTTTAGAGAGAAAGTTAAAGGCTTGAAACAAACTATTGTAAGAATCTAGGAGTGTGGAGGAGTGGGCATTAAAACACTACTGTCACGTTGCACTCTATATGATTTTAGGGAAATATGCTAATGAGTGTGACTATAATACAACTGGAATATACTTAATGCAAAAGGTATACTGTAAGATATCATTACAAAGATTATAATCTAGTGAGTGTGGTCATCCAATTTGTACAAATGTCTCATTCTTGTATCTGAAATATGACTCTGAGGTCATATTGTAATTATGCAAAGTATGGGCCATTAATGGTGGCTTGGAATCTTGATGGCTTCCATTACCCAGGACAATTGGTTATAAATTGCTCTGTTTACTTGTAAGTCTTCCTGTATACCTGTGTGCTGGCAAATGGGTAATGAAGTCTTACAGTGACATGTGATCATGTCACCTGAACTGGAATACATCTTTAACCTGGTGCTTTTCCACTTAGGAGGGTGGAAACTCAGAAAGGGATATAGGATTCCCACCTTGTGCAAAAGATATACAAGGAGATGGAACAGAACAAAGGGGGCTACAGCCATGAGAAATCCCCTAACTGCCACCTGAGCTGGAACAAGGACTGTACCATTGGAAAGGATTAGGCCCAGGCTAGAAAGAAGTCTAGTCTGTGAAAGAAGCTTATTGGAACATCTTTGAGGGTGAGATTTCATCTCTACTCAGTTTCCTACTATATTAGGCTTAGACTTGTGTGATTTATTTTATTTTTTGTGGTAATTTACTTTGTTCTGTTATTACCTGGAACCATTTAAAATCCTACATTTTATACTTCATAAAATCACTTTTTATTAATTGACCCGGAGCAAGTAATTAATACCTGGGGAAGCAAACAGCTCTGCAAATCTCTCTATCAGTGTTATAGAGGGCGAACAATTTATGAGTTTACCCTGTATAAGCTTTATACAGAGTAAAACAGATTTATTTGGGGTTTGGGTCCCATTGGGAACTGGGAGTCTGAGTGCTAGAGACAGGAGCACTTCTTAAACTGTTTCCAGTTAAGTCTGCAGCTTGTGGGGAACGTGGTTCAGAGCTGGGTCTGTGTTTGCAGCAGATTGGAGTGTCTAATTCAACAAGACAGGGTACTGAAGTCCCAAGCTGGCAGGGAAAACGGGCGAGGAGGCAGTCCCAAGGGGGTCTCTGTGACCCAACCTGTAAAAACGACTTTGTCTAATGAGCCAATAGCCATCCAATAATTCTTGAATACTGCACTTGAATGCATACACTTTACATGTGCAAAGTCAGTCCTAATACAAAGCCCACATTTATATTAAGGACCATGTGATCATCTCACTTGGGGAGAGCATTGCCTATTGGTCAGGGGGGTTTTGGTTGGGGAACCCAGGCCCTCCAACTACACTGGGCTCTGGTCCAGGGTCCTGTGAGGGAAACCAAAGGGACTGACACCCAGGAGCGCCTTAAGACTATCCTCCCTTGGCCACTTCCTACCACCCAGCTAATGTCCAAAGTTTACAGCCTGTAACAAGAAGGTGAGAAGGGAATCAGCTCATTGGCACCTCTTTGCAGCCGGTTGTGGCATGGCAGCTTTCTCCCTCTAGGAGTGGCCAGGTCTGTTCTAAGACTCTCCCCTTCCAGGGTAGTCCTTATACAAAACAAGGGAAACTAACTCAAACAGAGTCAGTATGCAAGAGAGGGAAATATCTTCCTCTTAGGGTATAACAGAAGCAGGTCCCCCCTTCCCTCAGCCTTTTCTTCAGAAGCTGCATGGTAGAGGTCCTTTCTCTTCCCCTGTCTGCCTGCAAGTGACCTGTTCTGCTCCCTTTCACCTCCTCCTCCAGTCTGTGCATCTCTTACAGGTGCAGTGGGGCACAGCTGGCTAAGCCCAGAGCAGTTCCTTAACCCCTTGTTGCCAAGTGTTGGGTTGATATATCCATCACAGACCATTTATGTCCACTTTGCACCTTAACAAATAAGCTTCATTGGATTGTTAGACAATACTTTCTTGTTTTGAAATTCTGGTTGTAGTTTAAGAGACTCAGTGGATCTCCTGTACATTTAATTTACTTTTGGAAAAACTATCTAAATTTAGGTCACCCAATCAGAGCTGAAACACTTGAATTTTAGTTATTTAGCATTTCACTGATTTATAGAGAAATGCTTCTGAATTTCTGATTTATGGACCAACGAGTCTGTACTACCTCAAATTGACTGAATGACAGCATGTCTTTGAAGTATGATTATTTAAGTGATTTAGAAAATCATAATCTGTTATTAAAATTGAAATCATTATGGCAAGATTGCTCTGTGTGTGTGTGTGTGCGCGCGCATGTGGGAGGTGGAGGCGGAATTGCAAATTCACTATATTAAAAACCTGGCAAAACTCCAGCTCTCTCAAACACACCATTAAGCATAGACTGGGCTTTTAAAGAGAGGTGATCAATTCCATCTTAAATCATTTGTTTCAAACGTCACTAGTGCAGATTCATGTGCAGCTTCCCCCCCCCCCATTGCAAAATGGGAACAATATTAAAATATTGTATCCTAGTGTACTTTGCACTAACTAGATCTCTCTACAACACTGGTTCCCAACCAGGAGTCTGGGGTCCCCTGGGGGCCGCAAGCAGGTTGCAGGGGGTCCTCCAAGCATGGGTTAGACTTGCTACAGCCCAAGGCAGAAAGCCAAAGTCCCGTCACACAGGACTGCAGCCTGGGACCCTGAGCCCCACCACCCAGGACCCGAGCAACTTAGCTTCACAGTGCCCCTATGGTGCGAGGTGTCCAGGGCAATTGCCCTCCTACCCCCTAACACTGGCCCTAGTTTTTATATGCAGAAAAAACAACTGTGGCACAGCTGGGCCGTGGAGCTTTTATAGCATGTCGGGCGGGGGGGGGGGGAGGATTCAAAAGAAAAAGGTTGAGCTTCCTTGCTCTACAATACCAAATAAATGCTTCTGACTTCAGCCTTGGCATTCACCAGACACATGGGAGTCATTTATTTGCATGAATATTTAGAGGTAATTTTGATTACCACTTTAATATTAGTGCACTGATTCCAAAGCCCAGGAGATATGCACACCATAGAATTTAAGAGGACAAAGCAGAATTAACTATAATGTTACACAGTAAAGAATTAAGATATTGCAGCAGCATAAT
Organism: Sternotherus odoratus; assembly: GCA_032164245.1. NCBI lineage: Eukaryota > Metazoa > Chordata > Testudines > Kinosternidae > Sternotherus > Sternotherus odoratus. The sequence continues at coordinate 88,903,527 of JAVMKO010000005.1, read as the reverse complement.
GGGTTCTCCTAGCCTTAAGGCCCTTTAGTTAATATGCAAATGACGGATATGTTTATTCATGAGTTCATAATAAAATGTCATTGACAGTCAATTAACATTACCAGGCTGTGATATAAAAATGATGCAGAGGTGAACGTACCATCAAAAGATGAGACTGTCACTCTTCAAAAGGTGCACAGGTAATTAAAAATAATATTTCATCCATAATATAATATTTCATCCTTCTCTAGCAGGGACAGGGTCATTCTGTCACTGTTAAAGAAGGATGGCCCAGTGGCTTGGGTTCTAACCTAGACCATAGAAGATCCAAGTGCTAGTCCCCGCTCCTCCATACACTCCCTGTGTCTCCTAAGTGACTTATGGCCTTGCTGCTGATCTGGAAAATAAATGGGGATAATAGCACTTCCCTATCTCACAGGGATGTTGAGAGGATAACTACACTGGAGATTGCGAGGTGCTCAGATGCTGTGATAACAGAGGCCATAGAAGCACCTTACACAGATATATTTCAAATGTGCAAGAGAATCAGGGATTATTCTGAAGAAGGTGGGTTTTAATGTATAAACCAATGAAACATGCTGAATGCTATTATTTCATAGGAAATTATGTTAATATTCCTCCAAACTGTTAGCGCATTTGTATTTGTATGTTTCTTGCAAAGCATCATAATTTCCACTTGGAGACAACTTTTTGAAAATGAGTTTCAAGATTCAATAGAAACCTCACTTGCGATAAACATTGATGTCAGTTAAATGGTTTATATTTTCTGCTTAGAATAACCAACAAAAAAATCCCACCACATCATTGTGGTATTTAGAAAGTGTTATGTACAATCTCTTTTAGAAAGAGCCAAAAAATGTTTGCAGTTATTTGTTGTAAGACACATACAAAAAACCGAGGGATATATCATTAATTTCCATGCTGGCACCACTTATTACAAGTGCAAGATACAAAATATTACAAAATATGAAACTAAAATTAAACTAAAATGCTTTTATTAAAACAACATCACTTACACGACAACAAAACACCATAGATTTGCCAAGTTTATAACCACTTTTCCAAGGAGCCTATTTCTTTCTGACTTATTCTCTTGAGATATCCCACTAGTCCACTGTTTTTTCCAGTGTGCAACTAGTACTCATATGAGACCAGAGAATGGTTTGTGTGTTAAGAAGCAGCCCTGACCCTAAAATGTTTAAAGTATTCTGTTGTTTTCCTCGCTTCTCTTCTAATTCAGAGAACCGAAATTCATTTAATTATGCACTCTCCCCTGACATAATTCTAAGGCACATACATCTGTTAGCTTGTACTTGAATTTTTAAAAAATGTGTGCAAAGTTACAGTCAACTGTTTTCTTTTGGTTTTTGGTGTTTGCCTTTCTCCTTAGGTTTGAATTAGGATTAGTGCAATTTATTTAGTAATCCGAGAAAAAAAATATTGAAACACTGAATAAACGGTACACAACCTGAATTAGACCTTCAGTTGAGGCCAAGCAGGAATTACTCTGACAAATCCCCTGAAAAATAGATAAAACAAATAATGGACAATTTAAATCATCTCTTGTGAATGAGATGCTAGGCTACTGTTTCCAGAAACAGACCAAAAGAGAAAAAAAGATGACATATCCAAGAGCCAACTGGCAGGGAAGAAGCCCTCTTGTTTCTTATAATAGAACTAGAATCATTATGCATGTCTACCTGACGAGTAGAGTAGGCAATGACTTTTAGATGTATTGCTCATCTGGAATACGAATGATTGAGAAATACAAGCGCAATATTGTGCCAAATGAAAATGTAAGTTGACTAGGAAACAATATTTGTTTCATTAAAAAAATCCTGGCTTCAAATATTCCATGTTCCTGATTGGCTAAAAGCAGCTGCAACTTGTGATGATATCCATCATTGGCTGGAACTGTTTTTGTAAACAACTGGTTCCTGGTCTGGACTTATTCCCTGGCACTGAAGCGGTCTTCAGGAGAGCTCTTCTGTGGTCATTCTGCACTTTAACTTTCCCCTTAGGATTTAAATTGAAAACTGCAGGCAGAAGAATTTTGAAGCAAAACAATTTATTAAATATTGTTTTTAGAAATCACTATTAAGTTAAGAAAGAATCACAGGAAAGCTCTTCAGACCTTATGTTGTGAGAAAGCTCACAGCTCAGGGTCAGAGCCAAGGGCTCTGACTTTCTGAATTTTGCTCTGAGTAACCACACAAGTGGTCTGATATTCATTTCCCTAGGTCATTTTCCAACAAGACATCTACTGGTATTTTGGTGTGTGAGACGGACTTAGACATCCTGTGTGAGACGGACTCCGACATTTAGGGTACACCTACACTGTAGCTGGGAGCGAGCCTCTAATCTGGGTAAACAGATATGAACTAGCATACTAAAAATAGCAGTCTAGACATTGAGGTTTAGGTTCTCAAGCCCACCTGGCTCCCTGCATCTGACCTTGAGTGGCTAGGCCAAGTCTCCCCAATGTCCACACTGCTCTTAGAAACCCACCTCCTTCCCTAGGTTTCAGCATCAAGCTGCAGCCTGAGACCCAAACTTCAAAGTAATATCTACAAAGTTATTTTTAGAGTCTGTCAACCCAGGTTAGGAGGCTTGCTTTGCAGACTCCCAAATGCTGTGGAGACATACCCGATAAGTACAGAAGTTAGCACAATGCACCCCCCATTTTGATTGGGACTTCTAGAATACAAATAATAAAAATAATGATTAGTATGTATATTTTTCTATATTCACTGGCACTTGTTTTTGTCTTATCCCTCAAACTGAACCCAGTGTTGGTTTGTTAACAACAGATCCTTAAACGCGTCCCTGTCTTGATGGACAGACTAACCAGCAAAGATGTTACTATAGCAATAGCCATACAATCATCTTCAGCTTTTATGTGTGAAAATATTAATGGAGTAGATTTATTCAGCATGTTTATGGCATCCATACTGGAAGTTTAATTACAAAGGGCATTGCACAGAGCATTTTTTTTTTTGCAAAGTAATCTATGAAAAAGTATTATTCATAGTTGGACTACACCTTGCTTTAGGCTGCAGATCCGGCATTTACTGTAATCATGCTGCAGTGCTGTTAGCTTTCCCCTTGATACTAGCTGTCAAGATCAGGATAGAAAACTTCTAAATAATGTTATATTACATCTGAAGGAAGAGGAAGCTGATGGAGTGGCCAGTCCTAAGTTATAGGATTCTGTATTTTTCTAACTATAAAAAGATTCAACTTTTTTATCTGATTAAGGTAAATTAGTTATGCTGGGACTACCCTATCTAAAAAAATGTTTTATTAGCATTTACATAATAGAAATAAAAGAAAGTCAATCAAAAGACTAGAGAAATAGCACAAAAACAACTTGAAAACTGAAATGTCTTCTATAAAATTTCAGATGTCAGTGCTAATAAATTTGGGAAGTCCAAATTTAAATTGTATAAAATGGCAAATCCCATAGTTGAGTGCACAAATCATCAGAGTATACAAAGCATATAGACACACACGTTTCTCTTGTATTCACCCTAGTGCCAATTTAATGACAATATGTGGTATATGGATATGATAATCAGGTGCCTGTGTCTAAAAAATGTCACTAGTAAACATGGATCCAAAATAGGCAAACTTTGCAACAACAAAAATGAGCTCATAGACCTTCACATTCAGTGATTAATTGAATAGGCTCTACTTCAGGGGAGGAGAAATCATCTTATAAGACCCAAGCACATGAAACTAGGTTTGGGGGGGATGTTTCAGCCTTGTGCAAAGCTTAGGTCAGACATACATATTACTAGATTTGCCCAGAGCAGCCTGAATGTGATTTCCCCACAGAATGCACCAAGCACACACAAATGTGGAAGATTAATCTCATTTATTTTGACAGAGTTGGCTAGAGCCAAGCAAGTCTGGTTGCTGTCATGTGCAATATTTGTAATACAGCAACAGGAGTTGGGGCAAAAGCAAAATAGCATGTGCTTAATGGAAGTTAAGAAATAAGAGGAGAGGGGAAGCAAAAATCTTAGGAAGATAAATAAACTAGAATAAAACTCTAAATGGAACCAATAATCTTCAGAACGAAACCAGATAGATATATCATTTAAATTTCAGTCAGCGATTAATTTCTTACTGGTGCATAAATCACTCAAGGACATATTTAGAAATCGGCTCTGCTTCTGTGATTTGCAGACACCTCTTTGGTTTTGTCATCATCTGTCTAACACTCATCTAATGTATGTTTAACTCAGAGTCTGCAGTTTTGAGATGAAAGTGTTTAGATCCCTAACCCATCACAAGAACCTGCCAATCACCCTAAGAGGTAATGAACACTTACTCCCCCTGCCCAGTTTGACGTTAGTGGAAATCAAGTGATGTTGTTCTTATTAGAATTAAGGTATTGGGCATTTACTTCAATAAGAGTTGGGGGCTTAACTTCATCAGGTCCTTTGAAAATACTAACCTAAAGTTCTGTGGGCCTGATTCAAAATGGAAAATTGCTGTGGACTCTGAATCAAATCTTATAGCTCTCATCCAGTAAAGCACTTAGACACCTGCTAAGTGCTTTGAAGAAAGCAGGTGCCTATGTGTTTGCTGATAGAGCCTATATGCCTAGAACAAGAATGTGCAACAATCCCCAAACATGACCCTACGAGAATGCCTACAACCTGACCTGTGGGAGTACCTCTACGGGTGAAGAACTAGTTCGGCATCTGTGCTATTCTCTGGAACTCTGCTGAGATTGCCAGTAACAGTGACTATTTGTGTCAACTTTAACATGGATACTCGTTGACTAGGAACTGGACTGAGACCCCCATTTCATTTCAACTCTGGCAAGTCACCAAATGGTAACTATTTTCAGCAAGTACTTACCAAGGTCACATTCTAATTGATAATCTGGTGGTCAAAGTAGAGTATTGTACAACAGGGTAGTTTCAGGGTAAGGGGGTAAGCACCGTGACACTGTTTACAAAACTTACACTGACCTGTAAAAGGTCAATGAACTGCTGTGAGCTCCATCAGCCGCAACTACACCTTGGGTGACCAGATGTCCCCATTTCATAGGGACAGTCCCTATTTTGGGGTCTTTTTCTTATATAGGCATCTATTACCCCTCCACCCTCTGTCCCGATTTTTTACACTTGCTATCTGGTCACCCTACATGGACGTCAGGCCTGAAGGACAGGGCTAAAAAGAGGGCACCTGCTTAGTTGGGAGCTGGCCGGGAAAGGGAGCAGACCAACAGCTCTAACTTGGAGAGAGAAGCCAGGTTGGGGCCAGGAACTGATCAAATTCCTGCTGGTCATTGCCTTCATGGAAGAAAGGAAGGCTCTGACATGGGACCCTGTATGTACCTGGACCTATCAGCTGTTAAGCAGGATTCAGCAGACTCAGGTCCAACGGAAGGGAAGTGCGGGGACAAACACAATGAGAAGGGCTGAGAATTAAGCCCACCTAGGACAAAGACTTCATTATTTTGAGTTTCATTTGGACCATGGTGCTGGACTCTGCTACCCCAGAAAGGGGTTGAATTTTTGTTGTGAGCAAGCTGGCAGGCAGACCCACAAATGACCAGAGGAGGCTAGAAACTCCATTTGAGAAATGGAGGTAGAGCAGCTGCAGTGTTTTGCTCCACTACAAAGAAGCATATAGGGAGTGGTGATGTAGTGGCAACTTAGTGGAGAATGTGAGCACTCGATAGATCCCTGGAATTAAGGGGATATTGGAACAAATACAGAAGAGCCAGCGACAGAAGGGAGATAACTAACAAGTATTTTCTGGTGTCCTTCCCCCCCCCCTTTTTTTGGAGAGTGGGATGTTATTTCTGAATTAAAAATAGAAGACATTCTATGCCTGATGGGTACAGCAGATGCAGTCCTGGCCCATCCACCTGTAAACTTCTAGAAAACCTGCAGGAGACACGGTTTGATGTTGAACAGCAATGGCAAAGGGCACAGCACCAGGAGCAGCTCCTAAAACAGCTGGAGAAATAGAATATAAGAAATCTGATTATCAGGAAAAGGTAGCTCAGGCAGGCCTGTAGCTGGATCACAAAGCTGGGTACAGAAGATGACACTGAGGCCTTCCTCTGCAGAGCTGCCTCAGCAGTGGGCCAGACCAAAAGAGCCTGTGGCGGGGCAGCTGCCCCACTCTTAAGCGGCAAATTTAGGCTGATTGGGGAAGCAGCCACAGGTGGGGCCACGCCCCAATAAGGCCGCAGCAGGCCTGATAAAAGGGCTGAGAGTCAGGAGCTGAGTCACTCTCTCCAGTCTGGAGGGAGAAGGACCTGACTGACTGAGACAGGGAACCTGAGGCAGAGCAGTGCTGTGGAAAGGCAAAAGGAACTGGGGAGTTCCAGCATGGCAACTCTGCAGGCTGCAGGCTTTGAGCAAGGCCTAAGACAAATACTGGGGGTGCAAAGGTGCAGCCCGGAGCTAGGCAGAAGCAGCAGATCCAACTCCCTCTTGCCAATGATGGGTGGTTTACAGACTGCAGTCTGCTCCAGTGAGCGGGGGCTAAATGCTGACTGGCAGTAGCCATAGACTGAGGCAAGGTGAGGAGAGGGTTGGGGGTTCCCCTAGGAGGGGAGACCCAGAGTGTGGTGGTAGTGCTGGGGGCAGAACCCCATGGCAAAGGGCACCGGGGTACGGGAGGGACATGGGGGCCAGTGGCAGGCAAGACACCGGCCTGCAGAGAGCACCTCAAGGAATATTTCTCTCATTAAAAACTTCTTTCTAACTAAAAGCATAGGAAAACAAACAAACAGGCAGAGTACACTCCATGCAAACACCTACAGAACCAAATGATATTTAATGCAGACAAAGAGAATAAATATTTAGATTTAGTTAATATTGTTTTGCAAGTTCCTCAGGGTAGGGAACACTGCTGTGTTTTGTAAAGTGCAATCCCTCTGGAAGTAAATAACTAATAGCTAAAGGCAGCACAGCTTTTTTGAACAGAATTAATGTTTTAAGGAAGCAGCTAGGAACCACAGTCCTTTAATGCTTTGACATGGTAAGTTCAATGTAGGAACCCAAAGAAATTCTTCACAACACTATAAAAAAAATCTTTCTTAGACATTAAAAAGACTTGCAATCTCAACCTTTATTTATGGGATAATAAATGTGCACAAACACGTACAGTAAAAAAGTTTTCAACCATTTTTTCCTTAGTTTCTGGAAAGGCATCATCATATCGAATCTAGGACTTTCTCCTCTCCTATTATTCTTAGGCAATTTGAAGTCAACAAACGTTCACAACTTTCCCTTTCCATTTCTGCTTCTCAAACTGTAAGTCTGCCATAGACACAGCTAAGGGCTGTTCACAAACTGTGAGCCACATTCTATCCCTCTGTTAGGTGATGTATGCAGTAGCATACTGGGCCCAAAGCAGTGAGGGTGAGGAGAGTAGCAGCTCTGGTGCCTTTCCTCTTGCTTTTCAGCCACCACAGTAGCCTTGCTGTGGAGTTGGGATTCCATGATTCAGGAGAGGAGAGAATGAGAGGAGCCAGGAAAGAGCTGCTGAATGCATCATATTTCACCTCAGATTTCCAACCAAAATTCTACTCATCAGCGGTCCCTCCATACATCTGCAATCCCAGCCTCCCAGGAATGTCCTGGAGTCTCCAGGAATTAAAGATTAATCTCTAATTAAAGAATATGTCATGTGATGAAACCTCCAGGAATACATCCAACCAAAACTGGCCACCATATCCCCAAGTGATAGGTTTCATTGTGGCCAGTTGGCTCCACATGGGTGAGGATCCAAAGGGTTTCACTGAAGATTTTCTTGCTCTTAGAATGTGTCCCAAGATCCATGTTTAGGTTTTAAGGGTGGAGCACCAGGCAAACTCTTATGTAGGCAGAGCAGGCAAATCCCCTACCTGGGAGGAAACTTCTGTCTGTCCCAGTGGGGTTCTCTCTCATGAAGTCAATGGAGCCATGACAATTTAAACCAGCTAAGGGTTTGGACTAAGGTTCTATGACCTCTGTGCAGGAAAACACATGAGGGAACCATGCCTATTCTGGGGAAAGCCTACTCACAGGTTTAACTACATCCTTTTTAAGAGGCATCCTTCTTAATCTTTTCAAAATAAATATTAACTACGTTTGGTTTCCACTCACATTGATTTTACACTGTTGTAACTCTACTGAGCTGCTGGTGTAAGAGAAGAATTAGGCCCAAAGGTAGCACTTGATGTATCTGGGATTGACTCTGGAACTCCATCTTGGCAAGAAGAGTAAGCACAGTCGGTGGGGGAGCGGCTGCGGTCGACTCGCCGCCATGGGGATGGTCAGGTAAGTCAACTTCAGATACTGCAACTTCAGCTATACTATTGGCATAGCTGAAGTTGCGTATCTTAGGTTGACCCCTACTCAGTGTAATCCAGTCTAAAGATTTAATTCAGCAGTCTAACTTTCATGATCATTCCATGAGGAACTATACTAAACCATATCAAAGTGCTTCTGGCCAAGCATACCGGAATCCACAGAAACTTCAAAAAGTTAACCTTTTTAACAGTCAAGTCTTTTATTTTTGTTGTTTGTTTATTAATATTCAACTGAGCAGAGATCTCAACCTCATTCCTAAAATGGCTATCCCATTAAGATAAAGCCTAAAAAAAAGGTAAATCAATACCCTATTTTCACAGCAAGGTTTGAGATTAAAAAAAAACATTCAGGGATATCTAAAAAGCAAGTTGTTGGAGTAAGACTAATGAAATATGAAAGAGGGACCCAGTCCTGCGAACACTTAGACTAATAACCATTATGATTAGGAGTAAGTGTTCACCTTCCATAGGGCAGGGCCCAATCCTATGATTTGCTGTAACAACACGAAACATCCTGTTAGAGATAAGGGAAATCCCACCTGTGTTCCTGCAATAAGTATAAACATAGCCCATTGTTCAGTGTGTGTACCAACTGTCCCTCTCTGTGCTTGAACTACGAGTCTGCTATAGCTTCCAGGGTTGCAGGGTTCTTTTCCCATCGATGACCAAGAAAGACATGTTATAGTTACCTTTACTACGGACCATTTAAAATAAATTATTTCTAGAATAAAGAGCTAGACTTTTACTTATTTTATGTCAAAACTTTAGGCTTCTGTAAACAGCGATAGATATTCCTCCACAATGTTCATTTGGTTGTAAAAACAGAAAAATGACAATAGTTTATGTGCTGCAGTGGAAATGAAGCCTCCCAAGGAGGATGATAAAGCTGCAATGGTTATCTCAAGATGCAAGTGAAATAACCCAATGTCATCTACAATATCATCTTTCATTTTAGTGTATTGCTTCCAAGTTCTTTTATTTCCTGATTGTTATGGTCCCAGTAGCCAGTGCTAAAGAGCACAAGCAACAGAGGACAGTAGTAAAATATAGTGCACTGTATTCATTTTCAATAGACACCTACTCTGAAGATGAATTGCATGAGAGTTTTATGAAGAAGACGACAATTCAGGTTTGCCAAAAGAGGGAAAAAATCATATACTTGTGACAGAGAAGGATGTGTCTGCACCAAATTGTGAACTCCATTTTGTTTTCTAACCTCCACTTAGTTCAATGTGCTGAACATACATACAACAGTCTATTGCGATATAGGGAAAGTGTTTGTCGCCCCATTGAAGGACCATCACTGAGAAGCCACCACAATGCAATGTAGGGCCATTTGTCCCTCAACTGCTGAGCAAACCCTATGGAACAATAGAGTTAACAAAGTCCTGTGGCACCTATGGAACAATGGATTTTATAAGAAGGGCAGCAGCATGGCTGATGGATATGCAGCTTCTCAGCCTGGGCACACGGAAAAAGGAGAGACTATACTGAAGGGGGAGGTTGAGTCTCTGAGCAGTGGGACAATCATTGCCACATGGAAGCTGGAAGTATAAGAGAGAGAGGCAGAGACAGAGAGAGCACACAGAAGTCACTGTGTCCATTCTGAATGCTGATAAACCCCAGCCTTGTGTGTAAGAGGTGAAATTAGCCACAGGGAGGGGCTTCTCAAGATTTTTATTTTCAAAGATCTGCAACTCTCAAATGCTCTGAAGTGTAAAGTGAATGTGGTTAAGACATTCTTTTGGTATGCTTGTGTTCCTTGTTTTCATGCCATGTTGTCCCCAAAAGAAATTAAACTAGAAGCCAGAGTGCCCACAGGTAGGTGGAATTCGGTGGGCGGGGGCAGGTATGTAAGCAACTGGGAGCCTCAGGAGGTCTGAGATGCTGGTTTGGGGGCCTAAGGGGCTGAACTGCAGAATCCCAAATCCCAAGGAAAGACACAGGCAAGAGGTTCTAGCCTGGGAGTGTGACATATAGACCTGTAACTGGGAATAGGCTGGTTAGAAGCACATGGAACCCAGCAGTCAGGTCTACTCACAACAGACTGGTGGCTGTATGGTGAGTGCCCTATGTCAGGAATCATGTGCTACCCTGATGCTTCACTAACCGATGATATTGAGATGAAACAGACTAGATTTTGTTATATGTAAACTTCAGAGTTATTATGGAGTATTCATACTGCATGTTTGACTCCCCCTGTTCACTTTGCTATCAAACAGACAAATGAAAACTACATCATTCTTGAAACACATTTTGCTCTGCTTATACAGTGCTTTCCATAAGCCTCTGCAGGGAAAACAAATGTGTTCTTTTATAGTGAACACTTAACAGAGCAGGCAGTGAGAAAGCAACAGCTTTCTATCTGGGTAGTCTTAGTTATTAAACAGAACTTGTTATAGAAAATCCTCCACAATCTGAGTATGGTAATGGGAACAAGCAGCTGATGATAACACCAATATAAAATCTAGGCAAACTTCTTTGATAAACTCTCTCATATAAAGATTCACATTTAGTAGATGATCCATCATGCATAGTGTTAAAAGTAAAGTTCATTTCCCTTCCTCTAGTGACAGAGTATACTATGATCCATTTTTAATTCTGCCTTCTGTACAAAGAAGGATCACCATACTGTAAAAATGAACACAGTAAATCAAATTCAGACACTGACTAGGTAAGTCACGGGCTATGCGCAGCAGCTTCTAACACCATGCTAATTGCATTCACCACACATCTTGCAATATATTTTCCCAACACCCAAATCCTTTAGCACACTCCACTGTCCCGAGAGCCCCACATCTCCAGGTCTCCAGAGCACTTCCCCAAACCTATAACTGAATAATGAACCTGACAATAACGGCAGCATCCTACAAGTGTCTCCTCTCCACCCCTTTGAAGGTTGCTCATTATTGCATACATTTATAAGGCACCCATCCCTTTAGCATCTGGGCAGGGGGAGAGAAAAGGTTTAAAATGAAAATTACACTCCTTGAAGGTTCACATTTATAAGAATTAAACAACTTCTTGATTATTTCTCAAAGTGCTGAGTTCTTGTCCGCCTGTCCTGAGAGAGGTGTACCTGTGTTCCTGGCCATACAACTCATATGCTGTGTTGCTAGAGGGAGAAGAAGAAACCACAAACAGATGGGATATAGCAGAGCATCAAAATAAATTAGTTGCTATCGGGCTCTGGCAGTATTGGGGAATTGGTTTGGGAGAAGGTGGATGTCCATGGGTGAATATGTGGGGGAAATTGGAGGGTTGGGATCAGTAGACTGTGAAGTCAACTCTGAAATCTGTCTACCTATCATCGGCCCCCTGATCTTCACACTCTCCTGTCTCAGCATGGCAGTTTCCCCACTGAAGGAGGGAAAACCAAAGTGGTTGGAAAGAACTACTCCTGGGGGAATTCTGCACCATCGCCCGTGTGCAGGATTCATGTCACCTGCAGATTTCTTTGATTTTCTACAGAAAAATTACTTTCTGACAGGGAAGCAAAGGGAAGCTGCAAGAGCAGTCACACATCACTCCTGCCTACACCCTGATTGTCCCACACAGAATTCTCTCACCCTACACTGAGCCCCTCCACACTTGGCTCCTGCCTAATTGAGCTGCCTACCCCACACCTGGTGAGCCTGGCATAGAGGGGCGGGGCTCCAAGGTGTTTCTGTGGCAGGCCCAGGCCTTGCGCTGTGTCAGGGTCGGGTGCAGCCTCACCTCTGAGTCCAAGTCTTGGGGGTGGGAGATTCGGGGGCTGCAGGGTGATCTCCCATCTTCAGCAAGCCAGTGGCCTATGCTCCCCACTGCCATGCTGGAGCCACAGCATTTATTTATTGACAAATCAAACTTGCAGATTTTTAAAATATGGAATTTTTAACTTTTTGGCACAGAATTTAATTTTTTTGGTGCAGAATGCCCTCAGGGGTAAGGAATGAAGTCAGAAAAACAGAACACACATTTTGTTAAAAATGATCAATCGGCTCTAGCTGCTAATTAGTGGTGCTATGGTGATTACTGCAGCAGTGATCGGGAGATCTGGACATATGTCTGTTAGGAACTGAACAGAAACCCTCTGCTCATTTCACTGAAGTAAAAGAGCACTGAAGATCCACACAGAATGCTTCAAAAGACCACTGAAGTAGGATTTCAGATACTTTGTTGTCTCTCCCACCAACACAAAATCTAGCCAGGCTCAGTAGCCTATATGAAATATACACATATCTCCTTCAAGCCACATTTCATGCTCTCCAGACATCAGTCTCTAAATTAGGTCCTTTCATATTCCTCAAAACATACGGTTCCTAATTAGGAAGGAGTTTCAATCTTGCCATTTGCATTAATTATTGTAGCTAATCTCTTTATATAATAATATAATGGGTTATCTATTGTTGTATTTAATTCATATGTAATCAATGTGTGATGAACAGATTTAAGTGGTAGGTATAAGTGTAGGAATATGTAGTATACTGTTATGGGGGTATAGGATTGATAATGATATATTATTGGTAAGGGATATAAGTAAGGCTGTAAAGCAAGCTTGAGGCCTGTCAAATTTCAGCTGACCCATATCAGGCGTTATGTCAATTGCTTTAAGGTCTGAGTAGTTGACCCAGGGGTAACTCTGTACTGCAAAGTTGCAAGATTATTATAAAAGACGTATTAATGGGTGATGTTTGGGAAAAGATGCTACAATGTGCCTGTCACTACTGCAAGATGCCCAATTATAACAACAAGGAAATCCTGCAATCCTTACCATGGAAACTTATAGACATAAATGTTAACAAAGATATGGGAACAAAGAAGATAGCCAATGAGAAGCGGGGCACCCCAATATTTGTGGGAAGTCCAGAAAATGGGTTTCAACCCTCATGCCAATGCATAACTGTTATGGGCATGGGTGTACCAGAATAGGGAGGAAGAATCCATCAGGATACCCTCCACAAATGATCACCAGTGGAGCCATGCCAAAGGTACCATAGAGATTGGTGTATAAAAACTTTGATGTTAGACAGTTTATGGTTTATTTTTCTCTGTGTATGCCTCAGCAGTTGAGGCTTTGTTCACCTGATTAATAAAATGGTTAATAAAAGGACAATTAACACCTTGTTAACATTTGTTGTGGTCAGTGCTCTCATTCCTCATGGGCTCCTAGAGTCTCCAAACCTAATGATACTTCCAATAGTGGTTCTCACCTTGATAATTCTGACACCATAGCCCTGAGGGGATGTGAACCTTTGGCTCAGGTCACTGTGGTTTAAGATACCATTGGTAATACCAACCATTAATATTATAAAAGTTACTCATTTGATTTCCAGATTTTGGGGTCTAAGTAGTATAGCAAAGAACTAACTGGAATTTGTTCTAGACATCAAAATATATTGTGAGCTTCAAACTCAAGAGAAATTTAAGAACTCTCATATACCCAAATAGATGCACTTAATATCTTGACTACACTTGACAGTTCAACAGTCTCTGGGGCAGCAATAACATGCAGTTTGCGTCTCTAAATGAACTCTCAAGGTTGCCCAGATGAATCCTTAAATTGCCTAATTATTTGGCTTAATTTTCATGTTGCTCTCTGCTTTTGGATCCTCTACACTCCAGACTAGTCACTGTTTCACTACACAAGTTGTGTGCCAAAAATCCCTTAATTCAGACTTCATGCTCTTTAAACATCCCTCTATAATATGTGGCTCAAATTAAATCTTCTTTGTTAATTTGTTATTACAATCACAGATGTGCTTCTGGATTAATGTTCCCTTTTGCGTGAGAAATAATGGAATACGAGCCAGAAGAGAAGAGTCAGTATCTAATTTCTCTTCCTTTAAACTGCAATTTGTCTTTGATAATCTTTTGAAGATGATAAATGAGTTACTACAAAAAAAGATAACGTATTTTTTATAAACTAATGGAAGAGGAGATTTCACCTCTCCTCTCAGATTACTCAGAATACTTCAAGGAACTTTCCAAAGCTCCATTCCTAAAACCAATGAATCATTTTTATATCCTGGACTGTGCTCTACTGGAAATAAAAGATCTATAGCTTTTCTAGGAAAATGAATGACTATACCAATCCATGAACTGTATTCCCACATTTTTCTGAGAAATTAGAAGTACATCTTCATTCTTGTACAAAATGAATCACCGACACTTAACTAGTCTAGAAAGCTCAGAAACTGTTGTCCAAAAAAGCATTCCGAAGGATAAAAGGACACAGTCTAGATTCTTTGAGTAGAGAATCAAGGAAGAATTATGGCCTTCCAATATGCTTTCACAAAAGATCTGGATGTACACTTTGGTAACATTCTGTATTTACTTTCTTTTGACAGCTTGTGGATCTTCCAGTCATTAATAACTTTATGAGCTGGGCAAAACCCTGTTATAGGTCTACTTAAAAGCTTGCTGAAATTGATGGATGAGAATTAAGAATAAATTATTCACAAGCCCCCACCAAAGACCAAAGGGCTACGTGAATCCGACCAGGAGATTTCTGTATGTGCATGGGGGAGAAGGGATTGTGTTGTATATAAAAAGACAGACCACAGAGGACCAGGGAGACACACAGACAGCCTGAAGGAGCAGCTGAAAGGATGGCATATGACCCTGGAAGAAACCTGGGGAAAGGTTTATGGGTCAAAGATGCAGGCTGATAAGAGTGCTCTTGGTGCTCTGAGCAAAAGAAGTTGTTTCCTGCTATTTGATCCCTTCTCTCTTCAGACACATAGCACTTTGTAGACTCTTCATAAATAAACCAAACTGCATTGAATTTTTGGCTAGCCAAATAGGTCAAAAAAGGGATAACATATACAGATATGATCTATGAGGCGATCAGCTTATGTAGCAGAGTGATACATAAATATTTTTGCTGTAGAGAAGTCCCCAACATATTTTAAATTGATAAATGAGCTAGTAAAAGAGAATCTGAGCATTCTTTTCATTATCAATTCATTTCTACCCCACGGAAGGGACGCCACTTTATTAGGCCACATCTAAACTACAAACTTACATTGGTATAACTACATCACTCAGGAGTGTGAAAAATTCACATCCCCGATCAATGCAACTATGCTGACCTAACCCCTAGTGTAGACTGCGCTGTGTTGATAGAATAATAGAATATTAGGCAGGAAGAGACCTCAGGAGGTTATCTAGTCCAAACCCTGCTCAAAACAGGACCAACACCAACTAAATCATCCCAGCCAAGGCTTTGACAAGCTGGGCCTTAAATACCTCTAAGGAACGAGATTCCACTCCCTCTTTAGATAACCCATTCCAATGCTTCACGAACGTCCTGGTGAAACAGTGTTTCCTAATATCCAACCTAGACTGCCCCCAATGCAACTTGAGACCACTGCTTCTTGTTCTGATTGGAGGGCTTCTCCTGTCAACATAGCTACCGCCTCTTGATGGGAAGCTCTCCCATTGGCATAGTAGCATCTTCACTGAAGCGCTGCAGCTGCACTGGTGTACAATGGTTGTACAATATGAGTACATCAGAAAGTGTTACAGTGCAATAAATATCTTTCTAACAAGCTTTTTAAAAGAGGTTACTTTTAAAAAAAATTCAACGTAGACCACAAAGCTCAAAGACAAAACCTACAAAATAGTAATTTCTAGGACAAGTTCTCTCACATGACATAGCAGAAAAGTTTGTGCATTAAAAAAAGAATAAGCCCTTTTATTACGATTGCACAAATTAATATATTGTAGATCAGCAAAGAGCCCTTCATGCTAAACCAACTAGAAATATCACATCCTTCCTCCATTTGCAGGGCATGAGGGAAAATAACCAACAAGGAGGGAACATATAATCAATTATCAGAGCTGGCTTCAGTGTCATTGCTGAAAATTTTTAGCCCCTTAGAGAAAAAACAAAAATCAATACACTACAGCTGCCTGAGATAACAGAAGGAAAAATATCTCAAAAGTCATTTGCAACCATACTATAAAAGTTCAGTCACCTTCCTATAGCTCTACCCCAGGATGTAAACAAATTAAATACGTTTCTTGTTTGTTAAACTGTGCAGAGAACAAAAAAGGAAATACTGCAGGAGGCTCATGAAGCACTTTAATTACCTGACCTCAGTTCCAGAGAGTAGAATGAATGAGACTATTTTTCAGATAAATCTGTGGATGCTGGGTCTTGTACCCAACAGAATTGTGGGAAGATACAATCATTTAAACACCTGAAATCAATCATGGGCTTATAGAAGATGAAGAGCGAATGGAATAACTCACCATAAATACTGGTTTCATTTTCCTTTCTCCAAGATGCACATTTACTCTGGGATGCACAGGGAGGAGAAATTCACCTTTCCTCAAAAGCTTCATGGACAATAATCTATATTCATTGAAGTTTCATGTGATACTTTTGTGGGGTGATGGTATAAACAATTTTTGATTTACATTATAAACAGAACAGATATTAAGAGCATGAGCCACAACAGTTGAAGGGGCAGGAAGACAAAGGTGACTTTAAGCTACCTTTGCATCTCCCCCAGTACCAGTGCAGGCCATCTGGTAAACCCAGTCTTCGGAAAGCAACGTGTCCTAGTTGAGCACTGAGTCTTCCTGGCTCTGCCCTTGGCCTACTCAGTGTCACTGGGCAAAATGACTTCTGTTCTCTGTGTTTCCCTATCTGTAAAAAGGGGATAATGATACTGACCTTCTTTATAACATGCTTGAAAGAAACATGAAAGAAAGTGCTACACAAGAACTGGGCTGCTCTAAATTATGCTCTGGAATTGCCTCCTAGGGATTTCTTTTGCTAGCTAGGAATTACTAAAGTTCAGCACACTGACCATGTCCCATCTGGCCTACCTCCATACCCAAAAGGTGGGTGGAGCAGCATAGAACTGAATCAGAGAGGTAGCCGTGTGCATAGAACTGTCTATGTATGCTTTTTGCCACCAGAGTATTCCTTTATGATAGGAGAATAACCAACTCCCACTTCAGGACAGCTTTAAATCCCCTTTGTGCCAACCTAACTTGAGTTAAAGAGTTGGCCCTAAATTAAATTTTATGGATGTTTCCATTTTCTCATAGCTCATTCCTACTTACTTGTACATCAACCCCATCTTTTGTGTCTGATAGACAGAAGTAACACCAGACACTAGTATACCAGTACAGGTCTACAAAAAGGTTAAGATTATCAGAGACATATAGGACTATTTTATGTATCATTTTGTTTAAACTAATGTATTAGCTTTTTCACAGTTAAAATATCATGACTTAACCATTGCCTATCTTCTCAATCAGAAAATTCTAGATTACATATTTAAAGGACGGAGACTCTTTTACATATTAAAACCAAATGGAAAATGACACCATATTTGAAAAAAAAAAATCTCCAAAGATTAGACTTTGATGGCATCCATCTGCAAGGAATAGGCCCTCAGAAGTAAGGATTATATACCAGTGAAGTATCCAGCTGTTTATACTAGCTGCACCTACTATATTGAATGCTGCTTATTTTCCATCAGCAATGGGCCTGCAATCTGTTCAAGGGGAAATCCCCACTATTTGAAGTGTTCTCTTCCCTGCCTGTTTTAGAAACCTCATTAGAACAATCTGGAATTATAAACTGAGTAGCCCTCAGTAAAAATAAAAGAGAAATGGAATAGGTAGAAAACCAAACACACACACCACAACATTTTCCAGTTTAACACTAGGAAAAGTTGGCAGCCCCCTTTACACATTACACTGAAGAAACAAGACAGTGTGTAGTGACAATTTGCTGAACATCTGACAAATTTTAGTAAGAGGACCACCAACTCCACCTCAGTCACAAAGTATTTCAGTATTCTACAGTGTGCTGCCTGTATCAGAGGTACCAATGCTGAAATGTAGTGAGCACATGCTGCAAAAAAAATTAAAAGGCCCTGAAAGCAAATTCGGTTGGAACACCTCTCTGTGTGAGCATTTCACATCAAATTAAAATAGAAAATGCTCTCACATTTCAGCTCATTGCTAAATGAAAATAAAATAGTTCAGGGACATAGCCTGTGTGATTTACCAGAAGGCCTTTATAGCCCAAATGTCCCAGAATGTGTTTTGAATTACCCCTTGCTCATTGTAAACAGTCAAATTGTCATTTTAGGATTTTGTGTATTTTTGTTGCACAGCAGTTAAACCCTCTTGCTCACCCTCCACCCCCAACCTTCCTGAAGAGATTTCAGAGCTTTGATGGTTCTCGTAATACGTGACACAAATACTGCTCTGTCGCTGCCATCCTACATGGCTTATGGTCATTTTACTCCTAGAGAAGCCACAAAATACTTCTGGTGAACAGTGATGATTTTTGTGTAACAATTTCTCTAAAATCAGAATGGAGTTACAAAGCAGATTTCAGTTGCTTGCATTAGATTAATCTGTGCACATAATTTGTGTTCACCACACTGCATAATGTCTAGTTTAAGAAGGGAGACGGAGGAAAATGGTGTAGGAACATATAATGTGGGAACTGGTGACAATAACATATGGAAGTAAGAGACTGTTCATATCCTGTCTATGTGGGTTTAGGAAATGAGAGGTGCCTTTACACTGCTGTATGTTTTTTGAACCCCCATGGCCCAGGAGCTGTGATTTCCTCATGCTGCTCCATTACTCTGAAAAACATCAGGATAAGGAAATGACAAAGAACTGAAGGCTTCCCAATAAAAAAGCATCACAACTCACAGCAAACCAGGTGGGCAGACACCAAAACATGTCACCAAGGTAACATGGGGTAAACAAGATGCCAAAACTGCAGCAGCAGGCTCATACCCAGTCATAAAACTGCACGCCAGCAGGGACTGGTCTAAATGCTAGCATGCTATTTATATGGTGCAGTGCCCTGTGGCAAGACTGGCAAGCTGCTTTGTAGTATCTGAAGACTCTAGCGATAATAGCTTGAGTGCCCAGCAAAATCAGAATCTACCTCTTTTTAACACAGCCCAGGATGCAGAAACCTCACTCTAACAAATCTCTAAACACCATTCCCAGCATACCCCATTTGAGGCATATTGACTTCCCCTTCTCCCCTTGTTTCCCTAAGAGTGGACCCTCCTAACTGGCATAGCACAGCAGTCTGAGAGAGACACCAGAACAGGTTTACACTGAGTCTTGGGCCTTGTAGGCGAGAAGGGGGCTCAACTGAAGCATTCGGCAGGGGAGGCCATATCAACGGGTATTGGGCTGTGCCCCTGCCTATACTATAGCTTTCCAATTAACGTTCTCCATGATACATAAGAACTGTCTAGAAAACAGTGTTCCATAATTTAATAGTAAACTACCTGCATGCAACACAATGCACACAGCACACACCAAATTCTTCAGACATACAAGTTAACACATCCCTACACCACACAGTTTTCCCAGTCCTTGCAAAACATACCTCATTTCCCAACCTTGAAGAGTATTTTTATTTCCCCAGAACTGTAACATGTTCCTGGCCACCTCAATCTTCAAAACACAAAAAATAATAATACAGTTTCATAATACTTTTAATCTTAAAAGCCCTTTACAAACATTAATCTGCACATAACTCCATGGAAGCAAATAAATGAAATCCCAGTTGGAAAATTGGAGGCAAAGATATTATGGGGAAAAATTTCAACACAGATGGGAGTTAGGTGCCCAATTTCAACATCAATGGAATCTGGGTACCCAATTGCCATCTGTGCCTTTGAAAATCTCCTTCTGTGACTTATCCAAATCCACAGCTCTTTAACAAAGGACCACACTCATTTCTAAAATCCAGATATCTAATGCAGAAAATTACATGTTAAAGTATTTTACCCTTTCCTTTTCTTAAGCTGCCCTTCATAGGTTTGATCCTTTGGAGGGTAGGAGGGGAGCAGTCTTTTATGGACAGCTTTCACAATCAGGACCTAAACCATTCCAGCAATAAACTCTCAAGCGTGCATTTTGCTCAATATCAACACATCTTGGCTTCACAGCTTACATGTCCTTGTTGCTTTTATTGGTTAAAATTAACTGGGGAAATGAAGGTCAATATGGTGTAACATTAATATCTTTATATTGTATCATTATACTTCTTACAATTCATTATGTTAAAAAGCATGTACATTTATAAAGGAGGATCCCAGGGATCCAGGAGCTGCTCTGATACAGTATTTGTATGCATTAGCAAGAGAAAAACTCAAATGCCATCTTAGAACCAACAACAACAAAAAACACATTACGCTACCATTCTGAGTCCTTTCATTGCCTCACCAATAACTTGCCCTGTGTAAATCCTTGTCACAAACTCTCTGAACTACCCTTTCCGTTCCTGTCCCCATGGGACTTGATAAAATACAGCCTGGTTATTCAGGTTTTGTACTGAAAACAGAAGTTTGCTCAAAGTAAACAGAAAACAGGGAGCTGCATGAGTGAGACCAGAGAATAACTATCCCAGAAAAATAATTTGAGGAACATACTTTCTCTGGTTTTCTTCTAATTTTCAGGAAAATATGAATCTCTGAAACTCACCCAAATATCCCAAATTAAGTATAACTGAAATATTTTATTTCCCTTGAAAGGATGCATCCCTACTACTTAGTTATATTCTACATTTCCACTGCTGATGTCCTCCCCTATATTCCAGCAGCTACAGCACTAGGACTCTGAAGTCACAACCTCTTGGCAATAAATGGTTGAAGTCCACTTTGCCCTGACTGCAAAAGTTTTCTTTGCAAACTAATCAATATAATAGGCTGGTTTGACTAGAATTTGATGGGCTGTTTTAGAGTCAGAGGACATGGACAGTTGTTACAGTCATGATTTCAGTGAAAAACAAACATTTCTTGTGTTTCAGAAATTTGTTTAACTTCAAAAAGTACATTTACACAGCTTCTGGACATTTATTTTAGAGAAAAATATCTTTAAAGCTTCTCCAACTTATTTCTATCTGCCAACTTTCCTTGCCAACTCTTCCTTGGTAATGTCCATAAATGCCAAAAAAAAAAAAAAAAAAAAAAGAACTGTTTTATACAATGTTTCTGTATGTTGTAACCAATAAAACAGTATTTGGTTATATTTGATTTAAAGTACACCACTTCTGTCCTCTCTAACCAAAAATGTATATGGCTGCATCAATGTAAGTAGAAGATGCAGTATTAGAAACCAGAATATAATTGTGTGGAACTCAAAGGAGGATAGAATTATGCTGCTCCAATTACTGGCTTTTCCTGTGACAGATTGATTTCCAGAAACTCCTTTCCAGTTTGAAAAAGGTAGAGGCAATGAAAAACAACCCCTTTTAGCAGGATATGTTGCTAAGCTATTTCGGGTTGATAAATGTAAGAACTTTTGTCATTCTTATTTGTCAAACTTTGAAGAGATGCTCAATATTATTTATTAGATGCAATGTGCACTTACTGCTACAGTACACAGAGAAAGATGATGGGACAGATTCCTCAGCTGAAGTTAGTTAACTTAATTGACTTCAATGGAGCTATGCCAATTTGCACCAGTTTAGAAAATGGTCTGTGTTGCTGGCTGCATAAGACCTTGCGATCCCACACAGATTTACAAGAAAAAGAATTGTTCAACTTTGGTTAATGAGGTTAGGCACCTACATAAAAGGCTGATCTTGTACCCATGAAATCAGTGGCCATTTTGCCATTGCCTTAAAGGAGTACAGGATCAAGCCCTTTAAGGATTTGTCTATACAGCAATTAAAAACCCGTGGCTGGCCAGTGCCAGCTGACTCGGGGGCTTAGGATACAGGGCTGTTTATCTACAGCAGGGTTTCTCAAACTATTGAGAAGCACGACCCCTTTTTAGTTTTTCCCTCGGCGTGGCGGACCCTTGTATGTCCGCCGAAAAGCCACTGAATAAATTAACTTCGCGTTAATAATAGCTGCCGGAATGCGGAAGCGATCGCCGCAGTGGCTTTTCGGTGGCAGAAGCAGCTCGCGACCCCTCGGGAGGCGATTTGAGTACACCACGGTTTGAGAATCCCGGATCTACAGCATAGACATCCGAACATGGCCTGGAATTCAGGCTCTACGACCCTGAAAGGTAAGAATCCCAGAGCTTAGCCTGCAGCCCAAGATGGAACATCTACAATGTAATTAAACAGCCCTGCAGAACGAGCCCAAGTCAGGTGGCACAAGTCAGCCATGGGTTTCTAAATGCCCTTTTGAGGTACTGTATACTTGTTACAAGTGGGCCTACAACTTTACCCTAGTTGTGAGCTCAACTGGGGGAAAGTAGATAAAAGTTTACAAAAAGTTCCAGTCAAATATGAAGATAAATGTTGCTGGGAAAAGATGTAAAAAGGGACTGAATTAGTCCAAACAAAAGTGCCTACTGATATAACTCAGGGACTATGTTAAGATCATGCCTGCTGAATAAGAGAATTGTGGGACCAGAATTCAGTGAACCAGAATTGGTGCATTGACTATTAGGCCTAATTGGTGGACCAAATAATAAGAGGGCAGGCTATTCCACACATTACCCCTTTCTCGGGTCCTTAAAATAAAGGATTTTGGGGGGAAATTAGGAAAGAAGAGGATACTGGTTGACTGAAAAATGAAAGAATGAGAAGGAGCAAGCTTTACTACCATGATGCCCACCCCCATCATCTTCGAGAGCCCTGGGATCTACTGTGACACCACTGGGCCTTTGTCATTCTAATCATGAGAGATGTGCTGACCACACTAAGCCAAAGAGAAGGACCCAGATGGCACTATCACCTCCACCAGCTCCAGCCAAATCCTGAACACCATCTGGGAAGTTGGGCTTTGTCCTCCCACTCCTTCCACCCTTGTGTTCCAAACTTACTTCTTCTCTTTCCTATGCCTCTCCTTTTTCCTTCTGTCTAATGGGAGTCTAGGCTTAGCAAACTGAATTTTCTGCAACACGTCTGTGAGCCAGTGACCAGAAAACACAGCTAAAAGCAATACCCTAAAACAGCCCAGTGCTGATATAAAAGTTTGGAGCAGTTGTTAAAACAATGAGCTGTTTGTGTTTTTCCAGGTGTCAGACTGCAAGTGAAAGTCAACATGCAACAGAGACAGAAGTTGCATTTTCTATCTTTGCTGTTCTCTTCTTTCCCCTTTTGTGTGCACGTCTTGTTTTGTCCTCTACGTAACAGGATTGGACTTTAACAGCAGCTCCGGTCCATCTTAATGAATATTTTTCCCCCACCCCAAAAGAATAGTTATTACCATTTTTAATACAATCTAAAAGAGTGTAAAATCAGTGGGGTGGGGGTGTTCCTTTTAAAAACCTCTGTCCCGTTAGTGAGGAAGGAGACACGGGATGTTGTTAAAATGAAAGCTTTACTTAACAGTTTACATTTCAAATGCTTTAACCTTTTCCCCTTCTGTTCTGTATCTTCAATAAAAGGTTAAAAGGATTTTAATGGTGTGTTTGCCATGGTACTAAGCAGAGGCTCAGGTCTCTATACCAACCCCAAACCTTGTTTAAAACTGTTTAATGTTGGGCAATGACAGGGTCATGTTAATACCTTTGTCTCTTTGGGCCCATATATTCCATCTAATTAAAATTAACCACCCACAGCTCTCATGAACATCAAGAAATATGGGGGAAGGTGCCTAACTTTAACCCCTGTTTGAAAATACTGCTAATAATAGACTGGTTGGCCTAATCCCATCTCAAAGTGGTGAAGGGTATATTTTAATTTAATTAATATCAGCAACAGGATTATAGTTAGCACCACCAAATAGCAATGTTACGAGCATCTGTCTGGAAGTGAACCTCTGTAAAATTGAGTCTGACATATCTTCTCTAACATTTTACTCACTGGCAAAAGCAAAACACGTGTACATATAAATATCATAATCATACATGGTCCTAGACTTGGGATTTTGCTTAGTAAATGGATATTTGTAGTGCCCTGGCCCACAGCAGACGTATCCTAAAACAAGAATATAAACAACCATCGGCAATATTAGATTGAATGGAAGTTATCTACTCATATCTGGAGAACCTTCACCACTGGCTTTATCTGAAACTTGAGGAGGGGAATAGGTTGGGAATTTAAAGTAGAATGGATATATTTTTTTGCTCCAGGTAAAAGCCTATTTCTTCCTAATTTATGAAGACAAGTTAATGTAGTAGGAGGAAATTAAGAGAATAAGTGATATTTCTCCCCAAATTCAAAAATTATTTTAAGATTCAAGAATTCAAGGTTCATTAAGTTTAAATGTACAATTTGCCATCTATTGTATATTAGAGCTCATCTTGACCAATAAAGACAAACTAATCACAGAATGAATGACAATTGAGGTACACATGATCATGATTTGGTCACATTTATTATGTGCAAACAGAATTCAGTCCAGAGCATTGATTCATATTATCTATATTTGATGTTTTAAAAGGGCCAATTTCACAAAGCCGAAAACAATGTTGAGACAGATCAGCTTGGAAGAAGAATTTAATCCCCCCAAAAAAGTGAATTCTAAAAAGTGAAAAGTAATTTGAGAATAGTTTAAGAACACTGTACTGGATGCCAAAAAGCCACAATCAAGGAAATATACTGGTTAACAAAACAACCTGGTGTCAAAGGCGTGCGCAGCAAATTTCATTAGGTGTGCACCCAGGGAATTGTATTTATTTATTTATTTTAAAGGCATCACACTGTGCATGCAAAGCCACTTTTTTTTTGAGACCTTTTGAGACCCTGTGTGCATGCTTGTACCGGCTGTAAAGGCAGCTATAAAAACAAAAATATCATAGTAGTTAACAAAAATGGAGGAAAGGAGAAGGTGATAGTAACTAATATAAATCTGATGAAGTGAGCTATAACCCACAAAAGCTTATGCTGAAATAAAGTAGTTAGTCTCTAAGGTGCTACAAGTATTCCTTGCTTTCTTTACAGCTACAGACTAACATGGCTGTTATTCTTGAACCTAATATAAATCAGAAGGTAGGCATTGTAGAAAATAGATAAGGGAAGCAGAGGGACAAGAAGAAATCATTAGACAGCAGAGTTAAGGACAAAAAATATTTGTAAAGTATACAAAGAAGAAAAAACCCATAACAATTACATTGATCCATTAATAAATGGAAACAGTGGCATTATCAATAATAATGCAAAAAAGGTAGACATGTTCATTAATATTTCAGTTGTGTATTTGAGAAAAAACAGATGTAGTCATCATATCATATGGGGATAGCACTCTTTCCTTTCCATTGGTATCTTAGGAGGATGTTTAAACAGCAGCTACTAAAGTTGGACATTTTTAAATTCATAGGTCCTGATAACTTGTATCCAAGAGTTCTAAAAGAGCCCATTCTACCATTTATGTTGATTTTAGAACACTGAGAAAATTCCAGAAGGCTGGAAGAAAGGTAATGTTGTGCCAATATTTAAAAAGAGTAAACAAGATGATCTGGGGCAAGATAATAAATCAGGCGATGCAGGACTCAATTAGTAATGAATTAAAGGAGGGAAATATAATTAATGCTAATCAATATGGTCTTATGAAAAATAAATCCTGTCAAGCTAACTTGAAATCTCACCAAAAAAAGACAAGAAGTTTTGTTTATAAAAGTAATAGTGTTGATGTTTATAAAAGTAATAGTGTTGATGTAATGTGCTTTGACTTCTGTAAGGCGTTTGACTTGCTAGCACATGCCATTTTGTTTAAAAATATAAAAATACAAACCTAATATGGCACCCATTAAATGGATTAAAATCTGGCTAAATTATAGGTTTCAAAATGAAACTTTAAACAGGGAACCATTGAGCAAGTCTATCTCTAGTTGGGTCCCACAAGGATTAGTTGTTAGCTCCATGTTATGTAATATTTTTATCAATGATATTAAAGAATCATTAGTCATCACTGGTAAAGTTTGCAGATGACACAAAAATAGGACAAGTCACTCATATAGAAAGATCTGGATTGCTTAGTAAATTCGGGTCAGGCAAACAATGTGTGTTTTAATATGGCTAAATATAAATGTGTACACCTAGGAACAAAGAATTTAGGCCATGCTTACACGATGGGGGAGGGGAGACTCCAATATTTGGGGGTCACAGTGGATAATCAGGTGAACACAAGCCCCTAATGCAGCTCTAGAGTCAAAAGGGCCTTGGATACATAAAGAGGAGAATCTTGAGTAGGAGTAGAGAGGTTTTTACCTTTGTATTTGCAACTGGTGAGACCACTGCTGGAGTACTGTGTCCATTTTTTGAATCCGCTATTCAAGAAAGATGTTAATAAACTGGAGAGGGTTCATGGAAGAGCAACAGGAATAATTAAAGGATTAGAAAACCTGTCTTATAATGATAGACTCAAAGAGCTCCATCTACTTTGTTTAATGAAGACAAAGTTAAAGGGTGACTTGATTACAGTCCATAAGTACCTACCTGGGTGTAGCATGCGGAAGAAATTGTGACGGGCGTTGCTAGGGAAACGCAATCCGTTTCCATGGCGGACTCCAGGGTCAAGGCAACATCCTTATCTGTTGAGCTTTTGCAGCTGCTAACTGTGACATTTAGCTTGTGTGAGACTAGGGAAGCAAAACAAGGCAGTGAAGCAAAAGATCTTATTAGCTATTCATGAGCTCTGTATGAGATGCAAATGTGCATGGGTATTTCTGTGTCAGCGTGCCCCAGCATGATGGGCTTCATCCTGAGCATTGCTTCGGTGCGTCGGGCTTTCGCCGTCTCTCAGTGACTGCAACAATAGGGGGCCTCTGTTGCGGCTGTGTCACTGTCTGCTTTCAATAAACTCACCACTTTTATTCAGCTACTGTGTGAGCCTTGTTTCTACGGGACTCAGTGTATCCTTGCAACACTGGGGAACAACTGTTTGATAACAGGTGCTTCAATTTAGCAGAGAAAAGTAACATGATCCAATGGCTGGAATTTGAAACTAAACAATTCAGACTGGAAATATTATTATTTACATTAAATTATTAACAGTGATGGTGTAGGCTGGTGAGGCCTTGGAATCTATGGAAGTAAGTAGCAAAAAGGATTTTGTAAGTAAAATGAGGCAAAAGTATAAAAACCCCACAATGCTTAAGTCTTTATTATCATCAAGTTATATTCTATTATCCTATTTTATATTCACTAAGCTTCATTGCTTCACAGAATCTATTGCATTTGCAACAGTTTGAGCTTTTAAAGTTTAACTCTATTCTGAAATTAAGTCCTTGGGGAGAAAAAAAAAGGGATTCAGAATTTCTTCAAAGCAGAAATTGAATACAATTAACAGTGCCCTCTCCCCGCATCCCCCAACACATGACACAACAACACCTTTAAACTATGTATATAAAATGTTTACAGATTGTGTTAACAGCTTCCTTGAGATCAGTTTTGAAAAAAACAGTTATGGGTAGAAAAGTTTTAATACAATTTAAATACTCGACCAGGATTGTGTTATAAAATGACTCACAAAAATAGGATCTAAACTATATTATGGAGTTTTGAGCCATTTTATAGCATAGTTCAGATTTGTCTACGAACGGGTGGCTAAATCCTTGCCTGCCTTATTTATGCAAATGATCCCACTGACTTCAATAAAACTATTCAAGCAAGCTGGGATATGTGTTAGCAGCATGTTTCTTGGCAAGATGCTTACTTTCAAACAAAACACTTAAATAAACAAATACAGTCTGTAGAAAGGTGCCAGTTGCTAACACTGTCTGAAAACTCTTTATAGGTAAGGCCTTTAATATTAGTGCTGCATTAAAAACAGACTATAGTAAGGCCTTGATTTTACAAATGACCAGTTATACAATCACATAAAAACATTGCTGATGAAGATAAAGTTGACATACTTTTATATTCTGATGCCTTTGATTCCCTGAAAATCACTTTGAAGTGGTTTGAAGGATGAGAAGAAAGTGATGCAGTGCACGATGTTGCAACTTATGCACCGTATCCATTGTACTTTGGACTGCAGATGTTACATTTTATGAATTCCCCAGTCCCCCAATTAATTCATAAAACAAGGGTTCTACTGTAGAAATAACCTTATTCACATCCATTGACTGTAGCTTACTGCCATGAATAAGCCAATAACCGCATATACTTTGCATGTTTTTGGTTACACTGCCCTCAGAAAGCAGGGATAATGTTGTAGTACGTGTAAATCAAACAGACATCACATTTACAATAGCTGGATTTACTGAAGCTACAGGTTCAATTCAGCCCTTCATCCTTCAAAGACGGTAAGATGCATTGTAGGGTATGTCTTCACTATAGGTCTAGGTCGATTTCCCTTAATTCGATTTTCTAAACTCGAGTTTAGAAAATCGAATCAGTGTGTCCCCACCAGGACAGCAGGTCGACAGTGGTCGACACTGTCTGTCCTTGAACTTTTGCAGGGGGTCGACATAGCCCGCATTGCACTGTGGGTAGGTAGCCCACAGTGCAATGCGTGCTGGACCCCCCCCCCCCCTGCCCAAGCAGCCCCACGGACCCCCCCGCCCGAACAGCCCCCCCCTCGCCGTACCCACCCGCCCGAGGGGGGGTGGGGGAGCCAGCGCGCGGCTGCTTGGGCTATCGGCTCAGCTGCCTGGTGAAATTGACCAGACAGCTGAGCCGATCCCTCAAGCAGCCCCGCGCGGGCTTCCCCCCCCCCCCAGCAGCCCCGCGGACCCCCCCCCCCGCCCGAACAGCCTCCCCAACAGCCCCCCCGCCCAAACAGCCCCCCGCTGGACCCCCCCCCGCCCGAGGGGGGGGGGGAGCCAGCGCGGGGCTATCCGCTCAGCTGCCTGGTGAAATTGACCAGACAGCTGAGCCGATCCCTCAAGCAGCCCCGCGCGGGCTTCCCCCCCCCCCTCAGCAGTCCCGCGGACCCCCCCCGCCCGAACAGCCCCCCCCCGAACAGCCCCCCCCTCGCAGGGCTGCTCGGAGGTCGGAGGCTTAACTTCTGATGCCTCTTCACTAGCCCACAGTCGAGCTTGTAATGTCGAATTTAGCCTTACTTCTCTCGTTAGGCAGGAGTTCCGAAATCGATCTTGAGGGCCCTTTAAATCGACTTTAAGGGCATGTATGTGAAGACAGGTACACCTTTAATTCGACCTAACGTCGTTAAGGTCGAATTAAAGTGGTAGTGAAGACATGCCCGTAGTCAGTTTAATCTGTGGAATGCTACGAGATAATGGTCTGATTTTGTGAGATGCATACTACTCTCAGCTGCCATGAAGCTCAGGGCACTCATCACCTTTAAGGTTTATTATTACAAGAGAGAACCTTACACAGCAGTTAGAACATATTTAACTTTACTAGAGGCAGCCCATGTGTTTTATTATTACCAAGCACTAAAAGTATGTTACCATGAAAGCATGTGAACATGGGAAACATTCCCTTTTGCCTATAGTGGAAAGATTACATTTTCACAGCTGGAATAAAATAAGACTTTACTTTCCAGCATCGCAATTCATACATTATGCTCACAGAGTTTGTTACGAGAAAGAAATAGCCAACAATGGGCTAAATTAATTCAATATGAAAATATCTCAGTACGAGCATTTTATACACACACTACAACAAAATTGCAGCAAATTAGCTGAAGCTTTTAATATGATGTTAAAGGGTTACTGGTTTACAGGCATTAACTGTATTAAAGTAAGAAAGTTCAAAATTACATTTCCCTTTATGATGGAAAATATGATTTGGGGATTTTTAAATACTAGTCTGAAAATTCACATTAAAGAACATCATGTTAGACTACATCATATTACATAGGAATGTATTAACAGATTCTGGGCCTTAAGTCTGAGACGCTACCTCATAGTTGGTGGATCAGAAGCAACAAATGTGACAAAGAACCTCTGAGGAGCACCATCAGATACAACAATCTCTGGCAGGCTCAACTAGGGTAGTAGGATCAGCGGGAAAACGGAGTTGGCCAAGACCGTCATACCACTGCCAACCTTCACTAGCCAAGTAGGACTAAGTTCCAGCCAAACTTCTCAGCATGACATATGCTTATGGAAGAGATTTTCACCCTGCAGGGGACTGCAAAATGCTGACGAAGAGGCTCATAATTTATCTAATATAACCCTGCCCCCATTTTCTGTATATTGTAGCAACAATGCCTCCTAATAATAAGGTCCTTTTATATAGAGCTTAACCACCCCACAGAACTGTACAAACTTAACACATTGCACCATATTCTAGGATGAAACTCAACAACACTTTAACACCAGACCCCAGCAGTTTAGAGGCAGGAAATGAACACTATATCCAGTTGAAACTGGGGCATTGGTTCAGTACTGACTCATGTCCCTACTAAATTACCAACACCACTTCTTAATAGCCCTCTGACATCTCCAATCCAAGATAGTCTTAGATCTATCAAGTCCAACACTCCATAGCTTGATAGATCTAAGAGGATCCTGGCACATAGGAACTAAAGGATGCAATTTTTTGCAGTTTAATATGGGAAGTACTGCATTAGGCACTTTCTAAAAGCGGATAATACTCTTTTGTTGCACTTGTTACTCTGTCAAAGAAAGCTATCAGGTTGATTTTACATGATTTTTTCTTGACAAATCCATGGTGACTGTTGCATCTCACCTTTTATTATCTTCTAGAAAATAACTGCTAACGGCTCAGATATCCTATTTACTGGTATCTCCTCTAAAGTACACAACATCACAAATGAGAACACTGTCCTAAGTTTTTAAAGAGTTGCTTAGATCGAGCTGCATAAACCCCATTGACACAACTCTAAGTCTAAGCTTTGTAAATTACTTTACCTGAGAAGGAGCTGCATAGGGTTTGCACAACAAAGTCCCAGAGCACCACCTCATGACAGAATGGGGTGTTTCTGCAGCTCTGCCTCAATTTCTCTTTTGTCAGCTTGCAACCTGCTTATGTCATAGCAGTGATTTCACCCTCCAGTTAAGTTTCATGAAGATGATAAACCACTTCCAAGGTAATGGAAGTCCACCTGATACAGTCCAATAAAACAAAATGTAGCAGCAAGCGATTCTTCAGCCCAGCCAGGCTCTGTGCCCAGCCCCCTACAAAGCTGGCCTCTGTCCTTAGCTAGTACACTTCCCTTTCCAGTTAGCCACTCCCAGATCCTCCTGCCTGGAGTCTTTCCCTTCCTTGACAGGACAATCCCAGCAATACCTAGCTGAAATCTTTTCTTTCCTTGTGACTCAGGATCTCCTGCAGGAGCCAATCTACTCTCTGCTACCCTTGCCATCCTCTACTGCTGGGCTTTCTTCCTTTTTAGTCCTATAGCCTGTCCAGGTGAAGCATGGTGGGGCTAACTGAACAGGGCTGACTGACAAAAAAGCCTCTTGCCCTTAAAGGGCAGATCATCTTCTTTCACAGCTCTTCTGAAGCAAATGAAAACAATTGTCTCTTGCAAGGGGGCTATAGTCTGTGTGAAAAACTTCAAACCCTAAATAAATGGTATATTATAACAACAAATAAAAATTCAGTTTTTCTGATTTGGGATCACCTTGCATAATTATTGTGACCTGTGAGTTTGCATTCCTCCACTTTAGTGTTATTTCCCATGTCTCCCTGAACTCTCCACTGGGACCCAATTCTACCATTTCTGTTAGTGGACAATTTCCCATTCATTTCTACAGGCAATGGATTAGGCCCTCACAGCAGACAGGCACGTTGAAGCAGGCAAAAAGGACAACCCAACTTTTTTACTCAAACCTGAACCTGAAAGTGAATCTGTGAAATAGCATCACATCCTCTGACAACTGTTAATTACATTCAAGGTTATCCTGATTACATGCAGATCATCAAGAAAGTAGTATGTGTTAATCAGAAAGAGATTTGTAAAGAACTGAATGACTGAGGCAAGGAGAAATACAAAAACTATTTCTTTTTCAACTCAATCAAGTGCAATACACACTAAGCAATAGAAAATAATGATATTCCTGCCAATTTACATGCACAACCTATTGAGCTGTGACACCAATACAGTAAAAGAATAGAAGAAATATGGCTTAACTACGTATTTATAGCTGGTCTTCATCTTTGCACTTTGGAGCTGGACATTGTGTTCAAGTATAATTTAACACCAGGAAAAAATATTAAAAAGTTGCTATGAGAAATGAAACTCAATTTTTATGATTTCCAAGTATTTTTTTTTATTCTCTCAGATTTTGTTTTGCAAGTTTGAGGGACATATCTTCAACTGGTGTAACAGCTCAAGACAATGGAGTTACCCTGATTTATACCAGCTGAGGATTTGGCTTTAAGA
This sequence comes from Sternotherus odoratus, assembly GCA_032164245.1. NCBI lineage: Eukaryota > Metazoa > Chordata > Testudines > Kinosternidae > Sternotherus > Sternotherus odoratus. The sequence continues at coordinate 88,871,040 of JAVMKO010000005.1, read as the reverse complement.
GTTTAAAACTTGGTTAGGCAGATTTAACAGCACACAAAATCACTTTTTCTAGTCATAATGAATTTTTAGTATATTTGCATTGTCAAGTCAGCAGTATTGGAGTCATGATCACTCTACAGCATTCTAACAGAGTTAGAAGAGTCTCGATTTTTAATAAAGCTCAAGATAAAATGTTAAAGTAATTTTTGTCAAACATTTTTTGTCAATTTCTTTTGTATTGAAAATGTTTCCGATGTATCTCCAAATATAACCTGGATTCAAAGGATCTTCCTGCAGATTTCATGATATCTGTGTGTCTCACCTCTGCCTGCTATTCCGCAGGGCCAACCCCTCCACACACCATAGAGAGAACAGAATCTCAATCTATGGAGACTCATTGAGCTTCCTCCTTCTAATTTGTGAGTCCAATTTTCCCATCCTTAGGCACACTAAAGGAACACATTACTTCTCAAGTAGTTCCTTTTATTCACTGAAATTCAATGAAATCAAAATGGTAACACTCAACATGCCTAAAGCAGGCAGAATTAGGCCCATAGTCAGTTGAAGGTTGTTTGTTATGTGTGTCTGTTTATGACCACTCACACCATTTAATAAGAAACCAGGGACCAATTTCTCTCATCCGTTGTGTGTGTCCCAAATTATAGTGTTACAAACTATTTTCTCTACATCCATGGATGCTCCTTATGTTGACAGATTATGTAAATATATCAGAGCCTCTTGAAACACAGCAGTGAGGCTTAGGCTGATTAACAGTAATGAAGACAAATCATAGCCACTTGACAGGAAAACAGACACTGACAGTTGAAAGGCTGAGCTTAAAGAAAGCATGAGTGCGAAAAGTTAACAGAAAGGTTCCATGGGACCATATAAAAACACTAGAGAAAGGAGGCACTCTTCTCCAAGGAGGGAAAGGTGGTTATTCCCAGCGGATGACGATGTACTGCAATGACTACGAGGACCTTTATGAACATTCTCAGGGTAGTCAAAAGGCCAAAGGGAAAGTACTGGTAATGATCCATACCAATGAGATGGGAGCATAGCTGTATGAAAGTAGGCACCCTGGAGGACTAGGGTGAACCAGTAACCAGGATTTAAAGATGGAATTAGTGTTGCCAGAGTTACCATCCTGTACCTTTATGTAAGGATAAAGGTATTCAGAGTGCTGAGGACTGCAGCCTCCTTTTATTTTTGGAACCAAGAAGAACCAGAAGCAGAACCCTTTTCTGATCAGGTTTGGGGGAATGGGTTCAATTACCCTTGGAAGCAAGAGAGATTTACCCTCTGCCTTAGGAATACTTGTGGCACCTTAGAGACTAACCAATTTATTTCAGCATAAGCTTTCGTGGACTATAGCCCACTTCATCGGATGCATAGAATGGAACACACAGAAGTAAGAATCAGAGAGGTAGCCACGTTAGTCCGGAATAGCAGAGGTAACAAAGAGTCCTGTGGCACCTTAAAGACTAACTATAAAGTTTTGAAGCATAAGCTTTCGTGGGCTAATACCCACTTTGTCGGATGCAAAATGTTTTGCATCCGACGAAGTGGGTATTAGCCCATGAAGGCTTATGCTTCAAAACTTTATAGTTAGTCTTTAAGGTGCCACAGGACTCTTTGTTACCTCTACAGAAGTAAGATGCATTTATATACACAGAAAACATAAAAAGTTGAAAATTACCATACCAATTCTAAGAGGGTATTTAATTTGGATGAGCCATTATCAGCAGGAGTAAAAAAAAACCCTTTGTAGTGATAATCAAGTGATCTGTGTCTGACAGTTGATAAGAAGGTGTTGTAAGGAAACTTAACTAGGGAAATAGATTCAATTAGTGTAATGACTAAGCTATTCACAATCCCTCTTTAACCCTCGGTTGACAGTGTCCAATTTGTAATTAATTGCAGTTCCACAGATTCTCATTGGAGTCTGTTTTAAAATTGACACCTTCAAGTCTGTAATAGAATGGCCAGGGAGGTTGAAGTGTTTTCTTACTGGCTTTTGAATGTTAGGATTCCTGATGTCAGATTTGTATCCATTTATTCTTTTGCATAGAGACTGCCCGGTTTGGCCAATGTACATGGCAGAGGGGCATTGCTCGCACATGATGGCATATATCACATTGGAAGATGTGCAGGTGAATGAGTCTCTGATACCTCACTCTCACAGATCTTGGGAGACAGACCAGTCCTCGCTTAGAGACAACCCCGCAACCTGAAACAAATACAGGAACCTATCCTATCCTTGTAACAAAGCCCGATGCCAACTCTGTCCACATATCCATTCAACTGACACCAACATAGGACCTAATCACATCAGCCACACCATCAGAGGCTCATTCTTGCCTTGAGAGGACAGAGCTAGTGTGATTTACTGAATGACTAATACAATTCTCTCTGTTTAATTCGATGGTCTCCCATACAAATGATAAGCAGGATCAACCTACCTTAAAGTTTTTGAGATCAAAGTTTATTGCTGCCTGGTTAAATACAGTGGAGTGTAATTATCTATTTTGAAGTACATACCCAAATAACTAATACTTCAGCATTATACATACACAATGACTGAATTGTTTACCTTTCTATATTTTCTACTACAGTTAACTCCCCTGGTTACCTCTGACTTAGAATATACGGTAAAACAAAACAAAAATGGTGGCACACTTTCAAAAGAGGTAAAGAACAAAGGATCTTATTTAATTTCCACCACATTGTTTAACTTTCTTGCTTTTGATCAATAACATGAAAAGCTATTCATAATTTTTCTCCCTCAACCAGTATAACATTGTTGTTCTTCCCACAGCTTGATCTGCACTTATGTATTTAATTTATAACAGTTTCCATGGAAGAGAAATATTTTTAAGAAGTGCTGACACAGCAAATGGATCTCTCTACCAAACCACAAATCTTTTCTAATGTTCATCTTAAACTGCAAGCAAATCTGGGAAACCAATTAATGATATAAATCATTATCACTACTTGCATAAAAGGTACTCCATTGTAACCCTTTCAGAAAATTACAGCAGCCTAGAGTACTCTACAAGAACAACGTCTGTTTCCAGTTAAATGTTCTAAAAATAGACTTTCACATACATCTAGGACAAAGCCATCCCAGTTCTCTCTCATAATATTTCACGTGTTTTTATAGATTCACAACATCAGTCTTGTCAGGACAGAAATTCAAAAATATATGACTATTCTTTCTTTCAAATTTGAAAAAAAGGAAGCAAAATTTAAAGAAGAATACTTTTAAAAGAAGTCTCGTCCATTGCTTTAAAATCTCCTCACATCCCTAGTTAGCACAACTCAAAAGCAGTATCCCTGAAAAGGAGAACACTTACAGTAATTTAATATGATTTTGCTGTAAAAGGTTTTTAAATTACAGTACAACTCTCCTTTTTATTTGTTAAGCTTCTGTTTCATTTTACATATTTTTCATACATGATTTTTGGAATAATTCAAAAAGAGAATTGGAACAAAACAAAATTTTGCATGCAAAAGTTAGGGAACAAGTTGGGCACTTGATCTATATGCCCATGCAGAAGACTAAGGGGGCACAAAATGTCCTCTGACTTCTTTGTACAGTCCACCTGAATCACCAATGTGTCCCTGAGAGGAGAGAGAAAGCTCAGTGCAGCTGGTCATCCATGTAGGGAGGGTGGAACTGGGAATAGGAAGTGACTTTGCTTCACCTTCCTCTACAGCGCTGACCACTGGATTTGAGCCACCGCTAAGGGAGAAGCAATCTAATTGCTTACAGCCAGTTGCGATTATTCCCCCCTGAAGCAAGGCAGCAAAGCCCTCTGATGGGTGATACACAATGTCTTGAACTAGCTCTAACAAACACCATTACTGTAAGCCTCAGGGAGCCGTCCTTGTCACAGAGTACCTACATATATGTTCTAAAGTACTCCAGGGGTAAATGGTCCCAGGATTTGTGAGGGAGCAGGTGCATAAAAGTAGCATGTAGTCAGTTGCACACATTGACTTTTTACTAAGCCCAGCCTTGCCTTTTACCAAAGTATCTTCCCTAACCTTCCTAAAAATCTTCCATTTCCCTAAGCGACCTCTCAAACTCCTTCCCTTTCAAAGTCATCCCCGTGCTTTCTTTCCCAGATACCTATCTGAAGAACAAAAGACCCACAAATGTATGTCAAAATCTTTTCAATAGATTTCAAGCAATGACTGTTAACCTCTCTCAGAATACTGTAGCTATGTTTCTTGAAATTTAACTTTTCGCCATCAAAAATAAAATGTCACTTTGAACTGAGGCAAGTGTTCATTTTAACCACAAAAAGATCTCACTTTTTGTTTAAAGATTTCATTCAAATTAGGCAAATAATCATGTCTAGCTGGCAGACGTTTTATTGGTGAAGTACAGTCATTTGTTTTCATTTAAAGTCTTTCAGTTGTTGCATAATGTTGTACTATAATAGTTAGCAAAATGAAAACTAACCTTTGAATCAATGCTATTTATTGGTTTCCATTGTTCTCCATTCAAAATGTAGGGAATTATTATCTCATAATGTTCTGATTCATTCTTTGACATCTGTTGCCTGGAGGACTCCAATTTACTGTCCGCATTCTCTCCTGGGATAGTGAAAAAAAAGTTTTCTGTTAGTAGGAAATAGGATCTGACAACATAATCCTTATTAAGGTGACTTGGCAGACTATTTCAAAACACAATAAGTTCAAGGAAGAATGAAATATTAAAACATAATGGGCAGATGCTTCTTTCCATTGAAATCAATGGCAAAATCCTCACTGAATTCTAAGAGAACAGGAGACAGAACCCTCTGGCTGTTAAGGCTATTTCTACTTTTCAGCAAACTTTGCACTTCTGTAAAAAATGCAATGAACATAGAGACTGCATGGGAGAGTGAAAAGGAGGACTCAGTGGCTTGAGGTAGCGGAACAAGAGCTGCAGTAGCTCGTGAGCAGTTGAAACCCCAGACTGGTGCCATAACATTAAATTTGCACACACACACACCCTCCATGCTGCAAAGTAGAAAAATTAATTAATAACAGCAGCCTCTATTTAACATGACACAGAGGTAGTAGTTATAGTAAATACTTGTTTTAAGGTAGTATTCAAAGCTCCTGATCAGTTTTGAGGCCCTGTTGTGCTGGATGCTGTACAAACACAAAAAAGAGATAATCCCTACCCTTAAGGGCTGACAATCTAAAGACACCGACAAAGGGTAGGGCACAGAGATACAACATGACGCGCAATGAACCTGGTAAATTGGCACTGTTTTGTTAGTTCCGTCTATTGTACTTATTTTTTGTGTCTTTAAATTTGGGGTAGGAGAAGGAAAGAAGCGCAAGTGGAATAGCTGGTCTGTCTAGCCACGATTAACAGATTGGGTTCTGCAGACCTCATGGCTAAGGGGAATGTAAAGGAGGATGAGGTAGTATCACTCAGATTTTATCAGGATTATTATTCCACAATCAAGCCAAGAAGTTAACAGGGGGATTGATCATTGTCCCTCGGCTGCATGTTGGCATGATCAGACCCACACTGTACATAAAAAAGTAGTCAGGATTTCTCTTCTGTGTAACCAGAGCCTCGGTTTCTCTTGGGTAATTTAAGCTTCTTGCTATGCTTGTTACATAGTGTTAGTTCCCTAAATGATAGATGATGATCACAGATTTCCTCTTATGGTCTTTCCATTTCTTTGGCTGAGTCCGTTGGTCCTCATAGTTTGAACATTTGAGTCATTGCACAGACATAATGATACAGTTTTAAGTTACTGAACCCTCCAAGTTTATTGTGCACAAAGGGTTTAGCTATTTTAATCCTAGACTTTTTATTATTCCCCAAATACTTTTTAATCTACACCATGTTATCCTTCTCCATGTGGAAATCTGCTTTTGTGCTCCACTGAACAAGTTAATATGAACTTTGTTCACCAAAAGCCTTAATACTCACTTATCTTAGTGGTCTCCAACTCTTCTACCCAGACACTCAAACATGTTACAAAGCATTTAGAATCCCTTCATGTCCAGGATGCACATCAGTGTAGAAAATATCTCAGAGAGAACATAAGCCCTGCCTGAGTTAATGCTTTACCTACACAGTCAGATTACTTAGATTCATATTACAATGTCAAAAAATAAAAAAGCTATCTGCATGCAACATAAGTTAATGGGCATTTTTCTATCAAAAAATACTAATGGTATTAATCTTGTCAAAGAGAACAGCACTAAAAATCCCTGTAACAGGCTCTGGATTGGTGCTAAAAATAAATCTTAACTGATATAAGATGGGATGGCTCTCATGTGGCATGGGGGAGGGAGAGAAGAAAGTCAAGGTTTTTATTACACTCCTGCCCCACACCACCCAGCCATGCCCCCTCTTTAGGACAGGGCCGGCGACAGAAATTTTGGGGCCCCCTACTCTGATCATTTGGGGCCCCCCCAGCCCAGCTGGCACTCCCCCCCCCCAGCTGACAGCGGCCAGGGGCCCCCCCCAGCCCAGCCGCCCCCCCCCAGCTGACAGCGGCTGGCGGCAGCGCGGGGTCCTGCAGCACCGCGAGCCGCCCTTGCTGCTCCCCCCCCTGCTTGCACTTTCTCCCCCGGACTGTGCCGCTGCTGCCGGCCGGGCTCCCTGCTCCTGCTGGGGACACACGCGCTCGTCCGGAGGAGAGCCGCACCGCCTCCCCGCCCCTTCCCCGCTCTCCAGGCCCGCGACAAGGGGGGATGACTACGGGTACAGCTGTGTACCGGGACCCCCCTAAAGTCCGGGGCCCGGTACAGCTCTACCTGTAGTACCCCCCTGTCGCCAGCCCTGCTTTAGGATATGGCGCGCCTCTAGCTGCAGTATCCTTTCTCTGTACTTTGCAAGGTCTCTAAAATTTGGTCTATTCTTTACACAGCTGCATACAGATGAAGGAAGAGAAAGAGCTACCTTTGTCCCTCACAGGTAGTTCCTATTCCTGAAATATTGTACTAAACAGGGTACACCTGTTAATGCAATGCTTTTGCTACAAATCTATATATCCACTCATTGCTCAATGGTACAGCACTGTATAACTGAGAAAAATGTAAATACTCCAGGAAATAAAAGTTAGGTAGGCTGCAGGCTAAAAAAAGAGAGTTAAAGCGAGACTTTGACTGCAAGTATAACCTGGATAGACCGAAAAAAAAGGAGCTAATGAAGAAAGTAGAGAGAGAAGAGGTGATGAGAAAAAGTGTGGATCTTAAAAGGAGCTATGGTGCTTGTACTGAATAAAGGGATATAGATATACGGAAGGGTGTGTGGTGGAGAGATAACTAAACAGTAAGAGATTAAAATAGAGTCCATAACAATCCAATAAAAAGGGAGGACTGCAAACAGAAGTCAAGGAGTCAAAGGAAGCCTGGAAGAATGGGTGTCTAGAGTCAATGAACAGAAGAAAAAGGAACACAGAAATAAAGGACAGCTCAGAGAACAGGACCCTATTTTGCCCTCAGACACAGCCAGGAAATCCCATATCAGTGTTTATCCTGAGTAGCTGAGCTGGACACTGCACAGATATGCTGGTGGTGAAGCTACCAGAGCTAACTGGTTGAAGCATTAGCTGGCTGAAGCAGTGTTCCCCCCTCAGCCTCCACCATAGTAGTAAACACCAGGGAATCCTCACCACATAGAATGAGGTCCACCAGTATGGCCCCTCAGAATCCTGCCTACGTTCTTCCACCGTAGAACCCTCCTAGTTCCATTGTGAGGGCTCCCTCCTTGGTAGCTGAAATAAAGGCAATGGGACATGATTTTCCTCCTAAAGTTAAAAGGCGGCCCAATGTGTACTTGAGCTCATTTAACATTTGGTGCTGATTTCACCATGAGTGGACTAATGAGAGAATTTGTGAACAAGGCTAACAAAGCTTGAATAGAAAAAAATATTCCATGAGACAAAGGAAATGCAGTAGATCTAATCAATCTGGATTTCAGTGAGGCATTTCATACAGTTCCACCTGGGAAATTATTAGCTAAATTGGAGAAGATGGGGATTAATATGAGAACTGAAAGGTGGATAAGGAACTGGTTAAAGGGGAGACTACAACGGGTCATAGTGAAAGGTGAACTGTTAGGCTGGAGAGAGATTACCAATGGAATTCCTCAGGGTTCTTTCTTGGGAACAATCTCATTTAACATTTTCATTAGTGAACTTGGCATAAAAAGTGCAACTCTGCTGATAAAATTTGAGGATGACACCAAATTGGGAGATATAGCCAATAGAGGAGGACCACAATATCATACAAGAAAATCTGCAGGACCTTGACAAATAGAGTAATATAAATAGGATGAAATTTAGACGTGCAAAGTCACGCACTTAGGGAGTAACAACAAGAATCTTTGGAGTAAACTGGAGACTTATGTGACAGAGGAAGAGAAAGACCTGGGTATATTAGTTGATCACAGAATTCTTATGAGCCACCAACGTGATGCAGCTGTGAAAAAGACTAATGCAGTGCTAGGATGCATCAGGCAAAGTATTTCCAGGAAAAATAGGGAAGTATTAATACCATTCTACAATTATACATGGCACTGGTGAAACCTCATCTGGAATAATGTAAGCAATTCTCATCTCCCATGTTTAAGAAAGATTACTTCAAACTGGAACAGGTGCAGAGAAGGGCTACTAGAATGATCAAAGGAATGGAAAATCTAACTTATGAGAGGAGACTCCAAGAGGTTGGCTTGCTTAGCCCAATCAAAAGGAGGCTGAGGGGAGATATGGTTGCTCTCTATAAATACAGTGAAACTCCGCAATACCGCACCCCGCTATAGTGCGAATCAACTTATAGCGCGGGGCGCTCGGGTCTCCCAATGGCGGTGGCGTGCGGCACTTTGATGCCGCGCAACCCCGCAATAGCACGATCCCACGTTTACCGTGATCGGGTATTTTTGGTGCCCGATCATCGCGGTATTGCAGGGTCCGACTGTACATGAAAGGAATAAATACCAGGGAAGGAGAAGAGTTATTTAAATTAAGCACCAATGTGGACAAAAACAAATGGATATAAACTGTCCATCAACAAGTTTAGGCTTGAAATTGGATGAAGGTTTCTAATCATCAAAGGAGTGAAGTTCTGGAACTGCCTTCCAACAGGAGCAGTGGGGGTAAAAAAACGAACTGACTTCAAGACTAAGTTGGATAAATTTATGGAGGGGATGGTATGATGAGACCACCTACAATGACTCGTAGCCGATCTGCGACTGCTAGCAGCAAATATCCCCAATGGCCAGAGATGGGACACTAAATGGGAGAGCTCAGATTTACTTTTACTAAGAGAATTCTTTCCCAGGTATGTTACTGATGGGTCATGCCCACATGCTCAGGGTTTAACTGATCATCATATTTGGAATAAGATTGGCAGAGACCCTGGGGGGAGGGGTCATGGATTATTTGCAGGTTTAAATTGGTGTAAATGGTGGATTCTCTGTAAATTGAAGTCTTTAAATCATGATTTGAGGTCTTCAGTAACTCAGCCAGAGGTCAGGGGTCTATTACAGAAGTGGGTGGGTGAAGTTCTGTGGCCTGCAATGTTCAAGAGGTCAGACTAGATGCTCAAGATGGTCCCTTCTGGCATTACAGTCTAATAGAACTATTTTCAATTCCTAGCCCTGCCACAGACTGCCTGTGTGACTTTGATCAAGTAATTTCATCGCTCTGTGCCTCAGTTTCCCATACTCATTCTTTTCTTCCACTCTTTGGCTGCTTTGTCTATTTAGATTGCAAATTCTCTAGGGCCAGGACTATCATTGTGTTTGTCCAGTACCTAGCACAGCAAGGTTCCAATCTCTACTGAGGGCTTCTAGATGTCACAGTAACACAAAACAGTAAAATAATATGTCAGCAAACTTAGACTGGAGTAAAACTGCATGACAGGAGAGATCAGACCCTTTGTATCTCCCTAAGCCTTTATTAAATCTAGTTTCCTTTTGTTATAATCACCCACCTATTTTCCTTTTTAGGAGAATTCTCTTTACTTCTACTTCACTGAGGCTTGTGTCTCACATTGTTCACAAAGAAAAGTTTCACAGTAATATCTAAGTTTATTTTCTATTTTCAGCATACACTGAAGGTAACTCTTATGGTCCATATGCTACCCACAATCTGATGCAATGCCCCTTTATTCTTTTTTCAGTTACATAAAGACCAAGAGATAAAGTACTTTCTACAAGTGGTTAATAAGTTATAGATACAGGGGAAAATATCTGCTCATCTCCTCCTCCACATGTACAACCTTAAGGCAGTTAACACTCAATATCATAATAATCTGCAGTATACTATTACAGTTCTTTTTTTTTCCACTATAGCATGAAAAAGGGATTTAATGATTGTACAAGTTAAAGGGGATTTTTTTTTTACTTATAGAAGCTGAAATATAAACCTCTGTGAAAAAAATAATCACTCTCTCTAAGCAAGCAGTTTGACATCTTTAAAGGTTACTGCCCCCTAAAGAAATACAGATACATTTCATATTCACTTGCGCTCAAGATTACTAATAAGCTCTCAGTCAGACAGTATAGTCTGTTTGTCTGTGTAAGCAACAAAAGGGGAACCCTCCCTCAAAACTCATTAGGTTATGGTAAGAATGCACAACAGTAAAGGTAGAAAACAATACACTCCGAATCGTAATCCAGCCAACAGAAAATCAGAATCTGTAACAGTTCTGAACAAAGGACTGTATTCTCCTCTCCCACCATCAGTGGAGTTAAATTGGTGGATGGGACATAAAGATCAGGCCTATAGTATTCTATAGACTCTGTAGCAGGGTGGTCACCCACTCCAGCCCTCAAGGGGTTGAAACAACCCTGCAGAGGGCTATGGCAAGGGAAAGCAGCAAGCCTGGGTTGATTGGGGAAGCAGTCACGGGGGGGCATGCCCCAATCAGGCCACAGCTGGCCCGTATAAAAAGGCAGGAGCTAGGCAGTCTCCCCCTAGCTGAGGAGGGTGTTGGACCTAGCTGCCTGAGAGCAAAAGGGTACTGAAGGTGGAGCAGTGCTGGGGAAGGCTGAGCTGAGGAACTCAGGCTGGGTTACCTCCCAGGCTGCAGGCCTGATAGAAAGGCCTGAAAAGGGTACTAGGCTGAAGGGAAAGGCAGCAGGTCCAAAAAAAACCCTTGCCTATGATGACTGGCTTTTACACTGAAGTCTGCCCCAGGGAGCAGAGGCTTGATGATGACTAGCAGTAACCTTAGACTGAGGCAAGGTGGGGAGAGGGTTCTCCAGGGAGGGGAGACCCAGAGAGAGATCTGTGGAGTATTTCCCGGGAGCATCACCCCAGATAAATGGGCACTGGGTTCGGGAAGGACGCGGGGGGTCCAGCGATGGTGAGATATCAGCAAAGGGCATTCTGGAGCTGGTAAAAAAAGCTAATTCCTGGAAGACCTGCAGGAGGTGCCGCAGGGGTGAGTCATTGTGCTATTACAGACTCCAACACAGGTTATTTTTATATAGAATTATTCATATAAAGTTATCCCAGAACATTTCACAGCCAAATCCAGCCTTTGCATACAGATCTGAGCAAGGTGATTAGAATGGAGAAAAAAAATCACAAATGTAGTATGCATTGATGTAATAGAGTCCTGAAGAGGACTCCAGCATGAAGCCATGAAATTGATAAGAATGACAGCCAACAATCCATATAGTAACACAATGTCTACATGGACACTGCTTCACCCTAACTACACCGACATAAGCCCTGTGTCTACTTCTGATGTAAGCCTAGGCGGAGTTGTTGGAAGCAAGGCTGTGGTGTAGACACTGACATAGGTAGATATAAGCTGCCTTATGTCCACCTAACTATGTAGTACGGATCAGGGCTAAGTCTCAATTCCTCTGCTGCTTTCCCATTCTACTGAAGTGCTGTTGATCATATATGCTTTTGGAACACCATGTTTTTCTTTTGCTTCTGTAATCCAGTCATAAGAACATAAGAAAGGCCGTACTGGGTCAGATCAATGGTCCATCTAGCCCAGTATCCTGTCTACCGACAGTAGCCAACACCAGGTGCCCCAGAGTGAGTGAACCTAACAGGTAATGATCAAGTGATCTCTCTCTCCTGCCGTCCATCACCCCCCTCTGACAAACAGAGGCTAGGGACACCATTTCTTACCCATCCTGGCTAATAGCCATTAATGGATTTAACCTCCATGAATTTATCCAGTTCTCTTTTAAACCCTGTTATAGTCCTAGCCTTCACAGCCTCCTCTGGCAAGGAGTTCCACAGGTTGACTGTACGCTGTGTGAAGAAGAACTTCCTTTTATTTGTTTTAAACCTGCTGCCCACTAATTTCATTGGGTGGCCCCTAGTTCTTATATTATGGGAACAAGTAAATAACTTTTCCTTATTCACTTTCTCCTTACCACTCATAATTTTATATACCTCTATCATATCCCCCCTTAGTGTCCTCTTTTCCAAGATAAAAAGTCTTAGCCTCTTTAATCTCTCCTCATATGAGACCCGTTCCAAACCCCTAATCATTTTAGTTGCCCTTCTCTGAACCTTTTCTAATGCCAATATATCCTTTTTGAGATGAGGAGACCACATTTGTACACAGTATTCAGACCACATTTGTACACAGTATTCATTTGTACACAGTATTCAGACCACATTTGTACACAGTCCCCTCAGTGTTTTCTCTCTCTCTACTTCTCCTACCTCTTTAACTGCTTCCTTGGTAGCTTTTCCTCCTCTTCCCTCTCCTTTCTCCATAAAAGTCACACGGGTTTTCTCCGTGCTTCTTCCTTTTACTCACTCTTATACCTTGGAGACTTCACTTGCTCCTATGGTTTCTACTATGGTGAGTTGTCAGCACAGAGATAAGTTTACCTCTCTGAGCCTGCCCTGTTCTTCTGCACTCAGGGCCACATCTCTCAAACAGGTATTACCTTGGACAGCCACTGTCAGCTTGTGCACAATATAACCAAAATGGAACTTTTATTCCTAATCCCTGTCAACACCATCCTCCTTGTCTCTTTGACTCACAGTCACAGCATCATCTTTGACCTCTCCCTCTTCTCACACATGCATGAATATTGTTGCTACTTTTTCCACAATATTCCTTTCCACCCTCAAAGGTGAAACACTCATCCACCCCCCCCGCCCCATGTCATCTCCCATTTGACTACTGCAACCTCTTTCTCTCTTGCCTCCCAAATAACCAAGTTCACCCTTCTCCAGTCCTCCCAAATGTCACAGACAAAACCATGTCTTGTCTAACAGGTACACCTTGTTACCCCTCCCACAGTTTAAATTGCTTCACTGGATTCCCCTGGACCATCAGAAGACATTTAAAATTTCTTGCCCTCACCTTCATGGCCCCCCACAACTCAGCCCAGCCTGCTCTGTGTGTTTGGCTTGGTCTCCAATTACGTTCCTTATCCTATTGGCTCTCCAGGACAAGTGTAAAAACCAGTAAAATGTTATTTTAATCACAGAAGTGAGCAGATATGATTCTGACTACACCAGGGAAGAAGTTCTTATGTGTAAAAACGAGTCCTTTTTATATAGTCACCTTTCAGAGTAGAGTCACTCTTTGATAATTAAGGGCCTGATTCTGATCTCACTTGCACTGGTTATAATTTCACTGACTTCAATGGAATTGCACAATTTACACTGGTGAGATCAGAATAAGGCCCTTATGTTTTTTGTGCTTGAGAAGATGACTCAGCCTTTTCATATTGGCTGTGTAGATTTTATGAGGGAATTATGCTTTCCTGATATTAAGGTAGAACAAAATCCATGGTACATAAGAAAGGACTCTGCACCAGGATTTGTGATCACTACATTACTATTAGCACTATGCTTAGTAAAATGTTGTGCCATTTGTAAAATATCCCTAAATCATAGAGCGCATTAAGTGGATATACATAAAGATTTCACTGTGTCTTGAAATAAGAACCAAAAGGTCACCATGACAGATGAAGAGTATTTCACAGATCAGCTTCAAAGGTGGCACTCCTTCTCTAAGAGATAGGATCCACTGGACACTATTTTTATACTGTACTGTAAGAATTCTTGTGCATATTTGTCTTAGCCAGTTTCAGAGGCACAAGTAAGAGTCAAATGAACAGTAGTTTGGCTTAGATTACAACTCATCTAGTATTTTGTTCTAACCACCAGCCCAAACACACACTGTTTACCTGGCTCAAACAACAGAGACCTGCCAGTCTGCTGAGGTACTTCCCATTACCCTAGTAAGACACATTAAAAATAACTCCACACAGAATTGTATTGACTTGTAAAATTCTCTCACCCCTTCCCCAAGGCCTTCTGAGAAACAATTCTGTAATCATCAAACAAACAATTCTTTCCTTCCCCCCGCAAAACAACTACTTTTGTATAAAATTCTGAAGTAAAAAAAAAGTCAAAGGCCTTTCATGAGCCTGAGGAAAAGCAGCAGAGAGATGGACTCCATGCACTTCTGAATTTAATTTTCTGTTCCTTCTGCTTCTAATCAAAAAAGATCCTCTCTCTAAGCTGACAGGTCTGCCAACTTTGAACTAATCTGTGTATGGTTTTGTAGCATGTCCACTTGATCCTTCACACTGCTCGGTTTCATGAGATTTGAGTGCTCAGATGAGAAATATGAGTTTAAGTCTTACTGATCCCTTTAACTAAGCAGCATTAAAAACATACCCTTCAATATTTCCGTTTTTTAATTCTGAGAACTATTTCCTGTCACCACTTGCTCTTCCTAAATTTAACTTTTGCTAATGAAATAGTCTGCAAAAGAGAACAGCCCCCCAAAACATTCCCATAAATTTTGTGGGCAATAGCATGTGTTCAAAAAGAGAACATGGGAATGAAAGGTTCAAAGTATGTGCTATTCTTCTAAGCTGAAGGTCACTGTGGTCAGTGTCAAGGACTGGCCAGCTGAACAAACTAGTGACAGTTTAAAAGGGGCGGGGGAATATCCTTACACAAAAATAAAATGTTCATTGTGGAACATGGCCCCTAAGACATTGGATCATCTTAATCTCCCAGCTTCTGTAATACAACAGTTGGAAGGCTCTAAGACTGTGCACAATAAAGTGCTTTATTCAGGGAACCATATGACTCCATCATTCATTCAAGCACATGTTTGGCACAGATTGAAAGTGAAAAGCATAGTTAAATCAAATATTTCAAAACTGAACTTGTCTTTCTAACACACATGGTTTATATATTGGTGTAATAGCTATATAACTTTTCAGTTCTCATATCATGTCATTATTAAACTACAAAATGATCTCTATTGCACTAGACTACATGAAACTTTTTCTAAGTTAAAACATGCCAAAAAATTTGGGCTGTCGATTAACCACAGTTAATTTATGCAATTAACGCAACTGAAATAATTGCAATTAATTGCAGCTTTAATTAAACTGTTAAACAATAGAATACCAATTGATATTAAATATTTTTGGATGTTTTTCTACATTCTCAAATATCTTGATTTCAGCTACAACACAGAATACAAAGTCTACAGTGTTCACTATGTTTTATTACAAATATTTGTACTGTAAAAATGATAAAAGAAATAGTATTTTTCAATTCACCTCATCCGAGTACTGCAGTAAAATCCCTTCATATGTCCCTTCATGCTTCGTCCACCATTCCAGAGGACATGCGTCCATGCTGGTGATGCTCATTACAAAAAATATGCATTAATTAAATTTGTGACTGAACTCCTGCGGGGAGAACTGTATGCCTCCTGCTGTTTTACCCACATTCTGCCATATATTTCATGTTATAGCGGTTTCGGATGATGATTCAGAATGTTGTTCATTTTAAGAACACTTTTTTCTCTACAGATTTGACAAAATGCAAAGAAGGTACCAATGTGAGATTTCTAAAGATAGTTGCAGCATTCCACCCAAGTTTTAAGAATCTGAAGTGCCTTCCAAAATCCAAGAGGTGTGGAGCATGCTTTCAGAAGTCTTAAAAGAGCAGTACTCCAAAGAGGAAACTACACAACTTGAACCACCAAAAAGGAAAATCAAACTTCTGCTGGTAGCATCTGACTCGATGACGAAAATGAACGTGCATCGGTTCACACTGCTTTGAATTGTTATAGAGCATCAGCATGGATGCATGTCCTCTGGAATGGTGGTTGAAGCATGAAGGGACATATGAATCTTTAGTGCATCTGGCACATAAATATCTTGCGACTCCAGCTACAATAGTGCCATAACACTGTTCTCACTTTCAGGTGACCTTGTAAACAAGAAGCGGGCAGCATTATTTATTATATGTAAACGAACTTGTCTATCTTAGCGATTGGTTGAAAAAGGAGTAGGACTGAGTGGACTTGTAGGTTCTAAAGTTGTTAAATTGTTTTGTTTTTGAGTGAAGTTATGTAACAAAAAAATCTATATTTCTAAGCTCCACTTTCACGATGAAGAGACTGCACTACAGTACTCGTATGGGGTGAATTTAAAAATACTACTTTTTTTGTTTTTTCAGGGTGCAAATATTTGTAATCACAAATAAATATAAAGTAAGCACAGTACAACACAGAATATAAAGTGTAATTTAAATCAATATATTTTAAAATGTAGAAAACATCCAAAATATTTAAATAAATGGTATTCTATTGTTTAACAGCGTGATTAATCAGCCGATTAATTTTTTTACCCGCCCAATTAATTACTTTTTTTAACAACCTTAACAATAACTTTTTTCGCCCTACTGTCCTGATTCTGGAAAGTCTATTTGTTCTTCAAATCACAGTGCTGTAACATGGCTAAAGTTCAAATTTTGGTTCTCTGCTAGATGGCTTTATGGTAAACCCAGGACAATTCTTAACTCTTAAGTTTCATTTTTATACATGCACATGGCAATGAGTCTCTGCCTTATTCTCAGACCAAACCATGCTCACCTTATATAATTAATCTCATGGATTTCAATATGATTAAAAAGGCAAACATGAGTGTTTGGGGTGATTAAAACAAAAGTAATTTGAGCATGATTTGTATGCAGAATGGATAGTGAAATGCACAAAAATCCTACTCTAATGTACTTAGACAGGAGTCTTGAATATTTCAATATCCTGCCTGTTCACCACAATGAACAGTGACAAGTGGAGTTTTGAAAATAAAATTTTGCCATTGACTTGTTTGGGGCTGGAAGTGTTAGAGTGCATTTTAACAAGCAGGACCTATGCTTAGTTTCCTTTTATGGAAGACACACATTTTATTTATTTTTATACATATAAAATGTGTGTATTCCACACAATATAAATATATTCTGGTAGGGAAACTGTTGCCCATTCCTGTTTGCAGCTTGTTTGTGATTGACAAAAGAATTCTGAATCAAGGTCAGTGAAAGAACAGAATTCTGGTTGTTTTTGGATTGAGCCTTTCAGAATTCAGTGAGAGGAAAAGACTATAAAACGTTTGAACTCAAATATGTTTCAGTAAACCAAGCTATATTGTTTATAAAGTGTTCCACGTGTGCACAGTGCTTCTCATGACATGGAAGAAAGTTAAAAGTCCAGCCTCCTGGAGTTTAGTTTGTCTCAGCTGAATTTGAAGTACAAGATTCAAAACCAAAAAGGCTTGCAAAGAAAGCAGCATATGGCATCTTAGAAAAAAAGTGAGTTGAAGACAGGATTTGACATAGGAGCAGGAGTGCTTGACACACACAAGGTGGACTACAGTAATAACGGTCCCAGATGTCCCATCCAATGAAAAAACAAGCAGGAAAATGCTAAATGGGAGGAAATTTAAGTGAGATTTTCCGTAAAAGATACCACCCGCTTTCCCAACTGCTTTGCTGGATGGGGGAATGAAGAATTAGCCCACCCTCATGAAACAAGCCATAGGATTGCCACCTAAACCAGGCCCGTAGGAGGCCAAGGCCAACTGTGGGGGGTGCTGTGTCCCCACACCAGCATTGGGTCTCCAGCAGCCCCACTCCCTGGCAACATGATTCCAATCCTCAGGGTTATGGGGAGCCACTGAAAGATACTACAGCCTAAGAGTGTTCACCACCCTGAACTCTGCAGGGTGGTGAACAATCTCACCTCACTCACCCCCATCCATGCCCTATCCAGGCATATCTGTTTGTTCTTCCTCAAATGCTCCCTCTCCATAAGAGAATCAGGGTCTAGGGACTTCTCCAAGCCTTCCTTCCGATTGCAGGCTCCATCCAGCTCACAATCAAATCAATGGAAAGCAGCTCATTGACCTCAAAGGGGATTTGATAGTGTTCAACAGGAGGAACACTTACAGGGAAGAGAAAGACCAAGTATCGTTTGTGATCAGTTAATCAGAAGTAATCCATACAGCCCCAACATCAAGTAGCAAGCATTAAATATACAGATTTTTTTGTGATCAATCCACAGAATTAGAAAAAGAAAAATCAAACACCAAATAAATCAGAGACCTTCTATGAGCAGAAAAAGCAGGGAAGTGTGTCAAGTAAAATATTAGCAGCAAATTATTTGCCCGGCCACAATAACTATAAAGCTTATTATATTAAACCACAAGTCTCATTCTGTTGCCATTATCACATCACCTTGATCAGTCCATCAGCCCTCACAGAGAGAGCGCCGAGCACAAGATGTCAGACATGTTGTTCTAGCCTGTCCTTCTGCTACCTAGGCTGTCAGTAGCACTAGACACCCAACTGGCATAGCACACAGCAGCCTAGAACTCTTGAGCGACACACCAACTGCAGCCTCCCAAGCAGCTGGGATTACAGATGTGCACCACCATATCAGGTACTGCCATTATACTAACAGAAATCCGGAATAACTCCACTGAAATTAGTGGCAGCATTTCTCCCCACTCCCACCCCTGCAGGTGCTGAGATCCATGCAGAAGGAAAACATTACAACTTTTCCTTTTTGGACCCTCAAAAAAGAGACTGCTCTAAGATTTATTGGCTGGATGCAGAGCTCAAATTAAAATTTTCTCTCAATCCTAGTTGTAGAAGGTGCGGTGAGATTATTTTCTGGATTATTCAGAGCCTTTGAATCAGAGCTGTGGTGAGGGAGGTAGGGAACCCTGACCTCGGCTGTGTCAGGCAGTATTCCATCCCATATACCACTAACAGTAAGGAATACCTCAAGTGTGAGCTTCAAATGTGCTTTTCACATACATTCATGTGTATGAAAGTCATTTGTTCCAATGTTCCCAGAAAGCACATAGAAAGGAGGAGAGAATGTGGCTAAAGCACATTCCAGCATTAATTCGGGTAAATGTTAAAAAAGAAGCATTTTGTGGCATTTCCCCAAGTCTGGTAAATGGGATTTTAAGACGGGTAGTTATGTCTATCATGTTCCTTTGTTTTTATGGCTATACCTGCTACTGGTGCTACATGATAGAAAAAAAATATACTTCATTAAGTCTTTTTGTTTATATATGTGTGTGTGTGTGTATGTGTATTTATTAGTCAAAAGTGTGTGTGTATGTGTGTGCATATCAGGGGTGGGGAACCTCCGACCCCCGGGCCGTATACGGCCCACCAAATCATTCGGTCCGGCCCGCAGGCGGGTCTCGAAAATCTGCGCCGTAGAGATGGCCGGACCAACGTGGCGGTGGGAGTGCACAGGCGCGGCGCTGCCCCAGAGCATCTCCCTGAGGGCTGGGGGCGTGTCGCTCCACCTTGCCCTCCCAGGAGTCGCGTCTGGAGCAGCGGGACCCAGCGGATGCCCCACGTAGGCCCGGGCGGGGCAGGGCGCGGGCGGCGGGAGACCAGCCGGGCGGGGGAGGAGGTGTGCAGATAGGTTTGGGGGGGTCAAGGAGTCATGGGGGGGAGGCTGGGCTGGGAGGTGGGGGAGGCTGGGCGAGTGCGCGGGTGCGGCGCGGCGCTGCCGCAGAGCGTCTCCGAGGGCTGGGGGCGCGTCGCTCCACCTTGCCCTCCCAGGAGTCACGTCCGGAGCAGCGGGACCCAGCGGGCGCCACACGTAGGCCTGGACGGGGCAGGGCGCAGGCGGCGGGAGACCAGCCGGGCGGGGGAGGAGGTGTGCAGATAGGTTTGGGGGGGGAGGCGGTGTGCAGATAGGTTTGGGGGGGGGAGGCGGTGTGCAGATAGGTTTGGGGGGGTCAAGGGGGTGTGGGGAGGGAGGCCGGGCTGGGGGACAGGCAAGGGGGCGGTCAGGGGGGAGGCCAGGCTGGGCGGGCAGGGAGGGGGGCAGACTACGCTGGATGGGGTGGGCGAGGCGTGGGTGCGGGAGGGAAGGAGGTTTGGTGGGGGGGGAGGCTGGGCTGGGGGGGGGAGGCTGGGCTGGGCGGGTCAGACATGGGGGGCAGGAGGCTGGGTTGGGAGTGGGAGGGGGGAGGAGGTTAGGTTCGCTGGGCCTGGCCAGGCAGGGGTGGGGGAGGAAAGGCGGTTAGATGGGGGGAGGCTGGGCGGGGGTAAAGGAAGATCACCCCCAACAGCGGGGTGGGCCAGGCAGGGATGGGTGGGGAGGGGAGGAGGTTAGGCTGGGGGAGGAGATTAGGTTGGGTGGGCCGGGCCAGACAAAGTAAAATTGTTTCAGAGTGTTAGTTTGTCTCTGTAATGAGGGTCAGTAGGCCCACTGTGCCACCGGGCGGTGGGGAGCTACTACCCCTTTGGGACGGCCGTGGTCACACCTCCCCGTTACTGGGGAATTAGGGTCGAGAGGTGTGCTGTCCCTAGTCAGCGGCGCGCCCCTCAGGAAGGGGAGTGCCGGCCAAGAGTCAGTGGCGCACCCCTCAGGCAGGGGGGCGCCGGCAAAGAGGCTGCGGCGCGCCCCTCAGGCAGGGGGGCACCGGCAAAGAGTGCAATGTTAGCAATTTTAATGGGTGAAACCAGTGACAGAATTCAGACTCAGAAGATTAAACAATACGCCCCACAATACTCATTTTTAATGAACTAGCAGAAGTACCTCAGAGTTAGGCACATTAAGAAATTAGTGGATGCCCAGGAGCACACTTCTGCAACTACTGATGAATAATAATACTCAGAGGATGCCCAGCCCCTGGTCTATTTATGTGCGTATGTTCATTGCACTTGTTTAGTGTGGTGTTAATACAAGGGAGCTGGAGGATTTTTCATGATTGTAGTAAAAAAAAAGTCACATCAACATTTTGGCCCAGGGAAGTTCATATTTTAGTCTTTCGTGGATAGGCTGCCATATGAGTTGTGGGTTATTTTTTGTTTTTTGGGGGGGGGAGAGGAAGAGGGGGATTTTTTTTGCACTCAATCAGAGTTCTCTATAGAGTAATAAGAAATTTTAAAAACGCACAGAAAATAGCAAACTGCTACCATAGTGTCAGAAAAGGCTTTTTCTCTTCACATGTACATGAAACTAGAACATACTTTCAACAATGACAAATGTTAACTGTTAACAAATATCTTGTGGAATAAACTAGCTGATGACCCTTTTTCTTTTTTTCTTTTTTTGCCAAGTTCTGCATCCAGCTTTTTAATGCCTTATTGTGTAATAGCCAGCATGGTTAACAGGCCATGAAATGTTCCATTGTTGCCATATTAGATCATATATTTGGTACAAGAAAGAATGCATTTATCCAATCTATGGATTCGTCATGTTGAATTTCTGCATGGGCAAACAAACAAAATCAACCCACAACTCTCACATATTTATTCAAGTTCCAAACCAGGGAGGGCACTTAAATTAGGTCATTTTTATGCATTTCTTGGCTTTGGAATTACTTGGAAAATTGGTCAAGTTTGCTTAAAGATTTTAAGTGAAACAGTGGACATGGTTTTTACAGACTGGATTCTGAAGTTGTTAAGTCACTCACTGAACCATTGACACTAACAGTATGGCTACACTTGCAAATGTAAAGCGCTTTGAGTTAAACCAGCCTTCGGAGAGCACAATAGGGAAAGCGCTGCAGTGTGTCCACACTGACAGCTGCAAGCACACTGGCTAGGCCACATTTGTGGCACTTACAGTGGCATTGGGAGCAGTGCATTATGGGCAGCTATCCCACAGAACACCACTTCCCATTCTAACACTGTGGCTTGTGAGAAGGGGGCGAGAAGTGTGGGATATTCTGGGTCCTTTCCCAATGTCCTTTCCCAATGCATCGGTTCACATCCCAGCAATCCCTGTGCTTCGTCCACATTTTGACACCGCTTTTCAATGTCTTTTGTGCAGCGTGCTCAGTCTTCCCTTTTGGTCTGCAGGAATGGAGTCCGAACTAGGGTGACCAGATGTCTCAATTTTATAGGGACAGTCCCGATATTTGGGGCTTTGTCTTATATGAGCACATATTACTCCTCAACCCCATCCCGATTTTTCACACTTGCTGTCTGGTCACCCTAGTCCGAACTGCTGAGGAACATGCTGACGAGTCTCACGTCATGTTTGGCAGTCAAATTACTCCTTAAGATCCAAACTGACAGTGAGGACTCCGACAATTATATCGACTCACGTAATGCATACAACATGAGATTGCTTGTGACATTCACGGACATGCTACCACTGTGGAATGCTGCCTTTGGGATTGGGAAACAAGCACTGAGTGGTGAGATCACATCATCATGCAAGTCTGGGATGACAAGCAGTGGTTGCAGAACTTTTGGATGAGAAAAGCCACTCTCATGGGCCTGTGAAAGGAGAGCTCACTCCCCGCCTGTGTCGCAAGGACACAAGATTGAGAGCTGCCCTGATGGTGGAGAAGTGCGTGGCTATTGAGATCTGGAAGCTAGCTAGGTATCCAGATACCAATCGGTCACTAACCACTTTTTGGAATGGGAAAATCAGCCGTTGGAATTGTGTTGATGCAAGCTTGCAGGGCCATTAATCATATCCTCCTCAGAAGAACCGTGCATGACCGTGCAGAACCTCTGGGTAATGTGCATGACATCGTGGCTGGCTTTGCACAAATGGGTTTCCCTAAATGCAGAGGGGCGACAGATGGGATGCATATTCCAATTCTGGCACCAGTCCACCTAGCCTCTGAGTACGTTAATCAGAAGGGGCATTTCTCTATGGTTCTCCACATGCTTGTGGCTTACCATGGGTGTTTCACTGACATTAACGCAGACTGGCCCAGAAAGGTGCATGACGCACACATGTTTTGGAAGTCTGGCCTGTTCAGGAAGCTGTAAGCTGGGACTTTTTTTCACAGACCAGAAGATCACATTGGGAAAGTCAAAATGCCCATTGTGATTCTTAGAGACCCCGCTTACCCTTTAATGCCCTCAGGGCCGGCAACAGAAATTTTGGGGCCCCCTACTGTGATCGTTTGGGGGGGCCCCCAGCTCAGCCGGCACTCCCCACCCCCAGCTGACAGCGGCTGGGGGCCCCCCCAGCCCAGGCGGCGCTTCCCAGTTTCCCCCCCCCAGCTGACAGCGGCTGGGGGGGGGGCAGCCCAGCCGGCGCTCCCTCCCCACCATCCCCTTGCCTGCCCCCCTGCCACGCCGATGAATGACCCTCCCGAGGCAGGGGTGAACTCACAGCAGAGCCCACCCGCCTGCCCAAAGGCCCCCCCAGAGCCACCCCCCCCCGAGTGGGGCCGGGCCTCCTGCCCTGCCCCCTTACCTTGGCGAGGCTGGCTCCCCTTGACCCCTTTTTGGCGCCTCCGCTCCGCTCCGCCACCATCAGCGCCGCACACCACCAGGGCGGCGCGGCCGGGCGCGCTTCCCCGGGCCCCCGCTGTGGTTGGAGTCTGCCAGCCCGTCAGCTGTGCGGTGCGGTGCGGGCGCTTGCCGCGCTTGTCTACAGCGCAGCGCTGGGGTGGCCGGCGGCGCCCGCCCGGGATTGCACGCGGTCAGCCGCGACCACGTGGGCGCCGCGCCTCTGCAGAGGTTCGAGCATCGGGGGCCCCCCTTAAGTCCGGGGCCCGGTACAGTTGTCCCCTTTGTCCCCCCCTGTCGCCGGCCCTGAATGCCCTGTGTAGTGGGGCAGCTGCCCCACTCCCATGGAAAGTGCCTTAAAACAGCCCTGGGAAGGGGTTGTGGCTGGGAGCCAGCCAACTCCCAGGCTTGATTGGGAAGCAGGCTCAGCTGAGTGGCCACGCCCCAAACACTCAGGCCTGTATAAAGGCAGAGAGGCAGGGGCCTAGGAGAGTTAGTCTCCTCTGTCTCCAGAGGAGGACAGGCCTAGCTGCAGGGAGCCTTAGGGTACCTAGACTGGTGCAGGGCTGGGGCCAGGCGGTGGGAGCTGGGGAAGCTCTAGCCTGGGAGCCAGAGACTGCTGGGCCTAGCAGAAGGACTGACCCAGGGGTATTGGGGTTGCAGGGGGCAGCCCGGGGTTAGCATTAGAAGCAGCAGGCCAACCCCCCTTGCCGGTGATGAGAGGCCATGATACTGCAGTCTGCCTCAGTGAGCGGAGGCAAATGGTGACTGGCGGTGGCCAAGTCTGAGGCAAGGTGGGGATAGTGGGTGGAGGGTTCCCCGGGGAGGGGAGACCCTTGGACTTGAGGGGGTTCTGCAGAGGTGCAGTACCCTCAGCTAGAGGGCACCGGGGTCCGGGAGGGACACGGGGCTGGAGTAGGAGCGGGACATCGGCCGGCAGAGGACGCTCCGGAGGCTGGAGAGCTGATTCTCCAGATGACCAGCAGGAGGTGCCGCCGGGGTGAGTGCCCGTGCGCTTGCATCCTGGCTCATGAAACCCTACACAGGGAGCCTTGACAGCAGCAAGGAGCGGTTCAACAACAGGCTGAGCTGGTGCAGAATGACTGTCGAGTGTGCTTTTGATTATTTAAAGGGTCACTGGCACTCTTTGTATGGGAAGCTGGATTTGGCAGATGACAACATCCTCGCGGTTATATCCACGTGCTGTACCCTCCATCATATTTGTGAAGGAAAGGGTGAAAGCTCACTCAGGCATGGAACTAGGACTTTCAACACCTGGAGGCTGAATTTGAACAGCCAGAGAGCAAAGCTATTAAATGAGCCCAATGCGGGGCTGCAAGGATTAGGAATGCCTTGAGGGAGCAATTTGAGGCTGAGAGCCAATGTCTGGTGCCCTGCATGGGAGTGAAGTGCAGTGGTTCTAATGTTAGTAGGAATCGGTGTTTGCTACGCTGACTTGCAGTGCCTGTTGCTTTCCTGAGCATAATAAAGTATGTTTTCAAAGCCAAAAAATCCATTTATTGAAAAGAAAATTAATTTACAGTGGAGCCCCGGTATAACACGCCCCCAATAACAAGAGTTCGGTTATCGCGTGATTATACCGTGGCTCCCAAGTCCTTGTTCTCTGTCCCCGGCAGGTGCGGGGGCCACGGCTTCTCTCCCCTGCTGGGCAGCGCGGAGAGAAGCTGCAGCCTCCCCTGCCAGGGACAGAGAACTCAGGACTGCAGGCAGGGGCTGCGGCTTCTCTCCCCGCTGCCCAGCAGGGGAGAGAAGCTGCAGCCCCCACCTGCCTGGGACAGAGAACTCCAGGGCCGCAGACTGCAGCCCGGGAGTTCCCTGTGGAAGCCACAGCTCCGCGCCTGCCCGGGACAGAGGACTCCGAAGCTGCCGGAGTCCCCCAGTCCCAGCAGGTGCGGGGCCGCAGCTTCCCTAGAAGTCGCTGCCCCCGCGCCTGCTGGGACAGGGGGCTCTGGGGCTGCTGGGAGAGAATCTGCGGCCCCACCTGCCGGGACAGGGGACTCTGGGGGCTGCAGGCGCCTGGATACTCCTGAGAAAATGGCATTTTCCTAATTCCTTGTGGTCTTTTAAACAAAAGTTAATATAATTAATAACCAGCTATATTACACATAAGCTAGAAGCTAATCAGCATTCTATGCTTTAATCAGTTAACATATTTGTAGCAGTAAGGACCCACAGTTTTCAGGGAAACAGAATTACACTTCACTAAAAACCATTTAGTATGTGACACTGGTTTCTGAAGAGGCAGTCCAGAAATAAATATAGCTGAAGACTACATATTTATACATGACACTAAGAGCATTTCCGTTACCACCAATACATCTCATGTTCCACTTAAGGCCAGACTGTGGCCAGTCTCTGTCTGGGGGAGAAAGGAGAATACCTTTCCCCCATTGTCAAAACCACAGTCCTTTCTCTCCCTTAGCCACTATAGCTAGCTGTACAAAGAAAGGAGTGCATGCTGCAACTCATTACAAGGCTGTACTAACTACTAACCAGCATACAGTAATCTGTCTGTATGCTCGTGGCACAATCTACCTAGTCCAAAATCCATTGAAGTCAATGGCAACACTCTCAGTGACTTCAGTAGGATATGGTTTTGCACCAACACCTTTGGTGCTGCTATTGGAGACTCAATAGTGCCTCAAATGAAAGCTTCTGCCTAGCAGTCATGATGCAGACCTTAGTTCTTTTCACATTAGAGATTTCCTGTGATCAAGATCCCTTGTCATATGAGTTTTAGAGATGTTGAATGTGACACGAATGATACACTTCAATGTATAATGTATGTGTTTATATATAATTGAATGTAAAATTTACAAAAATCCCAATATTTGAGGTAGGCTTCAGGTAAAAGGCAAAAACAGAATGAGAGAGAAATGGAAATAGAAAAAGGGATCCGAGCAAAGAAGAGAGTCCTCCAATATGAATACCAAGAAGAGAGCCATACCTTCTGAGCAGAACTGGCTGTTGTAGGAGACAGAGCGCCAAGGAAAGCATGTCCACGTAACGGAGCATGGTCTGAAATATTCTAATGCTTACAAGGCCTAAACTGAAAACACAGCTAAAAATGGCATTTTCCAGTTTATGACATCTTTTGCTGAGAAAGGCCAAGAGCAAAATCATCCTGTCAGCCTGTAAGTGACACAGGCTCTAATAGTTAGAGTCTCAGATCCCAGATGCAAGGTTTGGCAATAACAACATGCAGCTTTGGGTTTGTCACAGTTACACATGTGCACATTGCTCCATTGCCCCTACAGGCTCTGAACTAGCAGAGGATTGTAAGTGACACACGGTCTGCTTGAAAAATAGATCTCACTGTTGTCAATTTGCATGTTACAATGCAGCCCTTTAGTACAAATGATACTGCTCGAAAGGAACCATACGAATACTGAATAAAATTAAACCCTGGCAGGCTCCACGGACAATTTGCGCTGGCAATTTGAGAAATGTTTGAAGCATAAGGGCCACTAGTGATAAAACTGTCAGGATTAGGAAATGTGAGATCTGAACCAGGCTGGTGAAGATCCAAATAAACTATTACTGGAATTCAGACTTTTTAAACAGAATTTCATGATCAATAGTGTGTCAACTCCAGCTGACAGTTTCAGTAGGAATAACAGATAAACATAACCCTGATTTGTTGCAGTCACTCACAGATCATTAGAGAGCTGCTATCAGGGCAGTCTCAGAGCTGTGAGCAGGATGACAAGGAGTCTGAAATGTATGAGGAAGATCATTACTTAGAAGTTGTTCCTCATAGCTAGATAGCAACATTTCCAACATCTTTCAAGGAAAAAGGGCAATTAGAAACTTGGCAAAAAGAAACAAATTGGATACCTCACAAGATCAACTAGAACAGAGCATTTTCAGGGCGGGGACAGACGGGATAAATCCTCAGCAGGTGTAAGATGGCATATTTCCATCAAAGACCACAGAGCCATGCCTATGTACACCACTTACAGATCTTACACAGGGTGTCCAAGATATCTGTAGGAAAGGCAGTTTGGCCCACAGTCAAATTAGCATGTGGTTGTACAGAGTCCACGTTTATCCCCCTCAACCTCAGCAACAGTTTCAAGATGACACTAAAGAGCTCTGAGGGTTACATGGGAATCAGGTAG
This sequence comes from Sternotherus odoratus, assembly GCA_032164245.1. NCBI lineage: Eukaryota > Metazoa > Chordata > Testudines > Kinosternidae > Sternotherus > Sternotherus odoratus. Next base: position 88,843,406 of record JAVMKO010000005.1, on the reverse strand, counting down.
GGCTCATTTAAAGGATATTTTTTTATTGACTCCAAAATGACTCCAGCGGGAGTGTTATGACAATAAACTAACTATTTAATTTTTCAGGTTTTGCAGGATATCCATTCCTATGCTAAGGACCAACACAAACAGTAAATTTCATCCAAAGGTATCAACAGAGAAGATGACAAGATTTGAGAGAGAAGAGAATATGTGATAAGATATAACCGAGGGGGGGAGGGGCGGGAGGAATGTGGGAGAAGGACATGTTCAACGGCAACTGTCAAAAAAGCAGGAAAATGGGAATTGTAAGAACTAATAACTATTCACATGGAAGGTTTAGGATTGGAAATGGGAAGACACAAGGAAAGAGCCAAATCCAATAAGCAGCGCTTGACAGATGATTGCCCCTTAAGAGAAGTTATAGTTTACTGCTATTCATCCATGATCTTAAACTTTCAGAGCCATTAACATTCATTGTATAAATATTTAGGCACTTAAATTCTCAAACTGTCCATGTGAAGTACTACTATGCAAGCACAGAAACCACTAAATGTGGTTTAATATCTCAGCTGTATAAATCTTTCCTTCTTCAAAATACCAAAATCAAGCAGATTATATTATGAACCCTGCATAGGAAGTTTTCAGCCCAGATGCAACACAAGTAATTGAAGAAGCACTAGACAGGCCTTGATCCCACAAGCATCATTGTCCCTTAGGCCCACACAGAGTCCTACTGAAGACAAGGATTCGTTCTCACATCTGATGGGTTTGTGTACTACCAGTTGACTATGACCAGTTGATGTCTTCCTAGCTCACTATCTGGGGATGTCAGTTGACTAAAATAATGACCCCAGTTCACTCTACACAATCACACAGAATATGCATGTTCTCAAATCAAGTGGATCATGAAGCTCTATTTGTGGTAGGACTATGACACCGTCTTCACTAGGAAAATGATAACAGTATGTTAACTAACATGGGTTAACCCTTGTTAACTAACATGTTGATAAAGGTATGTTTTCTTAACACATTAGTTAACATGGGTTAACCCATGTTAGTTACCATATCGTTAATTTTCCTAGCAAAAAAAAGCTACAGTCCCAGCATAAATCTGTTGTGCATAAATTTAGGGACTAAACAAAAGCTAAATTTCAAATGGGAATAGTAAACATATGCAAAAAGGTCTGTAGGAACAGGTACTTATTTCATTCCTGTGCTATATATTTATGAATTTAACAATTCTCTCTCTCTCTCACTCTCATATAAATTATATAATGGCAGCTACTAATTAAAACAGGGGGCAGAGTCAGACCTGTGTTTGATTCCCGACTCTGTCACTAACTTGCTGAGTGAACTGGGAACAAGAAAACTCCAAATATATCTGTGAAACTGGCATAACAGGGCTAAGCCAATCCTGCTAAACATTTTAAGCAAATACTTATTCAAATATTTAAATAAATTCCCTGTGTTCCCTTAGCATGAATATTCTAGCTAGAAAATAAAGCTTTCACTAATGTGAAAAAAGGATGTTAAGCCCCAGTTGCCCAAATACTCATCTAAAGTGGATTATGACTCACATCTGACTAACAGTTCAGATTTCAAATTCTACACCAACATGCAATTCAAAATTCTTGCTGTTGGTGGTTGGCTACAGAAATTCTCCACTCAGAGGGCAGAAACAATACCACATGACCCAGGAAACTAACCAGCAAAGTACAAACACCCACTTTCAAATATTCATGTGGAACTGTCCTCCACTGAGTCTACAGACTCCGGATTAACAATAACAGTTGAATTCACAAGTGATTTTGAATGAGAAATCCATTTCCCCCAATTTATGTGCAGAAAATTCATAAACAGAGAAGCAAAGTGTTTTGAATCTATTACTTATCATTATAAATTGTTTGCCCTTCTCGAAATAATTCTTCCCAAATTCACTGGGGTGTTGTAAGGCTAAATTTTCCCGGAAGTGCTTTGAAATCCTCAACTGCACACTTAAGATATGCAAGTGTTTATTGTAAAGTAAACAGGAACCAGGTGAATAGCCCAAAGCAACACGTTTAAGGGGTGGGGAAAGAGTTGAAGATTCCCTACGTACTGGAACGCGACCCAGAAGAAAGGCTGTGGTGTGAATACTCTTGAGCTATTTATGCAGGCCCGCATTTCAAGTTGCTAGGACAATTTAAATGAGCTGAGATTTCAAATCAAATCTCGAGTGCCACTGGGATCTCGTTGAAACAGCAAAATCCTTCTCTCCTAAAAAATAATAGCGAGAGACTTCAGCAAAAGTTCTCCCTCGCTCCTTCATCCCCAAATAAGCGAGACTGGGTCTGATTTGTGCAATGAGCGGATAGTTTGTCAAGGCAAAACTTGAAAGCAAAGACAGAACGTAGTAACCGATTAGATCAAGATTTGTATGGTGTGCGCGTGTCCCTTCGTCCCGGGGTCCCGTGCATCAGCCAGGAGAATCGCCTGCCCCATTGCCCCGGGGATTGGGAGAGGGAAGGGGTATGAGTGGCGTCAGGACTATGCAAGCTGGGGAATTTTACGGCTCCAGGGCTGCCGCTGTAGCTAAGCAGGCAGCAATCCTCCAGCCCGGCTCTCTGGGCTGCAATGAACAGCCGGCGCAGCGTGAAGGCTTTTCACTCCCAGCCTAAGCTAACTCCCCCTTCACACGCAAACGCCGCGGCACAACCAGAGCAAAAGAGGAGCCGGGGCGACCGGGGAACGCGGTGCGGCTGCTGCTCTCAGAGAGGAGCTGGATTTGCAGAGCAGACGGCACGGGATGGTAACGGGAAGAGGAGGGTGCAACGTTTGCAAAGCAGCCAGGAGGGGAGCTTTCGGGGGGGGGGGGGAGAAATGCAACGATGCAGAAGCCCCACGGGGGGGGGGGGGGATGCCAAGGGAAACTCTGCTTCTTTCTAACCGCGTCGGCGCGGGGGAAGGGGTCCAAACTTGGCCATATGCTGGCCCGTGCCCTGCGTGTATGTATATAAAAGCATCGTCCACTTACCTTGCGCCCTGGATGATGCTACAAAGAGCCAGCTTAGGCTCAGCAGCAGCATGAATATCTGGGCTGGGGGGTGAGGAGGAGGGAAGCGCCGCTGCCTTGCATGGAGACGCTTGGACATCTTAGCCCAGACTGAAAGAGACAAACTTACATCAGCTAGGTCTGGAGAATAGCACCATAATATACAGTTACAGAGAGGAGCGAGCTGGGATTCAGGATGTGAGAGATTTCCTGCATGCAGTTAACTCCCAAACCCCTCCTGCTGCTGCATGGACTGCTGATGAGCTGGGCTTTGCTCTTAGATATATCAAAAAAAAGTTGTTTGGGGTTTGGCTTTTTTTTTTCTTTGGCAAGCACTATCTGTTGACCGTTGCAATAAATGAGCCTGTCCGTGTTGGCTAGCAGGAGGCACTAAAGATCGTTGGTGAAAGAAGGCAGGCCTGCCTGGGAAATCTGCCCCTTGCCAACATTTGCAGTTCTCATTACAATGGAACAAATTATTGTCCTCCTGCCTCTCGCCTCACGGCGTCTCCGCGGGGTCCTACAGCCCTCCGCTCCCGCTGTGCACACGGGTAACAGTTACTCCGCGGAGGAGAGGTGACTCGGGCGCGGTGGTGTGCTCCTGAAAAGACACATTCTCCCCGTTCTCAGATCTGCCAGGTCTTCTTCAGTTGTAGGAGACTCCCTCCCGTGGATTAATGTTCAATTAATTACATGTAAATTAAGTTTAAATTAATTGGCTTTAAAGTCTCCCCCCTCTTTTGCTGGAGCGATTGGTATGTGTGTTAGAAGTCTCCCCCTCTAGTGATAAGTCATCGGGATGAAGCTTCTTCTCCCTGCTCAGGGAGAGTTGTATAGTGTGTGTTGTATAGTGTGTGTTCTCGTGATTTCTGTTACACACGGGGTGGTGACTTATTCTGAAAAAAACGGCTGTGTAATAAGAACAGAGAAATTCTTTATTAGTTTCATATCATTGTAGGTTATTTCTGATGCCCCAGGCATTACTTTGTTTACAGTGTTTAAAAGGGTAATGAATAAAATAGGTTGTTTTTTTAAAAAAGAAATCTTCCTCATTCACTTTGTCAATAGTTGCCTGGGAACCAAAAATAAATAAATAAAAATCCCAGACAGTATTTTATGCCCATCAAACCTCTAGCCCGACACTGAAATACAGTAAACCCTCAATTTTGCGGACCTCGATTTAACAGACTTCAGATTTAACGGACAAAATTTCTGGTCCGTATGTCATATGTGAAAATTAACACCCTGTTAATTTTAAAATGCTTTTAACCAAGATTTGCTTATAATTAAATTAACAGGTTATTTTTTGTTATTAATTCACTGTTACAGTAGACTCCCGATTATCCGGGGGCGGGTTAACCGGGCTGCGGATTAACCGGGATGTCTAAACGGGTCGGTAGGGGAAGCCCCAAAGCGGCAGCAGGCTCAGCCTTAGCCTGCTGCTGCTTTGGGGTTTCTCCCTCTGGCCCCTTATGAGCTGGGGTCTCAGCCTGCTTCCAGCCTGGGTGTAGGAAACCCCAGCTGGCAGGAGCCTGAGGGGGAAAGCCCAAAGTGGCAGCAGGCTCAGTCCGCTGCTGCTTTAGAGTTTCCCGCAGGCTCCTGCTAGCCGGGGTCTGAGCTCCCGCTGCCAGCCTGGGCTTCCTACACCCAGGCTGGCAGCGGGAGCTGACTGGGGCAGGCGGCAGGAGCCTGGGGAGAGAGCCCAAAGAGGCGGCGGGCTGAGCACTCAACCTGCCGCCGCTTTGGGCTTTCCCCCCAGGCTCCTGCCAGACGGGGTCTCAGCCCGCTGCCAGCCTGGGCTTCCTACACCCAGGCTAGCAGGGGAGCTGACTGGGGCAGGTGGTGGGACCACCCCCTTCCCTCCCCCCCAGTAGACGCCTGATTATGCAGGATTTTATTAACCGGGATTAAGGTTTTCCCGATCATCCCAGATAACCGAGAGTCTACTGTATTGAAAACTTTTCTGTGAAATTAAACTTTTCATACATACTTAATTTTAATTACACAAATGTGTCTACATAAGTAAAAACAGGTAAACTAACTAATTTGTCAATTTTTTAACATACGCATTTGAAAAACCTACTTTATTATATAACAGACTTTCGGCTTTACCGGACACCCCCTCACCCGAATTAGTCTGTTATATCGAGGTTTTACTGTACATATAAATGCAGTCATTGATGCGTCTCCGGGCTTCTCCCAGGGAAGGGAGAGAAAAAGGCCCCAATCCTGGAAACACAGAGCTGCCTGCAATTTACACACGCAGTTCTGTTGCAATCAGGGGAACTACTAGACATAAAGTAACTCGTGTCAGGCTCTAATTCTGCACCTTTTTCCACTCAGGATTCTTGCATGGAACAGTTTTCAGGATTAGGGCCTACGCTTGGGCCTTTGCCAACAAAAAAAAGACAAAACCACACTCACAAACCACACAGAGCTGTGCACATTTGAATTTGTAAATAGGGACTGTTCTAGTGCAGGGGTTCCCAACCTTTTGCTTTGGAGCCTCCCCCCTAAACATGCTATAAAAAGTCCATGGTCCCCTGTGCTAGAACAACTGTTTTTCTACATCTAAAAGCCAAGAAGTAGCAAGTAGGGCAATTGCTTGGGACCCCGTGCCACAGGGAACACCACAAAGCTAAGTTGCTCAGGCTTCAGCTCCAGGTGGTGGGGCTTGAGGCTGTAGACTGCAGTACCACACAGTGTGGCTTTGGCTTTCTGCCCTGGGCCCTAGTGAGTAATGTCGGCCATGTTTTGCAGACCCCCCTGAACCCCGCTCACAGCTTCCCCACCCCCACTGATTGAGAACCAGTCTTCTAGTGAGTTTAAAGACAGTAGTTACATCATGTAGTAGAGTGACCAGAAAGCAACTATGAAAAAAATAGGACAGGGGGTGGGGAATAATAGGGAGTGGGGAGTAATATGAGAAAAAAAATCTAAAAAAACAGAACTGTCCCTTTAAAAACGAGACATTTGGTCACATTACCATGGAGGGTAGCTTCAGATCACATATGGGTTTGAAAGATTTGTACCCTCTGACTGGAATGGGCTAGGACAAGTCCCTTTAGCCTCCTACCTCTCATTAGACTTAAGATATTCCCCCATCTCCACCAAAAGGTGTGAAAACATTCACAGAACCCAGTTTCTCCTAGTGATTTGTCCGTTTCTCACCCCCCACTAGAAAATTCTGTGAACTGAGGTCTGTGAAGGGCACACAAGAAGAGCATTTGAGAGGTGAGCAGGGATGCGTTTCTGATCAAATTTCACCAAATGTGAATATGGTTTCATTTTGTCTAATTCTTTCTTTTATGCAGGTGAAATCTGGATAAGTTTCAGATGTATCTAAATTGTATGTCTTTAATGGATACCTTATTCCAAGTTATACAGCTAGATAAACCCCTTTGGGCAGGGTCTCTCATTTTTGTGTACTGTACAGCACAAAGCACACTGAATGAGTTAAACCCAATAACAGCAAAACAATTTTTTTGAATTTTCGAATTATCACAATCCAAAATAGCCAGATTTTGTCTGGAAGCTGCTATCCAAAATGCAGATAATCTCTAATGTAGAATGATTCATGTAGGGTTGTTTAAATGAAGTAGTAATTGGGAGGAAAAGTGTCCTAAAAACAGAGAAAACTTCTGAATGGAAATAACTAATTTTCTACCCGCCTAGATACAACTATAGCTCTCAGGCAGGTGTTATGATTTTCCTGTATAACTTTAAATTGGTTTATGCTATGATTATTCCTGATCCCACAGATCTGTGTTTTGGAACGGTTAAATGTCAAGGTGTAAGGTTGCTAATGCTCATATTTATTGACCCAGATAATTTCAACTTTTTAATTTTAAAATCTAGTTAATGATGCCACTGATTTTTTTTAAAGGGATGATTTAGTATATATATGTATCCTCATACCTTCAAAATGAAGGTTAAAAACAATACTCTGTTTGTGTCCGAAAAGCCAGAAGAGTCTTCAGTAATGGCCCTTGATAACACCCAACTAAGTCAGGAGAAGCTGTAGCTTTTCTGTTCTTTAAAGGTCTATTTTCTTAAAACACAGGGCAAAAAATTAAAAAACAACTAATGCTTTTAGACAGCTCCTCTTTATGCTCATGTAGACTGCTGACAATCCATTTCAATGTTGTGATTTGTATTTAAATTAAGTATTCCCCAGTTGCCCTATTTTTTGTTTGTTCACCAAGTTTGCGGGGGAGGGGGCGAAACCTGTGGAGTTGCCCCTTCCCCATACCCCCCCACACATTCCCTCCAAAGCACACAAGTGGGGGAACTGAGAATATTATCATTCCTGTCCCATTACTTGGAATATATAATTCAAGTTATTTTCATGGGGTTTAAAGTGAAACTATTAACAGAGTTTTTATCACCAAGGAATCCAGAGTGCTTTGTTGACCAGGACAGTGGCAAACTCTCAAAAATGCGGGACATACAATTCTGGCCAAAGATCTAAAACAAAACTCTCATTCATTAAAAACAAACTCATTACTGACCACGTAAAAGAAAACAAACCTTGATTTCTTAAGGACTCACACTAAAAAACCCACTTGCAATAAATTTTATGAAACTCAACTTATCTGTCTTAGATGAATGAAAGAGTGAGTTGATCCTGCAGCAAATCAAACTGCTGTTGCTGGGATCCCTGGATGTTTTAAAGGTAGGCCCTGGTCCTGCAGATTTTTCCATTTAGGCAAATACCTGTCTAGTCATTTTTTTAACTTCTAAAAATATTATCAATTTAAAGGGGTCTGTGTTTTTTCTTGTTCGTGGTCCTTTATCAGTCATGTTTTATTCTCTCACCCTGATTTTACACCAGGGGTGGGCAAACTTTTTGGCCTGAGGGCCACATCGGAGTTCAAAATTGTGTGGAGGGCCGGGTAGGGAAGGCGGTGCCCTCCCAAACAGCCTGGCCCCGCCCCCTATCAACTCCCACTCACTTCTGGCCCCCTGACTACCCCCTCTCAGAACCCCCAACCCATCGCCCTATCTGGAGATCCCTTACTCTAATGGCCCCCCAGAGCCCCACCCCCTATCTAAGCCCCCCCTGCTCCCTGTCCTCTGACTGCCCCCTCCAGAGACCCCCTGCCCTTAGCCACCGCCCCAAGACCCCACCTCAAGCCCCCCTGCTCCTTCGCCCCTGACCACCCCCTCCACAGGTCTCCTTTTCCTTACTCACCCCCCCAGGACCCTATCCACTTATCCAAGCTTCCTTTTCCCTGACACCTATCTATACCTCCACCCCCAACAGGCCCCCTGGGACTCCCATGTGCCATCCAACCTCCTCCCTCCCCCCCCCCCCCACCTTCTGCCCCTTTAGGTAACCTGCCTGGCCCCGGTCCTCTTACCTCGCCGCTGCCTAGAATAGCGTGTCTGGCCCAAAGCCAGACACACGGCTGCGCTGATCTCCCAGAGCGCGCAACGTGTCTGGCCGGGAGCTGGACACGCTGTCGCGCAGCCCCGCCCAACAGCGCTGCTCACGCGGCCCTCTGGGGCCGCGGGGGAGGGAGACAGGGCAAGAGGGGCTGGAGCAGTTTCCCTACCGTGTCCTGCCGAGGCCACGCGGGAGGGGGCCAACGGGGGAACAACTTCCCCAGTGCAGCAGCTGAGGCCGCGGGGGAGGGGCAAGAGCAGCCTCCCCAGCCAGACCTCGGGGGCCGGTTTGGAGGAGCCCGCGGGCCGGATCTGGCCCGCGGGCCGTACTTTGCCCACTTCTGTTTTACACTCTCACCCTTCCCCACCCCATCCATTTTTTCTCCCCTTGCTTCCCTTAAAGTACCTTTACGTCAGGGGTCTCAAACTCAAATGACCATGAGGGCCGCATGAGGACTAGTGCACTGGCCCGAGGGCCGCACCACTGACACACACACACACCCTCGCTGCCCCGGCTGTGCCCCCACTCCACCCCTTCCATGAGGACTAGTGCACTGGCCCGAGGGCCGCACCACTGACACACACCCCGCCCTTGCTGCCCCGGCTCCGTCCCCACTCAACCCCTTCCAAGAGGTCCCACCCCTGCCCCACCTCCTCCTCTGGGCACGCAGCTCCCCATTCCCTCCTGGAAAGCACTAGGCACCACCAACAGCTGTTTGGCAAACAAAGCAAGAGCAATCTAGGAAGTCCAGAGCTAGAAACACACGCGGCCCAGCCAGGCAGCAGAGAAGCCTCCACTTCTGGCCCCTCCGTCCTGCAAACTGCTATGGGGGGCCCGGGGGGGGCGCCAGGAAGCTTGGCGGGCCGCAGGGAAGGGCTTTGCGGGCCGCATGTGGCCCCCGGGCCGCATGTTTGAGACCCCTGCTTTACGTACTCTAGTGCTTCCAATACTTCTTATGTTTGGGACCCACACCGCCTTCTGTCTGAGGCACATGACATCAACTGCTGCTGGTTCAGCCCCTTGGTTTTCTTCTCCTGACAGTTGGGCCACTGCTTCTCTTGTGCTGTGAGATGGGTGAGGCGAGAAGAGGAGACAGAAGGTAGGTAGCTGGCCTGCATTACACAAACCTGCATTAGCACAATCACTAACTCTCAGCAGAACTGACAATTCAGCCTCATTTGGCATCAAGCCTCAGGGAGCTGCCCTGTCTCACTGGTATAATATTGATATGCTTGGATGAAATCTTCTAAACTGGTGTGACATTCTGGCCCACCTGAGAGGCACTGTGATCTAGAAAAAAAGACAGTGAACGGTTAAGGGTCAAACACTTCTGAGAGGTAATCTTGGTTCTGTTTTGGAAAAATCATGGAGCAAGTCCTCAACGAAATAATTTTGAAGCACTTGGAGGAGAGGAAGGTGATCAGGAACAGTCAACATGGATTCACCAAGCGCAAGTCATGCCTGAACAACCTGATTGCCTTCTATGATGAGATAACTGACTCTGTGGATATGGGGAAAGTGGTGGACGTGATACATCTTGACTTTAGCAAAGCTTTTGATACGGTCCACCACAGTATTATTGCCAGCAAGTTAAAAAAATGTAGATTGGAAGAATAGACTATAAGGTGTATAGAAAGCTAGCTACATTGTAGGGCTCAATGGGTAGTGATCAATGGCTCGATGTCTAGTTGGCAGCCAGTATCAAGCAGAGTGCTCCTGGGGCCAGTTTTGTTCAACATCTTTATTAATGATCTGGATGATGGGATGGATTGCACCCTCAGCAAGTTTGCGGATGACGCTAGGCTGCAGGGAGGTAGATACGCTGGATGGCAGGGATGGGGTCTATAGTGAGCTAGACAAATTGGAGGATTTGGCCAAAAAAAAAAAAATCTGATGAGGTTCAACAAGGACAAGTGCAGAGTCCTGCACTTAGGACAGCAGAATCCCATGCACCACTCCAGGTGCAGAAAAGGAACTGGAGATTACAGTGGATGAGAAACTGGATATGAGTCAGCAGTGTGCCCTTGTTGCCAAGAAGGTTAATGGCATATTGGGCTGCATTAGTAGGAGCATTGGCAGCAGATCGAGGGAAGTGATTATTCCCCTCCATTTGGCACTGGTGATGCCACATCGGGAGTACTGCATCCAGTTTTGGGCCCCCCACTACAGAAAGGATGTGGACAAATTGGAGAGAGTCCAGCGGAGGGCAATAAAAATGATCAGGGGCCTGGGGCACATGAATTACAAGGGGAGGCTGAGGGAACCAGGCTTGTTTAGGCTGCAGAAGAGAAGAATAAGGCGGGATTTGGTAGCAGCCTTCAACTACCTGAAGGGGGGTTCCAGTGAGGATTAGTCCACAGGAGCTTAGCTGTTCTCAGTGGTGGCAGATGACAGAACAAGGAGCAATGATCTCAAGTTGCAGTGCAGAGGGGAGATCTAGGTTGGATATTAGGAAACACTATTTCACTAGGAAGGTGGTGAAGCACTGGAATGGGTTACCTAGGGAGTTGGTAGAATCTCCATCCTTAGAGGTTTTTAAGACCGACTTGCCAAAGCCTTGCCTGGGATGATTTAGTTGGTGTTGGTCTTGATTTGAGCTGGGGGTTGGACTAGATGACATTCTGAGGTCCCTTCTAACCGCAATCTTCTATGATTGGGCAAGCCACCTCACTTCTTGACCTCAATCTCCACAATCTGTAAATTGGAGAAGAATACTTCCTCCCAGGATTTTGAGAGAGTTCAATACTTTAAAAAAGGCTAAATCCTGTATAAGAGCTAAGTATCATTACTTACTTCAATTAATGCTTTGGGGCCAGGAAAGTGTGCTTTGTTCTCAAGCTTCCCAACCACCTCTTACTATTGTCCCTGCCAGCAGGTATATGGGATCTTGGGGAGCAATTACCACACAGGTGGAGTGCAAAATAAATTTATTAAGAAAATGCAAAAACAGGGAAAATTCAATAGTGAGGGGTATGGGGTTTGTTAAAGTAGACAATTGGGGAGGGGTTTCTTTTAGTAAATGGGATAGGGGGTTTCAATAGTGGGGTACAATACAGTGGGGTATAATACAGTAGGCAACCAATTAACACTGAAGCATAAATGTAACAGGTGGCTAACACTTCCTATGTAAAGAGTATGTCACAGCAGCATATAACCAACTAACAGTATGGGTAAAATGTGTTAAACAACCAACAATTTTAGGTGAACATGTAAATGTAGAATGTGAGATGCATTAGAGAGAAAAGGGGTAACCAATGGGGTTTTATGCTAGAAAGAGAGAGAGAAGACAGGCTGTAAGTTGAAACAGCAGAGAAGTAAAGGTTGGGGGATGGGGGAAGAGGAGCACGTGGTGGGGGGAAATTTAAACTCAGGGAGACACAGAGCAGACAGCAGAGAGACAATTATACAAAACACAGCAAAATCTTATCTATGATTTAACTTAACCAAAACTACACAAATTAGCAAATATCAAAACACAATGCAACAATTCTTAAACCTAACTTAACTACAGCTATGCAAAATGAAATTACAACTTATCTAGACTAAAAGACAAAATCTAACCTAATGGGTGCACCTTATACTAGGGGTAGTTTCAGAGGGCAGAGTGGTGTGTGCCCAGGATACAGCTCCAAGGGGGGAGGGGGATGGCTGCAAGCTGGCAGCCCAGGATACAGTCCAGGAAGGCACAGGCTTATTTCTAGCAGCAAAGATGCTGCAAAGCAAGAAACAGATTACAGATACAGAGTTTCAGAGGGCAGGGTGGTGTGTGCCCAGGTACAGTCCAGGAAGGCACAGGAAACAGATTACAGATACAGACCAAGGTTTAGTTTGAGTCTAAGAGCGGTTTTAAGACACAGACCAAGGGGAGTTTAAGAGAGGTTTTAAGACACAGAGTTTAAGTCTGTGTGTTGGGGAAACAGAGCCAGCAGCTAGAGTAATTAAGTATAGAAAGTTTCACAGAAGAGAGGTTCTCACCAGTCCCCAGACAGCAGCAAAGACTGAAGCAGCAATCAACATCAGAAGAAGCCAGGAGGGCTCAGCACGGTCTTGATCAGCAATAGGTCTCTCAGGCAGCAATTCGTTCTTCGTGGGGTGGGGGGTTAAAAACGGGGGTACGCTCAAAAATAAAACGAGAGCGGGGGGGTTAAAAACGGGGGTACGCTCAATAATAAAACGAGAGCGGGGGGGTAAAACGGGGGTACGCTCAATAATAAAACGAGAGCGGAGAAAGGACCCCCCAGAACCCCTGCCTGATCAGGCCAGGTAGCAATGCAGGAACCTTTCTGATGCTAGTTTCAAAATGCCTGTTCTTAAAGGCAAACTCAGGCAGTTTCCCTGCCAGTAATGCTGATAGGCTCCTTCTGTCACAGGGGAGGAGTTCAGAGAAAAACTACAGGTGAGTAGAGACATGCCTGGGCATACCTCATGACTCAAAAGCACATGAGGCCTATGACTCATGCCAAGGATCTTCAAAGCACATTGATCTTACAGCTTGGACATAGCCTTGCCCTACACCGAGCCCAGGTTTAACAAGGTGATAACAGGACCAACCCTTTGAACAGGGCAGTTATCCCACTTAAGCACAAGTGGCCATCCCTTTGAGAAGGGCAATGGCTCTTTGTAAACAACTTAAGGGGCCCTCCCTTTGAGAAGGGCAGTGGCCCTGGTAAATAATTTTAACAGCCAGGGAGGGGCGGCCACAGGAGAACAAAAACAAAATGGAGAAGGGGACAGCTGTAAGAAACAAAATGGAGTAGGGGGAAAGCTGTAACAGACAACTTTATTGCCTGGAAGTGCCTATTACTGTATCAAATGAAAATTGACAGAGCCTTAGCATCCTCTGCTTTCAGATAGCTGGTTTATTTTAAAAAAATACTCAATTTTTTCTCAGTGCAATGTTAAGCCTGTGAAAGAGGATTTGTTTGTGGCATTATTCTCTGTTCCTTGGCCTGGGCCTGATCTTTTTATTGAAAGAGAACTTAGGGTGATTGAGTGAAAACTTTGCCCATAGAAGGTGTGTAGTGTCACTATGACTGATTAATATACCTGTAGTTGAAAATAAGGCACAGTGGAAAAATAACGGCTGTAACAACAGGAACCTGAGAGGTTAAGAGATGCTTGTAACAGTGAGTATTACATTCAAGGCACAAGAACACCACATGCTGTCATTCACAGGTGTAGACAACCTGTCTGCACCAGCCAGGCATGTCCAAGGGACACTTGGTCTGAGATGTTGTTCACATGTCAGCATAGGTCAACTTTGAATACCAGAATCCAAACAAATTGAAATGCTTGGTTATCCAAAAGTTTGCATCTATTGTTTTATAATAAATGCAGCATGTTTGTATGGTTAGAAGCAAAAAGGTAGATTTGAGAGTAGGCAGCAGGAAGGTGCTAAGTGGGGCAGAAGTCACCCAAAGACAAGCATGGCCTAACGAAAGGAGTGCTCAAAGATAGATGCCTGGGAGACTAGTGAGGAGAGAGGCAGAGAAAGAGTCATCAGCAAAAGATGAGGGTAACCAAAAGACAATCTCCTGGAAGCTACATGAAGAGAGGATATTGAGGAGAAATTAGTTAGCATTAAAGACAGGAGGGAAACTGTGGGTACTGAGCCTGGAGAAGAAGCCCCTAGACTTGGTAAGGGATGTATATAGAAATATGTTATACTCATTAAGAGCTGTGATATCCTTAGATGGAAGGCACAATAATATCACTAGATCAAGCCTCACAGCATCTGTGCAGTAGACAAGTATTATGCCTATTTGATAGATGAGAGTGAGAAAGAGGGATTAAAATGACTTTTCCAGGGTCACCACGAAGAAAAACCGATGCAGACAGGATTCAGAATTAGAAAAAGAACAAAAAAAAAAAAAGAAAAGATTCTTCAACTCTCACCATTGATCTCTCCTTCACCATTGCAACTGCTAACTCACACCCTTCTCAGGTATTCCAACCCACACCATTTCTGAAGTTTCTCCAGTAGGCAATGGAGGAGGACTATAAAAATTGGGATGATATTTGCTTCCTTTGTACAATGTTTTGTGAGCTGCTGATGAAAAGCATTGTGTCAGAGCCAGACATTATTATACATTGAGTCATATTGGTCAACCTCTCTACAGAACTGGATATGGTCGCCTGTGGAATCTGTCCCTCTCATCACAGATATACGGCAAGAGTTAGCATAATTGTGCTGAGATAGAGGAATAATTGACACTCTCACCCAGAGAGTGATGATAGCACTAACTCCGACAGCCTCCAGAGTACCCACCTGTGGGGTCCTATAGGAATTCATCATCCTCTCCTGCATTCCAGGCAACAGCTGTGCAAAGCCACTAAGGGAGATTGTGAAACATTGACGGCAATATATAGGTGGTACCCGGCCCTACACCCCCTTCACATCAGATGGAAATAGAACCATTTCCCAGCTGTTCAAGTGTCTGGGTGAGATCAGCAACTGGAATAAGGGCAGCTGACTGAACCTGCATTCCAGAAAGACAAAGCTTTCTGGTGGGGAGATGGCACCGCCATAATAATACCCAACTCTTGTGCAGCATTTTTCGTTCATAGATCTCAAACCACTTCACAAAAGGTAGTCAGTATCATGATCCCTAGTTTACAGATGAGGAAAAAGGACACACAGGGAGAGAAGTGACTAGCCCAAGGTCATAATATTGTCTGAGGATACTCTCAGATCATTAAGGATCATACATAGACTCTATTCTCCTAGGTCCTCAGCTTCTTCTAGTAACTCCGTAACAGTGCAGGGCACAAAAAATACCGCTGCCCATCTGTGTTCGGCAAGAAGTCCACAGCCGCTCTTCTCACATTTTGACGGTGCCACGGGCATCTGTGTATTCATGGCCTCCAGGACTGATGATTACAATTCTCTGCCTTTTGATTCTCTGTCTTTTGTTTGTCCTTTATTTAAAGCTTGACTCAGTTCAGAACCCAAACCAATGAAAGCTCACTTCTCCCTCTCTTCATTGCTTTCCTGTGGAATCAGGGATCTGTCATATTGTTTTGCAAGTACAGTGGTAAGTGTCACATTGTTCTTGGAATAGTGTGAAAAGGAGGGTAGAGGTGGGTTTGTAGTGTCTGAAAAAAGACTATTAGACACAGGACATGTCCCTGTACCTAAGTAGACTTGCTAACCCCTATATGCCTTGTCACACACAGGGCTGGCTCTTAACTTTTTTTCCTCCCCAAGCAAAAAAAAAAAGGGGGGGGGGACCCAGAGGAGCAAAGTGGGTGGGTGGGGCGGCATGGCCGGAAGAGCGATGCGGCGGGGGGAGGGAGGCAGCATGCCACCTGTTATAGAGTGATGCCCCAGGCACCTGCTTGCTATGTGGGTGCCTGGAGCCAGCCCTGGTCACACAATCTTTATACATAAATAAAAGGAAATTATGCTGATATATGTACAAATAAGATGTTCAGTTTATGACACGGACTTCAGTTGAAAACTTGCTCTGTGGGCTCACTTTTCAATGAAGTTGGTTGGAGTTTTATAGTATAACACAGTAGAATTTCATTCTCCAAGTTTTTATTGAACCTGTGCCCCAAATCTTCTTGAACTTTACCCACATTGGTTACAGCATTCTTCACTGCCTATCATAAAAGGACATCAAATTGAAAGTAATATTTCAGTGTAAACATTTTGAACTTTCTGCATTTACAAGTAACAGGAGTGAATCCTGGAACCGGAGAAAGTAAATATTGTCTCTGTTTATTGACCACACTTGGCTTAATTTTTACTAATCCTCTTGGTGATCAGATCTTGGTTCAGCCACGATCTGTGCACAAACAGATGCCCTCTATCTTCAAAAAGGGTTGCATGAGCACAGGGGCATATGCTTACATGGGCTAAAACCCACTTCATCAGATGCAAGGCAACACCCATTTTTTCATGTTCTCTGTATATATATTGCTTCCTACTGTATTTTCCACTCCATGCATCTGATGAAGTGGGTTTTAGCCCATGAAAGCTTATGCCCAAATAAATGTAATTTAACCATCAGGCATTATTCAGTTTCTCCAGTGCTGCAAACATTTATAATCAAGATGGTTAAAAAAAAAAGTTAACAGTTTTTCCTCAGGAATGACAGAAAATTCATACATTCCTTAAAGGATGCTCAAACTAGATTTCTGTAGTCTCTGAATTTCAAAAACTTGAAGTTCATAATTAAAGGGACAGTAACACAAATGCATTTAATTCCATTGGCAACTATATTTCCTTTTCAGATATGTATAGCAGAGGTTTGAATTAATTAAGTCCCAAATGGATGTTTTTTCTAAAAGATATGCTCTAGTTCTAACAGGAATTAATAGAAGGAACTTCTAAAGCCAATGTTACACAGGAGGTTACACTTGAGCATCTCAATGATCCCTTCTTGCCTTATGATCTATGAATTATGCATGTGTTTGTAGTTATTGTAAAAAGCGTTGCTACTCCCAAGAGATCCTATATGATTGGTATTTTCTTCTAGTCTCTAATGAATTTATTGTGCCAAATTCACATTCACTACTAGACATTATATGTCCTCAACATTAGAGTGACTGGACTGTTAAGTATTTTAAAAACCCCACTTGATTATTATTGTGGGGTTGTTGTTTTTTTTTTTTTTTGAGACAACAGCATTCTCAGCTTCATAGGGAAAATGTGCTAGACCATAGTTTCTTATTAAAATCATAAAGCACTGTAAAATTATATTCACATAAATAAAACAGAGCCATGCTGTAGTTATTTATGCATTTATAACAAAATGAGATGCAGCAATTTTAATCTTTTGGCAGCAGCCTGTCTCAAAGCTAAGGCTCACTGAAAGAATGAACACCTTTTATTAAGCAGCACTTCTAAATTGCTACCAACCATAATTTCAATCTGAAACAGCCAGGACATGAGGTATAGCTCTTATAATACCACATTCCCCACCACCAAAAAGTTGTTGATCTTGATATTTCCTGCCTCTTTTGTAGACTAACTCACTTTTAGTTATAAGGTAACGTAATAAGCCAACTTTCTTAAAGCAGTTCTGATGAAACTCTGTGGGTTACCTAACAGGGAGGATAAGTTAGAATTGGATGGAATAGAACCAGAGTCTGAGAAGCTGGAGAGACAGTTTTGCAGGAAACTGTATTCTAACAAAAGCAAACAAAAAACCCACCTCACTAGAACTTCAAAGCTATTTAAAACCAAAACAAAAAGACACCATCAGTTTCTTATATAATTAAAACACAAATCCAAACCTCACGAAGTCCCTAATCACATCCTTTTCTTGTCGCATAAACCCTCATTCATAAAAAAAAATACAAACAAGCCAGCACTTTTACCTCACAGTGGTTCCCAACCTTTTTTTGGCCATGCCCCAACTAAGCATCTCTAAAATCCTGATGCCCCCCCCTGTGACATATAATTCTTATTATTCAAAAAGTGAACTCCTATTCACGTGGAGGAAGCCTAAAAGACCATTAACTTGGTCTAAACAAGCTTCCAAAGAACATGGCATCCATGAAAGAGAAAAATAAAAGAACGAAAGGACAGTTGAAGTACTGAGGAAGAAATCACTAAGAAATTGTTTAAAAAAATAATAATAATATGAAGTGATATGAAAAAATAGCAAATAAAGTTTCAAAACATATAATAGAGAACTGAAATGCATAAATATAAAATAATTTTAATGGAAGCTTTTTCTGTAATACTTTGATCATGTTAATTACTATACAATAAAATAAAGGTATCTAACAAATTCAAAATACAATTTGAGCTCACCTCAAGATAAGTAGACTAAAGTTAGTGAGATCCTTGTGCTTGATGCCTGCTGCAGAGAGATTTTATATTAGGCACCAATTTAGTCAGCTTCAGTCTCAAGTCTCCTCATTTAGTGATATCCAGTCGATTTCTTTTCTTCAGTAGCAAATCATTTACAGCACTAAAGCCACATTCAGCTAAATATGAAGATGGGAACGGTAACAACAGTTTTCTTGCAAAGTTGGTTGAATTTGGGTATTTGGTTTCTGTCTCATCACAAAGCCATGCCATCGCTCCTTTTATATTGAATAAAGTTTTAACTGACTCATCATTTTGCATTTCCGAGAGTTCTTCTTGGTACTGCATTGAAACATCAGACAGATCCACTAGCACTGGCTGCATCACCCATGTTGGAAAATCAATTTGTTTTAAATCAGAAAATCTTTCTTTCAAATCAGAGGCCAATATTTTCAGATGATCCACGACAAGTACAGCAGCATCAGTCACCTCACATTTTTTTTAGCCAATGAAACAGGTCCAAATTTTTGTCAGAAATATGTTTTTGACATAACTCTATAAATGTAATGAAGCCAAATATCTTCGCCTTTGCATCAACAAGAGTTTTATTTGTTCCTTGAAGTTGTTTATTCAACATGTTCAGTTTTTCAAAGATATCTGCTAAATAACTCATAAATGCTTTACCATCAACAGTTAGCAGGTGCTTCATTTCAGGCTGGTCACTTAAAAAGTCACTAAGAACATCAAATAGTTCCATGAATCTTTTCAAGCAATTCCCCTTTGAGAGCCACCTTACCTCAGTGTGAATTAAAAGTCTCACATGGTCTGCATTTTTATCTTCACAAAATAGCTTGAAGAGATGCTCACATTTGGCATTAGCTTTGATAGCATTGATACATTTTATAACTGACTAGCATAAGTGCCCGGCGCTGCTCGGGTCAGTCGGAGGTGGGGAGGTGGCAGACAGCTGACACCCCCTGACCAACCCCAACACCCACCCCTCACCCCTCACCCACCCCAACACCTTCCCACCCCCCCAAGCAAACCGGACACCCCCACCTCACCCCCCGACCGAATCCGACACCCCCACCTCACTTACCGTCCCACCAAACCCAACTCAGATCCGTCGCAGGGGGGGAGGGGGCCCAGAGCCGAGGGATTCCGGGGACCTTCGCAGGTGGGGGGGGCAGTGAGCTGATGTAGTCCGGGGTTCCGTTGGGAGGGGGGAGGGGCAGAGAACTGAGGGATCTCTGGGGTTCCGTTGGGAGGGGGAGGGGCAGTGAGCTGAGTGATCTCCGGGGTTCCGTTGGAGGAGGGAGGGGCAGTGAGCTGAGTGATCTCCGGGGTTCCGTTGGGAGGGGGGAGGGGCAGTGAGCTGAGTGATCTCCGGGGTTCCGTTTGGAGGGGGGAGGGGCAGTGAGCTGAGTGATCTCCAGGGTTCCGTTGGAGGAGGGAGGGGCAGTGAGCTGAGTGATCTCCGGGGTTCCGTTGGGAGGGGGGAGGGGCAGTGAGCTGAGTGATCTCCGGGGTTCCGTTGGGAGGGGGGAGGGGCAGTGAGCTGAGTGATCTCCGGGGTTCCGTTGGAGGAGGGAGGGGCAGTGAGCTGAGTGATCTCCGGGGTTCCGTTGGGAGGGGGGAGGGGCTGTGAGCTGAGTGATCTCCGGGGTTCCATTGGGAGGGGGGAGGGGCAGAGAACTGAGGGATCTCCGGGGTTCCGTTGGAGGAGGGAGGGGCAGTGAGCTGAGTGATCTCCGGGGTTCTGTTGGAGGGGGGAGGGGCAGTGAGCTGAGTGATCTCTGGGGTTCCGTTGGAGGAGGGAGGGGCAGTGAGCTGAGGGATCTCCGGGGTTCCGTTGGGAGGAGGGAGGGGCAGTGAGCTGAGTGATCTCCGGGGTTCCGTTGGGAGGGGGGAGGGGCAGTGAGCTGAGTGATCTCCGGGGTTCCATTGGGAGGGGGGAGGGGCAGAGAACTGAGGGATCTCCGGGGTTCCGTTGGAGGAGGGAGGGGCAGTGAGCTGAGTGATCTCCGGGGTTCCGTTGGAGGGGGGAGGGGCAGTGAGCTGAGTGATCTCCGGGGTTCCGTTGGAGGAGGGAGGGGCAGTGAGCTGAGGGATCTCCGGGGTTCCGTTGGGAGGGGGGAGGGGCAGTGAGCTGAGTGATCTCCGGGGTTCCATTGGGAGGGGGGAGGAGCAGTGAGCTGAGTGATCTCCGGCGTTCCGTTGGAGGAGGGAGGGGCAGTGAGCTGAGGGATCTCCGTGGTTCCGTTGGGAGGGGGGAGGGGCAGTGAGCTGAGGGATCTCCGGGGTTCCGTTGGAGGAGGGAGGGGCGAGCTGAGCGAGTGCGGTGTCTGTTGGAGGGGGTATTATGACATCATCAGCACCTAACTGCCCAGCTGATGTGATTGGCCCTGAAAGACTTTCACCCCTGGGGGGCGTCAGAGGTGAGATCCGAAAATTTTTCGACCCTTACCAAGATCTAGACCCCAAGACCCCTCACTGTACCAAATTTCAAGTCTCTGGCTCAAACGGTGCGGGAGGAGTTCGCTGTCATACGTACATACATACATACATACATACATACACTCATACATACACCACTTGACTTTTATATATATAGATTTTAGTACCTCATTAAGAACAGGATAAATATTTTTGGACACTAAGTTCTCTCTATGAATAACACAGTGCACAAGAAGCATTTCTGGATTCTCATCTTTCATCAATTTTAAGCAGCCATTTTTCTTGCCCATCATAACAGGAGCACCATCTGCAGCACAAGATGTTATGTTTTCCATTGATATATTATTGACATCGAAGTAATTTTTTAGCTTATTATATATATCAGTGGCAGTAGCGGTGCTCTCTAATGATTTGCAGAATAACATTTCTTCAGCAAATTCACCTTTATCAATATATCTTACATAGGTTAGCAATACGGCCTCACTGCTTCTCAGAGTTGATTCATCCATTTGTACTGAGAATTTTCTTGATTTCAGCTTTTCAACAAGTTGTGTTTCAATATCTTCACTCATTTCATCTATTCTTCTGCTAACAGTATTGTTACTGAGTGGCATGGCTTTCACAGCTTTGTCATCTTTTTCCAGAACTGTTTTAAGAAATGCTGATATTGATGGTTTAATTAAATCCTCCCCTATAGTATGATTTTTTCCAGATTTATCAATGAGTAAAGAAATTTCATAACTAGCCTCACGAGTACGACTGACAGTAACAGTTTGTGCAGTGAACAGAGACTTTATTGTTGATCTTTTTTCAAACTTCTCCTTTAAAGACTTGAAGTAATTTAAATCTGAATTTACATACGCACTATGTTTCACCTGCAAATGCGCCTCAAGACGACCTCGTTTCATTGATTCATTGGTCAAGCATTGTTGGCATAAGAGGCAGAAAGGAGACCGTTCATCATGGATAGCGGATATGAAACCAAATTTTAAATATTCCTCTGAATACTGAAACTTTTTTCTTGCTTGCACTACTCATTTTATGCATAGGGTTTATGACTGAAAGAAATAAATGTGAGAAAAACTTATGAAGTGAAATGCACTTTGATGTTTGTGATGATGGTGATACACCAGGCATGGGCAAAAGCATGCACACGGGCAGATTGCACTTAAATGTGAACGGTTTGCACTCGGAGTGCAGAGCCCCTCCAAGCGGCCGCCAGGGGTGGGGGCATTGGCGGTATATGAGGCCCCTAGAACCATAAGAAATGCAAAAAATTCACTGTTAATAACTCATTCTCGAATTGCCCCCCTTAAAAATCAAATTGCCCCCCTGTGGGGCGTGTGCCCCACGTTGGGAACCACGATTAGAGTCTCTGCTATAGCCCCTAAACCACAACTCTTTTCTCTTCCAGCAACCTAGTCTCTTAATACAATTCTGAGCCTAACTAGTTTCAGCTGCACCTAATCACTTCCCTGCTGAGAAATCTTCCTTGAGAGGACTGAAAAGCCCTGTGGGGAGTTAACTGCCCTCTCCCTCCCAAGGAAAATGTCCCAGTTTAGTGCCTCCTTTCTAGGAGCACTCCTGGGAGAGTTAACAAAGTCCTGTGGCACCTTAAAGACTAACTATAAAGTTTTGAAGCATGAGCTTTCGTGGGCTAATACCCACTTTATTAGCCCACGAAAGCTCATGCTTCAAAACTTTATAGTTAGTCTTTAAGGTGCCACAGGACTTTGTTAACTCTGCTATTCCAGACTAACACGGCTACCACCCTGATTCCTGGGAGAGTGTGTATTGTAACTCCCCAGTCCCTTAGCAGAGGTATCAAAAGATTTGTACACTTTCCCTGTCACAGTGTCACTTTTACTCCAAGAAGTTGGGCATTTTGTCATTCTCACAAGCTCAGCTACTAGCAGTGAAAGCCTGGAATTTTTGAGCCATTTCCCCCATCAAGTTCTCACACTGTCTCTGTTGCCCAATTCCACCTGGACATCTCCAACTACTGGCCTTTAAAGCACTACTTCTCCGTCAAGTATAGCTCTCAATTTCATTATGAACAGAATTAAAATTTTGAAATGTCACTTCCCTTCCTCTTCCAGCCTCCTGTGAAAAAGCAACAGATGTGTTTCAAAAGATTTATACTATCTTCTGTTTTAATATCCTGCTACACATTTGTATATTTATCTCCATAAATCTTTTCTCTCTCAAAGCCTATAACCTGCCTCAATGAAATACTTATATGCTTCTCTAAATTCCCATTATTTTTTTTCCTGTACTGCCATTTTCTTAATCAAATCTGTTATAATAATGGATGGACTCTCTTTTCAGCACAGCAGCCATGACATATGAAATTCTGTCTCATCAGATTTGTCACAGTATTCTGGAAAATTGTTTGTTCCTTTCTATAACTCTCTCAGACCCGTCCCTCTATTATACTGATGTGGGAAGACTGGTTTGCAAACAAACAAATCAGACCCACCTGAAGAGTTGCTAGTTCGCCTCCTGCAGGAAAAGAGAGCCAGAAAACTGTACAGCTTGAACCTTACTTTGCTTGCTGGAAGAGATAGAACTGGAAGTTGAGGAGGACACAGCATCCAAGTGGCCGTGTTTCTAGAGTGGGCTGTTGCAGAGAATAGGGTTATGCAATAGTCCAGCTCCCCCAGCCAGTCACAATCTTCTCTGCCATGCAAGGAGTCTGGTTTTAGTCCCCACCTGCTATAGATTACAAGTTCTTCTGATGTCCTATACCAGTGGTCCCCAATCTTTGAATGACCGCGGACCGGTCAACGCTTCTACAATTGTACTGCGGCCCGGGGCGCAGCGAGACCCCTTTTCCGCGGCGCGACCCTATTTTTTTTCCCTCGGCGCAGCGGAACCTTGTATGTCCGCCGAAATGCCGCCGAATACATTACCTCCGATACAGAAGCTATCACGGCGGCGGCGTTTCGGCAGACATATAAGGGCGGGAAGTACCCCGCGGCGCTGAGAGACCGGCGGCGCCACTGAAACGAAGGCAGCCGCGGCCCGGTGCCAAATGATCCACGGACCGGTACCGGTCCGCTGCCCGGGGGTTGGGGACCACTGTCCTATACCAAACAATCACTGATAAAGGAAGCAGTGACTGTCCCAAACCAAGGTTCTGTGAATGAACAGGCTGGACCCTGAATGAGGCCTATCAATTTGGATCAGGCCTGTCAATTTGTCTTCATCTATTTTCTACTCTGTTTTCGCACCAGTGCACTCATGTGGATTTTAAAACATGCAAGAATTATTTCTAACTCAGACTATTAGTCCTAAACCAGAATCCCAAGTGTGCTTCCTCCACCTACCCCCAGGATTTTCACAGCTTTTCCACTGCCTCCTTGGTTTAGTGCTTTATTTCAGTGCTTTATTTCACCCCAGTGGTTTTCTCTCCTGGAATGCAGAAGCCCATGAAACTTACTGCCACGGTTCAGGAATAAACTGTACTCACCACGTAGTAGCCCACTGAGGCAGTAGTGTCTGGTAAATAAAGCACTGGATTGTTCTCAGGAGTCCTGGGGTCTACTTCCACCTCTGTCATTGGATTGCTGGGAAACCTTAGACAAGTCACAGCATTGGCTTGTGCCTCAGTTTCCCCATCTGTAAAATGGGGATAATAAGGCTGACTTTGTTAGTAAAGTGCTTTGAGATCTATGGATGAAAAGGGCTATAAGAACTAGATATTATTATTTACTTTTATTAGAGACTGGCAGGGCAATAAATGTGCTGTCTGAGTCTATTGGGTTGCTGGGGAGAAGCACTTTAAATTTTCCTATCCTCTTGACAGAAGCCTACCTATTTATAGGGAGGACATTCTTCACCGGCAGCCCTTTATTCGGACATTTCACTTTCAAATACTTATTTAGGGACCAAAAAGTAAGACTCATTATTTGACACTATTTAAAAATGTTTTTGAATTATCGTTCCTTTAATCAGACTTTAAAAATTAACTCTGTTATTTCCACTCATTTTAATGTTACTGTGTCTTTGAAGATGTAAATAAAAATACCATTTTTTTAAAGATTTCCCAGGATAAGAGACAGTAGCATTAAGCAAGGGCAAAAGTATAATTAAATCTGATTTTTTTTCCACTGTGCCCATCTAATCCTCTGCAGTGTACAATCAGAGAGCAATACAATAATGCACAATATTACCAAAAATTGGGACAATGAACAATTTTTTAAAAATCCCCTAGAGAAATTTGTCACTATCATGAAAAAAAGGAAATTACCCTTCATGCAGTACTCAGTAAAAAGCATTGCTGTGTATGTGATGTGAGTGTTGAGAAAAATGTCTATATCTCCTCTTTTGCATGAAATTAAGAGTAGGGCATCATTGTTTTTATTATTGGTGGTATTAGTGGTTTCCTGATTATTACTATCAGAATCAAACCTTTCTCTCACATCCTTCAGACTGTAAAAACAGCAAGTGAAATATGCAAAACTAAAAGCTGGTAAGTAAAAAGTTGGCTTTTTTGTAACATCAGCTGATAATATTTAATAGAACATTTAACCCATAATTATATATTTTCCATGAGTTTAACATATGCCATTATATAATTATATTTAAGACCAGCTAGTCCTCAAAATTATATTTTTACACAGTAACAAATACAAAAATTATATATATGCTTTTGGTAGCATTACAAGTTAAGTATGTATTTGGCAACACTTTATACTAAATGGGTATTCATTACTAATTCCTTTGGTATGCATTGTAATAACATTAGTTATGAGGAACTAATGTGGATATAATACTAGGGTGTGCAAACTTTTTGGCCCGAGGGCCATATTGGGGTTCCAAAATTGTACAGAGAGTTGGATAGGGAAGGTCCCACCCACTCTCTGACCCCAACCCACTTCCTGCCCCTGACTGTCCCCCTCAGTATACCCAACCCATCCTGCTCCTTGTCCCTTGAACAGCCCCTCCCGAAGCGCCCCCAACCACCACTCCAGGACCCCACCCGCTACCCAAGCCCCCGCTCCTGTCCCCTGACTGCCCCAACCCCTATCCACCTCCCCGCCTCCTGACAGACCCCTGGGACCGCCCCCCCCCCCCAGAGCCTCTGCCCCATCCAACCCCTCCACTGCCTGTCCCCTGACTGCCCCTGGGACTCCCTGCCCCTTATCTAATCCTCACCACCACCTTACCATGCAGCTTTACCCCCTATCTCCCGGAGCCTCAGAGTGCCGTGTCCAGGAGTGGCCCTGGACAACGCTGCAGCAACATGGCTCTGGTGGGGCCTGAGCTCTGCCGCTTGGCTTGCCAGAGATTGCTGCCCCACCCCTTTACCACGCTGCTCCCAGTGGCAGTTCACGCCACTACGGAGTTATCCAGGGCCACTCCTGCATATGACACGCAGAGGCTCCGGAGGATGAAGGAACGGCATGGCAAGGGGTCAGGGCTGTGAGTTCTGGCAGTCTGCGCGGCAGGAGCTCAACCCGTCTGTCCCCCCGCCCCGAGCCATGCTGCTGCAGTGCTGTCCACGGCCACTCCTGGATGCCGTGCGCTGAAGCTCCAGGAAGGTGGGGGAGGGGGAACAGTATGGGGGGTGTGGGCGTAGCCTCCTCAGCCACGGCTCGGGAGGCCGGGCAAAATTAGCTCATGGGCAGGATGTGGCCCGCGGGCTGTAGTTTGCCCACCGCTGATATCCTATTTAAATACTGGTTTATTTCTTTGTAAACCGTCAGTAGAGAACACACTGGCATCACTGACATCTTTGAAAGGCTGCAAAACCTCCCTGACATCAATGGAAGGGTGGTAAGAATATCCTGTATTAACGTGAGTGGAAGGGTAATACCGTTTTAGTGATATCAGGCACAATATAATTTTCAATTATTTCAGTGCACTAAAAAGTCTAAAAGGTAAGAACAGCAAAGCCAAATGTGGAATAAAGCTATCAAATTGCAGCTTTCTCCCCATTCTTCGCCCGTGTGGTTATTTCTTAAGCATGGACTTCAAAATAAATCTTCAGAGCTTTTCTCTTAAAATGCATTACATATTATTACAACATCAGATGGCCTAGGAAAGAATATAAGATGAAAATTCATTCAACAGACACATTGCCATTTTGTACTAGAGCTCGTTAAAGTGAATTGTAGCCTTGTATTAAATCCAGGGCCATTTATTAGCATCCCTGTAATATCTGAATGCATAGGAATTATTTTTTAATTTCACATTAATCTCCAGTTGTTGTAAAAGGTTGACAATAAAAGAATTGTAAAATATATAAAAAATGAAGGTTATTCATATAAATGTGTCTTTTCGTTTATAAACTGAAAAAGGCCTCTGTAATCAGTGAATTCATTTTTCTTGTTCCTATAAGGGAAACAGGGATAGCAACAAGTAATTTATTTTGCTTCCCTAGTTATAGTAAAAGCTGTGTTATTCAGCACTTTACCAACCGGAAAGCTCTAGAAATCACCATTTCTGATATCTCCCAATACAAATCTTCAATACGGTTGCCACAATGCCTGGTAGACAAAGGATCCTGGCAGTTCCAGTCAGCACCACTGACTGGGCTGTTGAAAGTCCAGTTGGCGCAGCCAATGGGAGCTGCAGGGGTGGTGCCTGTGGGCAGAGGCAGTGCGCAGAGCCGCCTGACTGTGCCTCTGCTTAGGAACAGCAGGGACATGTCGCCAATTTCAGGGAACTGCCTGAGGTGAGCACTGCACAGATCCGACACCCCGAAACCCCTCCTGCACCCAAACTCCTTCCCTACATTGGTAAGTATAACTCTTAGTTAACTGAAATTTTTGACTAACTGGCACCCCCAATTCCACGAACACGCTGGATAACAAAGCTTTGACTATACTACCCTTACTACAATTCTGATGAGTGTTTTATATAATTGCATGTACGATGAGCACATCGGTACATTTCCTTCTGTTCTCATTCTTCATCTGGTAGGCAGATGATATACATTATTATCTGATTTTATAGGACAGCTAAAATGGATATTGAGCAATTCTACCTCCTACAACTTTGGTAAAGAGCCAAACAGAACTAGTGAAAAAGAGATTCAAGATTCTTGAGAAATAGGATTTGTTTTTCCTCCAATATAGACCAAGTGATGGTTCCACTTGGTATACTTTGTTCAACAGCCTTGTCATAGCCAAGCAGATGTGGGCTGGAGGCTGCAGTCATGACCTCCTAAAACACAGAACATTTCCAGTAGGTTTGGTTGATAAAGGATTGTCACTTACAAAATGGAATCAAGTATTATTCCATTGTCAGTAGTGCTGCCATGACAGACAACCCAAAATAGACTTCTCTCTTTTACAAAGAATGTCAAGCTACACAAAAAGGCAAGGTTGTGTTATGAAGGTAAATCCTATCTTCTCTTATGCACCATACTTTAAAAATATTTTGCAGGACTCATTGAATAAGTATTTCAGTGTTTAAAATGTGTATTATCCCGTCAATAGGAAGGATATTACTGGGATATTACCTCCCAGTAATCTTAATTTTTGTTTGTCCATATATAGGAATATAGTTGAGAGATTTTGCATGTCTAATTTTATGCTGATTTTTTCCCACTGTACCAAACACTAAAGCATAGCTCTTGCATTTTATTTTGTCAGTTTTCAAACTGAAAAATGCCAAATGTGACAATGGCCTTTAATATTTAAACCAATTACTTCTAAGAGTGGCTTCTATTGGAGAAACCTCCTGGTCTGTTTATGAACCACAAACAAGACAGAGAGCAACGGAGAAAAAAAATCCACCTCAAAAGCATTCAATCTGCTTTAAGAGAAGTCAACAAAATGCTTATTGAGTAGTCAACTATGCAAGCTTATTCGCAGTGTTGTTGCCATGTTGGTCCCAGGATATGAAAGAGACAAGATGAATGAAGCAATATCTTTTAATGGAATAATCTTGTCTCTCTTATGTAGGCTCATGTCACATTACTTGAGATATTACGTAAGAGATGACGTATTGTTCGTTGAGATACATGTGTAACTATCTATTCTATCAGTGAATGAGTAGGTGGGAAATCCATTTGAACCCACGATTACCTACTCTCTCAGAATAAGTGGAAGGTTTTATTTGCTTTATCAAAGTTTGGACTGCCTAGGACAGGGGTGGGCAAACTATGGTCTGCGGGCCGTATGTGGCTAGCCGGCCACTTTCATCCGGCCCGCGAGCTTGGGCCGGCCTGCATGCCGCAGGTCCCCACGCTCCCGGTCCAGGTGGAGCGCCGGGAGCTGCTGGGCCCCATGCTCCGTGGCTGGGGGACGGGACAAGTGCGGAGTGGGGGTGTAGATGGTGGGGTCCCGGGAGGTGGTGATTAAGGTGGGGGGATCTCAGGAGGGTGCAGTCAGGGAACAAACCAAGGGGGCTTAGATGGCGGCTGGGATCCCCGGGGAGTAGTGGTTGGGGTGGGGGGATCTCAGGAGGGGGTAGTCAGGGAACAAAGCAGGGGGGCTTGGTGCGGTCCCTGGGGGGGTGGTTAGGATGGGGGGATCTCAGGAGGGGGCAGTCAGGGAACAAAGAACAGGGGGGCTTAGAGAGGGGGTGGGTTCTGGGGCAGCAGTTAGAGTGGGGGGATCTCTGGAGGGGGCGATCAGGGGACAAGGAGGGGGGGATTGGATGGGTCGGGAGTTCTGAGGGGGGCAGTCAGGGGGCGGGAAGTGGGGGGGATTTGGCTAAGGGGCCGGGGCAGGCTGTTTGGGGAGGCACAGCCTTCCCTTCCCGGCCCTCCGCACAATTTTAAACCCCAATGTGGCCCTCGGGCCAAAAAGTTTGCCCACTCCTAGCCTAGGACCAGTTTTGCTGTCAGAATTCTTTTTGCTTTATTACAGCCCCCCTGACAGGTCTTATTGGAATCCTGGGAGGTGGGCAGGCACAAACCTGCCCATGGCTAAAGGCCCCTCCCCCTGCTTGGCAGGAGGGACCACTGGGCCCAGGAACCAACTGAATACAGGGGACAACTAATAAATAACAAGGTCAGGAGTGAAGGTCACAGGTGCAAAACTAGGGATCCAGATGGGGACAGAGCAGAGAACCCTGAACAAATTAGGGATCCAGTTGGGGACACCAAGCACAGAACCCTGGATAGCTCCCATTGCGCCTCAAACCAAACGGTGCCCAGAGGAAACTCTGACTGGATGTGTGAGATCAGGGAGGAGCAGAAATAGGTTCCACAGTTGCAGAGTCCCCCACCCCCTGTTAACATCCTCCTGCTGGTGTTGAAGATGGGCATTTTGGTCAGAGCCAGGAGGAGGTTGATGAGGAGATCTTGCAACTTCATGGGGAAACGGGTGGGGTGTGCAAAAAGAAACAAGGTGTGGAGAATAGTGCAGCTAGAACCTCAACAGGAACCTGGCCAGGTTCTCCCTCATGCCGCAAAAGAGCCAGGCATCGGGAATGGGGTGAACCGCGCCAGGTACATGCCTGTGGTCGCGGCTCCATGGAGGAGCTGACAACCAATATCCCTGGTGGGTCGTGGGACCAGGATAGAATAGAGACTGAACCACCAGTCACGTCCGCCTCCCACGCATGCTGGGAATAGAGGGAAACCCCAGGTCCCTGGGAGTGGGTGAGACCATGTTAGTAGTTTCTCAGCATGCCTTGTGGGACGATGCCCCCCAAGGTCATGCAGAGCCGGGTGCTAGGTGCTGGGCTCCACTCCATGTGCCATTCATTGCTTACCTGCCTAAGCCACAGGCTGGAAGCAGTGGCAGAAGAGAGACTGGGGGGGATTAGAACCATTTCCCTCACCCAGAAGCCAGATAACTAACACTCTCTGTGAGCCTCATGGCCTGGAGAAGGTGCTAGTGAACTAATTCCAGGGCCTCGAAGGATTCCTGTATTGTTATTTTTCATCACTACTTCCCCAGGTTGGGAGTGGGTAATTTGCATGCCTGCTGCCTTCCTTGGATATGTAGCCGCTTCTCAGGCTCCCTCTCCAAAATCCAACCCTTATTCCCCATTACCCATGGTTACCATGGTAGGCACAGGAAGTACTATTGAAACTTGATAGGGCAGACATTCCACAGGGGCCCTGCCTGACAGGCTGTAGGCCAAACCACCTTGTCAAGAGGTCTTTTTGAAGAGGGCTTCTAATGGGGTCTACAAACCCCAAACTGAGCATAGATAGAAGAGCGAGGCGAGCCTCTCCTGTTTACAAACTACTCCTTTATGCATCTGCCAGTCAAGGAGGCAGGCACCCACAGCAGGAGGCAGGCACAGAAAGGAGGCCTGCTCTATAGAAGAGAATACAACAAAGCAAGAGAAAGCAGAAATGCTTGGGACAGCAACGGGATAACACCCCTCCACTAGACTGTTTTTATATACACAGCTCAGAGACTGAAGCAGTCTGCTAGACTCAGAGGTGAGAATCTAAGAATTGCCTTGAGAATGGGCAAACTAAGGAGGGTCCGTCAGGAGTAGCAGATCACAGCAGAAGCTGGTGACAGGGCTGTAATTACAAACATGTTGCTGTAATCTGCCCCAAACCTGTGGTAATTAGCCAAGCCTATAAAAGACTGGATTTGCACTTTGGTTTGGGGTACAGATCAGTTAACAGTGGATTCTTTCAGTGGATCTGGGCAAATCTGGCTTCTTCCCACCCAGTGACCTAGATTAAGGAGTTTTCCCTCCTATTTCACACTGTTACTGTATTTCTGAGTCTCTTTCGCTCCATTTCCACATGATCCTTATGATCTTGCCAGGCATTGCTAAAGATTACAATATCATCAATACTGGCCTGGGCAAAGTCCTCTAACCGGCTAATACTTGATTAATAAGCCTCTCTGAAATGTGCCTCCTGCATTAATTACCCCAAAAGGTAACACTTTAAACTCAAAGGCTTGAATTAGTAATGAAGGTGGATTATTTTTTCTGTGCTTCACTGTCTAAGTGGATTTCTAATACCCTTTTATTAACTTTGCCAGCCTAAAGAATCTAGCACATAATTGATTCTGGACATAAGGTATGCATCAGGAAATTGTGCCAATGTTAAACTTTCTGTAATCAACACAAAATCTTATGGTCCTATTCTTTTTGGGGACCATAACTACTGGAGAAGCCCTGGGACTGTTTTGACTCTGTAATTATTCCCAATCCAGCATGTTTGTGAGTTCCTTACAGACTTGCTGCCGCATTTTATCAGTTATTTGGTATGCTTTGCTGGGTGAGGGGCTGTAGGCCTGAAATGTTATGGACCATTTAGGATCATTTTGTGAGCCGGGCGTGCTGGAAAATATCCAAGGGTGACTTTTCAGCACAGTCATAATCTCTCTCTTCAGACCAGGTTAACATTTCATATAAATCCATGCTCTCTAGGGGGGTATCACTATGACATTCAGTCACCAAATCAATAGAAGGGGCTGTCTTTCAGTCCTCTGCACAGCATATCATGTTTAGAATGCCTTTCCCCTCTGCTTCAGTGCCACCCTCCCAGGAGTCCCGTAAGCAATCCAGGGGACGTCTGACCTTTCTCCCATAGAGGACGCCAAATGGGGCAAAACCGCTGGACTCTTGGAGCACGTCCCAATAAGCAAACAACAGATAGGGTAACATTACATGCCAGTCGCTTCCCCTCTTGCTTGCATGCATTCTCGGCAGATTTCAGCTGTTTTACCCTCCACACATAGTCCATAACTCACCAAATAGCTGAGATGTGAAATTTGACCCATGATCTGATAAGATCTCCTTTAGAAAACCTACTGTGCTGAATATAAAAAACAGCGCCTTACCCACACTTTCAGCTTACACATTTGACAGAGCAACTGCTTCTGGATACCTGTTGGCAAAATCCACCACCTCTACTATAATTTTTTTTTTCCTCTTTGGACTGGCCTGGGTAATGTCCTAGGATATCCTGATAAATTCTTCCTTGACTAACAGCAAAGGATGCAAAGGATCTTTGTAAATACCTACATGCTTTTTCTGCTTTTGACATAAGTTACAAGGCATGCAGTATTCCTTTACCTCATCTTGAACCAACATACATTTTTCTTTAGCCTTTCATATGCCCTCTCCATTCCCAAATGACCAGCAAAAGGACTAGCATCATTAACTCAGCATAAAGCTTCTGTTCTTCGAAAACACAGCCTCCATGTAATCCTTCCCTCTTTTATAAAGAACCTCCCCTTGTGATATCTTTCGCCGGGACCTTACTGGGGTAGCCTCCCTTATGCTCTCCAAGGAGGTGTCTGCACTTTGTTCTGAAGCAAACTCCATTTGGTTCTTGCTTGCACTGAGAGCTGTCTCGGGTAAGGGGACCACCTCCTCCTTCCTCTCTTATTGCTGCTTTCTGTTGATAAAGTTACTGTAGAGCACTCCTCTCCCCTTGAGCAAGTGAGTGAGGGTGGGGAGAGCGAACGAGAGAGGGAAGGGGGGATAGAGTGAGAGGCGGTGGGGCCCCGGAGAAGGGGCGGGGCAAGGGTGTTCGGTTTTGTGTGAGTAGAAAGTTGACAACCCAATTTAATCCTCAGTGAAGGATTAAAATTTTGTCCTCCTTTTTTAAAAAAAAAAAAAAAAAAAAGCAGTTACTGTACATACTATTGTTTCGTACCTCAGGAGGTCCGCTCTTCAGAGACTTACATTGTGGTTCTTTTGTCTCTGTAAATCCTCAGGCTTCCACCTGTCCCTGTCTATAAACATAGCCAGTCTCCACGGATGTCCATTGTTCTGTTTGCTGACTCAATTTAGGTGACAAACTTTACTTCAACAGTTCTGGAACGTAATATTTTACATACCTCAAACTATTTCTTGTACAAACATCTTGCAATAATTATGATTGCCAGTGGACCTCTGGCTTGTGGTAGAAACATCACATACCACCCTTTGTTGAACTAGCATGTAGATATCAAACCCCGGGGATCCCTGTAAAACTATGCACTAACTGTGAACCAGGGACATCTAGCTGCCAACTGGCAGAGGGCACAATATTGTTCTGCTGGAGCTCACATATTAGAACTAAAGTTAAGCTTTTAGTTCTAATAAGTGATTAAGCTATACACAGAAATTGGGTTAGCTTATTCATAACCAAGGAACAAATCGTATTATCTAATATTCAACGACAAAATGTGAGTGTCCTTACTTAAATTTTAAGGGTTTGGGCATAGAGACTTGGGCACCGGTGTGGCTGGGATAATTCTAGTGTATAACTACTGATATCAGAATCAGGTCTGTGGATTTTCCACGCTGAATAATATCAAATGGCAAAATTTCTCTTTCATTGTAAAGCGTGTGCAAATTTAAAATGGAATTATGCAAACTTTGGCTGTAATTCTCAACTTTATTCTTAGGTTGCAAAGACTCTAAACCTATAAGGCTTTTTCAGGTAATTTGCAACTTTATCAAACAGTAACATTTTTCTCTAAAGGCCTCTGACTTATTACAATAACCTGACTGTAGAATTGAAATGGGTGTCAGAACTGTTTGGATATAATGTAGGATATTCTGTTCTCACAAGATTAGAATGAGAAATTAGGTCTGCTACAGAAATTATTTTTGTTGTCTTAGAGCACAGCTTCATATCATATCAAATGTTCCCAGCCAATGACTGCTTTAGGCATCTCGTTCATTAACTGTGCTCCAAAACTCATTTCTCTGATAGAATTTTCATTGCAAACTGCTACATATTTATCCTTTAGATTTAGGAAATTACTCTTAGAGAAAATAAAAACATTAGGGGAATCTAGACTTTCATGAAGCAAAATGATGAGTGAACTTTAATTGATGTTTTAAAAACATTCACTAAATTTAAGCAAGATTCCCGAGGTTTGCAAAATTGGCAAATATAACTCCGGGGGGCGAATGGTTGAAACCAAGAAATCACAGAGCATTGTATTTAAGATCTTAAAATCAAAAGGATGAAAATCTAAGTTTGAAATTCTGATCTTATTAAAGGTTTAAGATTAGCAGCCGTGTTAGTCTGTATCCGTAAATGAGACAAGGAAGACTTTGTAGCACCTTAGAGACTAACCAGTTTATTTCAGCATAAGCTCTCGTGGGCTATAGCCCACTTCCTCGGATGCATAGAATGGAATAGAAGTAAGATGCATTTATATACACAGAAAGCAAAAAAAAAAAAAAAAAAAAAAGGAAGTTGTACATTAGCATGCCAATTCTATACAAATACCAATTGAATTGGTATACTAATGTACAATTTATATACACAGAAAGCAATGGAAATTTTGCCATTGACTCCAGTATGTTCAGGATTTCACCCATGGAA
Organism: Sternotherus odoratus; assembly: GCA_032164245.1. Lineage (NCBI taxonomy): Eukaryota > Metazoa > Chordata > Testudines > Kinosternidae > Sternotherus > Sternotherus odoratus. The sequence goes on along the minus strand of JAVMKO010000005.1, from coordinate 88,808,572 downwards.
ACTCCCTGAACAGGCTGGCCTGGGGGAACTAGGAAAAGAACAGTTTGAAAGATATTTTATGTGGATTCAGTCAGTGGGAGATCAAGCATGTGGGTGAACTGAAGGCCAGAGTCTTTACCCTTGCTCACAATGAGCAGTAATTTACTTCAGTTAGTTCCACAGATTGAAATGACACTGCTTGTGAAGTAAGTTACTAATGCTCCACATGATCAAGGCTGGAGGATATTTAAATGGACTATACAAATAAATGCTCTTGCAGAAAGGGAGGATGCTTTAAAAAAAATTGGTTCTAAATCTGCATCTAAACTAGGAGATTTAGACGAAGTGGGTATTAGCCCACGAAAGCTGATGCTTCAGTACTTTAGTTAGTCTTTAAGGTGCCACAGGACTCTTTGTCATTTTTGTTATTCCAGACTAACACAGCTACCTCTCTGATTCTTGACAATCTAAACTAGGAGTTTAGAAGCTAAGGGTCAAATTATGATCTCCTTCACGTGAATAAAAATCAGCAGTTTACTCCACTAAGGTTAATGGCATTACTTCTGATTTACATTGGTGTAAGTAAGATGAGGATTTTGCCCAATAAATGTATAATACTCCTATTAGTTTGTTTGAACAATAGGATTTATGGCACAATGAAGACCTCTTTATTAATACTAAGCCATGAATTTGTAAATGCTAGAAATAACAATATATAAAAAGATCACATTTGGATTATTGTATTTGTTTATTCCATTTGATATGAAAACTCATAGATTTTACTTCCAAAATGTACAAATAAAGATTTAAATATTGTTGGAGGGAACATTACACATGTTTTAAATTATATAATCTTTACACACAGAAATTTCTTAATATGCCATTTCTATAAATACTTTATGCTCTTAGAAGCAAGCAGAATTATATGTTATAGTGAAGAACATGTAAAAGTATTATTACTGAGGTTCTAAATATTGCTTTTTACCACATAACCCTACTATTTGAGTTCACTACATAAACAGGAATGAACTCCTTCAGAGCAGTAAAATATTGGTCCCTTTTGGTGCGTTAACCATTAATTTAAAACTGCTGCTTATATGATTGTGGTAATGCCATTTCAGCTAGTTTTTAAATGTAACAAATAATTATGTTCATTTTTCTAGGATTTTACTCTCAGGAAATCAGGAATACTGTGGAAAAATATTTTTCCTGGGTCTTGAAAGCCCAGTTTTATTGCTAAAAGGAATATATATATATATTAAAAAAGGTGAAAATAAATACCATTGTAATCCAATGTTTGCATAAAAGTTTCTTAAAATTATTTCCTCCGGGTAAACCAACTATAAGACAATAGTCCTAAAGCCGTTTGCTCATTTACAGGTTCTCTCTTGGTTATTTGGAAGTTTCAATCAAACCCTACTGAAGTACAAATGATCTTCCTTTACATAGAAAGTTAAAGGTAAGAAAGATGTCTCCAGGTAATTAAGATAATGCTAAATTTTATGTCTTAGCTAATAGTCAAAGGCATTCAAGATCCAATGGTCTTCTTTGTCAGTCACTCCGTATTTCTTTGAAGAAGCTGGTCCAGTAGTTGCTAGAAGTTAAAAATAAGAACAAACCCTTAGGTCACAATTTAGATGCATGGTTGGGACACAGAGCAGAAGCCACAGTGACCACTATAATTAAGGGTTGCATTAACAGTTTCGATTCTAACCTACTGACTTAAGTCACTCAAAACTTTCTGAAACTTTCACCCTTCAGCCACATATGTTCTTGATTCAGTCTCTACTCAGCAGGTATTCTCTGTGTGTGTAAAACTGTTGATATTTGAGTATAACAGGAGTGAATAAACAATACCTTCCTATTATAAAAACATTCTTTTGACTCCTAATGTTTGAAAGTTCAGTGTCAAAATAGCTAGGGGTAGAGAACTGAAAGATACAACTATGCACATCATCTGTACTCACCTTCTTGTCTCTGGTTCTCCCATTGCACCGTATCCACATGCAGCAGTGCTCACAAACACTTTAGGTCTTTTGGAGTATTGTATCTATATATCCCACAGTTCCTAGCAAAGCTCCCTGGAACAGGTTGGGATGTCTATGGCATATCATCTCTATTTGCACCTGCTCATATTTTTCATTTATTCCATTGGATACTTGATCTCTGTGCAGGACAGAGGCATGAACCATGAGGCTATTTCCTGCTAAATCCTTGCTTTTGCAAATTCATGGCAGAGTCACCAGTTTCCCCATAAACAGCTGCCAGAGCAACTCTGGATCTGGAGGCTTAGGATAATGAACTCTGACATCTTTGACTAGTGGCTCATGAGGAGGTAAGGAGTTTGGCTTCATTATTTCATAAATGTACTAATTTTTATTATAATTTAACATATATATTGCATTGTTTTAGTTTGTTTCTCTTCCTCTTTTCGCTTTGTTTTGTAACTGCACTAATTTTTCCTCTTCTCTTACATTTCCTTCTACTAGCCAGAGATGGGAGTCAGATGCTCTGGACCTGGGTGTCAAGATAGTGTTTCCTTTTGATCCCAACATCCAGGATGTAAAAAGGGTGTGACCGGTACTATTGGAATACAATGATGAAATGGAATGGTCCAGTGGTTAGGGCACTGGCATGGAACTCAGAGACAGATTCACGTCCATGTGTGACCTTGGGCAAGTCATTTAAACCCAAGTCTTCAAAATGTCTTCAAAATGTATTTAGTAGCCTAAGTCCCACTGATTTCTCCTTTGAGGATTTGGGTCTTAGGGCCACCGAATTGGCAGGTAGCAACTGATCTATTGGGGGGGGGGATTTATTGTGTCTAGTCTAGATGCGATAAATTGATCCCCGAGTACTCTCCCGTTGACTCTCGTACTCCACCATTGCGGGAGTTGAAGGGGGAGCGGCAGCAGATGACTCGACGCCGTGGTAAATTGACCTAAATCCGCCAACTTCAGCTACACTATTCTAGTAGCTGAAGTTGCAGATCTTAGGTTGATTTTCCCCCCCAGTGTAGACCAGGGCTTAGTCTCTCAGGGTATCAGACTTGGAGCGGGTCCCGGTGCCTCACCCAAGTCCGTTGCAGGCGCGAGGGTTGCCTCCATGAGGGGCTGTCGGAGGCGAGACTCTCTGTCTTTCTGGTGCGCGGCTTAAGTCTTCACTTGTCCACCAGATGAGAGTCGCCCAGGCACTTCAACAGTTAAAGTGTGAGTAGCCCCCAGGCATAGGCTACCCACACTGTGCAAGGGCTTTGAAACCCTGAGTTTAGGGAGGCATCAAGCCCCAGGCGGCAGGGGAGAAACTCCCTGCCATTAACAACTATTTACAACACTTAACTAAAGTGATCTAAAGGAGATCGCTAAAGAGCAGAGCTCCAATGTTCTGACAACCAGCATGGGTGGTAAGAAGCAACTGAGGGTGGGGCTGGGTCGCAAGGGTACTTATACAGCGCCATGGAGGCGCCACTCCAGGGGGCTCCCTACCGACCCAGCCTGTAGCTAGGGGAAAAATCTTCCCGGCAACCGTGCCCGCGGCGCGTGCACAACCTACATGGAATGCATGTGAGCAATCACTCGAAGAAGAACCAATGTGTTTCAGTTCCCAGTCCATATAATGGAAATAATGGCACTTCCCTACCTCACAAGGGTGTTATGAGGATAAATTCATTAAAGATTGTGAGGTGCTCACTATAGAAATGTGTAAGACAGATAGGTAAGTGGATTTACTTGGAGGTTATGGATCCAGAGGTATGATTTTAATGCAGTAGGGCACAGTTATAATCAAATTATGCTTATTCACAAAGGAACCATTACCTTTTTGAAGACCTCCACCCGTAGTCTGTTGCTCTGTATGATTATTCGTTTCTGTTTTTCTTCTTCTTTCTTTTTCACTTCAGGCAAGTTATTATAAATCCTGGCATAAATTCAGAATATAAATTTTAACATATTCTACAGCGTCACCACTAATTTAAGTTTTCAAAGTGGAAAAAAAAATTTCTAGGTGATCACTGGTATTATTATGCATTTGTATATATATGAATTTGATTTCATACAGGTATCTATGCGCAATAACACTGGTATCACAATGAAAGATTTTGAACTGAGAAACTTGAGAAATGGTTTTTATTCTGCAATGATTAAATGAAAATAGAGGGCCAGATTACATTTGTGCAATTCCAGAGTAATTTCACTGAGCTCAGTGAAGATCATCTAGATTTGTAGCAGTGTAACTGAGACAGGAATCTGGCCCATAAGCTTCTTCTAGGTATATCACAATACAGATTCCAAGCAATAACCTTCAGTGATTGCTCAAAAATGTGTAAGAAAAATAAAATGATAATTATATTAACTGATAAGGTTTTCTCACTGTCACTGTGATCCTTTCACCAGAAAACAAAACTGTCAATTCTTAATGTAATTGCAGCTCTTGGTTACAATCATAAAAGTAACTTTGGGTCTGATATTTTTCCCATTGCAGTCAATGGCAAAATTCCCTTTGATTCAAGTGGGAGCAGGATTAGGCTGTCTGTAACAAATATCTTCTTACTCAACAATTCTGCTCTTTGTGTGTATTCTGATCTAAATCACAAGTATTCAGACAATTAGTTTAGTGGACTATAAAACTTTCCTTTCCTTCCCAACCTATTTTGCACTACAGAGTCCATATAGCAGCCTATTCTGGTTTATACCTATGAGTGGTGTCCTTTATTTTGAAGGACAGTGGAACAGATTCTGATCTCTGACACATTAGGGTGACATTCAGAAAAACCACTTGACATCACTTTGCATTTTTCATTGTTGTAAATGACTAAATAAGGTGCAAGGCAATGGAGGATCAGACCCCCACGTATCTAATAAATTGCAGTCTTTGCTAGGATATGTACTGTGGTCAAGATTTAAAAAAATTAGTGACTCTGCCTTCAATTTTTGGGTATACCTTAAATAGGCTGATTTTCAGAGGATGAATAAGTGAGTGCTTGGTGAAAATCAGGTCTTTTGAAGGTGCCTCAGGTTGGGCCTCCAGAATCACTAGTCACTATTACAAATCTTGACCTATACTCCTCTGCAAAAAGACAGTTCTCACTACTGGAGAAAAGAGATTCCTTATTTACATTCAATGCTTATCTAAGAAATTAACTCCTGCTGTTAACAAGAAAATGCAGTGGACTGCTTATGATATATGAATAATAACAAGTATGGCAGGAGATGGAAAAAGCAGCCTGCAGAATAAGAGCCCCAAAGAAATATTTGGCAGGATGTGGTGCAAACGTCATTGTGCTTTTGGACTTTCCACACATTTGGGATTGTGAGAAGTGAAATTATGTATTAGAGCTGAAACTTCTGGTATATGGTAATTTTGGGGACTACAACATATGCACAATGTTACCACAAATCTCTAAAATAGTGTAAATAGATAGATTTGAAGAAATCACATTGAGTAAATTACTAACGACCATCAGATAACATGTGAGAGCAAGTAAAGACAGAAGCCTCCCAAATTATACCCCTCCACAGAGGCCAGCCGTAATTGCACTTCCTATGCTCTCTGAGTGCAGGGATGCTCCCTGCCATCACCCCCCAGAGCACTAGATACCCAAAAAAGGAGTGGGATGAAGCAGACACACACTGGGCAGAAGAACTGGTATCTATCCAAGGCAGTGTAAGCTGCACTCCATAAAAGGGGACAGTAGAGTATTTGTTCCCTCCTCCCTCTTCCTCGGTGCTCATGAGAGCCCCCAGAAGCATTGTTTCTCCCTGCAGGGGAAGGCCTCCTGTTTCTTCTGCTAGGACACTACAGCTCTACACCATTCACTACAGCTCCTATCCACTCAAGTTATTTTAGAGAGAAGAACATTGTCCGTGTTTGTGCATATTGCACAAGGTGTGATATACCACAAACAAACCCAAGATTATGATGCTAATTAGAAAGTGCAGAGTCTTGGCGCTGGATCCCAGGGAATCACATTCATTCTAAACCGAAATGTGTTGTACCTTTTAGATCTCATATGCATCTCCTTCTCCGAAATGAACCTTTCCTTTGGTTTGAACAGGTTATCTAATAAAAGAAACATATAGTTAATTTTTAAGGAATCTTTATTTAGCATGTTTTAATGACACATTAATAGCCCTGCTTTCCCTAAATTAATTCACATGGTATTATTTCCAATAAAATCATTGCTGACCTACTGCCTGATCCAGCTCATATTGAAGTCTAAGAAAAGACTCCTGATGACTTCACCGGGAGTTGAATCAGACCCTTAAGATGCCCTTTAGAGTGGGAAGGATGGATGAGACCTCTTGCCACCAGTCTCATTACATGGTTCATTTATTTTAAATGAATATCACTTTTGTCACTGTCACATGCAGCAGTGAATACCTCCAATTCATGCACCATGAACCAGCTGATGATTAGTCTGGCATGAGATGACCTATTTTTCTGTCATTCTTTCCTGCCATTGGAGAGCACAAGTGACTGCTTCTCCACTGCCTGGCATCTTCTGTAGTAAATTACAATTACACTTACAATGTGGGTGAGATCCTCTGCTGGCATCAACTGATTTACACCTGCAGAAACATGGCCCAGTGGGTGCAATTCTGATTTGACAGAGTTTTACACCCACTTTGCACAGGTATAAATAATGGCACAAGGGAGTGGGGAATCAGGCTCAGTAGTCTTTGCTGACAAGATATGAGGAGGCTCTCACAATAACCTCAGCCAGCACTTCTTTGGCCAAGGGGAAATAATTATGGATCAAAATGCTTAGTTTGATTTCTAAGATGTTAGGTAATTTTTATATTCTTCCTTCATAAACTCTAATTAATGCAATGTAAAGACAATTTAATCCAGACACTTTCCTTCTTTCCTGGACACAGATCAGCAGAGCCAGACGTGTACCCAGAAGCCTGCTGCTGCAAGACAAGCCCAAGAAAGAAAACAACAGACCACCACTGGCCATCACCTACAGTCCTCAGTTAAAACCTCAGCAGCGCATCATCAGTGACCTACAACCCATCCTGGACAACAATCCCTCACTTTCACAGGCCTTGGGAGGAAGGCCAGTCCTGGCACACAGAAAACCCGCCAACCTTAAGCAGATTCTCACCAGCAACAGCACACTGCACCACAATAACTCCAACTCAGGAACCAATCCATGCAACAAACCTCGATGCCAACTCTGCCCACGTATCTACACCAGCAACACCATCACAGGACCTAACCAGATCAGCCATACCATCACTGGTTCATTCACCTGCACATCTACCAATGTCATATATGCCATTATATGCCACCAATGTCCCTCTGCTATGTACATCGGCCCAACTGGACAGTCCCTACGAAAAAGGATAAATGCACACAAATCAGATATCAGGAATGGCAATATACAAAAACCTGTAGGAGAACACTTCAACCTGCCTAGACACACAATTACAGATTTAAAAGTCACCATACTGCAACAAAAAAACTTCAAGACCAGACTGCAAAGAGAAACTGCAGAGCTGCAATTCATTTGCAAATTTAACACAATCAATCTGGGACTGAACAAAGACCTTGAGTGGCTTGCTAATTACAAAAACAGCTTCTCCTCCCTCCGAGTTCACACCTTCAATTCAGCTGCTGGAAGAATATCTCACCCTCCCTATTTGAGATAACAAGCTGGTTCAGCCTGATTGGACTAACCTTGTTACCTCTTACCTGATTCCTGAATACTTATCTATACCTGCCTCTGGACACTTCCACTGCTTGCATCCAACGAAGTGGGTATTAGTCCACGAAAGCTTATGCTTCAAAACTTTATAGTTAGTCTTTAAGGTGCCACAGGACTCTTTCTTACCTCTGCTATTCCAGACTAACACGGCTACCTCTCTGATTCTTGACATCAGAAAATGAATGATTGTTCAATTATTTCATTTACCAAAAGTAATTGAAGCAGATATTTATGAAGTCACTGGGAGGTGAACTATCTCCAATTTTACAGATTAATCATTAATATTTGGAGGATTTTCTTGCCATGCTGTATTAGAAGGAGAACATCACCAGACAGACATTTACATTGGTTTAGTTAACAAAAACAACAACATAAGTATTCTGGATGTTTTTTCTTCAACAGCAAACATATAATATTTTAACAAAACAAGCATATGTCTTCGCTTCCCACATTTATCTCCCGACTACTTCTCCTTATCCAGATCTATTCTGCCCCCAACAATCTTCTATTCATTGACCTTTTTGAAACTTTGCACTTTTAGAGAGAGGTGAGGGATTGACTCTGTGTATACAAATTAGCAGAAGGACAATAGAGTTGAGATCTGTTATTTATCACCTCTATATATTATTTATTTTAAAACGTATTCACTGTTAACAGGCACATTACCTCTGGAGATACAAATCCACAATTTGAGAACTGCAAAACTAAGCATCTCTGAGCATCTAGAGACTGAGCAGTGAGTTCCATTGGTTAGATAGAAAGATTAACCTAAATAATCTATACAGAAGCCTGTGGAACCCCATAAAATCGGGTGCCTAATCCATGAACTATTGGAATTCATTTACAAAACTTCTCTTCAACATTACATGAATATATTGTCTTATATTATAGAAGTAGAATTTGTAATCCCTATTCCATGATGCGATATCTTTGAGCTATAATGTGTCTTAATTAAAGTGATCTTTATATAGATTTTTTCCTCAAAAAGCATTTTATCAAAAAAATCCAATTTAAATTAAAAAATGGTTTTTATTCACCCTGATTTCAGTAATGCAAGTTTACTGGACCACTTAGAGGGCCACTGGGACACTTAGAGGGACAGGGATTCACGGGACCTATGTTCTCAGTGTTTTGTCATCAAAGCTAGTTTTATTTATTTATGATAAACACATGCACATAACTTAATACCACTGCATATCAAAGGAATTTAGAAGACAGTATATTTCACAGTAAATGTCAGATTTGCCTCTCTTCTGTCTCCCCACAAATAAGAAGAAAATAATATTGAAGAGAAAGAAATATTAAGTTCCTGAACTACTTGACACACAGGTCAGCTCAGAGCTCAGCATGTATCCACTGCCCTGAGTACAGACCTCCCCCCTTCACATTTTGCTCCTAGCTTTTTAAGCCACCACATGTGTTTCACTGGTATTTATGGAGGTTGCCCTTGGCAACCAAGCAGTCTAGAGACATTTAAAGGGGTCACACCCAGCATCTCAATTACATTCATTTTACTGAGGAAAAAAGCAACTTGTTTTTAAGAACACTGTCATTCACATATCTGAGTTACGATGGAAGGAGGAACCGTTCAGCAATTTCCCTCTTGAGCTGATACAGTTTTCAGAATAAAAGTTGTGCGAATAGAAATGCTTGAGGAATAACCTTTTTTCAAATGCTTTATAACTGGCAAAGAAACCTATAAATTAGCCAAATAAATTTTAACTAAACTTAATCATATTGTATTACAGACTTTAAACAAACAATATCCCTTCACACACGAGGACACATTGTCTGGTATGACCAAGCAAAACTTGGCAAGGATGCGGGCTGCAAAGTTAAGTGAGGCCATTTTGGCTCCTTGTGTACCTTGGAGATGCCTCATGGATGCTCTAAAATGCATCCAGTGCCTAAGGTCACAAGAGGCCAATTCTGGAAGCCAGGAATCCCTAAAGCTGCCTCTCCTCCTTTCCTTAAACCACATCCTCTAACCTGCAGTAGGTCACGTTAATCCTCTGGACTCGTGTTAAGCCAGCTTTATGGCCTCTTTGCAGTGGAAGGGTGCAAAGGAATACAGCAGAACTAAGAATTTGGCTGATCAAATAAAGGATAAACCCCAGCCAAGGGAGAAGTGTGGGTGAGCCAATAGCCCCCGCAGTGGCCTTGACTGTCCTACACTGAGCCTTCCTGAACTCAAATTTGGCTTGGGGCAAGCAGTGGATTTGGCCTGATAAGATGAATAATGTCATTTGGATGCACAGAGCATTTGCTCACATAACTCCCTATACATCAAGATTAGCATTTGCGGAAAGCTCTAATTTTTTGTCTGGAGAGTGGTGGTTTTTTTCACAGCTGGGACAAAAATAATCTCTTAAAAGGTTTTACTTTTTTAATAAAAAGTTATGTGAGTGACATTTCCAGCCAGCAAGCTGGAATGGCTTCCCTCCGGATTCCCTCCCATGGAACACAGTGAAGAAATGTCAGCTGGCTTCAGACTAACCAGGCTCCTGCCAGGAGCTTTGGGCTTCCCACCATGGAGTGCAGTGAAGACAACAGCGGCTGGCTTCATCTCTTCAGAAAGCAGTTAATCTCTAGGTAGGTTTCACCTGAGGACTGACTAATTTCCAAGGGGTGGTTGGTCAGTACTTGTAAGAAGAGGAAGGATAATTTCCAGCAGCTAGGAGATGAGGTTAGGCTGGGACTCATATTTATGTGTCTAGCCCAGCCACATATGTCATCCAGCCTACATAAACTTTCTCCACAAATGCTATTTACATACTATTCCCTCAGGTTACAAAATGGCAGAAGAGCTGCAGCTTGAACTGGGTGGTCAGGCCAGCACCAAGCTGCTTCTTTGCAGGGAAGAAGGACATGGAGAATAAGGCTGCCCACCTGCTCAAGTAGTGGGGGATAAGGCTTCTTCTTCTGGGACTCTTGAGGAAAAGAGTAAACTATTCCTCAGTGCAGGGCCGGCGACAGGAATTTTGGGCCCCGTACGCAGATCGTGCGGGGCCCCCCCCATGTCCCGCCGCCCACGGGCCCCACCCCCCGGCCGGTCTCCCGCCGCCCGCGGGGCCCAACCCGTGCATGCACTGTGGCCCCGTGGCCCGGCCGGGAGAAGCAAAGGGGGGTGGGGGGAGGCGGGAGGCTGCTGGGTGCCGGGGGAGGGGGTTGATGAGCGCTGCAGCGGCTGCCCGGAGCCGCGCCTTGCTCACAGCCCCGGTGACAAGGGGATACAGCTGCGTACCGGGCCCGCTCCGGATTTAAGGGCCCCCCCTTAAGTCCAGGGCCCGGTACAGCTGTACCCGTTGTACCCCCCTGTCGCCGGCCCTGCCTCAGTGCCTCAGCACATAATGCTGGGAACAAGCATAGGGTACAAGAGGGTCTGCTCTGAAATGGAGGCTCATTACTTTTCTGTGACTTCTTAATAATAGGTTGAGACTATTTCTAATTGTTCCACAAGTCAGTGTGAAAAAATGGCCTCCATGTTTGAATGACAGAAAATTACCACAGAGGCGCAAGCAGGACTGCAACTGTAGCATATACCTTCTATTGCTCTAAAAGGCAGGGGTTCCCAAACTTTAACAACCTGTGAACCCCTTTCACTAAAATGTCAAGTTTCATGAACCCCCTTCTAAAAACGAATATTTCCAGGGATTTTCTCCTTTACCCAAGTATAAATTATAAAAGCAGTGATCTTGGAAATATAAAGGTTGTTTTTATGACATGTTTATTACACACTATTTATTATTCATTATTATTTTTCATTACAGTATTTTTATTACATTATGGAAACAGCAACACTCTTCCAAGATCTCACTTTCATAGCTTGTATCACTTTGAATAAGCCTGTTATAAGACAAGGCTCCTATGTTTCATCAAGGAATATCAGATGTGAAGCAGCATGAAGGTATTTAAGAAGACAACTCAGAGTTCCTCCTACACAAGCATTCAGGTCTTGAGCAGTCCAGGCAAACAACGTACGTTACAACAAAGCTTAAACTTGTTCTTCATAATCATTTTAAAAACAATACTAGCCGCCTATTTTATTTTAAAAATAGCAAAAAAGATCCATCTCCTTTTCCATTTCTTATAAGGACTCTTGAAGATTAAATCTCCTCAGTATGATAGAGATGCTTGCTTTGATCTGCTTAGCTCTTGGAAGTCCAGGGGCTCCAAGCTGCTGACTCCGTGCTGCCCGGGATCCCTAGGGACAGCTCTGTCTGCCATTAGGGAATTTTTTCCCTGAGAACCCTCTTTAACATTTCATGAACTCCCAGGGGGTCATGAACCCCAGTTTGGAAACCACTGCTCTAAAGCAATAACCTCCCCCACACCTAGGAGCTGTCTTGAAGGGCACTGGCTGTGTCTCGGTCCAGCACACCTTGGCTGCTATGGTAGAGGTTGCCATGGTAGAGGCTTTTAGAGGAAGAATAAAAGGGGGAAATCCTGCAAAATCTTCCCTGGAAGATTAAAAAAAACTACCTTGCTTATAAAAAAAATCTGCTGCATAAGAGAACAGTTGTAAGACTTATAATGCAATGTCATAGGCAAACCATACAATACCCAGTCACATAGCATTGTTCAGCTAATTCTCAGGGCAATAATCGAGACAAAAATAATTTAAAATATGGTTTTACAAAAAGGTTAAACCTTGGGATTGTTCCAGGAGAAAATCTTAAAATCATTTAAAAGGGAAATGAAAATCCAAGCAAATTATAGAGTAAAAATAATATGTGCATAGTACTTAATTATTGTTAACATCCAAGCAGCAAAATACAGTTCCAAGTGGCAGTCTGCCATTCTGGCTCTTCAAAAGGGCCACCATGCTAAGAATTATAATAGCTGACCAAATGCATAATCAAGACCTGAATTAACATCCCTATTGAGCGAAGATCAAAGTAAGGCATAAAGTAGACAATGCACCAAGATGATAATAGCCAACCTTCTAAATTACATTTGTTAGATTATTACAATTCAGCATCAGATTCATAGCTTTGATTTTTAATGTGAAAAATATTCTAAGCAGGGAAAAGTACTGAGTTCTAAGATTGACAGCTATTCAGGGGTTTTGCTGAGAAATTCCACAGAAAAAAATATTACTCCGAGATGCTTCGTCCATGTTTTATTCAAATTCTGTAAGACTGCTGAGATACTGATATTTATAACAATACCAGGCACAGCAGTGATTTATTTGTGACAGTCCTTTAATGCGGTGAGGAAGCCCCACCAAGGTCTTGAAGTTGCTAACCAAGATAAATAGCTCATCATCTTCAATATATTTTTAACAAATGCTAATGCTACCCCCAGAGATGGATTAGAAGAAAAATACATTTCCTGGCTGGGAAGCTATTAAATATTTAGACAAAGGACAGATAGTTTAGGAAGGAGAAGGGTGGGAATAGGTTCCTTGGCTTCCCATGTAGAAATATATCACTGAGCCATTGAAATAAAGAGAGACAAAATGTACTGTGGGCTAGTTTCTGGATTTTGGTACATGGCTGTGCCTTCCACTTATGAGCGGGAGCCCTAAAAATGTGAACACAGCTAGAACATGACCTTGCATTGTATGTTGGCAGTCACTGACAAGAGAAGCCCTGGTGTTGCACTTGCAGGTAGTTATACTTACAGGCTTCTCTCCCATTCAACTAAAACAGGAATCCACCAAAACCACACTGATCCTCCTTGACTGATAAATTAGCCAGTTACCTCCATAAAGTAGACAATGCACCAAGATTTGGCATCAGTGTTTTGACTTTCTTTAAAACTTCAGCAGCAAACATGTACTGCAGAATATTTTTTTAAATGTCTGGCACTGCATTACGATGTCTATTGCAGAGATGCCATTGAATTTACACAGACTTTATGACGACTGCATTTAGTCTGTGTGTCCATTTTTAAAAGAAAATTAACCCTGAACATCAACTGAATACATGGGCCAAATTCTGCTTAGTGATACCCATGTCACCCAGCTAACTGAGGGAAGAATTTTTCCTTGTGATGTTTTCAGAGTTGCCAAATTCAGATGTGCTATATGATACATGCCAGTCAGCTGTGTAAGGGAGTTAAAGGGTTTATCTTGACCAGGATTTAAAGGAGTGTTATAAGAACATGTTAGCTAATGCATGTTAACTAACACATTCTAAAGGTCTAGTGTGGACAACACGATGGATACATTAAGATGAGCTCCTGCTTAAGTTTCAACTCAACCAGCCAGCTCCTGTTTAACTCTACGCTGCCTAGTGTATACTACACCCTTAGAATACGTTCTACCAACACACTTTTTATCCTAGTCCAAACAAACCCTAGAGAAGTAGAAGAGAGTCTAAGGGCTTGATTATCCTCTGCTATGCAGCCTGTGAGGTCATTTACATCACTGTAGAATGGATGAAGTGTTGGAGTAACATGCTACCATTTTGATCTGGTGACCCGTGGAGAATCAGTCCTAAATTGGTGTAATTTCTATGGCAAAGGGCCAGAAGAAGGTATAAGTTAAAGTGTGTAGGCCTCATTCTCTGCTTCTTCACTCCTTGTTAATCACTTCCCTCTGTACAAATTTGATCTGTGCTCTGGATATCCATCCTCACTGGCCTTTTTTAATATTACAGGCCTAACAATGGGAAACTTCACCAGTTATCCTATAAAACCTGTCAAGTTTGTTTATGAAATCCAGATAGTACCAATGTTATGCTAAAAGTTTTTGGACCAAACTCATCCCTAGTGTAAGTTGAATGAAGTCTCGACAAAATGGGAGTAATATACAACTTGCTATGGAAATGTGGTTGCAAACATTTAATCAACCACCAATGCCACCTGAAGGCAGGCAGACTGCATTATAAAGGCTGTATGATTGGTTGGTTGTGTATTTTTTTTTTTGGTCCCTATTCTCTGATTGCCATTGTCCACATTCCCTATTAAACGAGGGATGAATTCAGCCCCTTTTCCAAATGTACCTTTCTGTCATTCAAGATTTTCTGGAGGGCTTAGCCCATAGATCAGAAAACTTTGGAATAACAATTGTCTTGTATAATATAGCACTCTGGGGCACTAGGACCCAAGTGTGTGTCTCTCCTCCTTCCCGATTGTGGGGCTGAGGAAAAACTGGAGAGAGGAACAAGCCAGAAGAAACAGCTGCAGAAGCAGCCAAAGCAGGGATCTTTGGACATTCAGAAAACTTTCTACATTTTTGACTGGACTTTCTCTGACCTGTGCTGACTGGCTGTTTGCTCCAACCCTCTCCCTTTCCCTTCCTCACAGCCTTTTCTCCTTAGCTTCACTGCCCATCTGCTCCTCTTACTCCCTTCTCCCCTGTCCCTCTCACCCGCTTCATTCAATCCCCTCTCTGCCATCACTTGTCTTTCCATTTAGCTTATCCCCTCTTCCCTCCCCAAAATGTGGAACTAACATGCGTGTCATCATCCCATTGTTCATTCTGCTCATGTGTTCTACTCCTTCCCGCACTCTGTGTCTGCCTTGCCTATTTACATTGTTAGCTCTGTGTTTGTACAGTGCCTAGCACAATGGGGACCTAGTCTTGCTTGGCCCATAGGCACTACCATAATAAACATGGTTAATAATAAAATAACAACAAAAATAGGTGGTTGCTGTTCTCAGTTAGATTTTCCTGAGCATACTCTATTCAGTATTCATCACTTTTGGCTCCAAACTACTAGCAAGGTGCCAACAGTGTAAATGATGCTGTTGCTAGCAATGAATAATGTCTGGGGTGGGAGGGTGAGAGGAAACAGAGTCTCGACAAAATGGGAGCAATATACAACTTGCTATGGAAATGTGATTGCAAACATTTAATCAACCACCAATGCCACCTGAAGGCAGGCAGGCTGCATTATAATGGCTGTATGATTGGTTGGTTGTGTATTTTTTTTTTGGTCCATATTCTCTTATTGCCATGAATCAGAGAGGTAGCCGTGTTAGTTTGGAATAGCAGAGGTAACAAAGAGTCCTGTGGCACCTTAAAGACTAACTATAAAGTATGGAAGCATAAGCTTTCATGGACTAATACCCACTTCGTCAGATGCAAGCAGTGGACCACATTCCCTATTAAACCCATAATCTAAATGATAATCAGGTCTAGACAGTTCTTCTCAGGACAGCCCAAAGGAAAAAGCCTGTTTTCTACAGTCACTTTGAATACAGTTCAGGTGGTGTTCCATGCATTTGCTTCCAAAATACTTTTGAAGATAGAGAATTTGAGACTGACTGCTGGATATTAATATAAATCAGGAGAAATCAGCAGACATCTATTATGGGGGTGGATGGTAACTTTACGATTTCCTATATTGCTGTTTACAGCAATAGAGTCTCCCAAAAGGAAAGGAAAATTGAGGGTATAAAAATATGTTCTTGTGAATTAAAAAAAAACCCTCTAAAAGTACTTCTGTACACTAAGATCACAAAGCTGTTCATTAGGAGGATTTAAAGGCCTATAAACAGCTGGTACTCTTGTCACTAAAGTAATTACATCATGGTTTTTGAGATTTAAATCCAGTTATTTGAACATTGTTTCTATTCAGTTCGTCACAGTGGGATCTCTAATTTGTTCGACATAGTCAACAGCAGAATAGTGTTTCTTGGAATAATTAGCACTCTAGAAATTTAACAGTACACATCACACAGTACAAAGGCTAGTAAAAGAGTTGTAGGTTGTTTGCCTCAGTACTTGTGATGATAAAATCTTCTGCTGGATAAACATTCACATTTTTGGAACATTACTTCGGGCATTTTGTGAAATCCTGTTCATGAATTACAATTACAAATGGTAAACAACTTGCTTTTGAAGATGAGAAGGTAAAGGGAAGCTGCACAGATGTTGGTATTTATATGGAAATGATATTGGATACCAATTATCTTTCTCCTTTATGAGAAACAGTAATGTTATAACAACATGGGCAAAATGGTTTGAAGATTATGTGTGATCTAATAATCCCTTATTCTCAATAAACACGCTTCATTCTGTGAAAGTGATGTTAAAGAGAGGTCTCTAAATGCCAATGTTTCTTTTTCACAGTAACATTAAGATAAAAAGTATGTGTTCTTCATGGTGAAATAGGTGTAGACCATGCTCATCTAGGAGCAATACAGTGCAAACACATACAAATTTGCTCAAGCCAAC
Organism: Sternotherus odoratus; assembly: GCA_032164245.1. Classification (NCBI taxonomy): domain Eukaryota; kingdom Metazoa; phylum Chordata; order Testudines; family Kinosternidae; genus Sternotherus; species Sternotherus odoratus. The sequence continues at coordinate 88,791,755 of JAVMKO010000005.1, read as the reverse complement.
AGTACAAACAGAATCTCAATAGCAGTTTTTAAAACCTTTCTGATAAAATCATCTGTCAAATTACCAGAAGCTAGATGTGAATCAGAAGGAGAAAAAAAGATTGGTGAAGTAGTGGCTGCTGGGATTTGCAGTGGATAGACTAAAGAGACTCACAGACTTTAGGTACAGAAGGGACCATCATGATCATCTAGTCTGACCTCCAGTAACACAATATTCTGCATGAGATCACACTAATGCCTTGTATAATATTCCTAACACTGGAAATATCTCTCCTGATGCATCCTACAATTGCATTAGCCTTTTCCATGGTGCCTCACCGTGGCAGCTTGTAGTTATCCTGTGATCAACCAATACACCCAGGTATTTTTCCTCCTATGTCACTTCCAACTGATAAGTTACCAGCTTAGAGCAAAACTTATTGTTGTTGGTCCTTAAGTGAAAGACTTTGCCCTATTACATTTCATCCCATTTCTATTACTCTTACAAGGTCACCCAGATCTTCTTGTATGATATTCCAGTCCTCCACTGTTGGCTACACCTCCCAACTTTGTGCCATCTTCAAATTTTATTAGCAAACTCCCAATTTTTGTTTCAAGGTCATTAATAAAAATGTTAAATAAGGTGGATCCCAAGATGAATCCCCGTGGAATTCCACTGCAGTGTGACAGTTCATTTTTCAGTATGACCTGTTGTAGTCTACCCTTTAACCAATATGTAGGGAGGCAGCGTGGCCTCCCTCCGAACTGGAGGGTAAAGAAACACTCTCTCAGCCAGAGTGGGCGGGCCCAGACCAAGCCGGCCCCGCCCCCAGGAAGAGGAGAGGCGGAACAGGAAGTATAAACGGAGGGGCCCCTAGCTCAGTCACAGCCGCACCAGGGAGGGAGGCAGGCAGACGCCGACCGCGGGCTGCTCCCTCCACACCCTGCTGCCGAGCCAGGGGAGGCCCTGGACCCTGGGAACCCTGGTCTAGAGGAAGGACTGGGGTTTCCAGACCTGCCTGCTGCAGAGTACCCGGAGGGACTCCTGGAACTCAGCAGTGAGCCGTGGCTGACAGAGGCGGACACTGTGGGGGAACCGGGGTTGCCAGCCGCAGAGTACCCAGGGGGACTACCGGAGCACAGCCATGACCCTTGGCGGATGGAGGCGGATGCTGAAGAGGGATCGGGGCTGCCCCCAGCAGATAACCCGGATTCCTGCTGGTGCCCCCTTACCTGTGAGGTGCACTCCGACTCTAGCGGGTGTTCCCGTGCCTGAGGAGCGCGCCACGGACCCTTGGCCGGCGCTCCCCTGCCTGAGGGGCGCGCCACGGACCCTTGGCCGGCGCTCCCCGGCCTGAGGGGCGCGCCACGGACCCTTGGCCGGCGCTCCCCGGCCTGAGGGGCGCACCACGGACCCTTTGCCGGCGCTCCCTGGCCTGAGGGGTGCGCCGCTCTTTGCCAGCGCTCCCCTGCCCGAGAGGTGCGGCACTGACTAGGGAAGGCACACCTCCCGACCCTAATTCCCCAGTAACGGGGAGGTGTGACCAAGGCTGTCCCAAAGGGGTAGTAGCTCCTCACCGCCCTGGTGGCTTGGTGGACCTACTGACCCTCCTTACACAATACCTTATCCGCCTTTCAATTCTCCTATTAATCCCCATCTTCTCCAATTTAACTAATAAGTCCCCATGCAGAACTGTATCAAACGCCTTACTGAAATCCAGGTAGATCAGATCTATTGCATTTCCTTTGTCTAAAAAAAAATCAGTTATCTCAAAGAAGGAGATCAGGTTGGCCTGACATCATCTACCTTTTGTAAAACCATGACGTATTTTTTCCCAATTACCTCTAGGTCCTTAACTACTTTCTCTTTCAAAATTTGTTCCAAGACTGTGCATACAACCAAGAGCAAACAAACAGGCATGTAATTTCCCACATCACTTTTCCCCCTTTCTTAAAAATAGGAACTATGCTGACAATTCCCCAGTCATAGGGTTACACCCGCGAGTTTACTGACTGTAAGTAGCCCAGGTGTATAATAAGGATGCTGTGCTGCCCAGCCGGAGAGAGTTTCAGAACCTGTCCCTGGGGTCACATATGTCCTGGCCAGTGGAGGTCATGCCTGCTGGTCAAGTTGCCCTTACAAAAACTGTTGCTGGCAAATGCATGAATTACCATTGATGATATGCTGAAAAGGATCTCTGTGTTTGACATGGTTACAAAGATCCCAGGAAAGGAGGAAAGAGTGTAAATCATCATTCTCAGGCTAAAGAGGCAATTAAAACACCCTACCCTGAAGCCTATAGATCCTATTAAAAAATACAGTATATGCTTTAACCTGGTTTCCATCTCATCATTCTATTCTCTAGGGTTCTTTGTTTTTTTAATGCTGTTTTTATGCCTATTGTTTTGAAAGAACATACTGCTCCCCAGAGACCAAGAAACATGCACACCAGCCAGATTTGGCAGAATCCCTGCAGTTTTCCCTCAGCTGTTGTGAAAATGGGCTCAGAAGATGCTAGTTTAGAGGTTAAGAATTATCTGTTTAACCCTTGCCATGTAATTTTCTTTATTCCAGTAGTTCTTAGTGCTTGATAATGGCACTGCCCTTGCTAAGTGCCTAATGGACACTTGCATGTATACTAATTTAACCAGTTTCACATTTCAGGGCTACCAAGGTCTGGAATTTTTGCAGCAAGATATTCATTCTCATCTCCAAAGATATGGGGAGAAGAAGCTTAAAGGCTGTATCACAGTGATTCTCAAACTTTCTGTAGCGGTGACCCCTTTCCCACACCAGGCTTCTCAGCGCGACCCCCATTAGGGGCTGGGCTGGGGGAGGGGGTGTCCAGCAGGGCCGGGATGGGGGGGGGGGGTTCCAACAGCCCTCTGGGGCCAGAATGTGTGTGTGGGGGGGGGTTCAGCAGCCCCCCGGGGCCAGGATGGGGAGCGGGTTCACGGTCCCCACAGCAAAGGACGGGCTGGGGGGGGGGGTGCCAGCATCCTGCCGCAGCAGGGGACGCCCTAGGCTACTGCCAGCCCACTGCCGCTGGGCTTGTGGGGGGTGCTGGGAGCCCGCTGTAGCAGGGGACCCGCTCGGGCTCGCTGGCATCCCGCTGCAGCCCGCTGCGGCCAGGCGTGGGCACCGGGAGCCCGCCACAGCCGGGGCTGGGCTGGGGGGAGGGGATGGAGTGCCGGGGGGCCGTCTGTGGCTGCAGGGCCCAGGATCACGTCCAGATGCCAGCAGCCCGCGGCAGGGGTCGGGCCGGCTGCTGGCAGCAGGAGCTCGCGACCCCCACTTTGAGAACCAATGCTGTAGCATTCCTTTTAGATCAGCAGAGAGAATGGAAAGGAGGTTACAAGGCTATTGCCTTTGTTAACCTAATGGAGCAGCCAGTACTAATATAAAAGAATGGAGCAGCCATCCAAAGGATTTGTACACTAGATTGGGTCTCCTCTGGGGTGCTGATATCCCAGAGCCAGATTGCTGCAGGACTCCCCTTTTTGTTTCTGCTCCCGGTCATCCCAGCTCCAGGGCAGGCATGTTTTGTGATTTCAGCCTATTTAAAGGCTTGGTCCCAGGCTCCCCTGTTAGAGCATATCAGAAGCTCCCTTTCTCCCCATTCCCAGATGGATGGTAATTTACAGCTCTGCTTTTTTCAACATTTGAATACAGAACAGTACTCAGATTTATGTCCAAAAGCAAAAAGGGGAAGGGGAGATGATAGGATTGGGGAGAGGCACAGAGCCACACTGGCCACTTCGTGCCCCAGTTCTCCAGCCCCTGTACTTCTCAACCAGAGGCCCCTCTACCTATAGGCAAATTAAGTAACTATTTCCTAAGGAGGCAGTTGCCGAGATTCAGGGTCTATGGGAGTGTGAACTGCAGAGCACTCTACAGTGTACTGCTCTAACTAGCCTACTTGCACCCTGCTGCAGTGAACTAAAAGGTATCTAGTATGCATTGATGTAGTTCTGTGGACTATATCAGCAGGCAGTAGGTATCTTTTAGTTAGTGCCAGCCAGGTCCACACATAGAGTGTTCTGCAATTCACCCCATCCCAGTCTATCGCCGCCAACAGAACAGTCTGCTGTGCTGCTTCTCACAGAAATATGCCCTGAGGCAGCTGCAAAGTTTGCCTATTACTAGAAAGGCCTCTGCCTGCACTGCTAATACCATTAATGACGGTAGGCTCTGCATAATAGCCACCATCAGTAGAAGGTTCAAAATGTCCAGGGTCATTACTCAGTATAAATTAAGTATACTCAGTATATTTATATACTTCCCAATTTCTCTTTTTTGTTGTGGTTGTGTTTAGTTGAATAAGTAAATAGTCATTTTAAAATAAGTTTTACTTGGTCATTACCAATTTAGTAACTATTTCTTAACTGTAGTTTACATATTTATGCTTAGTCAGACATCTAAAATTTACTATTTATCCATAAGTTAATTTACTATAGCTTATATGTGACTATTTTTGTCATAAGAATGATAAGATATCACAAATAGAAAATTCAATGAGACTTTCTATGAGTAACAAATTGAGACAGATGAGTTATGGGAACAAAAGCTCCTCTTTAGACACATTTATGTTTAATAACTAACCATTAAGAGATAGAAACAGCCATTTACTTCAGGCATTAATGAAAGTATTTCAATATTATGTTTTTCTTATTGAATAAATATCTAAATTAATGTTTAATCATCATTCAAGGAGAAAGGCTAAATTTTTCATTTTTATTTCAGAAAATCTTTGTATAGTTGGACATGGGGACCTTAAACATTACCTAACAAAGGGAAAACATTATTTATTTATTTTTGCTTCTTCTCAAAGATGTATGAGAAAAACCTGATATCCACATCCCGTGTTTCCCTCCAAAAACATCTAAATACCACCTCCCCAAGAACCAGCCAACCAACCAAAAACCCATACAGCCACAACTATGTATTTCCTTCTTGTTTTTTACATTAGAAATTCAGGTTTTGCCTCTCTGCCTTCCTTGGATTGGGAAACCAATAGGTTTATGAGATCACAATCTCCAAGGGTGAATTTCTGGGAGTTTTGCTGTTGACTTCCATAGGGTCAGGATTTTGCAACAAGTAAATACATGAACCTGATTAACTGGATGGGGAAATGAATTTTATTCACCTTTTTAAAGTATTCTTTGGCTTTTGTTTTTACACCCATTGAACTGTAAAGCAATAATCTATATACCAGTTTTACAGCCAAGGTAGAATGGACTGTATTATGCTATAGATCAAATAGCACCAGGAATTAGGATCCCCCAAAGTAATGATCCAAAATGCATTAGCACTAACAATGTCACTTGGAGTTGAGGAGAAAATGGCTGTAACCTTGAAAACTATAGAACACCCGAGATTTCATTTTAAAGCTTTATCGTTGTGTGAATCTGAGCACAGGTTCGATTCTCCAACTACCAAGAGACACAGGGGGAGAGGAGAAGAAGCTGAGCCGTGGAAGTCTACTAATTTCTGCTTGGCCTGCAAAGTGAAAACTTCAGTGGCAGCGGTGTTCAGATGAAAGTCAAATCCCCCTAAGGCTTCTGCTAATCTGGGACTGAATGAGTGAGCACCTTGCAATTATCTTTCTGGGATTTCCATCTCCTCACTACTCCATCAAAACTTGAATTAAACCTCCTGCTAATTCTCAGTGCAGGATTTTGCCTCTTGTTGGAGAACCAGAACTTGCCATCTCTTCCAAGGTCTCTCATTCATAAGGAATTAGGAGGAAACGTCAAATTTCCTCCCTGTCACACCATCTGAGTATCAAGCATGTTGTTCCTGGAATGAGTTTGGTATTCAATAGCTGGGGAGCAGAGGACTGGAGGTTACATACCTGAGTCTCTGCTGGCCCAATGCAAAGCACTGCTGCCAACATACTGGTCCAACTATAACTTTAAAAGAAAACAGAATCCCTTTCAAAACAGTGGCATGAACACTACCGTAAGAGATCATTCAAGCATGTGGTCTACTAGCTAATTTAGCATGTAAGAAAAACAACTGCATTTTTGCTTTTTAATGCTTTGTCAGCAGAATAGCTGAAGACAAGCTTCTTATTGTGTATTTGTTTAACGAGGCCTTTCGTTGTTTTGGCTTTTTTAGCACAAAACTGTGGTTTCAGAAGCCTGCAGATTTAACTGAACTTAAAAATACAATATAACGGAATGCTATCCATGTCAATACATCTGAAATTTAAGCACATACTTTTCTTTTGTGAATGGTGTTAATAAAGAAAAACATGGATGATGAAGCTAAGAAAGTCCAACAGTAATAGTTAAGTAATGTGGTTTGGTGTCATTTATCTGGACACCTCTGCTATCTGAGCAATGAAAAGGTCTATCAGGCGTACAGCTACTGCACACACCAAAACAATTCAGTAAGTTACTGACTAAGGCTAAGAACCTCTCCACTTTTCTTGCATATCCAGGTTTATTCTTAGGAAAGTGGCCAGTTTTAAGGTGCATTGATCCACCAGTCTGTCTCTCATGTGCTCATCTCTGCAGGGCCGGTGACAGGAATTTGGGGGCCCCGTACGCAGATCATGCGGGGCCCCCCCGGCCGGTCTCCTGCCCCCCCGCGCCACCCCCCCGTCTCCCGCCGCCCGCGGGGGCCCCCCTCGCCTCCCACCGCCCACGGGGCCCCCCCCGGCCGGTCTCCCGCCGCCCGCGCCCCCCCCCCGGCCGGCGACAAGGGGGTACAGCGGCATACCGGGCCCACCCCGGATTTAAGGGGGCCCCCCCTTAAGTCCGGGGCCCGGTACAGCTGTACCCGTTGTACCCCCCTGTCGCCGGCCCTGCATCTCTGTAGTATCTGAGTAGTACCATGGTATATTGATGTAACATAACTGGTTAATTTCCAAGGTTTTTATAAGGCCCTGGGTGATTTCAATGGGAGTTAGGTGCCTAAATCTTGAGAATCTGTGTCACTGTCCCTAAAAGTGTTCTCTCTCTCCCTCCCTCTGCATCCTGTCACAGCTTCTGTCTAGAACATTAGTATAGAGGTTGTTGGCATGTTGACAATTGTGTAACAAAAGTGGGTCTGATTCTCACCAAAGTTAATGTAGAAATACTGCATTCATGCCAAGATTTCAAATCCAGTTACAAACCTGATGCTGATGCAACCATCACAATTCATCTTACCACTGAGAGGGTGAGGAACGGTATATTGCTTCTTTTTGTTAGAAATGGATGCCAAGGAAAGTTTGTGAGGAAGAAGAGCTCTTTCTTGTTTTTCTGGAGTGTCATTCGGCTGGGTTTTCCTCAGTTGTGCCATGTGTTCAAGTTTTTTCAACCGTGCTTGTGAACGAGAAATAAACTGAGGTTTATGGACTTCCAAAGCCTCCTAAATGGAACAGTCAAAACATTTTATTTTAGAATAAGGAACATGGAACACTGAGACACCCATCAAATATGGTTTAGTAAAGGATTATCATGGAGAAGTCAATGCATCTCAACAGTTAAGGTAACAACCATCTTCCAGCCCTGTATTTGCTCCCCTCTAACTTTAGCTTGGAAAACTGATTTCGCTGAAATATTGCCAGATTTATTCTAAAGGCAAAGGGGAATATTCCCACCAAATTTGAAGTAAATTTATTTAAAATGTTTTTGAATTTCAGATTTTTACAAAACTATCCTGATTTAAGCTTCTGACTTTTTGTTCAATGTTTCTCAAAAAAAAAAAAAAAAAAAAGCTCAGAAACAGCTTGTCACTAGCAGCTCACAAACTTTCCTTATGTTTAAATCTTCTTGCAAACTCATTCACAGATGATACACGAAAAAAATAAACTGCAGTGAGTGACATGTTTAGGAAGCGCTATGGCCTAAGCAGCCCTGCTCAACCAATGAGAGAGAGTCATGGGAAAGAAAGGGGACTGGTGTAGCTCACTGCAACAGATGAGACAGCAGCAAATCTCTGTTTTCAGGGCCTGGTGTGTGTCTGGAGTGTGTTCACTGCCTGTTGTGTGTTCACTGCCTGTTACCCCTCCTGCCATGGCTTCCACCTCTGCCCAAGCACTGCATCTTCCTGAACGCCAATAAGAATTTACATTTTAGCCAGCATGTACTAATAATTACTGCTAAGTGTTGTGCTTGACTAGTGTCATTTGAGGATTTGTGTAAATTATCCCCAGGCTCACGAAGGGTTGAGGAGCAGGTCTAGACCATATGGAAACTATGTCTTTATGAATACTAAGCTCCCAGCTCTTATCATCACTCCATTGGCTTCCGAAGCTGTGGAGATGGCATTTGTTCTAGATACAACCAGTTGCTCTGCATATCTTTTGCAGTCAGACAAGATGATCCTGTGAATAATTCAATAGCAGATGCAAGTGACAAACACTTAAGTGAAAAGGGGACACAAAACAAACTGTGAACTTGTGCCCTTGGTGAGTTCCCAGGGAGGAATCAGCATTCATGAAACACCAGTCCCAGAATTAACAGCAGAGAAACATTTGATATTTTACCCTTAGAGTCAGTAGGCTAGATGGAATTTTCTCAGGCTCAGCGTAGATTTCTGGCTGTGTGAATGCCTCTTGTTTCTCATGAGTAACATCTGGTGAGTGAGCTGCAGAGGTTGTTACCCTGCTGGTCATCTCTTGTTTGTCACTCTTCTTACAATCCTTTATTTTTTCAACCGACCCACAGAATTTGTAATCACCTTAGAGAGATTTAAAAGTTAATTAAGGGTGTGTGGTTAATTTTTGACTGGGTTCTGCACATCATTAGATACAGAGGGCAATTTCTGAAATAAGAATGCCAAGTTGTTAATAATAAGCCTCATTAAGCAGAATAGATCAGACCTAATCATAGGTGCTAATCATTGCCCTGTGACACAGAAGTATCTTTCACATTAAGCAAGTGTTCACAATTAAGTGCAAATATACCATTTTGATATTTAGATCCATTTGGTGTTGCTTCCTGAAAAACAAGATACCTCCATAACACACTGACTTTATATAAAGCAATATTATTGCACTGCAACTCACAGACTTTGAGACTGTTTAAAATTATTGCACTGATAATGGAAAATAATGAACTGCTGTGGAACTTAATCATATATCACTTCTCTCTGACCAAACTGAGGCTTTAATGAGAATTGGTATTACTTTTTAATTTCTACTGTGTTGGTTTTCCTTCTTTCCATTGTTCTTGGGCATTCATTAGGCCTATTTTGGTGTGATTATATGAAATGCTAATAAAGAAAAGGTAAAACACATTACAGCAATTCATTATATTGTACTTAATCCAATAGGTCCTGTAATCAGACTTTTAAAAAGATTTTCCTCATTTATGATCATGCTCTATTGCTCTTTTATAATCAATATTTCCTACATAAAGTAGACCCAAGAGAAGATCTGTGCCCAAAATGCAAGACACCTTTTCAAAACAGTTGACAAGTCTCTGATTTAAAATGTAGAATTAATTCAGAATAACAACTTAACTTCTGAACAATCCCCATATGCACTGCTCTAAAACAGCAACAGTAACTGTATCTCTCATGCCAAATAATATGATTTCTGGGATTTTTATATCTGGAAATAAAGCCCATTGCTGTTTGCTTCAATTGATTGGTTGCAGTAAACTGAAAATATTTTCCCTCATGACATACTCTAAACATTATGCTGTATTTGAAAGTAAATCAAAATTATCTAGGTTATTTGACACAGATGCCTTAAAAAATTCAGATGCATTTTCCCTCTCATATTAGTTGTTTGCTTTATTTCTTTCGGGCAACATTTTGAAACTGATAGACCAAAAGTTAATCCCCTAAATAAAGTGGTCTTATTTTCGAAGATGCTAATCGCCTGTTGCTTCAATGGGATTTGTGAATGTTCAGCACATCTGCAAAATCAGGTCACTTTTAGTTGGTGGATTAAAATGGATGTAGCTTTAGGTACTGATATTTGAAAATTGTGTCCTCTGTCAGTTAAAAAGGTGTTATATTCTAGAGTTTTATTCAGTAATAAATTATAAGGAAAAGTAGGCTGAATTGCTACTATCATAGCATAACCCAATATATTTGTTCATAGTGCCTTGGGCCAAATCATCGCTGGAGTAATTTCTTAGAAACCAATAGATATTAGAGCCAAATTCAACTCTGGTGTCTCTCCCGGGGTGATTTTGGCCCCTACGGGTCATCTCAGTTATCGACAGATGAATGTGTAAGGAGGTAAAACCTTTGTGCGGGAACTGAACCCTAAGAAAACATTTGTTTTAATATAATGACATGAAAAGGATGTGTTTACATTTTGAAAATCAGAAAATACATAGATATATTCTGTAAAATGGCAATATTTTAGGTGGGGCAGGTAGTGCTGCATATAGTTAAGGCTGTCGAACACTTCCCATTATAAAACCCTGTTTTCAGTTTCTTATACTTTTTGCCAGACTTAGAATCCTCTAAGGCTGGAGATTCCACCACCTCCCTAGGTAACCCATTCCAGTGCTTCACTTCCCTCCTAGTGAAATAGTGTTTCCTAATATCCAACCTAGACCTCCCGCACTGCAACTTGAGACCATTGCTCCTTGTTTTGTCATCTGCCACCACTGAGAGCAGCCGAGCTCCATCCTCATTGGAACCCCCTTTCAGGTAGTTGAAGGCTGCTGTCAAATCTCCCCCCCCCACACTCGTCTGTTCTGCAGACTAAACAAGCCCAGTTTCCTCAGCTTCTCCTCATAAGTCATGTGCCCCAACCACCTGATCATTTTTCTTGCCCTCCACTGGATTCTCTCCAATTTGTCCACATCTTTTTTTATAGTGTGGCCCCCAAAACTGGATGCAGTACTCCACATGTGGCCTCACTAGTGCCAAATAGAAGGAAATAATCACTTCCCTCGATCTGCTGGCAATGCTCCTACTAATGCAGCCCAATATGCTGTTAGACCGCTTGGCAACAAAGGCACATGGCTGACTCATATCTAGCTTATTGTCCACTGTAATCCCCAGGTCCTTTTCTGCAGAACTGCTCCTTAGCCAGTTGGTCTCCAGCCTATAACAGTGCATGCGATTCTTCCTTCCTAAGTGCAGGACTCTGCTCTTGTCTTTGTTGAACCTCAGATATATTTTTTGACCCAATCCTCCAATTTGTCTAGGTCACACTGGACCCCATCCCTACCATCCGTCGTATCTACTTCCCCCCATCTTAGTGTCATCTGCAAATTTGCTGAGGGTACAATCCATCCCATCATCCAGATCATTAATGAAGAAGTTGAACAAAACCGGCCCCATGACCGACCCCTGGGGCACACCGCTTGATATCGGCCTAGCTTAAGAAAAGCCTAGCTCCATCCTCTTTGGAACCAGCCTTCAGGTAGTTGAAGGCTGCTATCAAATCCCCTCACTCTTCTCTTCTGCAGACTAAATAATCCCAGTTCCCTCAGCCTCTCCTCATAAATCATGTGCTCCAGCCCCCTAGTCATTTTTGTTGCCCTCCACTGGACTCTCCAATTTGTCCACGTCCCTTCTGTAATGGGGGGACCAAAACTGGACACAATACTCCAGGTGTGGCCTCACCAGTGCCGAATAGAAGGAAATAGTCACTTTCCTCAATCTGCTGGCAATGTTCTTACTTCAGCTACTTGGGCTGAAATTTTCTATGCAGTTTTTTCATGCTGAAATTGCATGCTGAATGAGTCCTGGTGAAAAAAACAATATGTGATCATGTAATTAAAACAAGGGGGCTAAATCAAGATTTCAAGGGCAACCTGAATTCTGGCATTTCCTTTTCAGTCTAGAATCTTAACATTTTTAAGGTATTTTTTGTATGTGTAATCTATTTATAAGGGCACTGGCTTTTCCTTTTCCTTTTTGGTCTCTGTAGACCTCAGCAATGTATAGTGCTTATACAAATCACTTATGTGAAGTGACCTGTCACCAAATAACTCTCATACAGTATTGAAAACTAGACAAGTATGGATAGGGTTGTATTATTTCACTTATACCTTTAAGTCTGACCTCATTTGAACACTGAAATTGCATACCTAAGATCCAAGACAAGATTTACAGCTTACCTTTTGGGAACTGATTTTTCCTGTAGACATCATTTTCTCCCAGTGCAGTTTTTGATAAAGTCTTTATATCACATACACAATCAGACACAGAGATTTTTGGTTTCAGAAAGCTTTGTGCTCGACTCTCTCTGGACTTTGAAGTGCCTTTGGATGGATCTCTGTCTTTCAAAGAGCCACCAACATCAGCCCTGAATTCATTTTGGGGAGCTTGCTCCTTAAGGGAAGCAGGAGCAGTTGCATTGTATTTGTCTTTAGTGTACTGCCTCCTGTGGCTTCCAGAAAAAGTTTGCATTCCTATAAAAAAATACAAGTAAAAGCCAATGGAAGAAGCATCTGTCAGAAAGAGCCCATTTCACAGTGACAGCTACTGAAAACAGTATTTTTGTGAGGTTCTTTTTAATGCAGTTTGCTACTTCACATGTAATGTTTTCATCAAATTAATAATTCATTCATTAATAATATAAAATTAATTAATATCACTATATAACTTTGAAACAGGGATGATGTACCATGGTCATAAGAGCGCAGTTTGTGAGATCAATAGCTTTCTCAGTTTCCTGTTCCATAAATTACTTTTCAGCATGTTATCCTTATTCCTAGTGCAACTGCAATTATAAATTAGAAACTTCAGATCTGATACAAATATCAATGCATTACTGCCACTGGGGTGCAGATTGTTTGGAATGCAATGTTTTCTTCGGTGTCTTAAAAAAACTGTGCAGAAAAATTAATACAAAGGCAATTCTTCATATCAGATGGACTGTTGATCTAAATCACACATATGTTCTACTGAGATATTTTGGAAGGGGTCAGTGTAAGGCTATTCCGGATACACAGCTGCTATTTGATTTTCTCCTGCTTCTTTCTCTTACCGCTAATGGATTTTTGGGCTGGGCAGAACTGGTCAAGAGAGATGGTTGAATGCATACTCAGAGTAAGGACCACAGCAGCCAGGGTGGTGAAGATGAGATGTGAGATCCTTGATGACTGGAATAGTCTAAGAGTAGTTAGGGGTTGAGGACCAGAACTTTTATAGTTTCAGTACTGCCCTATATAGCTGGGTTATTCCCTTGGAAGTCCCCGAATTAAAGGCATATTGCTACACAAAACTTCAGCAGGCACCATGAGCAGAGAGCATAATTTGCATATAGTGCATTTTCCCTTTTGATCCTCTCCAACCTAAAACTGCTGCTGCCAGAAGCACAGCCATTGCAGTAGAAGCATGAATCAGTCCAGCATTATTATTTAATGACTACTGACAATGTACTCTGTTTTATCCAGAATTTCAGGGATGTAATGGTCCCGGATACTGGGGTCTTACAGTCTAAGAAGACAAACAATAAATGAGTATAGAATCTCACACTTTACAGAACAACAGCGTAAATCTCACATGAGAAGACTGCTCTGAGAAGGAATTTGAATGAGGAGAGAGAGGAATTCCAAAAATAAGGAGCAGCATGGAAAAAGGGCATCAAGATCAGAGAGAGAGAGAGAGAGAGAGAGAGAGAGAGAGAGAGAGAGAGAGAGAGAGAGAGAGAGAGAGAGAGAGAGAGGGATCAGTTAGGTGAGTCCCCATGAACTGGTGGTCCCTATATTCCTGTGAGGTGTGCAATTGCACAGTCATGCACCCATCAGTATCGTCTGGCCTTATATTGTTAATGATGTGCATATATTGCCTGCTGGTGATCTGTAACAGAAAGTTGGCCCAGGACCTGAGGATTTGAGGGGGATGAAAAATGACCTGGATTCATCTAATATTTGGAGAACAAATCGGAGAGAGAAGGCAGACTGGAGACTTAGGTGGTGTGGGGGCAGGAATGGGAGAGAAAAACCTGACTCAGGCCAAAAGTAAGAGACAGGAATTTTACTGTCTTCTGTCTGCAAGATATAGAAATACATTTAACAAGCTACTGCTGTGTCATGGAAATCACATTTAGAAATACTGGCCACATGACCCTCTATCTTTCCAGCCCAAATACTACGCCTTTTCCAATAAATCCCAGCTCTCTCTAAGTAAACCTTGCCCTGCTTTCTTGGGCTAGGGGGATTTAAGACTAGCTGTATCACATGGCACCACACCAAGGCATGGGCTGCCAGGTCAGTTCTCAGTGAAGACACCGGAAGCCAGAGAAGTATATAGGTTACTTAGTTGTTCCCTGAAGAGGAAACACAAATGACAGAGGATTAATTTTCCCCTTCCACTCCATCCCTGAATAAAATCTGCCAAGAGGTAAGGAATGACTGATCTCTTGCAGATTATGGATAAGTGAAGGTTTGGGGTGAGGTGGTACTCTTATGTTTATAAACCACTTTGCCCAAGTTTAATCTGTACACAAGTGGTTAAATAAGAAATCTATTTTTCCACGTGGAAGTAGACGTTCTGTACATTTATATAATGGACCTGGTTGGTTTATATTTTCTTATGCATCATCTTATTTCTGCAGGAGAATCTAAGAAGTAAAAGGACAGAAAAGGTCTTTTAGGTCATCTAGTCCAGGCCTGAACAACTCGAAAAGCAGCGAGGGCCATATTATTGCAAAAAACCCAGCTGCAAGGCAAAAAACCCAGCTGCGGGCCAAAAAGCCCCACCCTCATCCGCTTTCCCCCCACCCCCCTGCTTGGCTTGCCCCGCCCCTACTCAACCCCACGGGCCACACAGTGAGCCCATGCAGGCCGCATGTGGCCCCCAGGCCGCATGTTGTGCAGGCCTGATCTAGTCTATTCCCTTGCAATGCAGAATTGTTCCTAGTGTTTTGTTCAGTCTAGTTATTTGTCCCAAACAATAACTTCTATAATTTCCCTTGAGAGACTTCCACACCCAAATATGCCTCATTTTTAAAAAAGATTATTTTATATTCAACTTGTATTGTTCTTTTAATTTCATCCCATTACTCCTAGATATGTCTCTCCATCTTCCCCATCTCTCTTAATATCCGAGCATCTCAGTCTTTAATGTATTTATCCTCACAGCACACCTGTGAGGTTGACAAGAACTATTATCCCTGTGGGTTTTTTAGATTGGTAACTGAGGTACAGAGATATTAAGTGATTTGCACAAAGTCTGAGGTAGAGCAGGAAACTGAACCCACATACCCCAAATTCCAGAGTAACCATCTAGACCATCCTTCCTGAAAAAAATGATCTTTCTCCTTAGTCTTTATATCCTTCAAACATTTGCAGGCAGTAATCCTGTCCCCCTACCCACCCTCCCCAGGAAAAAAATTGAATACAGGGACAGACTGGTGGGGTTGCTGAGCAGTGAAGGGAAGCAGAGATCATCTCTGGGGAGAAACAGAAACAGACTCTGAATGATGGATGGAGGGAAAGGAAGCGCAGGAGCAGAGGAGGAAAGGACAGTAATGGAGAAGCTGTAGGCAGCATAAAGCGAGGGAGTTTCTACCGAAAGTACTCCTGAGGGAATTCTGCACCACTGCGCATGCACAGAATTTGTCCCCCTCAGATTTCTTTGCTTCCTCACAGGAAAATGATTTTCTGGATGGGAAGCCACAAGAGTGGCCATGTGACCCTCCTCAGGAGTATATTTCAGGTGTCCAGAATAGCCAGCAGAGAAGTAAATCATTGTGGGGCAGGAGGTGGGATTGGGGAAGACCCACCCCTAGATGTCTCCCCCAGCTGCAGGAAGCTCTGCAAACTCCCCCTCCCCCTGCTTCCTGCACCGATCGCTCCTCAGCTGCATGGGGAGGGATCCCTGTACAGGGAGATGCACCTCCATTTGCCCAACCCCCATGCATCCAGACCCCTCATATCCAGACCCTTTTGCTGAGCCTCACCCTCCTGCACTTGGAACTCCCTGAGTCCCACTCCCCCTGCACCTGGACCACCCCAATGAGCCACCTGAACCCAGATCCCACCCCACCGAGTCCCAACTAGCTGCATCTGGACCCCCTCCCCACTGAACTCCACTCCCCTTGCATCTGAACCCCCTATTGATCCCCACACACAGACCCCCCCCTACTGAGCTCTGTATCCCCCATACCCAGACCCCTCCATTGAGCCCCAACCACCTTCACTTGGACCCCCTACAGAGTCCCATTACCATTGTCCCCAGAACCCCCCGGCAGCCCCTGTAAATCCATATTCCCCCACGCCCGTTTTTTTTCTCAGTGCATGTACAAGTGTAAATATCTAAATATGATAACTCACAGTGAGACTCAGAATGAGCATTTTTGTAATTAAGGACAATGGACCTTAGTGTACCTTGTTCTTGGCTAACATATAAAGCAATCAGGTTAAGAACAGAGCCGATCTAGCAAATTCCTCTCCCCACCTTACGAATTAGCTAGTCTTTCAGTTCAAAAGATGCAGCCAAACCCAGCCCTTCCCTAGAAAAAAAGCAGACACAGACTCAGAAGATGGGGGGGAGGGGGAGGAAGCAAACCAGCTATCAGTCATTTGAGCTAATGTATGCATTTGAAATAATGCATTAAAAAAGGCAAAGATGCTTAAAGCTGAGATCACAGAATCTCACTCTTTACATTCTGGATACATTTTCCATGTAATGTGTGGGGAATTAAGCATGTAACTCTCATTAAGTCTATCTGGAGTTGTATATCTAACTCCCCAAGCAACAGACTGGAGATATATATACCCCTCTGAGAACAGCTAGAATTGCCACTGGCTGAGTAGACAGTGATGTTTTTTCTATTATCCCAACTGAAGAAAGACTTTAAAACCAATGAACAAAGACATGAAAGTGAAATGCTTTGGGAAACACATGAGAACAAAGCCCACAGAAAGAGAAAGTAGAATGATTGCCATTAATAAAATTTGCTAAAAATATTTATCCTAGTTGTAAAAAGTTGAAATAAAAAAGAAAAAAGCAAGAGCAATTAATTAAACTGCAACAAAAGTTATTTCTGCCTCCTGATGCAAGAAGCAGAGTAGAGCAGATCATTTTTCAAATAAGCACTTGATGAAAGTACCACTCCAAAATCCAGCCTTGTAACAAAAAGAGGGAAAAGGTTAGAACTGTTATGCAAAATTGATGGTAGGTTTTCAAATGTGACTAGTTTCTTGATGACAGTAATATGGACATATTTTTCACTGTCGTGTGCTTTTTTATTTTTAATTTTATTTGCTGAGTATTTGCTTATAACTAAAAGAAAGTGATCTTGTCCTGCACTAAATAGGTTAAACTGTATCATCCCCAAAATACTGTCCAGTCTATGCAAAAATATACTTCTTTTGCCATTGTCTCTAAATATTCCTCTTTGCTTTACTGCATTATAATGAGGCTTTTAAGCTGCTTCCTATTATTTCATCAGGGATTTTTACAACTCATGACAAAATAACTCTCTGAAATTGATCAAAGATCATTTTAACAGCTGTATGGAACTATGAATTATCAATGATCAGCAAACAGCTTGACAGAATAAGATCAGAGAAAGGGATGCATAGGTTGTTTCTCTCCGTGTCATCACTGAAGTCGGACAATCACACCACTGATCTCCTTTTCATTTTATATAATGATCTAATCCAACTAGGTGCTGAACACCTCCTGTGAGGTAGTGGGAACTGATGGTGCTCAGCAACTCAAGCTCTGACAGAACCACAGGGATAGCAATTAAAAACTTATGTTTTGAGAAATATTAGTGGTTACAATAGTTTGTCCCATTTTCAGTAGTGGGAATCTCAGGCTGCGTCTACAAGTGCTTTACTAGTATAGGAGTACAGGTACACTATAAAGGCAAATCTCTCCTAAGGCAGATCTACACTTAAAACACTGCAGCTGGGCTGCTGTAGCACTTCAGGGAAAGTTTCTCCCATTGGCGTAGTTAATCCTCTTTCTCCATCGCCAGGAAGATGCTTGCTAGAATCTTACTGAATCGCCTGCTTCCTCTTGCAAAGGAAGTACTTCCAAAGTTCCAATACAGCTTCAGACCATCACAAGGCACCACAGACATGATTTTTGCAGGTAGGTAGATCCAGCAAAAATGTAAAGTACACCACCAGGAGCACTATATGGCCTTCATTAATCTGACCAAAGCCTTCAACTCTGTCAACCACGAGGCTCTGTGGAAAATTAGGTTAAAATTTGGCTGCCCAAGCAAATTTATCACCATTGCAAGACTCCTCCAAGACCAGATGACTGTCTCCACCCTGTGTAGTGGCTCTACCTCTAAGCCCTCTGTCATCACAATTGGCATAAAACAGGGTTCTGTACCAGTACTTTTCTTCATTTTCTTAGCAGTTATGAAAACATTAACCCAAGACCATCTACCACAAGGCACTGGCTTCCAATATCGGACTGACAGCCATCTCTTTAACCTTTCTCATCTCCACGCCAGAACTAAAAGTAATATCGGCAACAATAACCGAACTCCAGTACGCAGATGATTGTGCTGTAGTTGCATACTCAAAGAGTTGCACACTCTATAAACAGCCCTTAATTGCTTACAAAAGCCTATGGTTAACTCTGAACATCAGCAAAACAAAAAATTCTCCGCCAGCCAGTCCCCGGTCAATCATCAGATCCAGCAAGGAAGATCTACATCCACAAAGAAGAACTGAAAAATGTAGAATACTTTGCCTATCTTGGCAGCCATCTTTCACAGAGGGCAGACACAGACGTCGAGATTCATCACAGAATTCACTGTGCCAGCCTCGCCTCTGGCAGACTGTCTCGCCGGGTGTTCAACAATCACATCAGAACACGTACAGTAAAACCCCGATTTAACGGACCCCGATTTAATGGACTTCGGATGCAATGGACAAAATTTATGAGCAAGTCCGATGCATTCCAAATCCGTTTTTCGCGGGCTGGCTGCCGGCTCCCGGCTGCCGCCCGGGTCACAGCAGTGGGGGGGGCTGGCTGCCGGCTCCCGCCCGGGTCACAGCAGCAGAAGGTCTGGCTGGCGGGCGGGCTGGCTGCCTGCTCCCGGCTGCCACCTGGGTCACGGCAGCAGGAGGGCTGGTTGGCGGGCGGGCTCGCTGCCTGCTCCCGGCTGCCGCCCAGGTCCCGGCAGCGGGAGGGCTGGCTGCCGGCTCCCGGCTGCCACCCGGGTCATGGCAGCGGGAGGACTGGCTGGTGGGCGGGCTGGCTGCCGGCTCCCGCCCGGGTCCTGGGAGCGGGTGGGCCGGCTGCCGGCTCCCGCCCGAGTCCCGCCAGCGGGCGGGCTGGATGACGGCTCCCGGCAGCCGGGACCCGGGCGGGCTGGCTGACGGCTCCTGGCTGCCACCCGGGTCCCAGCAGCGGGCAGGCTGCGGAGCTGCCGCCCCGACCCTGTGGTGGTCGGGCTGCTGCTCCGACAGGTCGGGGTTTTTTTATTATTAAATAACGGACTTTTTCATTTAACGGACACCCCCTCGCCCGAATTAGTCCATTAAATGGAGGTTTCACTGTACTAGACTTTTAGTTGATAAAACAGTGGTAATCTCAACTCTCTTCTATGGCTGTGAGACTTGGGACACCTATAGAAAACACCTGAAAAAGCTGGAATGCCAGCACCTTCGGAAGGTCCTCAGCATAAAGTGGGAGGATCGCTGCACTAATGTCAGTGTCCTCATAGTGGCCGACATCTTCAATGTACAGCCCTGATTATCCAGCACCAGCTGAGGTGGAGCGAGCGCCCTGTGCGCGTGCCTGATGTACGCTTACCAAAACAACTGTTGTACACCCAACTCACTAAAAGAGAAAGGAAATGGGGAGGCCAAAAGAAATGCTATAAAGACATCCTCAAGACAAACATTAAGAGATGTGGCATCGACACCACACACTGGGAAACAGCAGCCCAGGATACGGATAGCTGGCAAATACTTGTCAGAGGGGGAACGTCCACTTTTGAGGAAAATCACCTTGTCCTGGTCTCAGAAAAATGCCAGAAAAGAAAGACAACTGTTACGCAGCAATCGCGGCCCAACCCTGACTTCTAACATCATCTGCAACATCTGCCAATGAGCCTGTGGCTCAAGGACTGGACTCCTCAGTCACCAAAATAAAACCAGTGAAAGAGATCAGCCTTGACTTCGAGGGATCGCTGACAAATCCATCTGTGTGAGAGGCAGTAGCTATGTGAGTGGGAGAAGTCCTCCTGTCAATATAGTGCTGTCTACCTAAGGTGACCAGATGTCCCGATTTTATAGGGACAGTCCCGATTTTTGGGTCTTTTTCTTATATAGGCTCCTATTACCCTCCACTCCTTGTCCCAATTTTTCACACTTGCTGTCTGGTCACCCCATGTCTACCCCAGGGGTTAGGTCAGTATCACTGAGTCACTCAGGGGGTGTGGATTTTTCACACCCTGTGCAACATAGTTATATCCATGTACATTTATAGTATAGACCTGACCCTAGCGTGGACTGGGAAAGCTGCTCTTTGTACCACTATAGTAAAACCACCAATGCCTCTCTCCCCCCAAATGATGCAAGCTGGACTGGTAAAAAGACATCTTTGCTCACATAGCTGCATCTACACTAGGGACTTCTTCCAATTAGGGATCACACCTCTTCATGTACCTGACCAACACAGCTGTGCTGGTAGAAGTCTAGTGTAGACATAGTCTCTTTCTCAAACCCACATGATTTTTCAAACCGGAAAGGAACCTTTTAAGTGCAGCCCCTGTATATAATAACACAGTGTTTTAAAAATCCCAAAACATTCTGGATGTTTTACATTTTATACAGAGCCCAAATTGGGGCCATGTGTGTATATATGTGGTATAACCTCCTCCCCCAAGCTGGCAACTTCTGCTCTAGAATCAAAGCTTTCATTTAAAGCAAAAACATAAGTCTCAAGCTCTTATGATCGCAAACAAAACCTTCAAAACATGAACCAAGCATAACTGCTGTAGTACACAAAGAGCTTGAAACATTAACTCTGAAAGGTGAGAACTTCCCTAGTGATCTTAATGGGGTGTTAATTCAGATGCCCAGGTTTTTTTTACTATAACTGTCAATATTGTTAACTGCTGTTCAAAGCATGTAAAAGAACAGTGGCAAACATATTGTGAAGACCTGTACAATCTACTGCGTGCGGCACTTGGAATAATATCACCTTTTTCTACCCAGTCAAGACGAAATCAAGCCCACGTTGTTTAGCAGAGACTAGCCGGACATTTGAGTCCCACTGCCTGGCACTCAAGCCAAAAATAGCTCACTAGCTGCCTTTCAAAAATATCTTATTAGCAGCAGGGAGTGCAACTGAGAATTTTCCCCTCTGGAAACCTACTACAGATTGAACAAGGCCTCATTTGACTTTCATGCGAAGATGTATTTTGTGACCCCCATCCAGCTCACTCTTCATTTATACACATCACAAACCACCACAAAATTCATCCCAACTCGCCAGTTTTGTTCAAGGCCTAGAATAAGTTTAATAAAAGCATTTTAGGTCACAAATAGAGGGGAACACTTGAGAGGCATCAGGGTCCAGTGGGCAGAGCACTGGACAGAGAGTCAGGAAACCTCCGTTCTATTCCCAGCTTTCTGACCTGCTGTGACGCCTTGGCCAAGTCACTATAGCCCTGTGTGTCTTTCTTTCCTTTCTCACATTTATCTGTCTTGTTTAATTAGAGTTTAGCTCTTCAGGCAGGGGACTTCCTCTTACTACATGTACATATAATGCTTAGTACAATGGGACCCAGATCTTGGCTGGTCCCTCTAGACCAGGAATAGGCAAATATTTTGGCCTGAGGGTCACATGTATGAGGGGCCGAGTAGGGAAGGCTGTGCCTCCCCAAACAGCCTGGCCCCGCCCCCATCTGACCCCCTCCCACTTCCTGCCCCAACTACCTCGCTCAGAATCCCCGACCCATCCAAGCCACCTTGTTCCTTGTCCACTGACCACCCCCTCCGGAGAGCCCCCACCCCTAGCCACACCCCCGGGATCCCACTCCCTTCATAACCTCCCTGCTCCCTGACTGCCCCGACCCTAGCCACACCCCCAGGACTCCCACACCCTATCCAACTCCCGTTCCCCATCCCCTGACTGCCCCACCCCGAACTTCCACTCCAACTGCCTCCTGATTGCCCCCCGGGACTCCCTGACCCTTATCCACCCCCTCCCCCCCGCCTTGGCCTCTGCCTCCTTACCATGCTGCTCAGACCAGAGAGCAAGAGCTCACAGCCCCGCCCTCCTAGAGTGCTGCCCATGCAGCGCGCTAAGGCTTTGGGGCAGGGGAGAAGGGGGGGACAGGGGAGAGGCCGGGGAGAGCCTCCCTAGCTGGGAGCTCAGGGGCCAGTCAGGGCGGGCTCATGAGCCGGTTGTGGCCCATGGGCCGTAGTTTGCCCACCCCTGCTCTAGATACTACTTATAATACCAATTATAAATAATAGCAATAATAAAAGGGCACTAATAGAACTCTGTATGAAGCTTGTGACACATCTGCCTGACCTATTAGCTTATAAATAATCACACCACTTGTGGTGGGTGTATAAGATCCTTCGTACTCTGAAAATAAATGGGTTTTCAGAAAAAATGCTTTAGGAGCTGAATTTATTGCATTGCTTATTTTGTAGTTAAAATGGAAAAATATTAGTGGTGCTCTAGGAATCGTATATTTTCAGTTTCTAGGACAAAAATGGTTTGCTCTTGTGAGAAAACTGACATTTGATTGTGAAAAGCTGCATTTGTTAAGCAGCAGTACAAAGGTTTACATAGGCCTTGTCCCTTGAGGATCCAGCCCTGAAACTGGAACTGGGTGGATAAAGGCCCATTGATTTCAGTGCACAGCAGAGGTAGAGGACTCCACCTGCATACAGTTCATTGCAGGTTTGGGATTTAACCAATACCTGATATTTCATAGGAAGGTGAAAAAAATATCCCATAATGTATCTAATCAACTGGCTAATAATGCTTCACATCATAATAAGCACTCCATAGTGCCTTCCAATTTAAGATCTCAAAAGCACTTAATCAATTAATTAAGCCTCTCAGCACTACTTCGTGATAGATAAAGGAATCACACTCAACACTAGTGTAATTATACAGATACTATATAACAGCACTGCAGTTTAGGAAGGACATGATGTACTGATCTAGCCCAATGCTGCTCACTTGAGAGATTTGATGGAATCAGAGCACAACGTGGAACCAACTGCACCAGAATGAAGGAAAGTAATTATGCCTAACACCTGCACCTGAAATAGATCATCTTATGGCTTGAATCATTAGATTTGACTATAAGGTATTTTATGTTGAACAGCTACAGAATAATTTAGTGGCCATGAAGTAATCCACCAATATTATTTGATTCAACCTCTTGCATCAAAGAGTTCCGCAGATTAATTCTACATTGCATAAAACAGAGTTTTCTTTTATTTACTGTGGTTATAATTTTGAGGCCTCCCCCTTCTTGTAATTAGGGGCAGGATAAAAGGAGGAACTGTTCCGTTTTCATTACCCCATTCATAATTCTGAATACCTCAATCAAACCCCTGTTAATTATTCTTCTTTCCATCATAATTAATCCTAGAACCATACCTCGAACCATCTTTGTTGCCTTTCTTGTGGCATCTTTTTGGTCATGCTGTAGCAAAGGAGTATCTTTTACAAACCAAACATTTCCAGGTAGCTGGTCCTTAGGCTGAGTGGGTCTCTGTTGATATTTTTAAGAAAAATTATGAAAATGGTTATTATTAAGAAAATTATGAAAATTGGCTGATGCATTTGTGAGGCTTTTTCATAACATTTTAATATGCTCTCTAGATTAAACATTCATATTCACATCATAATGATGTCATACTAGAAGATGGTACACTATAACATAGTGGCTGAGAAGGGTGTGGTTTTTTGTGCTAATTTTAATTTAAAATGTCAGTGTGACTCAATACAATGAAATGGCTCTTGGGATTTTAAAGTCACAAGAGAGATACACTGGCCACATGGTATTCTGATCAAAGCATATTACGGGCACTTTGTTATTCATCAACTATTTCTGGTAATTTGCTATAGCCAGACTGAGCCAGATTCTCATCTCATTTACAATAGCGTGACTCTGTTAGGGAGATTTTGACAGCCCAGCAAAATGCCTAGGCCAGTACTGGAATATCAATTATAATGCTTATTTCCAAACACATCTAAATTAGTAGGCCTTGGTAGCTGCTTAACTAGACCAGAGGGGAGCAGTTTAAGTGACCTTGAGAAGTGAGCATGACCCTGCTGCCTTCTCCATTAGGCTCTCTTTTGAAATTGCTGGTTTGTCTCTTTAAAAAAAAACAGGAAGTCTAGCTATATCTTTGGAATGTTCTTGTATGGAAATACAGTTGCAGGACTAACAAATTAAAAATGATTGCTTCTTAGTGGGTTTCTTTTTTTTCTCTTTTTGATTGCCACATTGATGTAATTGTAGCAGTTATTAACATAAAAGGGGTAGACAGGCCTGAGGAATTTGGATTTGACCTTCTGGACAGCTCTTGGAATCCCCAGTGGCAGACGGATAGCTGACCACGTGAAACTTGTTATTTGACCACTCAAGACCCTTGCAGACCGTGGAGGCACTCTAACACTTTTGCATATCTCTGTGTGCTGGAGAGGTAATAAAATAGTAATTTTGGATAAAAGCACTTTGGGTTTGTGCCAATCTTTAACCAGATGGACAAGCTGTGTCCCCAGCGATTTATCTCCTGGCCCCACTTCACAAAGAGTAAAGTTATCAAGAGACTCGGGTAGAGAGACCCCCAGGTAACAGCTCTATTGACGTTACTATTGATTTACACTAGTGTAAGTGAGAGGAGAATTCTCCATCAAAGCAGCATACAGTTAGCGACTCCACATAGCCCACTTCAAAACATTCTTCTAATTGGCTAAAAATGCTATCTTGTCCTTCACTATGTGTCCTGCAAGTGTCAATAAATGCCTGAGGTTAGCTTAGCAGCATCCACATCTTTGCATAGCATTTTACATCTGTACAAAGTGTAGGCAGATCAGAATCATGGTATTTTTCACTCTCTTTAAACAAGTGCAAATGACTGAAAAATTAGGAAGACAGGAAATAATCAGGCCCTGGATTTTCACATGCGAAAATGAGAACAGTCTATATTTTAACTTTTGTCCCAACCAGACAAGCTGTTCTCCTTTTGAATAAACAATCAATTAACACTATCAGTTTCATTTACGGAAAATTAAAGGAGGCTCCTTGGAAAATTCCAGGAACTTGGAATACAATCTTGTACTGGATTAATGCCTAGAATAGAAGAAGTGGGGCAGAAAGGAATTCCAGACACAATGTGATTTTCCTTTCATCATCAAGAGAAAATAAGCCTGCATCATGCATGTAAATGAGAGTGTTGTCATTTACTCCAGTGAGTGTAGGACTGGGCCTAATGTTTGTTGCAGGCTAAAAGCTTGATTGTACAAGGTGCTTCCCAGTTAATTTACAAGTTACTGCAGGATTGGGCCCTAAAATGAATGGGATGAAAGGAACTCCATGGCTAATGTGAAGGGCTCTTTATAGTCTTATACAGTGGAGAAATTGTTCAAGAACAATTAGTTCCATGTGAAAATATTATGGTTGTGATTACAGCCAAGGTCACAGAAGCATCTAATGACCTTCTGCTGAAGTACTTGAAATTGAAAACAGGTCTATGGGCTGCTTTGATTTATGCAGTTGGGAGTATATTCTCCCCTTCATGTACATGTTTATCTCCCATGATCTCTAATGGGAGCTATATATCAACATGGAGTGGGGGTGGGGCAAGACAAGATAGTCTGATTCCTGCATTTTCTCTAAATAAATACCGTATTTTTCGCCCTATAAGACGCACTTTTTCTTCCCCAAAACGGGGGGGGAAAAGTTGGTGCGTCTTATAGGGCGAATGCAAAAAAAAAAAAAAAAAAAAAAAAAAAAAAGCGCCTCGCTCTCCCGTCCCCGCCGCGCGGGCGGGCTGCCGGGAGCGTCCCGGTTCCCCCCTCCCCGCCGCGGGCGCGCTCCCGGCAGCCCGCCCGCGGCGGGGAGGGGGGAACCGGGACGCTCCCGGCAGCCCGCCCGCGGCGGGGAGGGGGGAACCGGGACGCTCCCGGCAGCCCGCCCGCGCGGCGGGGACGGGAGAGCGAGGCGCTTTTTTTAATTTTTTTTAATTTTTTTATTTTTTTGGTCTGGCGGGGAGGGGGGAACCCCGGCAGCCCGCCCACGGCGGGGAGGGGGGAACCTCGGCAGCCCGCCCGGCGGGGACGGGAGAGCGAGGCGCTTTTTTTTTTTTTTTTTTTTTTTTTCCGGATTTTTTATTAAAAAATGAGGGGGCGTCTTATAGGACGGAGCGTCCTATAAGACGAAAAATACGGTAATTAATCAAATTTAAATGCATGCAAGTTCTGTTAAAAAAAAAACAACTTGGGCTATTCCCTCTTTTTCTTTTAGTCATGATGAGCCTCATCCTCTCACTTCACTCCAACAGATTCTGGGATGACAGGGAAATTGACAATCATAGTTTAAATGAGAGAGGAAACTATAGGGTTTAATACTCTGTCTATTTAAGGCAAGTAAAAAGATTGCCCGGAGATTAGGGGACATTCTATATTGAAAAGCACTTAAGGGGAGAGACGAGGGAAACAAGAATAAGGGATTTCTTGACATTGCTAACTACAAGTTATACAGCTAGGCCTCCACTTTGCAAGTGCTGAGAGACTCCTAGGGCTCGTCTTCACTACATGCGGGAAGGATTGATCTTCTGGAGATAGATTTATCTCATCTCGTTAAGACACGATAAATCGATCGCCAGCGGCTCCCCCATCGACTCCGGAAGTCCAGCTCCACAAGAGGCGCAAGCTGGAATCAACGGGGGACCGTGCCGCCAACCGCCACCGTCGTGAGGACGGGAGGTAAGTCGGTTGTAGAGACGTCGATTTCAGCTACGTTATTAACGCAGCTGAAATTGCGTATCTACAGCCGATTTAACCCCTAGTGGAGACCAGCCCCTAGACTCAATGGAAATTGAGGGTGCTTAGTACTTACAAAAGTTACTCAGTAGATTACAGAATTGGGACATTTTCCTAAAATTGTTAAACTAAAACCATCTAATGTGAAATGTACACAATGACACAAAACATCTCAAGCTAGAGAAAACTGACAAGCTCCTTCTTTTTAAATGTATACCAGCTGAAGTAAAACATCGAAGTGCTCCTAATATGCTTTTGGGCATGGGATCGTTGGCTCTGAACAAGTCAACACCAGCTACTACTTTCCTAAAGCCCCATTATGAACATTTTGGGTCAGCTCCTCAGATGGGGTAAATCAGCATAGCTCCACTGAAGTGAACAGATATATATGCTGATTGACACCGTCTGGGGATCTGGCCCCTCACGTTTAGCAAGTGTACACTAAAGTGAAATCTTCTGGGTCATACTTCACATTCTGCTCTGTCTTCACCACCACTACCTCTACACTCGTACTAATATACTTGAGAACAAATTGGCACCAGCTGCAGCTACTCGAGTTGCTGAACAATAAATTCCATATTGTAATTAATGGTTCTCATGTAATATTTTAAACACCAAATCATTTTTTCTTCTAATCTTAAATTCTAGGCCTTTGTGTGATGACTTCCTTAAGGGCAGATGATCAAAAAAAGCCTTCAGAAGCTCACTTTTTTTTTCCATTGTAACCTTTCCAATATATTCAGTAACTGAAAATACATACAATACTACATCTACTTTCCATTCCTATGCCTTAGTAACAAATTAGGTTAGCCTGCTAACCATGAGCTCCCTTTAGTTTAAAGGTGACCAATACATATTTCAATAAAAATGAAGAAATTTTATCTTTATGTGCTGAATGCTCCAAATATCCAGGAGAGTTCAATATATAACTATTTTTAAACAGACTTTTTTTGCATTTCAGGAACCCCAAATATATGCCAGATTCTCTGGAATCTAGCTTAGCATTTTTACCACACTCGCCACCATGATATCTGAATGTGTAATTGAGTGCACATAACATCCCAGAATGTATCATTCTGGGATTTCACAGGCATTTGTCCTTCAATAGTCTATGAGACAAGGACACAGGAGTTCAGGCAAATGACAAGATTTTTTTTTTAGTTATACGGTGACGTTTTAAATAACATTTTAATCATTTATTTTATAGCCCAAGAACAAATATTAAATATTTTTAAACAAATAACAGACAAATATGGCATCTTGAAATAAAATAATTGAAAACGAGTTATCTTCCCCTTTACCTAAGATGACTTGTGATTAGATATCTATTTTGTCCACGCAAGAGCTGATGGAACTCTTCAAGCTCAAGTACTAGCTGATGGGACTCTTTTCGCTCCAGTATTAGCTGAAGGAATTATTTTGCTCAAGAATGAAGCAAGTTTATAATGTGTTGGGAGACATTTAGCCTTCCACAAGATCGGCTCCTTTCTTAGCTTTACTCATCCATTTTCTTAGGCTGCCTTGATCAAGTAAACTTGTGCTTTCATCTCAACATCTTTCAAGTAAATGACTGACTGTGAGAACCACTCCTCTTAGGTCTATGACACCATCTCTCCCCTCCGCCCCCTTCACTGATTCACACCTTCTCCATGTGTAACATGGGTGTCATCCTTGATCCTGAGCTCTCCTCTCCCAACCCTTATGTCCGCCTCTCCCCAATTCTGCAAAGTTGCTTACGCATGTGCCACCTCACTTGACTCAGCTCGACTGAAGACTTCATCTGCAGAATGCCTTCACCACATCCTATCTCCATTATTGCTGCTTCCTCCTCTGTGCTCTTCACAGTCTCAACTCCCTAGACTCCAGTGTACAGATTTCTGATGCCTACCTTTCTGCCCACACTAATAAGTGCAACCATAGTACCTCCATCTTCAAACATCGCCAATGGCTCCCTATTCATTCCATAATCCTACTCAAAATGGCTTATCCTGTTTCAAGTGTCTTTCATGGATTAGCTCCAGCCTTCATCACAACAGAACTTGCCCATCTCCACTTCCTTCTCTGCTCTCCTCACTTATCTAGCACCGGCTCTATCTCTGGCCTCATTTATCTTTATGATAGACGTTGCCAACCCTCCAGGATTGTCCTGGAGTCTCCAGGAATTAAATATTAATCATTAATTAAAGATTATGTTATGTGATGAAACCTCCAGGAATATGTCCAGCCAAAATTGGCAACCCTACTCAGCACTCTGGGTGTGAGAGCCTTCCCTGCAGCTTCTACCATCCAAATAAGATTTCCTGTATCCCTCGGTCTTATTGAATTTACATTTCATATCACAGTTTGCTCTCTGTATTCCTTTCCCACACCTCCGGTTCTGTCTGGTTCTGCTATGCTTCATTATGTTATGCTGGTCATCGGTTTTAGATACAACACCAGCAGAAGGACTGATGTGTACTGGCTTAATAGATGAACTGTTCTGCTCAAATTAACCCAGGTTGCACTATATATATGACGATCAGAGGCTCACAAAGTCACCCTACAGGACCAAGATTGATATATCAGTATTAATAATCTGCATTAGTTTTAAAAAGACTTTTATTTAATTCAAAGGTTAAAAGGAAGTTTTAAAACAGTTTAATTTATTTCTCTTTGCTCCTTTTAAAGATTCCATCTGCACAACTGAATGGAACATGTACAATTTATAGATTACTGTGAGCCACGGATCTCTTGATGACAACTGGCAGAGGGCACAAGGGGATTACAGGTTACAGGAATTCCAGGGTGTGATATTTACATTCTAGTTCACCAGAGTCATGTAGGGTTTCTACTGTAAGCCTGTGTCACACTGATCATCATAGGCTTTGTGAAATATGTGTGGAGACAATATACATATTGGAAAATATGTTCTTAAGGCCTTGTCGTTAAAGGTGGCTAACTCAGAAGTAGCACCTTGAAACAGACTTCTCCAGACAGGAGCTGGGAAACACTCATCTCCCTGGCTGACCATTGTGTTGTGTGTCTTACCACAGAAGTCTATTCACATATTGAGTCCAATGCTATTTAAGAGCTCCAATGGACTCTGAAGGAAATTACCAGGAAAGGATAAACACCAGGGGGAGGGGAGAAAGGTGGGAAAGGGGACACCCTGTTTTAGAGGTGAAAACCAAAGGACTAGTCTGGTATACCTGGAGGTCCAGAGAGACACTCTGGCATCCTTCACCTGGATGAGGCAATCTGCCAGCAGTCTTGA
Organism: Sternotherus odoratus; assembly: GCA_032164245.1. Classification (NCBI taxonomy): domain Eukaryota; kingdom Metazoa; phylum Chordata; order Testudines; family Kinosternidae; genus Sternotherus; species Sternotherus odoratus. The sequence continues at coordinate 88,761,664 of JAVMKO010000005.1, read as the reverse complement.
CCTCATGAAAGGATCACAGCAAGCCTGGTTGAGAAATGCTGTGAGAAGGATTTTGGGGTATGTAGTGTATTTTATCAGATAAGAGTACAGTAGACTCTCGATTATCCAGGATGATAGGGAAAAATTAATCCTGGTTAATAAAATCATGGATAATCACCATCCATAGGAAATATGGGGGGGAGGGGGATTGGTTCACCAGCCACCCTGCCTCGGGGGGAGGAAATGTTGGTTTACTGGCTGTCCTGTGCCCTGGTGGGGTTTTTGTGTGTGTGTGTTTGGGGTGGCAACAAAGCCAGAGCCGGCCCTGCGAGTTACACATATTTTTTTTGACATCTTGGTTAATCCACATTCTGGTTAACCCAATCCTGGATAATCAAGAATCTACTGTATATCTTTTTAGTTGAATGTACTGTAGATTCTACAATACATGTTATGATTTTACTTTATACATAGCAAACACATCTGGAAACAAAGGGTTATCATACAAATCCCTATGCTTTGCTAAACCTAGATTGTTTTATAGTGAAAGCAAGTACAAGTGCTGTGTGTAAGTGGCGCTGTGTACCAAGGTGTGATTAGTAAACTGCCATGGTTTGGGAACAGGAGGCCTGGAAATTCTGTGAGTATCTAGTGGATAAGGGGAGACATCTTGGATACTAAGATATGACATGGACACTCAGAGGACTTGAGGATTGGAACGCCTGTTGCTAGCCTGCAAGGGGGGCAATAAAGCCCACATGGGCTGAGAGGGGAATCATTGTGTGGCTTGTCGCAAGTGGTGCAGGGAACTGACATCTGGCAGGCACAGACGAGACTCCTTCATGTTAAGGGCACATGGTAGTGAAATGTCTCATAATCATGTGTAAACCCAGGAAGTGTCAGAATTACACCCACACCCCTGCAAGATCCCATGTTATTCCTCTTGAAAGGTAGGGTATGAAATTAAGACTTAAAAAGATCTTTATATTTCTGTCTTGAGTTGAAATAAAAAAAATATATTTGTATCTTTAAAAACTTACCTTGTATTTATGAGACATCAGGTAAGCTACATGATACCACACAGGTTAAGGCAATATCTCATTAAAAGTGCTGACCAGACTCAGACTGAAACATTCAATTGCTGAGGGGTCAGATTATGACCTCAAATGGTCCTGATGTCAACATGATCACTATGAGAATGAAGCTGATGTGGTTTGTGATATCATCGGGAACTTGAGATGTGCATGTAGCTTCAGTTAGGCTTAGTCTGTGTTGTAGTTTATGTATGGGGATGGATTCTACAGATTTTAATAAGACAATTATTTTGTATTAAATTCACATACAGGCTGAGACTCTGAAAGCTGCCTAAGAGATTTAGATGTCCAATTCTCATTAAAATTAATAAGAATTAGGTGCCCAAAGGCCTTTAGGAAGCTTCAAAAATCCCACCTCTAATGTTCTAGCTTGTTTTTACATGTAACACACAGATCTGAGGCACTTACAGTACAGCTCTTTGATGGATACAGGAGCTGCAGCTTCAGGAGTGACTAAGCCCCTATAGACACCATTTATTTTCATTTATTTAAATTCTACAATGTCATTTATTAAAATACAGTCAACTGAGGTGAAAGCACAGCTCTAAAACAAGGCTTTCAAATGTCACTACCATGAACCATGACTTTGTGCACTAGCTGATAATGAGCTTTGGTTTACTAGGGAGAATTAGCATCTATAAACATATTCCAGATTTTCACCCCAAAATATGCTATACATTCATGGTATGATACACGCACAAAATTTCAGTAACTTGAGATCAGTCATTTCACATTTGCATCAAAAGCAAAGAGGCCTATTGCTAGCTGACAGTTCTTTAGATGCCACCCACTATTAAACTCAGCGGTTGAAATCTAAGTCAAACTCTATTTGCAACATGAGCAACTTACTGTCAGGAAGCCTGACAATAAAATTTAAATGTTAAACACTGAATGAGATGAAGTTGTACGAATGCTGGGCTAGATCCTCTCTCTTGCCCTGTACAGTCCATAGTCACCTATGTCATTGCAAAGTGAATGTAATGCGTTACCAGTTCAGAATGTTAATGATTTACCCCCATTTCACGCACTTTGCACTGGTGTAAATTTTAATACACAAGGCAAGGAACAGTGGATAATTAGGTCACCTGCCTATGGAAAAAGAAGATACCTTCCCATTCCACAAGATGGATGTTCCTGATGCACAATTCACTTGCCCAATTCAAACTGTCATCCATGAACCCTTGGTGGTCCATGGAGACCTGTCTGGTGATGTGGTACTGGCTCTCCTGCTGGTTTACAGCTGCCAATTTGCATTAAAAGGCAGCTAAATAGACATCAGAAAATTTCCTATTTTTTTTTCCATGTAAGCAATTGCTGGAGTTGAACAGGTGCCTGTGATATGTGATCACAAATGGGAAGAGACTCACCAGACATTTTATTAACATGAGGCTCACACTAATATAAAAATGTTGTTAAAACCCCTGAATTAGATTATGTTTTCAGAATGATTTAAATATGAAAAGGGCTAAGAGTTGTTAACTATTGCTGGGCTAATATCCCAATCAGGTCACATGAAAACTGAATTTGTTTTAATAGACCAGCAATTAGAAGCCAAATTAAAAGTTCACTCATTGACTTTCTCTTTCCTTATCCTGATGAGGATATTATCCACCTACTCCCCTTCCCACATCCCCAGAAAGTTATTGGCTAACTATTTAGTGCTCCAAATTGATACAAGTTCAAACTTTTTAAGTGGTTGGGAACTCAGTTGGCAAACCAGCTAATATAGCAATGCACTGTATGGCGGTATGGGTTGCTTGTCAAATGGTTTGATCCTGTATTCCTTGCACAGTCTTAACTCCCACTGAAGCCTGGGATGAAGTGCATTTTGGCATGGCCACCATCAAACCAAACCAGTCAATATTATAACAGGGGACTCAAGAAATGAGTGTTGGTCTTGGAAATTTTTTACTCTCTAACTTAAGTATTTTAGTGGGTGCAGTTAAAAATGCTTTCAGTTTTAATCAGAAAGGGCAAAAATAAATAAAACTATCTACTATATAGCATATCAGTCACTGTAATAGACAGTACATATGATAGAATAAAAGTGGTATAAGAATATAAAATGAAGGATGTCTTGGGCTCAGTCATTTATAGTAGGAATATTACTATTTCTTCCTCTTCATCATTCCTTTTTTCCCTTTGTTTCTCGCATCCTCCTCTTCTTTAGTTCCTTCCTTCAACGTATTTCCCTCATACTCAAATGTTATTCTCGGCTACCATTATGTGAGTAGGCTTGTTACATACCCCATGAACCAACACTGAAGAAATATTGAAACTAGCTTTAAGTAGTTTCACCCCAGGCTCGGATAGTTTCTCTCTCTCCAGTGCTCTCAGAGCATCAAGAACAGAAAGGCTATCATTAAGGTAGCTCTGTTCAAGTTCATTAAAAGTTGTAGAGATCAGCGTCAGGTTCCTGATTTGGACCCATTAGTATATGGTGAATTCGGAAGCCAAACACTGCATTTGGAAGACTCAAAAACATCTGGCAACTCAAAAACATCTCCCTCAAGACAAAACCGAATGTGCACAAAGCAATTGTTATCACCATCACAACATATAGCAGTGAGACATGACAACTTACCAAGAAAGATACGTAAAAGCTGTATGCATTTTATCACAAATGTCAGAGAAGAATATTTGGAATAACATGTAGAGATAGGAAAAAGAATAAAAAAGTCAGAAAAATTACTGGTCAAGGTACTCTCTCAAAAATAATCTACAAAAGAAGACATCAGTGGTTGGGACATGTGCTGAGAATGGAAAAAGAACGCTTACCAAATATCACCCTTGAATGGAAACCAGAAAACGTAAGAAGAGAGGAAGACCGCGAATAACATGGACACAAACAGTTCTGAATGACATCAAGCACCTCAACATAAAATGGGAAGATTTGGAGAGAAGGGCAGTTGACAGGCAAGGATGGTAAATGTGGGTAGCCCAATGTGCAGCAAAGCATGGGATGGACTAAGGTATAAGGTAAGTATATGGTGAGCCAATGGAAAATAGGTATTGGTACAATATGCTTCATGCAGCTAGTCATCCTCAAGAGGCAGGCTGCCACATATTATACCACCTGATGTATCTTGTTGACCTTGACGGATAGCACTAGGTAAAGAAAGTTGTAACAGTCTAGGCCTGAAATGAAGAATGTATGAATCAATCACAGTTGCTAGTCCTCACTGGAGGGACTAGGCAGAGTCTTCTAGATAGTGTTAGCTGGAAGAAGGCATTTCTTGCAACTGGACCTACATGGGTCTAGGAGACACATCTAGAAGTACTCAGACTGCAACATGGACAAATTTAAGCTAGTACATTTTGAGAGAAAGACACTTGGAAAGCATTAATAGTGAAAAATACTTAGGGGTGACAGTTGATTAATTTTACTTGCAGTGTGATATGGCATCTAAAAAGGATCCTGCAATTTTGGCTGCATACACAGAGGTGTCACATCATGAAAACAGGAAAGTATGGCTTCATCACTTGAAATATTTAAAACTAGTTTAGACAAAAGCCTAGATAAATGGCATGAACATATTGCACTTGTGGTGGAATGGACTAGTCAGCCTAATAGATCTTCTCCATCTCTCATTGCCATGATTCTAGGAATTCAAAAGAGCTCTATTATTCCATTTTCTCACAGGTGAAAAAAATCAAACCAATTCTTTTTCATTTTAATGAGCAGTTTACATGACTCATGAATTTTACTAGGTTTCCTACGATTTGTCACAGTTAAAGGCTGACAAGTATTTGAGTGCTCATTAATTTTTGGATCCTAACAAGGAAGACCATGCCCTTTGGAGGCATTATATCAGTTGCATTTACTAATCTCACAAGGGAAAGCTGTAGTAAGGTGACAAAACATCTTGTTATCTATTAAACAGAAACATACACATTTGCATATTACATTGTCATGTGTATAAACAGTGTAAGCCATTTAAAGAGACAACACTTCCCATCTTGTTACCACAGTTATCTCCTCTTAAAGTATAGGCAGATAAATTGTGATAATCTCACACCTCATTTTCTCATAACTTCTGGCAAATGCAGACTTTTTAAAATGGAAACCACTGTTTTTCTTGACCCCTGAGAAGTCTAAAAAAGTATTTTAGATCTAGATAACCACTTCTATCATAAATCACATGCAGCATCTAAACGATGTACAGCAGAGCCCTGCATGCATAGCATTTGCCTTTCAAAATACCAACAGAACATTTCTTCTTCAAAGTAAGATTGCAAATGCCATAGATACACAGGTATCATGGTTAAGCAGAAAACTGAAAGGGTTAAATCCATAGCATGAGTCAGAGGATGCCCTCCTCTGTTCTTCTTGCCCCTCTCCATTTCCCTTTTCCTCCTTACCATGGTTTGTCATTTCCCTTGTGACTTCCAATGGCAAGTGGTTAGTGTCTAATAACTATTCATGTTCATGGGAACTTAGCACCTTTGCAAATCCAGCTACTGATTTAGTGCCTAAATATGGATTTAGGAACCAAACCTTGTCCTCTGTTTTGAAAATTTTAGCCTCACCGATCCATCCTGCTGAAAGTTCCAATTGATAAGTTACCTGGGATGTACACCAGTAGCTTTCCTGTATAGAATATCTGCTATTTAATCATTTTGCCTTCATAAAATAAATAATAATAATACTAATAAAAGTTATCACATATTTCAGAGGCGTGGAAGTATTGAGTCTAGTGGCAACAGCTGGGGATGAGGAAACACGTCCACCAGTATTCTATTCATTGCTCTGCCACTGAGTCAGTGTGTGACTGTGAACAAAATCACTCTGTGTTTAATCCCCCCCCATCCATAAATGGAAAAAACTCAGTGGTTGTTGTGAGGTTTAATTAATTAATGTTCATACAAGTGATCAAAGGCAAAATACTTCAGATGGGATGTAATCAAGGTTCTGCCGATCACTACTACATCCCATGGTATTTTTCACAAGAGAAAGTGTGCTAGCTTTGATGTCTCTGCCAAATTCCAACTCATCTGAATAGGTTTTCCTATCTGCAATCTCTCCCTACATGGCCAATATTTTTCTTGCCCTAAACTGATCCATAGTTATTGCTTGTGCAGTGTAAAACAGCTGCTGTGTTCCACTCCAGTGGAGGTTACGCTTCAGTAGTGACTGAAGCAATCCCTACAGCATCTACTTCTCACCTAACTCACAGAGATTTTGTGAGGATTAATTTTATATTTGTCAAATGCTTTGAGATATTTGGAAGAAACATTTTCAAGCCTTGCTAAACTTTGCTGGGGATGAAGCTGCAGACTTTACACATGGAAAACTGCCATCTATTTTAGTTGGCAGTGCACTGGTCTTATTTTATTAGGGCCTTACAAATTAAAGCTAGAAAGGACCTTTTTTAAAATCATAAGGAGCACAAAGCAGTCTGAATCCATTCATTTCTCATTTTCCACAATCTCAGTTTTAAAAGTGAATGCTTCAGAACAAAGATATTGTTGAAATTCTCTTTTGGACTAAGAGCTTATACGTTGTTTGGAACAAATATTTATATCAGAGTAACAGGGTCTTAAAGTTAGGGGCTTTATGCTGAATACATAGGTACCACTTTATCCTATATTGGAGTAGGTGGCATCCATCACTGGTATGATAAATATTATATCAACAGCAGTCCTAGAATTTAAAATATCTAGTTTGCACTCAGACTCATCATGGATTTATTCTTGCAGAAGCAATGATTTTTATTACCTGCTTGCATAAGAATACTATGACGGGTCTGTTCCAGTCTGAATCTCTGAAACAGACTCAAGTTTATGCAAATTACTCACCTGCCTCATAACTCCACTTAGGAACTTGAATGGACAATTGGATGTCATTGCCAGTACACTGTTTATCAGAATTATCTTCTTTTTGCTTTGTGACTATTAAATTATTAGTTCCTTTGGGTGTATCCACAAATGCTGGACATTCAGAGGGAGATGTACCTTTCCAAGGGCATGCAGTACCCAAATATTCCTTTTCTGCTGTCTGTTTGTTATCTGCATAATTTTCTTTTAAATTTGCATTTGAATTTGCTCTGAGTGGAGTCTTGTTTTCTTCTGGGAGCTTTGTTTTAAGTATCTCTGTAATTGACTCTCCATTAGCTATGCCATCTGCTCCATCTGGTGTTAATCTGGATGAACTGCAATTTATATTGAAGGACAATATTGATCTATGAATTTTTTGATTTTTAATTTGAAGTTGGTCAATACATACAGAAAGTGACTTGTCGCAGTAATAGATTGTATTTGGACAGTGCTGGGAAATTTTGAAGTGAACAGATGAAGTGAATGAAACTGGTGCTTTTTTTTGGTGATTGCTGCTTGGAGGAAACATTCTGTTTTCTTTGTTTTCAATGTTAAAAATCCAGTCTCCATGCCCTTCACATACTTGTGAATAAGATTCAGAAACCTTTAATCCGGTGGCATATCGGTTTATAGAAGATTCTTGATTATGCAAAGGTTTGCAGTGCTGAGCTCGTTCTGCATTGTTTGAAGCAGCAGTGGTGTTCATTAGTACATCACCTCCCCAGCATTTCAAACACAGAGAACCAGTAACCGCTACCTGCACTGGGCTGTTAAAAGGTGGAACAACCCGTCTAGCAGTAACCGTTATGGATGCAAATCCGTTTTTATGAGAGTCTGTTCTAGATACATTGCCATCGAAAGATGCCTGAATTCCTAATCTGCTGGGAAGTAACATGAATGCTCTATTAATGTTGACTGAACTATGATTAGCCAGAGATTGCTTTGTATGATAAGCATTAGGCTGAGTGATCACAGACTGCATCGGCAAAGCAGACCCATTTTCTTTTGATTTACTCTCATCAATCAACTGTGAAATGACTATGGATGAAATCATTTTTGTGTTTTGTGATGCCAGAGACTCCTGCAAATGAAAAAGATCCAAATTATTAAAATATTCTATTGTCAAACATATAACTATTTCTCCTTCAGAGTCTAGAATAGGGTTTGTTCAAGGTTTCTTGTTAAATTTCTTTTTGTACCAGTTTGCTGTCTGTCAGTTCAAAGACATGTTCCTAAAATCAATTCAGAATGGTCTAGAAGCAAAAAAATCAGATCCATCTTGTGCAAAAATTAAACATTCTAAAACCATTAATGTGAATGATTACCTGATTCAGTTGGCGTATCTGGTCCTATGTTTGTCTAACAATATATGTGTCAATGGTGATTGTCAATTTCAGATTATAACCTGCTCTTTCATGCTGATCTACTGAAATATTAAAACTGCTTTAAGCACTTACTGCCTGTACAAAATGAACAATTGTAGGTGTACTGTGATTTTCTGTGGAGTGTTTATGTGGGAGTTGGGTCAGTTCTGCCGCACAAAAGCATCAAATATGACCGTGGGGAAAACTCCTCCACATTCTCTCCAATAAAAGATATGCACAAATTCCTATAAGTGCTTTAGATACCATTTAATTCACCAACTTAATATTTGCTGGATGCACAAAATAACATGGTAAGGAGGCATATGCCCAAGATTGATTGACAGCAGTCCAGATTCATTTTTCACCATCTATGTTAACATAATGTACCTGATGTCTAATAATATATATATTATAGATATATATGCCTATCTCATAGAACTGGAAGGACCTTTCAAGGTTATCGAGTCCAGCCCCCTGCCTACACTAGCAGGACCAAGTACTGTCCCCTGACAGACTTTTTTGCCCCAGATCCCTAACTGGCCCCCTCAAGGATTGAACTCACAACCCTGGGTTTAACAGGCCAATGCACTGAGCTATCCCTCCTCCCTAAGGACATCTTTGTCCTTAGATATGACAAAGAATGTGGTATTGTATTGTATTAAAACTTATCTAAGTGTAAGCATGAAGTTTAACTCTACCTACAATTATTATCTAGATGACTGGTTACATAATGTTTATTTCATGAAGAGTATATGGCCCAAATTCTCTGCTACTGTAAATTGTTACATCTCCATTGAGGTCAATGTCAGGTGCATCAATTTACACCAACAGGGAATTTGACCCCATGATCTAAGAGTCCTCAGTCCTCACTTAGTCAAAGTTCCTATTGAGTCACAAAGTAAATTCTACAGGATTGGGACCATTGTGAATGACTCATTTTTTTATTTAGATGGTTTATGGGAGATATTTTATGCTCATGAATTTAGCTGGATTGATAGCCCTGGAAACTCAACTGATGGTGATACCACAGTTGGCCAGCATCCAAACTTCTCTACAACAGTTTAACCAGTACACCTCAACCTTGTTCTTGAGGAACCATCATTTGGGCAAGTAGGATTTCTTTATATGCCTTCTGTCCTTAATTTTTTTTGCAGTGTGCGCCATCCAGGCAGTCAACTGAGGTAATGTGCTGTGTGATATAAACACGTCTACCAGGAATATATATTATATATATATATTATATATATATATATATATATATACATATATATATATATTCATATTCATTGATCATTATCAATATGACTAAAGGCAATCCTGTGACCGCACACCTCATTTGGAACCAGAAGTATGCAAACAGGGAACAGCAGAGACCAAAAAAAAAAAAAAAAGGCAAATACAGTACAGTACCGTGTCAAAGTTAAACTACTAAAAAAGTGAAGGGAAATTTTAAGAAAAAAATATTTGACAAGGTTTGACAGAAAACTATTTCTGTGCTTGTTTCATTTAAATTAAGAGGGTTAAAAGCAGCATTTTTCTTCTGCATAGTAAACTTTCAAAACTGTATTAAATCAATGTTCAGTTGTAAACGTTTGAAAGAACAACCATAACGTTTTGTTCAGAGTTATGAACAACCTCCATTCCCATGGTGTTCATAACTCTGAAGCTCTACTGTAATTGTATATTCAGAGATAAACTGCTATTATTTGACTTGAACATGAGAGTATTCAGGATGTAAATGTGCACATAAATAAATATTCAGATATATATATCAAAATGTTAAATTTAGATTACTCCAGATATGCGTAACTGTGGTTAAGTACATTTTCATATATTAGAATGTACAGCCATTTAATACACATTTTGTTTATATTACAAAAATAAAACACATAGTTTAACTTCCTAGTCACAACATGCTACTCAAATTTCCCTCAATTTACAAGAACCATCCCTATGTATTTGTAATTGTAGCAGGCATTAGATGACATTATACACACAAGGTCACAAGGTTCTGGTAAATTGTAAGTAGGGAAGGGGCTATGGTAGAATTTTATGGCCTTCTTAGGGTACGTCTTCACTACCGGCCAGATTGGCGGGTAGTGATCAATCTTTTTTTTCCACGATCGATTTATCGCATCTCATTAAGACGCAATAAATTGATCGCCAACGGCGCTCTCATTGACTCCAGAACTCCAGCTCGCTGAGAGGTGCAAGTTGGAGTCAACGGCGGAGCCCACTGACTACCACTGCCACCGTCAGGACGGCAGGTAAGCCAGACGAAGATGCGCCAACTTCAGCTACATTATTCACGTAGCTGAAGTTGCGTATCTGCGGTCAATCCCTTCCCCTACTGTAGACCAGCCCTTAAAGTCTTTGCTGAGGCTACTTGCACTCATCAGATTGGTCATAACAAGAAAGGGGAAAGGTGGCTTGTTCATCTGCTTATAAAGATCATCTGTCCCCATCCCCTCCACCATTGCCAAGCTTTAAGTAACAACAAGCATACTAAACTTTGTAATCTAGTTAATTATGCAAAGCTTCGGAATTTGTTAGGTAGAGGAGGAGAATATGAATATAAAGGGGATGATGAAAGATGGAAGAATGTTTTATTTTTTAGAAGGACTGTGCTTTGCAAGACTTTAGGTGGTATTCACTACTCTAGTCTTACACCACAGCTGTCAAACTGGTATTTGAGCACCAAGACTTCAATAATAAAACAACCATATTATATAAATATTGACTAATTTGGACAGCAACAGCTATAAAATATAGCCTGAGAGGGAGAAAATATTCTCCTGAGGTTTAATATTTTGCCTGAGGGCTGACAGCAACCTATTCCATCTAAGGAACTACGTTAACTTCAGAAACGTGTTTATTTCTATTGTTTCTGGCCCTGGAGCCAGGTTGTACTTGCTTTACTATCTCCGTTGAAATTTTCCCTGTGTCATCTCAGGCCCTTGCCCCTCTCTCTCCACTCTTCTTTTAAACATTATTATTTATTTCTACTACAGCACCAGCTCCAGAGCCTCAGACTAGAGCACTGAAATCTCAGGTGATCACAGGGCCTCCTGCTCTCAGTGTTCTGAGATGGGAGGCTCAGAGTGGTAAATTTGAGGTCCACAGGGTCTCTCCTGGAAGGAATCCATAGTAAAGCCCATCATACTCTGTGCAAACTATTGCCCTGTTTGCTGTGGTATTGCCATAATGGGAAAATAGCACAGAACACTGTCTTAAATAATCCTCAGATTAAGGTTTCAGGAAGGTAGATTTTTGGGACCTAAACAGCAGATGAAATCCAGAGAACTTTTCTCTATCTTCTAAACTAACTGTTTGTGGCTCCGACAATCCAGTATCTTCACAGTCCCAGGGAATGTATTTTTCCCTACCCTAATTTTCTTCCATGGCTTGAATTGTACTATATTTACCTCAACCTGTATCTTTAAGACTTTTGCATGGCTTCCAATCTTCTCAATCTCCCTTCGATTTTAACAGATCAATGGGGATAAATGTTTCTTGAAATGCATTATTTTGTATGTCTCTCATGTGCTCCAACAATTAACATGAAAATTACTTAATTTCTTTTGTTCAGTACAAAACAGATGGAAATCCTATGTAATGGTCCAAATGCAACTCAGAAATGCTTCTGATTAGTTTCAGCTCATGTAGCAGTATTTTGAATGAGTAAACTATAAAAATAAATAGCAAATAATGTCTCCTCCTAATGTTCTCTGAGCAAAAGCAAAGAGTATTCTGGTGAATTTCAAATCCATGGCTTTATTTTTAGGGGCTCAGGATGGGAGTATCCCACACATTGCTAAGGTCATTTGTATCATTGGTCGAGTCTGCCTGGGATATTTCTCAAACTTACTTTTCTCCAAAATATGCATTTTATTTGTCTTCAACAAGAATATAGGTAATAAGATTAATTACATCTGTTGCAAACAGAATCATGACCACTTAGCCATCACTTTATTTGATTTTTCTGCTGCCTAAATTGAGTGGGACTAAACCAAAAACAACTGTAAACATACTATATGGAGAAAGGGTGATCATTTTTTAAACTCGAATGAATTCTGCTGACTACCATGAAAGCTCAACTGTGGGGGTGGAGGGGGGTTGTTTTTACCTGAGTGGAGTCTGAATCTCTTTCTGCAGCATTATCGTGCTGATGGCTTTTGAGTTCTTTTGGATCGTTAGCACCACACTGCTTTTCTCTGATTCCTAGGAGGGAGAGAGGAAGGTAGAAATGTTACTGTCACATAGATGATGGTATAGCTAAAATGGGGTATAAAACTGAGTACAAATAGAAGGCAAAAGGGTATTACTAACTGATTCCGAATGGGCTGGGATCCACTTATCTCAGAGACCGCATCTTCCCTGATTTGCACTTTAAACCACACTGCGAGGCTGCTCCCAGGATAGTCTGACGCTGTACTGAGGCCTGATCTGAAGTCAATGGAAGGTCTCCCATTGCTTTGAAGTACAGGCCTTCACAAACTGGCTGCCTACAGAGTCTGAGATGAGTGTCTGATACAAGACATTATGGACCTTGTTTTTATTTGAACTAAAGACATTGTACACTACCTTAGCAGGGGCCTTAGAGTGGTCATAAATCGCATTAATAAATATCAGTGTATTTATCTGGTCTAACTTTTGTTTGATTTATTTTGTGTGGGTGTTGGTTTGGGGGATTTTTATTTTTCTTGGCGGTTTGGTGCCTGGGATTGCTGTAACTGGGCATTCTTTAACACCACACACATTGTGAGTCATTTTACATAAATTACCTTTCTTTGCTTCTCAGTGCTTATTTGAAAATGCAATCTGTGAAGTAATAAAATAAGTATTTAGATGGCATAAAATTCCTTCACTCTTCTGCCCGACGAACTGTGCAGTAAAAATTCGTGGGAACATAGACTTTAGTTTTTGCAACACACTGCACAAGGCTGCAGTTTTTACTAAATGCAATTTCATTTTACATACATTGTTGTATTAGCAGAGGAATAGAACTCAGATCCTATTACTGTAGAAACTGCTTATTAAATCTCATCTGCAATTGCAGGTTTGATTCCTTCCCACTAGTGCAGGGATCAGGGGAGGAGGATGGGGGGTGTACTTTTTGATTCCATCTGCTTCAGTGAAAACTGCTCTTCTGAGAGTTCCTTTGTGGGAAGGCAGCTGCAAGTTGCAGCTGGGGCTCCCTAGGAGGCCTGCTAGCAGAGACGACCCAGAAGGATTCAATGATACAGAATATCGCTTGGAGAGCCCCATGTCTACTTTGAGGGCAGTGCTGACTGGCTACAGTCCTGTTCACTCTGCTTCTTATGGGCAGTTTTCACCAATGGGGCTCTGCTGACATCACTCTGTGGTGGAACAAGCCCACTGTGTACAGTACTAGTCACCATATCCAGGGCCGGCGACAAAAATTTTGGGGCCCCCTACTGTGAGCGTTTGCGGGGCCCCCCCCCGTCAGCATTTGGGCCCCCCCATAGCGTTTGGGGGCCCCCCGCCTCCCCCTCCCCCCGCGCAAAGGGCTGGAGCCCCCTCCTCCCCCTCCCCCCCCGCAAAGGGCTGGAGCCCCCTTCCCCCCCCTTCCCCCCCGCAAAGGGCTGGAGCCCCCTTCCCCCCCCTTCCCCCACGCAAAGGGCTGGAGCCCCCTTCCCCCCCCTTCCCCCACGCAAAGGGCTGGAGCCCCCTTCCCCCCCCCCCGCGCCCCGCACAAAGGGCTGGAGCCCCCTCCCCCCCCTCGCAAAGGGCTGGAGCCCCCCCTCGCAAAGGGCTGGAGCCCCCTCCCCCCCCCCCCGTGCAAAGGGCTGGCCCGGCTTTTTCACGTGGGCGGGGGAGTCGCATGCAGCCGGGGAGCGGGAGCGGCGCACCCGGCCACTCAGCTGAAGCCGCCGGCATGAAGGGTAGCAGGAAGCTACCAGGAAGCGGATCGCGGCGCCGGACACAGCCGCGGAAAGAGCGGCCAGCATGGATAACCAAGGGTAGAGCTGTACCGGTCTCCCGACTTCAGGGGGCCCCCCCTGAAGTCCGGGGCCCGGTACAGCTCTACCCGTTGTACCACCCTGTCACCGGCCCTGACCATATCAAAAGAAGGCTGTTGTTGCCAAGAAAAGTGCACAGGCATGGAGCAACAAAGAAGATACCAAGGCTAAAGAATCCAGCAATGAGGGGGTGTGGTGGGGGGGCAAAGGGAGTCAGGAAGGAGTGGATTTGAGGGGAGCCAACAGAACTTCTTGCAAAGGTGAAAGACAAAGTTCTTAGAGTCATGTTTTACACCAATAAAAGCTCCAAGAAGTAGGGGTATAAAATAGGTAGAGAACTCAGGAATGGTTATGATGTTTGGAATAAGATTCTTTCAGAATTACTTAGCAACACAGGACTCCTGGTGACAAATTAACCCATCTCAGGTGCCACATAAATAGTAATAACTGCTTCACTCCACCACTAATGAATACTCTGGAGCTTCTGCTTCCTTGGTTTAAAACACCTGGAGCTATTGGCACGGAAGTGACTACAAAGGGCCCACAGCTTTGAAACTCACTCCTCCCTTTGTCTGAAAGAGGCCGAACAACTCTGCTGACCTGAAGAGGAAGCTGCAAAACCTACAGAAGTCCACATTTGTTTGGGAAAGGGGAAGTCCAGTGTGGGTTGGTGTTTCTAGGGAGAATGGGGTACTCGCAGTGATAAATTAAATGTAGATCTTTGGATAAGAGACTGTGGCATGTGTTGATTTACTTTTAATATTTGTCAAATGTGCCTCTCCTCTGTGCTCTTTAAAATATGAATTTCAATTAATAAATGTGGGAGAAGTGGCCAAGGTAGGTCATGAAAGCGAAATATAAGAATTAGTTCAAGAGACAATCAGAGGTTTGCCAAATGCAATGGTAGTAATTGAAAAGTCATCATTAACCTATAGTTTTCAATTGTTTCCTATTATAAGTAAAGTGGGAGAACTGCAATTCTCTCAGATCTCTGTGAGGTAACTGTGGGTAAATACTGACTTTTTAATGCTAATCACAATGTATAAGGAAAGCTGGAAGGCTGAATAAAGATAAACCAAAACGGACCAGGTATGTTGTACCAGATGGTTTCCCATCCCTGTATTTCTCTGAGATTACTTGTATTCAAAGTCCAAGAGAAAGAAGAAATGCTACAAGGTCAAACAGGGATAAAATGTCAAAGTCCACAGAGAAATATATAAGATGTAAATTGCCACTTTCAAGGTAACCTCTCCTAGCACATGTTTTCACTGCAAAAAATGATGTGTACTCAATTTAATTTAGCTAAATCAAGTTCAACCCAAGGCTCACCTGCAGGCTTTAACTTGAGCTGCTAACCCTAGTTGCCATGTCTTCACTGATATTTTAACTTGAGTCAGATAAGCTGAATTAAATACTCCCCGTTTTTCCCCTCAGTGAAAACATATCCATAGACAGCTATGGCTACAACAAATCGACAGATACAACCTCCCACTCCACACAGATCTCCTTGGTGTTCCGCCATTTTGTGGTCAGAGAAAGTTAGAAGAGAAGGGGGAAGTGAATGTTTCTCCTCTCTGCTAAATCATTATTTTTTTTTTGCATAGTGTCCTGGGTAATGACACTTATCCCAGTGTTGGCAAATAGACTTTTAGCAAACAATTTAACAGTTGCTTTAATGGATTAATAAAAGTAGTGAATAAACCTCTACCAACTTCCCTGCTATTATTCAAATACATATTCTTTGAAGCCTCACATTTGTTAATTCATGTGAATGGTAAAAACACAAATACTGACCTTATGAAAAGAGCTTGAAGCTCCTCATTTAAAATGAGGACACTGCATGAAATAACAGCATCTTAGAATAGAAGTAAATGTCAGACACAGCACACCCATACGGGTTCTTGTTGCTGACAAAGTGCTTTGTACTATAACAATTATCATTGAACAACATATAAAGTTCAATATTTCCCTGACACACAGCTATGGAAGTCATGGCATTTCAAGTATTTCCTATCAGTGTGGGGAGAAAAGAAAGCTTGTTCCTGCCTGATATGAAGTCATGAGGATTTCTGTTTTATCCCGTTCCATTGTAACCTATTTTCACAGACTCTGTCTTTAAGGCTGAGGAAGACTTTTCTGGTCCCTCAGTACTGTCCAACCGTATCCTCAGGCTCTGTAGATGGGTGCGTGATGAATGTACAGTCCAGTTTGTGAAGGGGGGGGGGGGAAGGAGGCATCTGTTGGCATCCTGACCCTTGCTATATATATATTGTACTTTCATCCTTTTATTTTCTCACAGCACTGTTTGCTGGACCAAATGATACACTCCTTGGCATCTGGACACCAGGGTACAGCCGGGGGTGTTCATAAGTACACAGTGGAGCTGGAACTCCAACTTACAAATGCCTGGATGCCTGCCGTGGGCCAACTGGCAGCACGCTCAGGTGATGTCTGAAATCGGCTTGTTAAAAGACAGAGATTGCAAAGATGGGTATGCTGGTGAGAAACAGTATGTTATGAACCTAAGGTGCACACAGCACAATTTGGATAGGTAAGGTCTCTATAGAAAGCCTAATAGAAACTCCAGCAGACAGACCATCACTGGGACTATTACACCAGAATTTCTGGTCTTGGCCGGCACTACACTTGTGTATATAGGCATGCTGCAGAATGACATGGTATACCTTGCTCAGAGCAAGTGCAGTCAACGGGGTGAATGCCTGTCACTGGAAGAAACTGTAGGGGAGAGGCACCAAAATGCATTTAGCACCCCACTTTATATTAGTACTACCTGTACACTTTCATTCAGTTGCTATCTTTGCTGACAACTTGCAAATCTACTTCCCCACTACCCTCTGATCTCTTCCTGTCTCTGCAAACTCCATCCATTCTATCCCTCTGTGGGCACCTCTTCTTGTCACAATGCAGTGTTGCATGGGGTTCTCCTACTCTACCTCCCCACTGTAGGTAGTTTGCCATTACGTGCCACTCAGCCCTCCGGCTCAGAAGCAGTTAGTTAACAAAATGTTCAATGTAGTCCAAAGTCCCAGAGAATCAATTTATCTTCTGAGCTTAATCCCCTCTTGGGATTAATCCACTGTATTTCCCCACCTCTGGTACTGAGCACTGTCCTGCCTAGTTAAAGTACTCCTGAGGCCTCTAGCCTCCCACAGCCTTTGGCATTTCAGCTCTTCGCAGAGTGAACAAGTGTAGGTACAAGTGAGCAAGCAAGAAACCCAGCCTGTTCCCTGTGGCTCCTTCCCTCTTAGCCTATTTATAAGTGCCAGGGAACTACTGAGGTTTCACCTGATGCTTTTAGTTCCGCTCTGCCTGGCTGACAAGTATCTAATCGCCACCATGGTGATGTGAATTTGACTAATGGGGCCTTTAGCTCTTTCTTGTGTGTTCAGCCCATTCTATACTGTATACTTTATGCCCTGACTTGGCCTATGTTGCCCTCGTCTTACCTTTCTTTAAGTTTCTCCTCAGAACAAATTTATCAGAGTCCTTCAACTGTAGTTCTCTCTTAAATAAGGGTTTAGTAGAGAAATGTTAGAACACATACACATTGGAACTAACAAGAAAGCTACTAAACATCTCCACTCAATCAGCTACTTTTTGTTAATAATCAATCCTTATCCTACATCTCCAAATTGTCTGTTTAAATAGTAAGTATTCAAGGGCTGGGACTTTTTTTGACCGTATGTAAAATACTTAGCATTATATAATTTCTAGCACTATAGAATATTAGAAAAAGAACATTCACCTTCATTGATTTCATTGATCATATTTAACTAAAGATTTAGAAACCATAAAAGGACTTTTATCAGCTGATAAATGTGACGTTCAAGTGGCACAAAACCGACAGTTTAAGATCCAAAAATATCTCAGAGGCAAGTCAGGCTCCCAGGCTTCCACTTCTGTGGCTAAAAAGAATGTCACAAAGTTCTAAATTGCACCCAAGTCACTGGAATGTTTACACTGTTTGTTACTAGGACAGTTATATTAGGATTCTATCCTCAAAAACTTCTGTGGTAATTAACAGCAGTTGTTTGGTTTGTAACATACATTAAAAACAAAAATTCTCAGGTATAATTTCAAACTGTTGTTTAAGGCATTTTATCTATAGATAAGAGAGCCATGCAACTCTCCCACCCCAGGCTATATGCATATATTTATATATCACATCATTCAAATACATGTAAGGAATTTTATTTATACTGTTTAAAACAGTTTGGGTTTTTGTTGTTTTTCTTGATACCTGTTTAATTAAAACACCTGAAAAACTCTTGGGGGAAAAGATGTAATCATCAAAGGTTCAGTACCCCAGCCTCCAAAATGAAAGGCTAAGAAAGCACCCAGGTGTACAGCTCAGATCTGCAGTGAGTCATCCAGCAAAACCAGGAAAGACCAAAGATGACCCAATTTTAATATTCCTGATATTTTTAAGCCCTGGTCTATGCTTAAAAGTTCTTCCAGAATGGTTATGTCAGCTAAGAGTGCAAAACAAGTGAGCAACTAACCAACATTGCTGTGCCAGCAAAAGCCCTAGTTTTTGCCTGTATAACAGCAAAAAAGGCTGTTATACAGGCAAAAAGTTCTTTAGCAAGTACATCTTATTTTATTTGTTGAACTGGTATAAGCTAGACCAGCCACCATCTGCAGGGTTTAAGAATGGATTCCCTTCCTCCTCCTTCCCACTTCCATCCCCACAATACATTCAATTTTTGTTTTTGTTTTTTAATCTCCTTCCTCTGAAGCTTCAAGGATGGCCAGAGCTGGAGATGGGACACTGGATGGGGTGGGCCAAGGCTCTGAGGTGGCACTGAGCATTCTTTCTCCCACAGATGTTGGGCTGACTGGATCTTGTTCACATGCTCACAGTCTAAACAATCACCCTATATGAGGTCAGGAAGAAATTTTCTCTCAGGTCAGATTGGCAGTGACCTTCTTTTGCAGAAGTGTGGGTGTGGGTCACGTGGACAGTGGTGCATCTCAATCCCTCCTATTCTCTGCCTGTGGCACTCAGTAGTCTAGTCTCCTATGGGGTGTAATACTTTGGTCTAATTTTAGTTGTTGGGTTAATGTGCGGTTGCTGGGTGGTGTTGGTAGCCTGTGACACGTAGGAGAGCAGACTAGATATTTTGGAGGTCCTCTATGGCCTTAAATTTTATGACTCTATTCACTGGGGGGAGGGGGGGGAAATCGACTGAAGATACGCAGCTTCAGCTACGTGAATAACGTAGCTGAAGTCAGCGTATCTTCAGCCGACTTACCTGCCGTCCTCATGGCGGCGGCAGTCGGCGGCGCGCTCCCCCGTCGACTCCAGCTTGAGCCTTGGGACAAGCTGGAGTTACAAGAGTCAACGAGGGCACTGCAGGCGATAGATTTCTTGCATCTTAACGAGACGCGAGAAATCCATCGCTAAAAGATCGATAGCTATCCGCTGATCCGGAGTCTCTATGAGTCTACACCAGCAAAAGAACTTTTTTGACAATATAAACTACATCTCCACTAGTGGAAGTTTGCTGGTATAGCTAGCTCAGCAAATCCTTTCTAATGTAGAAAAAGGCCTAAGGTAGTAGCCGAATGAGAATAAATGACAAAGACAAACTTACTCAACACTTTTCAGGTTTCTTTATATTTCATCAAGAAACTAAAATTGTATTTTTCTTCAATTGCAGGCCATCTTTATTAAAATGAAAATGTGTAACCAAGCTGAGGTCAACCTTTAAAATGGGAATAGAGGTAGGCAAATGCTGAATATTTTTGAAAATCCCACCCTACATATATAAGCCCTATATTCCCCAGCTGGGGTTTACCCCAAGCAGCTACATTGAAGTGAAAACTACCTATTCCATATCTCCACTAGACAAAAAAAACACCTACTTTTTATAATTAGTCATAGCCTTAATTGTGAGGGTTGAAGAAAGCAAATAATGATAAATGTTGATGCAAATATGTAAAAATCAAAATATAAGATCTCCATTAAGGAAAATAATAGATAGTTATAGTTATTGTTTGATGTCAATGTTTTAATAAGGTTATGAAAATGTTTTGAATCAATCATGTAACAATTGGTTTTGCACATTTGTGCAATCACTACCTCATCAAAAGTAATATGCTGCTATTGCATGTTCTGTGCACAAGCAATGCAACAATCCTGCAAAAAGGGCGCGAAATTCTGTCCAATCACGCTGTTCCTACCACGTGCCTGCTACACGTGCGTAGTCTAAATCTGCCTAGCAATATGGGATAGCCAATCATGTAACACATAAAGAAACTGCGTAGTTAACCAAGACTATAAAACTGTAAGTTAAGCATGGTTGGTGTGGCAGTTTCTTCACGCTTTTGGGCGGCTGCCACCTCGGCCGAATAAACACGTTTTGTTTTGAGCCTCATTGGTCTCCTTGAACTTCATTACTGGTCTCCCTCAATAGCCTAGCGAACGTCCCGCTACATCTTCTGGGGGCTCGTCCGGGATGTCGAGGGACGATCAGGAGCAGGTTCAGGGATAAGTCCATTGGGGACTTGCAGGGGTGAGTCTGCTTCGGGGGCCGGCTCAGAAGCGGTGCATCGAGAGGGGCCCCGTTTTTGACCGGTGGCCGCTCGTGGGCCGGTTCACCGTTCAGATTGCCTTTTTTGCGCCAACGGAGAGGCTTTGAAAACAACCGTGGGGAAAGGGAGGGAAACGCCAGCCAGTCTCCGGAGAGGCAAGTATAAGAGGGTCTCTGGGAGGGATCTTCTCGTTGGAGTGACTGATTGTGTGTGTGACTGAGTGAATGGCCATTACGGTTCCTGTTGTCAGCCGTTGGAACGTCCGGTGACACAGGCTAGTGGCGATTGAGAGTAAACCTCAACCCTCCCACCAACCGACTCCCCCATCCTCTATAGTCGGTTGGGAACCCGTCTTCCCTATTGTGTCTGTTTTATCTGTTCTATCTGGGTGGAGAGGTAAATAGGAAAAGTAAAGACAGCTGTAAAGTCAGGCTAGTGAGGGTGCCCCAAGACCTAGTTTGCAAAATGGGAGGAAGCGGATCCAAGGAAGACCGCAAAACACCTCTAACTTGCATGTTAGAGCATTTTGGAGAATTCAAAAAGCGCATTCCCACCGGCAGCCGCAAGGCCGGATTGTTAAAGAAATTTTGTGAAAAAGACTGGCCGGCATTTCCAATTCAGCCCACGTGGCCAGCCATAGGGACTTTGGACATGGATATTATTAGAGATGTCCTCAATTTCACAGGACACCAACACCCCGATCAGTACCCTTATATATCTGCATGGTTTGATATAGTGGAGGAGAATCCATCTTGGTTACAAAAATACACCAAATGCCTAGTCCTTCGCACATGTTCACAGAGGAGACTCAGGGGAACCCAGGAGGAATCGAAACCTATCTATCCAAGCCTCCCAGACGATGAGCCACTAGCCCCACCCCCTTACATGCCGCTACCCGTAGTCCCGGCCGCCCCGCTCGAGCCTATGCCTATACCGCCAGCACCAACAGTCCCGCCGCCAAGCGTAGCAGGCATGTCCGTCTCAAATTCACCAACTGACTCCGGTCGGTTAGGTTTACAGCAACTTGAAGAAAGTGTGGCAAAACTCCAACAACTCCTAACCCCTGAGAGAAAACCCGAGGATCATGATTCTAATCGGAATGAGAAAAGAAACATTACAAAGGAGCATTCCTATGCCCTCCGGAGTAGGGACCGCGATACCTCTCCGGTGCGACAGTTCCCTCTCCGGGTAGTTAATCAATTAATTCCTCCTCCCCCAGACAACCCCACAGGACAGTACCGGGTCCAGGGAGTGTATCAGCATGTTCCCTTCACTAGTAGTGATCTCCTTAATTGGAAAGCTTCAAAGGCACCGTGGACAAACGATCCCACAGCTATTGCCACCTTAGTAGAGGGAATTATTGGAACTCACTATCCTTCTTGGATGGACATCAGCCAACTTCTCCAAATGTTGCTTAGCCCAGAAGAACGAACCTTAGTTCTAAGCCGAGGGAGGGAAGAAGCCCGTATAGAATATGGAACAAGAGACCCTAATGGCCTCCTAGATTTTATGGACAATACATTTCCCACTATTAGAGATCCAGGATGGGACCCTAACACACCAGATAGTAAAATTGCCCTTGATTTATACCATCGGTTACTTGTTAGGGCTCTCAAAAGGGGACCACCTAGAGTTGTAAACCTCCGGAAAATTCATGATTTGCTCCAAGATAAAGAAGAAACACCTGGAGCATTCCTAGAGAGATTGAGAGAAGGATATCGTAAATGGTCTCCATATGATATGGACAATGAATCAGAAGACAGTCCAGGGTCCCAAGCCTTGAAAAACAGTTTTATCAGTCAATGTGCACCAGACATCAGGCGTAAGCTTCAGAAGGATCAGGGATTAGTCCACATGAATATGGGGCGCATTCTTGAAGTAGCTGCTCGAGTATATGCTGCCCGAGAAGGAGAAGAGGAAAGGAAAGCGGAAGAAAAGGTGAAAAAGAGAGCCCAGTTGGTTGCCGCAGTCTTCCAGGACAATTACAATGGAAAAGGAAGAGGAAATGCCCAGCGTGGTGGAGGAAGAGGGCGAGGCAGAGGTCGACTAGGATTCACCCAGTGCGCCCATTGCTTCCAGGTTGGCCACTGGAAAAATGAGTGTCCTAACAAAGAAGGTGAAAATACTTCAGAAAGTGAGAAAGGAAGAGGAGGGCCACACAATAAGGGAAATAGAAAGGAGTATGGGGCACCTGTCTGGTCCAAAGCAGCAACTGCTCAAACACTTGAGGGAGATACCTTTGGTATGGCAGTGATAGAGGATTGGGCAGGGAATCAAGATTAGGCCAGACCGGTTCCTCGGATCCCGACAGAAGTATTTACAACTGGCCCCGGGGAGCCGATGGTCTGTATGAATGTGGGAGGCCAGTTTATAGACTTTCTAATTGATACAGGAGCTACCAGGTCTGTGGTTAACACTAAAGTAGCCCCTGAGAGCCAACTACAAACCACTGTCGTTGGAGCAACAGGACAAATGAAACCCTGTCCCTATTTACAAGAGAGAGCATGTAAATTAGGAAGCCACGTTGTTACCCATAAACTCCTCTATATACCTGAATGTCCTATTCCCCTCCTTGGGAGAGATATGTTGTCAAAACTCAGAGCCACTCTCACCTTTGATAGTGATGGAAACATGAAAATGCAATTAGGAGAAAAACCATCCCCAACTCAAAGCCTTATGTTAGCACTCCCTGTAGAAGAAGAATGGCGACTTTACACCTCCATGGAAAATAGACAAGATTGGCAAGCTTTCAATATTCCAGGTGTATGGGCAGAAGATAATCCACCTGGACTGGCAGTTGACATCCCTCCCATAATCATTGATTTAAAGCCCATGGCAACTCCTGTCTCCATTCCCCAATATCCTCTACCTCGAAAAGCAGTAATTGGCATACATGAACACTTACAAAAATTATCAGACACTGGTATTATCGTCAAATGCCAGTCAGCCTGGAATACTCCCTTGTTACCTGTGGAGAAGCCTGATAAAAGCTTCCGACCTGTACATGACTTACGGGCCGTGAATAAAAGAGTGATCCCATTGCACCCAGTAGTACCAAATCCCTACACTCTTCTCAGTTTGGTACCAGCTAATGCCAAATGGTTCTCAGTGCTAGATCTTAAAGATGCCTTCTTCTGTCTCCGGATTGCACCCATCAGTCAGCCTATTTTCGCTTTTCAATGGGAACATCCTGATACTGGCCAGAAGACTCATATGACATGGGCACGCCTCCCACAGGGATTCTGTAACTCACCCTCCTTATTCGGACAAGCCTTGGCCCAAGACTTAGTACCTCTCACACAAGGAGGTAACCGCTGGAACATCCTTCAATATGCTGACGACCTTCTAGTAGCTGCTCGTACCTACACTGAATGCACAGAGGCTACTGCTAATCTCTTAAAACATCTCTATCTCAAAGGTTACAAGGTTTCTAAGAAAAAGGCTCAGCTAGTACAACAGGAAGTAAAATATCTGGGATTTAAGCTCACAAAAGGAATCCGCATGCTGGACATTGAGAGAAAAGAGGCAGTCTGTGCCATTCCTACCCCTACAAACAGACGCCAAGTGCGCGAGTTTTTAGGAGCTGCTGGCTTCTGCCGTCTCTGGATCCCAAACTATGCTACATTAGCTAAACCTCTTCATGAGGCCACAAAAGGAGGGGCTGTAGATCCTTTTATTTGGACAGAAACACAACAAAAAGGGTTTGAAGATATCAAGTCTGCCCTGATGACAGCCCCTGCGTTAGGCCTCCCTGATTTGGAAAAACCTTTCACACTGTATGTAGGAGAGAGAAAAGGTATTGCAGTTGGTGTCTTAACCCAGACCATCGGTAGTTGGCCGCGACCAGTAGCATACTTCTCTAAGCAACTAGACACTGTAATACAAGGATGGCCACCCTGCCTACGTGCCGTAGCTGCAGCTGCCCTTCTTGCTGAAGAGGCAAGTAAACTCACCCTAGGACAACCAATCTCCTTAAAGTGCCCACATGCTGTGGTCACCCTAATGGAACATAGGGGCCATCATTGGATGACAAACACCAAACTCCTCAAGTATGAAAGTATATTAGTAGACAATCCTTCTGTTACCATCTCTGTCTGTTCCACCCTTAATCCTGCAACTATACTGCCAGTAGAAGAAGATCCCACAGAAAAACATGATTGTCTTCAAGTCATGGAAGAAGTTTATTCTAGCCGACCTGACTTACTGGATACACCTTTAGCCACACCTGACTCTGTCCTTTTCACCGATGGTAGTAGTTTTATTGATCAGGGTCAACGTTTGGCAGGGTATGCCATAGTCAACGATCAAGGCACTGTCTGTGAAGCAAAGGCACTTCCTCCTGGCACCTCCGCCCAGAAGGCTGAACTGGTCGCCCTCCGCCGAGCACTTGAACTAGCAACAGGGCAAAAGGTCAATGTCTACACTGACTCAAAATATGCCTTCCTAACACTCCATGTCCATGGTGCCATATACAGGGAAAGAGGACTTCTAACTTCAAAAGGACAGAAAATAAAGCATGCAGATGAAATTCTGGCCCTTCTTGATGCTGTTTGGATGCCCAAACAAGTTGCTGTAATGCACTGCAAAGGACACCAACATGGTGAGGATCCTGTCGCAAAAGGAAACCGACAGGCAGATGAAGAAGCAAGGAATGCAGCGCGTCAACAATCTCCAGCTATTCATATCCAGCACCTCAATGTGGCTGAAATGATTCCTGCTGAAGTACACTACACTGCACAAGAACAACTTTGGGCTGAACAGGAAAAAGGAGTAAAGCGATCAGGTTTATATGTTTTGCCAAATAATAAAATCTTCCTGCCCGCAGTGGTAGCTTGGGAATTGATTCAGGAATTACATCAACAGACCCATTTAGGTAGCACTAGTCTGACTGAACTCCTAGACCGTGAACTGTACATAAATGGTCTACATTCACTCACCAGACGTGCTGCCCTACGTTGTCAAACCTGTGCAAAACATAATCCTCGTGTAGGACCTCTTCGACCACCTGGAGTCCAGCATATAGGATATAGTCCGATGGAATCACTAGTTGTGGACTTCACTGAAATGCCAAAGTCTGGGAAATTCAAGTACTTGCTTGTAGCAGTTTGTACATATTCCGGCTGGGTTGAGGCATGGCCTACCACTAATGAAAAGGCTGAGCAAGTTACTAAGGCCCTGCTCCGAGATGTAATCCCCCGATTTGGACTTCCATTACACATTGGAAGTGATAATGGTCCCGCTTTCGTTCACAGAGTCATCCGCTCTTTGTCAGTACTCCTGGGCATCACCTGGAAACTCCATTGTGCATACCATCCACAATCATCAGGAAAGGTTGAAAGAATGAATAGGACTTTAAAAGATGCCCTAGGTAAAATTTGTCAGGAGACCGACCTATCATGGACTGTAGCCTTGCCCATGGTACTGCTCAGAGTTCGATGTACTCCCACACGATCCTTAAAGCTCTCACCCTATGAGCTAGTGTTTGGCCGACCACCGCTAGGGGTCCGCCACTTAAGAGGGGATACTTACCTTTTGGGAAAACAAGATCTTATCAGAGAAGTTCAGCTCCTAAGCAAAGTATTAGCTCAATTATCCACCTACGTTAGTGAGCTTAAATTCCCTTTCCCTGTCACTGCTCTGCACCCTTTCTCCCCAGGAGATTCTGTATGGCTCAAAGACTGGAAAACTAACCCCTTGGGACCTAAATGGAAGGGCCCTTATACTGTTCTCCTTACCACTCCCACTGCTGTTAAATTAGCCAGTGTTAAGCCTTGGATTCATTATACCCGTGTCAAGTCTGATCACACATCGCCTCCACCCAACTGGCAGGTTTCCGTAAAAAGCTCCAACCCTCTGCACATCGTCTTCCGCAAACCAGCCCAACCACTTAGTCAGCAAGATGCTCAACCTACCTCTTGTGAGTCAGGTGACCAAGCACCACTCTGAAAACCTGCACTACTGTATGAACATTTGTATAATGTAATCCTTAGAAAATCCTATTCACCTGCTGCCCCAAAATGTTACTGTAATGTTTCTCAGGAAAAAGGGCAGAGGTGGATTTGTTCAATATGTGTAAAGTATACTATTTTTAATATTTTTGTTTATAATAAGTTCTCCTATTCAATCTTATCTTGTTATGTTATATATATTCTGTATGTCTGAAAAGTAGTTTAGATCCTGTAATTTGTTATGGTCCAGAAGAATAATGTTAATGTTTAAAGATTCACCAATAACTGGTAATAATAATGTTTAGAGTGTTGCTAGTTTGCAATAACTAGCAACAAGAAAAAGGAGGGAATGTGAGGGTTGAAGAAAGCAAATAATGATAAATGTTGATGCAAATATGTAAAAATCAAAATATAAGATCTCCATTAAGGAAAATAATAGATAGTTATAGTTATTGTTTGATGTCAATGTTTTAATAAGGTTATGAAAATGTTTTGAATCAATCATGTAACAATTGGTTTTGCACATTTGTGCAATCACTACCTCATCAAAAGTAATATGCTGCTATTGCATGTTCTGTGCACAAGCAATGCAACAATCCTGCAAAAAGGGCGCGAAATTCTGTCCAATCACGCTGTTCCTACCACGTGCCTGCTACACGTGCGTAGTCTAAATCTGCCTAGCAATATGGGATAGCCAATCATGTAACACAGGGGTCTCCAAACTACGGCCCGCGGGCCGGATGCGGCCCGCGAGGCCCTCTCATCCGGCCCGCGGAGACCTTTTTGGCTCCGCGCTGGGGCCTGGAAGCGCCGCGCGCTCGGCCGCCAGCCGCGGGGCCTGGAAGCGCCGCGCGCTCGGCCGCCAGCCGCGGGGCCTGGAAGCGCCGCGCGCTCGGCCGCCAGCCGCGGGGCCTGGAAGCGCCGCGCGCTCGGCCGCCAGCCGCGGGGCCTGGAAGCGCCGCACGCTCAGCCGCCAGCCGCGGGGCCTGGAAGCGCCGCGCGCTCGGCCGCCAGCCGCGGGGCCTGGAAGCGCCGCGCGCTCGGCCGCCGCCGCCAGCCGCGGGGCCTGGAAGCGCCGCGCGCTCGGCCGCCGCCGCCAGCCGCGGGGCCTGGAAGCGCCGCACGCTCGGCCGCCGCCGCCAGCCGCGGGGCCTGGAAGCGCCGCGCGCTCGGCCGCCGCCGCCAGCCGCGGGGCCGGGACGCGCCGCGTGCTCGGCTGCCGCCGCCGGCCAGGGACAGCTCGGAGCTGGGGCCGGGACGCGCCGCACTGCCACGCAGTTGCAGGGGGCAAAACAAGGAGCCACCCACTGCCAGGCGGCGAACCGGTCTGTGGGGAGAGACCGGGTTGAGCGGGTCAGTTGGGGGGGTGAGAGACCTACCTGGGTGGGTCAGTTGGGGGGGGGGGTTTGGAGGAAAGGAGGTTTTGGGGTGAGAGACCTGGCTGGGTGGGTCAGTTGGGGGGGGGTTGGAGGAAAGGAGGTTTTGGGGTGAGAGACCTGGCTGGGTGGGTCAGTTGGGGGGGGGTTGGAGGAAAGGAGGTTTTGGGGTGAGAGACCTGGCTGGGTGGGTCAGTTGGGGGGGGGGGTTTGGAGGAAAGGAGGTTTTGGGGTGAGAGACCTGGCTGGGTGGGTCATTGGGGGGGGGGTTGGAGGAAAGGAGGTTTTGGGGTGAGAGACCTGGCTGGGTGGGTCATTGGGGGGGGGGGGGTTGGAGGAAAGGAGGTTTTGGGGTGAGACACCTGGCTGGGTGGGTCATTGGGGGGGGGTTGGAGGAAAGGAGGTTTTGGGGTGAGAGACCTGGGTGGGTCAGTTGGGGGGGGTTGGAGGAAAGGAGGTTTTGGGGTGAGAGACCTGGCTGGGTGGGTCAGTTGGGGGGTGGGTGGGAGGGAAGGAGGTTTTGGGGTGAGAGACCTGGCTGGGTGGGAGGGAAGGAGGTTTTGGGGTGAGAGACCTGGCTGGGTGGGTCATTTGGGGGAGGGGGGTTGGAGGAAAGGAGGTTTTTGGGGGAGAGACCTGGCTGGGTGGGTCAGTTGGGGGGTTGATGTGTAGTGTTCAGGTGTAGTGAACAGGTGTTCAGGTGTAGTGTTCAGGTGTAGTGAACAGGTGTAGTGAACAGGTGTTCATGTGTAGTGTTCATGTGTAGTGTATCAATGTGTTATTAAATAATAACTGAATAAAATAATATTAAATAAATAATTAAAAACAACATCCATGTTTTGATTCTTTTTTATTTGGACCTCGAGTGTGTTGTCGGCCCCCGAACTGCTATTTGATAGCTAATGCGGCCCTCGGGCTGAAAAGTTTGGAGACCCCTGATGTAACACATAAAGAAACTGCGTAGTTAACCAAGACTATAAAACTGTAAGTTAAGCATGGTTGGTGTGGCAGTTTCTTCACGCTTTTGGGCGGCTGCCACCTCGGCCGAATAAACACGTTTTGTTTTGAGCCTCATTGGTCTCCTTGAACTTCATTACTGGTCTCCCTCAATAGCCTAGCGAACGTCCCGCTACATAATGAGCATTAAGAGGGCTTTTCAGTTGAGTTAACAGGGCCAGAGATAGAGCGAGAAGGCATCAGCCCTGCTATTTCAGCATCTCTACACAGAGCAACAGACAAAAGTTTGTAACGTGGGTCAGAGTGAAGTATGTGGTTTAACTGGACAATATAATAGCAGCCACCTCCTTCCTTTGATTCCTTTTTGCAAACTGATCCACTCATTGCAGAGAAAAGAAATTAAAAATCAAAACCAAAACCAAAAACCAACCACCCCAAAATGAAGTGCTTCAAGTCTGTGCTAAAGAAGTATCAACATTTTAATGCAACTTCACTGGGGAAGATTTTCAAAAAAGAGTAAACAGAACAACCTGAAGTCAGTCCTCTCTGCAAGAGGATTCATTGTGTAAACAAAGTAGAAAATTATTTTCTTAAGATGTCAGGATAAATTTACTTTTATTACAGACAGCATCATGAGATTTGTTAACTGAATTATCTTTCACTGCTTGCACATCTTGAAGCAGTAGCTGACTGCCTGCAGAGATGATTACAGGATCTGCCATGAAACGGACGAATGAGTTCTGGTCTACTATCAGAAAGCCAAAAGTCGTAAATCTCTCATTATATGTGCTATTAGAAGCAAGGCTCTCATCAGGGGGCTAGCAAGAGTGCCATTGGCATAGGACCTATGTCTTGAAGCCTGCTTTCATTCTACATTGCTATTATTTTGTATCCCTACTTAACAAAATAAAGTGCCCTCTTTTTTATGGAATTACCCGCAGCTTATCAGCCATCCAGAGTTATTTTAACAAGGTAGTCCCTTTAAAAACAATTTCTATTTGTGTAGGGAGGAAACCAAGCATGTGTTTCCCTTGCAGTACTGGGTTATGCTAATAGATCTTCTCAGCTCCCTGAAGTAGTGATGAACTCACCTCACCTGCTGAGGCTCATCTACTCCCTGAGTATAATGCAGGACAATGATTCTGACCAAGGGAAGCAAAGAAGATATTATGGCAAGATTTTGAATGGTATGGAAATGATGTCTTTAACGCAAACAACATTGTCCATCACAGCTTCCTCAGGCAGCTTTTCTGACATGCTTCATTTACAAACATGAAAGCTAGATAGGCATGCAGCAGAGGCTTGCGTGTGTCTAAAAGGTAAAATACCTGAGAGACATGCAGAGGTGGGAGGTTCAGTCTGGATAGTGTTATATAGACAGTTCATTCAGCATTGTTATTTTTCCTCAGTGCTTGAAGTATAGGGTTGGGATAAAAGGTGATTAGGTCACACACATCCATTTCTGACTGTGACTGTCAGAGAGCTGAGATAAAGTGGGAGCGCTCCACAACTACACACTTACTTTTTTCTTCCGTTCAAGAGCACTGATTTCCCCCCCCCCCCCCATTATCATCCATATACCCTCTTCCTTCCAACAGTTGAGCTGTACCCAGCCTACAGCAACAGTGAGGTGAACTAGAAGAATGGTGCATGCTAACTTCAACCCTTCTGAATGAAACAGCCGGAAGAAAGTGACCTCCTTCCTCCGGGGTGACTGAGGGTTCACTACAAGCCCCTTGGAGGGCGGAGCCTAGGTTACTCTGCCCCCCCTCGCCAGACATACAGGGGCGTCACCAGAACTATAAAAAGCTGACCCTGCAGCCCAGAACCCACAGAGGATGCTATACCTGGTCTGCAGCAGCCCGGAGGAGACCCGACACCAGGCTGTGCTCAAGGCCCCGACGCTGAATGGCCAGGAGTGCCCGCCGCCGTATACTCAGAGGAGCCAGACAACGACTGGCAGGCAGAGGTACTGACCTCAGGAGTGGCAGGAAGTAGCCCAGGGGCAAACCCCCTACCTCCAGCAACAAAGCCAGGAGCAGATGAGTCAGCATGTTGTGGTTGGATCCCCACTGATGCAGGGGCAGCCGACCCTGCCCCTGACGGGGCCCTGGGCTGGGACGCGGTGGAGTAGGATGGGCCCGAGTCCCCCTGCCACCCACTCTGGGGGTGGCTGACCCTCTATCCTGTGCAAGGGGGTGCTGGCTCTGAAGAGGAGCTCCCATGCCTGCCAGCCACTTAAGATTGTATTGCTTGCTGGCTGCCTGAGCCCCTGCAAGCCCAGGCTCCAGCCTTTCTATAGAGTCAGACTGTTTGTTTGCGGATTGCCTGAGCCCCGCCCTGGCTATAGCCAGCCCTTAAGACTGTGTTGTTTGCTTGCTGCTTGAGCCCTGCAACCCCAATACAGCCTACCTTAGACCTGTATTGTTTGTTGGCAGCCTGAGCCCCACCCAGGCCAAAGCCAGGGGCGCTAAGACTGGGTGGTTTGCTAGCCACCTGAGCACAGCCCAGGATAAGGCAGCCCTTAAGTGGCCTCTCTCCTCCGGGGTGAGTGAGGGTCCACTACACCCACCACACACTCTTCTGAGCCAATGAGCTTAAAGCCACTCTGCTTCTTCCACTCAGTAACTCACAGACCTACGTAACATGCAACTGATGTGTCTGGTCTCGGGAATCTATTTTTCCAATTCCACTACAACAGGTTAAGAAACACAGATTTCCAAGATTAAAATAAAATGCAATCATATAAAAATAAAACAGAATGTAAGAGGATTTTGTGCTTATCTCTAGTTTCAACAAAAGATAGCTGGTAATTGGTTTTTTTTTTATCACGGAAGCTTTCAATTTAAAAGTGGTAGAGTGTGTAAAAAAGCTTAATATTATGGCTTAAATGTTATGGCCCCAATTCTTTAACTTTCTATTCTTTCAGAAAATACTAGTAGTTAAATAACCCATGTAGAATTTAATTTTTTTTAAAAAGTAGCAGAGGAAATCACAAAGAATGACATTTGAGTTACCATGGAATAATATTTGATTTTGGAGCTGTTACCAGAATTAAAAGGAGTAAAAATTCTCAATTGTTAGCAGTTCTACCTGTTACCTCTATCTAAGCAGGGTAGTTCATACTAGACAATGATTCTGTAGCATTTTCAAGTAGCAAGCAGCTAGTTGCCTAGCAACCAACCAAAATCTCATGCAAAGCAAAAACCTCAGACCCTAAATTGATACATTCAACAGCAAAAAAAGCACAAAGAAAATGAGATTATACTTTTTATCTCCTAAAGGACTTTCCTATTCTGCAATGTGACAATGTCTCATGAGCATTAAAACGTATGAATTTAAGGCCAATACTGCCAACATTTACATATCCAAGTAACTTTACTCACAACAGTAGGCCCAAAGTCATTCCCATGCATAAGTATTTTCATGACTGGGTTTTTAAAGAGTGACTGCTGGGTTAAACATCACAGGCCACATTCTCTGCTGGCATCAGTGCACTGAAATCAGTACAGTTGTGTTAGCAGAGAATTTGTCACTGTGTATTAAAAAAAAAAAGATGATTTTTTCCCTTATTACTGATGCCATTATTCAAACAAAGAATTTTACAAAATTTAATTTATCATTTACACAATGCTTCTCTGTTGGCTTTTTGCATTTCTTTCTGCCTGGACACTCTTTTCTTGTCAGATTTTTCTTCACCCTTTATGTAATAATATTATAATGCTTAGGCTGAAAACACTACAGTGCATACTTTTTAAATACCTGTCACTATTAGGACTTGAAAAATCGTGGAAATATTTGTGTTGACGTTACAAATGTGAAATTTTGTCTGGAAAATTTTTAAGGGAGGATTTTCAAAGCATAAAGATGAGTTAGGTACTTAAGTTTGACTCAATAGCCTCTCTCTAGTAGTTTGCCCTCACACTGTTGTTTAAACTTTGTGTTCATGAATTATGCTGAATTAGGGTGACCAGATGTCCCTTTTCTGGGACTTTTTCTTATATAGGCACCTATTACCCCCTACCCCATCCCGTTTTTTTACAGTTGCTATCTGGTCACCCTATGCTGAATACACGTTACATGTACAATAGCTTATTAAGTGATTACTGTAACGGTCACCCTTGCCCACTATTCTTTACAATGCATTGGAGAACAACATTTTTTTTTACCTCAGGCTGCATTATTTTAAGTATTACCTATAGTAACTAGTGCACAGTTTAGATACTTTTAATCCTGTAAGTGCTAAGGTAACCATATCTATTTGTCTAAGAAAGCAAAACCAGAAAGTTTTTAAGGATGGCCACTGTACAGTTAGCCCACTGGCTCCTATTTTAAGTACATGTATTAATCAAAGCTTGGAAGTTTCAGTGGTTCTCTCTATGGAGAATCATGGACTAAGCACTCACAGAGCCCAAGTTTATCACAATTTGAAAAGTGATTTGTATTCTGTCAATCCCAACTTCCACTCAAAGTCAAATTCTGGTCTCATTCAATTCAATGACAGTTTGCCACTGGCTTCAATGGGACCAGAATTTAGCAAAGCGTCTCAAGCCATAACATAACTTTATGACAACTAGGCAAAGCAGGTATACTCTGCTGACTCTACTTAGAAATCTTCTGCAGTCATTATGGTGGTTTACAGGCCAATATATAGTAGTTAAAAGATTGACCAGGAGTACAAGTATTGTAGACTGATGACCCAGTCTTGGAAATACTTACTGCTGAGTATAATGCTTATATGGGACTGTAATCATTAGCAGATATGCTGGAGAATCAGGCCCTTGGGTATTGCTGAGGGAGTGACTTCTGCAGCATATAAACTGAGCCTTAGGCTGGAATAATTTTAGAACATGAATAGCTTCTATGATCACAAGGTGAAGATTTTCAGGCCCCTATGAGCCAAAGGGATAGCTGATTGATGGGCTCCTTTATATGAAGCTTCTCTGATGTATTTAAAGATAAAAAAAGAGAAGAGGAGAGAAAAGGGGTTTGTTCTGCCTGCCATTTTTCAAAAACATTATTGCTGTGTGTGAAGTCAAGACCTATGAATTTTGCACTGTGGGAAAAACTCACCCCTGTTCAGAGAGCCAGCAGAAGGTTTTTGCACTAATGAATCCTACATAAGTCCATTTTCCACAGCTAAACTGTGATTTTAGTGCGAGTTTCTGCCAGGAAAATCTGACTGCAACACTTGGGTTTGGCTTGGCATTAATCTCTACCTCTACTTGAGCTGTTGCGCTTCTCATGGGAGCTGCAGTTGTGAGTCCACCATGTCCCCGTTCTGCACCCATGATGCATCAAATTCTGTCCTTGTGGCTGAGCTGCCAGGTTTCCTCATGGGAGACATGCACCATGAGAGATCAAGCAGATGCTGAGATGAATGTCAACTTGAAATCAACCATTTCAAACGGGGAAGGTTGAAACATTTTGTTTTGATCCAAAATGTCAATACAAAGCATTTGCAACATTTCCAAATAAAAATTCTTCTGAACTTTTTGTTTTGTGAAAAATTAAAATATTTTGACATCTTGTCCAAATTCAGGAAGAAAATAAATGTCAAAATATCAGAATTTCGCACGGGATAGTATTCTGTCTTTTGATCAGCTCTAGTGACTCCATCTTGGATTTATCCCCAAAGACATGGGAGTATCACCCTATAGGCGGTGCACAGAGACCCAGATCAATTGGGAATAATGGCAAGTGCCTTTACACAGCTTGCCAGATTATTTAGAAAACTAAATACCATCCTTGGGTTAACAGAGCATTTTGTCTGAAATATTATAAAATCCTGAATAATTGATGGGCTTCCCTGCAGTTCAATAACATTACATCAGAGGAAGTGAAAATTTTAAAATGGAGAGTCTTCTAATGAAAATGAAGTATTTTTGAAAGACAAATGTACATCAATAATTTTGCACTGATAGTATTAATTGATCACGACATTGAAAATCCGTAAAACACCACATGTAGAATGTATTAATTACATTTTGTGTGTCATGTATGTATCAGCCTATGCTGCTGCACAACAATACAATTATTTTTCATAATTTCAAAACCCTGGGAAGATCTGCTATTCTTTCCATTGGTTTGCATAGTTGACATGTTTTCCACACAGTCGAAAAGCTTATCTCTGGATAATCTGGCAGACCTTCCACAGAGCAGGAAAAAATGGAGAACAACAGGATCCCAGCGGGTTCAGATATAAGCATGGGATCAGAGCACTCTCTGATGGCCAGCCTATAGAGAGGATAAAATACATCAAGTGACAACCAGCCAAGATATTATTTTAGGTCAAAGTGACATGAAGAGGGTTTTTTTTTCTTTTGGAGCTCAAAGTTCTTGTTTTCTTTTCTCCGTGCCACAAGTCTACAGTTTGGCTGGCGAGGATGGTGTACCCGGTACATATGCAGACGCTGATTCATTACAAATTGTTGCAATACCTAGAAGAGCTGAGGATATAGGGCTGACTTTTACTGTGGTAGAATGTATTGTAAATTAGAATTTTACTAATTAAAATAATCTTTAATGGCTTAACCTGAGGTCCATACATTACTTTAACTTCAATTAATCACAAAGACTAAGTTCAAATAATGTCAAGCGGCTGAGAAATCTACAAGAACAAGAAAATTCAGAGCTTAGTCTCTTGCACAATTCTTCATACGTTCTGTTGTTCCCAGTCTTTACAGCACATACTGATGTTAAGTAAGGTCACACACTGTTCAAAGACAACTATAATAGCAGACATAACTGGGTGAATTAAGTGCTGTATCTTAGCAATAAGGGAATTGCTTGGTTTCTGGAGGGTGTTACCTCTTTTAACAGATTGAAATACTGGGTTTTTATGGATCAATTTAAAAAAAAAATCAAAACACCCGTGAAAAAGTGAAAAGTTAATTAATGTAAATAAGTATTTGGACAATTTAAAAATTGGGTATTATACATCTATCGTGTAAGGTCAAACCATTCTTAAAGACTTTGATTTTAAAGGGTTAATTTTTTGATGCCCAAGTGAATAAATGCTTCTTTGGAGGAAAAATATAGATCTATAACTTGTTACCACATTTATTCAGTATCACATTACTGCATAGGATGCATTACTGCATTAGCGATAGTAAGTTTGATACAGACACTTGACCAGTATTTTTAAAGCTGAATAGGCACCTAAACACAGACTAATCCACCCTGTTTGGTGTATGTGGACAATATATGCACCTATGGCATTTTTAAATAGGTGACTGGGGACCAGGTGTGGCTGTGCCTTGGGAATAGGTGCAGGTTTTTTTACACATGGTGGAGCTGGCTCTGGGTTTAGGACAGAGGTGGGAAAATTACAGCCCATGAGCCAGATCTGGCCCGTGAGCAGTTTTAAACCTGCCCACAAGCCACACCATGATTCTCGGCCCCATTCCGGTTGGGGAGCTGGGTCAGGGCTAGACCACGTGGCTCGCCCCTGCTCCAGTGCTCTGGCCAGGGCGCCAGGTCAGGGGCCCTGCTCCAGCCGAGGCACTGGGTCCAGGGCTGCACTGTGCAGCTCAGCCCCACTCCAGCGCTCTGGCTGGGACGTTGGGACAGGGCTGGACCATGCAACTTGGCCCTATTCTGGCTAAGGTGCTGGGTCCAGGACCACTCCATGTGGCTTGACTCCACTCTGATTCTCCAGCTGGGATGCTGGGCTGGGGGCTGCACCAGTACGCTCGGCCCCGCTCTGGCCAGGACGCTGGGTCCAGAGCTGACAATGGCTCGGCCCTGCTCCAGCAGGGGTGCGGGGTCAGGGGTCATTCTATGCGGCTCCTGGAAGCTGCGGCATGGCTGAACTCTGGCTTCTATGTGCTCCAATGGGAGCTGCAGGGGTGGTGCCTGCAGGGCCGGCGACAGAAATTTTGGGGCCCCATACGCTGATCGTTTGTGGGGGCCCCCCGGTCTCCCGCCACCCGTGCCCCCCCCGCCGCCGCCTGCAGGCCCCCCTGGCTGGTCTCCCGCCGCCCGCGGGCCCCCCCCGGCCCTGTTCTGACCACGCAAGGGGCATGGTGCCCCCCGCCAGCGTGACCGGCTTGCTCCCTGGCGCCCACTAATGCTGCTGGGTGGGGAGGAGGGAGCCCGGCAGCCCCCGCCCCAGGCAGAGGCAGGACACCCCCCCCTCCCCCCGCATGCGCTCTCCCCCTCTGGGGGCGGAGAGCCGCCGCGCGCTGGGGCTCCGCGTGGCCCGGCCGGGAGAAGCAAAGGGGGGGCGGGGGAGGCTGCTGGGGGCCGGGGGAGGGGGCTGACGAGTGCTGGCGACAAGGGGGTACAGCTGTGTACCGGGCCCGCCCCGGACTTCAGGGGGGCCCCCTGAAGTCCGGGGCCTGGTACAGCTGTACCCGTTGTCCCCCCCTGTCGCCGGCCCTGGGTGCCTGTGGATAGGGCAGTATGCAGAGCCACGTGGCCACGCCTCTGAGTAGGAGCCAGAGAAGGGACATGCCAATGCTTCTGAGAGCTGCTTGAGGTAAGTACCATTCAGAGCCTGCACTCCTGAGCAGGCCCAGGAGCATGGGCCGGTGGCTGAGCCACAACCAGGCTGGGGAGCAGGAGAGGAGCTGGGGCGCTGCTGCAGCTGGTCCCAGGGGAACCAGGGCTGGGTGGTGCTATTTACCCATCCCCTGTAGGGGCTGGGCTAGGCCCTGCTGCATCCCCCTCCAAAGTTCTTTCACGTCTCCCTGCGGGGTCATGCCCCACAGTTTGGGGATCACTGCCTTGGGGCCATGGATTGCTTCCAGTCCAGCTCTGAATGCTGAGGGGATGAGGATGAAGTAAATGTTCCCTTCAATGAAACTGGGCTCAGCTCTCCTGTTCCAGTCCAGGTGCACTTGAGGCTGGTCAGAGCTGCCCCTGGGAGTTGTAACAGAGACAGCCCAAAAGCAAGAGGGTTCAAAACCCAGAACAAAAAAGACACCAGAGGGATCAGAGAGTTTAGCACCTAAGGCCCCAAGAGTAGTAGAGAGACTTCAGAAGAAGAGCAGAGGCTGGGGTCAGATCTTCATGGAGGGGACGCTCCTCAGAGAGTGGTGAGAATTCCCTAGTGAGCACTGGAGCCAGATCAGACTATTGAAATCTGAAGGCAGGGAGGTATTGGAGGGGGAGGGGTTGGTCGCCTACAAACATCCCCAGGCCAGACAACCATGGCTAGAAAAGGCTGAAGAGAGATGAAGGCTGAGAGGGAGATTCCTGCTGGCTCTCAGCTGGAGAGCTGAAACCAGAAGTCCAGAGAGGACTGAAGGCTCGGGAATGATGGACCGGTGAGCCTGGTGATGTCTCCAAGCAAGAGCTAGAGTCATACATGTTAAGAAAAACAGGGCAGAGAAGCACCCCAGCTACAAGGGCTGGGGTTGGGGAGTGGTGAGACACACCAGAGCCATAGTGGAGTGCCAAGGCCTTGTCAGAGATGCCAGAACTGTACTTGGTGTGATGACTGATATAATATTTGAACTGTGCTGGGGAACTCTGGATTATGGATTTTGGACTTTTGTTATGACTTTCATGCATGGCACTCTTGTAATACATTAACCCAGCAAAGGGCTTTATATTTGGAAAGACTGTGACACGTTCTAGGGGCTCTGAAGAGGGAAATAGAGTGTAGCTAACTATATCATGTTAGCCATTTGGTAGGAGTAGGAGATAGAGGAATGGAGGCTTCAGGCCTGAAAGATACTTAGTTTAGCCAAAATGACCAAGGCCAAGGCCTGGATTTAGCTTGACATAAGGGGCTAATCTATAGTGATCCTGTCTCACACGATAAAATGCTGCAGTGAACAAGTAGGCTATAGTGCTGATGTGTGTTCTGTCAGCAACCACTAAGCACATTTTCGATGTGTGGGCAATTGTAAGAAATGGGTGTAAACCAAATTTGTAGATATTTAACCTCAGAAATGCCATCGCAAATAATTGACATATATGCTGATAAAACAAAACAAATGATTAAGCATCTTACAGGAGATGGGAACACCAATATTAGTAGGGTACAG
Organism: Sternotherus odoratus; assembly: GCA_032164245.1. NCBI lineage: Eukaryota > Metazoa > Chordata > Testudines > Kinosternidae > Sternotherus > Sternotherus odoratus. Next base: position 88,722,589 of record JAVMKO010000005.1, on the reverse strand, counting down.
AAACTCAGATAAGGAAAAGGGATGAATAAGCACATATTAAAGGCTGGAATCAGCATAACTTACTATAAAAGTTGTCACCTGGTCTGCATGCCACGTGAGATACATTGGGACATTCCAGACTGATGTACACCTGATGATCACCCCACCTATTCTGGGTTTCTACCACCAGAAGACATAAGCGATGACTATAAAGTGTTGGACATGTTTTACTATCTCTCATCTCTTATGTTATAGGGTATGTCTACACTGAGAAAAAAAAAACACGGTGGGTAGTGAGTCTCAAGCTATGTCTACACAACATTATTTTCAGTGGTGCAGCTGCACTGATGCAGCTATGCTGCTGTAGTGCTTCTGGTGAAGCCACTAAGTCGACAGGAGAGAGCTCTCCCATTGGCTTAGTAACTCTGGCTTCCACGATAGGCAGTAGTTGTGTCAGACATAGCCCAGAACTCACCAAGCTCAGGCTTTGGGGCTAAAAATTGCAGTGCAGATATTCGGGCTATAGCCCAGGCTCTGAGACCCTTCCCTGTCATAGAGTCTCATAGCCCAGAACCCCAGCCCAACCCCGAATGTCTGCATTCAGAGCTCCACGGCCCCAGCCCTGCAAGCCTGAGTCAGCTGACCCATGGTAGCTGCACCATGTGGTGGGTGGTTCATAGCAGTGAAGACGTACCCACAGTATTCTTGGCAGTAGCTATTTGGTAAATAAATATATTAATAAACACAAGTATAATTACTTCAAGGTGTTTCCCATGAGCTCATAAAGTCTTTCACTCGGATAAGAATCTGAATACTGTAGCTGACTTAATGGCTGAACCCACTGACACCACTGTGCTCTAAAGGTTAATCAATAATATACCAATCACTCAATTAGGATATGAGGCAAGGTGCTGCAGAGCCACCCCTGCCCAGAGGGGGTGCTTGAGTGGCAGCCATTCTACCACAAGCCTCTATAGTAGCCTCAGTGTGGCTAAGTACTGATGAGTTATAGAAAGAAGATGGGTGAAAGGGCAAGAAACCTACATAATATCAAGCAGTGTTATAATAAAATTTATTTCCCTCAGTGAACAACCTTCCAATAACTCAGCCTAGAGTCTTTTCTGGTTATGGCCATTTCTTTGTGTGAGAAAATAAATGGCTTTATACTACTGACTTCCACCATGTATGGCACTGAAATCACAAATGTAGTTACTTGGTCCTTTTAGGTATTCACTCCTCAGTGCTTGAAAGAGCTGACTTAATGGGGGACTTAATACTAGATTAGACTTCCAACACCTTAATGAATTGAAGACTTCAAAATACACTTTTACTTTTGGGAGGGGAAACTGCTGAGTCATTTATTTTAAAGCCATGATGAAGATCATTGCACATGAAAGGCAGAATGATAGTTCAAGCCAGGACTAAATATAACGGAGCCAAGCTACTGTTGTCACGTAACTCCCTGAGTAAAGGCTTGAGTCACTAATAGAAATATTTACACTTCTGCTATGTCAACTTGCACTCACTCCATTCTTTACTTACATCATTTTTACGAGCCACACAAAACCTGCTCATTTGATATAACAATGCAGATTAATAAAAACTCATCTGATGGAAATGTGAGCCAGAAATAATTATGGTTTAAAATGCAAATGATTGGCAGAAATCGTTTGCAAAATTCAGTCAATTTTATGGTGAAGTGTCCTATATATTACAGTAGAGGATAATTTGGCAGCTACAAATTCAGCACTGAAACACATAAAATACAACCTCATCAATGACTAAGATTATCACAAAGGGGCTAATCTCATCTAAAAGCATCAGTTAAGCAGTAGACTCCATCTGGGAACATTTAGTAATGATTCCTCAGGGAGAGGTAGGATGGGACCTTTAACTTATGTGATTTGGAAAAGACTGAGACAATTAAATTTGAAAAGATGCAATAACTATTGTAAAAAGAAATCTTAAATAAAGGACACGTTTCTTTTTTCTAAACCACGTGCATTACACTTCTGGAATAGTGAAATAATGAATCAAAATACAGTAAGGAAATGGCTGCTCTAAAATGTATGGTTGCCAAATACCGGATGATAAAATTATTCAAGAACATTAAGAAGTTTCTCTGGGACAAATTATTTTTCATGAATCAAATATGCAAAAGATGCCATCATTTTTCATCTTTAACTTTTATGAAAGAGCGGATATACTGCTGCCTGTGTAGATATTATAGCAGACACTAATTACCTTACAGAAAACAAATGCCAATTTTCTTGCCAAAAAGGTAATGTGAAATTTAGCTCCTTTCTCTTTAAATATTATTCAGTACAAAAAGCAGTCTGACAGCTCTTTGAAAGTGGAACTTACAGAACCATTACATTTGGCTATTGAATTCCAAAAAGTACTTCCCATATTTCAGCATCTTTAAAAGTGTTAGGGGCATTTCCCGTCATCATACACTTCTATATTAGAGACAACAAACTCTAAATAAATTATCTTCTCAGCAGTGATGTGTCTTGTTTACATTAGTGTACATTATTGTACATTGTATATATTATTATTAATGTACATTGTATATATTACATTATATGTGTCTTGTTTACATTATTGTGAACTGAGTAATTGTGAACTGAGGAATCCACATTTTAGCCAGAACCGGTGAAAGGCTACATTATACCTTACAAGTATAAGTCAAGCTCACCATCTAGCCATAAATAAATCTCCACTAATATTATATCCCTTGCAATATACTCAAAACCAATTGTGCAGCAGCTAACACCACAATGCCAATATGGTAACCAAAAGTGACCCAGACTTTTTGCCTCCTCAAGTGCACAAATCAACCAATATACATCACATTGTATTAACTGCAGTGTAAAGATTAACCACATTTAAAGTTACACCACATTACTTATCTGATATAAATAACTGCAAAGTGTTCAGCATAAAGTCTATCAGAAACTTTCACTAAACTATTTATTTTTCTATACTTTTAATACATGTACCGTATTTTCCGGCATATAAGACGACTTTTTAAGCCAGGAAAATCGTCTCAAAAGTCGGGGGTCGTCTTATACGCCGGGTGTCGTCTTATAGGGCGGGTGCCGCCAGACTGGAGAATCTGGGAATCAGCCGGCAGCCCCCCCGCGGCGGGGACGGGAGAGCGGGGCGCTCCCAGCAGCGGGGACGGGAGAGCGGGGCGCACGCGCTTTTTGTGTGTGGGGTTTTTTTGTGTGTTTTTTGGTAATCCGGCGGCTTTTCTCTATATTTTACTGGAAAAGTTGGGGGTCGTCTTATACGCCCAGTCGTCCTATACACCGGAAAATACGGTATATGAACTAAGTTCTTCTGTATATTAGTTCCTACATTGTCTAGTCCAATCCATGAGCCGTTTTTGTGGACATCTACCTATATAAAATGCATTGATAGCCACAACAACATATAGCCATGATTCTCTCTTTACAGAAAAGGGAAAATATAAGCATTTATTTTGTTTAGATTATACTCTCTCCTAAGGAGGTGGTTCATTGATTTCAGATATGCAGTCAATAGTAGCAGGCATCTAGATGCCCAAGTATTTTAAGCCTGTAGGTGACCTTTCAAAGAAGATTCAAAAGGACCCTAGTTGGGAAGCCCATTAGGAGGGAAAGTATGGATTTTGGTAATGCACCTTATCTCTCAATACCTTGCTAAATGAATCAATATGAAAAAAGCATTACTAGGACAAGAATCAGGGGCTAGCCATGTAAGTCAGGATCTACAAAAACAATGAGAAGTTTGGTGACATCTTAAAGCCTAACAGATTTATTTGGGCATAAGCTTTCATGGAGTGAAAATTACAGATTCAGGCATTATTATACTGACACATGAAGAGAAGAGAGTTACCTTGCAAGTGGAGAGCCAGTATCACTGGATTCCTCGTTATTACTAGGACAGTGGCCTGAAGATATGTGGGTGCTAAGATAATAGCACATTCTATATGTAATATACACTGTGGCCATTGTATAAATCATTGTATAAATCTTTGAGCTATGAGTTCGAAGATGAGAAAACATGAGAACATAATATGAAGTATGCCACTATGGATTTCTATATTAACAAACTGAGTAGCTCCTGTCTATGATACTATGCAAAGCCTGTATCCACTAATACATTCCTCTTCAGAGGCAAGCACTACTCTGCACATATTAACTGTATAGGGAACCACAAAGCTTTGTTCCTATTAGAAATCTCTACAATGCCAAGCACTTTACACCCATTATCCCTGAAAGACACCTTGTAGGAAAATCCTACCAGGTCTCAATATAGCTATACAACAATTACCCTGCCCAATTAAGAGCTTCATATTTTAGTTATTTTACTCTCCAACACACTGTAAAAGATACAATTGATGTAATTTATAATAGCTATTCTCTTTTGTCTCTACTTGCTATAATGTGAGAATTCAATAAATTCATATTAATTATGAAACAGATACTGGCTTGGAAATTCCACTTTCTTTTAGTATCAGCTAAATGCAGGTACATTGAGCTTACCAGGAACTCCCTGTTTTATAAATAAGAGGTAAACTGCTTACTATAAAGTGAAGGGATACTGAACCTATTCCCATGCCTCATTGTCCGCCCTCATATTTATGGGATGACATTTTAGAAAATGTGGTCATCAATTATGTTTTCTGTACTGCGGTCAGAAATCCAGAGAGATTTATTGTAAATATAAAATGCATGAATAATAGCAATGAAATTAGTATGCACTGATACATAGCAAGTGACTACTTAAATCCATTCATTACAATGTGCAGACTAGACATTTCCCTATCCAATTCTTTAGCTGGAAAAAGCACGTATTTACCTTGTAAATTTGTAAATCAGCATCAACATTCAGCTAATTGGAGGTTTACTGTCATTAATTTAGCTAATGTACTTCTTCATACAAGAATAACTTCCAGTTGCCTCTCTAATTTAACCTTTCTTTCAGCCCTCTTTTTTTTTTGCTGTCACACAACCAGCAATTCAGAGCTCACAAATGACCTTCAGTGACCCAATCATGGCAGAGGCATCTGTGCTAGAAACTTCATAGACTAGATTAAATGCTGCAGTGTTCTCTTTGATGAGTGCAGGATGCTCTGCCCTTAGTTACTGACAAGCGTAGTCGTTGATTTTTAGCTTTATGCGCTTTGTTACTTTGTTACAGAAAGAATAAATGACACACATGAAGATTGGTAGATTTCTGCATACATAAGACATAGTAGAAAGAGCCACACTGACAAATCTAGTAGGGCATACTGGCTTTTTAAGATTCAGGAGAGGAACTGTCCTGTGCCAGGGGTACCCATGATTTCATTAGTGAAGAGTGAAGCTGGATACCCGCTAAGTTGAACAAGTGGAATTTTATTTAACCCCGTGGACTGCTTGGTCCATGTGGCGGAGTTGCTTCCAGCCTAACTCCACTAGTTCCCTTGGTGTGTCATCCATAACACTCCCTTCAGAAAGCCTGGGGCCTTTGACTCCAGTACCACTGTTCACACAATCATAGAAATTGTAGGTCTGGAAGGAACCTTGAGAAGCCATCAAATCCAGTCCTCTTCCCCAGACAGGATCAAGTAAACCTAAACCATCCCTGTTTGCTAAAACAGGCTGGACACTCTCCAATTATGGAGATTCCACAACCTCCCTGGGAAGCCTGTTCCAGAACTTAAATACCTTTGTAGTTTGAAGGTTTCTAATCTAAACCTCCTTTTGTCTGCAGATTTAGACCATTACTTCTTATTCTACCTTCAGGATTGTTGCCTTTATGACAAAATGATTATACCTGTGACAGAATATATAAACCCCACACTGGAACTGAAGGGGTTAAGAAGCAAGTCTGGCCACAGGAGACCCCACCCAGCCACACCTGCAGAACAAGTTGCAGCTGGAGCCAATGCTTAAAAGATAGTGCAGAAGGGGCCTGAAATGGCAGGGAGAGAGAGACCTTGTGCTTCTACGGAGAGAAGTGAAAACTAATTTATCAAACTGAAACTTCAGTCTAAGAACGTTTTTATATGCACTCAGCAAGAATATTTGGAAACTTTGACTGTGTGCGTGTTACATGGTACTTTGCTAAACTTACACTACGTAAATTGTGTGTGCATGGATTAATGTCATTTTTCATTTATATTGGATTCTCATCCTAAAAGTCTCCACAGTGTTTTACAAACAAACAGATATATAACCTATACAGAGGGATCACAATTTCCACCACCAAATGTCTCAAACATGGCAGCTGCAAATCTACCCTACACAACCATTTGTGGTCAAATACAACACCAAACTGAAAACACTGGAGGAATTCAAGAAAAAAAAAAAGAGACTATAATGGGCTGAGTTGATCTTTGGCCAGTGTTAGCACTCTTATTTACTGAAAAATAAAATAAATTAATTAATTAAATAAAGAAACAAACCCATAGATTCTATAAATGTACACATGTGGTCAGGACCTTAGTTTTATATGTCCTCTGGAAACAGCACCAATAGCATTAATGAGCACCCTGAATACAATGCTGAAGCAATGGCTCAGATATGACTATGAGGAATAAGCACCAGCAACATGTCCTGAAGCATCCACCAGCAAGTGCATTGTGGTGGTCTCCCCATCCATATATGGGTCCAGCCTGACAGTGTTTAGCTTACCAGAGCTGAAGGAATCATATCCCAAGGTATTGTGGCTATAGGCCAAGCAGGAATTTTTGACTTAGGTAGGCCCCGCAGGAGAAGTCATTTAGGGTATGTGAGTCATTTTGAAAATCTATAATGCATATTAGGTTACAAGTTCTCCACTGATTTGGGTCTATACTTTTTTTTTTTTTTACTCTTCTAAGTAAACGCTACCCTTGGGGAAGTCATCTGCCCTCTGATCAGTATAAGAAACTAACTATAAATGGGGAAGTTTCTGCCTTTTATAGAGTAACATATATTTCAATTTTGTAGGGATCCCACATGCTACAGTAATGGGTGCTCTATGAAAGCATAAGACCAGAAGCTCCCATTCAGTTCAGTGCAGCTGCTTATAGGTCCTTAAAACTTTTTAAAATCAGGCCAAATATTTAGATGTGTAAATACGGATTTAGGAGCCTAAATTGAAGTACCTACTCTGGAAATATTTAATGTATCTCCTATCATCATAGTATCTGATCACCTTGTAGTATTTAATGTATTTATTCTCAACTCCCCAGTGAAGTAGGGAAGTTCTGTTTTCTCCAGATGTTGAAGAGAGGCACAGAAAGAATAAGTAACATGCCAAAGGTCACAGAGGAAGTCTGTGATAATGGAAGGGACTGAATCCAGGTCTTTTTATGCTCCACCTAACATCCTAACTATTGATCATCCTTCCCCCTCCTTGCCTAGCCTAAGAAAAAATACCACCAAAAACAGGTGACAACCTGTTTAGTATACAATAGGTCATTGTTTGGTGGACCATTTCTTGTACTTGCAGGGGAATGGAATCAATCTCATAACAGGTGTTTATCTCAACTACTGTACTATTGTCCTTTCTGGTAAATCATAGGGAAAGTATTTGTGGTATGTGCTAATCAGGAGAGACTCCCTCTGTCAGGTCAAATATTTCAAATTAATTTTGTACAAGTAACCTGTTACAGCTGAATGCTGCATATCCGGCTTACAAGAATACCATCCCTGTAGCCCACCAACTACAGTATAAAATCAAATTTCCTCAGTTACATATGACAAGTAATACTCTGATCATATTACCCAACTCTTTTCTGATTTCAAAATCACAAGCTTGCAGGGTGAACAAAGCTACTGTGTGCCAGATCAGTATAGACCTTGACTGTCAGTGGGCTACCTTTTTAAGTCCACAGGACCACCAGCTCCTGCAGCTAGACTAGAAGAACTCTATTAGCACTGTACTCCTGGCTCCAGTAGATTCCTAGCCAGTTTCACTCTGCAGGTGGCCCTGATGGGAAAGCACTTGTTCTTAGAAGCCCATCACTAATAGAATTCTGTTGCAGCTGCCAGCTGGTTCAAAGACAAACTTAAAAGAAGTAACAGAAAACTAAAAAAGAGAAGTAAACAGAGGACAGTCATCAGAAAGCGAGTGAGGGGGAAACAAAGCAGAGGGTAGATGCAGAAATGAAAGACTGACAGAGGAAAAAGAAATACAGATGAGAAAAAAGAAACTTGGAGAACAGTAAGTAGATACAAATAAGAAGAAAAAACTATAAATGGTCAGATGAGAGATATACAGAAAAGGGGTGCAGGAGGAGGGAATGGTATTTGGACAAGTACTTTCTTTATCTTAGTACCCAACAAAATATTTATTCTGAAAATTATATGGACTACCAAAAAGTTATTGGAGAGCAACTAAATTTTCACTTTTGGCAGCCATTAGGCTCTCAAGTGCTGGTAACATTACGCAGAAAATCCTTCTGTGAAAGGGAGGGAAGAAAAACAAGAATGGAGGAAGGGGAATCAGCTGGTGAAAAGATAGAATAAAATAAAAATCAGGAAAATGGACATTTGGAAGGATGAAGGGCAGAAACATTTTTCTATTCATTCCCAAATTCTGGCCTCTAAAAAATTATGAAAAAGATGAGAGGAGAAAAATATGGAGAGAAGTAAGTAGGGGAACCCCCTTCCCTCAACAATCAATTGAAATCCTGATAAACAAACAAGCAGGGTGGCCATGAATCTTTCACCTCTTTGGAATTCAAGTTCTTTATTGACTGTGAACAAAAGGAAAATAATGACATGAGCAATCCACACAAACTCGAGCCAAGATTTTAACTCCAAGATTCTGAATAGCTTAATAAGAATGAACCAAAGCTGCCATGCCCCAATAGAAGTGTGATGATTCATTATGATTCATGCTGGCAGCATACAGCAACACACAAAACAAAAAAGGCTTAGGAAATAAGAGGAATAGTTTTTTAAAAGCCTCAAAATTATGGTGCAAGTTTTTATATTGACTTCAAATGTGCAGCCTTTTGATAGAAATAGTTCCCCATTCATTATATGAGTTCCCCACTCACAACTTCTCTGACATGTCCTTTTGGTTTGGCTTGTCTCTCCCGGCCAAATACATACAGAGATGTGGTGACATGTTGCTTAGGGCTGGGCCTAAGAACTTCAGATGACAATTTCAATTGAATGCCAACTCAGCTTCCTGTACAGTTTTCTGTTAATTTATAAACTTCTATATTTTATATACATTTTATAATACTTCTGCATAATTAATACAAATAAAAACCAAATGCAAATTGGATGTCTCATGCAGAACTGACCTGGTTATGAATTTGGTGCTATTAGCAGTGATCTTTCCATGATGCACAGTTTAAGTCTATCCTATTGGACACACAGATATTTTCAGGCTTTTGTTTTGTTTTTTGCATCTTTGACAACCAAGGGTGAAATCCTGGCCCCAGTGAAGACACTGGAAATTTTTCCACTGTACTTTGAAATAGTAGAACTATCAAATTCCCCCGCTCTGATCTCAAGCATCCATTTTGCTTTGGGTTTGGTTTCCTTGCAGTTTCACTCTGTTTGAGCCTGCTAAAGGAGAGGTGAGTTATAACAGCCCACAGTTACATTTTGTTCTATTTTAACTGAGCATAAGAGAGAACCCAGGATGTTTCTTAAAGACATATAGCTTTTTTTTCTCTTCTCTGAGCTTCCTATACTTATATTTCCCTGCACCACTTTCTCCTATATACACAAGCACTGCTTACAAAATGTATTCAATTTAAAAAGACTTTTTACACTCTCCATGAATGTTACACTTCCAACAATTGATGGAACCTGAATATTACAGATGGATCCAAGCCTCAATATTTGGATCTGAAACTTCCTCAAAGTTTATAGGTGTTCAAAGTGAGGGGTTTTGGTTTAGTAAGTACAGAGATAAGATCCATCTTTGATTTCAGCTCTCTCTGCTTAACCAAACTGCTCCATAATTTGGAGATGGTATTAGAGTAGAGCTGGTCAGATGTGGGGAAAAAGAAAATCAGATAATGATTGATGAAAAATAATCCGGTGTCAATGTGAACAGCTCAGTGAAAGACTTTGCTCAGTATGCAACAGTAAAAAAGGTAAACCACACAGAGTGTATAAACAGTGGGATGGAAAATGCTAAAAATGTAATCATGTCAATATATAAACTGATGGTATGCTAGAATACTGTGTCCAGTCCTGGTCCTCTGAGTAAAATTTTTCACAAGAGTCTAAAACATCTAGGTGCTTTTGAAATGTTTATCTTCTATCTCTACAAGGATTTTAATAGAGATAGTTCAGAGATGGACAATTATTAGGAGCATGGAAAGACTTCCATATGGAGAAAGAAAATAAAGAGTAGGCCTGTTTACTTTAGAGAGGTGGGGAACAATAATGGGCATGAGAGGGTTACACAAAACAATGAATTTGGAGAGAAGGAGAATTATGTGCACCTATTCACTCCTTCTAATAATTCAATAATAATAGGATAATCACTGAAATGGAAAGGTAGTAAATTTAAAACTTACTAAAGGAGGTGCTATGTTTTTTACATAATGCAGCATTATCCTATCAAACTCATTCCCACAAGATATCATTGAGGCCAAGAGCACAGCAGGATTCACAAAATGATTAGACATTTCTATGGGTAATGGGAACATCCACAGTTACATAAGGAAAAGGAACACAAATAAACCCTCATGCTTTGGGGCAGGGGTCTCCAAACTACAGCTTGGGGGCTGGATCCGGCCCGCAGCTTTGATTTGTCCGGCCCTCCAGCTGAGCAGGCACGTGGAGAAGCCACTGCTGTCCCCCCACCCCCGATGAGCTGCTGCTGGTGTTCTTATTTATGTGCAGAGGGGTGAGTACCCCCGCGACAGCAGCCGGAGAAGTAAGGGGGCGGGGGGGCGCAGCTGTGGCCGGAGGAGCGAAGGGGGGGATTTTGCATATATTGAATTTTTTCCACAGTTGCTTTGGCCCACAAAGCCCCTTCAAAAATCTAATATGGCCCTCGTCTCATAAAACTTGGAGACCCCTGCTTTAGGGCATAAGCCTACCTCTAATTTAGAAGAGATAGGAAGAAACTTCCCCTTCAGTGTTTACTAAAAGATTTCTTGTGCTTTCCTCTTAAGATTCTGGCCGTGGTCTCTGTCTGTACAAAAACACTGAATTATGTGGATCACCATCCTGACTCCGTATGTAAATTCCTCTATTGCTATGAATAATGGTGACATTTGCTAAATAACGTGTCTGATGAAAACTCAACCAACTCCACATCTGAGCTTTGGGTTCGGTTCCATTTCTACTGTTTTTAATCATTTTAAGTGTTAGCAGTTTCGATCTCCCCAGATCTTCTCCCTACTAGATTAAGACCTAGACAAGGAACCAGGTTCCAAGTTCTATTAACAACAATGGTATGTTTGGAAGAAGCACTTGAATTCAGGGTTCTAATCACAAATAGAAGTATAGGTGGCAGAGGTCTCATGTGAAACTCCATCAGGGTTCGAACTCCAGCCGATAGGTGGAGGTAAGATTCAGAATATATGAATGATTTTCTATATCATACTTGGCTTCTGGAGATTTGAAAATCACTATTTTTTGATCCTTCCATCTCTGTTACTCTAACAAACAGTAACAGGAGTAAATAAGACGAGGAAGAAAACTTTGTAGCACCTTAGAGACTATCCAGTTTATTTCAGCATAAGCTTTCATGGGCTATAGCCCACTTCATTGGATGCACAGAATGGAACAGAATTAAGATGCATTTATACACAAAAAAGCAAAAAAAAAAAAAAAAAAAGTGTACATTAGCATACCAATTCTAAGAGGCGGTTTAATTTGGATGGGCCATTATCAGCAGGAGAAAAAAATACCTTTTGAAATGGATGTGTGTGTTTGGCAGTAGAGAACACCTATTGACGGTAAATTAATTAGGGAAATGCAATCAGTGTAATGAGAGAACCATTCGCAAGTTCTGTTTAGCCCTTGGTTTATTGTGTCAAATTTGAAAATTAATTCCACTTCCTCAGTTTCTCATTGGCGTCTGTTTTGGAAGTTTTTCTGTTTCTTATTTGATGGTGTCAGTTTTGAAACAGAAAAACTTCCAAAACAGACTAAGGTGCTACAAAGTCTTCTTCCTCATCTTATTTACGGATACAGACTAACACGGCTGCTAATCTTAAACCAGTAACAAGAGTGTTGCATAGCTAATTGCCCATGTCATGCTGAAAATTCATCCCACAATTTATATTCAAGGTATTAAAAAGCCTTGAATTCCTTAGCAAGTGAGTGATTTCATAGTGGTGAAATTGTGAAAAGCTGAGGTTCCAGGAATTTTGTAGTCAACCAAGTAGCCTGTGTGTGTGTGAAATTGTAGGCAATTATATTTGATCACAGCTGCAGAAGTTTTTGCTGAACATATTCAGATTTGCTGTAGAAATTGGCCTGAAGTATTACAAAATTCCAGGGGCCCTGATTAAAGCAAATTGTGTCTACAATCTATAGTGCTGCAGAAAGAGTCGAGTCCAGTGAGAGTTGTGCATGATTAGGAAATGTCAAACACCAGAACAACAAGCAACAAATTAAAGAAATAAAATGTCACAGAAAATATTACTTTTGAATTCCAAAACAATCTAAAAGGGAGTAGCTAACAAGAGGGCAGAAAGGAAAAGAAAAACATTAAAAATAATAAAGCAAAACCCAATACGACTAGCAGGCAAGCTAGCACATTCAAAATCCAAACAGGATCAAACCTTAATGATTTTGCAATGGTTGATAATCGGCCATGCTCAACTGCACTTTGCCTGGAACAGGGTTCACACCCTTTCCTAGCGCAGCACACACGATAAGGGTTTGTCCAAACTCACTCCTTTTCCTTAGAAATAAATCTTGAGCAGTAAAGCCCTGGGGCAGAACTGTATTTACAGACAGCTCAACCCAGACTGTAGCATGAACTCTGTCCCAGGTTAGTTATTACCTGGGTTTCTCCCTGCAGGAATTTCTGTTCATCACTGACTCTTTCTTGCCTATTTCTCTCTCTGAATTGGAAGGTCTCTTCCTTACCTTTTTAATCTCCCTGAGCTGACGATAATGAGACCTACTGTGATCTGCCAGGATAAATCAGCAAAATAGTTCTTCACTTCCACAAAGGTGCCAAAAGCTTGACATTCACAGTACTCTTTCCATAGACTGTATCTGCCTGTATACTCTATGCACACACGTTTATTGAAGAGGAGTGTCTTGTGGCACCAAGTAATTTTTATGTTGTAGCTCTGCTAATAAATCCAGAATCAGCCAAATTCTGGAATCTCAGTCACAGAGAACAGAGTACTTATCACAGGATAATTCCAAGTAGAGTAGACAGAATGTAACAAAAGAACAGGGATATGAGAGCTTCTGGGTCCTCCTTCACATGAAGATGAGGAGTGCAACATAGACTCTCCCAACTACTCAGAAACTATAAAAGACATAGGGGAAGGAAGGAGTGATAATGATGACGAAATCTTCCTTTGTAGTATCATGTTCCTAGTATAGGTGCGACTATGGCATTTAATAAGACAATGTAATTAGGTGCCAGTTATAAATGCATATTAAGGTTGAGTTTTGCCCTTGAAGCAAGGATTCAATCTCTCTGTTATCGATGAAGAATAAAGTGTCTTCTCCCCAAATTTACAGGACTTACTCTTTGAGTAGAGAATTAATTTTATGAGATTTTACATGTAAATCTGTTTGAGTTGAAATGAATTTTTAAAAGGATCCTGTAAGAAAGTTAGCACTTCTTGGGGCTTTTTATTTCTGAATAATCTCAGTAATTGAAGTTATGGCATCTGGATGATCTTATCTCTTTTCTGTAATGGTGCCATGAAGTAAAAAATAAAAATAATCTAATCAATTTCACTTAATCTGGATCAACACACACTGAACTATTGTACTTATATAGTTATTACAGGGTAGAGTTAAGTATGTTTGGGTGCCCTAACTGTGCACTCCACATGTTTAAATAAGTTTAACCTTAAATTTGAATTATCTGTTGTAGAAATGCTTATAGCTGGAACGTATGTGTTTTTTTAATTCTCAAATTGCTTACTCTCAACTTTAACTCTGGTTTACTGTAGGGTTTGTTTTTTGGTCTGGCATATTAGTATGAGAGTACCTCTATTAAATTTATATGGCTCCCCTCCCTGTATTACTAGAGCACCTATAGCCCCCCCCATGCTACAAGATCATTTCGCTAGGTATATTATTTCAGTATTTACCCATCCTGGCACAAAATGGCATTTTATTTAGCTAACAAAATACAACTGGATAGTACCTCAAATCTGGTTATGATAAAATAAGACAGTGATAATAGGACTACTCTGCAAACAACAAGCAAATACTTTATACAGTAAATTTAATGAAGGATAAATAATATTTTTAAGTATGTACATCTCTTGCCTTTTCTCCCAAAGGCTTAAAAGTGCTTTACAAACTGTGTACACACAGCGCCTCTGAAGTGCATTCCCCTTTGGGGTGGCTTGAGGCAACCACACAGGTAACCAGTCCATTTCAGCATGGAGAGCGGGGGTGGGATATTAGTTTAGGTTGGAGAACAAGACAAACCTCTGTTCATAGGATAAATCCTGTGGGATAGTTAGAACTCATTACTTTCAGGCAGACTGGTTTGTAAGCAGAAAGCTGCTGCAGAGAATGTTTTGGTTCAGATTACATTTTCTGTTTGGAGCCCATCTCTGTATTTAAGGTCTCATCTCATAGGCCAGCATATCAAACTGCACAATACAGTACTGTTGAAGATGAAGTGCTGTTTATACTGCCAGAGTCTGAATTTGTGATTCAAAGAAGTATCTCACATAATCCAAACCTGATGCCTTGATCACTAAACTACAATCTCCACCTAGTGCATACATGCCTGGAGGTGCGGAGTATCTTCAACTCCTGTTGGCTCCAATGGGAATTGCATGCATTATTTAATACTCTTTCGGTGGTAGCAGTTAGAGCACAAATCCGGGTCAGGGTTCATTCTTCTAAGCACTGTACAAATTTATAGTAAATTGCAGTTCCTACCCCAAAGAGGTCACCGCTGAGAGGACAAACAAGAAACAGATGGATGAGATAAACAAGCAAAAGAGGACACAGTACCAAAACAATAGGGGTTTAGCACACAGGAGTTGTGTGCTCAACTCTTAACCCATCAGTAGCAGTAATCTCAGTTTACCACCTGTCTACTTATAATAAAATGACAGTTTTCTGTAGATGCTAATGGCAGAATGGAGTTTGAAGGAGGATAAGATGACGGCTGCATCAAACTTGGGACATGCAGTATCTAGCAGGGGTACTCAGCACCTCATAGGATCAGCCTCAATGTAACAGCCTCACCCGCACACCAACTTATGCTGTATGTGTTAAATATTTCCATACACCTACATATGTAAACTGGCTGCAGGAGGCCAGAAACTGGAGGCATTTCTATGGCTGGAGGAGTTTCATAAAAGAAACTATAGCAACCCTTCTACATCCACTGGAGATACAGTCAGTGGTCCAATGTATTCACTCTGGCACTTAGTATTTTTCTGTTCACCTCATACAAGTACTGTAATGTAATCTACTTACACTACAGTACTTGTATGGGACAAAAAACAACTATTTCTTTTGTTTTTTACAGCACAAATATTTTTAATCAAAATAAATATAACCAGAGCACTGTGGACTTTGTATTCCATGTTTTAATTGAAATCAATATATTTAAAAATATAGAAAAACATCCAAAAATATTTAATACATTTCAATTGGTATTCTATTGTTTAACAGCGCGATTAAAACTGCAGTTAATTGTGATTAATTTGTTTAATTGAAATTAATTTGAGTTAATCAAGTGAGTTAACTGAGATTAATTGACAGCCCTAAAATAAAGTCTAAGCATGCAGCTCCCATTCAAGTACCTATCTTGGCCAGGGAATGAAAGGAGACTAAAGAATCCACCATAAAATAGATATGCTACAGTGAGAATCATAATCAGCATACTAATTATTGGTATACTGTGAGGTATTTTGAGCGATCATACACACTTAAATCAGCACAAACATAGTTCTTAATGCAATATGAGCAACTGGCACTGCACCTCTCTGAATGAGCAGAGACTTTCTAGAGCAGCCTCATTCTGTTTTGCCTGGTGCCATAGGCATTTAAATAAAACCTCATGTTCAATCATATCAGAGACTACTGAAATGGCTAATAAAATCAGCATGGATACTTGACCCTGTCTATCATTAGAAGGAGACCATTAAACAAAGATCTGAATGAAATCTCTATATTCAGCTAAAAATAGGATGAACCTACAGGCTGTGGATTCTACACATAATTCTGGTGACCTCCAGTGGGAGAGCTGCAGGATTGAACTCTACAGCAACTGAGGAAATATTCATATCAAATTCCTCTGGTAAACTTATTTACTCACATCATGATCCCTACTGAGTTGTTGCAAAAATTAAAAACTATTGATTTGTTTTATTTTAAAATTTTAAACAAATTGAAGCAAGGAGAAATGAGGAACACTAGAAGACAAGGATGCAACAAATCTGCATGAGTGGATAAAATAATATAATAAAACTCAGCACTTAACAAAGAAGAGAAGTATTTTCATGTAAGAGAGCAAAAATTAGAGAATTAGTCAAGTTGTTTGCTATCTAATGCAAACACCATTACAAAAAGCCAACAGGTGTTTCATACCATCTGCAAATGATACATTATCATCCAGCACTATGGTTTTAGGATATTCACAGTACTGCTCTTCCATTTTGTTCTTATCCTTTCAAAGTACACAGGAGAATGTTTCCACAATGTGAATGTTTTATCACTGCAACTATTGGCATGTTTACATTTCAACAGCAACAGCTCTATTATCACTGCTACCTTACAGGTCCAGGGTACCAAGGGTGTCTAGGACTGTTTGTTCTTATTGTTATCATCATACAGAGTTTCTCAATGATGAATTTTCACAATCTCCCGTTGTAATGTTTGCTGATTAATGCACAGAGCATGTATGTATTCTCCTGTCCCCTGCTGGATGGAACGGCACACCTCCTCAAGTGTATGTGATCAAATGTGCTCTAGTTACCTACCTGCTGTGTATGTAAGCAGCAGTACAACATGAGAGAGGTTACAAGTGCATATGGAAACTTGCATCTCTTTGCACATCCAGGTCTGAGAGAGAGAGCAATCTTAGGACTGGTCCACACCTAAAACGTTGATTGACTTAGCTATGTTGCTCAGGGGTATGAAAAATTCACTCCCCATGAGATGTACCTAAGGTAGCCTCAGCTCTCGTGTAGACACTGCTAGGTTGACAGAAAAATTCTTCCATTGACCTACCTACCAATTCTGGAGTGAGTAGATTTACTATAGTGAGAGAAAAACCTCTTCCATCGCAATAGCAAGTGTCTACACTACAGCAGCAAAGCTGTAGCTGTGTTGCTGTAGTGTAACTATACCCTTAGTCACCATGTGCCCCTGGGGATTGTATTCACCCCCAAAGGGAAGGCTGTAGGCCTCCTCTCTGTATTGTTTCATGGACAAAGAAGCAAGTTTGTTTCAGAGGGATGGTGCAGTGTTACCATGCCTCTGAGATCAGTGAGCGGCTGTGCCCCCGAAGACATCACGTATTCCTGAGCTCCCTGTGGGTCAACGTGGCTCCATATCATCACTAATGTAGGCCAACAGCTTCAGGCCACAATTTGATATAAGCCCTAACACTAATACAACTAATAGACTCTTTCCTTTAGCCCAAGTGATTGGAACCTGTGTTTCTGACACAGAAGTTCCTGCATTCCATTTCCACTAATAACTATGAAGTCTTGGCAGGCACAGAGTCATTACATTTCACTGGGGAGAGACACCAATTCTACCTGTGTTATAGTCCAGTGCTTAAAGTAGCTTGAGATGGTTTCATGGTGTTCTCTATGCTAAATGATGCACCCTCACCAGTGTAAAGCAAGGCAAAGTTTGCAAGCTTCATGTACTGAAAATTAATCTCTTTTTACAAATAAAATAAATTAAGGTGAGTAGTGCTGTTCCACTGGTAGCACATCTCTACAATAAATCATGCGCTTCTTGTACCTGGTTACTGACACATCTAATCTATTATTCCATTTTTCTTTTTTTTTTTTTTTGTACTTTTAAAAACAAAAAAAGACATTCTGTAAACTCTAATTTAAACATAACACATTAAGGCATTTAAACCCATCACTAAAAAAATGTGCTGCTCAAATTACGTTGCACAATAGTCACATAAGACAGTCAGTTATTTCCTAGTAAAACATGGGCCCTCTGCTACAATTCTTACTAATGTGAGTAACTCCATTGAAGACAATAGGTCTACTTATGTGACTACTCCTGTGAGTAAGAGTTGCAAGATCATACCCCATATTTGTGTAGCTGTCTGTCTACATATACTTATTTCACCACTTTTTTCATCAAATTTACCTAGCAAATTGCCTTAGTACATTGCCTTAATACATGCGGATATCCGCTCTTTTCAACCCTTATCAATATGACTCTTCTGGACATGATATAAAAAGATTTCCATAACTGTCAAAGTGAAGAAACAAAGTACATCAAAAGCAAAATATGCACCAAAACAATCAATATTTTCACAAGACAAAGTTAATAACATTTTGGCCTCATCTTAGAGACTGATTATTTCCAATTATTTTTATTATGAACAATTCTAGTTAGTGAGTTGACTTGTGGGTTCTATTGGAATAATATAAATACTATTTTAAATACAGAGATTTTTTTTCATTTCTCAATCAAGACTATGGAAAATGTTACAGTTGTAATGGTGTTGACTAACACATAACTTTCGGATGCTTTTCTTCCTAATGCTAATAGAAACAGATGCCAAACACTGCTTCTCCACTGTTATGTTTTACATGCGCAGCATCTGTCATTTCCGTACTTAAAAAAAATAAGATTCATTACTAACTTTTCTTTCTACTAATTTATGCTATGTCAGTATAGTTTATGTAACCGATAAGAAAATTACACTGTTCTCTATTTCTATACCAATATCAAAAATGTGTTTTACTGCACAAAGCAGCAACAATACAAGGTGTACATAAATATGCTACTTAAAGCAGAAAACCAAAATATCTAAAAAGTACTATTCTGATTTCTTTTGGCCTCTCTAGTTTGATACTGTGTTACATTGGTATTTCTTTTGCTTGCAGGAAGCCAGATATTGAATGAAAGATTAATTTTTTGTTTAAATCTTACTAGGATTTGACTGTCAGGGAACATTTATTTTCGCATGCAGACCAATTTTTAGAAGTTTTGATTTTAACTTTTAAGGACAATTGCTGTTGCATCTTTTCTAGGATTAAAACAATGTGCAGAATTGTGAGTCATCAGTATTATCATTTTTATGCTTTTTAAAATTTGTTTTAAACTAAAGACAAGGTACGCTAATTCAATATTCCTTTGCAAGACACAAGATATTGCACATTACATTTACCGTGAAATTGAAAAAAACAGTTTCCAACTAATTTGGATAAGCTCAATTTGTACAAACTTACCAGAGCAACATTCTTTCTCCAAAGAGGAGCTGTTTATGGTTAAATAAATTTGAGACACAAAAGGCTTTGTTTCCTGGATCCATTTTGCATAAGGTTTAGCTTTTAAATCCATCTTAATGTGTTCTGTACAATTCAGGAACATGGGTTTTCTTTCTCCAGAAGGCATACTTGTGATCACTAGTCTGTTTCAGCTGAAATGTTTTATGGCCTTGTTCTGACTAGGCCAGCAGCCACTTGTTGCAATGGTAACAGGAAAAGCCAGGATCTGCCTTCTCAGTCGACCGGCATGAATAATTAATGTATTTCCACCTCCCATCATTAGCATTCCATTCAAGCAACACAAATGAAGCGATTCATTTCTTCTTTTTTCAAAAAAAAGCTCACTGGACTAATGAGGGTTATCTGTGAAGATAAAACCCAGGTCTGCTGATTTATTTAGTCTGATTGGATAGTATTTGTGTATCTAAACGCAGGCTTTATTGACAACATACCGTATACATTGTCAGTGCATTTCCAACCTGATTCAGACAGGCACTGTTACATTCAGCTACAGCAACAATATCTGGCTGCAGCACATGAATGTTTCATTTTCTTGACTTTAATATTTAAGCTGGTGTTCTTTGCTTCTGAGTGCCTTCTTGAGCAAAGTTAAGAACAGATCTAGAGGCATAATGCTTGCACATGTTTCTCTAATGATCTTTGGTCTATTAGATAACGCTTGTTTTCAAAATCTTCCAGTTCTCAATGGAAATGAATTTTAAAAATTGCAAAGAAAAAAATATCCGCTTTCAAAAAGTGATATTTTGGAGGTCATTTATTCCACTTTGGCAATTTCATTTTCATCAAAAATTTAAATGATAAAATAATATTAAGACTGATGTTTGTTAATCATTCCAGTAAATAACAGACGTTATCTATAATTGCTCTCTGGGTCCTGTTCAAGAGACTGATTAGGGAAATTGCAATGTAATCTGTCTACTTCACCTATATAATAGATGTGATTCAGCAACAGCTTCTGCTTTATTGTGTTTGAAAGCTGCAGAGATGTTGAGTAGCATCCGCATTAAGATGTGGCCCCATATCCATTGCTGTGAGGACGTCATCTTTTACTGCCACTAACTGCCACTGCTGTTGACAGTTCAATAGCTAATCTTTACATTGTCCCACAATATTCTCTCTGATTCTCCATGAATCACCACTTCATTTAGATGTTTTCCCTCAAATTTCTTGCCCCCCCCCATTATTAGAGGAATGCAGAATAATCTGAAATTACAAAATATCCTTGTAATTTAAATCCTTGTAATTTAAATCCTTGTAATTTAAAAATTGGCAAATTAGTTTATTTCAGTTTTGACTACCAGCGATGTTCCCTTAGCTCTTATACAATAAATCCTGGCCCCACTGAAATCAATTGGCATTTTGCCTTTGACTTCACTGAGGACTGCATTTCACTCTAAATCTTTTGTTTGTTTCACCCACTTATTGCATCTGGTCTGTCATTTAGATATTGAGGGCTCTGGGACAGGGACTGTTTCTCTGTTACATGCATCTTCTACAGCATCTATCTAGTACTATGGGACACCAATCCTTGTTTGAGGTTCCGAGATGCTATCTCAATACAAATAAATAATCATCTTGGCTGACAGATTTCACTGGAAAAAAATAATAAAACCTTAAGTACACTGCAGAATGAATGCTGTGGTCATAACACAGCATTTACTATTAGAGGTTTGCAACCAGATTCACTAACACAGATCTTGATAGTCATGGAAAGTCCCATTGTTTCAGCTGCAGGACTGGGACCTAAAAAGACACAAAATCACCCTGGAAGGCTCATATCAAAGTTACAATAAATTATGTTAACAAGGAATCTCTTTATTCAGGCAGAGCCCTGGTGCAAAGAGTATTTAAAATTGACAAAGAACTGTATCCTTCCTAATTTTGAGGAATTAAAAATACATGAAGTCTGTAAATTCTTCACTTTAATTTAGCAGGTATTTATGAATCATTTTCTGTACTGTATTACCAGGAATCTGTGACATAGAGATCAAGCTAAACAGAATAACTATTTTGTACCAACAGACACACTTACTGCTTAATTATTATGTTCAAGAGTCATTTGTACAAAGGAGAAGCATTTGCTTTTTGCCTCATTTTAGTTCCCATAACAGAAAAATGCGTCGAGTCCATATTTATTGTTTAAATTAACAAAGCACTTGAAATGGCATGTATTTATTAAATTAGTTCTCTCCTGAAGACCTTACAATTTAACATGAGCTATTGCATTGCCTAATAAATATTTGTTTTTAATTGTGCTCACAGCACTTAAATAAAAAATATATACGGTAGCTGACAGCATTGTACACCAAGCATAAATACCACAACCTCTGGACATGTGACACAGGCTGATCTTTGCAGCATCCCTGTGTTCATTAACAATATTTGTTAACTTAAATCTTCTAGTTTGGATTACAATGGCTTGTCAACCAAGGAATGTTACTACAAAAAATCTTAAACATGTAAATGAAAATTATGGGAATGGATATAAATGTAGAGGTAACAAAGAGTCCTGTGGCACCTTAAAGACTAACTAAAGTATTGAAGCATAAGCTTTCATGGGCTAATACCCACTTCGTCAGATGCAAGCAGTGGAAGTGTCCAGGGGCAGGAATAGATAAAGTAGGCAAGAACCAGGTAGGAGGTAACAAGGTTAGTCCAATCAGTATGAACCAGCTTGTTATCTCAAATCAGGGAGGGTGAGGTATTCCTCTAGCAGATGAATTGGAGGTGTGAACTCAGAGAAGAGAAGCTATTTTTGTAATTAGCAAGCCATTCAAAATCTTTGTTCAATCCCAGATTGATTGTGTCAAATTTGCAAAGGAATTGCAGCTCTGCAGTTTCTCTTTGCAGTCTGGTCTTGAAGTTTTTTTGCTCCAATATGGTGACTTTTAAATCTGTAACTGTGTGTCCAGGCAGGTTGAAGTGTTCTCCTACAGGTTTTTGTATATTGCCATTCCTGATATCTGATTTGTGTCCATTTATCCTTTTTCGTAGGGACTGTCCAGTTTGGCCGATGTACATAGCAGAGGGACATTGGTGGCATATAATGGCATATATGACATTAGTAGATGTGCAGGTGAATGAACCAGTGATGGTGTGGCTGATCTGGTTAGGTCCTGTGATGGTGTAGATATGTGGGCAGAGTTGGCATCGAGGTTTGTTGCATGGATTGGTTCCTGAGTTGGAGTTATTATGGCGTGGTGTGCTGTTGCTGGTGAGAATCTGCTTAAGGTTGGCGGGTTTTCTGTGTGCCAGGACTGGCCTTCTTCCCAAGGCCTGTGAAAGTGAGGGATTGTTGTCCAGGATGGGTTGTAGATCACTGATGATGTGTTGGAGAGGTTTTAACTGAGGACTGTAGGTGATGGCCAGTGGTGTTCTGTTGTTTTCTTTCTTGGGCTTGTCTTGCAGCAGCAGGCTTCTGGGTACACGTCTGGCTCTGTTGATCTGTGTCCTTATCTCCTTGTGTGGGTATTGTAGTTTTGAGAAAGCTTGGTGAAGATTTTGTAGGTGTTGGTCTCTGTCTGAGGGATTGGAGCAAATACAATTGTACCTCAGTGCTTGGCTGTAGACAATGGATCGTGTGGTATGTCCAGGATGGAAGCTGGTGGCATGAAGGTAGGCATAGCTGTCGGTAGGTTTTCGGTATAGGGTGGTGTTGATGTGGCCATCATTAATTTGTACCGTGGTGTCTAGGAAGTGGACTTCCTGTGTAGACTGGTCCAGACTGAGCTGAATGGTGGGGTGGAAGCTGTTGAAATCATGGTGGAATTCTTCCAGAGTTTCTTTCCCATGGGTCCAGATGATGAAGATGTCATCAATGTAGCGTAGATAGAGAAGGGGTGTGAGTGGACGAGAGTTGAGGAAGCGTTGTTCCAGGTCAGCCATAAAGATGTTGACATACTGTGGGGCCATGCGGGTGCCCATAGCAGTGCCACTGGTCTGGAGGTATATATTGTCACCAAATTTGAAATAATTGTGTGTGAGGATAAAGTCACAGAGCTCAGCAACCACTTGTGCTGTGGCATCATCGGGGATACTATTCCGGACAGCTTGTATTCCATCTTTGTGTGGGATGTTTGTGTAGAGAGCCTCTACATCCATGGTGGCTACGATGGTGTTTTCTGGAAGGTCACCAATGCATTGTAGTTTTCTCAGGAAGTTGGTGGTATCACGGAGATAGCTGGGAGTGCTGGTGGCATAGGGTCTGAGTAGAGAGTCCACATATCCAGACAGTCCTTCAGTGAGAGTGCCAATGCCCGAGATGATGGGGCATCCAGGATTTCCAGGTTTGTGGATATTGGGTGATAGATAGAATAACCCCGGTCGGGGCTCTAAGGGTATGTTAATTTGTTCCTGTGTTAGTGCAGGGATAGTTCTGAGTAGATGGTGCAGTTTCTTAGTATATTCCTCAGTGGGATCGGAGGGAAGTGGCCTGTAGAAATTGGTATTGGAGAGTTGTCTGGTAGCCTCCTTTTGGTAGTCTGACCTGTCCATGATGACAACAGCACCTCCTTTATCAGCCTCTTTGATTATGATGTCAGGGTTGTTTCTGAGGCTGTGGGTAGCATTGCGTTCTGCACGACTTAGGTTGTGAGGCAGGCGATGTTGTTTTTCCACAATTTCTGACTGTGCACGTCGGCGGAAGCATTCTATGTATAGGTCCAGACTGTCATTTTGACCCTCAGGAGGAGTCCATGTGGAGTTCTTCTTCTTGTGCTGCTGGTGGGATGGTGTCTGTGTATCAGTGTGCTGTTCCATGTTGTCTTGAAAGTATTCTTTGAGTCAGAGATGGCGAAAGTAGGCTTCCAGATCACCACAGAATTGTATCATGTTTGCGTGGGTGGTGGGGCAGAATGAGAGTCCTCGAGATAGAACAGACTCTTCTGCCGGGCTGAGTGTGTAGCTGGATAGATTGACGATACTGCTGGGTGAGTTAGGGGTACCACTGTTGTGGCCCCATGTGGTAGGTAGGATTTTAGATAGTTTGCAGTCCTTTTTCTTTTGTAGAGAGGTGAAGTGTGTGATGTAGATCTCCTGTCTTATTTTAGTAAAGTCTGTTTGTGTGGAAGGTTGGCTGTTTATGAAGGTCTCCAGGTTGGAAAGCTCTTTTTTGATGTTTTCTGTACAATGTACAATCTCCTTCAATAAATGATCTTGTCTAATATATTTCTAGCCAAAGACCCCTGCTTCACAGTAGCACCAAGAGCAGAGTTTGTGAAGAGAGGAACCATATAATCAATTGGCATAATTTGGTGTAGCTCCATAGAATTTAGTCCATATCTTTATCTTGCTGCTTCTCCCTGTACATCTCCTCTAATTTCTGATCTTCCTCTCTATCCACACAGCTAAAACCCTTTGTGTCTTGGCTACCGCAGCCTTCTTCTCTCTGACCTTGAGAAACCTCTTCCTGCCTCATTTATATCCTTGTTGCTACAATGGTGGTTTTTCTAGTGCCTCACTTCAATCACATCACATCTCCATTGGCTCCCCCTTTTCCGTAGCATCAAACTACTGGTCTTCACTTTAAAGGCCCTTTCTGGCCTATTTCCACCTTTTCTATCGTCTCTCATATGCTGCTGATGTGTTGATTCCTCCATCCAGTCTGCCAACATTGCCATATTTTCCAATAAGCACCTTTGTTTGGTGTCCCAGACCAGCCATTATGGCTGCATGGAGCAATAGGCAAAGCCACCTAATTTCCTTCTTTCAAATCCTTCCTTAAAACTCACCTCTGCCATGACTCCTGAAAAACACCTGATAATGGTTGGGCAACAAGTATCCTGTGACTGTTGCTTATCCCACTCATAGACTTTAAGGTCAGAAGGGACCATTGTGATCAACTAGTCTGAAGTCCTGTACAGTGATAAACGCTGATCATCATAGTCTCCTCGTTATCTTGGGCTCTCCTTGTCATATGGTTGTAGCGACCTGTTGTCTCAGCATTTTCTTAGATTGTAAATTCTTTGAAGCAGGCACCATCTTATTATGTGTTTGTACAGTACCTAGCACAACAAAGCTTCTAAGTGCTACTGCAATACAAAGAAGAAGAAGATGTCCCAGGAACTTCACAGAACCACAGGTAGTAACATTAGCAAGATGTCTTTTGGTACTGTACTTACACTGTTCAATAAAACCAATTAGCTCTGGAGTACTAGGTCATCTCCTTGTCACTTCATAAAAAGGATAGTGTATAATTTGACACTGAAACGTGCAGTTTTTCCATTTAAAATCTATACTCAAATACACCTTTGGCACAATTCTACTCTAAAGCAGAGTTGGCTATTTTGGATGTCCGTGTTGAAATGCTGTGTGACCAATACATCTAGTGTATATTCCAGTATAAACAATGAGAGAGAGAGAGAGAGAGAGAGAGAGAGAGAGATGGCCTATTTCAAATACCTGGAATAGAGCCTCATTAAGGTTCTCATCTTTATTTATAATTTCACATGACATGTTACCACAGTCAAGAATGAGACAACAGGACATCCTCTGTGAGAGATCCTCAGGTTTAGAACTCACTGCTAGACCTCTGGTCTGCCCAGCATGCCTTCTAGGAATGGTGAAAAGCCCATCTTCCCCATATCATTCTATTTTTATAAGGCTATTGTTTATGGACAATATTTTTGAATTATTGTGATTTAGTTTATAGTCTAAGCACCCAGATCACAAGGTGGTCATCTCTAGTTACATTTTAGAAATCAGGAGAAATAAATGATTTGTTCTAAAGAACTCAGAAAATGAGTGTGTGCTAATAGAGTAGATCACTGAAAAGTAATGCCACGTTTTTAGGGCTGGATTCAGTTCTCACTTATCAATATAAGTCAAGCGTAACTGATATCAATGGAATTAAACTGGTGTATTTGAGATCAGAATCAGGTGCTAAAATATCTGTAAAGTTTCCCAGCTGATTCAAAGAAACTGGCCTCTGCACAGCACTGATCAATAAATCTAGCTCATTCATTCAGAAACAGATGTACCTACTGTAAGAGTGTCTATTCCCTCTCTCTGAATGCTGGGGTACAGAGGAGAGTCTCTTCTATGGTCCCTTAACTATAAACTCCTTCCCCAGCCTAAGTTAAGTCTTTACACCCCCAAAACCCACACTCTACCAGTTGGGAAATTGGGGTACCCAAGCTGCCACCATCCGTGTGAATCTCCAAGATCCTGGAGGGGGGCACATGGACTCCCCCAAACTCCCTCTCTATCTCTTGAGAGCCCGAGACACTCAGATGCTGCTTCACTTTCCCCTCACCCCCCTCCTTCTTGCTACCGAGAGAGAGAAACAGCCCTCTGGCTCACACACTGTAAGCCTGCCTCTCAGACACACAGAATTCCCTTTACCTGGGAACTGGGTCAAATTTAAAGCTAGGATTCCTTTATGAGAATAACCAAACACTTTTTATAACTAAAAAGGTTTAATAAAGAAAAGAGAACAACTTACAGCTAATACACTTTACAGATATAAAGCTTCCTACCCCTCACTCCAGATTTCTCCCCCTGAGAGGGTAGTGACACCCTAGACCAGGCACAAGCTTATGAAAAATCAATATGTTACTTACAATTTAGCTACTTAGGAATATAGAAAGGAAAAAATAGAAGAGTTGCTCCCCATAGCTAAAGAGCGAAGAAATGGGTCTTGCCCCAAGCTGGGATGGAGGGAAACTGAAACTAACCATCCCTCCCCCCTCATGGCACGGGAGCTCTTACGTCACCCTCTCTCAGGTAAAGTTAACCCCATACAGGCAAAACAACATTCCACACTTATGACACACCCACACACACCGCAACACACAACTCCTCAGCCTGTGAAAGTCTGCCATTACTTCTGAAAAAACAACTATGGGGCAGCAAGCAAGGCAGAGCCAGAGAAAAGTGCCATGGGTGTCTTAAAATTTTCAATTGTCGTCTTCGATAACTAAATAAACTTACCTCCATATTTTCAGTTCTTCCTGTTCTTAGTTAATCATTAGATCATCTAATAAATTTTTAAAACTGCAAAAAAACAACAACAACAAAAAACAGTAAGCTAAAATGATGTGTCTGAGCAACCCCATAACATTACTCTGTGGTTCTCAACTGGTTTACCATTGTGGGCCGCATCCAATACAACCTGTATGACTCTGAGGATGTCACATGGGCTGCAGCTCTGTGCTGATTGGGCCACAGGCAGCAGACAGGCCGCAGGTTGAGAACCACTGTTCCATTTATCTTTCTCTGTCGCATTTCCCCCAGTCAGTTTGGATTGGAAACTCTTCAAGAACCTGGAAGAAATCTTGGTCACATTGAATCCGATGGCAAAATTCCCACAGACTTTAATGGGACCAGTATCTCATCTGGTCTTTGCTTGCCTTATAAAGTACTATACATCTCTTTGGTGCAGACATAGATTGCTTTGTCATTTGCTGATATTGTACTTTATGTTAATTGAAATGTACAGGCATGACAACCTATATGACCAAGAACAATTGGCTACAAGGAATAACTCTATCATTCACTGTATGAAGTTTCACAGGTCTCTTTGGCCATGATCCTGTTTCCCAACTCTATTAATTACATTACCACCCTAATGCAAACTTATGAAAACTAACCTTCACTAAAAATGTATAGCCGTTTTGCCTGGTCAGCTGAGAAACCACTAACCTCTTCAATTAATTCAAAGGAGAGAATGCAACAAGGAGATAAAGGTTTGTCTGATATTGCAGATGATGCTAAGCAGCATGTAGCTTCCCAGGGAGTTCAAATGAATGAGGTCTGAGGTAAATTAAAACCTAAAACAGATCAATTAGGTTGACTGACAAGATTATGTGCTAAGATTTAGGAAAACAATTACAGGATAATGCAAATGCTATTCCCACTCCTATATGGCTAATTTAGATGTCTGCATGGGGCATGGGTGGAGGGCTCCACATAATAAAAATAAAGCATGCGCAAATAATGTGGACGTCTCTCTATATTTTTCAAAGTCAAAGAAATTAGAGGTGCAAAATACAGTTGGATCAAGCAGTCCCATTACCAAATACATATTACAATTTCAGTAGGAGTAATCGCATAATGGGATGATAAGTGGTAGTCGTGACAGAGTGTCAAGTGTAAGATGTCAGCTGCTACCCATAATAGGAGAGTAAAGAGTGGAAGAGTCCCTAGTCACTAAGTAGTAGGTGCAGTAATAAGCATTTTTTTTCTGTGGAATAGAGTTGTTTATGGTAGATGGGGATGTGTGGTTAAGGGTAGTGAAGCAGACTTAAGGATGATGTAGGAAAGTTAGAAGAAGTTCCTTGGGTGTGACTGAACTATGCAGAGCACAGGTCAGAAAATTGTGTACAAAGCTGGATGTATACATTTAATTAAACACATGAAATAGTAACGTCTCAGGAGTGGTCATATTTAAGCTTAGAAGACTGGTGGTTATATTACAAAGCTTATAAGCTTTGTTGCAACACACTGGAGATTAATAACATTATAGTGCTGAATACAGAATTTAGGAGCTCTGTAACTTCTAATGGCTGCATCTTTGTCCATAGTCATTAAACTCTACAGTAGTCAGCACAGTGATCATAAAGCCCACAGACTGCACTTGTGGGCCTTGCAAATTCAGCAGGAATAAACACAGAATTAATGCTCCTCACAAACACGGACTAGAATTTAAAATATTGGTGGGAAATTAAGAAAGCAACAAATGAAAAAGGAACTAAAAAAAATTAGTAAAATTAGGTAAAGGCACTGGTTTACTTTGAGAATAAAAGAGTAAAATATGTTTGAAGTCTTTTGACCAATCTTTTCATGAGTTGTGCTGGGAGACACACACACACACACACACACACACACACACGACCCCTAGACCAGTCACCACAAAGTTAAAAATTTGAGGCCCGATTCCCCTCTCACATAACTTTTGTCCCAGTGTAATTCTATTATGTTCAATGGTGTTACTCTTGATTTATACCAAAGCAAGTTAGAGAAGAATTAAGCCCCTTCATTTTTTCTAAACACGAGCAATCTGAAAACAGCCCTCTTAACTACAGCCCTAATTTTGTAAACAGATAAACACATGATTAAGTTTACATCATGGGCAATCCCTAAATGTTTGCAAAATTAGGACCTATGTCAATATTATGTAAAGCTTCCCCTCAAACCACTAGAATGCAATTGTGAGATTTGTAACTTTTCAGTCATTGCTAATATGATCATTAAATTCTGTAACCTTCTGCAAACTTTGTAACTTTAGTTATTGTTAGCATAGCCTTTTAAGTTTTATAACTTTTGCAAGCTTTGTAACCTTTTCACTAACTATTTGTATGAACCTCCAAGCTTTGCAATATTCCATCACGTGATCAGAGAGAGTGTGAACAAGGGAGTATGTGTGGGAGATAAGGAAATGTGAACAAGGGAGTGTATGTAGGACTGGGCAGAGATGAACTGCAAGGAGGAAAGAGCCAGGAGCCAGATGTGTCTGATGTAATCTGCCCTGAGAGAGCAATCATGGGGTGTTGTAAAGAAAAGAAGAACCTGGTATGCATGAAAGGAACAAGGTCTGGGAGTGTTTCTTGGTGACGGACACAGAAGGAAAAATCAAGGCTTGGATACACTTGAACATTTCAAGCACTGTAGCGGGAATGCTCCACTAAGTGTGGTGACACAGGAGCACTGGGAGAGAGCGTCTAATAACCCACCTCCATGAAGGGATTAGCTCTGAGCGTTTGGAGCCCAGCTGCCAGTGCTTGGAGCCTGTCCACACTAGCACTTTAAAGTGCTCAGACTTGCTGTTGAACACAGGGTGATTTTGCACCCTCCTGAACCAGTCAGTTAGAGTGCTATAAAATGTCAGTGTAGTCAACCCCTCAGTGTACGTGACAGGAGCCACCCAGTTCCAGCAGAAGGAAAAAGGCATGCACCCAAGCTCCCAGCTTCTTGACCTGCTCGCCGGCCCACATCGTGACCACAGGTGGACACACCAGATCTACTATGCTTCGGCTTCTCGGCTTCCTCTGCTGTCCCCAGTAACTCTCTGCCTGTGTGGGCGCATGAGGGTATGAATGCGATGAATGTGTGCATGCATGAATAAGATCCATCCCTTTTCTGTTTGATCCAATAGCAGCATTTAATAAAACCAATATAAATGTAACCTTGGGTTGGCTTCTAGGGAAATGGAGGTAACAAATATTAAGGATGAACAGATATTTTTGCAAAAGTTCAAGGTGTGATCAAGTCTGGGCTAGAATAGAATCTGTTTTACAACCTTAACTATTGAATCACAACCATGCTCCTTGAAATATATAACCCCTTCATTTTATTGTTTTTAAAAATATCATCAGGAATGTTACACATTTTACCACTGCCTGTTATTTAATTAAGTGGTTCTTTTCAGTGTGCTGTTTCAGTTGCTCTTGGCATGTGACCAGGTCCTTCAAAAGGAAGCAATCAAACTTTTAGATGGGTTTATTCAGCTGTGGCATTTCTAAGCTGATTTAAGCAGTATGTCAAAATTGAGTAAAATTAATTAGTTTACCAGAGCTTTGCCGTCTCGGATATTCAGTAAAAAGTAATGCAAACCATTGGGAATCAGATCTACATCATTCAATTTTTTTTTAAAGACAAACTGCGGAAGAATAACATAAAAACAAAACAAAACTATTGTTACTTATCACCATTTTAGAATATTACATCTGCTCTAATATTGGGGTGCAAATCATCTGCTGATGTAAATTGTCATAGACCCATTGATGATCTACCCCCAGTATATTATCTTCATGCATGCATTTGTGTATGGATAGATATGCATGTATATCTAATATAGATCTATACCTAAAAACAAAAAAGAATATGCTTTATGTCAGAAAAAATACACATCTGCTTAATGTGTGCCTGTTTCTGTTCCCATTAGAGCAAAGCTCCCATTGGCCTTAATGGTACAAGAGAAGGCCCTTACACTCTAATTTCAGTGGTCTCCTTGCAAGAGCTCCCACAAAAACTATACAATGGATTTCATGAGCCTTAGTAGATAGTCAAACTATCATGTTATGGAAGCCAAAATTATAAACTTATCAAGCTGTCCAAGGGATGGAAGAAATATTGGAAGGAAAGAGTAAGAGACAGTAGCTGGATTATGCCAACATCTACTCCTCTGAGATACTGGAGCAGACAATTGCCTTCTGGTTCTTACTAAAGCTTTTTAAGGTTTAAGTGCTTCAGTGATAGCTTGGTACACAATTATAGGTGGATTAGAGAAATTGGTAATAGGGGATTTTTGCTATAATCTTCTTTCCATTTTAATATTAATTACTGTACTTTTTTCTCATCATTATGCAATAAACATGAAACCACATCTTTAAAGGAGTGTTTTTTCTTACTAGCTAACTTGTGCTGCCTTTTTCGTTATAAGAGTTATACAGAATACAGATTTCAGAGTAGCAGCTGTATTAGTCTACATCCATAAAAAGAGCAGGAGTACTTGTGGCACCTTAGAAACTAACAAATTTATTTCAGCATAACCCACTTCATCGGATGCATAGAATGGAATACACAATAGGTAAGATATATATATACACACACAGAAAATATGTAAAGGTGGAAGTTGCCATACCAATTTTAAGAGACTATTTAATTTAGATGGGCTATTATCAGCAGGAGAAAAAAAGCTTTTGTAGTGTGGTAAGGGGACTTTCAATGGGTCCCCAACAGAAGAAGAAGATCCCGTCCAGCTGCTTGCCCCAATTCACTTACCGGACAAGGGTAAGGGTTAACTTAAGCTTTTATTCAGCGCGCTGAAGGTTGCTCATTAGAAGTAGAACAACAACCAATATTAGAAATTTACACATATTTATAGCCTACAGATGTACATATTCATGAGGCTCATTGATTATTCATTTATACCCGTACATGGTTAAAACCATGTGGAAACTGGAAGGTTACATTAGAAACATATTTATTGGTTCTAATTTGCCACAGTGCCGAGCCTGCGCAGTAGGTCTTTTACCTTTAGCCTATATTAGTAACAGTTTTAAAGTTTACCCTGAAGGTTAGTCTATTTTGCACACAACAACACCAAGTGTCTTATTTTAGTTAGTATAAAAATGTTTATAACTATTATACTTCCTTTATTTTTTCATGGATTGATATTTCTCACATTTTAGGCCTGCCAACTATTTCTCAGTCAGCAGTTTGAGCTTACCCAGAGTACCTGACTGCAATTTAGCTAACTAAGCCTATGTATGTCTTATATACATTTGCTTATTACAACATAGGGTAAAGATATTTACAACAGTAGTGATAATCAAGGTGGTCCATATCAGAGAGTTAGCTGATATGGACCATCTTGATTATCACTACAAAAGGTTTAGATTTGGTATGGCAACTTCCCACTTTAAATATTTTCTCTCTGTGTGTGTATGTGTATATATATATATATAATATATATATTGTGGCAAAGCTTTGGCCTCGTCCCTGTGGGTCCCGTGCTTCCAGGCGGTTTGTGCTAGCCTCAGAGGCTCACTGTGACCCTCCCTTCTCTCTTTAGAGACCAGGTCACAGCCTATTGAGCCATTTTCATCATAAGCCAGTGAGGAGAAGCTATCCTTCCTGGCACAGTCTCTGTTGTCTCCCAATTTCAGTGATTAGTTAGGGGAGGTAAAAAGGGGGGAGCCCGAGCCCACCCTCTACTCCAGGCTCCAGCCCAGGGACCCTAATAGTATCAGCTAAGATGGCTGACCTTTTAGCCACCAAACACAATACAATTCCCTGGGCTACTTCCCCACAGCAGTCCCCGCTTCTTCAAACTCCACTTCACCTTTACCTGAGGGTCTCCTTCCTTGCATATATGTTGTCTACCACTCAGTCTCACCAACAGCACAACTTCCTCCCACAACTCCTGACATCCACACCCACCTAACTGGGAGGGTTTTTAACTGGTTTCAGCCAGCCCCTGATTGGCTTCAGGTGTCGCAATCAGTCTAGCTATTTCTGCTGCTTTCTAGAAGCTTTTTAATTGGCCCCAGGTGTCTTGATTAGCCTGGAGTAGCCTTTGTTTGGCTATCCAGGGAACAGGGACCTCCTCATCCTGTGGCTAATATACCTCCCTTCCAGCACTATACCCTGCTGGTCTGACTCCATCACATAATCTAATCTATATATATTATATGCATAGAATGGAATACACAGTAGGTAAGATAGATATCTATATATATGTCTATATATATCTATCTTACCTACTGTGTATTACATTCTATGCATCCGATGAAGTGGGCTATAGCCTACAAAAGCTTATGCTGAGATAAATTTGTTAGTCTCTAAGGTGCCACAAGTACTCCTGTTCTTTTTACAGAATACAGAGAGGCTTGTGAGCACAGGAGACAGAACGCTGACAGGAACTGCACTAAGACAACTGAATTCAGTACCAGAACAGATAAGAATGACCAATGACCTCATCACATTAATAATTTAATGCAAAACCCATCTCTTTGACTTAGCTTTCCCCCCCAATAAATTTGTCAAACTCACACACGACAGATAGAAAACACATCCACATGCAAAAACTGCAAACTAATCAGGCTACTTCGCCCAGGCTGGAAAGATGGGAGAGATTGTTATTTGTCCTTCTATTTTTAAACACTTTGGGAAGCACTCAAATACTCTCTGATGCAGGCCATAAGTACCTAGAGGAGATAGAGAAAGTTAAGTATTATTGTGGATAAAATGTGTATTGATAAAACCAATTAGTTTTCATCACCAAATTTTTCCAACAACTGCATAACAACAGATCTGATTATTTATTATGTGAAACAAAATGTTGACTATTCTTTCTACGTTCTTGACACAGGGTAGGTAACTTCACTAAATTCTTTCAAAGATATGCTTGTGATGGGGAGGGGGGAGAGGGATGGAGTACAGACAGGTAATATCCAGAAGTCACCTATCTACTCCTACTGGCTGAGAAATACACAAAGGAAGTCCAGCAACAAACAAATGAGAATCTTTTTAGATCATATTAGTAAAATAAAACATCTTATTGCATTTATAAAGAAGGCACTTATCTTTATGTCAGGTCCTACAAACACTTATTACTGAACATGAGCTTGCTACCAGAAGTAATTCCATTGGAAGCACTGAACTCTAATGTGAGAGGTTGTAGGACAAGGCCCTTCAGCAGCTAATTTTTTAATCAAATTATTATATTTGTACATTCTTATATGGAGGTCTTTATGTACACAGCATATATAGAGAAGTTAGATAAAATAATGCTGGAAGGTTAGAGAAATTTTACTTTATTCCTAGACTCAAAAACAATAATACACAGTAATCAAAAACAGAAAGACACAAAACAGGCTGCTCCCAAAGGGATCTTTAGGCTGATTCTTTCCACAGTCCAGACTAACTGCTGATCACACATTTCACTACAGAGTCCTTTATCCTGCAAGCAGGATCAGGACCTTCCCTTCTCTCCTCCTGCAAACACACATTGTTGAAGTGATAGCTTGTAATTCCAACAGAGTCTTCAATACCTCACTGTCTATGTGCCAGGGCATGTGTAAAGGCCAACTATAGTGTGTGGTTGGGCATACAAAACTGTACAACCAATACAACTGCTAGCATTCCCTTTGAAGCATCCATCTTCCATATTTGTTTCTTTTTCTGCTATTCAAGTGCCACCAGAGATTTTTAAATCATGGATTCCTTCCCATCTGATCATAAATTGCTGCAGTCTTTTAGCAGGAAGATATGTTGCACTCTGTTACACCAGTATCCTCAGGGCCCAACATTCGGAGTATTGAGCATTGTTACAGGAGCTTAATTATAACAGGATTTATTGAGAATTAAAGTAATTAGATCACAGAGATTATTCTAACAGGAAACTTACCCTGAGAAGGTGAAGTGTATTTGCAGTGGATGCCTTTCAAACAGTAACATTTTTGGTTCATGCTGTGCCAAATTAACTGTGGAAGATTCATGTCCCTCCAAACATGGACTCAGGACCACTCTTAAATTTAATCATTTATATATGCCCTAGGGGAGACCATCAATGTAACACCTATAAAAATTGTAATTTGTATAAAGCTACAGCCACAGTTTCCACTAGGCAATAGTGTCAAGTCTACAGGGTTTGATGATCCATGATGAGTTTCTTCTGATGATATATTGCTTTAACAGATAGATAAAGTAGTTTTAGTGGATGGAGCTTTCATGGAACCAGAAGAAACTAGAAATTTCCCTCTCTAGCCTGCTTGTTCAGTTTCATTTAAATTACTCTCTTCCTCTTAATAAAATCAATTATTTTCCTAAATCGCCATTAGGAAATTTTGCTTCTTTAATAGCTGTTACTCAAAAAAAAATTCAGCTATGCCCAAATAATCTTTCCACCATCACACAGAAATCGTCCTTCTGATGAAAGTCAGGTGTATTGCATCGCATTATGTTTTCTAGCCCTCCTTTTCCAGTATTACTGCATAGGAATTCCCATAGAGCATGTATTGCTGCATGGATAAGTCACAACAAATAATTTTCTCAATGAACTGAGCCTTTTTCTGCTTCCAGACATTCTCCAAGTAGATCGCTATTAACTCCTAGTTATTTATTATTCAAATGCATTTGATAAATTGATTCATGGATATTTGTGTATGTGCAAGTAGGGGTTGTGCTTGTTTGTGTTTTTACAAACTTGCCTCTCCACAGGCAACTTCTGAGAGGCTAGCTTTCATTAAAACAAAACACACCTGTGTCCATGCAATTACAGAACATTCTTGCCAACTGTTTCATTTTGGCCTGGACTGCCCAGGGTTTACAAATACACTCCCGCATCTCTTCAGTCCCAGTCCAATTCCAGACAGCTGTCACAGCAAGTAAGTCTATTTCCCTCCCACTAGAAGGTGCTGTGCAGATTGAAGCAAAGCATCATGCATCAGTGTTCCTTCCACTTCAGCTGCTCTGGGCACTTAGACATCAGCTAGCAAAGGCTCAAGCAAGTACCAGAGGAGCATTCAGCTCTCAGCCTTCACCTCACTGCTTGTGGGGGCCATGAAAGCATCAGCTTCCTTTTCTGTATGCTGTAGTGAAGGGAAGGAAGGAAAGAGACACAGAACGGGCAAGGGCACACACAACAGGAGCAAAGCAGAGAGAACACAAAGAAAGGAAGAACACAGAAACGGAAGTGGGAGACAAATATGAGATAGGCAAAGTAAGGGAAGACAAGGGCCGCAAACGGGAGGAAGGCTGACAAATATGCAGGAGACAGAGACAGATATAGAAGTAGACACAGATAGGTGGGGGGAAATATGATTGTATGGGGGGGGGGGGAGAAGAGAAGCACATAAACGCTCCTCTCCAAGGTGGAAAAAAGAGAGCAGAAAACTTCAGGAGATAGAGAGAGAATTGAACCCTGTAGCTCATTCCACACAGAAAGAAAGAGTGGGGGAGGGAGGGAATGGAAGAGAACAGTTCAGTCATCCAGAAGTTGTAAAGCCCAATGACTTCTAAAATAGATAGGATGTGGCTATCCCTCTCTATTAAGGTGAGGAGCAGAGACAGTCCTGAAGTATAAGACAGGGATCACAATATGGATCCTGGGTACCAAATCAGTTTATTTCTGGGGGTTTGGAGCAGACCTAAACAAGTTATTAGCAAAGCAGACTCTGAACTTTCTCAAAGTGAAAGGTGTCTGGTCCTGGCCTGGCTCCATCTTATTGGGATTGTACCATGCAGGTTATATCAGTCCGAAAATTTCCCCACATTCATCCACTGTTAGGGTTTGGGCTCCCTCTACAGTTAGGAAAGTCTCAGGGATTTTGGCTATTAAAAACTCATCTACCAAAACAGAATAATTTTCTTTAGAGAGTAAACATTCATTTCCTCTTCCTC
Organism: Sternotherus odoratus; assembly: GCA_032164245.1. Lineage (NCBI taxonomy): Eukaryota > Metazoa > Chordata > Testudines > Kinosternidae > Sternotherus > Sternotherus odoratus. The sequence continues at coordinate 88,685,157 of JAVMKO010000005.1, read as the reverse complement.
ATCCTCCTTCTCTATTCATCATCTTTATAGTCTCTGCAGTTCAATGTTAATCCCACCTTTAATCTCCTATTTTTTTTTTACATCTTAATTTTTCAAGGCCTCTAACCTTGCCCATTAGGTTCCATCTGTCTGCAGCATGACCTCATTTTACTGCTGGCCTGCCACAAGATCATCTAATATTGCCTGTATGCTGTCCAAACACCTGATGTGTGTTCCCATTCCCCTGAATCTGCATTTTGTTTCCCTTCTGTTATTCTCTGCCTCTCCAGCCTTATGTGCTAACACTTTCTTCCTAATTTTTTTAATTCCTTCTGCTCCATTTCCACTTTCCCTCACCCCCATCTTAATGAAGACACTCTGCCACTGATTCCCAGACTCAACCTCATTACATTTGTGTGTCTGGATTTTGTATTAGTGCCTATTTGTGAATGCCAGTTGGGTAGTTAGATATATTACCTGATTTGTGTATGTTAATGCTTCTTTGTATAGCCAGAGGTGGGTGTTGCAATTTCAGTTAAATGCAGACTTATCCATTCCTGAAAAATTGGCCATTGAGAAGGAAACAGCACTTGAGAAAACAAATAAGTTAATGAAATTGAGTCATGTGAGCCTATACTTCACAAAAACATATAGAAAAAAATCAGTGTCTGCCAAACCAAGAGACTATTTGGGTGTTTTGACTTGCTCAGGTATTGGATGTATTAGGAGTGATAGGATTACGATGGGACATCTTTAATAGCCTAATAAAGGGTCAGATTGTTGTCCTTAGATCCATGCAAGAAGCAGACCCTCCCCACCTATGAATATCTTCCCTCTTCCTCTGCAATTGGAAGGGGGGCTCAGAGGTACTATACACAACCTCTGTGAAGGCCTCCTTGTGAGGCCTGGGATCAGGTCTATGGATGAGGTTGAAGACTGGGCAATAGGGTGTGAGGGAGGCAGAGTCACACACGTTGCCCCATTTCTAGCCACAAGGAAATTGCTTCCAGACACATGGAAATTAGTCAGGAAAGAGAATATTGCCTAGGACTGTATTATCATTTCTGTTGACCTCCCTTTAAGGGGGAAGGGGAGGTACTAGGAAATTTTCTGCCAGAAAGCTAGGGCTGTCATTGAGGCACAGGGCATCCATGAGTTTTCCAGGAAATTTGTCAAAATTTGGGGTTAGATTCTTTACGGGGCACAAATTTCACTTCTCTGACAAGTGTGTGTGTGTTTCTGTCCATCTTCATGAAGGGATACTCAGAGATTTCCAAGCCTCTTCTATGGAATATTTGAGAGCAAGACCTCATGAGCTGTGGAGTAGTCTCTCCCAAGGGAAGCCATAGAAGCTCCATGGCCTTGAATATTCAAAGCTAGACTGGACAAAGCTCTAGAAAACATACTGTGGGGCAATGCCTATAGTAGCATGCATTTTGACAAGACAGTTGAATTGGTCTTTACCATATCCATTTCCTGTTATGTCTCTCAAAAGGCATATCAGTTTTGTGATGACATGTTCATTGTCTTTAATCTTCAATTCCATTTGACTACAAGGGCTTTAAAAATCAAAAAGCTAAAGTTCAAATCAGATCTACAATTACGTGTTCCAGAATCCTCCAGCACTTGGGGGCACTCCTGAATGTCAAAACAAAGTTTGAGTCTATGCTTAATAATTTCCCTAGAGTTCCATTGTCCTGGAGAGACAGGTGCTTTCCAGATTCCAAATGTTTCTAAGTGAAAAGTGAAGTATTTACTGAATTGCTTGCTGTAATAGCTTAAACTAAGCTCAGCATGACTGGCCGCTTAATTTAAGGCCAGATCTTAGATTTAGATTTTCCTTTAGATCTGCATATCAGAGTCTTAGGGCTTTCATAATATAATTTTTCCCTGGCTTTAAATACATCTTCTAACCTAAGTAAGGATTACTCCATCTTTGATATCACAATTAAAATGGATCAGGAGGGAGAAATAATGATTGATCATGAACCATGGTGCTGGTCTGTTAAATACGCTGACTTATGCCTGTGAGCAAAAACACTGAATCACAAGGATCAATAAACAGAGCTGTCGTGGTGCAACTGCTGCAGGCTGCACTGTTAGACTGCACTGGCAATTAAAGAAACTGGGTTGAGTTGACAACCACTTCAACAGAAGCACTGTAACCTTGAATCTTCTTATGTGAAAGCACAACTATCCTTGGAGTTGCAAAAAAAAAAAAAAAAAAAGGCTAAACTAGTCTGTTACCATCTGCAAGGATATGGCAAAAATACCTTTCATGTTTAGTAATTGCTTAGATCTGTGACATATACACCTTCTCTTTAAATTAACGTATGTAAAGTAACTTCTCTCAGAGTTTAATCCCTTGTATCTTTATTGTTTAGAGGTGTTTTTACTACCACTGAGAAATTACTCTGCATTTCTGATATAGCATGAAAACAATTTAAAATATACATGAATCTAAAAGTTGTGAGTATGCCTATTAGCAATCACAACAGATTTTGTGAGAACTTCCTAAGTGTCCTCTTCTGCACTAGCCTGTGCCCTAAGTAATGCTGATTTTTGGTTAACATATATGGTATGTTAGGTTTTTTTTTAATTATTATTATTTTTTCAACTCGGTGCTCACCCACTTGGAGTTCTTGAAGTACAATTAAATGCTTGGCTGGCCTACTACTAAAAGACTACTCATGACCTAGAGACACTAAAGATCGAGAGGGACTAGAGAAACCTACTACTAAACAGGGCCGGCGACAGGGGGGTACTACGGGTACAGCTGTACCGGGCCCCGGACTTAAGGGGGCCCGCTTAAGTCCGGGGCCCGGTACACAGCTGTACCCGTTGTCGTCCCCCCCTGGTCGCCGGGCCTGGAGAGCGGGGAAGGGGCGGGGAGGCGGCGCGGCTCTCCTCCGGAGCGGACGAGCGCGCGTGTCCCCGGCAGGAGCAGTGAGCCTGGCCGGTGGCAGCGGCGCACCACTGCCTGCAAAGAGGGTGAGGACGGGGAGGCTCCGCAGCAATGTAGGGCTCCCCCCCCGCCGCTGCACCGTCTCGCGCAGGTCGGGGGGGGGGAAGGGCGTGCAGGGGGGGAGCAGCAAGGGCGGCTCGCGCTCCTGCAGGACCCCGCACTGCCGCCAGCCGCTGTCAGCTGGGGGGGGGGGGGGGGGAAGCGCCGGCTGGGCTGGGGGGGGCGGCTGGGCTGGGGGGGCTCCCAAATGATCAGAGTAGGGAGCCCCAAAATTTCTGTCGCCGGCCCTGCTACTAAAGAGAGTAGTCATGGCTCAAAGGAAGCAATTGAAAAGGAGAGAGGTGGCAAATGCATTTCAGTGGAGGGAGTTACACATGCAAAACTAGTCAGAAAAATCTGGTATGTTGACCCCAACCAGATTATCTTGATTAACTAGCATTACAGAGAAGGTGGTCAGAGTTCCCATGAGTTAGACCAAATGGTTTTCAGTCATTTCTGATACAGTTCAATATTTAATTGCAGCTCTATTCAATTGACTTGACAGTTCTGCTAAACTAGCTTTCCTATGAAGAAAACTATTAGTTTAGACATATCAGAACTAATTATTCCTTTCCGTAGATAGGGCAATAACCAGGATCCTCTTGGAAGACTTTTAATAAGAATTACTTTACAAATGAAGATAAAGGCAAAACATCTGCAACTCAAGTAGCTCTGGCTGGACTTTTCAACTGTTACTGAGGTGAAGGACAGGCTTAGAGCTAAAGCACAGAGCTAGGAGTCAGGGGACGTGGATTCTGTGGTTGGATATGCCATGAATATATACTCTATGATGCAGAGCAAACTGCCTAACTTATTTTTGATTCATTTATCCCCTATGTAACATGAGACCACCACTTCCCTACTGCACATGAACATTAATATTTGTACAGCTCTATGAGACCCTTCAATAGCAATATGAAAGTGCACAGTATTTTTATTATATTGAAATGGCCATTAAGGATAATACAGTATTTTATCCCTTTTCAAAATGTACTTAGTAGAGGCCTAGTAAAAGCCGGTGGGTTTTGGCATCTGCTGGTTGTGGGTTGAGTTGCTGCCTTTCTCTCAAAATTTCTGTTGGATGGAGTTTCTATCTCTCTGCTTATTTATCATCTTACTGGTGATAATAACAATAATTGGTTTTAAATCTCTTTTGTGTCTGAAATGAAGATTTCTCCCAAACAATCCACCATTTAAAAAAATAAAGTCTTTGAATTTTCTGCTAATACAGTGAACTATTTATCATGTTAGTTGTAGATGCTGTATATAAATGTCTATGTCTACACTTAAAACGCTAGTGACACGGTTGCAGCAGTGTCACTGTAGTGCTTCAGTGTAGGCATTTAGATCGACGGGAGAACCTCTCCCATCTCTGTAGATGGTAATTCACCTCCCTCAGAGAGATGGTTGAGAGATTTCTTCTGTCAACATAGTGCTGTCTACATGGATGGTCAGGTCAGTTTAACTACATCTCCCAGTGCATGAATTTTTCGCACCCTGGAGATGTGAGGCTACACTAATGTAAGTTTTTCAAGATGAGTCCTAACCCATTAGTTCTCTCTCACTGGTACTTTTGCATGATTAGCCATTCTGCATGTCAGAATTTGTTTCATTATAATAGCTGAAAAAGAGTTAACAGATCATCCTGCTGGCTGTGACATAGACTATGTGCTCCTGGGGTAGGGTGACCAGATGACCCGATTTTGTAGGGACAGTCACGATTTTGGGGTCTTTTTCTTATATAGGCTCCTATTGCCCCCCGCCCCCGTCCCAATTTTTCACACTTGCTGTCTGGTCACCCTATCCTGGGGAAGTGCGCCAATTTCAGGGCAGAGACTCAGCTGATTCAATAATCATAATTCCATTAAGTTCAACTGAGTTATGACATTTTAAACCAGCTGAGGCTATGCCCCTTTGTGCTAATGGAAAAGTCTCATTGACTTCAATGGAAGTTGGACCAAGACCTTACATTTTACTGTCTCATTCTCTGGCCCAGCATGGGCTGAGAATACTGCTTAAAAACCCTGGGGCTAATTCTGCTACAATAGCAACCCACTCAAGGGTGTATCATTAAAAGCATGGGGCTGGCATACCTTTTCTTGTCCTGCATCTGGAAGAGTTAGGGAAATTCTGGGAACAATGAGAATGTCTTGGGTGAAGAGCAAATAATGTGATCCATTAATGTGAGAAAGAAAACAGAGCTCCTTGACAAGGAGTTTGGTGAGAACCCAGTGAAGCCCCCAATCTGAGCCCATTTATTGCTTCGGCTAGTAGTTGGAAATACAGCCACGGGCAGCTGGGCTTTGTCAGGCACAGGGAAAACTGCACCTGGGACATCAGAAGAAAGAAAAGGAGCCAATTTTCCTGGGAGAGGAGCTGCAGCACCAGGGACAGAGCAGTGCTGGGCAGGCCCGGGGGGGGGGGGGGGGGAGGGGGGGGCGGCAGAAGGGAACTGCCCTGGTTACCTGCTAGGCTGCTGGCCCTGAGAGAGGGGCCATCCGGTGCAGAGGGGCCGCAGGGGAAGTGGCCCAGGGAGAGAGTACAAGAGACTGGAGGAGAGAAGGAGGGCAGGACGGCTGCTGCCAAAGGGTCCCTGGGCTGGAACCCAGAGTAGAGGGCGGGCCTGGGTCCCCCCCTTCCCCCCTTAGACTGCACCTGGCTGCGGGAGTGGCCTCTACAGCCTACACCTGACCCCTGCCAGAAGGGGTTCGACTTGGAGTGGCTGGCCACCGCAGCTGGACAGCTGAGGGACTACTGAACACCCCCCCCCCGGAAGGGGGTGAGTGTGGACTTGGGGTACTGCCGGAGGGCAGTGCCCTGAAGAGGACGCCGCACGTGAGAAGCAGCGCGTGTCCAGGTGCTAACAGAGGACAACGGAGAGGAAGAGATGGACGGGACACCACCAGAGGAGGGCACTCCGCCGTGAACAGAGCTAATTCCCAGACTGTCTGGCAGGAGGCGCACAGTGGTGAGTCCCCGACCCGTTACAGGAACATATACAAGTCCTTGTAATAGAAAGGATATTTTAATATTGTAGTTTCATCTGAGGAAAATATTTTCTAGCTGACTCAGGATTTAATATTGTAGTTTCATCTGAGGAAAATATTTTCTAGCTGACTCAGGAGCCTATTCAGTTCAGTGGCTTCTATCATACTATCCTTGGCGGGCTTTCCTTTTTGTACCAGGAGGAGAATATAGAATTGTTGCTGTGTTAAATAAAAACAAATAGCTGATGAATAATTATCACCTATCAGCACATGTTAACATACCATTTTGTTCCGTGGTTGTTTCAATCTACATGCTATTTATTTTAAAATAATAATATGCTAACTGATCATTTTGGCATAAGTGTCACAAAAATACATAAACATTACCTCGTTATCAACTCTTTCCATCCACTGCTGTATTAACAACATTTCACTAAGACAAGCAATCAAGGAGCAAACAGCAGGATTTGATAATGACTCAGCACAGTAATTGCCTGAAAAATGTTTTGTATGAATTAATCAGTTACTTTTGAAGCTTAGTCACCAGAAATCTTTCCCCCACTGGAGCATTCTTCACATATGGTCAGTATTAAACCAGATAGGGGAGCCCAGGGGAATTGTATTTTTCACCCACAGATATCAGATTATGTTTAAAATTAAATGGTACCTTTCATCCAAGGCTTTCAAGACTCTTTATGAACACTAATGCTTGCAATAGCCCTTGATAAGCCATGGCAGAGTTTGGAAATTCTACAGAAGGGTAAACTGAGCCACATAGTAATTGGGATACTTGGTTAATGGCAGAGCTGGGAAAAGATTCCACAAGTTCAGATTCCCAGACCTCTACTCGAACCAAACAGACAAATCTGCCAACATGAAGTCTATCACTAGCCAAAAAAAACCAAAAAAAATTCTGAGGATGACTTAGTGCTTTGGAAAAGTCATTGATGATGCAGTGCATGGGAATAGTCTAGAAGATGATGATTTATTTCAGCTTCAAAACTACTACCCTCAATCCTGCAAATCCAATGCCTACAGTGCTGCTTTGGTTCACAACAGTGAAAAAAAGGCCCCAAATGATCAGAATTCTTCCTTATACTTATGCCGTTTAATGCACCACTATGGACTGTAGTTTATGGAAAATATAGTGTCATTGCTATGTAACATAACACAATACATTTGCAGATCACAGAAAGATTGGGGGAGTGATAAATAATGAAGAGAAGAGGTCACTGATACAGAATGATCACTTGGTCAACTGGATGTAAGCAAACAATGTGTTTTTATATGGCTAAATGCAAATATATACATCTAGGAACAAAATGCAGGCCATACTTACAGGAGGGAAAGTCCAACTCTTCCACCCGACTCTCCCACACTGGGAATTCCACAGGAACTGATCTCGACGGACGTCCCTTTGATGCTGGAGTGGACAGTGCTGGCTGAGTTAGAGCCAGAGCAGGGTATCCCGGAACAGGACGCACCCCGCTAATGCCTCCTCGCTCCACTGCTCTAGTGAGAGAGTGACCTCTGTTGGTCTTCTGTTGGTCCCACAAGTGAATGGGAGCAGTGCCGGGCACTCACACTGGAGGAGGCCTTCTGTGCCGGAGAGTAGTGATGCCAAGGGTCTCTGGAGGCTGTGTCCTTTCTCAGTGCCAGAGCCTCTCTTATTGAAGCTGGTGTGCTCCCCACTGAAGTGCTGGGCTTGGTGTCGGATGCCACCTGTGCCAGCTGAAGATCGAGGGCTGACTCCATGAGGAGCAATTTTAGCCTAAAGTTCCTCTCCTTCTTAGTTCTTGGATGGAAGCCTCTGCAGATTTTACACTTATCAGGCTGATGGGCTTCCCCCAAACACTTCAAACAGTAGACGTGTGGCTCTCTATTTGGCATAAGCTTCAGACAGGACCCGCATAGTTTGAACCCCTGAGACCGAGGCATGCCCTGGTCCCCAGGAGTGGAAAAACATGATGGTGGGAGAAAACCCCAACTGAAACTTATCTTAACTATAAGCTAATTAAAATCTAACTAATCCTAAATTAACTATTTACAGATACAACAAGGGAAATTCCACTAGGGGATCACTTGCCATAGCAAGAGAAGAGGAGAGCAGCTGCAATGACTGTCTACTGGTGGTAAGAAGGAACTAAAGTGGCAGCGGGTTGGCAGGGGCCTATATACACTGCCATGAAGGTGTGACTCCAGGGGGCTCCACAGCCAACGCAACAGGTACCTCTAGGGGAAAAACTTGCTGATGACTGTGCACACGGAGATCACACACTAGGAATCAACTTGAGCAAGCATTCAAAGAAGAAAAAAACTTTCTCAGCTGAGAGTGAGGTACAAAAGTCTCATCTTAAATACCAACTTTGATCCCACACCCCAATTGATCATAGGTATCATTTTTATGCATGAAAGAGAAATTCCTTTTCTGAGCAAGGCCACCAATCTATTATGTAGGAGAATTGGAAATGATACGGGGACTGCTTTTTAAATAAATCTTAATTTCCTGCCCTACATTATTCTTTCTGTATTTAGTCTTGCTGCAGTCTCTGAACTGAAACATTCCATTAACCTAATAGCAACACGTGAATACACATTAGACAGCTTGGCCCAAACACACAACTCTGATCTCATCAAAGAAATAAAGCTTGATTTGCAAACAATTTACATTGACACACTCACTTGTGTGGTTGCAATTGAGTGACACCACATTAGTGGTACCATTATTATTTTAAACATGATTTATAAAAAAGGGGGGTTATGTATATTTAAAATGCATCATGCATGAAAAAAATGTGCTGTGTATCCCATTAATCATTTTATATGGCACACTGCAATATGGCTGGTATAAACCTAGTCTAATTAGCAATCTTTTCATAATTCCAAAAGTCAAATAAAGTACTAGGGTCTGAAAACAGTTTTCTTTACCTGTATAAGACAGACTTTTGTTTCTCCTCCACAGACAATGATCTTTTTGAGATGAAAACAATCTGCATTGATCTATAAAAACAAAACTCTCACTCTAGCACATACAGTACTTGTGTTACAAGATATGTAATCTTAAAATATTAATACCAGTATAAAAATAAGCACAAACAGTATCCTAGAGCATTTTAGCATTTTTCGACTAAGGGCAGGAATTTTGCTTGATTAAGGACTCCAAAGAGACAGTTAACTATGGACTCATCCTCATGATATTTCTTTTTTGCCCCCTGAGCTAATTCTAACAGAAAACAAAACTGGGATATGGATGACTTCAAAGGAACAGAAAAGACTAAATAACAAGCCATGATCAACCTACACACTTAAATACCCTCTGATGAAGATTATGCTATGTTAGAGAGGAGAGGAAAACATATTTCAAGTCTCTGATATTTTTTTCTACAGGGTATAATGAAGTTAGTAATGGTGTGTATATATATAATACTGAAGACAACAACATTGGAGAGGCGGGGCCATGTTATTCCCATTTTTCTTGATGTAATTATCAGCTGTTTAGAAGATGTTGTATGTAATTTAGAATCTAGTTCACTGTGGGTGGTGGCTGCAAGCAAATTGTCAGAGTGAACTGTTGACTTAAACAGCCCCCAGTGGTTACCGGACTTCTGTTTATTATTTGTATTACAATAGCACCTAGCGGGGCCCCAATGATGAATTGTTCTCTTGTGCTACAGCTATATAAACACGTAGTAAGATACCGTTTATCAGACTGAATTCCCTTATGCCATTTGCATCAATTCAGTAATATTTAATTAATACATTTCATGAGGATCTGTCTATTATCTAGTTAGAAATCAAATGGAAAGATCTGATCAAAGGACAAATTCTATTTAGTGACTCTGTAACCACTCTCTTTGAGAAGCTTAACACCAGGAGGTGTCTGAAACCACGGGATATTTGCTTAATTGTGTGTCTTTGTATGAATTGTATGTAATTTTGTTTTCTTCTTAATTAAGAACATCTTCAAAGAAATCATTTAAAAAAGAAACTAAGGTTATGCAGTTGGGAATATAAAATGAAACTGTGTTTTGAGCAATACAATTGAACTGGAGAGATCTGAAGCCCACTCCAAGCTGTGTTCTTTTCTCCAGACATTTACAAACGATGTGTGAGGAGAGATTGAGCCCAGCTATAGCCACACAACATTCTATCACCATTCAGCCAGTCAGTGTTAGAATGGGCCAAACCTCCTAAAATGATCTTCAGATTCTCTCACCATTATTGTAAGTGAGACTAAACTGCTTTGGGAAAGTTATGGAAGGGCTGGTAGCTCATCTAGAAGAAGAGTCATGTGGATGACAATGTATCATCTCTTATGGCATCAGACAATTGTATTAGTGTATAATACACCTGACAGATGTTCTGGGATTGGGTTTCTCAAACTTTTTTTTTACTGAAAAAAACCAAACAGGACCACATCTTATTTTTAGAAACCATCTCTTAAAACAACTTATCCTTGTATTCCAAAGGAGACAACTACTTGCTCTCCCATTGACCATCTGTGGCAACTGTAGCAATTGCTCACCTAAAAAAGTAATTAGGAATGTAGTGTACTTTTAGCTTTAATTTGGAAGCTACAAGAAGGAAAAACCAACAATGTTACTGGCCATCTCTTTTTGGACAACCAACAGTTCTCTGATCATAACATGAGAACCTCTTGCATACAAGACATTCAAGTCCATAAATCTTCTTCAGATTAAATGAAATTCAGATCCAGAATTGTAACACATGAAGATGCATGAGTTCAGACTCCTCAAGCTTTGCATTTTATCCACTTTAAAGTTATCGTTCACCTGCAGAATTAAATTCTGGATCAGCATTTGGAATTCTCTCTCTCTCTCTCTCTCTCTTTCACACACACACACACACACACACACACACACACACACACACACATTGTTTTGATCCAAGAATTTTCAGGCCCATTGTCACCATCAATATATACAGTAAGCTAATGAACCAAGGGTAATATTAATCAGGTCACTACAAGGCAACTGTTTCAGTCTTTGCCTGTTGTATATGGTGTGTGATATATGTCAGTAAATTAATATCAACTATAGAAGTAACTCACATTTGAGATTAGCACTTGATGTACATCTAGAGACATGCACCAAATATAAATTGCCTGTTTTCCTCCCACTGTAAAGACATTTGTGCAACACAACTCACTCTATGAAATACAAAATATTCTAGCCACTGCATCAGATTTTTAAAAAAACATTATCACTAAAAATGTAAGTACATTAAATATATGGAGAAAGAGCCCCAAGACACTGCTAGATGAGAGGAAGGAACTTTTCCCTCACCTACTGTATTCCCAAGTAAATTTCTTATAGGTAAACTGCAACATGGTAAGCCCCATCCTATTATCCCTATTATCCCTAATACCCTCTTATCCTGGAAAAGAAGTCAATTTCTATTAATAATGTCTGCTCCTCGCTATGACCACTATGACCAGTGGACTGTTGGCTGTTGTGAGGCTTTCCTCACAATGCCCAGAACCAGGAATCACTGTGTTACCCCCTCTCCCTCAGCAAGACAGAACTTTGCGGGAGCTTAAAAATTGTGTCTCAACTGCCTACCACACCAGGCTCTGGCTCCTTGGGCGGGGCAGAGCAACAACAATCTTTAGCATGGGCCTTCTGACTAAGGCAGGCAGTAACTACAGTCTGGGCACTAACCCTCTGAGTGTCATAGAGCAGTAAGCACTTAAGCAGTCTTAAGCCTAACCTCTTGGCTAAGACAGACAGCAAACACAGTCTAGGGCTTTCAGCATTCTGGTTGGGGCAAGCCACAAAGAAGGCACAGGCCTTCTGGCATAGGGGAAGTAGGTCGCCACCCCAGGGGCAGGAGGGTAGGGATAACCGGGCCCTCCCTACACACTACTGGGTCCCAGTAACAGTGGCGAGGAATCCTGCGACTGGGTCAGTGGGATCCTGCTGAAACATACATATTGCAACTGCACAACACGACTAATGTCTGGTTCCCCTTGGCTACTTCCTACCCCAGTCCATTGATATGACTCCATAGTCTCGGTCTTCTTGGGGCAAGGGGCAGACAGCAGTCCCAGCAACTTTTGCCCACTCTCAGTCTCCTCCGGGAGCAGAGTGTTGCATGGCTTAGGGTCTGGTCCAGAGTCCTGAGTGGGCTAGAAACATCTGCCTCCTTCTCTGGCTCCAGCTTCTAGTGCTGAAGAGCCCACCTCTTATACTTCCTGTCCTGCCCCTCTCCTTTCATCACAGGGGGGAGAGATGGCCTAGCTCAGCCCATACGGGAGAGCATAGTGGTTCCTCTGCTTCAGGTCCAGAGGGAGGCCACTCTGCCTCACTACAAGTTTTGAACCTGTGACCTTCACTCCAATCCCTGTTTTTCATTAGTTGTCCTCCGTATTCATTTGGTTTCTGTGTCCTGTGGTCCCTCCTGCTAGGCTGGGGGAGGGGTCTTTAGAAATGGGTGGGCGCAGTTTTTCCATAAGGCCTCACTAGAAGATCACAAACTTAAGTGATACTAAGTAGAGTAACAGAAATGGGCATGGTTACAAACAAAACACACTTTCTAGTGCCACAACTTAACTTTAGCAAGCTACAATCTCAGCCTAAACTGCTTTCTCATTTACATCAAGCTACAAGCATCTCCAGCCTTTCTGGCAGGAGGACTAAACATTCACAGCATCGGAAGGTGCTGTCCTCTTTAGCCCTTAAGAGATGAATAATTAAGGGTTCTATTCTCTTATTTTTAAAGTCCAGTAAACCTTAGAAATGTATTCTTTTGAAGTGTATGCTCCAGATAAAGTTTTTCCTCCCCTGTTGTCTTTTTCCACTGACTTCCCATCTCCCTGCTGACTCGTATGCCTGGCATCAACTTACTCAATTTACACTGGAGACGGGTAACCAGGAAAAACCACATACCTTTATCTAGGACAAACATGTTTAATCAGGATGAAGTGAGTTATAGCCCATGAAAGCTTATGCTGAAATAAACTGGTTAGTCTCTAAGGTACTACAAAGTCTTCCTATGTTTAATCAGGAATGTCCCCAAAAACAAACATATTTTTAGCAAATATACAGAACTCTTTACACACTAACTATACATACATCACACAATAATATTAATGACCAGATAATTACCATATTTCCTAAAAAAGCCCTTACTAATGCACTTTTATAGTACAATAATATTGTACAGAATCAGTAGATTCAATTACTTATTCATTGGGTTTCGGTCCCCCTGGTCTCACATACAGTGTATGGATGTTCTTTAGTTGTCCAGAAATAAATGACTTGTTATAGGGTGTTGGTGTTTCCTTCCCTTAGTTGCCAAATTGCAGATAAAAATACACTACTTATCATATTATTTTTTCGTGTGCCTGTCATTCGTTTCAACATGATATGCAAACACCCACAGATGAAGACAGAATTGGGCCTTCCTAAGCACATATTGCCTGCATTACCAAGCTCTGCGGGTGAAGTTTACCCATTTGTCTCACACCCATGTATGGGTGTAAGCAGTTCTGATAGCTCCTTGTGCACTGCCTGCATAGAACTGAAATTTTTGTTGCATCACAATAGTTATTTCACCCTTATGATGGTAGCATAAATCTCTGATGGTTAACCTAGACCAAACTGATCTATGCCAACATAGCATGTTGACAATTGATTTCTTACATTTTCTTCTGCAGCAGTAATTAAGTATTGGAGAAGCTTATGGATCAACTTATTTTAGTTAATGCAAGTCTGAACCTATACCATGAAACAGAAAATTATCGCTCTACAGTGATTCTCTTTTCATGCTTCATCAATTTGTGTTTACAGCTGGTTTAACTTTTTCTAATCTAAAATAAATCAGCATGAAAAAGCATTAGATTTTTCATTTAGATTCTCAATTGCCTTTTATTACAGAGATAATATCCCTGGTCTGATTTTAAATGGTAGATTATTCCCTTGTTTGGATATGAATAAAAATGCTCTGGTTCCATAACCCAAATGAACCTCATTTTTATTTTGCCTTAAAAAACATTGCACTAGACTGAAATGAATTGGCTTAGTTGTGAACGGACATCTCTGAACCTACCCCAAATTGACACAGAATACTCATTTATTATAGGTGAGTGCTTTTATAACAATAAACTAACAACTGTTTGACATGTCTTATGGACAAAATTCACCTTGGTGTAGATACTCTATGGATCACGTAAGCCATTTAAATAGGATTTTACTGCATAGGCACTGTATGGGACCTATACAGTGGGCTGGATTTCACCCAGCGTGGCTGTACTCATGCTTAATTTCCTGTTGGCTTAGCACTACTGACTTCTGAAGAGTTAGGCCAGCAGAGAACTGGGACGTAGGAATTTAAAAGGAGTAGTAAACAACTTTTCATATGACTTTAGAGGTCTGAACTTCCCCTACAAATGTGACAATGTCAACAACACCTATAGCAGAGCAGGGAATTGCATTCTGTATACTACTTCAGGACTTTGCAACATCTTCAACGGTAGATGCAGAAACACTGGGCTGGGCCTAACCAAGTTAATAAATGGAATACCAATTTTCAAATATTTTGTTTTAAAAATTAGATATCATTGTGTTTTCAGTCTGTGCAGATTCCATTAATGAATTCCTAATTTAAATAATTTTGTGAATTTATATTATAAAATATATGATTACTTCCATTCATCTTTAGTATCAACATGATCTGGCAATGAACTACCTCTGTGGTCATGTTTTGTAGGTAAGATCTGTGGCTACTCACAATTGTTCTGTTGAGTTAGTGGGTGTTTCATTGAAATTCCAAATTTTTCCATAGACACTAATTTATAATGCTCACCTGCGTGGTAGGCACTCCAAAATGCTATTTGTATGATGCAACAACCTCTTTACAGAGGAATTGTTTCCTGCCGCTGCCTTCTTTTCCTCAGTTGTGTTTCTGAGCAGTCCGAAATATATTCAGATCTAACATGATTGCTATGACTTTGAGCACAGCATGGAAATATTCGGAATGCATTCATTCACTAGGCTACTAAGATGAAGGATACGATTCTGTCATGGATGTCACAGATTCTGGGACTTTCTGGGTCCTCTGCGACTTCTTCTGGGGCCACTGGAGCAGCTGTTGTCCCTGGGGGTCAGTCCTACGGCCACCGGAGCAGCTGACCAGTGGGCTGACTGCTGGAGCAGTAATCCCCGGGCTCCTGGAGCCACAATTCCTGGGGCCCTGGAGCAGCATCTGGGGTTGGGTCAGCCCCACAGCAGGTGCAACAGCCATGGGGTTGGGACAGCTGCTGAAATTCAGTCCCTGGCAGCACTGACTGTAAGTCCTCTCCAACCCAAGGATATTTTTAGTAGAAGTCAGGGACAGGTCACGGCTTTCATACATTTTTGTTTTTTGCCATGACCTGTCCCTGACTTTTACTAAAAATACCCGTGTCAGAATCTTAACCTTAGCTATGACTTTTATTTAATGCAGTGTATTTCCCAAGCCCCCCTTTAAATACTTCACAGCTACTATACTGATGCATCTAGACTGTGTATATAATCATCACCTGCAGATTTCAACACTTATATCAACAGAATTCAGACTGTCCCTAGTCAAATACTGGAGAGGGGAAAATAAATGTCAGCTAATGAAAAAAGTGAATCTTGGAATTTCCCCAAAAGAATTCCTGGAGCACATCTTTTAGAAAAACATTGAATGTTAATTTTAAAAATGGCCAGTGATTGAGAAACCACCATGATTCTTGGTAAATCTTTCCAATAGTTAATTACTCTCATTGTTAAAAGATACGTCTTATTTCCATTCTTAATTCTTCAACTGCCAGATATGGGATCATGTTATACTTTTCTCTGCTAGATTGAAGAGTCCATTATTAAATATTTGATCCCCCTATAAAGTCACCTATTAACCTTCTCTTTGTTAACTAAATAGCTCCTTAAGTCTATGACCATACGGCATATTTTCCAATCCTTTAAACTGCTTGTGGCTCCTCTATGAACCCACTTCAATTTCTCAATAGCCTTCTTAAATTGTGAACAGCACAAAAGGACAGAGTATTGGTCACACCAGTGCCAAATATAGAGGTAAAATAACCTTTCTATTCCTACTCAAGATTCCCCTGGTTATGCATCCCAAAATTGCATTAGCCCTTTTGGCCACATCACTACATCGGGAGCTGATTATCCACCACAACCACATTTTTTCAGAGTCATTGCTTCCCAAGATGGCATTCCCATCATATAAATATGCCCTACATTCTTTGTTCATAGAATCATAGATTAGACATAAAGAGCCGGGCCCTAAAAACCTCTAAGGATGGAGATTCCACCACCTCCCTAGGTAACTCATTCCAGTGCTTCACCTCCCTCCTAATGAAATAGTGTTTCCTAATATCCAACCTAGATTTCCCCCACTGCAACTTGAGATCATTACTCCTTATTCTGTCATCTGCTGCCACTGAGAAAAGCCAAGCTCCATCCCCTTTGAAACCCATCTTCAGGTAGTTGAAGGCTGCTATCAAATCCCCCCTCACTCTTCTCTTTTGCAGACTAAATAACCCCAGTTCCCCCCCAGCCTATCCTCATAAATCATGTGCCCTGGCTCCCTAATCATTTACCCTTCTTGGCAACAAGGGCATACAGTTGACTTGTATCCAGTTTTTCATCCACTGTAATCCTGAGGTTCTTTTCTGCAGAACTGCTGCTTAGCCAGTAAGTCCCCAGCCTGTAGCAGTGCATGGGCTTCTTCTGTTCTAAGTGCAAGACTCTGCACTTGTCATTGTTGAACCTCATCAAATTTCTTTTGGCCCAATCTTCCAATTTGTCTATGTCCCTCTGGACCCTATCCCTACCCTCCAGCATATCTACCTCTCCCCCCAGCTTAGTGTCATCCGTGAACTTGCTGAAGGTGCAATCCATCCCATCACACAGATCATTAATGGAGAAGTGTAACTACATTAAAACTCCCCCCTAAAAGTTGCTGTTTGCTGGTGAAGGAGTACTACTCTATTCGATTTTGGAGAGGACTATTTTTTGCTGCTGGGCCAGTATGATGTTGACAAAGAGTTTGTGACGTGCTTTGAGATTATTTATGGCATACATTACTTTATAAGCATTATTTTGCAATACTGACTTTTCAGAGTGAGAGGCTGTATTCTAGCATATACGGTGATTTTATAAAATATTTCACATACACATGTGAAAAATAAGCTCATCTGGGTATACATAATTCTCCCTTAGTATGGGGGTGTGAGGAATAAACTAGATGACTTCTTGAGGTCCCTTCCAACCCCAAATTTTATGAAATCAGAATTTTCTCAAAATATGTCATTTTTAGCACAACACTAAGGTCTGGATTCTAATTTCCAGTATTCAGCAAGGATCATGGAGCATCTCTCCAAGAGGCAGTGCAGTCTCGCAGATTACACAGTGGCACCAGTGCCAAGAAAACTCAAGTCTAACCTGAGAGCTGCCACTGTGTCGGCCTAGGCAAACCACTTCACCTCTGTGTCTCAGCCTTTCCACCCATAGAGTGACAATAATACTCAGTTCCCTCTTCTCCTGGGGACTGGTATAGAAATTATTTTGTATAGAATTTTGGAAAAATGAAGTTCTATATAAGTGGTAAATGCTACTATCCAGAGTATCTTGCACCTCTGCATACTGAATACACAGATCTCAACCTAAAATTTCTGCATTCCTAGTCAATGCTAGGGTCACCAAGTAAATATAAATATATGAAGAGCATTCTCCTATGAAAACTGGTGAATTTGCTGTTTGAGCTCTTTTTTTTCCCTTTAACCTTATCTGAACCATTTGTAGGGATTTTTTATAACCTATTCATCCAAAACCCCATGTAGATTCTATATTGTACTGACTTTGTTCTTTTCAGAAAGTGCTCACTGAAGAGACCGAATAAAAAAAACCTCTTCTCCTGTGTGATTTTTTTGGTTTCTGGAGGTTCATAAAGGTCAGATTAAAATGCTGGTCCACATTCTTCAAGTGCATGATTGCTTGGGAGCTGTGTGAATGATTTTCAGATTGTTTGGTACATCAAAAACTACAGTTTAAGTCGTTTTAAGTTTTTTAAAAGAGAGAGAATGGCAGGACTAGTGAATGTAGGTCTTGGTCTTTGATTTTACCTTTTCCCCGTGAAATCTTTTTGTCCCATTTCAATAACACATCCCCTGCATAAGTCTTCACTACTACTACCTCCTGATCTATACAGGTCAATTTCCAAGAGGAAATATTAACTTGAGACCAGCTACTGGAAGGTACATGCAGTGTGCATAACCACAATCAGGGCTGGCTCCAGACCTGGGGCAGCAAACGGCGTGGGGGACGCATTCTGGATGCTGTCAGGGCAGCGCTGTTTCTCGGCGGAGTTGCCGCAGGCATGTTTGGTGGCACGCCTGTGGCAGCTCCGCCAGGGAAGAACGGCGGAGCTGCTTGGGGCAGCAGAGAAGGTAGAACCAACCGTGACCACAATGAAATCAATGAGAGTTTTGTAAGTAGAAGAACTGTAGGAATGGGTGAGACGGTAGGGTATACTATGAAGTACTAATTTTTGTGTACATAAATCAAGATGTAACTAACATAATGACATTATCTTAATCAAATTTTGGGCTGTAGGTTAGCACATTCTGAGGTGCAGTCCAGACTAGTGAGAAGGTGCATCCCCACCTGCCCTGCAACCTGGGATGTCTCGCAATGCTTTGCTGCTGTAGCTCCCAACTTGGGCCCCTCACAAATAACCAAACAGCATGCAGGTCACACCCTGATTCTCTGTGTATAGCTGCAGCCTGCCAGCAACACTCCAGTCACACTCCAGCTTCCACCAGCCTTGGATGCCACCTGCAGGGCGAACCGAACACACTTCCAAGTCTCAAATTTCCCCCCCAAAACTTGTGTTCTGCACAGTCCAGGCCTCTCCTGGACAGCTGAAATATTATAGACCCGTAGTCCCTGTAAGGGGTCAGTATCCAACAGTTTGCCACTTTCACTGGAGTTACCCAAATAGTTCAGTTTAAACACAACAGTGGGTTAGTCTTGATTAAAAATAAGATAATGTATAACTACAAAGGGATATATTTGTACTCACTTAAAATCTAACTTCATCACAGCTTCCTCCAGCTAAAAATCTAAGACAAGAGCCTCTCTGGGGGAAGGAGAGTTTTCTTACTAGGACGTTCTGAGAACCAAACTGTGCCATTTAAGCACTATCCACTAAAGCAAAGTTGCTCCCTACTGTGTGGTGGGAACATGCACAATGTACCATCATTTCAGTCCCACTGTACATCCAGCCAATCCCAACATACTGTGCAGAGGAAATAAAGGCCTATGCTCCTGTCTTGTCTCCACATCTTGGAGGTGATCTGCTCTTTCCAGAACCTGCTGTTGTAAATGAACCTTTCTTCCTTGCTTATATCTTCTAACTTCTCTCCATTGGTTAAATGCTAGAGTGCTACTGATTAACTCTACCAAGTATACTGACTTACATTTTTCATGGTAGAGGCTATACAGTTTTATTCTATTCTATTTTTTTCATAAATCAATACATGCTAACAATTTTAGTCTGCTGGAGGCAATGGCTAAATTTAGAGACACCTTTAAAAGTTGTGGGAAACTGACAGCCCCATTGTAGGAGCTGACTTTTATAATTGTACTACCCGTTATAGGAATTGAGGTAAATTTTAATTTCATTCTATAACAGAAAGAAATGACTGTCTGAAACTGTGATGTTTCCAATATGCATTACAATTAAAAAAAAATAAAAATAAATGGAGATATACCAATCTCCTAGAACTGGAAAGACCTTGAAGGTCATCGAGTCCAGTCCCCTGCCTATACTAGCAGGATTGAGTACTGTCCCCTGACAGATTTTTTGCCCCAGATCCCTAAATGGCCCCCTCAAGGATTGAACTCACAACCCTGGGTTTAGCAGGCCAATGCTCAAACCACTGAGCTATCCCTCCCCTCTCTTAGCACCTCTTGTTACAAAGTTAGTTAGTAAGAGACAAGAGATGGTCAATAGTTAGTAAGAGACAGGATTTCCTATTGTGTGTCTATGATAAATAGATTAGAGAAATGTTGAAGGCTTGAAGCCAATGTGAATCATTTCAGCTATAAAGGCTTAATTTACAATATATTCTGTTACCTTTGACAATTTCAGTAAAAGATTGTTTGTATGAATAAGGACTGCATGCATCAGGAAAAGAGAACCATTAATGCGCATCCTGTAAAAGCCACTGTTTTAACCAGATGATCAAGAAAGGAGGGGCGAAGAGGATTTATCCAAACCATCAATGCGCATCCATAATTGAGGAAGGGCAAACTGACGACCCTGAGGTGAAGGCTAGCACCCCTAAAGACAAGAGATTAAATCAATCCAGGACAGGAAACCTTTGAAATGTTAACATCAGATAACATCAATCAAGGACTAACTGGTCACAAACTGAACTATAAAGATAGGAATAGGGTGCTTTTTCCTTGGGACTTTGGGTTCATTTTGCCATACACAGGAGCATCAGATCATGACCAACAGAGACCCCAGTTTCTTACTCGTGATCAATCTAACTGGCCATTAGATTGACTCGAGCTACAACAAGAGACTGGTAACTCAACTGGAAGGACTGTGTGCATAATGTGTGTGTGTGTGACTGAAATGCATATGCTAACTGTGTTGTATTCTTAATAAAGTAAGGCGTATTGCCTTCCTCTTATAAAAAATCCCATGTGCTCTGTATAGCATAACACCATTCTGGTTTAGTTTAGTTTACTCAATTTCTGTAGTACTGAATAATTTCTCATTAAGTAGGCCACAGATTTACAGAGCTATGCAACTACATGATCTGACTTCCTTTTTTCTTAAATACGAAGTTGTTCATACTGATTTGATGGGTTTTTTGGGAGGCCTGATTTATCTACATGACTCGCATATCACATGACATTACTCATTCTCTCCACCTGGACAAGGGAGCTAGGTGTCTCACAGGTTAGGCTGGGACCCATCTCCCCTTGAAGAGGCCAGCCACCTTGCAAAAGGTAGCCAGGTGGAAAGTATACCAGAGTGGTGGCAGGTAGGTTGGTGTTCTCTCTCTCACAAATTATAGAAAAATGTGCAGACCTTCAATTTTATTTATTGTTATTTATTTATTTAATGTTATTTAGACTATGGCTTAAGGAACACATTTGCTACTATACCACATTTACAATGTTAATGTTATGGGTGAAGCCAACTCACATGGTTTCTCTATCTGCATGACTGATTTTTACATTCTGACAGCCATTGCTGACATTCACGTTCTTCGAGATGTTTTGATGATCAGTGTTACAGTGATAGCTGCAGTGGAGGAGGCAATAAGTTCCTGTAATTCAGATCGCACTGATGATCCAGAAGAAACTGCAGAGCCCATGAGAGCTCCGTCAATTACAATCTTTCTTTTTGATTTCACTATGTTGATTTTGTTTGAGGTTGTTTGAAACTTGATTTCATTATAACTATTAGCCTTTGGCAACTGGGAGATTTCAGAGTAGTGCGCTCTGGAGAGGAAGGATGGTCCTGTGCTTGGGGTACTACCATGGGACTCTAAAAGATCTGGATTCAGCTTCCTGTTCTGCCACTTTCCCTGAACAAGTCACTTGGTGCCTAAGATGGTGATTAGTGGGATGTTAAAAAGGCCATAACTCCCACTGAAGTACATTTAAAACTCTGAGCCCAAGTCTCTCTGTGACTCAGTTCCTCACCTGTAAAATGGACTAATAGCACTTCCCTAACTCACAGGGAGTGTTGCAAGGATAAACACACTAGGCAGATTTTGAAGGTCTCAGATATTTTGATATAAGTATCTAAAACAGACAGTGGTCTCAGCAGCTGACACTTCCTGCCCAAGGTAGGGAAACACAAAGACACTTTTCCATCTCCGCAGCCAGCAAATAATTTCACTAATGAGCAATTTTTCACTATCAGATAAATCCTAACTCATCGAATACACTGTAATTGACCTGAAAATATTTAGTTTTCATGTGTCTTACCAAGTCAAGGGTTTAGTAGGATGATTTTGCTAATTAATCTAAAATTTGGCACAAAAATTCCAGAAAAATAACAAGTCTGTTTAATTGTTCTTTACTCTCAGATCCCTTCTTGGCCCAACTTTTCCCATGGATAATAAAATTCTTTGTCAATCTCTGTCTGAGATACTTTTAAACACCGGGAATTAATCCCGCTGGCTGCAATCTTTTGGCACTATTAAACAGTGTTGCCTCATCTCACCAGTTTATATGTTTTTCTTAAAGCCCTAGCTCCTAGAGGTAAAGGATTATGGATCATTTTTTAAAAGTGAAAGTATGTTCCTCAGCCTCCACGTTTGGAAAAAAGCCCAAAAATATCAACTAAATCTACCCGACTTGTTCAAAAATCAGAAGGCAAATACAATTTCATTTTTTTAAAAGTTTCATGTTTTGAATGTTTGGTCTGACAATACTGCTATTAGCCTGCACACTGGACATACAGTCCATTAACTACAATTGTACTGAGACGTGAGGGGGGGTGAGGGAACAACCTTTCATCATTAATCCAATGCTCTGGAGCAGATGATCCCTGTCACACAATCACTACCCCATCAGGTACTCCTGAGAAATGAGCACAAAAATTTTATGTGGCCAGTAGCTTCCAAGACCTTTCAGTGATAATATTGCTGGATTCTTTTTATTCCAGTTTGGGCATAGAGGCACTGAGCCGCTTGCCTGAATGGGTGTTACCCTCACTGCTGCCCCAGTTTCCCCTGCTGGGCTCCTCAGGAACTCATAAAGGGTTTCATGTGGCCTTTTAAAACACCTTTTCTTGGGGGCTGTTTTTGAACTTTTAAAAAAACAACTCCCTGGCTGAAGCTTTTCATTTAGCTCACATGTTCCTATTCTCCAGCCCCACTGCTGGTACTACCTCTCTGCACTCTTCTGTCCAGGTCCCTAGGAGCTAAGAATAGTCTGTGTGTGGGACTGATCACACTAACCCTCTCCCTATCTAGGAGCAACTCCCAGAGCTTACTGGGAGTTTTCAAAAGGGCACAAGGTGTTCTCTGTCATATAGTTTCCATGGGACTCTCTTATCTATCTGCAGAGGCCTGATTTATCTACATCAGGGGTCTCCAAACTACGGCCCACGGGCCGGATGCGGCCCGCGAGGCCCTCTCATCCGGCCCGCGGAGATCTTTTTGGCTATTTAGGGAATTTTTGGCTCTTTTGAGGTTTTCGCTGGGACGGCTCCGCGCTGGGGCCTGGAAGCGCCACGCGGGCCGCCAGCCGCGGGGCCGGGACGCGCCGCGTGCTCGGCTGCCGCCGCGGGGCCGGGACGCGCCGCGTGCTCGGCTGCCGCCGCGGGGCCGGGACCCGCCGCGTGCTCGGCTGCCGCCCCGGGGCCGGGACGCGCCGCGTGCTCGGCTGCCGCCGCCGGCCGGGACGCGCCGCGTGCTCGGCTGCCGCCGCCGGCCAGGGACGGCTCAGAGCTGGGGCCGGGACGCGCCGCACCGCCACGCACTTACAGGGGGCGAAACAAGGAGCCACCCACTGCCAGGCGGCGAACCGGTCTGTGGGGAGAGACCGGGTTGAGCGGGTCAGTTGGGGGGTGGGTGGGAGGGAAGGAGGTTTTGGGGTGAGAGACCTGGCTGGGTGGGTCATTTGGGGGGGGGTTGGAGGAAAGGAGGTTTTGGGGTGAGAGACCTGGCTGGGTGGGTCATTTGGGGGGGGGGGTTTGGAGGAAAGGAGGTTTTGGGGTGAGAGACCTGGCTGGGTGGGTCATTTGGGGGGGGGGGTTGGAGGGAAGGAGGTTTTGGGGTGAGAGACCTGGCTGGGTGGGTCATTTGGGGGGGGGGGGTTGGAGGAAAGGAGGTTTTGGGGTGAGAGACCGGGCTGGGTGGGTCAGTTGGGGGGTGGGTGGGAGGGAAGGAGGTTTTGGGGTGAGAGACCTGGCTGGGTGGGTCATTTGGGGGGGGGGTTGGAGGAAAGGAGGTTTTGGGGGGAGAGACCTGGCTGGGTGGGTCAGTTGGGGGGTTGATGTGTAGTGTTCATGTGTAATGTTCATGTGTAGTGAACAGGTGTTCATGTGTAGTGTTCATGTGTAGTGAACAGGTGTTCATGTGTAGTGCTCATGTGTAGTGTTCATGTGTAGTGAACAGGTGTTCATGTGTAGTGCTCATGTGTAGTGTTCATGTGTAGTGTTCATGTGTAGTGAACAGGTGTTCATGTGTAGTGTTCATGTGTGGTGAACAGGTGTTCATGTGTAGTGTTCATGTGTGGTGAACAGGTGTTCATGTGTAGTGTATCAATGTGTTATTAAATAATAACTGAATAAAATAATATTAAATAAATAATAAAAAACAACATCCATGTTTTGATTCTTTTTTATTTGGACCTCGAGTGTGTTGTCGGCCCCCGAACTGCTATTTGATAGCTAATGCGGCCCTCGGGCTGAAAAGTTTGGAGACCCCTGATCTACATGACTCACATATCACATGCCCAGGTGGAGAGAATGAGTAATGTCAAGGGAGCTAGGTGTCTCACAGGTTAGGCTTGGACCCATCTCCCCTTGAAGAGGCCAGCCACCTTGCAAAAGGTAGGTAGGTGGAAAGTATACCAGAGTGGTGGCAGGTAAGATGGTGTTCTCTCTTTCACAAATTATAGAGAATTGCACAGACCTTCAAATCTAAAGTATTTGTTATTTAGACTGCGAGATCTGTAAGGGCGAGGATTCTCTCTTATATGTGGATACATTGCCTAGCCCTAGCATCATCATCAAATATACATATAGTTTACTGAGGACCATTGCACCAGCCAGAATGACCACAGTTGATGGCATCACATCAGGCATTGTGTTGTGTAGTGAAGTTCCCAGATCTGGCTCAATCCTACAAATCTATGAATCTCTTGGGCAGCCTCCAGAGCAATGCCAGGCAGGGTCAGGTCATCAGTGAAGCATCGGTGTGCTGGGGTGTTTTATCCATCCTGGTGATATGACTGAAGAGCTTGCAGTGCTGCTTTTGAATATAATGAGCAACTGAAGGAAGGCTAGTATCTGCAATATTATAATGTTTTGCACAAAGTGGAACCATTTTTGCTCAAGATTTGGCACTGACTGTTCCTACAGAATGCCTCTAGCTGCTCCAAGTCTGCCTGAAAGAGAATACAGGTTCTGAACCAAAAAGCAATCCAGGTAATTCACAGGTCTGGCAGATCCTGAACTTTGTCTGAGCGAAGATGTTTTTATATTCATAAACAAGACATGAACTTTATGCAGGAAGCAGTGAGATCTATTTATCAAAGCATGTCTGGTTTGCCGCAACCATTTGAAGTCTGCTTGCAGCCTAGGTTGACAACCTGTCAACACTCTGCATTGTACTTGACCCCGCTTACATCGGTAATTTTGGTGGCCCAGCTCAGAGGTCCTGGCCTTCTTCTCCTTGGTCTTCTGTCATGAGACATTCAATTCCACAGTGTGGGTGGAGTCTTGGGGACCTTCAAGGGCATGGCAGCAATTCTCTGACTTCTCCATAAGCACGGCATTGTCATCGGCATAGTTTTGGTCAGCAAACACCTCTTGACCAACCTGGATTCTGACATGTGCAGCAACAAGTGGATAGCCAAGCAATAGTTAGTTAGTTAGTTAGTTCAGGACACATTATATAGCATCTTCTCACCACTCAGTCAAAGCTAGCATGGCACATGAATCAGCAAAGAAGGCTGCACACCAAACACTGGACATTCCTGCTGGAATGCCTAATCAAATTGCTCTGCAAAGAGGTTAGCTTTGTTTGCATCAACCCTCCTGTTCAGTACAGAAATAAGGAAGGACAAATAATGCTATGGTACTACTGCATCTTTTTCCTCCAATAGTAACAAGTTTAGTCCCTCGCTGGCTGAAAAGCCAGCCAAGTTACCTCTTGGCCTTAAAATATGATTTCTTGTCCTTCTTTCTTAGTATTTCTCTAATAAGGATTTTGAACTTGTCAAAATAAAAAACCTATAACTTCTCTTTGATGCAGTTCACTGTGCTGTCTTTTCTCTTTGCAGGAAAAAAGAACTTTTGCAAATTTATTTCCACAATCAGACCATCACACACAATATAGAAAATCTCTGTCATTTCTCAGCAAACTTTCTATAACCATTTCTCAAAGTTCTCTAGACACAGCTGTACAGTTCCTCTAATATATCAAACCAAGGGTTTTAAAAGAAACAACCTTTGGTTACATACTACTATATAATGAGTCCTGCAAAAGTGTAACATATGTAACAACCACTTTTGCCAAGATCTTCAAGAGTTACTACTGATTTTGGTTGTTTCATAGTTTTTGAGTGCCAAACTTGAGACACTTGAAGGGAACTCATTTTCTGAGAGCGAACTCATCACTTTCTCAAATGTCAGGTTCATTTAAGGTGTCTCAAATGGGGCATCCAAAAATCGAGGCATCTAAAATCACTAGTTTTAGTTAGTCTTTAAGGTGCCACAGGACTCTCTGTCACTTCTAAAATCATTAGTCAGTCAACTCTTGAAGATCTTGACCATTCTCTCGATCAGATCTGAATGAACTGTATTATCTTGCAACACCAAAAAACTATTAAATGGTTCCTGCTAATTACTGGTGAATAAGTGGTATCTTCCCATCAAGCACCAATTGGTTGTATTCTAATTGCCCGTCTTCCACACTGGATAACTGCAATATTGTAAATAACTCTTCGCTGTGTTACTATAATTGCAATTATTTGATCTCCTTAAATCTTTGATATTTAGATGTGAATTCACATAAGACAT
Source organism: Sternotherus odoratus (assembly GCA_032164245.1). NCBI lineage: Eukaryota > Metazoa > Chordata > Testudines > Kinosternidae > Sternotherus > Sternotherus odoratus. Next base: position 88,658,394 of record JAVMKO010000005.1, on the reverse strand, counting down.
TGGACTCTGAAGAAACTACATTTGTAGAATACTGAGCAAGTCCTTCCTGGGTAGGGTGAAAGAAAGGTCTTTGGTTGCCTGTCAGATTTCAGAACAGCAGCATCAATATGCAAGAAGGTTAATGTCTCAAAGTACTAGGAAGCTGCATATTACATTCATCAAAAGATGTGTAAATGAACTATATAGGAGTCTATTACAATATCTTGCATAATTTATTCCATGTACAATAAAAAGATGATCAGATTTCATGCATGTTTACTTTTTGAAATATAAATTGCCTGCGTGTTTGAACTAGCTGGAGAATACAAATATGTTTCAAAGTAATGTGTTTATCTCCCTGACATTTTAATCTTTAAAACTTTCTTATCCTTCTTATTTCCACATAGCAGTTCTCTTTTATAAGAGAATAATCTCTCTCGAACATGAGTGAGTTATATATACTTGAATGTTTCAAACAATATAAAGACCATTCAGGTGTATTACATATGCATAAATTAAATAGAAACATCTCAAAAAATTAACTTCAGCTTTTTTCCCCCTAGAATTTTAAAGGCTAAGAAAATAATTACTTTCAACAGACTCTTAAATTGATACTATTATAAATTTGTATATTTTAGAGTTGGTCATCTTATAAATTTATACCTGAGGGTATAATCACTTACTCTAGCAAGTAATTCTTACATGAACAAGTAGTCCCATTGCAACATTAGACCCTTATTCATCAGCCTTTTCTGTATTAAGAACATTATAATTGCCAGTAATTAACATTGTAAGGGTATATGTATGGCTTCTGTTCTAAACTGAAAAATGAGAGAAATAAATGAAATGTAATTTAATGTATAAATCCATTTTTGGCATTTCCAAAACATCCATCACTATATTATCTTAAAAGATTTTATTACTATGTAATAATTTCCCCTAAATAAACAGTTGGACATTCTCCTTCAGTTAAGTAGTCTTGTAGAAACCTCTTATCAGAATGTGTAGATGAAACATTTTAGCTTTGCTTTGTCTGGAAAACCAATTGCTTTCCCCCCAAATTCATTGTTATTACATTTATTTTTAGTTTTGTACATTAGGTTTTTATTGGAAGTTTCCTGATTGCACTTTCTGTGTCCCTTGAAGAATATTTCTTGCAAGAGTTATGAATACAGTTTCCATAATACTGCATGTTATTGACAATCTTGTTGCTGTTGTTAAGAAGTCTGGTAGACGAACAGGACTTTTTGTTTAGGGTTCAGGTACTGAAAATCTATTGAAAAGGCACTGCTATTAAGCTAACTTGTTGCACTTCCAAAAAGTTTTCAAACTGAGTAGTTAAATTCTCAGGCTTGTTATTTCCAAAGATCAAGAAAAAGAATTGGAATTCAGAAGTCTAATCTGTGGCCTTACATTGTCCTACTATGCCCCTTCACACCATTTGATATTTTATATTTCATCTGCTTGCTTGCAGGGTAGCTCCACTGTTCCATGATTATCACTTAACTTCAAGTTCTTCTCTAATTTCAAAGGAGCAGTTTTATTTTACATTACAGTAAAGTGTACTGAACCAAGATTTTATCCACTTGAAAAGTAAGATGCAGTATTTTTCAGACCAAAATCCCTGGATCCAAATAATTTTAAAAGGCCTTTATAAGAGAGTCTCTAGCAATTATATGAACTCCGCAAAAGCTTTTTTTAAAAAATGTGACTTACAACTGAGCATATACTATACAATAGATGTAGTGAATGTCCTTGGTAATGAAAGAGACAAGATACACATTTGAGTAGGAAACAAAACTTCCTACAGAGAGAAAACAATTCCAGAAATCATTCTGTAATGAAAGAACTTCACTTATAATGAAGCTGCAGTGACAAATTCTATACTGATTTGCACAAAATTAGGCCAGTTATGTCTTTACAAGTCTACAACTTTAGATTATTAGATATATTTTGCAAACTCCTTACTTTAAAAAAATCTCTTATTATTTTTATTCTGGTATTTCCTAGTCGTCCCACTCCCATTGTGCAATGCACTGTATAAACATATAACAAGCTGGAAGAATTTAAAATTGAACCCACTACCAAAGCCTCTGGGCCCCAGTACAAAATGGAAATCTGTAAGTAAGTTGGTGGAGCTTTTTACAATGGTCTTCCAGCAACATTTTGTCTAGGATGAAATTTAAAAAGGCGTGTATTTCATCAGATTCTGCCACAGATAGACACCCATTGACCTGCACCATCATTCTATCATAAACAAACTATTGATTGGAAGGATATCTTGGGACATTACACTAGCTCAGGGGTCTCAAACTCAAATGACCATGAGGGCCACATGAGAACTAGTACATTGGCCCAAGGGCCGCATCACTGACACACACACGCCCGCCGCCCCTTCCCCACTTCCCCACTCCATGAGGCCCTGCCCCTGCCCTGCCTCTTCCCACTCCTTCCCTGCCCCCATTCCAACCTCTTCCCCGAAGTCCCCACCCCAACTCCATCCCCTCCCTGCCCCCAGGGGGTGCAGGAGTGGTGCAGGGTGTGGTGGGGGCTCTGGGCAGGGAGCTGAGGTGCAGGAAGTGTGCAGGGTGCAGCAGTGGGCTCAGGGCAGGGAGTTGGGGTGTGGGGTTCAGAGGGGTGAGGGGTGTGGCAGGGGCTCAGGGTGCAGCAGAGGATTGGGCTGCAGGAGGAAGAATGCAAAGAACTTAGATGACAACTGTGCATAATGGTTAAACGTAATTCTGATTCTGGAGCCAAAATACTCTCTAACTCAACTGCAGATAATTCATTCCTGGCTGTGACTATACCTGACCACTTAAAGGAGGACAGACTAGTCCTTGATGGCCATTATGGAATCTAGATCTTCTGGAGGACATATTAAGGACTGCACTGAACACATGTTACACAAACAGTGATGTACACACAGAATATCTAAATTACTCCATTTTTAAGTGGGGGAGCTTTTAAAATCATGCTTTATTCACTTTTTTAACAAGCAAAGATAGCTGAGGGAAGACAGTGAAGTAGCACAAAATGGTTTTTTCACAATGAGCTTACTCAAAAGAAGCCCAAACCCAGAAAAACCAATTCCAGGTCTTTATGCTGAGATGAGTTGCCTAAGGATAGATGATTTTTGATCCCATCCGGCTATTCTCTGCTGCTTTACAGGGGGACCAAGCCAAATCATATTCCCCTGACAGGGTGGTAGAGCGCACTCAACTGCAACAACAGACAGCAGTAATAGATGACTAAGCCAATGCTATTCTATATATAATCGGCATATCAAGAATGTCAAACAGATGGACATCCTCTATAAATATATTTTAAGTATCAGAATTTTCCTTGCATCTGCTATAAATTACGTAGTCTCAGTTCTGACTAACCCCCTCAGGCCAGATCTACTAGGAGCACTTTTCCAGTATAGCTAGACCATATATATAGAAGTGCTTTTGCTGTGTGTGTGTGTGTGTATATATATATATATACATACACACACACACACACCAAAAGCACTTCTAGTGTGGATTGTGATTTGGCAACATAGCTGTGGAGCAAAATAAACTATACCAGCAAAAGCACAGCTTTTATAGGCAATAATAAATTGATCTCTTCATGAGTGGCTTTTGCTGGCATACTACATTTGTCAGGGAATCATGCCAATTCACACCTCTAACCTACATTGCTAAGCCAGCAAAACTTTGTAGTGTAGACTGGGTTACATACTGGTGACAGCAGTGGCATAATTAATTTGGAAGGTACTCCACACAAGTGCTGGGGAGCTACACAAATAGATCTAATTGCAGGTTTGAGGCCAATGGCTCAGACCCACAACGCAATTTAGGTATTATGATGCTCAGCATCACACGACCTAACTTTTAGGCATGGAGAAAATCATAGGAACAACTCTGCAATCCACAAAGCATGAGATAGGCACCTAAGCTCCCTATACAATGAATGAGGAAAGATAGGTGCCTTAGAATGTGATCCATAAGTAAGCACCGTAGGTGGTGATCTATCTAAACTAGCCAAAGGAAGACCTGAATGAGAATTGTTTGTACTAAGCCCCTCCTGTCTCAGATATACACATCTAAGGCCGGGGCAAAGTCTAAACCTAAATCGACCTAGCTACATTGCTCGGAACTGTGAGATTTTCAGGCCTGGTGCAACGTAGTTAGGTCAAACCAACCTCCATTGTAGACACAGCTAGATAGACAGAAGAATTTTTCTGTTGACATAAATACCACTTCTCAAGGTGATGGATTTTCTAGAGCAACAGAAAAACCTCTTCCATTGCTGTAGTGAGTGTCTACACCAGTGGTTGTCAAAGTGGGGTGTGCGCTCCCCCGGGGGTGCACGAGACCCCAGCGCCACCGCCGATCCCGCCTGAGAGACCACCGAAGTCGCGGTCTACTTTTGTCCCGCCGAAATGCCACAGAAATAAAGCCGAGGCTTGCTATTTGGCGGCATTTCAGCGGACATACCCCGGGGGCCACAAGTGGAGGCAGTCGGGGTAAAGGGGCCGCAGAGGAAAAACTTTGAAGAATGCTGGTCTACACCACAGTGGCATAGCTGCAGCACTGCAGCTGTGCCGCTGTAGCATGTTGTGTTGTAGCATGTAGTGTTGACATGCCTTCAGTACTGGCTGCAGGGAGGTGCCTCTCTGCTAATGATCCAAGAACCAAGGGAAGCTAGGCCTCCTCCACCTAAGTCACCTGTGGGGTCCAATCTGGAAAGTATGCTCAGAGGCTAACTAACTCCACACAGAACAGCTGGGGGAGTGGAGGGAGAGAAGGAGGAGCTTCCTTACAACCTTTAGCCCAGTAGTTAGAACACTCCTCACAGTGAAATGTTGGAGCCCACCAATTCAAGTCTCCCCTCTGCCCGGGGAGCAGAAGAGATCTGTACGTGTATCCGTCACCCCCCAGGTGAGTGCTCTAACCATTGGGCTCTTGAATAGTCTGAAGTGGGTCTCCCTCCATCTCTCCTATTGAAATTGTTCCACTTTAATTAAATAATTGACAGATTAAATATTAATTTTATAGAGAGAAAAAGTGAGAATGATTCCAGCAGGAGCCAAATGGGTGGAGGGGGAGGCGAGCATAGCCACAATGGATATATGAAAACTCATATACCCCCAGGGGAAGCGGAGTGGGGACAGGACCCAGAAGGGCTGAAGCAGCCACAGCGGCAACCAGGATATGACAGGGTAACAGGGAGCAGGAGCCAGGGAAGCTGGAATGGGCCCAGAAGCAGATAGAAATCCCCCAGACTCTCTTTTGCAGCCAGCTCTACTCCCGCTTCCACTGAGTCTTACTTAGTGCTTCCCCTCACTCCACACTCTGCCCTCCCGTTCACAGTGAACTTCCATCTCTCCATTGACTCGGTAGTCTAATGTGTAGAGTACTCACCTGAGAGATGGCAGATCCTTGTTTAAATTACTCCTCCTCAGGCGGGGGGGGGGGGGGGCTTGAACCTGTGGTCTCTCACATCCTGGGGCAGTGCTCTAATCATTGAACTAAAGATTATGAGGGTGGGTGTCCTACTCTAGCTGTTGTGTGCAGAGCTAGGCAGTCTCTGATCTCTACATTTGGTTTGTTTAGGATGTCTGAGGGGGGAAAAACACCACAAAACCCACAAAAAAATTCACAACATTGCAGCAAGTAAAAAATACAATATTTTATCCATCTCTGATTAGGTAGCCGTCCTGGCTGAGGTTTCTAGGGTGAATCCTCTTCTCTCTATTCTCTGAAGAAACCAGCCAAGTCTTAATACTAAATAAAAGCCAGGTGTATAAATCAATCTATGAATTTCTTCAACTTCCTACACTAGGGGACAGATTGTGCTTTTTTAAGACACCGCCCTGGGCCAGAATGTTATCAAGGAGGTGACACTGTAGTGGCAGCCCCAGGCATTCTCCATCACCAGCATTCCTCTTGGAGCCCAGTGGGCCTATGCTCTCTGCAGGAGATAGCTGTCCTTTGCTGGGTGTAGCATGCATTCATCTCTGTGTTCACCAAGCTCTAGGTAAGGTATAGAAGGGGACAGGAACGTGGCTCAACCTTTCCTTTGACCTTTTCTCTTTGGGAGCCTGCTGTTATCAATGATGCTAGTGCAGTAACTACACTCCTTTGCTACATAGTGGCTGCCCACTGTACAAAGATAGAGGTGAGAAGGAAGACTCATTGTACGACTCCTGCGTCTGCCCAAGACCAAAGTCACCCTATGTCTAAATTCCTTCTAAACTGAATCCTTAGTGCTAACTGCAAAATAACAGCAGTGTTACCAATTGTATTTCATAGGCAGGACAAATGGAAAGTACCCCACTCAGGAAGGAACAATCAGTTGCATGCATACAAAATGAGAAATGACTGCCTAGCAAAGAGTACTGCAGAAAGAGATATGGGCGTCATAGTCCACAACAAGCTAAATATGAGTCAAGAGTGTAACACTGTTGCAAAAACAGTGAACATCATTCTGGGATGTATTAGTGGGAGTGTGACAAGCAAGACATGAGAAGTAATTCTTCTGCTCTACTCCGTGCTGATTAGTCCTCAACTAGAGTATTGTGTACAGCTCTGGGCGCTACATTTCAGGAAAGATGTGAACAAATTGGAGAAAGACCAGAGAAGAACAACAAAAAGATTAAAGGTCTAGAAAACATGACCTATGAGGGAAGATTGAAAAAATTGGGTTTGTTTAGTCTGGGAAAGAGAAGACAGAGGGGACATGATAACAGTTTTCAAGTACATAAAATGTTGTTACAAGGAGGAGGGAGAAAAATTGTTCTTTTTAACTGCTGAGGATAGGACTAGAAGCAATGGGCTTAAATTGCAGCAAGGGAGGTTTAGGTTGGACGTTAGAAAAACCTTCTTAACTGTCAGGCTGGTTAAGTACCGCAATACATTGCCTAGGGAGGTTGTGGAATTTCCATCACTGGAGATTTTTAAGAGCAGGTTAGACAAACACCTGTCAGGAATGGTCTAGATAATATTTCATCCTGCCATGAGTGCAGGGGAGTGAACTAGATGATCTCTCGAGGTCCCTTACAGTCCTATGATTCTATGATAACTATGCTCAAAAGACTGTTTTAACACATATGGGATTAATCTGTTCTTCCCTGCTTGTAATGAAATGGGATATGAAGTATCTGATATGAATTTAAGTATTTTAAAAATGAATTTTTAAAAAAGAAAAGGAACCACAGGTACAGAATGCCAGAAATTTATGTCTGTGAATTCTTAATATGTTTTACAATGTGATCAGCATTTACAGCTATGAAAGATATTCCAACGTAGGTACCATTTCTGAGCTTATCTGCAGAGGGCTGCACAAATCCAACCAGCCATTAAATACCAATAAAAACAGATTACCATGAATTCATGAATGGGTAATTTAGTTTATTTTGAGGGGATGATATGTTGTTTTTTACTTCTGGGCATTTCATTGACGACTCAGCTGAGTGGATTCATGTTCCTGCCTTCTTCATGAAACAAGAGCCCTTATTAAAAGAATTCAAACAAATGCCCTCTTTACATTGAGCCCATATACCATCCATTATAGTTAGTTTGGTGTTGCATCAGGTAAAAATAAATCAGATTGAGAACAATTATTTAGTTTATTTAAAATAGTCACAATATGAATGCCTTGTGCCAACATACCACATCCCTAGACTATACTGTGACTGGTACACAGAGAGAAAATATATCCAGGCAGAGGAAATGACAAAATTCTTCCTTACCTGATGAGACTTATGCATGAATGAAATCCCTATGCAGTATGTAAATAATGGGCCCTTCTCAGATAGGAGAACTATGAACATCACAGTGTATGATGACTGTAAAATGAGAACCAGTTCTATGTTTACTGGTGTGAACTTTCCTCTTAAACACACAGATCTTTCTACACTTTTGATGCCCTTGGCATTTTGAATAAAATATGTGGGGATTTTAATTCTCCAGAGAAGATCAGTTGTAAACATTCAAGCTACTTGTTCTTTTTTTAAAAAAAAATTTATATCACTCATGCTTATCTACCACGAACTCTTAAGTGAATTCAGTGAAAAAAATTATTATATTTAAGAGATTTTCTGTCTTCTTGTAATTGAAATTTTTTTTTGCAACCCTGATAGTTTTAGAAAGCTTTTCAGGCAAAACAATTATTTGCCTGATTTAGATCCCATCACAATGTTTACCCTTTTCTAAAAGAATTTACAGTATATTATTAACCCTAATAGGAACAGTGACTGTGATCTGCCTTTAGCAAACAAAGGACAGCTCTGTTGAAGTGTGAGAGAGAGCTGCGAGGATGGAATTAGCAGAAGACTATTGTTTCTTTATCAAAAAAAAAAAAAAGCTGCGATATTATTAGTATCTTGTTCTATTTTTGATCCTTGGGGAAAACACTGGATACAGAAATTCAAATAAAAGTTCTCCCACTTACGTTAGCTTGCTCTGAATTAATGTGATTTCTTCTTGATTTTAAAATTGAATTTAGTGCTCACAAAATGTACCAAAATTGTGCAGCCTTGGAGATTTAAGTCAAGTCAATTCACAGAACAAGTAACAATTGGATTTAATGATGCAAATTGCCCTGCCAAAATGTTTTAACCTAATTCACTTAACTTTATGAAGGATGTCAGAGTTCAGTTGTCATCACCCCATTCAGTCTTTGCCTCTTTGCTAATAAGGGTACGAATTACTCTGATAATTTTAGTGGTGTGGACACCTACCCAGTAGAAAATGTATTGCTTGTGCATAAACCAAGTAATTATCAAAAGATAATAAGTGATGGTGTATAGAAACAGATAAACCTCTGACCTATAGAGGTGAAAGACTCCAACTCCCAAAACTTATGATACCAGATCACTGAGTCACATCACATTAGATACAGATAATTAAAAGAGCACTATTAAAATAATTACACCCCCAAATTTAATAATTAAAGTTATGTAGAGTATTGTACAGTAACTGAAAGTGTGCATCTCAATTTAAAAATCCAGCATTTAAACCAAGAAGTTGTAAAACAAGAATATGCATGTTGTCAACAGATGGAATGAAATTCACCCCAATGCAGCAGGCCAACACGTATCCTAGACTCCATTTTATTCTTACATAAACCCTCAAAATGACACATAAATGGTGCTTATGCTTTCTGCTAGCCCCTGTATCTGACAGACTGCACCTACGCAAATTTCTTACATGTAAGAGGATTTATTTCAAATTCCATGTTTAAAAAAGTCAAACCTGCGACAATGTATTTATTATAATAAAACACAATAGAATAAATACCACATTTGTATACTAAACAATTTTAAATGTGGGGCAAGTGGTTTATTCTGTTGTAAATACACTCATGACACCATATTTTGACTTAAACTAGAGCTCTGCATAACACCATCTTTTTAATCCTGCTCCCATCCTGCCCCCCCAATACCCACTCCCTCATTGTTATCCCACTCCCACCTGCAAAAACCTTAGATCTAACAAATCCTGCAAGAGAGACAGATTCCCCTGATTACTACCAAAAAAAAAAGGCTGTTATATATACAAAATATATTCTTATATATACTGTGATGGAGTCTGACCAGAAGGGTATAGGAGAGTGCTGGAAGGGAGGTATATCAGCCTCAGGATGAGCACCTTTTGGTAACCCAGGAGGTGGGCGGGCCTAAGCCCGCCCTTTGCTAAAGTCCCTCCCCCAGCCTGGCGGGAGGGACACTAGACCTGGGGCCAATTGATTACAGGGGACAACTAATGAAAAAAAGGCTGGGGAGTGTGTGAGGGTTACAGGTTCATAACGAGGGTACAGGATGGGGACACCGAGCAGAGAACCCCGCACAGCGCCCACTGCTCCGCGAAACTGTCAAAGGAGCCAGTGGACGCTGCCCAGTGGAACTCTGCCCGGATGTGTGACTGAATGAGTGACCTGAAGTAGGCCCCACAGTCGCACTGTACCCCCTCGTCTAGCATCCTCCTCCTAGTGTTATAGATGGTGGTTTTGGCAAGCGCCAGGAGGAGGTTGACGAGGAGGTCTCGCGACTTTGTGGGGCCACGGATAGGGTGTCCAAAAAGAAAAAGGTGTGGGGAGAAGTGCAGCCAGAACCTCAATAGGAGGTTCTGGAGGAGCCGGAATAGGGGCTGCAGCCTGGCGCACTCGAGGTAGGCGTGCGCCAGGTCCTCCCTCACGCCGCAGAAGGGACAGGTGGCGGGTATGGGGAGGAACCGCGCCAAGTACACGCCCGTGCTCACGGCTCCCTGAAGGAGCCGCCAACTAATATCCCCGGCGGGCCGTGGAATCAGTGTGGAATAGAAGGTGGCCCACCGGGGCCGCTCACCCTCGTTCAGTGGTAGGTAGTCCCGCCACTTGGTATCGGGGCGGGACGCGAGGGTGAGGAGATGTACCGTGTGAAGCACGAGCGTGTAAAGCTGTTTCCTCGGCGCGGTTCGAAACGAGACCGGCTGCAAGGTGTGCAGCCGGCTCGGGGTATTGGAGTAGGGAGGCCGGGAGGGCTCACGAAGCCGGGGCCCAAGTACCAGTTCCGGAGGGCTCGGGGTGAGGGGCGGGCGGGGAGAACCCTGTCTCAGGGCCCCTCCTCAGGATGAGCAGGTCCCTGTTCCCTGGATAGCCAAACAAAGGCTATTCCAGGCTAATCAGACAGCTCGGGCCAATTAAGAAGCTTCTAGAAAGCAGCAGAAACAGCTAGCCTGATTGGACACCTGAAGCCAATCAGGGGCTGGCTGAAACCAGTTAAAAACCCTCCTAGTTAGTCAGGTGGGTGTGGATGTCAGGAGCTGTGGGAGGAGGTTTGTGCTGTTGGTGAGACTGAGTGGTAGATAACATAACATAAAACATAAAACATAACATATGCAAGGAAGGAGGCCTTGAGGTAAGGGTGAAGTGGAGTTTGAAGAAGCTGTGGGGAAGTAGCCCAGGGAATTGTATTGTGTTTGGTGGCTAAAAGGTCAGCCATCTTAGCTGATACTATTAGGGTCCCTGGGCTGGAGCCTGGAGTAGAGGGTGGGCTCGGGCTCCCCCCTTTCTACCTCCCCTAACTAATCACTGAGAGACAACAGTGACAATGCCAGGAAAGATAGCTTCTCCTCACTGGCTTATGATGAAAATGGCTCAATAGGCTGTGAGCTGGTCTCTAAAGAGAGAAGGGAGGGTCACAGTGAGCCTCTGAGGCTAGCACAAATCTGCCTGGAAGCGTGGGACCCACAGGGTTAAGGCCAAAGCTTTGCCACAATACATATAAAAACTGCAATTAAGACACAGTTTTACTACTAAAAGAATAAAACAAATCTTGCTTAAATCATGTAGAAAATACTTTAACTCCTGTTAAAATAGACACCAGATCTTTTTCCCTCCCTCACTTAAATTTAAATATTAAAACCTTTATTTTTTTAAAATAGTGTTTTTCTGCAAATTACCACGATCAGTTAGGGGTTTGTTTGGCTATAGTTTTTGTTTTTTGGCCCATCCAATCTCAACGACAACAAAGTATATTTTCTCCACTCCTGCTATTATGGCAGCGAGTCCTGCAGGACCTATGGGAGTCCAGTCCCGCTGCAGGTCACTAACTTAGTAGGCATGGCTGTGCAGAGGAATAAGGAGGAGTAAGGCCCTTAGATCAGATGCACTGGTCATATGTATTCTAGGACTGGATGGAGAGGGTTGGGCTTGGAAGGAGTCTTGGCTCCAGCTATCAGTGCACAGACCATGTGGACCCACCAACACTGGGGTGGGTTGTAATTTGCAGCTTGTATAGTCTAGCCATGCCCAAAGCAAAGCACTGATAGATAAGGAGGGCATAATAGGATAAGGGATAAGGATGTTCTGTCTGAACCAGCAGGCATGAGGATTAGGATGGTAACAACCAACATCTGGAGGTTAATACCTAACTTGTTGGTATCAATGTGTAAAAGGAGAAGTCATAGGAGGGGCATCTTTATGCTGATCTAGGGCAGTTGTTCTCAACCGGGGTCCAGAGACCCCTTGTTGGGGCACGAGCAGTTTTCAAGGGGGCTGTGAAGAAGGGGCCAGTGTTAGATTTCCTGGGGCCCAGGGCAGAAAACTGAAGCCCCATCACATGGGACTGAAGACCGGGGCTCTGAGTCCCACCACTCAGAGCTGAAGTCAAAGCCAGAGAAATGTAGCTTAGCCAGGGCCCCTATTGCATGGAGCCCTGGGCAATTGCAGAAAACCAGTTATTATGGCACGGATGGGCCGTGAAGTTTTTATAGCATGTTGGTGGGGGCCTCAGAAACAAAAAGGTGGAGAACCTCTGCTATCGGGCACTAGTAGCACACTCTGCTCATGCAGCTTACACCAGAGATCCAAGAAAAGCAACACTAGCAGCATTTACAACTTAGCAGCCTTAACGACATTCCTCAGCACTAACAAGCTCCAGCAAGCAAGGGTCAAAAAGGCTGGATTCTTCCCCTCCTCCGCCACTTTATATATGTTGTTCAGTCTTTGCAGTAAATGTGCACTGCCTTCTCCAATCAATCTGAGAGGGGGGATGAGGGTCATGTATTTTGCCTACCTCAAGAGCAAGGAATAGTTATTAAAGTTAACAACTGGTGATAGTCCTATAATTAAAACATAGAAAATAATAGGTCTCACGACAGAAGAGGAACCAGAACAAAATCAGAGATGTAAAGACAGTTGCCATTGTGGGACAGGTGTCTATATAGGGCATGTGTCTATATACTTAGCTGCCGCTTTCAGAATGGTTAGAGCATGTTAATCTGAGGGCCAGTGAACAAATGCATGATAAAACAGAGCAGGAAGTAATCACCAATATTGCGTAGAAGGACTGTACATTAATCCTAATCTATTTCTAGTGTAAATCAGGACCTGCCTAAAAGACTACACTTTTCTCCTTTTTGTATTAGAAATATTTTTAGTAGGTGCATGAGTGGGATCAGTTGACTTAAGGAATCTTTTTTCACCATCAATAATGACACTCAAATGCCTCTGACTGTTCTGTGGTAATAAAATAGAATATTGCAAACTGGGCTGAGTTTCAGGTTCATAAACAAAAAAACCCAGCTCATGACAGCTTTGTCTGACTTCAAGTTCTGTTACAAATGTTATGCACATATAGATCTGCATTAACTTGTACCCTGTTTTTTGGCGGTCTCGTATGTCTCTAACTCTGCAACAAAAAGATGTTTTGGCTCAGAAAGTATCTTTTTAAGCTGAAGTGATCGTTGAACAAAATAAGTCCTGTCATGTTCAGCTCCATTCAGAACAGCCCAGAAAAGTCAATGGGCCATCATGTTAAATATAAAGGAGCTGTTTGACTATAAATTGGGTGAACTTTTAGTTGGCGTCTTGAACTAGAAAGGGCTGCCAGGTCTGGTTATAGACATTTAGCTTACTAGATCTTGCCAGAGCAATTTAATTAAAAATTAATTTGGTATTTCTTGTAGTAACATTAATCATGACAACTTTGTTTAATATAAAGCTGGATGTGACTATTAAATCCATTTTAGTTTCATTGTAATTTAACAATGAAATAAAGCACCAACATTTAAACTTTTTTGTATTTATGATTGTGCATTAATATAAAATTATACATGGCAGATTTAAATAAAGAGAATGAAACATACAGCCATTAGAGCATGCCCCCCGATTTGACATTTTCAATATATATTTTACCTTCAGAAGACACTATTTAAAGTTATGATTTAGCCATTGTCATTCAAGACCCAGTTTATGCTTTCATGTGTCTAGTTTACACTAAGAAGGTTTGATACAAATGCTTCTACAAAAAGCTTTTCTATTCTTCATTGACAAGACTCAAATTCTTTCTTTGGCCAACTATGTGTCCTGTAATAGATATAAGTGTGCATTATGGATCAACTGCATTTGCACACATGGGGTTACTCAGACACAAATGAAGGGAAAATTGGCCTACTGCTATTATGAATGTATGTACGAAATATGCTGCTGACATCTTGTTTAAATAGTTTTTAAAACATTTGGATATCCACTTAATCCTTAAAAGAAAATAAGATGAAAAGAGGAGCAGGAATAACAAATGACAGAAGGAAATAATGTGGAGAGAGAGAAGTTATTATATGTTAGGCTACTTTACTTTAAGTTACTCACTTGATAGAAGAAAAGCAGGAGTTGCACAAGATAATATAAATGAGATGCTTGAGTCCATTAATCAGATTAAATAACATGAGGAACACCAAAGACCCTATAGGCTGAAAGAATAAAACATCACACGTAGCTGGAAATTGGACTACACCAGTAGGTAGTTATGAGGGGAGGGGGAAATCAATGATTAAAGAACATATTGTAGAAATCAATGCTGATTACATAAGGTACTGGCAGTGGCAGCTTTAGTGATACAAGAGAGCAATAACCCTAGGGGCAAACATGCTTCACCCCTTCAGAACATATGGTACTTGTTCAAAATTCAAGCCACGTTTCCCAGCTGATAGGCAGTGAATCACACTTTCTATTCACGTTTGTGATGCCATGGGCATCACACCCCATACTGCAGACATGCAGGCTCAACGTGTGTTCTCCGTGCTTACATTAGCATTGTGTGGGGCGCAACAGGTTAGATCTCAACCCTTTAGTTGATTGATGATGAGATTACTGCTGAGCCTGCACAGGAGCTCACTGAGTTCAGGGTGGCTCCCTGCAGGACCAGCAATCTGCTCAACCCGCTATCAGTTACAGGACTGGGACATTAGTATGCCACGCTCTAGGAAACTCATTCAGCAGCCGGAGTAAGTCCCTGCACTACAACTAACTTAAACAAGGATCAGAAAAGGATTTTTCTATTTGAACACAGTAATAAAAGTAGCCTCTGTAGAGATGGATCCAAGTCACACATTTGGCTTCTAGATCCGAAAATGGGGGGGGAGGGGGGGCATTTGGACCGTTATTATAATTCAGGCCCATCTCCAATTGTCTGTGGAGTCGCACACTTGCAAACAAGCTCTTTTTAAAAAATTAATTTCATTCACTGTTGGGTTGCATTATACTATTATAAGCTCACAGCCAAAGATGTGCTTATGACAATATATTTTACAATGTAATTCATATACTGCATGTAGGGTTTTTTTTAACCTCTAAAAAGATTTGAAGTTGGATTTTGTGGGTGGGTGGGTAACTGGCTGAGGAAATAACGGATTAGACTTCACCCATCTCTTCTGAGACAGAACCCAATTCATATGTTGAACAGTTTGAAAATTAGGTTCATATTTTTGGTTTTAATGTTCAGCTCCAGCATGTGTTTCTGCTTTTTTCCCTTCTCCTACCTCTGAGTGAGCCAAAACTCTAAAGTGTTGGGAATGGGTTGAAATGATGATTAAGATAAAATTCTATACATGTTTTTAAAAACGGTGGCACTTATTGCCACGGGATATCATCTTGAAGTCAAGAGCTCTGTGGGTTTTGACTTTTTTAAAATGATTATATGTTTATAGGGATAATGAGAACATTAGATAAGAAAAAAGATTTTTGAAAAGATATAAATCCTCAGGCTACTAACCACTAATTGCGGGGGGAAATCAGGAACAACTTTCCTTGTGGGCAAGATACTCCATAACTGTGTGCTCTAGTGATTTTTGTGCCACGTTCAGAAGCATCTGGTACACTCACTGTCCAAATGGGTGCTGGACTGGATGCACCACTGGTATAGAATGACAATTCCTATGTATCTATACTAACTGGGGAAATGTATTCCCTTTGATCACTGTATCATTTTAAGTGAATCTCACTTAAATGAGAAATAAAATAATGGTAGAAATAAAATAAAGGCTATTCAAATTAATATAATTCCCTCCCTACTTACTTTGTCCCCAGTTCAGCAAGGTATTTAAGCACATGCTTAACTTTAAGCATGAGAGAAGTCTCATTGAAATCACTTACTGGCTTAAAGTTTAGCACATGCAGAAACACGTAAAACTCTGCAAATATGCGGATATCCGTGAATATGGAAGCAGATATCCGCAGATCGTGTTTGCGGATCATGAATCAGATGCAGATACAAATTTTGTATCCACACGGGTCTAGAAAGACGACCCAAAGCAACAGAATACAGCATTTCAACATCTACCTAGGAATCATAATTTCATGCTCACAGTCTGCAATCTCATTTATGCACTAGGCCCCTAAATGTAAAATTATAAGACTAGGGATGCTGTCTGAACATCATTATTTTATAATAACAGAGACAGATTAGGTAAAATATGTTGGGTAACCATTTTTAGCTGTAAAGGAATAAAGAGAGAGAATAAAACGATTAATCAACTAAACAGCATAAGGATTATAAAATTCCTTTGGGATAAGAGTCAAAAATATGGAATTCACAGTAACATACACTTCACTGACTGAAGCAGGTAGAGAGTTAGGTATTAGGATCAATGAGCAATTAAAAGGAAGAGCAGTGTTTAGGAGCCTTTAAAATGACCATATCCTATTATCACTGGCAAGACAGAACTGTTGATAAATAGAGGCACGGGAAACTGTGGACTATGTTCCCATTAGAGAGACAAGGTGTGTGATGTAATCTCTCCTACTGGACCAACTTCTGTTGGCTTGTCTCTCTCACTGACAGAAGTTGGTCCAATAAAAGATATTACCTCACCCACCTCGTGTCTCTAATGTCCTGGGATCAACACAGCTACACACCACTGCCTGTATTGCCATTAGATATTCAAGTTTAACATCCTGCTTAAGGAGAATGAGGACGCCAGGAAGCCTGGATATTAAGCCATTAGTATGGACCATTAAAGTAAAGACTCAGAAAATTTGGGTCTTTTTTCTCCATATGAGCAAATGTAGTACCAAGTGATATTTTTAAATTACAATGTATTGGCTCCATGTGACTAATTGCTGAGGTCTAAAATGAACAGATGCTACACAAAGGGCCAAATCCTACTACCGGTCAGCATTGGGCCCAAGAATGAGATTTTTTCAATAGCATTCCATATGTACTGACCATCGTCTGATATATAAGACGACAATTAAACAAACTGTGATGCTAAAATATGCACAATTCTGCAGTCCTGACAGAGGTAAGACTCCCATTTTCTATAGACTCAAATTAAAACTGTAAAAAAATACTTAAGTGACTTAGGCACCTAAGTCCCATTGAATTTCATTTCAGTAATGTGCCTTAGACATTTTTGCCAATTTTATCTTCATACCCTAAATAATATCATCTGGAGTTTGCTGCGTGGCTAATGGCTTTGCATTTTTAATGATCAATTCTTATTTCTGAATGATACTGTTATACTACAAACAGCTGCTACTCAATATAGCACACAAAACTTACAGCTAGTACACACCTATCAACTTAAAATGCTTCACAACAGATCCCTTTATCATGCTAAAAGGAAAATGATGCATCTTGAAGATAGAGTTATTAAATATTAAGTGCTGGATTGACTGGTCAAACAGGCAAAACCAATAATAACACAGCAGAGCAACATACAGAACAAGAGTCTGTAGAAGAATATTGGAAATTTGTGAAAAATTGCACACACTTTTCTAAAATCTAGATTATATCTGATTCCGTGATTAGCACTATATCAAATTATTAAGAATAATGAGGGATATTTAAAATGGCACAAAGGGAAGTTAATTGCCTATTATGCCTTTTACTCTTTACATAAAAGTAATATTGAGGAATCATATTGACCTGCTGGGGTTCAAATAACAGTGTTTACTGAATATAAACAACACTGCTGCTCTGGTTGTGTTCTAGCAGTGAGCTAAACACAGAACACAGTAAGCACTGCTAACAGACTCAACTATTTAAAGGGATACTACCCTTTTCCTATATAGAATACTCAACTCCCCTTTAGGGTATGTCTACACTACAGCTGCCTGAGCTAGTGTGCTAAAAACAGCTAGATGATGGAGTACAACCTTCCCTGACTGGGTACCTATTTAGGTGGTTAGCCTGAGCTGCAGTGGCCACACTGCTATTTTGCTGTTTTTAGTGCTTGAACTGAGTTAGCACGTCTGTCTACCCCATGCTGGGAATCATCATCACAGCTAGTGTCAACATGCCCTTAATTAATGTAAAGGACAAAAAAGTTACAAATGCATTACTCTCAAAATGACTATCACTAACCATACAACATGCTACAAATTAAGCCTGAGAAGTGCTTTACTACCCTATTCGCTATACTACAGCGCCTGACTCCCACTGGCATACAGTTAAAAGGCACCTAACTTCTATTGACATCACTCTCCTTAGAGTAGGGTGATCAGATAGCAAATGTGAAAAATTGGGATGGGGGAGGGGGTAAAAGGAGCCTATATAAGAAAAAGCTCCCAAAATTGGGACTGTCCCTATAAAATTGGGACATCTGGTCACTCTACGTTAGAGCCTTTGAAAATCTCCCCCCATCAAAATCAAATACTTGAAATACTGTACTAGTAAGGCTCCAGTCCTGCAATTTGATCCACACAGACAGATCTGTGCACATGCAGAGAGCCCCACTGACTTCAATGCAGGCAGAATTGGAGCTTAAATTTGTACTAGGAAAAATAAAAGGGAATGACCAGCTGATGCTTACCTTATCATTGGTATGTTTCAAATGCCAAACTGTTTTCTACTGTCCTGGATCCTAAGTGGCTTATTAGAGATATTATTGTCCACAGATTATATTTGGTACAAAATGAATTCTTTATCTACAGCACAGCTATATGCCCTCACCACCAAAACAGTGCTAGCTAACAGGGACCACTCAGCAGAGCTCATATATATGGGGCAGAAGAGAGGCCTATGAAAGAGGCAGTGAGCACCTCTCCCAGACAAACGCTACACATGTGTAAACAGCCCTGTAAGAATAGTGTTCACAAGAAGATCTGTGGTATAAATCATTTCCACTTTGGAAATGTACTTTCCACGCTCTGGGAGGAATCTTAAAAGCTCATTATGAAAAATTCACACACTTAATTACATGCATTTCCAAATTAAGCTACATGCTGTCAGGGAAAATACACACCACCACATACTAACATTACAGCTTTTCAGTATTGTTGTAAAGAATCCACAATCAAAATGATCAAGCAGCAATGGGATAAATATTTATCTCTTTTGAGAAGTGAGATGGATAAAACTAAAAACAATAAACAAAATCAAGAAGTGATCTGACTTATAAAACAGAAGCCCTTAAATACACACATCTTTAGTATTGACAGTTTTGTTCTATTTACTTGAAGCCTCATATTAGAAGGGTGGAATGTACATTCAACTGCAACCAGTATTTCTACTTAACCATAACATGCTTATGTTTTTATTGGAAAGACTATGATTATACATCTAATTTTCTTCTATAGAATGAGCAAAGTAATTACCTCTGCTACATCAGTTCCGTCATACCGTCTGAGAATGATCTCTGCATGCAACCTTCAAGAGCAAAAAATGGCCTTTAGCCACAATTCAGTTATTCCACTTCTCTTAACATTTGTAGAGCAGTCTCATTTCTGCATAGTATCTCTTAAGACTATATCTTACATTAGACAGACCTACTGTCTCCTTTGTCATGGAAAAAAAATTAAAGTAAATTATTTTCCTTCAGAAAGAGAAGCTCAGGTTATCTAAACAAACTCAAAAAGGAAACACGGTTAATCAGATTAATGCACAAAAGCCAGTCACACAGCCAAAATGTTCATGGGTTGTTTAATAATTAACTAGATTTGTAAAAGCTGGCTGATGTTTTTAGAACAAGAGCTTGTGCTTATTATGAGGAGTACAGTTTAGTCAGTTAATTTAGAAGTGTTTTACCAGATGAAAAGCAAACTAGGATACAATCTTTCACTATTTCATTTTTTATTCTTCTCTCCACATAAAGTATTCAAATACTTCATGGTCCTATAGTCCTTCACAATTAAGTGTAGAAGTAAAGACTCCGTGACTGATTCTCCATTGCCTTGTACTTTGTGTAGTCATTTCCACCAAGACCAAGGGAGGGTAAAATGGCTGTAAAAGCATTCTAGTTTGGTGACATCTTATGATGCACTCATATTGCACTGGTGTAAACAATGACAGCAAAAGTGAAAGATGAATGGGTTAAGTTTTCAAACCATAGCGACATCTTACTGATTATCAGAACAATACTAATACTTCACCCCACCTACCTCCTTACTCATCACTACAATCTCCTCCCCCCACAAAAAACAAACAAGCCTCATATATTACACTCACTCTCTCTTTCCCACTTTCTTAGACACACATACACACAGTGACAATGCAGTAGTATGAGAGGGGTAGCCATGTTAGTCTGGATCTGCAAAAGATCTACCTATCCTACATTGATGACATCTTCATCATCTGGACCCATGGGAAAGAAACTCTGGAAGAATTCCACCACGATTTCAACAACTTCCATCCCACCATCAACCTCAGCCTGGACCAGTCTACATGAGAGGTCCACTTCCGGGACACCATGGTACAAATGCAGTAGTAGTTTACCATAACTGAAATGAGCTTCTTTAGCTCAAGGGTCAACTCCCACATGTACTCTACTGAGATTACCACTGACTTTAAGGCAAGCAGCATTTGGACTATTTACTTGTTTAAAAATTTCACTGTTACTAGTTAATCTGAAATTATGATTATAGAATATCTAATTTCCTTTCAATTCCCCATTTTAACTAGGATTTATTTCTTTGAAATCTTTTAAACCTTCTGTGAGCTTCTAGCACTTCAAGGGAAGTGCAGTACTCAACCCAATCTCCTGACTGGATTCCAGTGCTCTGAGAGTGAAATTCACCCATATGCAGAAGGACAGCAAAAGGACCGTGTACCATTTAAAGTAAGTCTTAAGTGGAATTTAAGAGTTTAAGTAGGATTTATGAAGACTTGCAACTAAAGCTGGTAAAAAAAATTGTTTTAAACTATTTTTGGATGGGAAATTGTGTTCCCAACTAAATGAATTTTTCATGAAGAAATATCTGCTTTTTTGTCTAAAAAACAAAAACACTCGGATGCCTTCAGCCAAAATATTTTGGCTGAAAACCTAAATAGTTTTATTTGGAAATGCTGCCATAGTGCTTCATGGTTTAGTTGCCTCATATCCTCTATGAGCTGAAGTCCCTGGCTAGATCACCTTCTCCTTCAAATCTCTTCTTAAAATTCTATTCTTCTACAAAGACTACCAATGCTAGTCCTTCACTTCAAGAGGATTAACTCATTTATATATTTATGCAAATATGTATAAAAATTAATTTAGTAACTAGAGAAAAAAAAATCTGTCATGCAACTTTGTCCGTGGGAAAATGTGCCTCTTAAACGCCCAATTTTTCTCTCTCACTTTTCTGCATCTGTTTGCCTTTCATTGTTTTCAGTATAATCTTAGCTGTTGGGTCAGGGATTTGGTCGTGATTATTCCATAGCCTCTCTCTCCCCCTCTGGGATACTTCAGTAACTGAGATTAGCTGAGGTATCTGAATTAACAACCCCCTGATTTAATTACGATGGACTGGAGGCAGGAGGTTTTCAGTGAAAAGTCTTGGAATGTAGAATTAATTTCTCTCGTTAGCTACCAGACCCTGAACTGACTCACTTTCAGGTCATACACCAAGACCCATATGTTGTCCTGGGCTTTTGCAGGCTGGGCAAAAAGTAGATAACCAAGGTGGAGAGAGAGAGAGATTTGCAGTAGTAGAAGAGTTCAAGCCAAGACTGGGTGTTTCTGAAATTCTGAAAATCCACCCTTAACTTTTAAATTATGGAGACCGAACAAGGTGTTGGTTTCTAGGAAACTGGATCTTTTTTGTTAACTGTATTTTTATAAAGATTTTACATGTTTTCTGAGTATTGGATGAGGACATTTTCAGAAGCTGAGATAAATGAACAAGCATTTGCCAGTTTAGCAGCATGCACACCTGTGGCACTGTTTAAAATATTAAAAATAAATTATGAGAAAAACAACATTCCATGCTCTGATGGTATTGGCCTAATGCTAACAGTAGACAGAGGCATTATAATGGAGTTTTACCCATTCATGGCAGTAGCAAAGTTGGCCCAAATCTCTATCCATCTTCTCAATTATATTTTAATATATGCAAACAAAAATACAATTTGAATAAGAACCACACAAATGAAAATAAGAGCCATGTTAATCTCTAGGTGAATATGAACATTTAAAAAACTGAATGGCTAGAAGGTCTTATTTTTTAAAATTAAGAATGAATTATTCCATCAAGAACATTCATAAAACACTTTCAAGGAAGCAAAGAAACTAAAGAAAATGTATCACTAACAGTTGAATGAGATTTCAAAACCTTAATTCAGAGTGAATTGTACTTCTGATCAGAGTGACTCATTAAACCTTCAACAGAGAAGGTTTCCACCTACTGTAAAAAAATACTGTTAGAGATTAAAAAGAGAGTGTTGAATGTTCATACATGAAGACACTATTCAAAAAGTATCTGAGCACTGAGTCTTATCCTTAGATGTTCAATTGATGTGGGATATGAGAATGCTGACATCTGCAAAAAGCAATGGATTCACAGCCACTCATATATTTATGATGGCAGCTATGTGTAGGGAAAGCCACATGTTCTTGTGGATAGGGCACTGGACTGAATCAGGAGACCTGCAGTGAAATACTGGCCCCATTGAAGTCAATGGCAACGCTTCCACTGACTTCAGTGGAGCCAGGATTTCACCCCTAGTTTTTATTCCTGTCTTTCCAACTGACCTGCCGTCCCTTAATCTGATCCCCTTGATCTTGGAGTAATCACTTCACTTCTCCATGTCTTAGATTTCCATCTGTAAAATGAGTCTAATGATACTTTGTAAAGTCCTTTAAATGCATGCATGAAAGTTATGATAGAAGATTATCATATTTTATGGAGTTCCTTCTGGGGGATTCTAATTTCTAAAAGGAAATACCTCCTAATTTCAACATTGTTGTACAGAATAAGAAGTTGGAGTTGAATTGTTCCAGTTATAGCAGTCTAGTTTACGTCAGGTCCTTTTAAAACAGGCTTTACATAATTCAATTTTATTGTTTTTCCATAGTTTTGACAGATAAAAAAAATCCTTAAAATAAACCTCAATATTGATTTAAGTTTTTATAGTCCTGGGAAATTATGGAGTCGGAGGCTGTTTCACTCAATTATTTACTGATAGTGAAGACTGAGATTCAGAAAGTTAAAACCTTAACCCTTAAAACAGGAATACTCAACATCTCATGTCCAAATATACAGAGTATCCTTAAATCAAACTCAAGTTCTCAAGCAGAAATTTTGTACTTTATCTATCTGCAACTTTCTATAATCATCAATGGAAACATTTTTCATTGGTTTGTGTGTGGGTATGGTGAAATCGACGTTTACCAACAATAAAGATCTAATCCTTCCAAGCCTCTTTTTAAAACTTTTGTCATTTTTCCTTTATTGAACAATCTAAAATGTTTATGAATCTCAACAACTATTTTTAATCAAGATAGTAGCATTGATTTAATAACGTAACATTATATTTATATACTGTATAGGAAAGTTTGTAGGACTAATACTTTACAATGGGAAAAGAAATAAAGCCTTGGAGAAGAAAGATTGCATTACTCTAAAGAGGAAGTCATTTGTAGGATTTAATAGAGAAACTGGAACCTTGCCCAAACTCGATCATAAGTTGGAGGAATTTGAATCTAAATCTGGTCAGAATTTTGCAGCTCACCTACATATCTATTTGAGGAAACATTTTCTTGCAGATCGATCGGATGAGACAGAAAAATGTCAATACTTGTAGAGACAATGACCATTTGCAAAATTATGAACTGAATCTGGATTTTGATCACTTCAAAGTTCAGGGATATTCAGGTCAAGGACAGTAGTTTGGACCCAACTTTGATTTTCAGCTCCTCTAATAATGCTGTTTGCAGTGAATGACAAGTATCCCAGTTTGAATCTTGGCTCCCATCAGCTAATGAGGGACTCCACCAACCGATTAACTAGTCTCTAGAGTTGGAGACCATTTGACTCAATCTTAGCCTAACTGGAGCTGGCAAAAGTTAAACGATCACCTCATATAGCTACTTTCTGAAAGTCTTCCCAAAACTTGGATGGGGGCTTGAAACCAGACAAACACTGTGCTATTAAGTCATTCCAGAACTTCTGGGGTGATAGGACAAAGTCTGCCAGTCCATGACAATGTGTGATCTCAGTGTTACTGTGACATTTGCATCTGTTGTGGACTGTAATGTTTAATATTGACTGTGTGTTGAAATAAGGAAGGAAATAAATTGCTGTCAAAATAAGTGTGGAATGTGTTATTCTGAAATGCACAGAGTGAAGTGTGATCTGAAGGTGTCAGGGGGTGATATGAAATGATAAAATGAGTGTTCTTTCAGGAGAATGTGCCATAGGGACAGAGGAATGATGAACCTGCTGCTTCAGGAATTTTCTTGAATACCACTCTGCATTTACAAAAGAATAGATGTGAAGGGAGGCAAAGGCAAGTGGAAGTTTTGTCCTGGCGTTACTTTTTCTTTTAGTTTAAACAAGGAGAGAAAGGTGCAGTATATATCCTGCAGAAATTATACACATATTTTTCATAATGAAAAAGATGCCTTCAAAAGCTCATAATTGAATCACACATCTCATACTTATGTACTGTTGGCACACATCTGCATAGGAATTCAATTTCTCACTAATGTGGGAGATCCACAGCAACAATGTACCCAACTTACATACATACATACAAATGTAAAGACCTCTGTGAAACTGCAAACAAAACCATTGCCAACTGATCTGTAGCCATGGCAGCTTCTCATGCCAGCTGCGAAATCCATTGCAGCTCTCCTGTCTTAATTTCATACTACAGTACATAGTTTATATTTTCAACTATTCCTCATATGCACAGTGTGTGAAAAGCTATGGACTATACAATAAATGATGGGAATGGCAAATAATTGAACTGTGATTTTTGAAGTATTGTAATGGGAGTTTCTGAAACATTGGAATATTCATCTCGGGGAAAAAAGAAAGGGCTTTACCTAAATAAATTAGACCTAGAAACAGATTTGGGGCTAGTGGTGTTCAATAATTCAGTTATTAAATAAATCATACATGCTGATCCACTGAGTCACTTCCTCTCTTCATGTGCCCTTGTTGCCAAGAAGGCTAACAGCATATTGGGCTGCAGTAGTAGGAGCATTGCCACTAGATCAAGGGAAGTGATTATTCCCCTTTATTCAGCACTGGTAAGGCTACTTCTGGAGTATTGCATCCAGTATTGGGTCCTGACTACAGAAAAGACATGGACAAGAGTCCAGTGGAGGCAGGGCTGGCGACAGAAATTTGGGGGCCCCCTACTTTGATAGTTTGGGGGGCCCCCCAGCCCAGCCGGGGCCCCCCCCAGCCCAGCCGACAGGGGATGGGGGGCCCCCCCAGCCCAGCCGGCCCCCCCCCCCAGCCCAGCCGACAGTGGCTGGGCCCCCCCCCCCAGCCCAGCCGGCGCTCCCCTCCCCCCAGCCCAGCCGACAGCGGATGGGGGCCCCCCCAGCCCAGCCGACAGCGGCTGGTCCCCCCCCCCAGCCCAGCCGGCGCTCCCCCTCCCTCCCCCGGGCAGCGAGAGCTGCGTGAGCCGCCCTTTCTCTCCCCCCCCCACCCCGGACAGCGCTGCTGCTGCCAGCCGGGCTCACAGCTCCTGCTGGAGCCAGGCTCGCGTGTCCAGGGGAGAGCCGCGCCGCCTCCCCGCTCTCCAGGTCCAGCGACAAGGGGGGACACAACGGGTACAGCGGTGTACCAGGGCCCCCCTAAAGTCGGGGGGCCCGGTACAGCTGTACCCGTAGTACCCCCCTGTCACCGGCCCTGAGTGGAGGACAACGAAAATGATTAGGGTGCTGGGGCGCATGACTTAGGAGGAACAGCTGGGAAAACTGGAGTTATTTAGTCTGTAGAAAAGAAGAGTCAGGGGGGATTTGATAGCAACCTTCAACTACCTGAATCGGCAGGGGGGGCTCCAATGAGGATGAAGCTAGGCTGTTCTCAGTGGTGGCAGATGACAGAACAAGGAGTAATGTTCTCAAGTTGCAGTACGGGAGGTCTAGGTTGGATATTAGGAAACACTATTTCATTAGGAGGGTGGTGAAGCACTGAAATGGATTACCTAAGGAGGTGGTAGAATCTCCTTTGTTAGAGATTTTTTTAAGGCCTGCCTTGACAATGAGGAGGGATAGCTCAGTGGTTTGAGCACCAGCCTGCTTAAACCCAGGGTTGTGAGTTAAATCCTTGATGGGGCCATTTAGAGATCTGGAGCAAAAAATCTGTCAGGGGACAGTACTTGGTCCTGCTAGTGTAGGCAGGGGGCTGGACTTGATGACCTTTCAAGGTCCTTCCAGCTCTATGAGATAAAATATAAGAATATATGGAGATATGCTTAAGACAAAGCCCTGGCTGGGATGATTTAGTTGGTGTTGGTCCTGCTTTGATCAGGGGATGGACTATATGACCTCCTGAGGTCTCTTCCAACCCTGATCTTCTATGATTCTATGTCTCACCTTAAAGCTACCCTGTTCTGCTTAGCTTACCTCAGATATTAAATTTCCCACATATTTCCCTTCCTCCAGGAATATCTACTTCTATTCTCCTGTCTCTGTAGCTTGCCTCCTGAAATAATTGCATCTCAATAGTTTTAAGGATAGGTTGCATCTTGTTCCAATGTAGCTAAACAAGGAGTTTACCCCATTTTTAACTGAGAGCAAGGACAATTTATGGTCTTGGGTTCCCTTCTGTGCAAGAACTGCATAAAGCTAGTGCCACTAGTCACCTCAGGGGATGCAGCAGGGCAAAGAAGGAGGTAGGGGTATGACACACCCTGGCCAGGAGCACATATTGCACTTTCTTAGGTTGGCACAGCTGCTATGTTCCTGCATACCAGACACAATGCCCACTGGAGCACCTGCTGGGGCAATCGTTTTCTGCACCACAGCCAACACGCAGAAGTACCTCTGAGGCACAATCCATCTCTTAAAAGTAAACTCTCTCTCTCCCTTCTTTTACAACTGTTTCCCATCTCTTTCTGCTTGTACAAGCTACTTTATCCAGGTCTGCAAGATAACCAACCTGATTCTGTACAACATTTCTAAATACTGCATGTGAAGGACATTATATAAAAATAATTTGTATTGTTATATTATATTCTGACTCTCATTTTCAAAGAAAGCTCAGTTAAAAAGACAGAATCCCCACCTTCATACTTGAAAAGAATAATAATTTTTAAAGTAAAGTAAATGAGTACTAGGGCCCTACAACTTGACCATGTCCTTTAAAACCTCGGCTAGTCTTGCAGTGAAGTATTTTAAATGTCAAATGGGTAGAACATTTGGCAGAAACTTGACACTCTATGTACAAAAGACCCCAAATCAGAGGCTATTCTTAAACTCCATAATCAAATACAACAAATAGCACTTTATGAAACTGCTCATGTTTGCTGTCCTTTAAGAAAAAAACATTTGTTGCATTTTAAGCCCAGGTGAACAAGAACTGTTTTTACCTGAGCTGTACAATTAACACTTACTCGGTGGTCTTCTTCTATATTATTTAAATCTCCTGAATTTATTATACCACTGCTTTACTTTCACTGATTGCCTAGATTCTCTCTAAGGTAACTAGCCTCCAGTCTTAGTTATTATTAGGTAATCAGTAACTTAGCACTAATTATAACCAGTAGGTAAAGCGTTGCCTATGTTATTCTATTATTTATCCCCATTTCACAAGGCATTCTTAAGACAGCAATTGAGCACACCATGGAAAAATATGCACTCTTCTGTGTGCTCATCCATCATGGATGAATGAATAAGCCTTAGGCCTACCTCTTTTTACTTGAGGTACACTACTCCAGCAAAGTATGGCTAAACCACCCCGAACACGCCCGATCCCATCTGATCTTGGAAGCTAAGCAGGGTTGGGTCTGGCTAGTACTTGGATGGGAGACCTCCTTGGAATACCAGGTGCTGTAGGCTTAACATGGGTATGGGGCTAGCAACTCCACCCTGTAAGGGAACCAATTGCTACCGAAACACCAACGACAGAAATGGAGAGATCTGTGGTTGGTGGCCCATACCCTGGCTGGGGTGACGGGCAAAGAGAGAGACGCAAAGCATGCAAGAATCCTGTAAAATTAAGTGACTAATGGTTCTGAATTTTAC
Organism: Sternotherus odoratus; assembly: GCA_032164245.1. NCBI lineage: Eukaryota > Metazoa > Chordata > Testudines > Kinosternidae > Sternotherus > Sternotherus odoratus. Next base: position 88,630,267 of record JAVMKO010000005.1, on the reverse strand, counting down.
TCAGCAAGCTTTTGCCTTCATGACAGAGCATGTAAGCGTCTTGACACTGCCCAGGAACGGTATTAAAAACATAGTGCTGTACGTGGTACCAATTGCCCCTCGGCTTTTGTTCATTAAGATCTTAGTGCCCTCTGGTGGTAGACATTTTTCTGCATTTACATAATTTTAAGATCAGCTATTTATATTTACCCCAAGTTGGGCTTATTGCTACTAATTCTTGTAATTTATCAAAAAAGCTGTCTAGGCAAAATTTTTGCCATGTGCTTACACAGTATATAGAAAAGAGCTATTTCTATTGCAAATGAAAATAATGCAATCAACAGGAAAAAAAGAAAAGTCACAAATCAGATGTGAGAGTCTGAATATTGACATGATTTAATAGTAGGAAAAAAGCTGTATCCCCATACAATGTAAGAGGTCTAAACTTATATGTAGCCTGCTTTAATAACTGGTTTAAACTTCTGAAGGACAAATGCTCTAGATTTTTCTCCGACTACAGAAATTTCAGGTGTATTGGCTGCATTTGGCTAGTGGACAGATCTGACCTAAGCATTTGACAAACAACTAAGGTCTTCCTCTCCTAATCCTTTAAAGTGAGAAGAAATCTTCACAGTAAAGGGAGACATTGCTCACAATGTGATACTAGGAAAAATCTGCCATTTCCTGAGGGCTTGAGAAGAAATAGAAAAGAAGCTTATGAAATACAAATCGCCATGGAATACATATTAATGAATACAGATTGTTTTCCAGTAGAGTCTACGGTGTTGCTTCAAAGATACACTGCTGCTTGCTTCTCTTCTTTGTATTCAGAAAGTGAAGAGAAGCCAAGAAAACATGGAGTAGCACAACTGCTCTTCTTTTACAAAAGTAAGTCAGTAGCCTGGGAACCTCTGAAAAAATATTGAGTTTATTGCATGAAGTTTGTATAGCATGTGACAGCCTGTGACAGCTATATAAACATCACTATATAAATATCGCAACGCAAAATACTAAAGGGAGCAAAGAGAAGCAGACCCTTTTTGTTCTCAAATGCCTAGACTATATCTGTCCCCTAGCAACTTTCACATCTGAAGCTTTCCAGAGGGAGCGCAGTGTCAGTGTTTCTCAAGCTGGAGGCTCATTTTCTCATATTGTGTGGCATCTTTGGGAGAGATATTCTCTCTCTCTCTCACACACACACACACACACACACACGACTCAAAGAAGATCAGGAGCAATGAAAAAGCTAATACATTTTCTTCTTGTTTGATCTTTCTTGAAAGCATCCACAGAAATGGAGCTGTCTGTCCTAGACAGAACATCCAGGATTCTGCTTTTCCTAGGCCAAATTCTGCCCCAGGAGATGCCTGTGCAGCCCTAGTTAAAGTTGTATATGTGCAAAGGAGGTAGAATTTGGCCTTTGAGCCATAAGTGAAAATGAGTGATAAAAATTAGCAGGCTGTCCTTCTTTATTTGTTCAAATTATGACTAAATTTAGGAACAGATTTTAAATCCAGCTGTACTTGGTGAAACTCAGGATAGAGAAGATGCAAAAAGTGGTATACAACTCACTTCTACACTCCCCCAAACCTGAGCCTGTGTTGCTGCTGGTCCAGACCCCAGACAGAAATCAGAACAGTCTTACAGCAACTGTCAAAATCTCGGTCACAGGGTGAGCTGGTCATTTTAAGAGGGCCCTGGACCCAGCTGCATCCATGACAGACCTAGCAAGCCTTCCCCCAGGTGGAGGAGATACTGAATGGTCTGGTGACTAAATCAGGTAATAGACTGAAGAGTGCCCATGCTCATAAAAAGCCACGAAGAGCTTAAATGAATGGAAGAACTCAGCTAGTTTTTCACAGAAACTCCTAGGTTAGGGGAGAAGATTGGAGGTGGGCTTAAGAACAGCTGTTAAGAGTCAGTGCTCTATTAAAAAGAGTGAGAAAAACTGAGTCGAGCCCTTGTCATAGGTGTGTTTGTTCGGACTCTAACGCCCTGGAAGGTTAGGATTTGTACATAACTCTGCTGGAGGACTAAGTCACTTCAGCAACTGCAAGTGGCTAATTGAACGTGCTGAAAGCGGTGAGAGTTAGTGGTGAAGACTCAGGAAAGAAATGGAGGCAGCGTGTCTCTGGTCTCTGTTCATAAACAGCAGCTTGCTACATTCACTAACAACTGATCAGTTGATTAGGAATCCACCCATACTCCCTAAGCTCTGGACAAGCCACCTATGCTGGTATCAAGGAAGGTGATGGTGTAGAAGCTGCTAAGCTGGCTGAATACCTTCAGTAGCTCCCCTGTACCAGGGAAACACTCCCGCAGCTGGTTATGCCAGCTCTACAGCCAGTTTTTGTCAGTGAGTGGTGCAAGCACCTTAGGATCCAGCCCACCATTTCCTTCTATGCTAGCTCCTCTTCTCCAAAAGTGAAAAGCATTCTGGGAAGGAAATGTTCCCATCAACCCGTTTTCAGCTCACCGATTAAGTTTTTGTGATTGAGGCACTAGATTAGGGCACAGGAGACTGACGGTAAATTCTTCATACTCAGACTTCCTTGGGCAAGTCACTTTAGACAATATTTTCAGGAATAGCTAAAGATAAGTCTAATGTCCATACCAGGCAAATTAGTTGAAACAATAGTAAAGAATAAAATTGTCCGGCACATAGAAGAACATAAATTGCTGGGCAAAAGTCAACATGGTTACTGTAAAGGGAAATCATGTCTTACTAAACTATTAAAGTTCTTTGAAGGGGTCAACAAATATGTGGACGGGGGGGATCCAGTGAACATAGTGTACTTAGATTTCCAGAAAGTCTTTGGCAAGGTCCCTCACCAAAGGCTCTTGCATAAATTAAGTGGTCATGGGATAAAAGAGAAGATCCTTTCATAGATTGAGAACTGGTTAAAAAAAAAAGACAGGGAACAAAGGGTAGAAATAAACAGTAAAGTTTCAGAATGGAGAGGGGTAAATAGTGGTGTTCCCCAAGGGTCAGTCCTAGGACCAATCCTATTCAACTTATTCATAAATGATTTGGAGAAAGGGGTAAATAGTGAGGTGGCAAAGTTTGCAGATGATACTAAACTGTTCAAAATAGTTAAGACCAAAGCAGACTGTGAAGAACTTCAAAAAGATCTCACAAAACTAAGTGATTGGGCAACAAAATGGGAAATGAAATTTAATGTGGATAAATGTAAAGTCATGCACATTGGAAAAAATAACTCCAACTATATATTCAATATGATGGGGTCTAATTTAGCTACACCTAATCAGGAAAAAGATCTTGTAGTCATCGTGGATAGTTCTCTAAAGACATCCATGCAGTGTGCAGCGGCAGTCAAAAAAGCAAACAGAATGTTAGGAATCATTAAAAAAAGGATAGAGAATACAAATTCCTTTATACCATATCTCATCAATAATTGACAAGTGTTCTATTTCCCTGGTAAAGACTGGGAAAGCATGAAATCCACCAGTTTCTTTAAAAAAAAATCCAATGAGAGGAGTCCAAATTATTTTTTCTGTGACAGTGTGAAAACTCTGCAGTAAAATTAAAAAACCACTCATCCAGGCCCTTTCACTTGGCTTAAGTACCTCGTTGACTGATGGGAGATGTGATTTTCATGTTTTAAAATGGCTACTATTTCTGCAGACTCAGTTATAGGATAATTGAAACAGCATGTTGAACTAATAGATTCTTTCCAAAAGCAATGACCGCATGAAGAGAAACTACCATGTAATAATCATAAATTATCAGACAAATAAATATAATTTACTCATTGCTGTACTAATTATGTAGTATTCCCTCTCCACCACCACTAGTTTTTAGCTATCTTTTCTTTTGTCTCCTGGATCCAGACTAATCAACAGGACCCTCTTAATAAATTGGCACCTCCTGCCCTGAAGCAAAAGGGCAAGTGACTCATTCAAATCCTAGCTGATACTGGATGTAAGCTCTCTTATACTGCAGTGAAGACCAAGAAATTATTCCTTTAAAAAAGTGTCCTGGGTCACCGCAGTTTAAAACAAAATTATTTTATATTTTCAGACAAACCAGTCCTCACAACCAATTGCACACAAATGTGGCACCAGCGTGCAAACCTTTGGATGTTGTTATACCCAAGTTAAATCTGAGAGAGTCATTTTCAAATTCTTCTACTGTATTTTTTTCAACGGTCAATGAATAAATCCTTTATTTAAATCCTAATTCTGTATGAATGTCTCACAAAAGGTGATTGGGAAGAAAGTTTCAACAATTTGTGCTTTAGCACAAGTGGAAAGCTTAAAGTACACATAGATTAAGACTCTAAATGTAATCAATATCTATAGCTACACTACATGCGACTATCAGTGGTGGGTAGGGTACAGTAGCTACACAAGCAGTGAAACACAGGCTGTGTCCACATTGCAGTGTGTAGCTATGTATGTCAGTGACAGGCTCTGGCACAGGGGGAAGGCAGCAGGAAAAGGCTTCGGCAGCTGCCTCCTACCCAAGTCTTTCCCTGAGGGGGGAAAAGGGCCCCAGCAGTGGGGAGCTGGTAGAGATCTTGCCCCCTGCCAGAGTCTTTCTTTACAGGGAGTTGGGGGCAGGGGAGGAAGAGATCCAGCAACCTGTGGCATAAATGGGGAGACACAGCTTGGGCAAGTAGAAAGCCATGTAGGGTATGTATTGGCATATAAACCCACACTCTCCAGGTGTGTCTTCATGCTAGTCTGTATTTATACCTATGCAATGGAGGATACCTGTGTATGCACACTCCACGCCACCAAAACAAGTGTGTGGTGTAGATATATACAGAGTGGTAATTGATATTAGTTCCTTCTTTGTGTATTTTGTAATACATGAAATAATTGAAACTGTACAGGGAGATGTTAGCAAACCAGTAAAGTGCCTGGAACCACTATAGTTTATTGCTAGCAGACTGTAAATTGGCCAAGTCACAGCCTCAGCTGGCCGAAGGAAGGAGGGGAGGGGGTTTGGGAAGCCACAGAAAGGGCAGCTTGACCACACTCCTTCCTGATAAGAGTTGTGTTGAAGTTGCTGATACATGCATCTTAGAAGAGCAGGATGTTCCCCAGAAATGTTTATTGGGACCTCAAGGCTGAAAACTCTGGGAAAACCCACATCTGGTTAATCAATAATCAGAAGTAGCCTCTTGTTTGACCATTGAAACTGCTTACTTAACAAGTTTTCTTTAAGGGACATGTCATTCTATTACTAATATATAAATAAAGGGGAAACGTTTGAGGTAGTTGGACTCTCCCTCTGGATACATCTTCCAATCCCCACCAGCAGATGAAAGATTTGGCCACCAGAGGTCTGCCGCTGTGTCACCCAAAAGCCACACTCAGCTTTGGTAATTATCAAAAAGCACTCTTGTGTTGTCCTGTTTGTGCCAGCCCTCTATTGGTCAGATTTATTTCCTGACACCACCTCACACACGTAACAAAACATCTTTCAGCTGAAGGCAGCCACAAGTGAAAGAAAAGTGGTCACTGGTTGTGGGTTGTTTTTTGTTTTTAAAGAATCTTAAGCTGAGCAACCTTTCTGACTGGACCAAGTGAGTGGCTTTCTGCTACCTTTAGATGTAGGAAGCCATTAGTTACCACATACCACTGAAAATGTTATGGGGTCTGAGTCAATGATCTGCGATTTTAATGGAGTTCCATGGGTATTACAGAGGGCAAAGTATGGCACAGAGGATACTGTTTTAGGCTAACTCATGTTCTGCCTGTATCTTCAATGTCTGCAGGGCATGTCTTTGTGTGATGGACTGGTGTGGCAGATTGTAAGGAACCAGAGCTCAAAATGAAACTGCATAGTTATTTGTAATAGTAACTTGCCATTCCGTAAACTTTGAAAAACATCCAGATATATTTGACTGTTGAAACCCACACTTCTGCAGGGAGTCTCGAGTGCTCATATTAAGAGTTAAGATAGGTAAAAGGAGTGTGTGGTCTGAAAGTAGAGGACTACAACTTAAGAAGCCCTGTACATTTTTAAAAACAGGGGGAAACATTTTCACAGTTTTGTTTTCTAACCAACTCTAGTTTTGACATGACTGTTATCATACTCTTACAAAAGGGATGTTAGCACTAAAGCCACTGAACATCATTTTTACACAACTTTAAAAAGAGGGAAAAATATAATTTTTTTAATTATTATTATTGCAACAGGGTAGAATTTGGTTTTAGTGTGCAGCAGGAGAAGAGTCTGTTAAACATCACAATGCAATCACAAAGAAGGATGGCTAGTAGATCATTAAAATAATTCCACTGCCTCCCCCACCTCACACTCCAACTTTTTCAACTCTCTCTCATCCCTTAGGGAAATTATTCCTGCTTCATTGCCCTCCCCCTCTCAATGCCTGAAGGCCCTTCTATTAGACTTTGTGAATTGATGGGGCCAGATGGATCTTAACAATTCATTGTGTTAATATTAAAAATCTTTATCATCCTTTTCCCTAGATGAAACATAAGATTCCTGAACATGAGGAATACTGAAAAGTAGTTAAGCTGTTTGTAACTATTGGTATCCTTGTTATAAAGAGACCTTCAGATGATCAGGGAGGAGGGGAGTACAAAAGAGGGTTAACAAGGTTCACACTTATGAGGATAAACTTCAGGAGTTAAAACATGTTCATTCTTACTTAAATCTGTTGGACAAGTAGACTATGATTAGGTCACTGGTATCGAAGGACCTCATACAAATTTCAAAGCAAGACTTAATCCCACTGCAAGGAAAAACAATATGCTGTCACAGTTTGAATACAAGAAAAAAAAAGTAATAGCTAGGACATCCCTGAAAAACCTTCCACCAAGGTTATCAATATGTAGCATTAACCTTCAGTGCAGTTTGAGAGAGTCAAATGACCATGGCAAGTTGCATGGAGGGATTGAAAGACATTTTAGGAAGATATCATAACTGGAATCACATCCAGAGAAGCAGCCAGCAAATGTTGGAGAGCAGCAAAATGTACCAGGTAGGTCTATTGGTTTCACCAAACAAAAAATAAAATCTTTATTCCCAAAAGCATCTTCATTTTGGGATAACTTATGATTGTTTTGTACATCATTCCAAATATATTTCTGATTTATACACGTGTCCAAAAATCCAGTCATTGACTCAGAGGTATCTGATCTCAAAATTTAGGTTACCCTTTCACGGATAAAAGTTAAGAGGAAGTTTGCTGTTTCTTGAACACAGCCCTATATAAAAGGCATTATTAATTATTTAAAAATACATAAAGTTGACGCACCTCTCCATGCCCCTTCTTAGGTCATTCTGTTATGTTAGAGAGATAGTACACCGAACAAGATACATTGAAATTTCTCTGTTGAGATTGCCCCGAGGTTGCTTCCTTTCTAGTTGAAGAAGCTTTCTTTTTCTAAAATAAAAATGGTTAGTTCTCACATCCATGCACTCTTTCTATTTTTGGGAAATCCTCTTTTGATTAAAGACTTAAAATGCAAGCAAAAAAGTCATATGGGCCACTTCATTTTTTGTTTAGATTTCAGCAAACACAAATCTTTAAACTTCTTGAAAAAAGATAAGCAACCAATTTATATGGAATGATAGTATTAGAGAATTTACTCTGTTGCTGAACTTGAAACTTAACACAGAATATCAGCGGGAACAGATGTAGTATTTTGGACATACATACAGAGCAAGGCCAGGCCTTGAACATCTGCTGAGGGTTCCCCACAAACCGCATATCACACTCAAGATTTTCAAATGTAAATTTTAATTTTGGGTGCCTCCATTTGTGAATTTCTCATGTGAAATTCCTATTGACCTTGATATGAGCTTTGCAAATAGATTTAGCATGCCTTTAAAAAGTGCCTGGATGCCATGGTCTTTATTGTGACTTAAAACCACAGCCATGCTCTGAGGTCTGGTTGGGTCCAAGTAGCGGTAATCAGAGATACTCTGCCTGTGAAGTCATCAAACCACCACACTTTCTATAGGGAACAGGGGTGATTGGAGAGTCTTTCTGGAGGCATAGCTGAATACACACTGGTGGCCAGCTAAGCACACCTACTGTTCTAAAGGAACACTAATTAAAGTAATTACCAACTGGGACCTTTCCATTATTCTCCTTTAGAACAGGACAGTAGAATAGTTGAAAGTAAATATAGTAGGTGGAATTTCTTTGCCCTCATCCCCCAAAACAAACAAACAAACAAAAAAGGCAAGCATTCAGCACAGGTTCTTAGTACTTCTTTGCATCAAATCCATATTATAGTGTATGTTTTCAGTGTCACATACAACTATTAAAATCCTCATGGCATTAAAGTAAATGAGATGCTCTGTTGCCAATCATTTCAAAAACTGTTTCTGAAGAAAATGTCATGGCTTAAACAGAAAAATAGAATTAATAGGATGTTTGATCTCTAACATAAAATTTCATAAATGCAATGGGTGGTGGTAGAAAACAAAGAGATTAGACAAAATTTTGTGAACAATATTTCAGCTAAAGGATGCATTTAAAAAAAACCCTAAGAAGCAGTTTTAGTTCCTAATGTACACACAGGAGTAACTTTACAAATGTGAATAATCCCAGTTATTTCAATAGGATTACTTGTGTGAGTAATGTTACTTATATTTTCAGGATTGGGCCCTTAGGTAGTTTCCAATTTTATATGTGATTTGCAAGTGAGAGGGTTCAGAGAAGAGACAAAAGAATGACTTAGGATTGCATGATAGGTTTTGCAGAGGTTCTCAATCTTTTTTCATTTGCAGACCCCTAAAAAATTTCAATTGAAGGTGCAAAGCCTGTTGGAAATTTGCAGACTCCAAGGAGACCACAGGTTGAAAACTGCTGCCTTGCAGGGCAGGGCAGGAGACCAATCTGTTTGTTTTGACAAAGAGGTTTATGGGATGATTTGATGACCGCTTGACAAGCACCTACATAGGGAACAAAAATTTGATGATAGTCTCTTTAGTGTAGCACAGTAAGGCATAACAAGATCCAATGGCTGGAAGCTGAAGCTAGATAGATTCAGACTAGAAATAAGGTGCACATTTTTAACAAAGGGATAATCAACCATTGGAACAATTTTACCAATGGTTGTGGTATTTTCTCCAAGACTGAGATTTTTAAATCAAGATTGGATGCTTTAGTTCAAAAAGGAATTAAATACTATTGTCTGTGTTATGCAGGAGGCCAGACTAGATCGCAGTGGCACTGTATGCCCTTATAATCCACAATTAATAATTTGCTCTAATTAAAAGCTGGCCACAGAAGTTTCAGGTTGTCAATGTAAAACATTTCTAGGCAGTGCAAATTTATATGCCATATATCTACAACTCCCAAGGTACTGCTGAGCCCGGCCTATCCATGCCACAAAAAGCAGCGGGGTTGAAGATGAATGTTGGCATCAGAAGTGAGAATGTTGGCATAAAAATGTCGGAGACTGGAAGTGAGCACCAGCTCAGCCGCTTTGTGCCAGTGCCAGTGAAGTGTCACTGCTTTCTGACTGGAAGCTTTATTTCTCATATTTCTGAGGATTATTTTTCTCTGCGGAGAATGCTCATCAATTATGGTATTAGGCCTTTGCTTGGAGCAGCTTGAACAACCCCCAGTGTTGGCTCATCAATGAATTTCTGCCTTTTTAGCAGTAGCTGTGTGGATTAACTTCATTTCATAGCTCTTTTTTGCTTATGTTCTCCCACACAGCACAGCCTATATCAGCAGGTTAAGGTACTTCCTACATCCAGTGTTCAAATTATATATCACAGTTAGGTGTGTGGGTGGTTATTGAGTTTGAGAGTGTTTAGTGAGTTGGATGAGAATGCAATAGAGATAGAAATCACCAGCATACTGAACAGACCAGAACCCGTGATCTCTCTCCTGCCATCCTAGTGAATAATAAGATGACATATAATAGCCCACATAGATTTATCAAGAACAATTTATTCCAAACCAACTTTTCCTTCTTTCTCAGAGTTACTGGCATAGTGGATATGGGGTAGCTGTAGACCTGATTTATCTTGATTTTGGTAAGGCTTCTGATAACATCCCACAATGGTATTCTAATCAGCAAACTAGAGAATGTGATCTGAATAAATTATTATAAAGTGGTTGCATATCTTTTTGAAAGATGGATTCAAAGCGCAGTTATCAATCGTTCACTATCTAACTGGTGTGGGGGCAGGGAGAGAGGATATCAAGTGGGGTCCCATAAGGGCCTGTCCTGCATCTAGTACTCCAATATTTTCATGTATGACTTGAGTAATGGAATAGGGTGTACGATTATAAAATTTGCAACCACCATCAATATGGGAGGGATTACAAGTGCTTTGGAGGACAGGAGTAGAGTTCAAAATGACCTTAATAGATTGGAGAAATTGTAATCAATAGGTGAAATTGAACAAACACAAGGGCAAAGAACCAGTCTTATGGAAAAATCAAATGCACAAATTCAAATGGGGAATAACTGGTTAGGCAGTAGTACTGCTGAAAAGGATTTGGGGAAAAACAGTGGATCACACCATGAATATGTGTGTGATCCACTGCATCAACAGTGTGATGCAGTTGCAAAACAAGGCTTGTATTCTGGCCTGTATTAAGGGAGAATGTCGTGGGGGCTATGTAAAAAGCCTTGCTGAAGTTCAGATATATTATGTCAGCTGCATTCCCCCATCCACCAAACCAGTTACTCTGTCAAAGAAGGAAATCAAGATGGATTAGCATGATTTGTGCTCAGTAAATCCATGCAGGCTGCTAATGATTATCCCTTCATCCTTCAGCTGTTCGCAAATTGAATGTTTTGTGCATTCCTCTGGGATGGTCTAGATATAATTGGTTCTGCCTCAGATGTATGGGGCTGAACTAGGTAACCTCAAGGTCCCTTCCATTCCCACATTTCTCAAATTTTATGACAAGCTCTTCCCTTTTTAACCTGATTCCCAAAAGGAAACAGCAAACACAGAATTAGTAAAAAAATAATAATAAAAAAATAGAACTGTATATCAGATTGAGAAACAACAAGGATGACTTTTGAAATGTTAAAACTCAAAATAATTGTTATTCCCCCTTCCAAAGAATTTACATTAATGTGCCAATTACACATGCCTCTCCACTGTGATTAACATAAACGACATTAGCGTAGGTTAACATTTTGCTTTCCTACAAGTAAAAATAAACAAACAAACCAAAAACTAGAGTGAGTTCACAGAGAGGGGGGAAAAAGATTAAAGTTCTATATATCCTTGGACTAGAAGTTGGTCACTAACATCCCCATTAACCTTCAAATGCCCTAACAGTCTGTTCCAATCTGGTGGCCCTTTCTAGGAGTCTATTGCGTTCAGTACCTTTAGCAGTAGCCAGCAATTCTGTTCATTTAGAGAATTTGAATTTAGTGGGAAAAATCACTCACATTTCATCAGAGCTTAATCTTAGAACTAGTTCATATTAGAATAGTGCTGGGAGAGGAAATTGTTCAACTTTTGTGTCACCTTGTCTCTTATTCCAGGACATTTAACAAAGAAAATGCCAGAATATAGTTTTCTTCCTATCTTTTCTCCTTTTGGGTCAACTTTCCCATATAGATTCCTTGTAATTCCATTTCGGCTGGAGTTTGGCCACTTCTCCCCTCAATGGAACAGGACAAACCTCTGTGCTTCAAATAAATTATTTTCTACTGTGCTTAACATGTGACTTCCCTCCAGAAAGGAGAGTTTTAGGGAGGAGCCCAAATAGGGGACAATCAGGCCTACAAAATATTGGGGGATTTAAGTATTTTCCTGTCCTTTCATATTAGACTAGTCTATGTAAGTAGACTCCAGATTTGTCTAATTAAGGGAGAAAGAAATGTATTAGCCTAATTTATTGACTGTCCAGAAGACTATACATTTGGATTTCCTTTTGTCACATTCACATCAAGTAATTGTGAGTATATGTGCAGTCCTAGTTAGAGTGCGGAGTTTAAGGCCAGAAAGAACCATTAGATCATCTCCTGTATATTACAGACCACCACCTGGCACTAAATGCAGCAATGGAAATGAGACCAATGTAAATGACACCCACAGGAGACTAGACTATTACGTGCCAGAGAGAGAGGATAGGGAGGTCCAAGGTGCACTAATGTTTGAAGATCCTGCAAGGACAAGGAAATGATTATGTGAGATATAATCAGGTAATCCTGGCATGTGACCTGCACCAATGCACTGAAGAGAAATGCAAAACCCCCACAGTCACTGCTAATCTAACCTAGGGGAAAATTCCTTCCTTACCCCACATATTGCCAATCAGTTAAACCCTGAGCATGTGAGCAAGAACCCGCCAGTCAAACAACTGAGAGAGAGAGAATGCTCAGTGTCACCTCAGAACCATGGCCCAGCTTGTCTAGTGTCCCATCTCCAGTCCTGGCCACATAGCTACTTCAAAGGAAGGAGATTAAAAATAACCGCATCGCACATTGAAGGAAAAATGATCCCTTCCTGATGCCTGCCAGTGACTGAAAATATAATTGTGTTTATACATTTGAAAAGTCTATTTAGAACTGAATATTGACCCCAAAAAACCCAAATATTTAATTTGAAAGTATTCATGAAATTCACCAGAGAAGTTATATTATGACTATATTGATGAATTATTCACTTCATCCAACAACATACCTCTTGCCCTAGTTACATGAGCTGAATGAATATGTGGGGGATGGGGAACTAATGGAATAAGTTCTGGCAAAAAACATCAACACACATATCCAGTCAGTTTTAGTCCCAGTAAAAAAGAAAAAAAAAAGATTTAACCGTATCCCATATAAGAGTAGTAGTGGAACTTAAACCTGTTCAAAAACATTTCACAAAATATTCGGAAGAAAAACTTTCCTACTATAACAAAAAAAGAATAGACACACAAATACTACTTAAGTAGTAAATGATTTTTTAGCTGGCAAGGACCACTGTTTAAGTTGAGACAATGATAAATTAATACAATGTGACCCTGGGTGGGCTTCCTAGTGTCTCACAGAATACACAAGTCACAGAGTTCTGCCCTTTGCTGGGTTTAATTTTGTTCCTCCTGTGCAAATTGCAAACAGTCAGGTCAGTGCACTTGCATGCTCCCTCTCCCCTCAGATTAGGACCAGGATCACCACCAACTACTCCTTTCCTAGGCCTCAGGACAGGGTCTTCTAGTTTAATGAGCCCCTACTGAATTGGAATCCAGCCATTTAACTCTTGCTGGCCTTGTTTGCTCTCCCAAAGACTGCCAGGAAAACTGCTTTGTAGGTTTTGACCCTAGCTGGATAACTCTGGTAAAACTATCTGGGAGTTTCTTGGGACCTGGATGTATTCCCATCACATATCCTAATACAGAGTTCTATAATTGTTTTGCAGGCTGAATCAAAAGGCATTAAAAATCCCTACTCAGAGACAAAGTACTGTTTGCATGTATTTGTAATAGTTAGTGGAACATATGATGATGGACAAGAAGTGCGGTATTTGAATGTACTTTTATGCCTGATCTTGCCTTACGCAAGCACAAGAGTCAAACTGAAGTCAAATGGAGTCTTTGCCTGATGATTGGATCCTTTGTGTGCGTTCATGGATGCCTTGTATTAATATCCCTTTTGTACAATATATATATTCAGCACAATTAGTGTGATTGTATTGTCTCAATTTCTTATGCTGTAATCCTTAACTTCTCTCTACCTTTCAGTTTTTTCAATGTACTGTATCATTAAAATGTGATATTCTGTTAGTTTTATCATTAGTGGACTGCCAATGCTGTGCTTTGCACCATATAGAACATGCACGAAGGAGCTTTCAATCAAACACCACTTGGATGACATTGCCAAAGGGCGAATTTTTCACAGTCACTCTATAAACTCTGAAGATGGATGTTTTAGTAGGAACAATGACACAGATTCTTAGCTATAGTGCTGAAAACAGCACCACAGTATATTAAAAATAAAAGCAGAACGGGGTTCTTGCCAGAAAGGTTTTGATTTTCTGTGAGCATTCTTCCCTAAAATATGCTTGAATTTACACCCTGCAGGTTTTAAACAAAGAAGATAATTAAATAGATTCTTCAAAGCAAAGACCAACTGGTGTGATTGAAACTGATAGTTAGCACATGTTTTTATTTGAAAACTACCACTTCCCACACAAACAGTTCTCTATTTTTTTTTTGCCCATCTTTTATGCTTGTGGAGTTATAATGTGCTGATGGCTGCTAATTTAATTTTGAACATGAAATAAGATGTATAATATAAAAGACATTATTAACGATAACAGGGTTTGCAGTCCCAACATATAAACTACCCTAACAATATTTAAAACAAAACAAAACAAAAAAAGCAACCCACAACCTTCCTGATCCTGAAAACCTTTTATCACAGCTCTCTACTAAAATAGGAGCGCTGCAGCTGTGTTTAAGCTCCAGCTTCTCTGCTGGGTGATATACCAATAACAAACTCAATGCAAATACTCGATGCTGCTTGTGGAGATGAATCTTGATGAATATACACTAATCTAGCCCATCCTACTACTTCAATCTATGAACAACTAGGGTTCCAAAATTTGCACCAGTTTTGATGCAGGATTACTGAACAAAAAACAAGAAAGGAATAGCTAAATACAAGGTCATTTAGTATAATTAGTAATCAAATTATATACCTAAGATCCATCGATGATATTTTCATTCTCTCGACAGATGACAAACTCCCTCAGATTTCCACCACAACTACCATTCATCCATTAAACTCTCTCTCTGAAACACTCCCACACCAGCATGAATCTCCTGGACACCACGATCAGCTTCAACAATAGAATCCTACAAACAACTATATACTAGAAACCAAATTCCCAAAAAAGTAAAAAGTTACTTAATGTAGCCCATTAATTTATGCATAAAAATAATAATAAAAACTAAAGCAAGTAGCAAAATAAAAGTATATAAAAATAACATTAAAACATGAGTGCGAAATTGTATGCAGTCCGTTCAGGACAAGGTTTGTCCTCCATGATGGCAACCCATAATGCACCGACAAAAGCTTGGGCCGTAGTACAGGGTTCTAAATTTCATTAATAAATTGCCATAAAATAAAAAAATCCAATATTTATTGGTAATAATTAATTCCTTTTCAAACTGGGTGGAAGCATTTCCTACTAAAAATAATAACACCAGGGTAGTAGCCAAAAAGTTCTTTAATAAGGTAGTATGTAAATATGGCACCCCTAAAATAATAAATTCTAACAATAAAAAAGTCTTTATAAAAAAAAAAATCTTTACAACAATAATATAAGCCTTAAAAATTAAACAACAGTTCCCTATACCACATTGGCCTCAGTCCTCAGGCCCAGTAAAAAGCATAAATAAAAAAGCACTCCAAAAAATAGTAAATCACACACAAAAAAAACTGGCCAAATCAACTGCTGCTAATTTTGGCTGCCATCCACAGCAATAATAAACTAAAAACTAAAATTTAACCCCTTCAAATTCCATTTGAAGATTCAATGCGCCTTATTCCATAATAAACTGCTTTAGCCCATTAACATACCATATTTAAAAAACAAAAGTATATATTTCAAACTAAATTGTTTACATAAACAACATTAAAATTCATTGCAAAACCATCCCAAAACCTAAGCACGAAGCTCTGCTTAACCACCACAATTTTAATCCACAAAAAATAAAACTCCAGTGTAAAATCTAGTTTTACCTGCTTCTAAAAACTTAGTGCCCAAATAATTAACACAATCATAAAAATCAGCCCTCCTTAAGCCAATATTTAAAAGATAATTCACTCCTCACCAACGAATCATAAAATTCCTACCCATAATCCAGTAATCCTCTTAAAGTGGTATAATAAAAATAAGACAAATCTTAAAACCCTTAAAAAATACCAATGTACATGCCTTAAAAAAAATTAAAATTCTCCTTATAAACACCACAAAAATACCAAACCACTAAAAAATAAAAATTAAGCCTATTAAAACAAAAACAATGCTAACAATTATTGTGGGGTACTATCCAATACCCCATAATAAATTAAATTGATGGTTCTCAAACACATGCACCTAAATCAAAACATTGACTGGCAGAACAATGTGTGTGTGCGTGATTGAACATATGTGCTAATTCTTGTATTTTCAAAAACGTGGCTTATTTCCTTCTCCACTGAAAAAGATCCAGTGTGCTTTTTATAAGCATAACAACCTCTTGGACACCACCAGATATGAATGGTGGGAAGGGGAAAGTACCGGGGAAAGCCCCAGGAAGTTCCAATACTGCCACTGCATTTTCCAGTGGCCCGATGGTCAAGTGCCGGCTGCAGGGCCAGTATCGAAGTCCGGTGCATAGGTATCAATATCAATACTTCATCGGGTGAAGGATTCAAAGAGGATTCTTCCTGCAGAGACCTGGTGGTGTAGTACCTGCTTCCACCTCCAGGCAGTGCCAGGGAACTGGTGACTTATGACGGGTCGGAGATCACTGCAATGGGACCAAGGAAGGTTTTCCTCTGGCCAGTGCTGGGATGGTCGGTGCTGTGATGGAGCTCAACACCCCTTGATCCCTTCTATCCCTAGTAGCCCTAGCTGGCAGAGAGCCTTGGAGGCAGGTGGGATTGGGAGGAACATCAGATCCTTTGCCACGTAGAAAGCCTCTGGAGTTGAAGGGGGCTGCAATTGTGAGGTCCCATGACCACGCCTGGGAGTCAGAGGTAGGTCTTGGAAGAGTCACCGGAACCAGCAGTAGGTCTGGGAGGATGAGTGGCTCAGCATGGTTTTCAATGCCCTAGTCATTCCCCGCTTGTCCGTCTACCGCATCAAAGAGTACACTCTCTTGGCTCATTGTTTCTATTATTGCTAAAAGTAGCCACGTCATCAGGTCATAAATTGGTCATGCAATGGGCTCAGTGTAACTAAGACAGGAGGGGAGGGGGGTTTCGGTGCCATAGACAGGGCAGATTGACCCCACGTCCTTCCTGCCAAGAATGTTGAAATTGCTGATCTAACTATTTTTTTAAAAAAAACCCAAAAATGGGAAGTCTGTCTATATGCGCCCCCAGGAATGTTTGTCAGGAACCCAGAGCATGGACATTCTGGGGGGGAAAAAACGCTATCCGGTAAATTGATAACCATAAAAAAAACCTCTTGCTTGATCTTTAAAGACTGCTTGCTTAGCAAGTTTTCTTTAAGGGATATGTCATTGTATTACTAATGTATAAAAAGGGAGGAAAGTTTGAGATAATTGAACTTCTCAGGAGGGGCTCTTCAGAGACGCTCCCTCTGGAAGCATCTTTGGGTCCCCACCGGCAGACAGAAGCCTTGCCAGCTGAAGCCTGTCCCTGTGCCACTCAAAAGCCATGCCCGTCTTTGGTAATTATCATGAGTTGGGAATGTTTTACTAACCTGCTGGGGAGGTGTGCAAGTACTTGAGACTAGGTAAAGTTTAGCTTTAAGTGAAAGCACACGAGTTAGTTGTCCTGTTTGTGCCAGTCTAGCCGTCGGATGGCCGTGTCTCCCCTGATTTATTTCCTGACACCACCTTGCACAGAGTAAAAATTACCAGGAGTTTTGGGTTGAAAGAACCCTGGGTAACAGCACCAGGGAGGGAGAACAGTGCTGGGAAGAGCATGGTTCCGGTGGAGCATTTTGAATGTAAGCCAAAGTGCTCAGCCCTGGTTCAGAGCAACTCAGCTCCAAGGCCAGTTCTACGGGCTGCCTGCATGAGCAAAACCCTCAGAAGAATGTCTTTTTGAGTGGGTGGGCTATAGCCCCTGCAGATCTGGCCCTTCTCTCTATACATGAGTTTCCCCACGGCACTTCAGACAGAGTGCAGGTAACGCACTGGCCTAGGCTTGTTGCAGGAAACTGTGTATCAGGAACATGATTAAATGTAGTGTAGAGATCCTTTCGAATGTATATTGACCTCTTAGCCCTGCTTTATGCTACAAACTTATGTCAGTAAATGACATCGTTCAGAAGGATAGAAAATTCACACTCCCTGAGCAACACCATTATAGTGACCTAACCTCCGGTGTAGACAGTGCTATAACGGCGGGAGAACTTCTCACATTGACATAGCTACTGCCGCTTGAGGGCTATGGGGTGTGTGGAGTACCTATGGCAATGGGAGATGCTCTCACACCTGCACAGGTAGCATCTTCACTAAGTGTAGCCTAGGTAACAGATGAGGAAATCTCTAAACATGCTGAAATTGGTGATGTGATGTATTTATACTGTTGTATTCAGGATAAACTCTAACATGATCCAGAGAGTGGGCCATGGCCTCATATCTTAGATGAGGTGGAGTCAGGAGGGTGTTTTGGGCCCAGATACTCTGTCAACGGTGCAAGAACTATTGGGCCTATTCCAAGAAGGTGCTATCCTGAAGCTGGCTGCAACTCAGTTTGAGCACTGGGAGAGTGTAAAGACCTTGCGATTGTTAGATATAAACACACCGTTCAAACAGCAAAGGCCACATTTTTAAAAAGGAAGCCTGAAGTCTGTGTATAATTGCACTCTCAAATGGGAACTGGGTATCATAGGCTAGGGAGAGGGAGCCTCCCCAAACAGCCAGACATGGCTCCACCCACAAGACCCAGGGCCCCTCCCTTCCTACTCTCTGCAACTCTTCCCCAGTGCCATAGCCTGGTCTGGAGCTGGTGCCATGGGTACTCCAGGACGGGAAACACACCACCCACCCGGCACTCTGAGGCTGCAGGAGGGCCATGCTAGCCTCCACCAACCAGCAGTTCACATGCCATCCACACACTCTTAGCTTTAAATGCATACACACTCTATGCATTTGGATTAGGCGAGTGCACCTACAAATACCAAACTAGATACTTTATTATATACTTTCATGATCCCATTTTAAACAAAAATATTCCCAAGAAACAATATCCCTTAAAATACTTCATGAAGTAGCATATTTTGATCTTTTATCAAATGTACAAATATTCTGCATAGAACATGTATTTGAGTGCTAGGGAAGCAGAGAGAGAAGGTGGGTGAGGCAGTTTCTTATACTGGACCAACTTTTAGTGGTGAGAAACAAGCTTTAGAAATTACAGAGAGCTCTTCTTCAAGTCTAGGAAATGTAGTCTCGGGAGGAGGTGGGGTGTCCCAGAGCTGAAGTTCCAGCCCAAGCCCCAAATGTCTACATTGCAATTAAACATGAGCTTAGCCTGAGTCAGCTAGCAAAGGCTAGATACCAGTGTTTAGTTTCAGTAGAAACATACAAGGTGGAATAGATTGTTTAGCATAAGTAGTTAACACATATTTCAGTGGACCATTCAAGGTGAAATGGCCATCTCTTCCATCACAGCAGGGGAAAGGCGGGGAAAACACTGAGGAAAAGGAGGGATCATGGATAACAGATTGTTGTAATAAACCATAAATCAGAGTCTCTATTCAGTGCAGAAATTTTAGTGGTTTAGCAAACAGCAGCAAAGAACCATTCTGTTCCTATTGTCACTTTTCATATTCTTGTTTACACACACACACACACATTATATACACACACACACACACACAAAGCTGGTGAATCATGCACTTCAAGCCAGTCATGGAGACCAAGTGTAGAAGTCTGGCTGACTTGTGAGTGTGTCTTGAAGATGAAAGATTATTTTTCAAATAATGATTTATGCAGCTGATCTTTTGTATTTTGGAACTCCTGCCAGGAGCAGAAAGATAGGCCTCATTATTCCCTTGCGAGGATTATGTAGTAAAAAGTACTGCCCTCTTGTTGTAAGTAAAATCTCATCAGAAGAGTCATTTCTGAGCAATTTCAGTAAAGACAGCACTTGAGAATAAGTTCTCAATAATGAATTTTTTCATTTTAAACAAAAACAGCTATGCAGCAGTTTTTAACCACTTTGACATGGGAAACTTCACTGTCTGCTAGTGTCACAAGTATTTAAGAACCAACTCCGGTGATTCTTTCAAAGCTTTCTGTGTACAAAAGAAATACGGTACAAGAATCTCAGCTTCCACTTCCACAAGGTTCCCCTTGAACTCTAACATTAGAATTCATTTGGAAATGCAAGAGCATTATAAAGTCTTTATTAAGCATTTTTGGATGTACTTACTAGAAGGGAGTCTCCTAAGAGGATATGAGACTGAATTTAGTTTTATTTTTAAAAAATTGAAATTCTGAAAAAAGTTAGAGAATCCATCAAATATGAAATACATTGAGTAAAAATAGAATAAGGCTGTGCAGTCTCTGGAAGTTATCAAGGAGGTTTCCCAAACATGCAATCTACTGTACCATTTGGAACATAAAGACTAAAATGTTATTCTAATTTTTATGTGCAGAGAAAAAATGTCATGTCTTGCTCTTAGATTTCTTATGGGGGTTTTTAGGTTAACAATGGCTCTAGAACATTTACATGTGTGTCATGCACACTTATAAAGATGTGCTGAACACACCACTGAACATGATTTAAACCACACACTTTTTTTTATCATGAGTCAGAAATTTTGCAGAAATGACCTATTCATTCACATCATCTCACAGTTTGACAGAATGCAAGTGAGTCATATAATTACAACAGAAAGAAAACAAAACATGAAAAGGATAGAAAATTTAAAGAAAAAAATATATGGGAAACGTACAATAGCAAGAGAAACTGATATTTGAAGAGACCAGGGAAGTAACATGAAGAAAGAAATGTCAAAGTAAAAAGTGAAAAGAAAAAAATAATGAAGTAAAGAACTGAAGAAAAGAGATAATGAAAACAATATAAAGAAAAAGGGAATCACAAAAGGAAAAGAACAGTGTGAACAAGTTATCAAATAAATGCAAACATCTAAAAACACATTTTATTTAGGATGCTAATTCCTGACTGATTGGTTTTGGATTTTTTTTTAAGTTACATGTGACTTTTTTTGACCCCAGAAAACAAAAAAACAAAAAAAACCCATCCCCACTCAACACCAGCCCGGAAAGGATTGAGGCAGGCGAGTAATAGGCCACACATGAAGGGTTTAGGTCGGAGAACCAACCCCTGACAAGAGGATGAAGCTCAATTAAGCAGGTGTAGGCTAGGCTCATAGAAAGCCAGAAAACTGGCAACAGAAACAGGGACAGTAAGAAAGTTTACAGCTGCCCTTTGTGTATTACAGAAGGATGGAGACAGTGCTTCATTTGTAATGAAGGAGGTGCAGAACTCAAACATTTTTTTTTACTTTCATAACTGACTAACAAAAATACCCAGCGTTGCAGTGCGGGGGCCGTTGGAGGGGGGTATTATTACATCAGAACTATGTCACAGAGAACAGCAGGTGTTAACCTGCTGCCCAGCTGATGTGAATGGGCTTTAAAGAATTTCACCCCTAGGGGGCATCAGAGGTGAGATTTGAAAAAAATTTCTATTCTTACCCTGATTAGGACCCTAAAGCCTATAACTGTACCAAATTTCAAGTCTCTAGCTCAAACGGTGTGGAAGGAGTAAGGGAACGTACATATATGCATGCACGCACGCATACACCATTTGACTTATCTAGATAGATAGATGTGGCAAACCTGGAGGTGCTGGAACTATGGATTGCCAAACCCAGAGTGCTGGGGCTCAGTTCTGGCACAAATTAAGCACTGGAAGGAGGGAACCTCTGGAAAGAGTAAAACCCCTACGAGCCTGCCCATGAGGGAAGAGTATGCCCTGAAAAGAGCAGAGTGGAGAAGAGAACCTGTGGGAGGTGGAGTAGGAAGCAGCCCAGGAGATAGCAGCAAGGATGGGGACTAAGCAGACCTTGGGTGTGTGGTATAGGATCCCTAGGCAGGAACCTGGAGTAGTGGGTGGGCCTGGGTTCCTTCCTACTAAGCATTGCTGGAGTTGCATGGCCTAGATAGAGGTTTCAGTAAGACTCTCTACCCCAAAAGGAGACACCACACCATGACCTGACCAGGGGGGCTAAGTTACACAGTGGAAGCTGTAGCTCCTGGAGTGAGAGAGAGGCTGCAGAGTGAGAAAGAGGACAATGGTGGGAGACACTGAAAGGGAAGGTGGTGTAGCTGAAAGCTAATTCTCCAAACCACCAGGAAGCAGCACTATCTGTGGTGAGAGAGTACGCTGTGACAGGGATATATCCTTCCCTGGTGTAAAAGGGGATAGTTTCATGAAGCCAGTAGGGCTGTATCAATTTTTGACATCTAAAGACTGGGCCCTCACAATGAACAGTATAACAAGACACTGATTAACTAATACAATGGCAACTGACTTATAATGGAATAAATAAATCAGATTTGTGCTAATTATGATCCATAGTCATGGAAATATTGGTAGCACAAAGACCCAGAGAAATGCCACCTGTGACGAGAGAATTATATCCCATCCAATTATTTCTCCACCCATTTTCATTTTTCACCTTTAGTTTCACATTTAACCAATCATGGTAAACAAATGAGGATTGATCACTTTTTCAAAAAGAAAAAAAAGTCTCCTCTGATCATAGAAAAACAAAAGGATTCAAATTTTAAGCAGCATATTTAAGGCATCAAATCTATATGATGAAGTCTCAAGAGACAGTCTTATTCTAGAGAATACTTAGTCCTGCCATGAATGCAGGGCACTGGACTAGATAACCTCTCAAGGTCCCTCCACTCCCAGGATTCTGCTTTAAAGGGGGGGGGGGGAAGGAGCGGGGAGGATTATTTGTGGTGCAATCACAAAAAATACCAGTATGTGTTACTATGCAAGAAGCAGCACTACTCTGTAGATATTACTGCTGGTGGTGTTAATAAATTCAGGTAAAAATTCTGCTTTGAGAAATGATCATGGACTTCATACAAAGTACACGATGTTGGGTGTACTTGAGGTCCAAGGACAAACTATGTTGCAAAATTATTGTGTAGCCATAATCCTCCCTTCTGCAACAAGAATCAATCCAAATCTCTACATGCCCACTGTGTGCGCATGGTCTCATACCCAAAAGATGAAAAGAGTGTTCCAAGTTTGTCCTGTGTGATTCTTTATGTGATACTGAACCTGTGGGCTTTGGTGTGAAAGTAGGTCTAATGATTCATGACCCTCTTAGCTAGTGATGATAAACAGGGAGATACTGGGACCATTACTGGAGTTGATTGCTAATACCTTCTTCAGGCGGGAAAGATCCCAGCTGCTTTAAAAGAAACAATTATTAGATCCTTCCTAAAAAAACACCTCTTCATATTGACAGTTTCTCAGATTGTAACACTGTATGAGTTGTCCCTTGTTTGGTGAAGATTGAGAGCGGGGATGGAAATTGGTTTGGGACACCTCCATGCTATCCAAAGTCTTCAGGGCTCCTTGACCTGTTATGTTTTTAGCACCTACCTCCTCTTAGTAAAAGATGAGGTCAGAGGACCTTGGTATTTTCTGTATGGAGCACACTGGTCTCCATGAACTTCACTGGCAAAAAAATTATTTCAGGGTGAAGTTTAAGGGTTTTTTTTTGTTTTGTTTTGTTTTTTTAACATATTAGACATTACATGGAAAACCCTCATGAAAGGCTAACTAATAAATGTAGGAAGAAAATCTGGATCACTCTGAGGAAATATCAAATGGAAACAAAACTGCTTTGGATACAAGTCCACACTACAAATCTGTGTACCACATATGCCCACTCTTTTAGATCCTGTTCAAAACATCTTCTTTTGGTTAACTTTCCATCACTGATCTCCCCCTGGCCTTCATTCCAGACACTGTCCCCAGTATTTAATAAATAAAGAAGGTACTAACAAGACAAGACTAACACGGAGCATAATTCACAAAGAGTCATTACTATATACTCCTCACACTTCTACACCTCCTCCTGTTTCCAGTAATCTCCATAAAGATCTTGCTGTGTTAAATAACTTAGACTGTGAATTCCTCATATAGTACCATGAACACCTATGGAGTTGTATAAATAAGACTATAATGCAATCAAATGCTTATGGTTTCGGGTCATGTGTCTTAAATTATTTGTTAGTATGACCAGAGAGATTTAAATGCAAGATTAACTGTTACAAAGTCTGTTCATAGTATCTACTAAAGTGCATATTAATTGTAGATTTTGTGAATGCTAAAGAAAAAAGAAAAAGGAAAACCTAAGTGGACAAAGGAGATGCATTTCATCAAAGAGCAGAATGATGTAACATCTTGGACTGCTTTGAATGACAGGAAGACTTCTAAACCAGTTTTCTACAATGAATGCTTTCCTCACAGTGAAGAACGTGTGTCTTCATCTTCGTTATCTTTCTAGATGATTCTTCTCATTCTGCATCAATGTAAATGAGTAGAATCTCTAAAAAACCTCAATAGATAACACCATAATAAAATAATGTTAATGACAGCAGAAATGGATGGACAACTAGATAGGAAAGAGACTGCTCTTGAACTTGCATGCGGAAATAAGTCTGAAATATATTAACTGATTGAAAAGAAAAATTAAGTGCATAACTGCATTTTTAAACAAATTGGCTTACACAATTAATTGAAAATACTAAACATGTACTAGACTCAATACACATTTGCAGATTCCTGTTAGTACAAGTGATTGGTGCACATTTAACTTTTCCATTAATTTTAATATAAAATATTGTTGTTAAAATGCATGTAAGTAATACATAAGGACTCCACGAGTGCTCCTCCGCAGAGTCCAATTTATCAAAAAGACTAAAGATAAATAACTAGAGGGGAAAAGGCTCTAATCAGCTGAAAGAGATGCCTACTACTCCAAACGTGCAAAAAGAGAGTTATAAAATATGTTCTACCAATGAGGAAATTTCTCATCAAAAGTCAACAGCAATCCCCTGGACAAATACAACCTCTTTATATTCCAAACACTTTCTGTCTATTTGAATAGAATCTCAGAAATATATTCTGTTTTCCCCAGATTAAGAACTGACCTTCTCTTGAAGGACTAACTGAAAATTATTCTCCAAGTCCCTATTTAAGTCCTTTTACTTTCCCTATTTTGTCACTCCAACTCTGCGATTCACATCTGACATTCTCTCTTGTGTTCTGTGAGTATACCATACATAAATGAAGATGAAGCACCTAACATTAAAAAGTTTCAGTACTAGTTAAATTGTAACTTTCGCCAGATGTACCTTAATCATACATCATCTCATTATGGTATTTAATGATTCAAGGGAAACATGGAATTCTTTAGAAGAGCTGCACAATCTCCATTTTTTAGAAAATACTGAAACTCCCCAAACCTAATTACCGATGGCTGTAACAATGCATTGCTCTGTATTGGTGTTCATTCATTTAGGAACTAAGAACCCAAGATACACATCTCTAAGAACACTTCTACCACTTCAGTATCAAACATTGAGGCAATTACATTAGGTACTTAAAAAGATGTGTCAACTAATCAGTTGGGGGACCTCATTTTTGAATCTGGATGAGTGGGTACCTCTCATCCTAAGGGCAGACAAGACTGGTTTGGATTCCAGAGTAATTACAGAAGACGTAAAGCTGCTCTAATTTAAGGGAGCTGTAATAGCTCCCTTAAGTTGACACTCCATCCTACAACTGCTGGTATGCAGTCTGCTCTGGCCAAGTTCTCTCCTCCTCTCTCTTTACTGCTCTGCTCTCCACAGGAACAGGTGATGAAGAGCTAGTTTCATATCGCTCAAGGAATTCAACTTTGTCGCTCAAGGTTATCCCCTTTGGTGCACCAGCCTGGTGCAAATGGCACACCGTGATGTCCAGGGCCTAGCTCTGGGGGTGTAAATGCTGAGAGGATACAAGTTGCACAGTGAAGTGCCCAACTACCTCAACATCTGCTTTAACAGTGTCAGAAACAGACAAAGTAGAGTCCCCCAGTCCTGCCAAGTATAGGTTACTACTGTATTAGTCCTAGTGAGGCAAGTCTTCAGACCTTTTAGAAAAATACACATCTTTGTAGGGGCTACAGCCCATGTTTCATCATGTCCTGGCTATTGCATTTTTTTAAATCCATCATTTCTGCCATGTTGAGAGGATTTAGTGGGAATCGTTTAGAGCCCCCTATCACCGGATTGTTCCCCTCGGTGGTGCTGTACTCTGAGCACTTAGAACTGCCCAACTTTCACTCCTTCCCATTGACATGTTCCAATTATCAAGCAGCTGACTTGGAATAATTGGCTAGGCAATCCTATTTCTGAAAAGAATCTGTGGCTTACAGCTGGCAACTGATGCTGGCATCCTGGAGAACAATGCCTAGAGTCTGGGGACCACAGCCAGGAACTCTGGCAGGTAAGCTGGCTTTTATCGGAGGGCCGGTGGTGCTGCTTGGGAGACCACTGTCAGGATGCCACCAGCCACAGTGCCAAGGAGCAGTGCTGCAGAGATAGTAGGGTGCTGGAAGGGCCCCAGGGCAGGTTTGCCTCTAGAACTGGCAACCTCTCTGGTAGTTGTCAGCAGCACAGAAGGAACAATAGGTCTGTAGGAGCCTGGAAGGCCTCCGGTGTGGACAGCACTGTCAGGTGCCAGATGGTCCTGCCGCTTCATGGGATGGCAGGCAGGTCTCGGAGAGGGCTCAACAGAACTGTGGATGCTGGATCTTGGCTACGATCCAGAAAGGATGAGCTGCCCCATGTGGGTCTTTGCTCATCTCCAGCTTTCTCCTTCCCCTTACGGGATGCAGGAGACCACCTTCACCGAGGTTTCCTCTGCTTCTTAGCAGGCACCAGAGACGGGCCCCGATCAGACGTTGGTGCCCACGGTGTGCTTCGCTCTGATACAGAGGTGCTCACAGTAGAGTTCAGTCTGGCTGGCTTGGAGGCCGATGTGAGGCCCAATTCCATAAGGAGAGCTCGAAGCCAAATGTCCCGCTCCTTTTTGGTGTGTGGCTTGAAACTTTCACAAATGTGACACCTGTCACTTGTGTGGGTTTATAGCTTTGGTGGGGATCACTGATGGGCAAAGGTTTTTTGCAGCAGTCACAAGGCTTGAAGTCCGAGGACCAGCCATGCCCAATCCCTGTGATAAATCCAACATGGGACTAAAACAATTTTAACACTTAACACTAAGGGAACTAGGAAGAACTATACAACAACTATATACAGTAGAAAATACAAGAACACTGGGAAAAGGTAAAGCTTGCTGAGGCAAGGGAATGTTTCAGCACCATCACTGACAGTAAGAAGGAACTGAAAGGTTGGGGGGAGAGCATCAGCATCCCTATACGACACGTGTGCTACTCCAGGGGGCGCCAGAGATGGTCCCCTACAGATACCACTGAGGGAAAAAATTCTGGCACAAATGCATGCGGTGAGCACACACACATCTCCAGTGGAATGGACATGAGCAAGTACTCGAAGAACAATATACCTCACTTGGTAATTCTGCTTAATTTGCTGAATAAATGATGAATGACCTTCATCACTATTCACAAGATCTAATTAAAATAGTAATGAGGCTGATTCAAGGGAGTTGCTCCTGAGGTTTCCCATCTCACGATGCAATGTCAGAAGTTTTGTGTTATTTTTGCAGTGTGACACATTACCAGACATATATAGTAAGAGGAACACAAGATGCAGATTCTATATGGCCTCAGAAGTTTTAGAAACTATGTAACATTGAAGAAGGAAAGCGGACATTCAACATATGTGGTCCGATTCCCCATCAAGTGTTGATCCTATGCTGAGAGACAGTGCAGTGACTTGGTCATATTAGAAAAAGAAAATTAGTGGAAAACTAGTAGGTGCTTCCCTGGTACATCTCATAGAGATTAATTTATGAGGTCACTATGTCAAATGCAGAGTGACTAGCTCTTGACCTGGCTATATATAAAGTTATATTTCACCCACAATGAATTTAATTTATGTGATCTTTATCCCCTATAATCAAAACAAAGCAAGGTTTGACTGTTGCTGCATCTTACTAGAAACTTACATCAACTCCGTTCTTGGGGCACAATCCTTCAATGGAGCCAGGATTTCACCCTGATAGATTATTACATTATTTAAATCATTTACTAATCATTGTAATAGTGTTCATATCCAATCCATTTTGAAGTCATTTGTCAAGCAAGATTTTGTGAAACACCATGTCAAATGCTTTACTGAAGTGTAGATACTTTACATGCAGTCCATTCCCTTCATCCACTAACTGTATAACTCATTTTAAAAAAATTGTCTGGTAGAATTTCTTCTTTATATATCAATGTAAGATTAGCTTTAAATTACATAAAATTTTGAGATGTACCTCTTTTGGCCACTTCTGTCATTTATATGACCTTATAGAGCTACATTTACTGAGACAGCATGCCATTTCAGCTCTTGTAGGAGAAAAGCGAAGAAGCATTTAATAATATTTTTACTGTCATGCTTTCCTTGTGGTTCTTTAACATGCAGTTTGTTTTTGTACTTGAGAGGATAAGCTGACACTAACAACAAAACAGCCTAATTGCATTTTTTTAAATGTTTTAACCTAATTTAGTATGGCTGTAAAGTACAAATGTTTAATTCTATGCCTTATTATAGAAATAAACATAGAATCTGATCTAAAACAGTTGTTTCTCCATGAGTAAACATTTCCTAAATTAAACAAATTAATACTACACATGTTGGTTACGTTTAAAATTATTTGTCATACACACCCTCCTCCTAGCAGATGTGCATCATTGATTTGGAAGGATTTCTTTTAAATGGTACATTCCTGTCACTATGTACATATTGCCTTGTTAATTGAATTTATAAATTAGCTTTGCTGAACTGGCAGACGCAGCCCACAAACTGAGCAAGATTGACCCAGGAAAGGGTTGGGGTAGGCTAGTCAAAAGATGTGCTCTTCTCCAGGGCAGCCTCCTCTGACAGGGTTCCAGATGTCATTAGAGTGGGTTTCCTTGGCTGAACCTACTAAATAGGGACAGCAGTGATTGACTTTCAAGGGTAAATTCCTGCCAGGTACAGCTGTCTTCAGGTGATGTGTGGGAGCAGTTTTCACCCTGAGCCTATTGGTGATAATCTGGATCATTAGTTTACATTATATAGTGCCTTCCAATGGCAAAGAATCCTAATGTACTTTAAGTTGTGATAGAACCTACTGTATATACACAGATAACTTCCTATACCACCGTAGTGCACATCAGACTGGATCTGAAACAAAATTCCAGATTCCAACATCCCTCAGATCTGGAGAGGTTATAAATCCAGACCCAGATTCAAAGGTTAAGTACTGGCACAATGGGCCAGATCAAACCTTTGGAGCCAAACTTCAGATTTTCCAGAACCAGATCTAACTTTTGCAGGTTGAGCTACTCACTCTGTAGCAAGTACCAAATTTTTAATATACAGTAAACCCTCGATTTAACGGACCTCGATTTAACGGACTTCGGATGCAACGGACACAATTTCTGAGCAAGTCTGATGCATTCCTGATCCATTTCTGGCGGGCTGGCTGCCGGCTCCCGGCTGCCGCCCGGGTCACAGCAACAGGCAGGCTGGCTGCCGGCTCCCGGCTGCCGCCCGGGTCCAGGCAGCGGGCGGGCTGGCTGCCGGCTCCCGGCTGCCGCCCGGGTCCAGGCAGCGGGCGGGCTGGCTGCCGGCTCCCGGCTGCCGCCCGGGTCCAGGCAGCGGGCGGGCTGGCTGCCGGCTCCCGGCTGCCGCCCGGGTCCAGGCAGCGGGCGGGCTGCGGAGCTGTTGCCCCGACCCTGTGGCGGGCGGGCTGCTGCTCCAACAGCTCTTTTTTTTTTTTTATTATTATTAAATAACGGACTTTTTGATTTAACGGACACCCCCTCGCCCGAATTAGTCCGTTAAATGGAGGTTTTACTGTATAAGAAACAAAGGCCATACTGGGTCAGACCAAATGTCCACCTCACCCAGGATCCTGTTTTCCGGTAGCAGCCAATGCCAGATGCCCCAAAGGGAATGAACAGATCAGGTAATCATCAAGTGATCCATCCCCTACCGCCCACTCCCAGCCTCTGACAAACAGAGATTAGGGACACCATATCTACCCATCTTGGCTAATAGTCATTGATAGACCTCCATGAACTTCTCTAGTTCTTTTTTTAACCTTCTTATGGTCTTGGCCTTCACAACATCCTCTGGCAAAGAGTCCCACAGGTTGACTGAGCATTGTGTGAAGAAATACTACTTTTTGTTTGTTTTAAACCTGCTGCCTATCAGTTTTCATTTGGTGATCCTCTATTTCTTGTGTTATGAGAAGGAATAAACAACACTTCCTTATTTATTTTCTCCACACCAGTCATGATTTTACTTCAATCATATCCCACCTTAGTTGTCTCTCTTCAAAGTTGAAAAGTCCCATGCTTACCAATCTCTTCTCATATGGAAGCCTGACTTATAGCAGACATACCTCCAAGGGCCTGATGGAGAGAGGCCACACCAGGGACACACAACAGTGCCATGTCAAAATTAAGGAGTTGAGGCAAGTCTATCAGAAAACCAAAGAAGGCAACAGACACTCCAGGTCACAGCTTCTACACCGAGCTGCATGCCATTCTAAAGTGGGTATGCCACAATTACCTCAACCATGTCTGTGGACTCCACCGATGGGGTGATTGTCAGCATGGCAGAGGATTATCTGGACGAGGAAGATGAGGTGGAGGAGGACTATGACGGCGAGGAGTCTACAAAACAGGCAAGTGGAGACACCTATCTCCACGAAAGCCAGGAGCTGTTCATCACCCTGGATCCAGTAACTTCCCAACCCTCCCAAGAAGGTACCCCAGACGGGGAAGGTGTACAAGGCAGCCCTGGTGAGTGTCCCTTGGTCACTGGAGTGCTCGCTTGACAAGCTACTGTTTTTTCAATTATTACTGTGCCCTGAGGACTTGGGGTGCAAGAGTGTCTGTATCTTAGAAATCCTCCCAGCAGTTCCCTGGATTTTCAGGGGGAGGTTGAATCTGGATAGCCAGCAGCATCTGGGATTGTTTGCCCATGAGTTCTCTGACCGCAATGCGGGAATGGAGCACAGTGCTGTGCTCTAAGTGTCTGGCTTAGCAGAGATCTTCACAACCAGGCACTGGGGTGCAACTCCCACAGAGAATTTAAAAAAAACAAACAAATCCACCACTCTCCCTTTTTTCCGTCAGACAGCTGAAACTGTTTCCAGCCTCCCCCCTCCCCCGCGTCCCACAGGCTTGCACAGAGAAGACGACCCCCCAAAAAAACAAAAAACGCACGTGAGATGAGATGTTCACGGAGCTCATTCAGTCCTCCCTGACTGAAAGAGCAGAGCAGCTTTGATGGTCTCCAAGCCCTAAGGACTGCTGGAAAGCAGTAACTGAGCGGAAGGAAAGAAGGGATGAGCAGGAGCAGAGAAGGGATGAACGCAAACAACGGAGGGATGAGAGAGAGAGAGAGAGAAGAGAGAAAATAGGAAGCACTGCTCGGTCTTCTGGTGGATCAAACAGACATACTCCGGCATCTGGTGGAGCTGCAGGAAAGGCAGCTGGAGCAAAGATAGCCACTGCAAACCCTCTGTAACCGCATCCCCTCCTCCCCAAGTTCCCTAGCCTAATCACCCGCACTCTGAAGAATGCAGGGGGGGAGGGGAAGGGTCTGGGCACCTTGACACTCCACCCCAGAGGACCGCATAAGCACCAGAAAGGTGGCACTCCCAAAGTTGTGACTTGTATGTTCTGGTCTTCCCAACACCCGCCACCCCGCCCGGTGCTTACCCCCTCATCCATCCCTTCCAGTGCTATATTTGCAGCAATCCCCCCATTTCTGTGACCCGTTAATAAAGAATGCATGGTTTTCAAACAATGACTATTACTGCTCATCAAGCAATGAGGGAATGTGGGAGGGCTTAAAGTTCAGTGCAGGGGAGCAAGAGAAAGGAAAAGGACACTTAGAAATAAATAAAAAAAAAACATTAGGCTGAGCAAGGGGGTGGGTTTTCAGGATGCATAAACAAACAGAAGTCTCACACTGTAGCCTGCCCTGCCATTAAACTAGTTGTCAAGGCTTCTCTGATGCACACCGCGTCAGGAGGTGCCCTTCTAACCGGCTGCACGTAATCAGTGACCAGGCGGTCTGCCTCAACCTCCTACCCCAGCCATAAACCTCTCCCCCTTGCTCTCACCGAGATTGTGGAGCACACAGCAAGCTGCAATAATAATGGGAGTATTTGTGGCGCTGAGATCTGAACAGGTCAGTAAGCTGTGCCAGCATCCCTTGAGACACCCAAACGCATACACTACCACCGTTCTGCATTTGCTCAGCCTGTAGTTGAACAGCTCCTTACTAATATCCAGGGCACCGGTGTATGGCTTCATGAGACAGGGCATTAATGGATAGGTTGGGTCCCCAGGATAACAATCGGCATTTCAACATCCCCAACAGTAATTTTTTAGTCTGGGAAGAAAGTCCCTTCCTGCAGCTGTTTCCAAAAGGCTAGCGTTCTTAAAGACATGAGCATCATGAACCCTGCCCAGCCAACCCACACGGATATTGGTGAAACGTCCCGTGATCAACTAGTGCTTGCAGGACCAAGGAAAAGTGCCCCTTGCAGTTTATGTACTCGCAGGGCTGGTGCTCCAGTGCCAGCTTTACCCAGAATTCCAAGGGGGCACAGGGACTGTGGGATACCTACCCACAGTGTGCCACTCTACCCACAGTGCGCCGCTCTGAGAGTCACTAGCTGTGGAACTATATACCCAATCCGCCAAATTAGCCCACTTACTAGGGACACACACAATTGAATGTATACCATCGGCTTTCTTAATTCGAACTCTAGAAAGTCAACGTTAGTTTGTAGTGTAGACAAGGCTGAAGACTATTTTCACTCTGTTACATCTGTGCAATCCCACTGACTTTTCAGGGCAGAAACTTGAGTTTACCCTGAAAGTTAAGCAGTAACAAAATTTATGCCAGTGAAAGAATATAATGAAACTCTTTTACGATAAATAAACTACTTCCTAAGAATTAATTTCCTTTTAAATACTCTTTTTCAGAGCTCATATATCTCTATGATGCAGGAGAATAGAATCGATATTACAGAGAAGCAGAAGTTCTAGAAACTTATTTCAAACATATCAGTTCTTATTTACTTATGATTATAATTCACAGGAGCACATTCCTGCAATCAAGAGACAGGGATGCACAGCATGAAAAAACATTTAGCACAGAACAGCCTCCATGAATAATTGCCTGTCAATGTGGCTTGTTAAAGAGAAACTACAATTTTACAAGACAATTCTTGTGTCTGCTTGTCTACCCTAAAGACAGATAGGTATAACACACAAATACATTACCCGCTTTTAGGGGGGGGTGGGGGAGAAATCTTCCTCTGTTGAACTGAAATTTAAATTTGTACAGTATTAAGAGAGCCATCACACAATGATAAACTTGCACACCCACGTATAGACGTCTCAAAATTCTAAAAGTTTAATTAATTGTATTTTAAGTGACATTGGCATTAACAAGCAGTGTGGTCAGCAGCTAGGAAGAATTGAGGAGGCAACAGGGCCATGGAAACCCTCCTATCCCCCACATAATGGCAATCAGAGCAGGCTAGGTAAACCCTTCTTGGAGGGTGGATCAGGGCTGGCCTTACCATAAGGCAAACTGAGGTGGCTGCCTCAGATGCCAGACTGAGGGGGTAGGTGGGTGCGCGTCCACTAGGACCCAGAGTGTAACAAATTGTGTCAGCTGCTGGTACATATGTATTTTCTCTGCTCTAGAGGCATAGAGATGGTGAAGTGTTGTGCTGGAGGAAGGAGGGCACAACAGACATAACGGACAGGCAGGAAAAAGGTGAGAGGGAATAACAGAAATCAGCAGGAGCTGCAGGGAGAGGAGGAGACCTCTTATGTACCTCCCTAGCACCCCACAGACGGATTCACACCAGCTTCTCAAGGAGCTTCCTGTTTCTTGCTGCTTCCTTGAACTCACTTGAGGAGAACAGGCAGTCAGTCAACTGAAGTAGTGGGAGCCAGTTAGGCCCTTAAGACGCTGATATCTTCCCTCATTCAGGCCCCACTACCAGCCTGAATATTTGTCCACTTCAACTGAGTGTTGAGAGCCACTATAGCTGGCACAGAACAGCAGTTATGAGTGAAAGAAGAAAATGCCTCTCTGGGACAGCATTCAGAAAAACCAAGCAAGCAAAGTAAGATCTTAGATTTTCTATCTAAGAGGGAAGGAGCTTTCCTGAGCTACATAGACACAGATGTTCACAGTGAGCCTTCCGGCCCCAGTGAGGATGTGAGTCATGAGATGCCTGATCTTCCAGTTAGTCAGAGTATAGGTGACTTGGCAGGTACTGCAGCATCCATATCTCCATCTCAAATGGATGTAACCATGCCCATTCTTGAAGAAAAGTGTAGATCAGAGAAGAGTGTGGTAGAGGCACAAGAAACAGCTGCTGCTGAGTCTACTTCCTTAAGTCTAGATGATTCAGGACTGTGGACCCACTTGAGCAGTAGCCTGAGGAACTTCCTTGTACTGCATGGGCCACAGCAAGTGAAAACCTGCATGTTCTCCAAAAGACAATGAAAATAGGAGCTTCCATCCAACACATCACTGATGTGAAATCCCCAATGGTGACAAAGTGGAGAGGCCATGGCTTATGTACTCAAAACCCCAGAATGCTGCATACTGTTTTTGTTGCAAACTCTTCCAGTTCAATGTTCCAACCACATTGAGTTCTACAGGAACAAAGGACCGGAAAAATCTGGCTAGAAACCTGGGATGGTATGAGAAAGCAGCAAATCACCCAAGAGCATTCCATAGATGGAAAGAGCTTCAGGTGAGACTCAGATTAAAGGCCACCATAGATGATCAGCATCAAGAGAAGACTGCATCAGAGTCTCTTTACTGGCAAAACGTTCTGAAAGGCTCATTGCCATTGTGAAAAATGCTTGCTACCCAAAACCTAGCACTGCATGGCACTTCAGATCAGCTGTACATGCCAAACAATGGAAACTTCCTTTAAATTGTGGAGCTGATGGCGGAGTTTGATGCTGTACTCCAGGAGCATCTAAGAAGAATCACCGCCCAAGAAATACATACACACACAAACCCCACTGTCTTGAAAAAGTTCAAAATGAGATCACACAGTTACTGGCAACAAAAGTCAAACAGAAGACACTGGCAGATCTGAAGTCAGCAAGATATTACTCTTATTCTGGATTCCACACCTGACATCAGCCATACGGAACAAATGATTTGAAAAGTACATTTTGTAACAACAACAGAACCTAGTGAAAATGTCCC
Organism: Sternotherus odoratus; assembly: GCA_032164245.1. NCBI lineage: Eukaryota > Metazoa > Chordata > Testudines > Kinosternidae > Sternotherus > Sternotherus odoratus. The sequence goes on along the minus strand of JAVMKO010000005.1, from coordinate 88,595,186 downwards.
TGCAATGGTGACTATCAGAGAGCATTATCTAGAATTTATTGACATTGATATTATTACAGGAGCTGGTATGACAAATGTGCTTCTTAAAAAGCAGGAAGATATGGGAATTGCGATAGCTGACTTGAGAGGTCAGGGCTACCATAATAGTGCCAACATGAGGGGGAAAAACAGAGGGGTGCAGACATGGATCCGCGAGTTAAACCCTTGAGTAAGAGAGAATGTAAGTGTTACTTAAAATTTTTGAACCAGGCATTTTAAGTTGTTTGTTCTCCTTTATTGGGGTAGGTAGCAGAGCAATACCATGAGAGGAGTAGAACAGGAAGAAGGCAGTAATGAGACCTTTCAAAGTTTTGGCCCAAGCGAGGGGGCATGGGCCCTCTGGGCTCCCCACCTCCGATGCCAAAATGTTGCGGGCCGGCCATGGATCAGTAGATGCACTCTGCGTGCTGGGGAATTCTATAAAGCTTTTTAAGGCAAGGTGGTCCCTTTCAGCCATAATTAGACCTTCTCATAGCAGGTATTTTGAAGTCACTAGAGATCATGAGTAACCTTGACTTGAGAAGCCATTTTAAGAACCATCTTTCTTTCTGATCCAGAGCCAAACTTGACAATATTTGTCTTCTGTCACAATTCAGTCTAAGGCAGAGGTAAAAGAAAGCTGGTATGGTCCAGTATGCTGGACTGGACTGGCTTCCCCAGGCCCACAATTTAAAGGGCCTGGAGCTCCCAGCAGTGGCTAGAGCCCCGGTCCTTTAAATTGCTACCAGAGCCCTGCTGCCAGAGCTCTGGGGTAACAGCAGCGGCTGGGGTCTCCAGCAGCAATTTAAAGGGCTTGGGGCTCCTCTGCAGTATCGGCGGCCGGAGCCCCAGGTCCTTTACGTCTCCCACTGAGCCTCCCAGCCGCCTCTGCAGCTGGTAGCTCTGGAGGTGAGGGCTCAGGGATTTAAAGGCCCCGCGCAAGACTCGCGTACTTTCACTCCTGGTTTAAGGCATTAATATTGGTTTCAATTCAGTGAGCTCAGCATCTAGTCTGTGCTGTATGAAGGAGAATTGAGTTGGGATCATGAACTTGACCTTTTATTCCTAGTCCAGCAGGACATGGCAGCTCTGCAGAGGCAATAAGCTCAACCTGCTGAAAAGGTTGACCCTGGTTTACTCATCTAGGTAATATTAAATGACAGGCACAAAAGTGACTATGGGTCCCACCCTCACGGACAAGTAGAGTGGTTGCTAAGAACTGAGGACTGAGAGCAAAGATAATAAAAGGGGAAAGGAATGAAAAGAAATCCCTCAAAAAGAAGGGGAAATGATGGGACAGATGCACACCAGGCTTAGAGGTATAGATCAGCATCATTTAACAATTTAATCTTTTTTAAAACTGCCTTACCTTTTTTGTCTTTTATTTGAGAGATTAAAAAGGCACATCCATATATTACAAATAGTATAAAAGGAAAATCATAAATTTATTAAAGAATATAAGAACAGAATTGAGAAAAACATAACATTACAGCCATTATAGAGCAAACATAGCCTATGGCAATTTTTACACCTAGCAGTATTTGTAAAAAAGAGAGTTTAGTGCTTATGAAAAGTACTAGACAGAGTACAGCACTCAGTTGATTGGATTACACCCTGCAACAAAACATACTGAAGTCAATGACAGTCTTTCCACTGACTTCTGTTTACTTTAGGCCTTGACCCAAAGTCCCTGAACACAGGCAACAGCAGTATAAATTACCCCACAATAAGAATCAGAGAGGTAGTCGTGTTAGTCTGGAATAGCAGAGGTAACAAAGTCCTGTGGCACCTTAAAGACTAACTATAAAGTTTTGAAGCATGAGCTTTCGTGGGCTAATACCCACTTCGTCGGATGCAAGCAGTGGAAGTGTCCAGAGGCAGGTACAGAAAAGTAGGCAAGAACCAGGTGGGAGGTAACAAGGTTAGTCCAATTACGCTGAACCAGCTTGTTATCTCCAATCAGGGAGGGTGGGTTATTCTTCTAGCAGTTGAATGGGGGGTGTGAACATGGAGAGAGGAGAAGCTATTTTTGTAATTAGCAAGCCATTGTAGGTCTTTGTTCAGTCCTAGATTGTTTGTGTTAAATTTGCAAATGAATTGTAGCTCTGCAGTTTCCCTTTGCAGTCTGGACTTGAAGTTTTTTTGCTGCAGTATGGTGACTTTTAAATCTGTAATTGTGTGTCCAGGCAGGTTGAAGTGTTCTCCTACAGGCTTTTGTATATTGCCATTCCTAATATCTGATTTGTGTGCATTTATCCTTTTTCGTAGGGACTGTCCAGTTTGGCCGATGTACATAGCAGAGGGACACTGGTGGCATATAATGGCATATATGACATTGGTTTTTTTAACACAAACAATCTAGGACTGAACAAAGACCTACAATGGCTTGCTAATTACAAAAATAGCTTCTCCTCTCTCCATGTTCACACCCCCCATTCAACTGCTAGAAGAATAACCCACCCTCCCTGATTGGAGATAACAAGCTAGTTCAGCCTAATTGGACTAACCTTGTTACCTCCCACCTGGTTCTTGCCTACTTTTCTATACCTGCCTCTGGACACTTCCACTGCTTGCATCCGACGAAGTGGGTATTAGCCCACGAAAACTTAGGCTTCAAAACTTTATAGTTAGTCTTTAAGGTGCCATAGGACTTTGTTACCCCCACAATAAGAGTGCCTTAACCTTTTCCTACAAGGGTCACTGCGAAGACTGAAATAGCTGAGTCTTTATGGTCATCCAAGTTCTAGCCTCTGCCCACAGACTGTCCAAAACAATACCATTTCTGATGACGGCTTTCATAATGTGGGCTCTTCACCATGCAGTGGAAAGAGATCAGGACTCCTCATGACTCATATAAAATAGGGCAATAGGTCATCATAACAGCCATCAGACAATAACACCTTAACCAGACTCAACAAGACACTACAAAATTACCATACTTTCTACCTGAAAGAAACTAACAGACCCTGCATGCAACATAAAAGCTTAGAATTAAAGAACCACAAATATAGACCACACTGAAAGAATGTAGTATTCAAATTTAGTACAGTAAGTATCAACTCCACATGTTATTTGAAGTAGTTTTCAGGTGCACTTGTAAACATATTACAGAGATTCCTTCGTGGTTCAGGAAGCACTTTAAAAATAGCCACAAACACAAAGAAAGTTGCTCAATGACAACAGAGTTGAAACTATTAAGATCTATTGTTTAAGCAAAGCTCCCCTTCTTTACGCAGTATTCTAGATTTAAATGCTGTTTTAGAAAAATCTGGGTTCCTGGACACATCCATAATATATGGCCTTTGTAATAGCCCATGGCCTCACATATATAACTGTCAGCCAGTAACATGTGACAGTTGTAGCATGAGGTATTGAATTCATAACCTTTAGCTCCCAAAGCACTTGTAGCTACTTGGCAAGCTAAAGGTGCAGATGTACTCTCAGTAAACAAGGGAAGTTGATAATGAGCAGGCCAGATATATTTGAACAAGTTAAGTGTACTGCTACACATACACACATCAAAAGTAGTGATTTTTCTCCCAACATAACAGAAGGAATACTTGGAGGGATTTTATTTTTCAAAACTAGACAACTAGAAAGTGTTCCAGCTAACTAGAAGCCAGTATCCAAGCCCCTTATGCTCCCCACACTGTGTGGTACACAGGGGAATAAAACAAAAAAAACACCCAGCATAGACACCAGCGCCCCACAGGAGGGAGGGGAAGGAAGAGAAGAGGAAGGCAGGCAGGTGGACATAGTTACAAATACTGTCCTAATTTCTACTTCTTTAGTCACTCACTGCTTTCCTTCTTGAAGTAAATCTACATGACCAGACTGCATAGAGGGGATTATCCTGGAAGGGGAAGAGCTGGGGGAACAGCCACTCTGTGCAACATGTTCCCCCTTCCCTACTTGTCAAAACAGGGCTCAGTTAATGGTCGAGGAAGGATAGCTCAGTGATTTGAGCATTGGCCTGTTGAACCTGGGGTTATGAACTCAATCCTTGAGGGGGCCCATTTAGGGATCTGGGGCAAAAAAATCTGTTAGGGGACAGTACTTGGTACTGCTAGTGTAGGCAGGGGAATGGACTTGATGACCTTTCAAGGTCCTTCCAGTTCTCTGAGATAGGTATACCTCCATATTAAACAACAAAAACTATGTCTCTGCACAATCGGTTTGACCCAGACTTTCAATTCACTTTAATAGGAACTGGATCAGGCCCTGTTATTCCGATCAGAAGGAACACAGTGTCAGGCAGCTGGCAGCAGCACAGATGGGATCCAGCTCTGTACTCACTGTGGAAAATTTTCTGTGCATCTGACCTGGGACATACAGAAAATTCTGTCATCAACCATATGGGTCTCTGGCTTTATTTGTTTCTGCATCCATGACCCTGTGTACCAAATGAGACAGCAGCTGCTTCCAATGCTCTATAGCTTTTTGGATCATTTTATTTCCCTTTGCACATTTTAACATATGTGCTAAGAGATGTTTTTAGAAGTAGACCACTTTCACCAAATTCAAGGAGCTCTGCACCTATTTTTCCCCACTTAGCAGATAACTTTTTATTATTAACTCTCTGAAGGAATCTTCTTCCTAACAGAGTCATTATAAGCCTCACACACCGAGAGAAATGAAACACATCTAGTAATCTCTCATAATTGTCTCATTTTCCATACCATTTTCTCTTTTGCATGGGGCAAACTTTTTTAAAAATTGGAGCCACTGTAAATATGGATGATTTAATTACTCCCATATTTGAACATCGGCATTATTCATTAGTGTGCAGCATGAGAGCATTATCTGTATTTTTAAATGAATATATGTACCTCAGTTTATCCTCCTGATATAGTGCTTTATGGTTGTATGGAATTAAATCAAAGGATGCTGATCAAGGCAAACAAACAGAAAATGAATCAATGACAAATATAAGGTACCACAGACAGAATACAAAGGGTTCCTAAGGAAACAATGGGGAAGCTGTTGGTTTTGCACAGACCTGAGCCTAGGATGAAATGGGCACTAAACAATTACATATACCAACCTGGAAAGAAAAAGGATGTGAATGAGCAGCAGCTGCTTGGGTGGACAAAAGACACTGCAAGAGAAAACCACAACAGGACAGTTGGCCTCTCCCAGCCCAGGGATAGTTTCCGGTTATCCCAGTTTTCCTGCTACAAAAATTTTCATACTGGCATCTAGTCTGAGAATGGTAGAGCCACAGGGTTCCCCAAGGCTAAAAGGTGAAGGTAGCAAAATCTATCACCTGAGACATGTACACAGGAAGAGCTGAAAAGGTTGGGGGACAGGGATCTAGGGTACCACTCACCCTGTAACTGTGACAGCATGGTGGGAACAAGAGGTGGTGTAGCCTAGCAACTCAGTCTAAAGTGGGGCAAACCATAGAGTTCTGCTCTGGGGAACAATGCAGGTAAAGGCCTGTCACTTTGAAAGAGCATTCCTAGAGATGGGGGAGGAGGGAGGGTGAAAGAGGTCACAGGTGTAACTCATCACTGATTTATGACACTCAGTCTCCAAATTCTAAGTATCTGGCAGGTAGCTGCTGTGGCAAGGATCGGCAGGGCAGGCTAACTTTTTTGCTGTCCCAAGCAAAAAAAAAAAAGGGGGACACAGCCAGAATGCCACCCCTTATAGACTGATGCCCCAGGCACCTGCTTGTTATGCTGGTACCAGACCTGGGGCAAGGTGGCTATGCTAGAATGGGGAGGAGAGAGGGGAAGGTCATGGTTAAACCAAAGAAAAAAAAAGTTATTAAACTACATTTTAAAACTTCTCTTTTTTAAAACAGCATTTATATATACCTGCTACCACATAACACCACCTGCTGCTGGAGGAGTGTATTGCAGGTGCTATTTTCCTGAGTTTCCCCATCCCTCAGGTTTTCTCTCTCCCCTAGGTATTTACACAGCTCAGCCCTGCAGCTAGTACCACACCATTTAGGTTCTTTTTTAGTTCACCCTCTGGGCTACCTTCAAGTCTCTCCGCTTTATGAAAGATCCCTAACTCCCAGACTACTTCCCTGAAGTCCCCTCATAATCTCAACCCCTCTAGTCTATCTTTTGAACTATTTCAACCATACCTACCTTTTCAAGGTCCCAACACATTTCCTGTTGTTCCTCCTCCAAATTGAGTCCTCTGCCCTTTTATGAGGCTCAGGTGTTTATCAGGCTGTCACCTGACCCAAATTAGTCCTGCCCCCTTAGGCTGGCAGGCAGCTAATTATGGCCACAGGCAGGGCTAATTGCACAGGATAAAGGATTATAAAGGATTGGCTAGCCCCAGGCCTCCTGGTCCTTACAGGGGCAAGTGACCCTGTTTCATCTTCGTACATATGTATATCAGGAGCAGAAGCCATTGACCAAGATCCATAAAAGGAGTTAGGGTGATATAACTCTGAACCTTGCAATGTCTAACTTTTAGGTGCCTAGAAAAATCACCAGGAACTCTACAATGTGCGAGTCAGGCACTTAGCCTCCTTATACAATGAATGGGGAGAGACAGACATCCAACAGGGGAATCCACAGAAGCCAGCATACAAGATGGGGAGCTGCCTAAGCTGGCTAATGGGAACACCAACAAGTGTAATGGATGCTGGGGAAGGAGTACACAGAGTTTTCCCTGTTTCAGGGCTGCAGCAGTGGAGGAAGGGAGGAGGCAAGTGGGGGGTGGGGCCTCAAGGGAAGATAGAGTTGCCAACTTTCTAATTGCACAAAACCAACCCCCCCTACCCTACCCCTTCTCCAAGTCCCACCCCTACTTGCTCCCCCCCACACACTCACTTTAACCAGGCTGGGGCAGGGGGTTGGGATGTGGGAGAGGGCTCAGGGCTGGGGCAGGGAGTTGGTGGGGGTCTGGTCTGGGGTCCAGGCTCTGGGTGAGGCCAGTAATTAGTGGTTTGGGGTGTGGGAGAGGGCACTGAGCTGAGGCAGGGGTTGGGGTGCAGGGGAAGGTGAGGGATGAGGAGGATTCCAGCTGGGGATGAGGGGTTTAAGGTGCAGGAAGGGACTGAGGCAGAGGGTTGGGATGTTGAGGCATGGTTGCAGGCTCCAGGAGGGAGTATGGGTGCGGGAAGGGACTCCGGGCTGGGGCTAAGGAGTGCAGGAGGAGATGCGTGTTCTGGTTGGTGGTGCTGTGTAGGGTGACCAAATGTCCTGATTTTATAGGGACAGTTCTGATATTTGGGGCTTTTTCTTACATAGATTACATCTTATTACATCCCTCCCCCCCATCCCAATTTTTCACACTTACTATCTGGTCACCCTAGTGCTGGGGCACAGGGTTGGGATGTGTGTGGGGGGGAGTTGAGGGCTCTGGCTGGGGGTGTGGGATCTGGGGGGCTTGGGGTGCAGGATTTAGGCACCTAAATCCTTTTGTGAATCTGGCCCTTTGTTCCTGCAAAACCATTTTCATCATTCCAATGAAAGCACTGAACACGAACAAGACAGATGAGATGCTGGTGGGTACCGTAAAGTATTCTGGAGAGCTTGAATCATGGCTGCAATCTCCATTGACTGAAAATATACACTCATAACTGAGGAATTCTGTCTAAGGGGGCATGGATCAGCATTTACATCACGCTCCCTGTTAATACCTGGCCCAGGCTGGAGAAGCTAATGATCCAACCGGTGGACCAAATTCAGTGATGAATCCTGGTCATGTGACACCTAAGGCACATTGCGCATACACTAAAAAGAATTCAGTCCGTAGTATAGGCATACTTGGGCTCCTCGGTTACTCTGAGCCCTCACAAAGCAGCATATGTGAGTAGAGATTTCTGCCATGTCCAGGTGGCTAGGAAACTCTGTCCCACCCTGCTAGATGAAGATCTGGCTTCAGTTATTCATGCCATCATCACTAAGACTATAATTATGTCCACGAGGTAATGGAAGTCACATAATCCATGACTTCCTTTGATCTCTGAAATGTTATGCCCCGGGGCTGGAGCTCCCAGCTACCCTCCCCCAGCAACTCCCAGCCTCCGCCCTGGTGGGGGGACCCTGCAGCTGCCCACCCATGGAGCTTCCACTCATCGCATTGGCAGGAGCTCCCAGAGCCCCAATAACAGTGGGGTGCTAAACCCACCTCACTATTTTGTCAGGGACCATTTTTACTGAAAGTCAGGAACAGGTCGCAGGCTTCCGTGAATTTTTGGTTTTTGCCCATGACCTATCCACGACTTTTACTAAAAATATTCATGACAAAAATGTAGTCTTATTCATCTCTTGGATGGATTACAGCAATGCAATATACCTGGGAATGAATCCTTTAGCATTTAAGAAACTCCAACTAGTGTAGGGCTCTATAGCATGTTTCCTTAGAAATACAGCTTACCCAGAACATATCAGACCTGTCCTTTGCACTCTACACTGGCTACCCATAAAATAACAAGTCGAGTTCAAGTTCTCAGTCTTTATCTTCAAAGCATTCCTTGGCCTGGGCTGAAGATATCTAAAACTCTGGGATGAAGACCATGGTCAAAAACTACGATCCTCTGGCACAGTGAAACTCTCAACAGTAAGAGCAAAGCTTATCTGTGCAAGAGACAGAACTTTCTCCTGGACTGGAATAAATTCCCCACCAACTAAGGGTTATCACAAACCTCATCACTTTCTACACCAAGTACAAGGCACATTTTTGACCTATCTTCCTCTAATATAACCACATAGCAATGTGTGTGTGTATAGATAGTTATACGTCCATAAAAAGACACTCCATTGCACACACTTTTCCTTCTGAGGAGAGGAAGAGAGGACAAACACCACATGACAGAATTGTAGTCACATGGCTATTGAGCTACTGGAAGGTGTTCAGATACTACAATGATGGGTCAGGTGAAGTATAAAAACAAAACAGAGAACACTTCAACCCCCTTGTGTCTTGAAACTCTTGTAAAGAGGTGATACTATGGCATTTGGTTGCTAATGCCAACTCATGTGACAGTAAAAGAGTAAGGGGAGCATGTTCTAGAGAACAGAGAATAGAATTAAGGAATTCCTAAAAAGTCTAACTTTGCCATTGCTAATGATATATATTGTGTGGCCTTTTGAAAGTCACTAAAGCAAAAGTATTCAAACAGTGGTCTCTGACTTTGGATTCTTCAACTTTTGGGTGCCTGCCTGTTTTGAAAATATTGGCCTTAGCTTTGCTGTGTCTCAGTTGTAAATGGAGATAATGATACTTTCCTCTCTCAGGAAGGAAAGTTAATATTTGTATAGTGCTTTTTAGAATGTAAAGTGCTACTTAAGTGCAAAGTATTATTAACAGGATAATGCATGTTTTCATCTTGAGTTTGTCAGCCTCTAACTCATCATTATCTAGCTTGTAATGAGTAATGACTTTACTCGCATATATTATCGTTCAAGTAATCTCTCTTCACCTATTATCTTTAAATGTTTTTCATTTTTTATCCTAAGTTTGAAAAAATTTAGCTCATTCTTTTTAAAAACATTGAGTCAATTGGAATTTACACAGTAAAACAGATGGTTCTCTGAAAACAAAGTACTTGCTTTTACCTGCATAGTACTTCCTTAACTTTTATAAAGATATTTTTGTTCTGCTTGTTCTTATCTGTGAGTTCCAATCATACTATGTACATGGGATTTATTATTTGATTTTGAAAAAGAATGTCCAATGCTTGTAAATATATCAGCAATAACTTAATATTATGTCTCTTAAATAAGAGAATATAAAACATTATTCTGTTGGCTCATTAATGTTAGTGCAAAGAGAATCAGGTTGCATATAAAAGAATGACTGTTAAGATGAGTTCCTTTACCTTTTCAGGTATATTATCCTAGTAATTTATGTAACTGTTTTGAGCCCTGATTATAGAATCCTTACTCGAGTAAGTAGTTCCACTGATTTCAAGTAAAGCTTAAAGTCCAATTGACATGAGTAAGCTTTGAACAATTAAGTTCTTCGTGATTCAGAATCCAGAACACTTTATTCACATATTCATTATCCCTAGAATTTGGTGAACATTTAACTTGTATCCCTAAGCATGAGAAATTGTTAGTGGAACTTCCTAAATACCACAGCTCCCACAATCCTGCCCAATTCAACATTTTTTCCCCCAAAGTTGACATTAAAGTATATACACTTTCCACTTAACATTCCACTCTTGGATAAAATTATTAATGATTAAAAAAGTGGCATGCCATTCTGATTACACTTACTGACAAAGTTAACATAATTAAGGTGACAGTTATTTCTAAAGTTAGCTACTTTTTGTCACTACCCCAGTTACTCTATATAAAAATAAAATTTAAAAAAATCTCCAATATTATCCCTTTTATGGAGCAATAAAAATCCCCATATATATGTCTGTAACAGGGCATGGCTCCACTCACGTCTTCTCTGCGGCAGAAACTGCACCAACTCCACTGGTATGTAGTTAGTGACCTTTCATTCAACTTTCCTCCACCAATATCACTACAGTCCCTGTGCAACAGTCTATTTACAATACCTACAGTGCTTTTAGCCCACTTCTTGGGACCTGACAGAAACAGAGATCTCCCTTCTCTAAGGCTTCTGTGTAATTAGGCTTAGCTAGGTTCTTTCTTTCTCCTAGCACACTTCCTTCCTGTAATTTCAGAAGGTGAACCATCCTGCTGAGCCTGGATAGTACTTGGATCACTCCCTGCATTCTGTTATAATACCCTATAAAGGTAATGCGAGTTATGCAGCTGAGTGTGGGCATGGCCCGTCATAATTTACCATTTTACTTTCTTATAGCACAACTGCAACATCTCACATCCTGGCATGATCAAGTGAACAGCTCCCTCACAAGTAGAAACAAAGAGACTCTCGCTGTTTGTCTGCCATTAAATAACACTATAAAAGTCCAGTGGAAAAACCTGTATCCTAGAACACACGAGAAGACACAAGAGTTGTGTACTCTGGGCTCTGGCTCTGGTGCACACACACTTCCAAAGACACCTCCATTTGGACCTCTTACAGAAACCCTAATTACTAGACCTTCAAACATTTACACTTGACATCAAACTCATCACATTTCTCTCCTCATTTATATCACTTCCAGAATAATCTAAAACAACCTGAGCAACTTCAAAAAGAATACAGCCCATGGAACAAAATTATTTTCATTACATACAACCAGGCCAACTATAGTTTAATATGGGCAAGCTAAATAGAGAAATAATACTTAATAATTAAATTCATTTCATCCTCTCAATTTTAAAAAGAAATCATCCACTTTTGTAGATGTATAGAATCTTCTCATAATCAATAAATACCAAAAACTTAGTGGAAGAAGGAAGTAAACATTGATTGGGAACCAACAGAATGAAATGAAATGTGTTCCTCTACTTGGTCCAATTTAAAAGATATTAAACACTACATTATACTTTAGCAGGTAAACTTCACAGAATACACTTTATTCCTTTAAAAATAACATATAGAATATGATATAATACAGATACACTGAAATACAAACTATTCAAATGAATGTAATTTATTAATGGCCAGGCATTCAAAATACAAGGACACAGCCTGGAAGAGTATGAAGTATAGTCACCCCCAGATGCTGGTCTATATTCTTTGGCTTTGCCAAAGCTTAGGTTCTATGAATCCAAGGCCTGGTCTACACTGGGGTGGGGGCGAGGGGAGCAGGGTGTCAACCTAAGATACGCAATTTCAGTTATGCAAATAGCATAGCTGAAATCAAAATATCTTAGGTCAACTTACCTGGTCGTCCTCACGGTGACAAGTCAACTGCTGCTGCTCCCCTGTCAACTCCGCTTCCTCCTCTTGCAGAGATGAAGGTCCAGAGTCGATCTAACTGCAGTGGGACTGCTCACACACACAACATTAAGTATGTGCATAAATGTTTGCAAGACTGGGTTTAAATGTTAAAGTAATTTTGTGCAACAGAATATTCATATAATTGATATCTGCATTTGTACCAAGACAACGATATTTTAAAACTAAGCTAGAAAAGAAAAAAAGTGTTAATGAAATATGAATATCTTTTACCATGTCTGTAGCCAAACAAGATTGCAAAGGTAGCCATTCATCAGAGAATGAAATAGAGAATTATTGTGCATAGAAGTCTTTTGTTGCAAGTAGTAAAAACTCTTATCTAGTCTGGAAGCAATATAATTTCTAACAGGATATCTTTATCAGCAGTCAAAAAGCAAAACAGTTATGCAAAGCTAGGAATCTACCATCCTTCCATGCCACTTCCAGGGAGGCAATATCTTCAACAGGACTTCACTATGCAGGTAGAGTCATTTCATATTTAGTGTGTCCACAAGTATTGAATCCACCTACTGGCATAGAGAGTGAAATAGTTGATTACAAAAATTGTGATGTTTAACTGAAGCAGAACAAGCATCCACCTTATGCAGTTGTATTCAGTAAGTGTATCGCTTCTCGGCCTTTTGGCCAAGAAAGCATTATCTATTATACCTTGACTATATTGGTACATTTATATGGTATCTCTTATTTATTACAGATTTTTGATCCAGATTAACAGATCTGTTTCTATTCCTCCTTTTCAAAAGATATCCCTTGTCTCTCTGCCACGAATTTCAACTGGTGGCCAGTGCTGGTGAGGATCTTTTGGAGTTAATGTTAAAATGGATGTTATATTACTGCTAGAGAGTTGACCCTTAATTTATGTGGTGCATTTATACAGAACCTGCAAATCCAAACAGCTGATGTAATGATATTGTAAGACTTGCCAACATTGTTATTGATTCCCTTTTTATGTCACTGATTTGAGTTTTATTTTTAAACTCATTTTAAGTTCACTTTTTAAAGATAATTTTTAATTTTGCATATGATGTGCTATTTAGCAGTGGGACTGAGCTTTAGGTTGTGTAAGTAATGCACACCATATACACAGTATGTAGAAACATGTTATGTACATGTACAGAAATCTGTCAACTAGAATACTTCAAACTTTGATGGAAAATTTACTGTTTTTCTTCCCAAGAACACCTAATATTATTTGTAAAGAAAGCGAGGAATACTTGTAGCACCTTAGAGACTAATCAGTTTATTTCAGCATAAGCTTTCGTGGACTATAGTCCACTTTATCAGATGCATAGAATGGAACAGAAGTAAGATGCATTTATACACACAGAATGAAGAAAAAAAAAGTTGTACATTAGCATACCAATTCTAAGAGGCTATTAAATCTGGATGGGCCATTATCAGCAGAGAAAAAAATACCTTTTGAAATGGATTTCTGTATTTGACTACAGTAAACCCTCGATTTAACGGACCTCGATTTAACGGACTTCAGATGCAACGGACAAAATTTCTGAGCAAGTCTGATGCATTCCTGATCCATTTCTGGCGGGCTGGCTGCCGGCTCCCGGCTGCCGCCCGGGTCACAGCAACAGGCAGGCTGGCTGCCGGCTCCCAGCTGCCGCCCGGGTCCAGGCAGCGGGCGGGCTGGCTGCTGGCTCCCGGCTGCCGCCCGGGTCCAGGCAGCAGGCCGGCTGCGGAGCTGTTGCCCCGACCCTGTGGCGGGCGGGCTGCTGCTCCAACAGCTCATTTTTTATTATTATTATTAAATAACGGACTTTTTGATTTAACGGACACCCCCTCGCCCGAATTAGTCCGTTAAATGGAGGTTTTACTGTACTGGAAAAAATAACGGTTTTCATACTTTCAGTCTCATAGTCTTGTCACACTGTATACTTTTCCCATGTTGTAGAAAGTATCAGAGAAATATTTGTGCATTGTGAATCAGCAGGAATCTTATTTGCTGGCTATCATAGTTTAAACTGGCTTTTTCCTGTTTTTAACAGGCTTCCACTAAAATTAAAGTTTTGAAAGTACTCAATGTAATATAGGCCTCACTTTAAGGTAACAGGGCTCAATATGTGTGATTGGGTTCACTTGTGCTGATCCTGTTGTGGGATCTGGATCATAATTAGTACTTTATTAATTCTCATGTAAGTCTATAAAATATATTTTTTAATTATGTGAATTTTGAGGTAAAGAATGGACAGTTCTGGCTGTATAACTAGACAATGAGCCAGATCCTGCTCTCAGTGAAGATAAAGATAATTTTGACACTAGCTTCAATAGAACAAAGATTTAGCTTATTATGCAGGTAAGAGTTGCACAAGCATCCTTAGTTTTTCCAGTTCTCCTGAATTCTGATTCCTCCTATTTTAGGCCTAAATTCTGCCTCAGATAGGTACTTGCAATTAGCCTATGTATATGCCAATTAAATTGTATGTGTCAGTCTGAAGGCATAATCTGGCACTTGGTCCCAATTCAACCACCAACAATGCTAAAGCAGAGAATTCCTAAATTCCCTAACGCATAATCTGGTCCTTAGTTGCCACCTGAACAATGAACAAACACTGCCAATGTTACTTTCATCATCTAGACAGCTGTGCAGTTATAGCCTGATTTGAGGCTGCCAAATTTAATTTCAGATTTGAATGGGGAACCCTAGACATGAAACAATAGTGCATACATCAGGGCTAGACCGCTTGATCACCAAACCACAGTTAACTAAACTTCATCTAAGGCTGCTATTCTGTACTCCACATTCATTTCTTACGCCTTCAGTGACTTCAGTGGAGTAGCTCCTGATTTATCCCAGGATAAGAGAGAAGTAAATTGGAGAAGAAGCATTTATTTTGCAAATGCTAGAAAAGACTACTACATCAGTAGTTTTGAAGATCTGTGAGCCAACATATGACAGTGCCTTCAGATGCCAACCTCTTCTGGAGCTTCCCTGCACAAATACAGAAGCACCAGAGGAACCATATAGACTGTATAGCATTGCAAAATATTTATCCATAGATATAAATACATGTGCTGCATTTCTGTTTTAGTTTTTCTTTCATTTGCATGGGAAAACGAAGATAAGAAGCACTAAATGGAACAAGAACACTTGTTTCAATATTTCAGTTTGATTTGATTTGTCTTACAAAATATAAACCCTTTAAATCAAAGTTACACAATACCGCAGGAGAAAGATAATGAGCCGAGACTGGTGTTGAAACACTTTTGATTTCCTCACCCCATGGAATAATGCCTAAGGGTACAGTGGTTCAACACATTGCAATGGCCTTTGAATGCTAAGGCTTGCTTTAGTTAAAAGAGCAAGGAGATTCAGGGTCTCAGTCTAGTCCTTTGCAGGTAATGTTCTAGGTGGTGGAATCTATATTATGGTGTAGCATATCTCTGATTTTGGAAACAAAGCACAAAAAAGGTGGGAGGGAGGGTGTATGGAAAGACTAGATAGGAATGGGTTGCTGTGTGGATCAAGTACTGATATAATCAGGAACAATGCCCCAGCAGTAGGCAATAATGCTTCAGGAGATGTTTCTACAAAAAATGCACTGAATCTAAAGATTCCTTTCGGACCTCTGCAAGGGATTAGGTCTCACCCTAAAAATATTAGGTATAACTATCCTTAGTGTAGTTTTATTATTATTATTTGTATTATCAAAGCCCTTAGGTAGAAGCTAGGCTCTGTTGTGCTAGGTACTGTACAAACACAGAACAAAAAGATGGTTCCTGTCCCCAGGATCTTACAATCTATGTATCAGACAAGAGACAGTAGGTGGATACAGAGGAATAGACAGGGAAGTACAAGGAAATAACAAGACAGTACTGGTCAGCAGGAGAGGCAATAGCATCAGCACACCAGGGTCCTACGGTTGTCAGTTTTTTTGGAGCAGAATATAGCCGTTCAGACTTTCCATAGCTACCCACCCCTCTATTTTGTTCCAAATGTTATCCCTTTAACTTTCTCCACTACTTTTTTTCCCACATTTTGTTCCTTAAGCAAAACAATATGAGAGTTTTGCTTTACTTCAAAAGATATGCTGCCTCTCTGGTTTTCTGAGAGCACTAGGACTTGGGGAAGAGGATGGAGAAACTCAGCTCCTCTGTTCACCTGTTCCTCTCATAACTGAAACACCCCACACTTGGAATAGCCATTAGACATACTCTAATGTTGAGAGAATCCCCAGAGCTTTGGGTTTGTGAGTGACGATCTCAAGTCTTTATAATCATAGAGCAGATCCATACAGAGAGGGATAACTCCAGGGAAACTCTCCCAGTCAGAGACAGCCTGCTAACAAAGACATTGCCAATCTCAGATACTAGAATATCTTCTTATCACCTCTTTTCTCTGTGAAGAAAAGAAAAAGAGGAAACAGGGCAGGAGAAACAGGATAGCAGTTGGTTTGGCGGACAGTATGGCAGAGGAAAATTGGTTTTTGGAGGGAAAAGAGATGAATTTTAGTTGCTTTGAATAGAGAATGAGAGGTGAACAGGCTGTTGATTGTAGGAATACCATAGGAATAGGGTGTAGGTTCACTGTCTACTTACCCACCTTGTCTCAGGAGAATATGTCTACACTGCAATTGGGAGCAAGCTTCCCAAGCTGCATAGACAGACTCAGGTTAGCTTGGCTCAAACCAGCACACTAACATTAGCAGTATAGACGTTGCAGCTTGAGATCGCATGCCCACCCAAACCTGTGGGTCTGAGATCAGGTGGCTAGCCTGAGCTGGCACCTGAACTGCAATTCTACATTGCTATTTTTAGTGTATTAGCTTGAACTGAGCAAGCACAAGTATGTCTCACTGCCGGCTCCAGTTTCTCTAGCGATGGGACGGATGGGAGTAGCTTGATTGCTGGAGAAATGTGGCAAGCTATTTAGCAAACTCTACCATCAAAATAGAGAAGTCTAGCCATTCTTATTGCACCAAAAGAAGGTTGGACCCCAACACATTCTGGAGCATGCGTGCCATAAAAAACCAGATTCTACACAAGTAAAAATGAAAAAAATCCTACCTCGAGGTCCTAGAATGCTTAAATAGAGATGAAATCTAGCTCTTTTCCGCTGCACCAAAAGATTTTGGTCCCTGAGCAAACCAAAAACCAAGATCCATCCAGTGTTCATCTCTCATCACTCAAATTACATGACACTAATAGGGAACCAGTGTGCTACTGCACCATACATTTCTGAACCCTGTTGCATCCTTATGCACGAGCACACCCCTTCAATGGATCTTTGTGACACTTGTACACAAGGTTACATCAAAGCCCAGAATTATTTAATACAGGGGGAGTGGCAATACTTATTCTCTATCCATGCCATAGAACATGAAGGGCTAAGACCAAGAATTGATCCATGTGGCAGATCTGGTTTTCATAGATTCCAAAGCCAGAAGGGACCAGTAGGATCATCAAGTCTGACCTGCTGCATAAACACAGGCCAGAGAAGTTCTCCAAACTAATTCCTGTGTGTGGCTCTCCTGCACTCGGATATGCCAGAGTCCCGAATGTATTGGTGCAGCAGGAGCAGCTAGCCTTGTTGGAGCTGGGGCAGGCTGGTTGTCTGAGAGCAGGTTGCTTTGGGCAGGGGCAGCAACGGGAGGCTGGTTTCTTGGGCAAGGGTAACAGGGAGGGGCTGGTTTGGGGTGGCCCGGGCGATCATTCTGCCAGTCCCGTGGGGGAGCCGCACATCCCGCTCCCAGCCGAGGACGCCGGGCAGGCGGCGGCTGCTCCAGCCGGGCGGGCCGGGGGCTGGGACTCCCAGGCCTGGCTCCGCCCGCACCACATGACTTCTCCATCCGGAGGAGCAAACTTTTCCCGTCCCGCGGCTGGAAAATGGCGGCTTAGGAGCGGCGTCCCCCGCATCCCACCCCGGCTCGGCGGCTGGCTCCCCAGCGGAGCCTCCCCCAGCGCCATGACTCGCTGGGTGCCCACCAAGCGGGAGGAGAAATACGGCGTGGGTGAGGTCCCCCCCCCCCCTCCGGGATCCCGCTTGTTGCGCTTTATGTCTTTGACTCAGACTTTGCCCAAGTTTGTTCTGTCCCCGGGAAAGTCGGCGCCGCCTCCACCCCGCACAACTCCCCGGCGGGGAGCGTGTCCTGCGCCCGGACTCCCCCCCCCCCCCCATTGTCTGGCGCTGCCCCACGGCGAGCCCCGAGGGGCGGGCGAGCTCTGCCCGCGGGGGGCTCGTGGCTGTTCCAGCCCGGGGCACTCCACGGGGAGGAGGAGGCGGCGGGCAGGGCGCGCCTCTTCCCTCCGCAAAGGCCTGGCGCGGCGGGGGTGGGAAAGGGGAGCAGCCGCTGCCGCCTCTCGCATTGGGAATCGCATTTCCTCCGCGGGGTTGGCTCGCACCGCCCTGGCACTTCGTCCCGCGGGCCCCTTTTCCCTTAGCCGCGGGGGTAGGATCCAGCTCGGGACAGCGCGGGGAAGTTGCCGCCTGCGCATCATTCCCGCCCCCCTTAAAAAGATCCCCGAAGTCCCCTCCCTCCCCGGGACAAGCCTGGTTTGGATTTTGTCGGCTGGACCTAGGAGGAGCCAGCCGATCCGCCTGCACTCAGTCAAGTTTTCTTTTATTTAGACAGCCTAATGGCAGTGGGTTTTGACTCCTGCACGGGTGTATTACCTGTATTACGGGTGTATTACCCCCTTCCGATGTGCTGCTTTGAATTTCTTAAATTGGAAACACAGAAGAGGGTATTATTTCAGTGGTCACCGCAAACCAGGCTGTTAGGGGTTATTGCCTTGCCGCTTTTTTTTTTTTGGCTCCATTTTACATGAGTATAATGGGATATAATTGTTACAGAGTTTATTTCAGATTTATTGAAATAGCTCTCTGCTGCTCATGGTTGAATAAAATGTGAAGTTCCAGAACTGATCCCAGACATTTCGAGGGTGTTGACTGGACTCAGTTCCTCTCCCTTGAGAGACCATTCATGAATGTTCAGTGCACGAATTGTAGTGCTTACCCTGCACAAATGAATGCTTTGACAGTACTGAGTGCTCTCTAACTTTGCTATTCCACATTAAGAAAAGCTTGGGGGTAAACGGAGAAAAGGGCACTCTATTCTGCACAAAACACTATTTTAGATATTTCTCAGTTTCTGTCTTCACATCTTCTGTCCCTCTGAAATGAGAGAAAGGAACTACAACTGGCTTTTAATTAAAAACTCTCCATAATAAAGTCAGTATCAAGGCAGAATATTTAGATAACCAGAAACTTCCTGAATTTCAAGGTGGACCATTTAATCAAAAGCATTTCCTATGAGTAGAAGGGGAGCGGACTATCTTACGTGGATACATAAGAGTGTTTCTCATGAGGAAGGAAATATAAAATCTGGTATTTCATTTGGAAATGTTAATGTGAAAGTATTTTCCCCCATTTGTGGATTCTCTTAGAAATATAGCGTGAAAAAGAATTTTATTTCTTCTGGTTTAGTGCCTAAACCTTCTTTGGTATTTATTTACTTTTTATTGAAGAGCCACTGTATGTAATGGAGAAGGAAGTTCTGGGACTGGGAGGAGCATAGTGAACTTTTGGAGTTTGTTTTTAGTAGTGGATAGCTTTTAAAATTTAATGTCTTTGTGTTAGACCTTGGTTTAGTAGTAGACCCTTATTACCTAGATAGTATATGGAGCTATGTTTTATGTATAAGACACAACTTCAGTTATAAGGAAAATAAAAAAGGAAATTAAAAAATGAAGGTGACTAGTGGATCATTAACTCATCTCAAATGTATCTGAATATTTCAGATCACATTGTATATAAATTCACATCCGTATCTTCTGTAACTTTTTTAGACGATGGGAAGAATTAAAAGGCATACTCATTTATATTCTAGTGTGGATTTTATATGAGGTCTTTCACAAGTACAGTAATGTCTAATCCTGTTTTCTGGATACTCTTCTTCAGTATAGCCAGTTTGGAAGTTTAATGGTAAAGCACAGACAGTTAATTCAGTTAACTGTTAATTTCAGTTGTGAAATCCAGTTAACTGAAAGTTTAAAAGACAGATGCTTGTCTGTTTAACTCGAAAAGTCATAATGGTTGATACAGTATATGCAAAATCTAGTAAATATGGAGGTATTTAGTGATCTAGTGGGCTACTTGGGAAGCAGATTAAAGTTTGAACTGCAAGCTCCATCTTTTGGTTTTTGGAATACTGGGATCTAGGTAGGACCACTGCCAAGAGACTAAAGATTAGATGAGAAATCTGGAGAGCTTGCTTTCCAGGAGGCAAAGTAATGTCTTTTGATTACTTTGGGGATGCGATGGCATAGAGGGTAAAGATTAGAGGTGCAAATTACATTTTTTAAGTAAATCTGGGTATCCATTGTGGGAAACTATCACATTTTAGAGATCTGGATTTCACTGAATTAAACTTGAAATACTGCTTTTCATATTTATAAAATACAGAAGTATTTTGGAACTAGCTGAGTGTTTTATCTCTTTAAAAATAGGTTCAGAGTCTGTAGCAGAATGGTGCAGCATCTATATATTTCTTAATTCTAAATATAAGTTTCTGAATATAAGATCTTAGAAAAACCTCATGCTTTTATTTGGTATAACAGCTTCCTGGGGCTTCCTCCTTCCCCAGATTAGCTGTGAATTGTGATCACTAGCTACATTATGGAAATTCTCTAATGAATTTCAAGGGTTGAAGGAGGAGTTGAAAATAGATGTATTGTTGCTATGATGGAAAATTAGATTTGATGCTACGTGAACACAGACATTTTCATTTGCCTGCACTGTACTGTTAAAATCTGGCTCTCATAACAGATTTAGGATGAATATCCTTTTTTCTGCATCACTGCATTTCTTTCCTTCTAAGGATGATTAATATATTCAATTTGGTTACATGTGTTTTTCATGTCTTTGTATATTAAACCAGGGAGCTTCTGTGTCTTGCCAGATTTTGTGTTTTTGGGAAACCCAAAACTCCTGAAATGTTTTAAAAAGTGTTTGTGCATATCAGTTCTGTATCAATGAGAAATATTCTTGATTCATGGGAATATGCTATTTAAATGAACATTTTCATAATGAGAGGAAATAGATTCCCATTTAAATATGCATCGGTTTATGGAAAAATCAATGTGATGTAAATGAACATCTTAGTTTTTTACCAAAATTATGTGCAAGGAAAAGCTAGTTAAAAGGTTGGTAATAAAGTGTTCCCACTGAGATTTCTGTGATGAAAGTGGCTCGACTGCCTGACTTCAAGTACATTAAAAATCTAAGATGTGAAAAGAGTCTTGAAACATCTTTCTTCTCACATCCCTTTGCTTCTTCACCTCTTTTCCATCTCCTTTAACTCTCTTTCCTTTTCCTTTCTAATTTTAGTTGAGTGTTCTTTATTTCTACCCATATGGCGCAGCCTCTGACATCAGGGAGATCTTGATGGAATTATTGTGGAAAATGATGGATGAAGTGTAGTTGTTCTGAGTTTTCTAATTCAGTTGCCTCTTTTCATCAAAGCAGCAAAAATTCCTTTAAATAGCCTAACTATTTGCCATGCTCTCTCTTGGAAAATGCTGTTAATAACATTGACTGTGGAACAAACAATATTATCTGATGATTTGAGAGTAAAACAGGAACATCTATCACTTCATCAATGGGATTGTTAATCCAACTGCAGTTGGCTTTTAGGGATGTATATTAGATTAATGTTTAACCTTCTCACCTTTATCATATGTGTCCTACCCTTAAGCAGGAGTAGCCATCAATAGTGGTAACATTAGAACGCTCCTTACATGTTGGGTTTTTTTTATTATTATTACTTCTGTTGCAGTCATGGGAACTCAGGAAGGTATTTTCTTTGAGCTGTATGGTTCTTACGTGACTAGTGTTTTTAATGTATCAAGTTCCAGAAATTTACTGGCTATGTTGATATGTATCTCAATAATCTTTGTATCTATACTGATGGGTAATGGTGTCAGTATGATACTGTCTCTCTTTCTCTGCCCGTCACCCCCCCCCCCCATGCGGGGTATAGGCCACCAACCACAGAGCATTCCATCTCTGTTGGCATTTCAGTAGCAAGTTCGTTCCCTACGGGGTGGAGTTGCTAGCCCCATGCCCATGTTAAGCCTACAGCACCTGGTATTCCTAGGAGGTCTCCCATCCAAGTACTAGCCAGGCCCGACCCTGTTTAGCTTCCGAGATCAGCCGGGATCGGGCGTGTTCAGGGTGGATTAGCTGTACACAGTATGATACTGTAGTAGGATATAATGTTCCAGAAATGGTGTTTCCTCACTTCTAACTTAATCTTTTGGTGTGGGATTTATAAACCATCCTGAATATCCCATGCACATACAAACTAAAATTGCTCCCTCTAAGTGAAAGGCATTGTAATGCAGTTTATAAATATTATCACAGAATGCAGTTGTAAGTGTGACTCAGCTTCACTTCCTGCAGGAATACAGCGCTTCATACCGGGGGAGATCAGGCCAGGAATGGATGTGGGGGAATGTGTTGTCTCTTAGCAGACTGAACATCCTTATTGGATTAACACCGAGCATAATTTAAACCACTGTTATGCTCAGTAATCCTACAGTTTAATGAGGTTATCTTCCCTCACTCTCATGTAATATCTTATATTTTATATTTTGGCTCTCATCTCAAACTATTTCACAAAGATGTACACATATCACACTACTGAAATACAGCAAACCCTCTGGGGCCAGGGAGAGGCAGATAGGCAGGTTAGCCAGGTGAATATACAGCGTTCTGCACACAATAGTGGTAATGGTTTACAGGGGTCCAGAGACTTCATGTCTATCTTATCTGCTATGGTGTTGTCCCAAGTGATCATGAAACACACCTACACAGTCCACCATACACTTGCCTTCCTGTAATTTTTGTGCTCTTGTGTCATGGTCTGAGCTTGCCCTCATGCATGCCAAGGAGAGGAGCTAAGTGTGGTGAGCTGTCTTAGAAGACTCAGGGTAAGTCTACAACATTTAGTAAATCTGAGTCTGTGTGACTCATGCCTTCAGGATTCAGTGTTTCCAAGGCTGCGATTCAGCATCCACTTTGTGTTAAAACCTGAGCCTCACAACCATGCTGGTGTGTCCGTGCTGCACTATGCAGACCTGAGTCAGAACTTCATCTTTGGGCGTATACTGTTGTATCCTAGGCTTCCTAGTGCCCTCATCTGCGGTAGTGTTGATTCACTGGGTTGTGGGAGAACTTGTCTGACTGTCTTGCTGGAGTTGACCAGAAGTGTTTTGGGTGGTTTTAACCAATGCTCACATCCTGGTGAGCTTTTTTGTGACCATATGCTCCCAGCAGCCAGATCCGCTAACATGGATCCCAGCCTGGTGAAAGAATTGCCTTTCACAGTGGAATCACAGTCTGGAATCAGGTGGAGCATCTGCAAGATGCTGGTGGACATTTTGGTGGCAGTTTTTGACTTTTTGAAGGCACCTCTCAGCAGGGCATACTGACATCCCAGCTATGACTAAGCTGATGCTGCTCATGCCCACTGCCTTAGCTGCAGAGTATGTAGACCAGTGTTTCTAGAGCAGGGCCCCAGACTGATGGGATCACATCACTATGTGGACCTAGGATGACCAGAACGGTGGCATGAAGAAGCAGATGTTCTTGGAGGTTTGTGATTAGTTTGCCCCTACCCTCCAGTGCCACAATACCTATATGAGGGAGGCCATGCCACTCCAGAAGTGGATCTCGATGGAAGCCTACTGCTGCAGGTGCAGGGCTAACCGGTTTGGAATTGACAACTGTGGGGCTTGTTGTGGCAGAGGTTTGTGATCAGGATTCTATGAACCTGATGGTAGTGAGCATTACAATGTTTTTGAAATAATTGGTCGCTTTGAGGGAACACATGTTGCAAACTGGGCCAGGGCCATTGATGAGACTCATGCATCTATAGCAGTGGTTCTCAAACTTTTTGTAGTGGCGACTCCTTTCCCACACCGGGCCTCTAAGCACGACCCCCCCCCTCCCCCAGGGGTCAGATGAGGGGCGGCGTGCCTGCAGCCCACTGCGGCAGGGGCTGGGATGGGGGGGGGGTGTTCCAGCAGCCCCCCCAGAGCAGGGGTTGGGATTGAGGGGGGAGTTCCAGCAGCCCCCCCCCCCCCGAGGCCAGTGAGGGGAGGTTCCAGCAGCCCCACGGAGGTGCCAGCAGCCCACCACGGTAGGGGCTGGGCTCATGGGGGTGCCGGAAGCCCACCTCTGCAGGGGCTGTGGCCAGGATGGGCACGTGGCAGTGCCGGCAGCCCGCCGCAGCAGGAGCCAGGGCCTGGACCGGGCTTTGCAGGGCCACCAGTAGCTCGTCCTGGCAGGAGCCGCGGCCGGGACTGGCCTTATGGGGGCGCCGGCAGCCCGCCGCGGCAGGGGCACGGGCTGCCTGCAGCAGCAGGGGCTTAATGCCAGCAGCCCGCAGCAGCGGCATTGTTCGGGGCCGGCTGCTGGCAGCAGGGACTCGCGACCCCCACAGAACTGGCTCGTGACCCCCAGAGGGGTCCCGACCCCCACTTTGAGAACCAATGATCTATAGTTTGCTCACTGCAAAGAGCGTACGAGTACATAAACTGCAAGGGCTCTAACGTGCAAGGTCTGGTTGACCACAGCCACAGATTCATGGACACTAAATGTGGGATACACTGGTAAGGAACATGATGTCCAGGTGTTCCAGAGATCAGGACTTTAGTATTATGGGTAAGCTGTAATATTATTCCTACCAAATGGCACTTTATAAATGGACTCACTGTCCCCACAGTTGTTTTGGGGATCCTTCTTATTCCCTGCTGCCATCCTTATGAAACTGTACCCTGATTTCAGAGGACCTGGCGAAAGATGGTTCATCTACTCACTGAGTGGCTGTAGGATGATGGTAGATTGTGTATTTGGCATATTGAAATCCTGTTGATGCTGCTGTCAGAGCCATTTGGAAATCGTGTTGTCAATACAGTCTGCATTACTGTGTCCTGCTGTGTCCTGCACAATGTCTGTAAGAAGAAGAGTGAATCTTTTTGTCAGGAGTGGACTCAAGATATTGCTGCATTTCTGAATGTGTAAACACAGCCATACAATGCACTTGTCATGAATGGTGCTGGATCCAGACACTTAACAGAAATCAAGGATGCTTTATGCACCCGTGTAATGGGTTTTGAAGTCCCATGCAGGGGAATGAAATGGTATTTGAAGTTGCTCTGTGTATGGGTGTGAGGCAGCTTTGGGGTTTTTAAAAACCTATTGGTATTATGTATTATGAAGTTTGTAAACACTCTCATGAAATGTAAAGCCGTGTTATGCATTTTGTAAATATTGGCCATGTACTTAAATTTACAGTTTATGAATTACTGTGATAAGCTTTAAAACTTTTATTATGAAATTTCTTGAGGATGGGCCGATAACGTTTGTTAAAGTTTGTGCCACTTTTAACATTAGATTAACATTATAATAAAACTTGTTTATTGTAGTCTTGTATGGAAATTCAACACTTTATTTTACGCATGTATTTACATTGCAGTGTAAAAGCTAGCAAAGCAGGCCAGCTGACATCAAAACATACAACGCAATAACCAAACTCAGTGCCAATCAGTAAAAGATGCATATAAACAGGTGACATGACAAACTATATCTAGGTGTCCTTTCTCCCTCTATTTTTCTTAGCCTTTTTTGGTACATTTTACATGTCATCTCTGGTCACCAGATTGCCGTTCACTGCTAAGGGCTAAGTGCTTGCTACCAGTTACCCTACCTGGTCAAATTCCTCATAAAAAAAGCAGGAAGATGGGAAGTTCTCAGAGGTGCTGTTATAGTCTTTGAATTTGCAGTAGTCTGTCTTCAGAGAGCTAATAAAGAGGCTGCTTAGCTCTGCTGGCTGCTTGATCCCCATTGCTGTCAGCCGGTCGGATATAGCTTTGTAGATATGATCATTTCTTTTGTTCTTGCTGAAGTCAAACATCGCACCAGAGGTTAAACTGAATCTGGGTGCATTCCTCTGGCCATCTAGCCATCTTGATGCTGGATAACTTAATGCTGGTCTGTGTTTCCAGTTGAGCAGTCCACACAGAAATGAAGGGTTAAATGTCAAGAAGCTGCATTTAAATGAAGAGATTCCCCCTTCTGGTTCTTGGAAAGTAAGTGGGAAGTATCTAGATGAAAGGAGTGAGAGAAACAGCCCCAGGGTATCATGGGATAGTATTGGTGGACTCTCCACCAGATTTGTGTGTGACTCGGACTGGAGTTGCACCCGCAGTGCAAAATGCCTGGGCTTTACTCCACCTCACAATGGGACTTGGATTCTGATGCATCCCCTCACATGGTCTACGAGCCTGAGTCCGGAGGGGTTCCTGGCCTAAATCAGGCCAATTTCTGTGTGGACAGATGGGACGGGGAGGGTCTTAAATCTCAGAGCTCAGAGGTAGTGTGCTGTGTAGACATACCATTCTGGTCTCAACTTACGCTTCACAGAATAGCTAGTGAAGAGCCTCTCCAAATACACCGGATCTCTGCTGTTATTCTGGATCCTTTCCGGCTGGACTTTAAACTGGGCTAAGGTGCAGAGACCGTGCCAGTCATGCTGGTGATTTATTTTGCCTTAGCCATGGTTAGCATTTGTATAATGAGTGTGTGTGTTCAAAGCACTGTACTGATATTCAGGGTTGGTGTTAGGGGCTGATGAGCAGGGAAGCTATCCTGGGTGCCTTCATGTGGGAGTGCCAAATCCTCATGTTTATTTTTTTTCTCTTGTGCTTTTGGGGATGTGTGTGGGAAAACTGAAAATATTTTCTGTTCTGGGCCACAAAACACCTAGGATAGCCCTGCAGATATTTAATCCTGACAGTACTGAGATATGTGGATCATTATCTCCATTTTACAAATGGGGGAAAAAAGGTGGAAAGATTAAGTATCTTGATCAAGGTACACAGCTTCCTACCTCTCAATCCTGTGCTTATACCGTCAAAATGCACAGCCTTTCATGTCTTTGGTTGTTCTTTGCATACTGCTTTGAATGGCTAACAGTTTAAAGGCATGGATAGTTCTGCTGCTGTTGTTTGTTGCCATTCCGTAAAATCTCACCCTTATTGGCTTTGGATAAAATTGGCCATTTTCATAAAGGAACAAGAAGATGGTAAAGGAAGGTTCTCTGACTGTGGGAAGCCATATTCCAAATACTGATGTTAGCATATAGCTCGATAGGGTTTCACCAGATAGTATCCATTAGCTCTGTGACTGTTGGACTAATAAATTATGCCAGATCATTTTCTTGGTATGGTATTTTTGATAAGTCTGTGGCCAGATGTGTACAAGCACTAGCCGTCTCTGCTATACCATATTGGGTATATGGGTAAAAGAACTCTATATTTGGCCCTAAAAATACAGGGCATTGCTTCTACGTGGGGTAAGGGATACTAGCTGTTAGCTCTGAGCAACATGTTGGCTAGCTCTGAGCAGCATATTGGCTTATGTCTTGTACACATACATGATTAGGCTTCATTTTATCCAATAAAAAGCACAAGTGTGACTTCCTGCAAACCTCTTGATTTGAGCATT
Source organism: Sternotherus odoratus (assembly GCA_032164245.1). NCBI lineage: Eukaryota > Metazoa > Chordata > Testudines > Kinosternidae > Sternotherus > Sternotherus odoratus. The sequence goes on along the minus strand of JAVMKO010000005.1, from coordinate 88,567,843 downwards.
TCTTCAAGTTGCTAGTCACTGGTGATATCTTGTTAAACTTGCAGATGGAGCTGGTTTTAGGTTTTACAAGGCTCCACAGGAAATAAGACCATATGGGCCTCAGGCAGATTTCAGGGGTGGGAAATTGTAGCAGCTATAGCTGGGTCAGTGACATGTGTTGTGAGTATGTGGGAACAATTTAGTAACAGAGGGAGGGAGCTAACTATGAGGCAGTTGATCCTAGGAGTGATCAAAAGGTTTTAATTGCCTACTTTCTTCACAATACATAAGCTTTTGGCATATGGGAGAATGGTTGGGTGTTTCCATTAGTTGTACAAAATAGGTGAAAGAATATGGCATGGGAGTGGGTGCTGACAAAGCATGGGAACCTCTGCAGTCCAGCTCACTTCCCTGAGTCAAACCTTCCCATTAGAGACAGAAGGAGAAAGATTGTTAGTATAAGGTTTGGGGCTTTGACTGACACACCTAGGACAGTATATGGAGGACTTTGACTGGCAGCATACGAGCATTCTCATAGTTTTAAGTTGTAGAGCGGTTGATTTTGTATTCTTGGGTTCTGAGAATTATGCCAAGAATCTGTAAAACCATAACATATTTAAAAGCTGTATTGCAGTGAACCCATCCCCCCAGAAGTGCAGATTAGTACTCTGCAGGTCATATATTGAATGTTAAACTTCTGCTGGTGGGGAACCTGTCCAAAAGCCATGAAAGATATTAAGATACGCATGAAGTGTTCAGTGTTAAAGATGCAACATGGATAGACGCCTTGGTATCTGAAGGCTGACATTTTCCTTCTCATGCTACTGTTTCTGTTGGAGGTAAGTCAAGGACATTGTGCCAGGCTTAATTTGGAGTTTCCTGGTTTAAATAGCTTATTGAAATTGCAACTGCTCACTGTACTTTCTGTTGGATTATCTTGAGTGGCCTGCTTTTTATTGTTTGTGCTGTGCTAAAGCAACATTGCATTACTGCTGTTCTCTTGGGACTCTCATGAAAATAAGATGTGTATTTTAAGAGGCATTCCCAGAGAAATTTTAAAAATAATTATTGTAAATGTGATATTATTCTAAACTTGTTTAAATAATAATAATAAGAGACTTGTGTTTTAAGTCCTTTCATATATGTAATTATTTTGTGAGACTGCACTAGGAAAAAGTACTGACAGCTTAATTCCTGGTAGCTTTGTGCAAAATTGTGCAATACATTTCAATAAGTAAATAAGGCCTCTTCAAGCCAATGAGGATCTTTCTGTTGATGTAAGTGTGTTATGGATCAGGTGATCATGATTAAATTTCACACTTTCCTGTGCTTGGGACAAGTCATGAAAGGAACTGAGATGTTGTGAATCACAATGAAGGGGAGTGCTGAGCCCCTCTCAGGAGTTATAGTTAAAGTATAATTCACTCTTAAATTAAAAAAGAGAAACAAAAAAGGCAAATGTATTTACAGACTTAGTTTCATAAAAGATGTGGCTGGCATTTTAAAGGAAGCAATCTGATTTCATCTGATATTTTGATTTGCTGTCTGGTGTAGCTGTTCTCTCACCGCAGAGAGAGGGGAATTTGCATTGTAATACAGTGATCTATTTTTCATAAATATTAATGGAAATAGCTTCTGATTCTCCAGTGCCAAGGTGCAATTATGTATGTCCTCCCCTTTATTATCTATATATATAAAAGTCAAATGATGTATGCGTGTATGCATGTATGTATGCGTGTATGTACGTGCACTTACTCCTTCCACACCGTTTGAGCTAGAGACTTGAAATTTGGTACAATTAGAGGTCTTAGGGTCCTAATCAGGGTAAGAGTCGAAAAATTTTCAAATCTCACCTCTAACGCCCCCCAGGGGTAAAATTATTTAAAGGCCAATCACATCAGCTGGGCAGCTGCTGTTCTCTGTGACATAGTTATGATGTCATAATACCCCCTCCAACGGACCCTGCATTCGCTCAGCTCTCTGCCCCCTCCCCCGTCCAACGGACCCCGCACTTGCTCAGCTCTCTGCCCCCTCCCCACCTCCGACGGACCCGAGTTGGGTTTGGTCGGAGGGTAAGTGAGGTAGGGATGTCGGGTTTGGTCGGGGGTTGTCGGGTTTGGTCGGGGGGTGAGGTGGGGGTGTCATGTTTGGTCGGGGGGTAAGTGAGCCGGGGGTGTCGGGTTTGGTCTGGGGGGGTGGGAAGATGTCTGGGTGGGTGAGGGGTGAGGTGTGGGTGTTGGGGTTGGTCAGGGGGTGTTGGGTTTGGTGGGGGGGTAAGGTGGGGGGGTTGGGTTTGGTGGGGGGGCGAGGGGGGGGTCAGGGTTTGGTGGGGGGGTAAGTGAGGTGTGGGTGTCGGGTTTGTTTGTGGTGGTAGGTAGGGGTGTCGGGTTTGGTTGGGGGGAAAGTGAGGTGGGTGTGTCAGGTTTGGTCTACGGGGGGTGAGGTGTGGTGGTCACGGGGTGTTGGTAGGCAGGGTGATGTGGGGGTGTTGGGTTTGGGTGGGGGGGGGTGAAAATGTGAGTCGGGGTTGATCGAGGGGTAAGTGAGGTGGATGTGTCGGGTTTGGCCAGGTTTGCTCTCTGCCCCCTCCCCCCTCCAACAGACCCCGCACTCGCTCAGCTCTCTGCCCCCTCCCCACCTCCGACGGACCCGAGCAATGCCGGGTATTTTCGCTAGTAGTATATAAACTTATCCGAGTGTCTCTTGGATGGAGTTAGACCTGATATGTTTGAGAGAGTTTTGAGGAATGTTTTAAAATATCTATTAAATTAGCCTTCATAAAATGTTTTTTTGGTGGTTGAACTACATTGTGTGTATCTTTCCTAGGGCTTTTATGGAGGATTCTGTTTGGTCTAGGTGTGACAGTGGCAACTGGTTTCTCTGAATACAGGAAATTCAGTTCTATGCAGGCAGCTTACAATGCTGACCACCCCCCTGTCAAATCTGACCCCATTCCAGAGTGTGAGATTTATTTTCTTGGTGTAAATTATTTGACATGTAAAGCACTTTATATCACGGTAGCCATTATGGGTACTATGTATGTGAATATTCATTTAAAAAGTTAATCAATTAAATCAGGGGTCTCCAAACTACGGTCTGGGGGAGGGAGGGCTGCGGCCCGCAAAGCCCCTTCAAAAATCTAATATGGCCCTCATCTTAAAAAAGTTTGAAGACCCCTGAGCTAAATGATTAAAATTAGGGTCTGGGGTCCCTCTGGCCTGGCTGGTGCAGGGCGGCTGGGGCTGGGGTCTTGCTGGGGTGTTTGGAGCTGCTCTGGCCAGCTCCATGTGTCCTACATGTTGGAGAGGGAGAGTGTTTTGGATGCTCAGACATCCTCTGGTTCTCAGTCCCTCCTGATTGCTCTTCTAAGGGATCAGCCAGACATTCTGTCTTTAGAGGCAGTACTGCCTTTCACCTGGCTTGAAATTCCTGGTGACTTTACATGTAAGAAGCCTTTTGACTCTGCAGACTCTGCGCCTCCCACCTGTTTTGGCCTAAAGCTTCAGGACCGAAGTCCTCATAGGAGATCCAGACTGCACTCATTCCTCTTCTCTCCCCCTGTTTCCTGCCATAGGGTCATAGCGGCCCCTGGTCTGGTGGTTGCAAGTTGTCCTGGGTCCTTCAGGTTTTCTGAGTAGCACTCGGTCTCTTCAAAACCTTCTTGATTCCCATCCAGAACTTATCACAAGAAATGAAGACCTGTTAGGAGTAGAGAGATCCAATAGCCTTCCTCATTTAAAGAGTTGATCCGCATCTACAATCTTTTTTTCAAGTCATTAGCAGAAGCCTTAAATTTAAAAGATAAAGTTGATGAGATGGCAGATCTTACTTACTATTGCCAGAGCTCTTCTTCATGGCTGTCCTTAACTCAGGACCGTGTCAAGATTAAACAAAGGAAGAAAGGCAATCGGTCCTCATTATACTAGAATTTCTGGAGACAATAGTGGATTTGAATTACCCCATCCCCACGTCCATCAGCACAGACATTCAAAAGCTATAGCAAATGCAAATAAACACCTCAGTTCTTTTCCATGCCCAAGACTGACTGTTCTTTCTTCATCTTGCCAGGATTGCTTCCAGTACAGGTAGATCCTAAACTGAATGGATAGAGCAGAGGCCTTAAGGATTTTGTAGATTGAAAGATCAAGAGTCTGTTAAATAGGAGCTTCAGATTTCCTGCCATTATCTTTCTAAAATTCAGAAAGCCCATCTGTATTAGACTGATGGAGCGTAAGGTTCCTGCATGGGGGAAGATAAAATTAATTTAGTTATCTTTAGCTATTCTCTCTGTACAGTTTACAATTTTGCAGCGATACACATGTGTAATGTTAGGTGGAGCCTTTTGCCAGAATTAATGCAGAATTTCATTCCCATTGAATTGCTAATCCTCCGATAAGACTTGCAAATTATTTTGGAATTACTTAAAGTTCATGGTAGAGTTGTTTAGTTACGAGGATAGTTTGATTTTCCTATACTAAGATGTGTGTTGTGGAATTAGATTTAAAAAATGTTCTAGTAATAATTATATCAATGCAGAATTTAAAAAGTTTGAAGAGTACAATTAATGCTTAAACATACCTTTTTTCTATCGAGTGAAGGAAATCCTATATTGCACTACTAAGCATTGTGTCATAGACAATAGCCATATCAGCATTTTCAGCTGTAGATTTTATCAACTGTCTTCTCTAAAGACAGTAAAGAAATATATACAAACATACTGTCCTGAAGATATTAATTGTATTATTGATTTTATACTTTAACCTATATATTCTGACGAGAGCCTGTTTTCAGTGGCTGAAAATGGTTGTTTTCTTTAGTACTTTACTTGCTCTGGGGGCCCATTATAGTACTACAATCTCATTGGGAACATGTGACTGGAAGGTAAAGTATAACAAGCTGAAAATATGAATTTGCCAACACTTTTTGTTCCTAAATGTATAAAAACATGTGACTGATTATGCCCAGTTTACAAAGCAGTCCAGATCTTTCTCTCTCTCTCTCCCAGTAAATTGCCCTCTATATTGTTTACCACCTTGCCAAACTTTGTGCCTTTGTGCCCTATGGTGACTTTACATGTAATTGATCAATTGAAAAATTACAATTTGTTTTTACCGGTAACTGATAAAATTGCTGAGTAGCACTGAGCTGAGAACTGATCCATATGGAATATCTCTAAAATACACCTCCTCACCAATGATTCCCCATTAACAACTACATTCTGAGATCTATTAATTAGCCAGTTTCTATTAATGCAATGTCTCATATCAATATGTATAGTGCTAATTTCTTAATCAAAATGTTTTGGCTGTCTAGCTCCAGTATTGAGAGCTTAGGGAGGTCTTGACCATTCATCTTTCTTGTGCCAGCCTTGTGCTAGAGTCTTCTGAGGCTAATAAATCATGATCTGATAATTCTAATTACAGTAAACTCTCGATTTAACGGACCCCGATTTAATGGACTTCGGATGCAACGGACAAAATTTCCTGATGCATCCGAAATCCGTTATTGGGGGCTGCCGGCTCCCGCCCCGGGGAGCCGGGCGGGAGCTGTCAACCCGGCTGCCCGGCTCCCCGGAGAGGGGAGCCGGGCGGGCGGTCTGACAGAGGGGAGCCAGCCAGCCCTGACAGAGGGGAGCCAGCCAGCCCTGACAGAGGGGAGCCAGCCAGCCCTACAGAGGGGAGCCAGCCGGCCGGGTTGACAGCTCCCGCCCGGCTCCCCGGGAACTGTCAACCCCCCCGCCTGGCTCCCCGCTGCCGGGAGCCGGGCGGGAACTGTCAACCCCCCCGCCTGGCTCCCCACTGCCGGGAGCCGGGCGGGAACTGTCAACCCCCCCGCCCGGCTCCCGGCAGCGGGGAGCCCGGCGGGAGCTGTCAACCCCCCCCCCGCCCGGTTCCCCGCAGCGGGGAACCAGGCGGGGGGGTTGACAGTTCCCGCCCGGCTCCCCGCAGCCGGGAGCCCGGCGGGAGTTGTCACCCCCCCCCCCGCCCGGCTCCCCGCAGCGGGGAGCCAGGGGGGCGGGCTGACAGCCCGGCGGGCGGGAGGGGGGGGGTTGACAGCTCCCGCCTAGCTTCCCGCTGCGGGGAGCTGGGCGGCGGAGTTGACAGCTCCCGCCCGGCTCCCAGCAGCGGGGAGCCCGGCGGGAGTTGTCCCCCCCCTCCTCCGCCCGGCTCCCCGCAGCGGAGAGCCAGGCGGGCGGGCTGACAGCCCGGCGGGCGGGAGCGGGGGGGTTTGACAGCTCCCGCCGGGCTCCCCGCTGCGGGGAGCCCGGCGGGTGGGCTGACAGTTCCCGCCCGGCTCCCCGCAGCGGGGAGCCGGGTGGTGGTGGTGGTGGGGGCGGTTGACAGCTCCCGCCCATGATCAGTAAAACCTCTATATAAGGGACTAATTCGGGTGAGGGGGTGTCCGTTAAAGCCAAAAGTCCTGTTATTTAATGATTTAAAAAAATTATTAAATAACGGACTTTCGGCTTTAACGGACACCCCCTCACCCGAATTAGTCCGTTAAATCGAGGTTTCACTGTACCTATTTCTCCTTATCCAAGCCATTCCTGTGTAGTTTCATTTTGGTGGTGATTGCAAATCTCATTGAGGTTGTCCTGCAGTGTAAATAATTCCATTGTGACTATGCTGTGCTATTGCAGCAGAAGACACTGTTTCATATCTGAATTTCAAATGCACTGTTAGCTTAGAAGGTTCTTATAAAGTTTTAGGCAGTATTGTACATTTTTATTTAAAGCCTCCATCCTCAAGGATCCCATCTAGCTTTACAAACTATCTAGGTGGATCACTTTATCTACTACAGTAAAACCTCCATTTAACGGACTAATTCGGGCAAGGGGGTGTCCGTTAAATCAAAAAGTCCGTTATTTAATAATAAAAAAACCCTGAGCTGTCGGAGCTGCAGCCCGCCCGCCACAGGGTCGCCCGCCCGCTGCCGGGACCCGGGCGGCAGCCGGGGGCCAGCCCGCCCGCTGCCTGGACCCGGGCGGCAGCCGGGGGCCAGCCCGCCCGCTGCCTGGACCCGGGCGGCAGCCGGGGGCCAGCCCGCCCGCTGCCTGGACCCGGGCGGCAGCCGGGAGCCGGCAGCCAGCCCCCGAGAAATGGATTTCGGATGCATCAGACTTGCTCAGAAATTTTGTCCGTTGCATCCGAAGTCCGTTAAATCGAGGTCCGTTAAATCGAGGGTTTACTGTACTGATATTCATCTGCCTGTGGGAGGGAAACATGTCAAATGCTGTTAAAAAGATGTGAACTCTACAGAATAGTTTAAGACTTGGAATTTGGCTAGGTTACTTGGTTTAACACAGCTGCTCCTGCAAAATGTTCCACGTATCTTTAGTAATTAGAATTTCAGGTTTACATCTCATACAAAGACCAAAACTGTAGCAAAATAGTGTTCTCAGCTAGGATTTTGATTTGGTATTGACCCAGAGGGAAGAGTACTGATTTGCCAATGCCACTTACCACCATCTTGGTGTTTCCCTATGCAAATATTGATCTTGCTCAAACTTGCTTAATTTAGAACTGCTGATGCAATAATGTTTCAAGGTGGTATGACTGTATGCTATATATATTTAACAGTTTTGTGGATAATATTGTGCCATTGGAGCATCTGCGCTGGTGTGTGGAAAATCTGGTAGGAAAAGGGAAGTCAATGCAATTCAAAGTCAAATGAATGTATTCTGTCAGAAAGGACTATTGTTCTGCTTGCTACCTTAAATGCAACAAACATTGCAAGATTTATTTGCTGAAGTAAATGTGCTTATGGATCCCATTGTTCAATATCAGCTGTGGACCATTAGATACACTTCTCCTAATCATAATATTGAGTCTGTTACTGGATCAATTCTGTAAATACCTGTATATATGTGTTTAAATTTATCTAAGGAATCAATGATAGATGACTTATAGCTGTGAGTGGAAAGGAAATGAAAATGAGGAACTAGTTCTAATCCATATTTAAAGGATTTACTATGTTAAAGTTGTCTGTCCGTTTTAAATATGTACTTCTACTGATTCTTGCTGACTCTTTGAATAAGGCTCAATGGCAACTAGTCATAGTCTCTACAGGATTTATGGGCTGCTGTTTTTCAGAATACTCTTGCTTTGGCAGAAAGATGGACTGGATAATCTAATAGGGCTCCTTTATCTTCATCTTTATTCCATCAATGTTTACAGCATAAAAGCTAAGGATTTTTTTTAATATGAAGATATTTTTTGGCTCTAATTCTTACTTTGATGTTTGTACAAAGTTTTTTTTTAAATCTCAACAAAAAAAGTTGCTTTTTACAAGACTAATGAAGGCCTAACATAACTATAGAGATATTAGAATCATACTGGCTTGGAGGGATGTATAGATTCTACCTGAACCGATATTTGGTGAACCTGGGACCTGTAGTAATAATTTTTAAACTAGGGTTGTAAAAAGTCTCATATATTTTTCCTTTGAGCCAATATAATTTTTGACATGTTTATTAATTAGTGCATTAAGTAAACTCTTTTTAGCATATACACTTGTGTAATATCAAAAGAAGTAATGGCTGAATTTCTATTTGAGCAGTGAAATTTAAAATATCTATTGAAGTGCATTGCCATTATATATTTTTGTAACAAAACCAAGATAATGCTGTTGAGAGCTATTATATGTAATGTATCTGTGTATATATGAAAAACCAAACAGATGGATCAACAACCAAAATAATTGTCAGCTCTGACACTTGCATTTTTTCTATACAATATTTCATGGTCCTGCTGCTTTGTTGTAATCTACTGGTCATATTGTTGCAGCATGAACTTCACAAAATGTGTTTCAGTTGCTTGTACTGCTTAATATGACCAGAGGGCATTGGAATAGGAAAGATGTCTGAGCATTTGTTTTGAGACTCATTTTTTCCCTTTCCCTTGTAGAAAAAGGGGATTGTATTTTTTTTTAATAGGTTGCTATTAAATTAACTAAAAGCCTAAATATGTCTTAAAAACAACGATTAAATAATCATGTGAAATATAGCAGTGAATAGGCTGGTACTGATATAAATATGTACCAAAATAAAACTCCAAGCTTCTAGAGCATTTTATACCATTCTTGACTAACACCTATCTATTACTGACCCTGGCACAGTTAGATGCAAAATGCATAGGTATTGGTAGGATTTTACTCCTTGGCCTAATGTTCTGTGGCTGTTTGTACCAGAAATCATTATATCTGCTGCAATATCAGCTTGACATTTTCTGCTTAACCACTTTGTAATTTTATGCTGTGAAAACCAAGGAACTTCTGATTTTTGAAGACATACTTGATCGGAATCCAAATTAGGCTGCTGGTGCTGAGGTGCTCACTCAGTTGTGATAAGCTCTATCTTGTAGTACAGTGACTCTGACCCAGCTACATCTTTTAGCCTCTCTGTGGCAAAGGTCATATGATCAGTCTAAGTCGGGGTGGGCAAACTTTTTGGTCTGAGTGCCACATTGGGGTTCCAAAATTGCATGAAGGGCTGGGTAGGGAAGGCTGTGCCTCCCCAAACACCCTTTCCCCCACCCTCTATCTGACCCCCACCCACTTCCTGCCCCTGACTGCCCTCTTCAGAATCCTTGACCCATCATGCTCCTTGTCCCCTGACTGTCCCCTCCCAACCTCCCCTGCTCCCTGTCCCCTGATCCCTATCCACCCCCTCCCTCCTGATGGATCCCCAGGACTCTCACACCCTATTCAGCTCCCCCGCACCCTGTCTCCTGACTGCTCCCGGGACTCCCTTTCTCTTGTCTAACCGCCCCGGCCCTCTTACCATGCCACTTGAGCAGCATGTCTGGAGGCTGTCTGGCCCGACCGAGGTCGCAGCCCTGCCCCCTTACCACGCTGCTCTGAGAGGCAGAAGCTCAGGCCCTGCAGCACTGTCCAGGGCCTCTCCTGGATGCAGCGTGCTGAGGCTACGGGAGAGGGGGGAAGTGTGGGAGGGAGGACAGCAGGGGCAGGGCTAGGGGGAGCCTACCCGGCCGGGAGCTCAGGTGGGCTGGGCAGGATGGTCCCATGGGCTGGATGTGGCCCATGGGTCTTAGTTTGCCCACCCCGGCCTAAGTGGACTGCAGAACAGAAACTAGCAGTAAGGAGTGAATCTGTTGGGTATTGTAGTTGCGTATTACCAGTTAAAGAATTGTTTAATTGCTTCATTGTTTTTTTTTTTTTTAAAGTAACATGGGGAGAAGGTAGCGTATTAGAAGTAAACTGAAATGGAAATTGCTGGTAATATAAGAAATATTCCTCCAGTGGCCTTTGAAACAAAAATATGTGTAAATACTGGGCCAGATGGAAGGAGCTCATGATATTTATGAGTTTATAGGACCTTAAACAGACAGATGGTGAGCAACTCAAAAGGTTGCACACTTTCAAAAATCTATTGGACGGAAAGAAAGAGAAATCTGTCATGCATGTGAATCCAGTAGACTAATCATGCCAAACAAATATAAATCTTCAAGGTAATTATTTGAAATGTTCAAGGAATACTGTAATCCATACCAAAAGCTACAAAAATGTTCTATTAAATAAAGATTTGTTAGAAGAGTAACACTGTGTGGTTAGTCATCTGTAACTTGGGAAATATTATAGTGTAGGTTGTCTGCAACCTTAAACTGTATCCCCTTATGAGTAATCATTACAATACAGTTTTTAATTGGGTTGTCACATTTCAGGCCAAAAACACAGATCAACAGAGCAAAGAGTGGGACTCTGAAACAGTGGAAAGTGGAACAAAAGATGTTCCTTCAGTGAAGCCCTGAGAATGAGGCAGTGGTGACCCCCTTGAAATGGGAGCTGTTTTCTTGCTGGATTGTGAAACTGTCTCTCTGGTCCCACCATGCAGTATGGGCTGACTGAAGGACTGGCCCTTTGTTTATTTTTTCAGCTTTAGAATAATATTTGAGCATTTTGTTTTGTGACTTTCTCTGTGTGCCAGATAATCCATGCATAATAAAAACCTAAATGAAACAGCACTTGCATATAACACAGAATAATTGGAGATGTTATTGTGTATGTGCATATGCATGCACACCTCTTTGGAGTTTGCAACTAATGGTGCACTGGATTTTTCAAGCACCGTATTCATCATTACAGCGGAAAAACAGTATGTTGTATCTGATAAACAGTGTGTGATCATGTAATTAAAGGTGGCTTTGGTAATTAGGTTTGAAAGGATTAGATTTGTAATGGTAAATGTAGATAAATGTCAATTTCATCATACACATATAAACCAATGGAAAAAAATTACATCACTGTTAATCAAAATGTACAGCGAGGCAAATATAAGAAATTATTGTTTGAGAACATGGGCTTTCCTTGCAAATAGAGTAGCCTGTGTTAACCTCTGTAAAATGGATTGTTAGACACAACTAAGCATTAAAAGGGACTAACCTTCTGACAGAACCAAATATTTCTTCTTTTTACTGTGTTCTTATAAACTGTTTGTTTATCTTTAGATGAATTTGTCAGTTTGTGCTTATAAAAGTCATTGGGGCCAAGAATGTAGAAGGATTCAAAACAGGATTAGACACTTACATGGATAATGTGAAGATCTACAGTTACTTTAGGTAGGATTAAAAACATCTAAAGGGACATAAATCCTTTTTCAGGGCATGAGACAATCACCAACAGACAAAGGGTTTTCCCTGTGTGGAGACAACTCCATAATTGTCTACCAGGGCTTTCTTACTCTTTTTCTGAAACATCCAGTACTGGCCAGTGTTGGAAACGGACAGGATTTTAGACGAGATGATGGTCTAATTGGGCAGTTCCTGTGTGTTACCAGGGCCAGCGACAGGGGGGTACTACGGGTAAAGCTGTACCGGGCCCCGGACTTTAGGGGGGCCCCGGTACACAGCAGTACCTGTAGTCATCCCCCCTTGTCGCCGGGCCTGGAGAGTGGGGAAGGGGCGGGGAGGCGGCGCGACTCTCCTCCAGACGAGCGCGCGTGTTCCCGGCAGGAGCGGTGAGCCTGGCCGGCGGCAGCGGCGCAGTCCAGGGGAGAAAGTGCGCGGGGGAGGAAGGGGGAAGCAGCAAGGGCGGCTTGCGCCGCTCCCGGGCTCACGCTGCCGCCAGCTGCTGTCAGCTGGGGGGGGGGGGGCGGCTAGGCTGGGGGGGGGGCCCGGCTGGGCTGGGGGCCCCCCCAGCCGCTGTCAGCTGGGGGGGGGGAAGTGCCAGCTGGGCTAGGGGGGGCCCCCCCAAATTTCTGTCGCCGGCCCTGTGTGTTACTCTTAGGACTAGCAGAATTGCTGCAGTTAATATGCATTAAAGTCGTAAAAGAGTGATGACAGATTATGAATACTTGGCTATAGTCATGCATGAAATGTTGATAATGTAATACAGTAGTTATTTGTTTAGGCTACAGACATTGACTTTGCTTGGCAGTGAATTCTGAGTATACCGGACATTATTTTCTTCTTTACTGCTGTGGCAAGGGGGCCCCCCAGGCTCCAGTCCTCTGGGCAGTCCCCCCTTGTTGGGTTTGGCTTCCCGCCGGTTAGGGAGGGCTAGCTCCCTTCTGGGAGGGGCTCTTTCCTGCCTCCCTGCCGGATGGCAGCCTCTCTGTATCTGCCTTTACCTCCTTCTGCTGTCACAAACTCACTCTTCTAACTCCTACTGCCTCCAACCGCACTCCTCACTCCCACACCCCTCTCTGGGGAGGAGTCTCTTTAAAGGGCTCTGGCTGCCTCCTTAACCGGTCCTTAACAGAGGCTAGGGATGGTGTCCATTGATGGATCTATCCTCCATGAATTTATCTAGTTCTTTTTTTGAACCTGTTATAGTCTTGTCTTTCACAACATTCTCTGACAAGGAGTTCCATAGGCTGACTGCATTGTGTGAAGAAATACTTCCTTTTGTTCGTTTTAAACCTGTTGCCTATTCATTTTCATTTGGTGACTCCCAGTTCTTGTGTTATGAGAATGAGTAAATAACACTTTCTTATTTACTTTCTGCACACCAGTCGTTATTTTATAGACCTCAATCTTTTAACCAGTTACCAATCCATAAGAGGACCTTCCCTCTTATCCCATGACAGCTTACTTTGCTTAAGAGCCTTTGGTGAGGGACCTTGTCAAAGGCTTTCTGAAAATCTAAATACCCTATATTCACTGGATCCCCCTTGTTCACATGCTTGTTGACCCACCTCAAAGAATTCTAGTAGATTAGTGAGGTATGATTTCCCTTTACAAAAAACATGTAGCCTCTTCCCCAACAAATTATGTTCATTTGTGTATATGACAATTCTGTTCTTTACTATAGTTTTAACCAGTTTGCCTGGTACTGAAGTCAGGCTTACTGGCCTGTAATTGCTGGGATCATCTCTAGAGCTCTTTTTAAAATTTGGCATCACATTTTCTATCCTCCAGTCATTTGGTACAGAAGCTGATTTAAATGATAGGTTACAGACTACCATGAGTAGTTCATCAATTTCATATTTGAGTTCCTTCCGAACTCTTGGGTGAATGCCCTCTGGTCCTGGTGACTTATTACTGTTTAATTAATCACTTTGTTCCAAAGCTTTCTCTACTGACACCTCAGTCTGGGACAGTTTCTCAGGTTTGTCACCTAATATCCTGCTTATCTGCTGTATCTTAACTCAAGACTTGTACCTGATCCATCTGACATTCTAGCTTCAGGTAAGAGATCACAGTTTGTTCACATATTACCTCTGTTATTTCACCAGCAGTTGCTAGCTTGCATTGAACCTCTTTGATGCCCTCAAGTCAGAACTAGAACAGACAAATGTTCCCCTTCTCTGGTCACAACAGGAAGACTCCTAGAACTCTTATTCTTCCGTGTGTGTGTGTGTGTGTGTGTGTGTGTGTGTGTGTGTGTGTGTGTGTGTGTGTGAGAGAGAGAGAAATACCTGTTTACTACCAAATTTCCACATGCACCTCACCCACTGGTTAGATAATGGTAGCTAGCAGTCCAATGCCTGGTTGTCTACAACAAATAGAGAGGGTGCAACTTTACATGTTTCTAACAGAAAGTAAAGAAGAGATAATGGAAAATGTATCATCCTCATGTAGACAATGTGCAGTGTGGTGGAGACAGACTTAAGGTTATTTGTAGACGGTACTGGTCCTTTAAATTTGATGTCTCTAACTTTCTATCTTTTTTCTGAATTATCTGATTAATTTTTTCTGCTGTAAGTCATCAATTTTTTTTATTCTGGGAATCTGAATTTGGGGTGGGCAGGGTGACTGGAGGGTGTTTGGTGCTAATTAGCATATACACAGACAGGAGGGAGGACATTGGTTTGCTAGGTTTTAAAAAAAGTTCCCAACGGAAGAACTGAAGTCCATGCTGGGATATATTTTGTTAGTTTCCATTTCTATGTCTGCCTGCTTTATTTAGACTGTAACTTTCTGGAGCATGGGCTTACTTGCTTTCTTACTGTTTATGTATGCAATATCTAATGTGAGGGAGACCCCAGTTGTATTGCCATTGACCTCTTTTAGGTGCTCCCTTAATCAAATAAAAACAAAAGTGTTCCAGTTATTAATTATAGCATAATGTTGTAGAAAGACGGTGTAGCACTTTTAAGTTTCTTAAACTTTAAATTTTTAGTTTCTTATTGGCTGGCTTCAGTGACTTTTAAAACTCCTCTTTTATAAGCGTATTGAAAATTTAAATAATACACACTTGCAAAACCACTTTTTGCATTTGAAGATAGCACATTATTTTATTTTTCTCAGTACTGGATATAAAGTATAAAACCGAAGGCAGAATGAAAAGGAAAATGAGGTCCCTGAAGTTAAATAATGAATCATCATTAATCATTACACGAAATAAGCTCACTGATTTATGTATTAAAAGTAAGCTGCTTTTTCAGGACATAGAAACTTTGGTTATCAACCGTAGATGTCTGTCTTATCATTGCCTTTGATTCCTTAATAGTCTTGTCTTGAGATAGAAGTTCACAAACTGAAGATGAATTGAGTGTTTAACAAATGGAGTACTGTACTATGTCAAGCTCTATGTGTAATGCATAGAACATGAGTGAGGTTTTCTTGATACAAAAAAGAATTGAAAAGAAAAGGTGATTTGTGAAAGTTAGAGCTAGTCCAACACAAGATGCATTCACAGTTCCTTTGAAAGATCTTGACGTTCTCCTTCAAGCATGTTTGCAGAGTTGTGTACAGGTTGTGAAAATTAGCAGGGGCACAATGGCTATCTTTAAGTCATTATTTACTAAGAGTTACTACACAGTAGTATCAGTGATACTGACCTGATGCCCACTGAAATTAATCTATCAATGGGAGGCCTTGAATAGACATTTGACCAGGTCCTACCTCTCAGTATGTTACTAGAAAGCTATAGCAGCCACCTGAGTCTGACATTGCCCTCTGAGGTCAACACCACATGGTAGAGTAAAAGGAACAGAGTGGAAAGAACTGTGCAGAGCTAGAAAGGGAGAAAATCTGAAATGTTTCTTTTGCTGGTGGAATGTTTAAAGTGGAAGAGACCGTTCTCCCTCTTCCTGCTGCCTTACAAGCCTCACAGGCTTTAGAAGGAGTTAACAGAAAAAAGAGTGCTGTCTTCTCTTCAGCAGGGAGAGGAAGCTTGAGGTGGTGGAGTTTACATGGGAAAATTGCACTGGTTTAAATAAGATGTGAGGTTAAACTGGTGTAGCCCCATTTTATTGACTGGGAAAAGGCTTAAGCTAAATTGAAGTGGGTCCACATACTGGGGTACATGTGCTCAGATTTAATAAAAACTAGTGCAAGTTTTCCATGTAGACAAAACATCAGACCCCTCTTAGCTACTGTTTTTTTTATGAAAGATGGAGCCTCAGGGACAGCAACCTGGTAGAGATTCCAGCAGCTTGCATCAGGTTGCACCAATTCTCATGGCTGAAGTCCCTCTCCATCCAACCTTTTCTTCTTTATCTTTCTGCGATTAACATGTTAGTTCTGTGGTTGGTTAGTCTGGTAACCTTTTTTTTCATTAGCACAGATGTGGTTACTGGTATACAAATAGCACCATCAGTAATAACATGCTATCTGATCTGTTATGTCAAGGCAGAAAGTACAGTAGTTAGCAAATCGCTGTTTGGCTAGTGACAGTTAAAATATATTAACATTCTAAATTAAGCACTCTGTTCAGATTATTATGTTTACCAAGTAATAATTCATAGTACATCATAATGTTATTTGAGCTAATCTGTCTTAATAAAGGTGTTTTACATCTTTAGGGTGCAAGGGCAGCACTTCTGATGAGTCTTTGATGGGTCTTTGACCTATTAAGTATGATAAAATATATCTAACAGCAGAGAACAAAGGGTAGGATTCAGTTTACCAGTAATATAGCATTCAGTAAATATTGATAGGAAAGTTATAATATTTGCATTCATCACCACAGATTTATCATTTTTGATAAAGCTTTGCATTAAATGTATTTTTATTAGCCTAGAAAGGGCTTAGAATGATCAGTTAGAAAACATATGTTGAATAAGTTAGTTTGTATTAAATTATCAAATGGGTATTACCTGTAAGTGTAGGTTAACCTTGCCCTTAAGTGTTGGGGAAGCTGGAAATTGATTGTGTTATTAAACATACTGTACCAATTAAATTTCCCGTCTCCATTTCCTTCAGAATGGACATATTTTATATTGGTTTAAAGGGCTTCCCTAAATGGGGAAGACACAGTTTTTGAAATCGTGAAAAATTGTAACATCTCCATAGGGAAACGCCATGGTAAGAAAAAAAAGATTGATTACCGGAGTGTGGGGCTTTGAAGCCTCGACTAAGGCATACAGTAGCTCTTTGTTTGGGTTTGCTTCCAAGCTGAGTCTGTTCTGTTGCTATTCTGAAAGCTACATAAGTCATGTGACTTCTTATTGATTCCAGTAAAACAATTTTCCTCCTGTTTTTTTCCTCCTCAAAATGCTGCTTTTATCTTTGATGCTTGCAATACTGTTTGGCTTGCTTACATATTTGAATCTTATATTAATTTCTGTGTATAAAAAACCCCTCAGAAACAAGCCACATAGTTCATATTTATGCAGTTGGCTGACTGTAGTGTAGGAGCGAAAATATTGGTGGGACAAGCTATAGTTGTTTGCAGTAATTTTTCTCTTTGGCAATTGTTCTTAACAGAGGAGAGAGAGTTCCCCTGGGACTGTTTGACTTCTGCTTGTATCTCTGCTCTTTCTCTGCAATTCTTGCTGCAGGAACCTGGGAGCCTCGGGGACTGGGCCAGTATGTAAGGTGATTGCAAGTAAAGATAAATGTAATAAGGTTTGATCTCTGAAGAACTTAAACAAAAATGAATACACCATGGCCTCCTGAAAAAATCAATATAGGAATTGGTTGATTTTCTGCCTGAGGAAAAAGACTGTGACAGAAGGAAAACACAAATTTCTTGCCACCACTCCTTTTTCCTCTCTTGCTCTGGGCTTTTTGCCCTTCCCTATTGCAGTGAATAGCGTCTTGCAGGGGCCATCTTTTTGCTAAGTATTATGCAGAACTGTATTTTTATAGTCAATTGAAATGACTATTAGAATATAGCTTGCACATTATTGCACATGGGGGGGGAGGGATAGCTCAGTGGTTTGAGCATTGGCCTGCTAAACCCAGGGTTGTGAGTTCAATCCTTGAGGGGGCCATTTAGGGATCTGGGGCAAAAAATCTGTCAGGGGACAGTACTCGATCCTGCTAGTGTAGGCAGGGGACTGGACTCGATGACCTTCAAGGTCTTTCCAGTTCTAGGAGATTGGTATATCTCCATTTATTATTTAAACTCACTATTGCACTGCTATAGAAATGCTTAGCAAAAGCCATGCTTCTTCCAAAAGTGTATTTATTCACTGCAATAGAGACCTGCTGCAGTGGGGAGAGGAAAAACTTGTCGAAGCAGGGGGTTGGTGTTTCAGGTATCTCCCATCATCTAAAGGAGCTAGACTTGTCTTCTTTACAAAAACCTCACATTGTTGTAGCCTGATTTCCTTGGCACTGGATTTTGTGCAGCCACAGAAAGGGAAGACTGCAAAGTGTACTGGTTTTAGAACTACAGCTACCTAGCTTGCCAAGCTTCTGAGTGAGAGGGGAAGAGTTCAGTTGTTTCATCCCATGACTAGCTCGTAAAAAGGGGCTAGTTGGGGCTATGGCCCAACAATAACACTGCACCCAGCGTGTGTATGAGGGGGAGAAATTGACACTTTCAGCTAATTGGCAAGTGATTGGATTCCTCCTCCTTCCAAATCAGACTGCAGTCCAGCCCCAGAGTCCGTGCAGTCTGGTGCTTGCTGAAGTGTCAAGAACTGGCACTGTGCTAGCCTAGAGTTTTCAGCTGAGTGCTTTTACTAAATTGAAATTTTAAAAATGGTTTCCACAAGTCCTTCCACCACGTACATTAAGAGTATTGTCAGAATAGGGCATCGTCAAACCCCTGTCCTATGAGGTTAACCTCTGTGAGGTTAACATCCGATATATCTGGAGTAGTGGAGATGAGCTTCTCCCGCCTCCACCACCTTGTTACAAGGAGATGGAGAAAGTGACATACTTCCAGCATGGGAGCTCGTGAAGCCTGCTGGGCTCCTTTATACATATGAAGATAGGAGTTAGGGGAGGCGACGGACTCTTGTAGCCAAGAGGAGGAGGAGGGCAGGAGCAGGTAAGTAACAGATGTTGAGTATAAAAAACTTTAGAACCAGGATTGGGTAGGGGAATGGAAGCGTCAGTCTGCCCTTGACGTTATGGAAACCGCAGCCAGGGTCATGGCCTCAGTGGTAACTATGAGGTAATTGCAAAACTCTAGTATTCCTATACAGATGTGCTTCAAGCCATCGAGGACTTTCCCCTTGATGGCTGAGTCTTGTTCTCTGTCAAGATGGATAACACCTTCAAGGATTCCAGGGCTACCTGGAGGACCTTGGGAGATTATATGCCATCTGTGCAAAGACTCCACTGTGGGGCACAGCAGCAGTGACAACGTTGCCTGTAGCATTCCTTTGCTCAGTTTCCCCTCCCGCATCCCAGAATCGATGGGATTACTTTAGAAAGAGGGATAGATCCCACCAGAGGAAGCAGTTGGGCTTGGGCTTTGGATAGTCCTCATGTCTTTCCTTGGCACAGGCAAAGTGCTGATTTTTGACTCCTTTGTCCAGCGGTCCATCATTCCTCTCCCTTCTCAGTCCCTCACATTCTTTTTGGGGACAGGCTGGCCTGTTTTTACAATGCCTGGGGCTCAATTTCCTCCAGCAGCTAGTTCCTAGATACTGTCAGATTGGGCTATGCCAGTGGTTCTTAAACTTTGGTGCTGGTGACCACTTTCACATAACAAGCTTCTGAGTGCGATTCCCGCCTTATAATTAAAAAAAGACTTTTTATATATATATTTAACACCACTATAAATGCTGGAGTTAAAAGCGGGGGTTTGGGGTGGAGGTTGACCACTCCATGTAATAACCTCACGACCCTGTGAGTGACCCAGGTTGAGAACTCTGAGGCTGTGCAGTCCAGTTCCTATCCACACCTCCTTCCCTGTCCCTCTTCAGGGACTCCTCTCATGAGACACTGCTTATCAAGCAGCTCAGCTCTCTGTTGAAGTTGTGAGTGGTGGAGGAAGTTCCACCTGAACACCAGGGCCATGACTTTTAGTCCCGTTAGTTCCTGATACTGAACTCCAAGGATGGGCTGAGACCTATTCTCAACCTTTGCAGCCTCAACAAATTTATCAAGTACATGAGATTATGCGTGAACGCTCTCTTGGCTATTCCCCCCCCCCCCCCACTGTCTCAGAACAGCTGATTTTTTGCTCTGGACATTGACACTTATTTTCATGTGGCCATTGTGCTGAGCAACTAGTAAACTTCTATATTTTGTGGTAGGGGAATGCCACTTTCAGTATGCAGTTTTCCTATCTGGCTTCTTTTCTGCCATCTGAATCTTCACCAAATGCATTGTGGTGGTCCTGGCATATCTCAGGAGGAAGGGAATTCACATCTTCCCATACCTGGATGACTTGTTGCTGGTGGGGGGGCTCTGGAGAGAAGGTTCCTGCCCATGTTTATCCCACACTGCATGTGTTCAACCATCTTGGACGCAAGTTAAACACAGCAAAGCAACCTTGGTCCCCACTCAAATAATTGAGTTCACTGGGATCTTGCTAGACTCCACAAGGTCAAGAACGCTCCTGCTGACTGACTACTCCCAGGCAATTCAACAGCTCTACCTCAGCCTGTAATCCTAGCCATCCACGACACGTCATGTATGCCTTTTGAGCCACATGTCTGTATGTGTGCAGGTGGTCTAGTGGCGAGGTTGGGTCTGTGGGGAGAGGAGGCTGTGCAGTCGCAGCTCCAATCCAGCCATAGAAGCATTGACCTCAATGAGCAGATTGCTCATGGCATGGATGAGAAGGGACACAAAAGGATCATTCAGCGGTGCTGTGCTAAGATAAGGGAGGTGAGTCAGCTGTACCAGAATGCAAGGGAGGCCACCTGTCGCTCTGGTGTGGCACCAAAAACATGCTGTTTCTACAAAGACCTGCACGCCATCTTCGGGGGCGACCCCACCTCTACTGCCAAGAGCCCCGTGGATACTTTGGGGGGATTGGAGGCAATGACCAGCAGAGTAAACCCCAAAGACCAAGTGGTGAACGAGTAGGTTGAGTTGGAAGAGGATGTGGGACGAGACAGGCTTGTTTGGTGGTGTGGCCGAGCCAGGACAACTTTTTGACTTTGGAGAGGTCTAGCCAGTCCCAGAAGTCCAGCTCTGGTGTGCCTGAAGTTGGAGAGGGGAGCACTGGTAAGTACTCATTTTTCTCTGATAGTGCATGGTTCATGATATAGAGGTATCCTTTATTTTGCTACATGGTGCATGTGGGAGAAGGAATCATAATTAACAACAGTAGGTACTGTTTGTATCTGCTTTGTATTCTCCTGTGCAGCTATGTAGTGGGGCCCTGTGTAAGAGTTTATTACTGCACATTGAGATTTTCCAAGAATTTTCTGTAGCGGTCTCTAGGAAATTTGCCTGCAGATACTCTCCAATCCTCTGCCGAAGGTTCCTTGGCAGAGTTGTTTTTTTTCTTTTCCCATTGTAGGAAACTTTGCCACATCAGTCGACAAGTACTCTGGAGGAACCAAAGCAGAACACAGGTGAGCAGCACACGGACCTGGTCTAAAGCTGCATTCATACAGGAGATGCATCCTTGCATTTTCAGTTATCCTCAGTAGTGTGATTTTAAGCTTCAGTCACCCACTGGCTGTGGAAAATGGTGCCAGTATTCAGAATAGTGTCCCCAGGCACTTGTACTGATCCTCTTCTGAAACCACCCAGATCCTTTGTCCCCTCTTGCTCCCTGTCCTCCCAGGTTGAATTCACCATGTTTAGTGCTCTGGGTGTGCTGCATGCTTGCAAAGGGAAAGTAAGAAAGAGGTGTATGTAACTTTTATGATTCAAGATTGTGAGTGCACACACAATACGGACTCTGCATATTGTTTCTTTTGCTTCTGCAGATGTGCCCTTGAGGGCCAGCTCCTCCCCACCAGCAGAGCGCCTCCGTCAGATAAGGAGGCGAATGAGGAGGAGTAAGGAAGATGTATTTTGGGAATGCCTGCAATCGTCCGATCAGGCCAATAGCGAGCACAGAGCATGGAGAGAGATAATAAATGAGAAATGTGCAAATGGATAGCCAGGAGAGGAGACCGTGTCAGAAGCAGATAAGAAAGTTCATGGAGGATCAAACAGACATGCTGAGATTCTTGATTTTACTGCGTGCTCAGCTCCCCCTGCAGCACATGCAGAACTGCTGTCCTTCCCCTTCCCAATCTCCCCCACCCCCCAAATGTTCCCAGCCTGTTGCAGTACCCCTGGCACTCCACCCCAGGGACATTTTTCATAATGACAACTGGACTTAAACACAGCTGTGAGAGCCTCACTTTAGAGGGTGCTGCTCACTGTCATGTCCCTTGTAAGAAATGGTAATTTGTGCATTACTGTTTTAATGAAAATGGAGTCTTATGAAGACAGTGATTCTTTATTTGTGATCTACATAGGGTGGTTGCAATGGAATTCAGACAATGACAGTTGTCACAGATTATAATTATGCTCAGATAGGAATCATTACAGGGGTCATTCGAGGTGGCTATTAAACAATACCTGACGCCGTTCATTACAGAAAGAGACATTAGTGGGGCTCATTGTCAAAATGCTGCTACAAAGGTGATTCAAATAGCCCCCTTCTAATAAGTCTGCTGTCTGGCTGCTCAAATTAGCTGCCAGGTGATCCACCGCAACGCTCCACCTCTGGGGAAACGTTTCCCTTTTGGTTTCACATATGTTATACAGAGTACAGCAGGCTGCTATGAGCATGGGAATATTGAATTGTTTCTTTCCATGGCACACAACAGACCATGCAGCACGGGTTCCTGTTCAGATTTGTATTTCATGAAATACTGTAGGATCAGCCGCATTTGTGACTTCTTAGCACACTTCTTAGCACAACACTGGTGAGCAGTGCGGGATCCATCCTTTGAGGTAGAGATAGTAGAAAGTTTACAGGGGCAATTGAAAACCAATGTGAAACACAGTTGGAAGCCCTTGGAATTATTGGATGGAGGAAACTGCATCATGAGGGCATGATCCTGCCCCGTGAAACACTGTGATCCATTCCCAGAACTCTTAGTGTGAGAAGATGATGATTTAAACAGTGGGATAGCTACACATGGGGCACTGCTCTCTCTGTCAGTGCTAGAACATCAACTGTGGATGCTCTCAGCCGACAGAGTGTTGTGTGAGCATGCACAGGTGATGTAATTTCAGCAGTTTGTAATCATTAATGTAACTTAAGTCGACTTAACTCTTTAGTGTTGATGTGGATTTATTAGTGTAGTAAACGCAGAGCAAGAAAGCAGCTTGACTACAGCATAAGTGTCCTTTCTTCCTTTTTCCTGCCTCTTTCCTCGTTTATTTTTTTAAGGCTTAAATTTTGAAAAGAGCCTAGTGGAACTATCTGCCCTAATTCTATTGGACTTCAATGTGATTTAGGTGCCCAACTCCCTTAGGCTCCTTTTGGAAATCCCATCCTAAACCAGGATGAAGACTTGTGCCAAATTGTCTGACTTCTGTTACTGAAAGCCGCTGAGAATCGTGGATGTCAGCAGAGTCTACTTGACCACAGGATAATGAGTAGGATCACTTTATCGGATGTACTGTAGAAGTAACTTTTCTATTTGGGGCATATTTTATCACTAGACTTTATTTCAAAGCTTGTCTAATAATTATAGTGCAAGTGAACAATAGTATTAAGAGAATGATGAGGAAAATGGTGGGTGTACGAAAGCCATCAACTATAGTAGTACAGGTCCTGCCTGCTTTTAGTTGTATCTGACTTTTATGGAAATAGAAGTTACAATCTCTTTGGGTATGTCTACACAGCAGCCCGATCCCCATGAGCCTGAGTTGGCTGGACCAGGTCAGCCACAGGTTTTTCTTTGCTGTTTAGACATAGCCTTTGTGCCTTGTCTTGAACCACCATCACTCTTCGGTCACATTGTGAATATACGCCAGACCCCCACTAGAACGTGGGGTTTGGGATTAATGGACGGTACCGCGTTATAGCGGGGACTGCGTTACCATGGATCCCAATTAAAGTAATTAAATTAGGGATTCCTGGCCACGACCATGCTATATGTGAATCCTTGCTATACAGATGTGCACTGTAGTGGGGATCCAGTGTATTTGTGTCTTCCTGGAGCTAAAAAACAAATAGGTGTTGGTTTTTAAGTGTAAATCTACTGTGAGAACATATAGTACCCTAACATCTTGTGGTATATTAGGATACCTTTGCACTCAACCAGTGAGTGAAATGTCCTTTCAGAATATACTGAGATTCTCACGGGTTACTTTTGTGTTTTGTTCCTTTCCTCATACACACCTTGCTCCAATTCTTCTATGTTGCAATTCTCATTTTTATAATCTATGTTATGCATAGATTAATGGATGTGATTTTATTGGTGTTTGGTTTTTTTTCTTCTTTTTTCAAAGAATTGATTTTTGTGTGTATGTGTAATTACAGTAGCACCTAATTCGTTGTTCATTCCTTTTTCTCCTCCCAAAGTTGAGAAAGTAGTCTCTTTATGCCCATGCTAATCTTTTGGTTTGAAGGGCTTGTCCTCACTGGGGGGGGGGGGGGGGGATCGACGGCAGATACTCAACTTCAGCTACGTGAATCACGTAGCTGAAGTTTGCGTATCTGCCGCTGACTTACCTGCCCACGGCGGTGGCAGTCAGCGGCGCGCTCCCCCGTCGACTCCAGCTTGCGCCTCCCGGCGAGCTGGAGTTCCGGAGTCGACGGGGGAGCTGCAGGCGATTGATTTATCGCGTCTTAACCAGACACGATAAATCGATCACCAGAAGATCGATCCTGCACTGCGGGAGTGAAGACGAGCCCTAACACTTCAGTACTTATTCAAGCCTGGTTTCTGGTGGTGTGGGGGAAAAGGTGGGGTTTGCTGGAATAGAGTTACTGTGTCATTATTTCTGAAAACAGGCAGTGATGAAGAAAATGAAATTGAAATGGCTTTTTAAAAACAGGGAATAATATATTTTACCTATTCATACACAAATTTGAGAGATGTTTGGAGGGCATTCTCTGTCCTGTTGACTTTAGTTCATTTTGTTTACTGTTCCCAAACCATAGTTGCTTGGTTCATTAAATCATATAACTGAAGCTCTCAGATCCACTGGGGTAGTTTGTCATATTCACTGAATGCTCTTAAGCCCACAGGCAGATCTATATCAACTAGGTAATGGAAAATTACTAAATCCATCTGGAACTGTTCTTGTTGAATGCAGATCTAAAGAACAGTAGCAGTTCTTCTTATTCATCATTGTGTCCTCTAGAATTGTGAAGTGCTGTTCCGATTTTGATAAGGTTTGCTATCTTCAGTTTCAGAAATGGATTACATTTAGTAGTACACTGAAAATGGGCTATGAGATATTTGCTGGAAGTCAGTACAGTATTTGAGAATATTAGTAATATGGTCATTCTAGAAAACACAGGCCTTATTTGCAAAGGCGCTGAGCACCTGCCACTCCAGATGACATCAATAAAAGCTATGGGCACTCAGTACCTTTGAAAACAGGGCCTTATATTTATTTCTATATTTTTTTTATAACGTGTTGTGAGCTTTTGAGATGTTCTTTTCTGCATGTTAACTTTGTTTATAGACCAGGGGTCTCAAACTCAAATGACCATGAGGGCCTCATAAGGACTAGTGCACTGGCCCGAGGGCCGCACCACTGACACACACCCTGCCCTCGCTGCCCCGGCTCCGCCCCCACTCCACCCCTTCCAAGAGGTCCCACCCCTGCCCCACCTCCTCCTCTGAGCACGCAGCTCCCCATTCCCTCCTTGAAAGCACTAGGCACCACCAACAGCTGTTTGGCAAACAAAGCAAGAGCAATATAGGAAGTCCAGAGCTAGAAACACGCGCAGCCCAGCCAGGCAGCAGAGAAGCCTCCACTTCTGGCCCCTCCCTCCCGCAAACTGCTATTGGGGGGGGGGGGGGGACGAGAGGAAGCTTGGTGGGCCGCAGGGAAGGGCTTTGCGGGCCACATACGGCCCCCGGGCCGCATGTTTGAGACCCCTGTTATAGACCCAATTAGGAAAGAAATGTTTAGCCTTTTAGATAGTTATAGCTCAGACCACAGACCTCAGACAATAATTGTCTCTCCTCTTCTTCCTCGTCATAAATATGAAGACTAATAGTCGTCTCGGCCTTGAACCTTCCAGCTTGTGGTCCTTTCAAAATGGCTTCCCGCTCAGCCAAGGTTGGTGTCTGGTCCACAAGATAAGCTGCCATATATTGGGTTGGTCAAGGAGAAGCTTTGAGCGAACGGTATCAACTTGGCGCTTCATCCATACTGCCAAGGACTACCTGGGTCTAACTGTATTGGCTGTAATGGTATTTGGGCAGCAAGTTCTTGGAGCAATCCTACCCTATTTTGCTAGCCATATGGCTGCTACATCCGGGGAGGAACATGTGCTTATCAGCTGGGGAAGTGGGCTCCTCCTTGAACTCCAATTCCTCTATTATTACTTCTGCCTGAACTTTTAGTCTTCCCTTTCCTACATGTGTGTCTGCTGCTAGCAGAGGCACAGAAAAATGTGTGTTTGAAAAAGTAAACTACAGGAGAAATATTAACTGACGTGGAAAAGGCTGTCAGTATTCTGATACGGGCAGTCAAGACCAAGGGTCAAAACAGGATCAGTCCTAAGGCTGAGTATAGCAGAGGAGTTTGTAGTCAAGTTCTAGGCTGAGGTCAATACCAAGGAACAGAGTCTGAGTCAGGTTTCAGGGTCTGGATCAGGAGGTGAGGTCTAAATCAGGGTGTGGTTGAAGCCAGTCATTCATTAGCAGGAATGGTTCTGGCAGTTACAGGAGACCTGTGCTGTTGCTTGGAAACTTCCTGAAATGCTCTTTGGATTTATACAGGATGGGGAGATAATCAGGAGCCGGGAAGCTGCTGTCGGTCGGACCCGTGGAGGTGGGACTTCATGTGCTTTGTCTCTGCCATGGGTTATGGATAGTGGAGTGCAAACTGGTTAAGTTGCTGCTGGGTGACAGTGTGAAAATGCTGCCAGGCAGCTCTACCAAGCCAGATTTTAGACTTGCTGGTCTTACAAAGACTCAATGTCATAAGCTCGGGTTCATGAGGAACAGAAAAACCTTCTTGCAAATTTAAAGTGTCAAGATCCTGGTTTAGACCATGTTAATCATATGTCCCATAGCTGACACGTCACCTACGTGAAAACTTTATAGTTTAGCAAAGATTCCTGTCCTGAATTTACCAATCTCTACTGAAGTGGATCCATCCATGAGTCAGTTAGCATTCTTTACTCCTGTACAGAGGACTGCATAGGTGCATAAGGCTTGTAAAGCCACAGATTGAGGGAAGGATGAAATTACAAAGTTACTATCTTCAGAGCTGGGTGGTAACAACTATAAAAAAAAAAGGAAAGAAAAGGGAAATCTTTCCCTCTGCTACACTAGAGATTGAGCGCACAGAGTAAAGCTTTTTTGTGAGTAAAAGTTCTAAAGCTATCGTTCAGGATTTTAAAACTTTAACTGGTGACTTTCCTGGAAGCAGCATAAGATTGGTCAGATCCCTGTTTCTAATACAAAACCTTTCAGCAACAACCTACCATAGAAATTAACCAACCTGAACATTATACCGTGTTTCCCCGAAAATAAGACAGTGTCTTATATTAATTTTTGCTCCCAAAATTACATTACATTATATTACAGCGAGAGGCAAAACTGGAAGTACGTCTTATTTTCAGGGGATGTCTTACTTTCGGGGAAACAGGGTAGTTTCCACCTCTAATTTTTTTTGTTAAAAGTCCAGCAGAAACATAAGCCCAGTACTACTTTGATATTGGTCTTTCTAATTTTGGCTTACCAGGTTAATTATTTTAAAAAACTTTTTATTAAGCCAAGTTACAATAAAATGTTAACATATTACATTGTATATTACTTATTAAAGATCAGGTAATAGAAATGAACCTGACAAAAGATTCTGGCTTGCTGTCTGGTGAGTCGTTCTCCTCTGATTATGCTGGAAAAGGTGACCAAATTTGTAAGTACCAGCCTCTTTTTGGCACGTCTCTTGTGTACGTACTTGATGTAAAGCTTTTCGTTATAAAGGCAATCCATATTTTACTATACAGACGCTCCCTGAGGTATGTAAACTTGACTTACGCAAATCCGAGCTTACATAAAAAGTTCCGTAAACTAGAAATAGGAATTTTTTATTTGGGTAAATTTTGGAGATACGTTTCTGACTTATGCAAAACTCTAGTTATGCAAGGCATTCTGGAACGGAACACTTGCGTAAGTCGGGGAGTGTCTGTACCACAATTGCAGAGGAGTCATTATCACACACTTCCAATCAAAGTGCACTTTATGTTGTAAAATCCTTAGGCGGGAAATAATCTGTTCTGCCCTGTGATTGCGTGTTTGGGTTGTACAGCATTGTATGTGATGCATTCTACAAATAAGAGGACTGGATCCAATGTGAGTTGAACTCAATGTAATGCATCTATTTGACTTCAGTACGCTTTGGATCAGGCTCATAATGTCGGCATGTGCCTATGTCTACACTTGGCCAACTCTTGTGCCAAGGGGATTCACTCTCTGAAGGTTTGTTGGTGCGAGTGAGGATTGTACATTTCAAATGTCCCCCCCCACTTTTTTGGGGAAGCTTAGGGGGTAACTAACTGGTTTTTAGTTCAAGTTTCATCCTATGAGTTAAGCTCTGTTTCCCTCACATCATCAAAATGATGCCATCTGCTTTTGTATCTAGAGATAGGGGCCATGAATTGCTCATTTTCCTGGTTCCTCTCACATGAATACTGGATTTCTAATGTCACTCCTGACTCCTTTTGTTTTTTTCCCCAAGCAAGTCTTTAGAATGGCCTTGTCTCTAAGTGACTTTCAAATGTCCTGGGCTCATATCTTGTTAATCAGGAGAGTTTAATATCTTGTCTCATAATAAATAACCTTAGTGCGATGGATAAAATGTTAATGATTATAGTAAACAGAACAGTGTTGTTTCACTTATTGTACATTATAAATCTGCCCTCAGACTGTGTTTAGTCCCTCAGATCAATGGTTCTCAACCTTGCCAGAGTACTGTATCCCATGCAGGAGTCTGATTTTTCTTGTGTATCCTCAAGTTTCATCTCACTTAAAAACTATTTTATTACAAAATCAGACACAAAAGTACAAGTGTCACAGCACACTATTTCTGAAAAATTACTTGCTCATTTTTACCATATAATTATAAAATGAATCAATTGGAATATAAATATTGTGCTTCTATTTCAATGTATAGTATGTAGAGCAGTATAAACAAGTCATTTTATTAGTCATTTAGTTGGTCTTTAAGGTGCCACAGGACTCTTTGTCACTTCTGCAATTCCAGACTAACACCGCTATCTTTCTGATTCTTGAAGTCATTGCATGAAATTCTAGTTTGTACTGACTTCACTAGTGCTTTTTAAGTAATCTGTGTAAAACTAAGAAAATATCTAGATGAGTTGAGGTACCCTCTGGAAGACCTTTAAGTACCCCCGGGGTTGAGACCCACTGACTTAGGTTAAGTATCCGTTCTGCAAGGCAGTCTTTTGACACTTGGCAGTTTTTGTAATGTACATGTTTACTTTGTAGTGTGTTTTTGATCCCTTATATGGAGTGCTTTTACCAATTCTTGCTTTATAACCATAGTACTTGGTACACTTTTATTTTTCAGTTATGTTAGATGTTTTTATCTTATTCCCTGTTAGCGCTACTGCAAGTAGAAAACCTGGCTGAAACGCATGCTACAGGTACATTTTCACCTGATGCTTTTTTGAAGTGATTTTTAATTTAATCCTTTCTGTACAGTACTCATAGGTCATTGCTCCTTATTCCGCCCACATCAGTGATGATGTGACAGACAGTTACTATCTGATGACTCTTCAGTGTCCTCTATGAAAGTAGTTAGTCATCACAGTAGATTGCCTATTAGAGGAGTGTTCAAATCAGTCATCACTAATTATCACTCTCATTCTCTGTCTCAGAGAGATCAAGAACTGAATCAGAATGGAGGCAGAACTGTGTTCAGGCCTGGAGGTGGTCCTGTCAGGTTGAGTTGAGCATATTGGCAGGGAAGGGTGGGATAGATTGCACTGCTTCTTCCTCTGTAATATCAGTAGCTAAACAGAGTAATTCATTTTACAGGACTGCCAGTTGACACCTTTCATGAGCAGAGAATTCACTTGCATGAGAGAGAAGACATGGGTGTAATGTCTTTCATTCCTACCCACATGTAGGTTTTGTCCTCTTAACATTGTTTAGTTGAGATGCCCGAGAAATGGGTAGTCAGGCTGTTTCTCTAATTTAGATGGGCAAAGGAAAACATTTGATCCAAAGATTTTAGACTTGGATGCCGAAGGGAAAAATATCAAGACAATATTTTCCCAAAGGGAATAATACCAAGACAACTTTTATCTTAGAGATACCAAGCACCCACAAATCTTTTTGATTTCAGTCAGAGCTACGAGTACTCAGCAGATTTGAAAATCAGGTTACTTTCACTTAGGAGTTTTAAGTATGAATGTAGGTGTGTAATGTTAGACAACTAAGCCTTAAACATATGGCATTGGTTTGTACAAAACTGGTAACATTGGTAAACTGGAAAAATTCTGATGGCTCATAATTAAGTAGTGTGTCCCTTGTTCTGCTGTTTGGGAAACAAGATGTAGTACTCATTGTTAACATTCCACTCTTAAATACCATTCAAAAATTATGTTAATGTTTTTATCATGGAACACTTTTGCCAAATAGCAATTATGTTTTTAAAAATGCTACAGTTCAGATATTTAGCAGAAGTTTCTATTTTTACTGCAAAAGTGAAAATTATATTTAAGGGTTAATTAAATTGTCTGGTTTTGATGTCAGCAGAACTGTATTGTTCCCCAAAGTTTACATTAAATGCTGCTGGAGTTCTTAGTTTCCAGTAAAAGTGCAATTTATTTTTGTGACAGTTCTATTGAAACATTTTATTTGGTTACCTTAAACAATCTCCTGTATTCCTTCAGAGTCCTCTTGCAGGCGTCATGTCTGCTGTTTCTTATTTGCTTTATTTTATATTTTATTTTATACATTTGTATGTTATTGCCATTTCATTTGCTAACTCTAAAGTCTGCCTTTCACAGAACAAAAAGTGTCCGATGGGTCAGTTGAAAAAACAACCCATGTTGGGCTCCTCTGAATGTATCAAAGTGGTATTTTAAAAAAACAAGAAATATATCAAAATTTCTAAGGGTAATTAAGAACTTTATTGTCAACAGTTAGACTTGTTTCTTGAAACAGTGCATCTGGAAGCTAATGGAGACAGGGTGATAAATGGCTGACTAGCATGAAAAACATGTTATGCTATGGTTCTTTCAGAAATGATTAAGGAAAACAGACTGAACAATAAGATTCGTGCCAATGAGATAATCATATTAAAAAAAAAATGGGAATAAGAGCTTTGATGCTGGCAATCTCGGAAGGTCTCTAAAAAGGTAATGTAAACCTTTGGGGAGCACATGCTCTTTTCATATTTGGAGTCTAGGGCTGTGAAATGAGGAGCCTGGCCATATGAGGAGTCTGGCCTTTGTCATTTCATCATAATTATCAAATTCCTTAAATTCACTGGTTTTGTTGCAGGGAATCTTAGCTATAATAGAGCAATGAGAAAGCTTCGGCATTCAGTCTTGAATAAAGTTCTGTATTTTAACAGCTTCATCAATAACTCGGTGTAGGTTTTCAGGCGTTTTCTTAACAGCATGATCTTGGCAGTGTGTGAAACAAAGCCCTGAGGCATGAAGTTCAGTGTTTTGGATCTGTGTGACCAGGCTTTATTCTTACCTGTCTTCGCTGTGGCACACTCCATGTGATTGCAATAAGTAATCCTAGCACATACCGAAATCTTTACCTCCTGAAATGTCTTGAATGAGCTTACCCCTGTTGTGTGTGTCCTAGCACAGCTTTATAAAATAGCATGCCTTCCTGAAGGGAGCTCTTGGATACATAATTCTCATACCCTAGCCTAGACTCTGTTCTTCACCAATGATGTAGGTTCCCTCATCACTTTGAATGACTAAGTAGGGAATTTTTAACATGAGTTTTGAAAGCAATTGTTCTTGAAACATCCTCAGTCATGATGCTGTCAAGCTGAGCAAGTGGTGTTTGAGAAAGCTGCTGTATTCAGTTGTAGGAGGCCGAATAGCTACCAACTTTTGAAACCATATCTGTTGCATGGGATGCATTTTTCTACAAGATCACCCCGTTGTGGAATTGGCAGAGATGCCAGATGTCTGAAATGTATTCTTGTTGGGATCTCTAGTTTGACCCAAAAACCAAAGGTTCAGCTATTTTATTTCAAGTTTTACTAAGAGAAGAAAAAACAAAAATGAGGGGTGGCCTGATTCTATTTCAGAAAATCACAGCTTCAGAGTCTTCACTCTTTTTGTCAGCTAGCACTTCAGAAAACCTAGTGTAGTTTCTAAGTAATTGGTGTTTTACATAATTGTGTTTCTGAATTTTTTCTTCGGGTTGTCATTGGAACATCTTGCCACTGTCCATCTGATCAAAACAATTAATCTTTCTGAAATTACTCCTGAAATGAGATCCAGCAGAGAATGAACAATGTATGGATGCAGGCATGTGAGCTCAGCAGTGCCTTTGGGCTTTAGCAATTTACAGCAGTTATCTTCGTGTTCATTTTAGGGACACTTTTTTATCAGGGTCTATAGGTGCATAGCTTGTACTATTTTTGTGTAAGATGAATCTGGGTATACACTTGCACAGGTACAGGATTCCTTGGTGTTTTATTTGGCAGAGACTTTAGCATTCTGCAGCCCACTTATATATCCTGCAACTTTACAGTAAACAACTAGTTGGAGTTCACAAGTTATAATAAAATGACATTAAATTGACACTGATACCTTTGCATGGCTTGTGTATCTTTATCACTTCATATTTATGGAATTTCTTTGCAATTTATATTTTTTGCATGATTTTCTGTGCTCCTAGGTTTGAAGGCCAGAGGGGACCACTGTGACCCTCTTGTCTGACCTCCTATATGATACAGGCCATAGAACTTCCCTAAAATTAATTCCTAGAGCATAAATTTTAGAAGAATGTCCAATCTAACTCAGACGTCACTTGTATAAAATTGCGGGTTATATTTAGTATAATTGCTTGGATTCTTGGTTTACAGTTTTAATTAGTCCAACCAAGAATCAGATGGACCTAAGAATCCAGTTATGATAGGCTTATCTTAGGCTGACTGTGCTGTAAACTCACTTTCAAATGTGAAGAAGTAAATATCACTAACTTAAAAGTTCCACTGTTTTTCTGTGTGCTAATAACAGTTTTCTCTCTTTGTAGCATTCTATAATTATGATGCAAGGGGAGCAGATGAACTTTCCTTACAAATAGGTGACACTGTACATATATTAGAAACATATGAAGGTAAGTAGATTCAAAACCATTGTTCATGCAGTTACACTGTTCTTGTGTGTGTGATTTTAACATATTCTATTTTAGCAGATGGTGAACTATTTTTTTTCATGACTAATAAAATATTGTATTGGGGAGAGAATTAACAAGTGCTACATGTTAATGAACAGGCAGGTGATAAAATACCTCATGAATACCTTTTTTCTGAATGCACAATTTCTCTTTCTATGCAAGATAAATGTTCTCTCGCCTTTAATTTGTATGGATCAATGGTAACAGCTGTTGAGTGGTTAGTTAAATGATAGATGTTCTCCAGATATCCTCAGATAATGCACAAGACCTGTCTGCTGCTTAATGGTGTTAATTTGAATTTGAAAGTTATTTACCCTCTAAATTATTCATCTCTTTGTAAAATAGATACATTTTCTACTATGCTATTTATTCAGTCAACATTTAAAAAGTAATATACTGCATTTTATTTATTTTCATGAGAAGCAGTAGCAATATTGTGTACAATATACAATGTCAATTAGTACTTCTCCCTGATTCCCATAAAATAGTAATTTATCTTGAAAAATATTATTTGAGAATGAGGGGAAATTCTTACTTAGTTTTGCTGCTGTTGAGTGATCAAATAATAATGATTAAGTACAACCTTCTTTTTCTGGGTCACATATTCTTGATTTCTCATTCATTCAGTCAGTTATATGATGTGGCTTAGAAGAGAAGAAGTGATCTAGATGGCTTTTGTGTTAGAAAATTAGAAATCATCACAGTAATAGGATAACTTTCTGCATTTTGGATATGTGATTTGCCTTTGTACATAGGTTTAAAAAATTCTGCTTGTGATTGCCAAAGAATCTGTTAGGGAAGAAAAATTAATACTAGGGGTAAGTTCGTTTAAGAAATTGGATTCAAAGTGATTTTTATTATGCAGATCTACTAAAATAGGAAAGTTGTTAATTAGATCAACTAACCTTAATTTGGTTAATGTATAACATATACTGTTCATCAGCTGGCAATTTGTTAATGAATTCAGTTTGTACTAGCAGTAAATGACTCCTAATACTGTCAAAGCTGCAAAGAGGGAATCTGTCCACTGAAAATTAAATCTGCATCTGTACTTTAAATATTTGCAGTATTATTATACATTTACTTTAAATACATATGTAAATAAGACTATTTGAATGCTGTACAATTATGCATAATTATAATATATAGTACCTATCTATAAAAAGGGAAATAAGGACAACCAGGGGAATTACAGACCAGCCAGCTTAATTTCTGTACCTGGAAAGATAATGAAGTAAATAATTAAGCAATCCATTTGCAAACACCTAGAAGATAATAAGGTGATAAGTAACAGTCACCATGGGTTTGTCAAGAACAAATTGTGTCAAATCAACCTGATAGCTTTCTTTGCTAGGATAACAAGCCTTGTGGATGGGGGGAAGTGGTAGATGTGATATATCTTGACTTTAGTAAGGCTTTTGCTATCTTCTCGCATGAGCTTTTCATAAACAAATTATGGAAGTGCAACCTAGATGGAGCTATTATAAGGCGGGTGCATAACTGGTTGGAAAATCATTCCCAGAGAGTAGCTATCAGTAGTTAACAGTCATGCTGGAAGGGCATAATGAGTGGTGTCCCACAGGGATCAGTTCTGGGTCCAGTTCAGTTCAATATCTTCATCAATGATTTAGATAATGGCATAGAGAGTACACTTGTAAAGTTTGTGGACAATGCCAAACTGGGAGAGGTTGCAAGTGCTTTGGAGGATAGAATTAAAATTCAAAATTATCTGGAGAAATGGTCTGAAGTAAATAGGATGACATTCAATAAGGACAAATGCAAAGTCCTCCATTTAGGAAGAAACGATTAGTTGCACACATACAAAATGGGAATTGACTGCCTAGAAAGGAGTACTGCAGAAAGGGATCTGGGGTTCATAGTGGATTACAAGCTAAATATGAGTCAATTGTGTAATGCTGTTGCAAAAAAAGCAAACATCATTCTGGTATATATCATCAGGAGTATTGTAAGCAAGACATGGGAAGTAAATCTTCCACTCTACTCTGTGCTGATTAGCTGAGGTATTGTGTCCAGTTCTGGGCCACAATTCAGGAAAGATTTGGACAAATTGGAGAAAGTCCAGAGAAAAGCAGCAAAAGGTCTAGAAAACATAACCTATAAGGAAAGACTAAAAAAATTGGGTTTGTTTAGTCTGGAGAAGAGAAGACTGAGAGGGGACATAACAGTTTCAAGTACATAAAAGGTTGTTAGGAGGAGGAGGGAGAAAAATTGTTCTTTTTAACCTCTGATAATAGGACAAGAAGTAATGGGACTTAAATTGCAGCAAGGGCAGTTTAGGTTGGACATTAGGAAAAGCTTTCTGTCAGAGTGGTGAAGCACTGGAATAAATTGCTTAGGGAGGTTGTGGGTTAGACAAACACCTGTCATGGATGGTCTATAATACTTAGTTCTGCCTTGAGTGCAGGAGACTGGACTAGATGACCTCTTGAGGTCTCTTCCAGTTCTATGATTCCATGATTTCTATGACAATGGATACATTTTCCTAATATGTGAACAACACTGATGCTTGGACAGCATTTTTAAAGCTTGCCTGTGACACAGATAGCAACTGTCTGTCATGTAAAATTTTATACTTTTTGAACCCCCTGCATTCTTCAAATGAAATGGGACAATGCAGATGACTCAATTTTCCCTAGATCCGGATAATGGAATGACCTTCACATGCACATCTAATGGTTATTAGAGCTCAACAGTGCTGGCTGAGTTTATTTTAAAAAGAAGTTCAAATAAAATAATGTTCCTCCAAAGGCTGATATGCTTCCTGCCATGCTTGATCATTACTCATCCTTTGTATTGGGAAATAGGAGGCTATAATCCTTAGTTCTTTCCTTCGAAGGAGCAGGCAGGCAGTTTTTCCACCTGTTTGATCTGCTGGCCACTCCTTTAAAACAATATGCAGACTGTACCCTTCTAGACTTTCTCAGCATTTGCACCAATCTTGTGTCCCAGATACCCTAAGCAGAAACTTGTTAAATCACCAGCATTCTAGAATTAACCTTTCTCCTGTTGGTTTCCTTGCAGTTGTGATGCAGTAAAATGGGACTTGTGATGCTGATAATGGGACAGTATGTCAGAAGAAATAATTGACCTCCTTGAGTGCATGTTTTGCCTAAGAGTTGAGGTTTTGCTTCCCAGCTTTGCGCACAAATTTCTTAACTAAATAAATAAGTGATTTTACTTAAGTTGCTGCCTAATCTAAAACTTCAGTGCTGCTTTTATGACAGTAGAAATAAAAACCTCTAATGTGCTTATTGCTGTCAGGAAGAGCGAGAAACAATTCAAAGGTTTTGGTTTCCTGACTTTTTTTCTGAGAGTTATTTTTACTGTCGCTACCAAGCATAATCTTTTAAAAGAAAAAAGAAAAAAGCCCAAGAGTAATGGTATCCCATTGAAGTGTTCTACAAATGCCTTTATATAATAGTCCTTTTTGAATTCTGTGATGACCTGTATGGGGCAACTTTTTTTTTTTTTTTAAATCTCTGCACTAGGTGCTCCTAAACTCTTTATTAATAGCACACATAAAGATGGATGTCTAGTGATTTGCTATCTCTGTTTGATTTGTTTTTAAAACTAAATTTACAGACTAAATTACACTATTCTGGAATCCTACTGGTTTGTTTAAGGACATTAATACCTTGTGTACTTAACTCCTTGGCACCCCACTCCTGCCCCCCCTTAGAATATGTGAATGTTACAACTTGCTGTTGCTGTCTTGAAGTTTGCACTCTTAATCAACGTATTGCAGGGATCCCTTTATATCTAATTTATTATAAAATACTATGCATTTTCACAAGCTGTCAGCCACTTGGGTATTTAGTCCTCACTTAAACATATGCTTAAGGGCTTTCCGAGGCTTGGGTTTTATTTTTCTGTTTTCTAGTATCTGTGCTTGTATTCTTCTTCCATCTCCATGATCTTTTTCAGTCTAGCAATACAGATGCAGAGCAAGGGAGGGAAAAATAATTACAAGTGTTCAGTTGCTCCATCTGTAATGACACTTTGCAGTCTCCATAGGAGGCTCACTCTCATCCTGATGTGCCTCAGTCTGTACTATATTTTGATCGTGTGTCAGGGAATGCGTTACAATTTGTTGGTCTGAAGTTTTTTTTGTTAGTTATGCAGAGTTACCGTAATGGCATATGCAAATTAGATAATGTGCATGCCAATAGAATTGATCATTTGGATACAAATCAGTAATTGCACACAAAATAGCTATGTAGTTGTTTACTGAACTTGTTTTAAAACAGGTGGGCAAACTATGACCCCGGGGCCACATCCGGCCCTCCACACGTTTTAATCCAGCACTCAACCTCCTGCCAGGAAGCAGGGTTGCCCCACTCCAGCTGGGGAGCAGGGTTGGGGTTTTGTCCCATTCCTCATAGCTCCTGGAACCAACGGCATGTCCTCCTTCCAGCTCCTAGTGATGGGGCAGTCAGTGGGCTCCGCACAGCTCCTATTGGCTGGGAACTGTGTCCAATAGGAGTTGCAGGGGCCGCACCTGCAGACAGGGCAGCACACCGAGATGTCTGGCCTCACCTCCGCATAGGAGCTGGAGGGAGGACACGCTGCTATTTATGGGAGCTTCTGGACGTAAGCACTGCCCAGATCCTTACCCCGTCCTGCGCCCCGACTCCCTCCTGTGCCCCAACCCCTTTACCCCAGCTCTGATCCTCTTCCTGCCCTCTGAACCCTTGATCCCAAAGTGGAGTACCTTCCTGCACTCCCAATCTCTCATCCCCAGAGCCCGCACTCTCAACTGGAGCCCTCCCGCCTACCTGCATCACAACTCCCAATTTTGTGAGAATTCATGGTCCACCATTCAATTTTCATACCCAGATGTGGCCCTTGGGCCAAAAAGTTTTCTCACCCCTGTTTTAAAATCATGTACAACATTTCTTCTCCTCCTCCTAAAAATGATATGATGGGTGAAGGTGCTGAGGCTAGTCAAATGAAGAACTTGGAGCAAGCACAAGAAATTATAATCCCATTTACTGAAGCCACCATCAATACGCTTCATTTTGAGTTTCAGTGATCCAATTTTTAAACAAGGTTTTGTGGTGGTAGTGGGGGCTCCATGGCCAAATTTGGATTCCCTCTTTGTGTCCCTCTTTGTGTCCCTTCCCTTCATGCTCCCATGTATAACCTCCTGGCTTTTACATGGACGAGTGGGGAGCGGGATTGGCTGGTGGTGGAGGTCTCTATCTCTACCCTTCCCTCTGCTAGCTTTTCTATCTTCCATGTGCTGAACTGTGAGGAAGATAGGTTAAGAGGTGGGATAACTGTGCCCAATACTTGCAGACAGGCTGCTGTGCAAGCATGAGCTCCCTGACTTATTGGAACAGACCGTGAGGTAGATTTGTACCAAATCCAAACAAAATCTTTTCCCGAGCTCCACCGTCTTTATAAAACTGTGGAGAGCAGCACCATTTTACTGTGGGTTCTGTAAGGCAGGAGTGAGAGCGTGCGAGAGAACCAATATGGACACAAACTGAAATACAGGATAGTCATAAAGCGGGTTTGCAAGCCAATTTGTACTGAATCAGGGATAGTGTGCACGAGAGATGCCTTCTGATCTGCCTGGCACAGCACCTTCTTTGGGAATGAATGACTGTATTGTGGGATTTTTTAATTAAGCAGTCACAAAGAAACAGAACGGTCTCCGAAACAATAAAAGGTGTAATGCTGATTGCTTGCAGATGTGTAGTGAACTGAGGGCACAATAAATGAGAGATTACCTCCATATTTTCCTGGCATGCCACCTGCCTCTGTGAGTGTGAGAAATGTCTTACCGCATTGGAATGATTGCACTACAATAGAATTGTTGGGGGGGAAAAGCTGGAATGCCAGCTATCTTGCTGACTGGCATTGAACTAGGGCTTCAGGTCCCTTAACATTGAGAATTCCAGAGAACCAACATAAATTTTACTTTTGGAAAGTAAAATACAAATCCCCCAAAGCGTCTCTGTTTAAGTATTCATTCAGTCATTGCAGAACTTGTCATCGCTGGGTTTGTATTTTCTTGTTGGACCCCTAAGCCATTATTATTAATGTGCTGCTCTGTGGTTTCTGTCTTGCTGAGTTCATGGCTTAACTAACAGTAGGTGACACTCTTCCTTCTGACACTACTGCACCAATGCCCCAGCAAGGTGCTGGGGAGGCACCCTGTGAATAATTTAACAAACCCATGTAGCCCTTTTTTCAGTTCACGAATAATTTATGGAATTTGATTTTTCTGATTGTTTGCATGAAGTTGTTCTGATGCTTTATGAAAACACATTTCAGCCAGTAGTTTGTTCACAAACTATCAGCTTCATCAGGGTCTTTGCCTATTATTGTTCATGGTGTGTGAATAGCATCCTAAATTGTATGGTATTGTTCCCTTATGTGATGACAACGGGATGATCTAAAGGAAAGAATTAGCGTTGGTTTAGCTACATCAATTTTAAAGCAAACAAGTTAAACTAGTGAAAATGTTTAATGTAAAGTGCACTTAAAATGGCTTAGCTTGATTTTGGAAACATCAATTTAAGCAAAACTGATTTAGGTGAAGATGCACATTAAGTTATTAGTTTTACAGAGAATTGAAATTCAGCTACAATGAGAAAATCTTTGTGGCCAGAAAGAAAGCTAAAATGTTATCCAACTCCAAAGGAGAATCTGTTGCAGTGTGTTAAACTTTTCATAACTTTATTCTAGGCTGGTACAGAGGTTACACATTAAGAAAAAAATCTAAAAAGGTAAGTGTTCTATTCTCATAGTTACAAATTCATTTTCTCTTATAACAAATATTTGTTATAAACATGTCAGATTCATTTGTATATTGGAACTTTGTTAAAAAGTCAACTAAGGACTTTTATAAAACTTAAAATTTAGTTAATCTGTTATGCTAATGTTAGCTTCATGTTCTGTTAAATACTGAATTACTCACAAAATGCAATTGCATCTTGCAAAGTAATAGCATTGTGATTTGCAGCTATTCTCTGTGAAAGATGGAGTAATCTTGCTTTCTGCAGTGCAATTTTGCCTTGTTGGCTTGAACTGAGTATAAAATGTCTGTTGACAGCAGGCATTTCAAAACAAAAAAGGAAACAGCTGAACGATTGCCTATAATGTTGCCTTTTACATTTCTGGGGTGTGTGTGTGTGAGGGGCTTATTTTATAACAGTACATAACCAGAATTAAAGATCTATAGTCTTGATTTTTGGATTTTAAAATAAAAATGTTTAGAAAAACATATTTGTATATAGAAATGAACTTTGAGCTCCTTTCATTTGCATAGCCCATCTACATGTCTAAAAGTAACCAAAGTAATTACATATTGAATTCTGTGGTAGGCCTCTCCCATTTCCTAACCTTTTGGTTTTCTATTCCTTTTTCTTATTTTTCTTTTGGGGTGCTATGTTAAATGCTTTTGAAGTAAAACTTCAAGAATGTGCCTCACTAAATTCTAAGTAGTGGGTATTTCTGTTGATTGAAATTAATTCCAGGTGCTGCTGTATTAATCTGACTGCCACTAAATGTAGCAAGTCCTAAAACACTTTTGGAAGATCTTACTGGTTTGAGAGAGATTTCCTACATTTAAAATGGGGAATTCCCATAGAACCCTTTTTTAATTGGGTGTAGGTGTGGTGGAGACTCACCTGTCCTAAATTAATGCTGGTGCATCTTGATTGATTGATTGTATTGGTATTGCTCCCTGTAGAAAAGCTCTTGAATACTGACAGTGTTAATATCTGTGTATTCTTTCTCATTCCATTTCCACCCCTCCGCTTTCTTAAGGGTTGGAGCTAAGTAGAGAGAGAGAACTACTTTATATTACAATATCCTGGTTTTCTGCTTCCTTTCCTTTCTTTGCTCATCTCTAGATTTTGCCGCTGACCCTTTTCTTGCTTGCACATCCCATCCTTGAGCTCCTGACCCTCTCTCTCTTCTGATCAGTGTCTCTTGGTTGCTCCTCTGGCACATGGCATTTTTTCCTGCTTTCTGAGTCTGTTCTTCAACTGTTATTCACTCTCCCCCCCCCCCCCCCATCCCTCTTGTGTATCTAATGTGTTCTTATTCAAAGGCTTGGGGTGGAGGTTA
This sequence comes from Sternotherus odoratus, assembly GCA_032164245.1. Taxonomy (NCBI): domain Eukaryota; kingdom Metazoa; phylum Chordata; order Testudines; family Kinosternidae; genus Sternotherus; species Sternotherus odoratus. The sequence continues at coordinate 88,526,673 of JAVMKO010000005.1, read as the reverse complement.
AAAAGAAAATTAACCTCTCAAGGGCTGTCCCTTGGCTCCCTCAGTTAAATTAACTTGTGGGGGGGTTATGTTAAAGTGGAACCACCCTATGAAAAGTTAATGTTAATGTGTGCGTGAATACAGAATTTTACAGCTTTTGCACAAAATTAGGTTTAGTTGTGCTTCTTTACCTTTTGAGAGCTAGTCTAGGTAACTGGAAAACTTGCTGAGGTAAAATAAAATCTATCCATTTTTATTACTGTTGGTACTGAGTAAGATCCGAAACATAGTTTAGATGTTTCTGTGTTTATAATCTCAAAATATCTATTTTGTGTGTGTGTCTAGGCAAGACACTTGACCACTAGTTTTAAAAGTTGAGGTATGGGAAAGGTGTCCTCTTATCCTGGTTTAGGGGCATTTGTTAACTTTCAAATTAGATTTTAAAAGTTATGTCCTTATTCTAGGCTCTGTAATTGGGGAGGGAGGCAACAACTCACTTTTAAAGCGTATTTGTTTCAGGCAAGGAGCCAACTTCCAGTAGAAATCTTTTAAGAGATCCCTCGTTGAAATGTGTACATCTTGAGAGTAGGTTGTGTGTGTGTTACTGTGTGGCCAAGTCAGATAACCAAAGGTCATGTGTAACCTTAAGGTGGTCGTTTCTCTAACAGGAGTCTGTTGAGGCAGACAGGGAAGACCAGGGTCAGGAGGACAGTAGGAGATACCTTTAGAGAGTCGGAGTACAAACCTCAGCTGGGAGAGGCTAAAAACCAGATAGGCGGCAGGGCCTGGGTTTGGGAAGGAACCATAAAGTCTGTGAGGGAAGATCTGTGTTGAATTAAGTTTAACTGTTTTTCTTAATGAACCAGGCCTAGAGAGGCAATGTGATTTAGCCCATGAGTTTGTGTGTTCTTCTGGGAACTGAGTTGGGGAACCTGAGGCAGTAGATACAGTAGAGCAGAGGGGGAAGTGCATCTCCTTACAGGCCACTGTACTTTAACTAAGGAGCTACTTCTGCTGTAAAATGCAGTTTTATAAAGATAATATATAAAGTTAGGGACATAGTAGCCGTTTTAAAATACAAATGGAAAATCAAATTCAGATCTGAGACATTCATAAAATAGCCTATTTAATGCTATTGAATAGAATATGAAAAATTCTGCGCAGAACAGAATGTGGCTGTTTGTTAGACAGACAGATTAATTATTATCTACTTATATATAAAAAAACCACTAACTCTTTTCTTCCTCCTTCCTCCTCAGGGCATATTTCCTGCTTCCTATATTCAGCTTAAAGAAGCGATAGTTGAAGGAAAAGGGTGAGTTGAGACTTGAAGTTTATATTTCCACACACAAATATTTTATTCTTGTTAATTTCTGTGCTTTTATGAGATAGGCGAATACCTCATTTCCTATTGGCTAATGAAAGGATGGTCTGAACAATTCAGAATTGATTCATAGATCTAAAGGCGAGAAGGGAACCATTATGAGAAAATGTCTGACCTCCTGTGTACCACAGGCCATAGAATTTCATCCATTGATTACTGCATTGAGCATGATAGCTTTTAGTCTTGATTTAAATGCTACAAATGATGGAGAGTTTATCACAATCCTTGATAATCTACTCCCATGGTTAGTAATTACCCTGACTATTGAGCAGTTGAGTCGCATTTTCAGTTTCATTGTTTCTGACTTCAATTTCCTACCATTCGATCTTATGCCTTGCTCTAATAAGCTAAGGATGACACTAAGAGCAGATATATTCTCATTAGGTAGGAACTTGTAGATGATGTTCAAGTCAGTTATTGACCTTTTCTTGAATAAGCTAAGTAAACTTAGCTTCTCGTGGTAAGGTATCCATCGCTTGTTGCCTTGCTGAGAAGCATTTCTACATCATCTCCATCGGTGAATCCCTGTGCCAAGTTTTGTTGTGTTGTGTACATTCCACTGTTGTGAATTCACTTGCCTGCAGACATTTTGAGCTGTTAGATAAAAGCAATTTATACTAATGAAAGAGTGCTACATTGAGGTGTATGAATTTGAACTTTGTTACCCAGTTACTATACATATGTATTAAAAGTCATCGTACTGTTACAGAAGATCATTTTAAAAAGTAATTTGTGAAACAAAAGTAACGTTGAGTGAAACTGACGAATGGCTAGCCAGATATGAACTTTGGTGCAAAGAATTAAAATATTTCCTCCGTTTTGCGTGATCTTTTTTTAACCCTCTTAAATATGTAAATGATAAAACTACTAATCTATGATTACTGCCTAATGCCATTTTCCTGGCTGATTACAAAACTGCCTCTAAATGCTACACTTTTAACATGCTAAAAGAACTAACTGTTGTTCCACACTCAGCTGATGCGCTATTTTAAAATAGTCGTCTAGAGACACCAATGGCAAAGACCTACGATACCTGTATAAAAACAGTGTTTTTCTAAAGGATCAATCATGATGGCATGGTGTCATACATGCCACATAACTGGCTTTCCCCCAATTGGTTCCTACAAAATTAATACATTAGTACATTACAAAAGAAGTAAGTAGTGTGATACACATGGAATAGTAATATTTGTGGAAATAATAATACTTATAATAAGTATTATAATAATAAGTAATAATACTTAACTCTCACATAGTGCTTTTCCTCAGTAAATCAGTATTGTTATCCCCATTTTATAGATGGGGACAGAAGATAGATGGACAGAAGTGAAGTGAGATTTGTGTAAGGTCACACAGCAGGCCAGTTGCAGAGTCAAGAATGGAACTCCATTCTCCCTACTCCCCGTCCAGTGCTCTGTGCAATAGGCCACATTTCTTCTGGCATATAGTGATATACTGTATAACTTGTAATATGTTTGTATTTTCTTTTGAATCCCGTTGTCATGGAATTGGATTTGAAACTTAGCAATAACCAGTTGCTTCTACAAATTGGACTATATTGACCATTTTACTCTTTTACCAAAAATTGTCTTTGCCAACTTTAGACAGCATGAAACAGTCATACCCAGTGAGCTCCCACTGATTCAGGAAGTTACCACAACACTACGAGAGTGGTCCATAATATGGCGGCAGCTATATGTGGTAAGCAAAATACGCACTTTTTTCCCTCGATTTACAATACTATGGGCTTTATGACGTGGGTAGAAAGAAGGAGAAAAGGCAGATATTTAAAAAATTAGGAATAGTAGAATGTAAGGTATAGAGAGTCCGTTTAACCAAGGTCACTTTTTCCTTACTCTTACTCTCCCAAAGTAGCTCTGAAACTCATTTTACAAAGCTCTTTTGGGTCTTCTGTGACCAGGCAACTGAAGATTCAGGTGTTTGGCATACCTTTCCATACCATGCCATGCCCTGAAAACTGTGGGTATGATATGCAGAATCAGGGACTTGGAGAGCAGGTCTTGGTATAGCAGTATCAAGTGTTCTTACTAGATCACAGCATGAAGTAAGAGCTGAGGAATGATGCAACATGATTTAGTAATATACCTGCCTGTGATTTCAGTCACCGCACCACGAGATAGTGATATGAGCAGCTCACTCTGGAGGGCTGGCTTTTTATCTGTGTTGTAGATTTTTGTAGACCAGATTAAAAAAAAAAAAAAGGAAGTCAGAGAAATTTTTGGGCTTAACAAACTTTTCATTAATATTTTGTGCTGATTAATATCAACTCATTATTATTATTTATTTATTTTATTATGTGCAGTACAGATGAGTAGTGTTTACAAACAAGTTCTTCATCCAGATTAGCTCTTATTTAAAGTTTATGGATGAATTGGAGCTAGGGTTTGAGTTAGGATTTGATCATACCAAACTTCATCTCATGAGACTTCAAATGAAATTTCAGCTATGTCCAAAAAGGAATCCGAAAATAGTCTCCATTCTGGGTTGGGATCTGACTCGGATAAAATAGGGACAGATTTGGAATCAGGGATTCAAATTTGAAGTTTCTTTTCCCTAAATTTAAAATGTTTTGGATTCAGGGTTCCAGTTTTCACCCAGATAGCTTTGCAACATTGGTGGTAATATAATACAACATATTTTGAAACTTAACATAATAGAATCAGAGAGGTAGCTGTGACAGAGTCCTGTGGCATCTTAAAGACTAACTAAAGTATTGAAACATAAGCTTTCGTGGGCTAATACCCACTTCGTCGGATGCAAATAATACATCTGACAAAGTGGGTATTAGCCCATGAAAGTTTGTTTCAATACTTTAGTTAGTCTTTAAGGTAGCACAGGACTCTTTGTCACTTAACACAATAGCTATCTCATCCTGGACAGTGTTACTATGACACCAGAATAATGGAAAGGAACTGTGCTATTTTCTATTACTTTATTGATGCTGTAGTTAGATATCTCATAATGGATATTTCAAGGCTAAATCATTGTTAAATTATTTGCAATCTTCAGAGTGAAGGGACTATAGAACTATGAAGTAGTACAGAATCTAGCTGTTTGTTACCTGATAACACAACAAATATGTAATGAGAGATCCCTATTGTAATATTGATCTTTAAGGCAGAGAGATTCAAGGTTGTGATGAGAAATTCAGAAAACTGAGATTAACTTTTGTGGGAATTAAAATATCATCCTTAAAATGCATCAGCATAGGCCTTTTTGGCATATAAAATACTAATGAACAGATTTAAATTGCTTTGTTTGGTTAGCACAAATTTTAAATTCCCAGTCCTGATTATTTTCATATGCATAAATTCTAAGTGAAAAGTTAGTACTCATTAATTAAATCAATATGTTAATATCGCTGTCTGACACGTACAAAACTTCTTAAAATTCAACAGCTGTGTTCTATGCATGCTTGTTTTTGATTACACAGTAGCATTTTACAAATGTACAGCAATAAGCATTAATCGTCTGTCAGATGAACTGAAAAACTACAAGCTTGGAGTTAGCTATGAATATTTTGTGATGATCTGGCAGTTTCAGATAGTATGCTTCTGTTTAAATATAGTGTTTTTAAAAAAATACGGCTGAAATGTAAACAGTATTATTGTAGCCACATTAGAGGAGATGCAGCATCCCAGTGCTCTTAGTTTAAGGTCACTACAAATGTAAGATTAGAAAACCCATATTTTTTAAAGAAAATGGGAAATTTCCACTTCAAAGTATGTTCTTTGCTATTTGATGCAAAATTTCTAGATGTCATGAACAGCTGTGTAAAATATTATGTGACTTCTGTTTTTATGGCAAAAGTAAAGTGAATATACTGCAAAAATAAGATTTTTGAGAACAGAACTTGGCAAAAGTGAAGATAACAAGGAAATAAATTAGTACTTGAGTGTGGTAATGAGCATGTTTCACATAAAGGGATGCTTAAAAGAAGCTAGAAACTATGTTACAGGGTCTGATTCAAAATCACTGCAGTCAATGGAAATGTTTTGATGGACTTCTATGGGCTTTGAATGAGGCCTACAAAGGGGAGGGAAGGAGAGCCAAAAATGAATTATGTTGGAAGTGAATCGGAGGATGAGATGTAATGTGATGCAGTTGAGGCGAGAGAGAGAGAATATCAGATGCAAGTGAATATAAAGTAGAAACTTGACATAATACTAGAGCAGTAATGCTTTTGTGCTGCAAGAGAAGGATGTGTGGGACAGGCTCTGGAAGAATATCTAGGAAGAACAAAATGAGAAATGACTGTAGGTCCCCTATAAGCTATCTCCTTCACACCCCAGTAACTTTACAGACTCTACTTGAACCCCTAAAACAGCTCATTCTATACTGATCCTGGTGGCTTCCCTGTTTCCTCCCATACTTCTAAATTATGTAGGGATCAGATTTCTGCCCACCCCCTGCTTCCATTGCCAGGGAGCATTCAGAGAGGGAAATCAGTGGTTCTTTCTCAACTTTGACGCATATGGAGCTGCACAAAACTTAGTATAGGTGGTTGCCAAGTGGAGGTCGGGGGAAGTAGATCAGAAACTCCTTCCTACCCACCTACACTTGTCTTACACCAATTAAACCATTGAAGAAGAGCGCCTAAAATGCAAAGCACTAATTCTGATATTAAATATACAGCACCTCTTACATATGAACAACCTCTCTGTAGAAGCAAGTATCAGAACATATTGCATGCTGCTTAAATTCAGAACTCCTTGTTGAACAGGCAATGTATGCTGCTGTCTTTGGCAGGAATTCCTTGAAACTATATACCACAGTCGTCGTGATTATAATGTAAATAGATAAATCGAATCAAAAGCTTCATTCTGGTTCATTCATTTGTAGTTCGTCTTACAGATAATGCTTGCATTACATAACAAAATTTGATTAATCTCTGAAAAGAGAAAAGAACCATGGGTGGTCTTCCCAAAGGGGTGCTAAGTAGAATGAAAAAGTGGTTGATAGATTCATAGAGTTTAATACCTGATAGAACCATGAGATCATCTAATCCAGAGGTTCTCAAACTGCATTGCAGTGTGACCCCCTTCTGACAACAAAAATTACTACCGTGTTTCCCCGAAAATAAGACAGTGTCTTTTATTAATTTTTGCTCCCAAAATTACATTACATTATATTACAGCGAGAGGCAAAACTGGAAGTACGTCTTATTTTTGGGGGATGTCTTACTTTCGGGGAAACAGGGTACATGACCCTAGGGAGAAAGGATCAAAGCCTGAGCCTGGGCGTGCCCCCTGCCCGGGGTGGGTCGGTGGGTGGGAAGTGGGGAACACACAAAAACGAAGCCCAGGATCCATCGGCCTAGGTGGGACCCAAAGACCAAGCATGGGCCTGTAACCTGAGCCCTGCTACCCAGAACTGAAGCCCCCTGACTGGTTTGGCCCTGGCAATGGGGCTTGGGCTTCAACACTGGGCCGCAGCAAACCTAAACCAGCCCTGGTGACCCCACTTTGGGGTCCTGACTCACAGTTTGAGAACCGCTGATCTGGTCTGGCTTTCTGTATAACATAGGTCATTACATTTCATCCAGTTATGCCTTTATTGACCCCAGTAACTTGTTTGACAAAAGTTAGTGGTTCTCAGACTATGGGACTGGCCTCCCAAGGGCGTCACAGGGATGTGTCAAAGAAGGTGTGAGCTGTATGGGCGGTTGTGTGTGTGTGTGTGTGTGTGTGTGTGTGTTTGGAAGAGCTCTGGCTGTCAGCCCTGTGTGGCGGGCGCTTATGCAGAAGGGCCATGCATACTCGGGAGGTGGGGATAAAGGAGACAGCTGGAGCCCTGCCGCTTGCTCCCCTGCCCCAGTTCCTCACCTGGAGGCGGCAGAGCTCTGGGTGGCAGAAGCAATGCAGAAGTAAGGGTGCTAAGTCTGCTGTGAAAAGTGATATTGACGAATTTCACTTTTCACATTGCCACCCTTATTCTGTGCTGGTGTGGCACTGCCAGCCAGCAGCCGCTGCTCTCTACTCTGCCTCCAGCGCTTGGTGGTGGTCGATGTACTTGGGGTGATGGGTTTTTTCCTCCCCAAATTGGGAGCATAAATGACTGCAGACACAAAGAAGGGGAGCCTAATCCAATATTTTGGGAACCACTGGACTAAAGTGTACCTTCCAGAAAGACATAGAGTCTTGATCCCAAGACATTAAGGGATGGACAATCTACTACTATACTTGATAGCTTGTAATCACCAACCACTGTTAGCAAAATTGTGCCTCATTCTAATTTTAATTTGTCTGACTTTGACTTCTAGCCTTTGGTTTTGGTTATGCCTTTATCTACTACTAAAGAGCCTTTTAGTACCTGGTATTTTCTCACTGTGAAGGTATTTATACACTGCAATTAAGTCATCTTCTTTTTGATAAGCTAAACAGATTGAGCTCTTGCAGTGTCTCATTTCCTCCAGCCCTCTCATCATTTTTTTCTTTTCTACAGTAACAATTTTTCAACATTATTTTTAAAATGTGGATCCAAGAATTGTATCTTATGTTTAATTATCCCTGCTGGCAGTGCCGGCTCTAGGTTTTTTGCCGCCCCAAGCAAAAAAAATTCTTGGCTGCCCTCCACTCCAGCCCTGGGCTCCCCCTTATATCCTCCTACAGTTAGAGGTGCACTGTCCATTTAGTCCACCCAGTTCCTTTTTTGGGGGCTGAAAGGTGAGGTTACACCAGTATCCCTAATCCAGTCTGGGGAAGCCTTCTGAAGGAGATATCTGGCCTGTCTGTGCTCTGCCTTCAAAGCTGGGCTCACGGCCTGCAGCTGCCACTCTCCAGCTGCCCAGCTCTGAAGGCCGTGCCGCTGCCAGCAGCAGCGCAATAGTAAGGATAACAGTACTGCAACCCTCCCACCCCCAGAAAAACTGTGCAACCCCCCTTTTTGGGTCAGGACCCCTACAGTTAGAACACTGAAATTTCAGATTTAAATAGATGAAATCATGAAATTTACGATTTTTTAAATCCTATGTCTGTGAAATTGACTGAAACGGACTGTGAATTCAGTAAGGCCTTAGAACATTCACTTGCTGTCCTAAACTGTTGTTTAGCAGATCTGTGCACCGTTATGCAATGACTGCCTCTCACTCCAGAGGTGGCCCTGTTTCATGGTTGCTAAAGTTTAAACCTGTATGTAGTCTCCTAAATCAGTATTTAGGCAATATAAATACTATCAGAGAAATTACTTCTTCCCGCTCAAATATGGAATTCAGTCTCCCTGTCTCCTCTGCTTTCTCCATTACTTTTCCCTCCCCAAAAATATTACACTGCCCTGAGGCACAGTAGAGCCTATGTTCAGTTCTGAGCTAGACAGGTTTAAGATCTGATCTCTTGCAACCCCAGAGCACTGTAAACAGGTATTCAATATCATCATAAATCCAGAAATATGTCTTCTTTTAAAGTCAGAACAAGTCCATCGTTCCCACCTCAGTAAATTGTACAATATGATATTAGTCTTTAAAACCAAGGCCTTCTTTCCCATATTATTCCTCTAATGTTCCTGCTGTCTGTCTGTCCTTTTGAATTCTGTGTAATGCCTAGTCCGTGGAAAGAGACACCATATAAACAAAAAAGATGCCTTATACCTGAATCATTCACTGTTTTGAGTAAATCATGGTCAATGTTTTAAAGGAACTTAGGCTCCTAAATCAGTATTTAAAGCAGCTAAACAAGAGGCAAGACTTTCAAAAGTGTCGAGAACCCCACAATTTCCATTGAGGGGACAACTGCATGCTCAGCACTATTGGAAACCATGCCTCTAATTTTGGAGCCTAGCTTGAGACACCTAGGTTTGAATCTCATGGCCCATATTTTTAACTTGTCATATAAAAACTCTAAAATGTGCTCACTTATTGATCTTTTTAAAAATAATATTTACAGTCTTGTTTAACTATTTTATTTTCAAACAGCAAGATAACAGAGACATGTTCCACAGTGTGCGACACATGATATATGATCTTATTGAATGGAGATCACAGATACTTTCTGGTACCCTACCACAAGACGAGCTCAAGGAAATGAAAAAGAAGGTGACTGCCAAAATCGATTATGGAAACAGGTTTGTGATGACTACTTCATAGTGTGTGCTTCTTGAGGGAGCGGCGGGGGGGGGGGAAGGGGGAGAGAATCAGCCGTGTCATATTATACAGCAGTTTGAAGGCACCACAAATATATGAAGAAAGTATTTCTGTAAAGAGTAGTACTTGTATTTTAAGTAAAAAAAATTTTAGACTAGGGCAAAGTGGGAAAAATTGCAATATAAAAGCATTTTTGATACAGTGCAAATTATAATTTGTGTACTGGAATCTTTCTGTTAAGCTTGCATGCATCCAATGAAGTGGGTATTAGCCCACGAAAGCTTATGCTTCAATACTTTAGTTAGTCTTTAAGGTGCCACAGGACTCTTTGTCACTTCTGTTAAGCTGTCACTCATAAACTTTGTGACACCATCAATTTGATGTCAAATTAAAGCTACAACTTTTCTGAGGTCAGATGAAAGATATAAATGTTCCCATCTTTGAAAAACCTTTTGCCAATTCCACATAAACTGTTGCTGCCTCTCGAGCACCACCATCTGTTTGCACTCTGAACTTGTTAATGCTCTCATCCAGTGCTAGAGGATTTGTCTGCGAAAGGTGGGGTATCTCATTGTGCTGTTGCTTGGGTAATATCTAGTTTGTATTAATGGTTACATTGTTAAATCGATTAGATTTCATAAGCATTTATATTCATCCAGAAGAGGAGGCTAAAAACCAGAAATGCCACTTAATAAATGACAAATGTTACAATGGGGCAAGCATTAGATATGTCAGCAACTTAGGTGAAGTGACTTGATTTAAGGCTAAGACTCCTGAAAACTATTTGGATGAAGAGAATGTTGTGTTTGAAAATTGAACTGGTTAACTGTAGATTAAACCATCCCACGGTAAGGAGGAATGCCATACTACTCAGTTGTGACATTATTTTTTAATTGAAAGTGAGGAATCTTACTTGCTTATACACAAAATTGGAATCTAGTCAAAGTAGCATTCTGAATAATGAGAAGATGGGGTAATATAAGGTTATTGAACTCCTGGGGATGGAAGATTGATCAGCCAAACTTTAAGTGCCACTGTAGTATGATTGGCTCATGAGAATTCAGCAATTTGTGCTTTGCTACTTAAATACTGCAGGTTCTTCAGTTCTTGTGCTCATGTACTTTATTAGCAAAAATAGTGATAAAAATATCACTAACTCCATTCAGTAAGTAATTTAGCATTTGTAATCCAAGATATGGTATGTTGTACCCCAGTAGACAGTTAACCAGATGTTGTTGATATTATTTGTTTGGCTACTGTATTTTACCATCTGGCTAAGGAGTTGGTTAAAATTACTCTGAATAACGTCCAGATGCTCAGTGTTCAACACAATAGAACATCTTGTACTGTGTCTTTTATTCATAATGTTCTGATGGACTAATTAAGTGATCAAAACATTCCCTGTAGAGTAGGGGAGAGAATTGAATTGGAACTTTTGAGTAAATATGCACATTTAAAAGGGTGCAGTATCTTTTTAGTGTAGCCATATATCGTGTTTTGCATAAAGTGAAATGAAATGACAATTTCTAATATCCAGACATAAGAAATATTACTTATGCATTAAGTATCTACTCTCGAGATTTCATGTATGTGCTTACCTTTTCCATTGTTTCCTGAAAGTAATTACATGGATGGGTTTTTATATAAATAAAGGCAGGATACTAATATTATTGTATTAGATAATCAAAAACTTAATCATGTGGATTTATGGACTTTTGTTTTTCAAATGGGTAGATATGAGACTGACACTGGATCAGTTTATTGTGTGTAGCTGACAGGTTTCTTTTGGGGGTTGAAAAGCTGATTGTAAACAAAATGAAACACTTGGGAACAGCTCCTTAGTCATCGTCATGTTTTTACAAATGTCACCTGTAAGTTAAAGAGAACTGAAAAGATAAACTCAACGTTGTTTCTGCTCCTGTTCATTTGGCAATCTGCGCCAGTGGGTTCCACTCTTTTGTTCATAGTGATTGATCATTCCACCTTGCAACTGAGTATTAGATATTTTTTTCCCCTGCCCAGCTACATTTTCCTAGATACAGGATGGCTCCTGTGCTTTTCTTAGCTCCAGGCAGATGCATTTGGCTCCTCACAGAGCAGACAATTGGCTGGATGGGTGTGCCAGTTACCTTCAGTGGCAGGCTCCTGTAGTCACAGTTGTTGTAAATCCTCTTGTTCTGCTTCCAAACCTAGGCTAGGAGTGTCTCTGCTTTCTCACGGCAGGCAGAAGAGTATCCCATCCACACATGTGGCAGATGAGGATGCCATGCCTGTTCTTTATCTCAGGCTTCAATCAGTGTGTCCTCACCAGATCACCCTCCTTAGGAGCTGAAGCCTGTCAATGCATATTGCAAGGTTTCCTGAACTGTCCTCTGGCAAACCCCACTGTCTTTAGCACTCATGTTCTGTTCCAGGGAAAACAGTATTTCAAAGAGCCCACTGTCACAGATCCAGTTGGGTACCCTCTTGCTGGCCATCCTCCAAACTTGGAGGGAATCCAAGCCTCTGTGTCCCTGGATGTCTTAAGACTCTCAAGCCTGAACGGAATCCAGCCACCCCTCTAATTTCTGGGTCTCTCTGCACACACTCTGGGTGTGCCTCATCCTGAGAGCTGGAAACTGCTCTCCAGCTGCTCAGCTCAATGCTGACCATTAAGACTCCCTCATACTTAAACACATCTTCTCCCAGAACTCCACCCCAAAGGTGCGACGTTTCTGGTTTTTAATGGAATTCTCTCCCATGCCATGCAGTAGTTGTAAAACATTTTACATACAGGAGAGGTACAGGTCTAACAAGTTTGTGCTTTTTGTCATCTGTACAAACTTTCCCCTAGCACTGTGCTTTGAGGAAAGATGCAACCTTTGGTGCAGCTGGTTTTTGATCTGTACAAGTTCGGTCATCCTGGCTCCCAGCCCCAGAAGATTGGACGCTGCTCGGAACTCCTCTACAGTGAAAGACTCCTTAGGGACAACTACTCTAACAAGGAGAGGTTACTTACCTGTACAGTAACTGCAGTTCTTTGAGATTTTCTTTTCCTATTAATGCATCACTACCTGCCATTCTTCCCCTCTACTTTGCAGTCCTAGCTTTGGCTGGATTGCCTAGTTGAGAAGATACTGGGGTGACGACAGGTCCAACCTCCCCTATGTACCCTTGAATCAGAACACAAAGATGTATAGGGTGCAGATGCAGATCTTGCAGACACTGCTGGTAAAAATCTCAGGTCAAAGGCCTGAGGGTTTGTACACATCTGAAGTGCAGCACCCATACGGCAAAAACATCTCAAAGAACTTCAGTTACTAAACAGGCAAGTAACCTCTCCTTCTCTTGGGACTCCTTCTGGGCTCAGGAAAGCAGGGAGGGCTTCCTGCTTTATGCAGCCTCTAAATTCTAAGTTGCTCGAGACACAGCTGGAGACAAAAGACACTGACCCATCAACTTTTCACTATTGATAACTTCCATCCCCTTCTGTCATGTGACATCTAGCTCCGCCTCCCCAGTTGACCAGAAAAGCCTGCCAGGTGACTTTGTCATCATGAAGACCCGTCACTTGCTAAACCTGTTCTGCTGGATGGGAGCCCATCTTTTGTAAAGAACTGTTCTTTGCTGGAAGAGCACTTAACTGTGACATCTCTTTTGTTGAAGTGACAGAGTCCTGTGGCACCTTAAAGACTAACAAAAGTATTGAAGCATAAACTGTCGTGGGCTAATACCCACTTCGTCGGATGCATGCAAAGCTTATGCTTCAATACTTTTAGTCTTTAAGGTGCCACAGGACTCTTTGTTGCTTCTGCAAATCCAGACTAACACAGTTACCTCTCTGATTCTTGATCTCTTTTGTTGTTCTTTTGTCCCAAACCTTTGGCATTTTGGCCGTACATAGAGGCAGACAGCATAGAAGGCAAAAGGTTGCACGTTCAAAATTGAGTTTGCAGCCTGGTAAAGACACAGAATTTGTAATCTCACTTTGTTCATAAATTCTACAGACAAATTCCCAAATCATCACACCCAGCTTTTCTGAGCAGCAGACCAATAAGCTTTAGCACTCCAATCCTTTCTCCTAACCTAGGGACAGACGATCGTTCTGTCCAAAGACCCTGGAATACCACAGCACTTGGCACTCCCTTCCTCCTTCAACTCAAGGCAAGTCATTGAAGAGTTTCTTGCACTGAAACTGGAGGACACTGAACTTCTCAACAGTCCCATGTTTCCTCCTCTCATGGGAATGATACTCTCAGGCACTTAATTTAAGATCCTTAGATGATAGTGTTTTATTTCAGGTAATCTAGAATTTTATCTAGAGGGGATTTACCCTGGGATCCTGTCGTTGGTATGTTACATTGTTAGGATGCCATGGCTCCATATGCTCATGGGGCTTCTCCACTCCTTATGGGTGGCTCCTCCAGCTTCCGTACCCAGCTAGAAATGGTCCAGGGCCTTCCCTGCAGAAGAGAGGAAGGAGAAACCACTACCTCCTCTCTATGTACTTCCTGCTCTGAAGAGTCAGGTTTTGTATGACATTTCAGTGCCGATGATTGGGATTCACTCCATTGGGATTTCTAAGACTCTAGGTTTTAGCAAATTCCTGATGAAAAGATGGCCAAAACAAGAATTCACAGGAGAACAGGCAAGAGTAATTCCCTGAGTATATTTGAAAGGTTAAGATCTTTTCTCTTCCTCATGGCCTTGGCCAAAATTGTTAGAGAGACTTGGAGGGATATAAACTGTATTTTCTTCCTTCCTTGGTTTTATGACAAGTTCTGGAGTTAGCAGAGTGGAAAACAGATGATCCTCCCAAAAGAGAGAGACTGTGTATGGGGGAAGAAAAATCTTTCTGAAAAGGCTAACTCTTGACACTTGGATCCTACTGCCAAAAAATTGGACTCTACCTTAAGGAATGATAAAGATTTTAGTATATCTCCTTTGCTGGGTCTCATACCTTTTGCTTCTATGGATTGTGGATTTCTGAAGGAACATGAAACTGCCTACCAAGGAAGATTTTTTTTTTTTTAAAGAAGCTAGAATTCATTTTTTTCACAATCAATTTCTATGCAATACTACTTACTTTGTTTGTCCAGAATATCAAATGAGATGGAGCAGAAAAAGAGATTTTTCTCTTCATTTAAATCAGGTATCTCTGATTACGTAGTCAACATTCTACAATTCATGCAGGTCTTTTATGCATAATGATAAGTAATCTGTAACTTTTTACATAGGATTCTTGATTTGGATCTGGTTGTAAGGGATGAAGATGGCAACATTTTAGATCCAGAACAAACCAGCACAATCAGTCTTTTTAGAGCTCATGAAATAGCTTCCAAGCAAGTTGAAGAAAGGCTACTAGAAGAAAAGGTAAGATATACAATCTCCAATTATTGTTTTTTAAAATTAAGAATCATGTACATTACTGTCCAAAATAATGATAAAACATAATTAAAGCAGGAATTTGGCTTAGTCTTCTGTTTTAGTCCATGAAGCATTATCAGGACTAAAAGTATCAAAAATACATAGGGTAGCTTATCTTATCTGGGCTGCATAACTTACCCACCTTTTAAAAAATGATTCCTATACTTCAGAAGTTTAAATATTGACACACTATTCTACCAATAAATTAATTAATTGATGAATTACTACAGGAGAGAATTACGAAGATGACATGAGAGAGAAGATGCATATTTAATGGAATGGTATATATTAATGGTGTTTTCCTTGAGGCTTAATTTAGAATGCAGTGCTCTAGTTCAGATCAGTTAATATTTTCATTAGGATTGTATACGGCATCTGTATGCTGAGTTTAAAAATGCACTTGCTGAATCCCCTTTGGCAAGTAAAAAGGCTCCCTGGTAAATGTGCAGGCAAAGCAAAAATTTTGCAGAATTTTAACTTTTCTTAAACAAAATTTTTCTCCCCAAGAACCATCCAAATGTGAACAGTGATGTCTGCTCTTCCTGAGCTTTTATGTAGATGGCTTCGTCGTCTCTGCTGCTATTCACTGGTTTGCCAAGCAGGAGCAGGTGTAATTCACAAGGCTTTGGATAGGCTATGGTGCTGTTTACAGTCATCCTCTTGTTGCTCTTGGGAAAGCTTGATGCAGCAACAACAGAGACAGGCCGTAAAATCGTCCATTGTGGAGAAATAAGAACTAGGGGAAGAGCAGAGTAGTGGTCCTGTCTTCTCCCCCCTTCTTTCCTTGCAGCCTGGAGGAGGCCAGGGAAAGAGTAGAAGAGTGGGGACAGAAGGAAAGCTCTTCTGTTCTAGCAGACAAATTTGAAGCTCGATCCTTTTCTCCATTTTATTTGTTCCCCCTGGATAGCTAGAAAACAATACAAAACAGAGTTCCAAGGAGGGTTTAGGTAGAACAGCCTGCCAGAAATCTTAGCACTCTTCCCATTCCCAGTATAAAAAATGGTAAGGGCTGGGGGCTGCTGCTTCTACATACCCTGTGGACGGGACACCCTCTTCTTTGGCCCTACATGTTTCAGGTAAACATTTCATAGTGGAAGGGTAAGATTTAAGATTTACCAGGTGTGATTCTAGTCGTTAATGCTGTTTAAATTTGATTGTTTTGTCTTTCTTAAATTACAGTCTCAAAAGCAGAACATTGATATTAACAGACAAGCCAAATTTGCTGCCACACCTTCGTTTGCTTTATTTGTAAATTTAAAAAATGTAGTCTGCAAAATAGGAGAAGATGCTGAAGTCCTGATGTCTCTGTATGACCCACTAGAATCAAAGTTTATCAGGTTAGTGTCGTCTATCTGTTGCATTATGTATACCTGTTTCTCTTGTGCCTCTCTGGATTTTGGTCGAGTCACAGCAGATTGGAGAGGGCTTTTGGAAGGTCAGTTTGCTGGGTAAACTGTAGCAGAAAGTTAGCTAGTAAGCATGGATTATACGGCATACATCTGCATTATTCAACATAGCACCAGATTGGTCTCCCTTGCTACAGTACATTAGAAATGTGTAGTGTTCCTTATTGCATTGTCTTGATTTCCACCTGTATAGAGGTAAATGACAAAGAACAAGACTTGGCTCACTCACTGTTCAGCTGTCTTGGCAGTCATCAGAGAGAGAGTGAGTGTTCTGGATCTCCTGCTTCCTTACAGGGACTGCATTCTACTAGGCTGAAGAAGAATTGCTCTTCTATTCATATTACATGCACAAAGCACAATAGCAGCTGCCCACTGAGTAAATATCCCTGAGATTGTAATAGGAGTGAAACACTCCTGTAATATCAGGTTTAAAGAGACAAAAGAGTATATTACTTTTTGACTCCCATAACACTTCTTCATTAGTATCCATATGTGGCTATATGAATTATAAAATTACTTCTGTAGGCATCTTAAAATTAATGTTGATACATTTTGGTTTAGATTTTGAAGTATGGTTCTACTCTAAAAAGTGACTTTAAAAATGCAATTATGCGATACCATATTTTTCCCCCTCAATGGATTAGATCGGGAAATCAGATGGTTGGGTTTTTTTGTTTTTTGTTTCTTTTTTTCCAAATTGCCTGCCATGCAAACTCAAACTGAGAATTGAAAGTCAAGCTAGGTTCTTTTGGCTCGTGCATGAGCAACAACAGAACTCAGTTAATTGTCCTATTTCCTGAGCTGCATAAGAATTCAGCTCATTGTCCCAGAGTCGCACTGTCACTCCTGTGTTAACAGGTGTAAAACACCAAAACTAAACCCTCTCGTTTCCCCTACCAAAATAACAAGAGAATCCAAAATGTAATTTAGTCAGTACAATGACAGAAATGTCAGTGTTTACACATAAGGAACAAGCAATTGGGTAAGAAGGTGCTATTTAGTATAATCACTTCACTGAGCATAATCTCACTTACAGTGCTGAAAAATAGGTTGTTTAATGTTTACTTAGCCTAATTTTGTAACATCTGAAATCATACATATATCTAAATGCGCGCATATATATATATAATTGTATATATAATTGTGTGTATAAAAAACCTTGTTTTTACAGTGAAAACTATCTAGTTCGATGGTCAAGTTCTGGGCTGCCTAAAGACATAGACAGGTTACATAATCTTCGAGCTGTGTTCACTGTAAGTGTGCTTTTGTTTTTGCAGTGTTTAAAATGCTTTGTTTCCTTTCTTGAAAAATGCTAAAGAGTTAACAGGTAGTAGACTACCTCTGCAGACTTGAATTTAGGTCCTGGAGAAACTTATAAGTCACTCCTTGTTAATTACTCTAAAGCAATTTCTGACAACTGTAGTTCATGTGGGTAAAGGCCAAGTTGAACCTCTGACAATTGTGAAAAAGATTTCAACTGTTCAAAAATAGTTGGATTCCTTGGCTTCTGTGTAAATTAATGGCTTAAGTATTGTTATGAACATTCTATTGTCATGAGAATAACTTATTCTAATGCTAAAAGATGAAAAGACTAAATTCTGAACAACAACTTGTCTTTCTGCTGGCTACTAAATATTAATAATTCTAGGACCTTGGCAGCACAGACCTGAAAAGAGAGAAAATCAGTTTTGTCTGTCAGATTGTAAGAGTTGGCAGAATGGAACTAAGAGACAACAACACGAGAAAACTAACCTCTGGGCTAAGACGACCTTTTGGAGTAGCAGGTAATCTATTCTTCGTTTTTACATAGTTAGAATTCACTGTAAATAAGAGCTGCTTTTACTATTGAATAATTGTTCCATGTTTTTTTTAACTTTTTGGTAGGTGGGAAAAACAAGCTACTAAATCTTTTGTGTGCAACTTAGATACATATGTTATACTTGATGTAATTTCACTGAGGAAGGAAAAATCAAATGCACAACTACAAAATGGAGAATAACTGGCTAGGAAAAGGATCTGGAGGGTATGGTGGATCACAAATTGAATATGAATCAATAATGTAATACCTTTTTTAAAAAAGGCTAATATCGTTCTGGGCAGTATAAACAGGAGTGTTTTATGAAAGACACCGATAAGGCCTCTGATAGACTACTCTGTCCATTTCTGAGTGATACTTTAGGAGAGATGTGGACAAGTTGGGAGCGTCCAGAGGAGAGCTACAAAAATAATTAAAGCTTTAGAAAACCTGGCTTATAAGGGAAGGTTAAAAAAGCTGGACATGTTTAGTCTTAAGAAAAGAATACTTGAGGGAAGACCTGATAAGTGAAATATGTGAACAGTTATTAGAGGATAGTGATCATTTGCTGCCAGTGTCTACTGAAGTAGGAGAATAAGTAATTTAATCTTGCAAGAGACATTTAGGTTAGATATTAGAAAATGTTTTCTAAGTATAAGGGTAGTTAAGTTCTGGAATAAGCTTCTAAGGGAGGTTGTGGAATCCCCGTCATTGGAAGTTTTTTTAAGAGTATGTTGGACTAACACCTGCTAGGGATGGTCTAGGTTTACTTGATCCTGTCTCAGTACAGGGGACTGGACTTGATATCCTCTTGAAGTCCCTTTTAGCCCTACAGTTCTATGAATCTATAGGATTCTGTGTATAGCATCAAGTATTTTAAAAACCCAAATGGAAATGAACAAGTGCACTATAGCTTAGAGTTTAATTCTCTTCCTGTGGAATATACTACCTTTTAAAATGGTTGAAACAGCAGAGCATTGACTGGGCTAGAAGTCACTCAGGAATAAATGATTTGGCTGATTATGAACAAAAGGCAGATACTCAAAATTATTAAGGATGAGGTGTAGAGAGATGGAAGGTCAAAGAAATCGCATGATAAAATTGCTCAAGAAAAGTGGAAAACACAAATAACTTAAGTGTTCACTGCATAGTTACATGAACTCATCATATGTCCTGTTTTTGTGACCCTTTGTAATTGCTTTCAGAAACAAATTACTTTGCCCTTAATAAAAACACAAGCAAAAAGAAGGCATTTTTTTTATTAACACACACAGTTGTGCAAAAACAATGTATGTTAAGATAATATTTTCTAAAATATAAGTAGTAAGTAGGCTTCTAGCTCACATGGCATACACAGTGAGAAGATTTAAGCATTGATTAATTTAGGATTTATTTTTAATGGGCTCTTATTGACATTAAAACATGCACCCAGGAGGTCATTTTAAAAAAATTCTCATGGCTTTTGACAACTAGGGGCTTGTGTAGTACCATGTGGCACTTCCTGCTAGTCATCTCGGGAATTAGCTCTCCAGCATACGGAGTGCCCTCTGCAGGCCACTGTTTTGCCTGGCCCTGGCCTCTGTGTCACTCCTGGTCCCTGGTGGCCTTTACCTCGGGGTTCTTCCCACCACTGTACCCCCACACACTGGGTCTCCCCTCCCAGGGGATCCCTGAACCCTCTACACCCCCCTGGCCTCAGTGGCTACTGCCAGACAGCATTTAGCCCCTTTCTTAAAGGGCAGATTGCAGTTCGTAATGGCCACTCATCACCGGCAAGGATGTTGGACCAGCTGCCTCTGCCTATTGCCAAGCTGCATCCCTGAAGTCCCAGTACTGTGTTAGGCCTTAACCAAAGCCTCAGCCTGAGGAGTTGCCAGGCTAGAGCTCCCCAGCTCCTTTGCCCTTCCCCAGAACCCTTGCTCCTTCAGCAGCTTGGTCCTTCTCCTCCAGAGTGAGAGTCTTCCCTGCTTTCTGCCCTGCAGCTCTTTTATAGGGCGCAGCCTGGCCCCGATTGGTC
Organism: Sternotherus odoratus; assembly: GCA_032164245.1. NCBI lineage: Eukaryota > Metazoa > Chordata > Testudines > Kinosternidae > Sternotherus > Sternotherus odoratus. The sequence goes on along the minus strand of JAVMKO010000005.1, from coordinate 88,506,588 downwards.
GCCTCCCAGCCTTTTCCTATTGGTTCACTGGGGCAGTCCTTTCCCAGGGCTAGTTTTAACCCCCTTCAAGGCCGAAGAGTGGATTGGCAGCCCCATTACAGCTTGTCTACATGGGGAAGTTAGTGTTTTATAAGTTCGGGTGCGAATTTAAAGCACACTGGCTGCTCTGTGCCAACTCCCTGTGTGGACACTTTTCTGTGCACTACGAGTGCTTCTGTGTACAATAGCTTAAGGTACATTAGGGGTGTCTTAAGAGGGCCCTTGGGCAGTTTAGCTTAGTCCACAGAAAGTGTGTCCACATAGGGTGCTAGTCAGAGTAGCTAATGGAGTCTTTTTCCTTATATAGATGAGCCTCAAAAGTTCCTTACTATTCACTATAGTAAAAGGAATTCTTCAAATGCTGAGATAACCATAACTTGAAATTCATGTTTTGAAATCCAAATAAGTTCTGCCTTACCTTCTTGTACTCTTAATACAGTACAGCAGTTTACAGCAAACTAAGAGGAATGTTCAGTCGTACAATATTTCATCATGTTCATTTAGACAAATATGGTATTTTCCCCCTTATTAAAGTATATTTATATCCCTTCAGTGGTGCAACCACTACAGAGCAACATAATCACAAAAACTTGAGCAGGTATAAACTTCCCAGCAGGGCATAATGGTAATAATGCATATAGACTCTGAAGACAATAACTGCTCTGTGTGTTTGTGTTCTTTTCAAGGGTGGGATTTCATGGTTGGCTGTGTCGGAATGGCTCTGTTCACCAGTATTATGCCAATGTTCTCCTAGTTCCTATATAAATCAAACAATATCTTGATACAAAAGCCATAACTTTTGTTTGATGCAACAAAGAAGAATTTTGGTGGGCTACTCTTTCATTTTATAGTATTGTTCAAGGAGCATATGGCAGTGTTACTAGCCAACCTAATATCATTTGCTCCAGATATCATTTGTAAAGCAGTGACATGATTTGTTTATATATATATATTCCCAAAATATTATCTGAACACTATCATAGAAGGTGGATTATTTCAAAGACCGTGTATGGCCTTTCCTACCTCCATTCATCCTTGCACCTGACTACGCCACACACACACTCCCTCTCCCTCTCCCTTATATTCTTATATATATATGAAGAAATAACATCAGTAATAGTTTGCTGCATCAGGCCAGGCCCTAGGTTAGGATTCCATATTTCACTGATGTGAAAACTGAGTCTATATTTGAAACATGAAACTATTCTGCTATAGAACTATACTGGTTTTGGGCCATTGTTAATTTCTTTTATTAGAGATGAAGGGACCCCCGTCCCTTTGTTGATCAGTTTAATTTAGTAGCTTTGTTTTTTATTTCAGTAATGGATGTAACTGACATTATTAATGGGAAAGTTGATGACGAGGACAAACAACACTTTATACCATTTCAACCGTAAGTATGTAGAATAATGTAAAGCAGTGTCAGAGGATTTAAAGTGGATTAAATGTAAAACACTTCCCAATGTCAACTTTGGAAACTGATCTTTCAGTCCACTAATGTTATGTAGATATTTTTCAGTTTGTAAATTTGCTACAGATTGAAATTTTAACATATGAAGACTTAAAAGCATTTCCCCACTTTCTTAGTCCTTCACTTCTTTATTTGGAATGAATAGTGGTTCCAAAAAAAAAGTTCATCCATTTCTAAGTGCTTTTTTTTAGCTTCAACATGGAACATGAATTTTCCATTTTTGTATGTGAAGGAGCCTGGAACTAACTAGATGGGCCAGAGTTTTTGAGAGAGATGTTTTAAACTTCTTTCCTTTATATGTTTCTGATTCCAGTCTCGGCAAGGTTGGTAATGACCCAAAACTATTACTGGCTGATGGATGTTAAGTGTCCTGTATGAAATGAGTTAGTTGTATCAGGTGACTAGCCATGTCCCTAAATCACCACCATAATTGGCACTAATTGGCAGATAATTAAAGACAGAGAAACCAAAGAATGAATGGGCATGGGAACTGAAATAACTCCTCTTATGTATAACTAGTTTTCCAGCTCTTTTAAGGATTTTGGTATGGCAACAAGGGGAAGATTGTACTGCTTTTTCCTGTGCTGTGGGTGGTGTTTTATGGATAAACAGGATTCATGATCTACTAGACATTCAATTTGGCAGCTTTCATAAGTACTAAATTCTCTAAAAACAACAAGGAGAAAGTGAAATAAAAGGATGCCCTGTGAAATACAGTGTTATTAGATATTTTTAAGATTAAAAGAAAGCACTGAAATGTACTGTCAAGGGTCAGATGTAGATTTTAGTTTGAATTTCTTAATATGTGTTTTTGGGTTGAATAAGTCTGAATATTTGTATTTCTGTGTATGTTTCTTCCTTTTTAAAGAAAAAATAGTCCTTTTTAGAAGTGTGTGCTTACTATTAACAAAGGAATTAGATTGGGTGGGCATTTTAAAGATTCCAACATTAATATTATACAATGAGGAAGGGGTAGTGGGGATAAATAAAGTACATCCCCATTAAAATATTAATGCTCAGCTTTGCCATTGCTGAATGCAGCGTTGTTGTAGTTGTGTTGGTCCCAGGATATGAGAATCAGAAGGTGGGTGAGGCGCTCCCTTATTTGACCACATTCAGTTGGTGAGAGAGACCAGTTTTGTCTAATAAAAAATATTACCTCTCTCATCTTGTTTCAATTTTATCACTGTAAGAAATGTGGACCACAATGCTGTTATGTAACTGAGTTCCCTTTTGATTTAATCTACTTCTAGATTTCGTGAGTGGTTTTTTTTATAAACCTAGAGAGCAATCGATTAAAATAATGTAACATGAAATAACTTCAGTTTGGAAACTAGGCCTAATTAAAAAGTACAAGAGTTAGCAAGGATGTTTGGGGAGCTTAACAGAAAATTTGAGATTGCAGAATCTGTAGGAAGAAATCAGGTGACTAGCACTATGTGCCTAATGGCTCTACTCCTAGACACTGTTTCATGATAACAGTGAAATTTGTGTGTAAGACATAATAGTCTGTAGAACAGTAACACAATTCTATTGTTCAAGAAAAGTAGAAGCTTTTAAAGAAGAGTGCCTTTGTGAGATTTATTTATTGTATTTAAACAATGACAAGCTTTTATTTTAGTGAGTGTGGAAGTATGCACAGAATATGAATCTTTGTGGATAAAGAAAGTGGATGTTAATGTTTAGCTTTTTGCTCCATTAAAACTGATTTACAGCCTCTTTATATACAAACCAGCTTTTGGAAAGGGTGTGCAATATGTTTTTATTGTTTTTTTTTCTTCAGTAAATTAATTTTTTTCCCCAAAGTTTACAGCAAGAATATGAGTAATGTGCAAACACATGAAAAATAGCTTTGTCGTTGTTTCCAATGTTGACTTAAACACTGTATAAGAGACATATTTTCTTACTCATTTCATGCTGTGCTTTTGTTGTGCTACATGCAATTCTGTTTTCATATGTATGTTTGTTTGTATTCATTCACTGGCCACCAACACAACAGCTGTCAGAAGCACTTGGCAAGACTGGTGTGGGTACTTAAATGACATTTGTAAATGTTGCATTTCATTTATAGTTTTCACATTTTCTTTTCTTCACCTAGTATAACAAAATGATGGAGTATCTGTTTTTCTTCCACTAAGCCATTTCTGTTAAATTTAAGCTTTTTCTTCTGTAAATTCCATCAAACCATATACGCTCTCTCTTAATATAGTCAATTATAGAAGCTATCCTGAAGGTTGCACAGAATTAACATAATGTATATTTTTGCAAAATCGTCCCAATTGGATTTCAATATTTAACATGGGTCTCTCAGGAGATCAATGTTCTTCTTTACTACTATACGTGCTGTTTATTGGAAGTGGGATTGGGACTTGCCACGTGCACGTTCCTGTTGGGAAGGGTAACATAGGATTGCTTGACTTCTCTTTAGCAGGTCAGCATTTTCCTGATTAATGATCTTCCTATGTCTTTCTCGTTACCTTTCCTGTCTTTTGTCTTCCGTTGACTAATAAATACTCTTCGTCACAACTATGATATGATCTTTTGTGTTCCCTTGTTACTGTGACTTCTGGTTTTCTGTGACCCTTTGTTTCCTGGTGTTGGTCGTCATGTGCATCCTCCAGGCTAGCATTGGATGACGCCATTCGACACAAGCAGCTGAACATATCATCCCGTTTTTCACCCAGGGTGGCAGGGGAGAATGATTTCCTTCAGACTGTTATAAACAAAGTGATTGCTGCTAAAGAAGTTAACCACAAGGGTCAGGGTAGGTACTGTTCTTTATGTAAACTGGAATACAAAATATATCCTTGCTTCACACCATCTGACTATTTTAATTTGGACTGGAGGATTCATTTTTTTCCTCATTTGCTTGCTATTGTTTGGTACCAGAAAAGACACCTGTCCTGTCCTGTCCCTCCCCCGTCTCTCTCTCTTTCCAACCCTTGCTGCCCCCTCCCCCACTTCCTTTTATGGGAGTATTGTTATTCTGTAGATTTTCTGTCCTTCCCACTTTTACATGCGTCTGTATTTCCACCCTATCCACTCTTGTACATTTGTGTATTGAAAGCAATGACTTCAAGAACTGGCTTTCATGCCTTTGAACTCTGGCACACCCTGGGTCCCTCAAGGGAGTGGGGGGACTGTTCCTCTCCTCACCATCTTACACATTTTTTCCTATTAGCAATTGTAGTCAAAGCAGTTGGTCTGCTGTCAATACAACAGGCAATTACTCTCGGAACTGATACCAACCTGTGTTTTGAGTTGGTAAAGGAGGGCTGCAAAATAAACAACACTGTTAATTACTGTCTATAAGGCGAACAGATAATTCCATGTATCCTCTGCTGACATTAATATAAATATAAAAGATATGTACCAGTTAAAAAATGTAAAAGCATTCCAGTCCTATTACCATATACTTGATTCGTTCTTGTTTTGGGGTCATTGTGTAAGTAAATGCTTTGTGTAAGTAAATGTAAAGACAGAATCTCAGTCTACCAATTTTCTCTTGGAACTGTTTTTCTTTTATTTATAAAGTGTCTGAGCAAAGGGTTTAAAGAAAGTACACTTTGATCACTCATATACATTAAATATGAGAGAAGCGTGCATAACAGAATTGCAGCTTTTTAATACAATATCAATATAAAGAGGAGAATGGGTTTTGTTTAAGAAGTTTTCTGCTATTTTGAACTACCACTCCAGCCAATATTTGTAGGGTGGTATATTATTACCAGTTATTAAATTGTAACTTTCTTAAATTTACTTTTGGATTCTTCACTGTAAAAATTAAAAAAAATGGATGGGGAGTACTTGCTGCGAGTGCACAAGTTGCTGATTGTGTTATCCTGTTACAAACATTATGCATTCATTTTTTCTTTAAACTCTGGTTGATAGGTATACCATTTTATTGTATTGCTTCGTTTCCTTTCACTTCTATTAATTGCCTATTTAGCTCTTATACTTCATTGCAATGACCACCATTAAGGAATCAATTTACCAAGTTATTACTCATTGGTATCTGACATTCCACAGATACGGCACTCATCTATGCCGTAGCACAGGAAGTAATTGCTTGGTGTCTTGGCAAATGCTGGCATTTTAAAGGCATCGTTGAAGTTTTCAGAATGGTACATACAGTGCAAGTTACACTTTCCTAGGTTATCCCCATAGATGAAATGCAAAAATGACCTCCGAGCACATGAAACTGGGGCTGTTTGGCTTTTTGGAGGAAACGTGTTGCCCGAGGGTTAGAGAACCATAGTTACCTGCTACAGAGTTAGGCAGCTCCATGCCTGGTTAGTGCCAGGGATACTGAGCCATCCTTCCCAGCAGGTGACCAATGTATGTCTGGGGGAAGCTTTTTATGCCCCCATGTACAATAAAAACTTATTTAAAACCAAAACCCTGGACCAGGCTGAGCGGCACCCATCCTTCCTCATGGAAGTACTTGAAATACCTGGTTTTGTCATGATCTGCTGTGGGCATTAGGATAGTTACTCCTGGGGGGCTGGGGAGGAATATTTCCTGATAGCCAGATTGGCCAGGTCAAGGCAGGTTTTTTCCTTTTTCACAGTGGGTTGGGATCTGAGGGGGAGGGGAGGAGGACAAAAGGAGGAGGTGGGGGGTTAGGCTATGATGACATAATTCATTGTTAGTTTGTGGTGGATGTCCAGTGCAGGTACTCCTTAAGGAGTGGATACGGTGATCAGATCAAATAGGAAAGTATTTAAAGGAGTGGAACCGAGAGCTGTTTGGGTCTCCTGTGACTGTTATGGCAGGGAAACAACCCCCAATAGTCACCTGTTACCCTCATTTGATGGCGGGAGAGGTGTGCTGAGGTCCCAGAAGCTGGTTGCCTGGTGACCAGGCTGTGTAAGGGGATGGACTGACAGCAGCCCCCTCCCCCCGAGGTATGTAAATGGTAACATTTTACCTGCAGGGTACTTCCAGACTTTTAGGGCTAAAGTTGTAGCCTGATTAAAGTGCATCCAGACTCTCCTGTCCTTCTCCTTGCATCACATAATCTGGCTCACTGGGGAAGAATATCAGGGTTGAGGACATCTTCCTCAGTTACTTGATACTTTCTTTTCAGATCATCCATTCTAACTAATGCTTTCCCTTGTACTTTTCATATGAAAAGAATAAAACCCTTTACTGTCTCATTTGGAAGACTTAGGAAAAATCAGAGGGCAGGTGTAAGTTGCAGACCAATGCCATTGATGGCTTAATAACCATCTTCTGAATTCAAGCATAAGAAGAACTAGCTCTCCAGCTACTGAGGACATTTGGGATACTCCGTGGCACCTTGTTCAGTGCAGAATTTATTTAAAAGGTGCTATAGCAGCTTCACAGTGGAAACGTCACTGTGCCCAGTTAAGCACTGAAGATTCCAACATCTTCCTGCCAATCCATACTCACATTGGTACTGAAAAAAACTGTTCGTACACTGGACTTGAGTTTTGCTTTACTGAAGTCCTTCCTCAAATTCTGTTTTCTTAGACTTGAAAAATATGATCCTATCCCACCCAATCAGCCATCATGCTTACCAAAATACATTCTCCTGTGTGAAAAGAGAAAATTCCTTCCTACATTGCCATCTATTAACATGCAATAAACAAACTGCTAATGGATTGCATTACACTCCCCAGAGAAAAAATAAACTAGGGCCCTAATTCTTCTACTGTGTGTGTCTATGGGTACGTCTTCACTACAGGACTAGGTCGATTTCCCTTAATTCGATTTTCTAACTTCGATTTTAGAAAATCGAATCAGTGTGTCCCCACCAGGACAGCAGGTCGACAGCGGTCGACACTGTCTGTCCTAGAACTTTTGCAGGGGTTGACATAGCCCGCATTGCACTTTGGGTAGGTAGCCCACAGTGCAATGCGTGCCGGACCCCCCCGCCCGCCTGAACAACCCCCCCGCCCACCGGGGGGGGAGGGGGAGGGGGGGAGCCGGCGTGGGGCTGCTTGAGCGAGCCGGTCAGCTGCCTAGTCAATTTCACCTGAAATTGACCAAGCAGCTGACCCGCTCGCTCAAGCAGCCCCGCGCCGGACCCCCCCCCAAGCAGCCCCGCGGACCCCCCCGCCCGCCTGAACAGCCCCCCCGCCGGACCCCCCCGCCCGAGGGGGGGGGGAAGCCGGCGCGGGGCTGCTTGAGCGAGCCGGTCAGCTGCCTAGTCAATTTCACCTGAAATTGACCAAGCAGCTGACCCGCTCGCTCAAGCAGCCCCCCCCGCCTGAGCAGCCCCGCGGCCCCCCCGCCCACCTGAACAGCTGCCTAGTCAATTTCACCTGAAATTGACCAAGCAGCTGACCCCCTTGCTCAAGCAGCCCCGCGCGGCTCCCCCCCCCTCGAGCGGGCGGGGGGGCTGTTCAGGTGGGCGGGGCTGCTCGGAGGTCGGAGGCTTAACTTCAGATGCCTCTTCACTTACTCACAGTAGACATAGAGAAGTCGATTTTAGCCTTACTTCTCTCGTCAGGCAGGAGTTACAAATTCGATTTTGAGGGCCCTTTAAATCGACTTTAAGGGCATGTATGTGAAGACAGGTACACGTTTAATTCGACCTAACGTCGTTAAGGTCGAATTAAAGTGGTAGTGAAGACATGCCCTATATGTGTGAGAGTGGGCGGAGCTGCACCTATAAAGAGCCCCATTGACTGCAGTCTGACTGCCCTTGTGCATGCAGTTGTAGAATTGTGGCCTAAAATGCCATATCCTTCTTTAGGAATCTCCTACAAGGCCTTGTGTAGGCTACACGAGCCACATCCAGTAGTGTGTACACATACACGCACGCGCACACACACACACACACACACACACACACATGCGCTTTTCTATTGGTTTTGTATTGTTTGCCTTAAAATTTGTTCTAATCTGATGTACCTAGTGCGTTTTAAGTGTGATAGTTGTAGTTTTTTTTCAAAGTTTTTCTTAAATAATTATTTCTAGTCTAGTGTTGCAAAATGTAAATGGTTTGGGGAAAGGCTTAGTTACCTTTATGTGCATTTTCTTTTGAAGGTTATAAGACACTTTTGTTTGTTTAAAGATAGGAAAATGTGTCTAATAATTACATTTTATGCTTCAGGTTTATGGGTGACTTTGAAACTTCTTCCAGGAGATATTCATCAGATTAGAAAAGAGTTTCCTCACTTGGTGGATAGGACCACAGCTGTGGCTCGGAAAATGGGGTTTCCTGAGATTATTATGCCTGGTAAGTGTCAATTGCATCAGAATACTAAGAGCAAAACTGGGCATGCTGCTAAAGATCATGCTTTTTAGGGCAATACATTGATACATTACCATAGATAATAGAATATAACTGTCTGAAACAAATCCATAAAATAACTAATATTTTAACACTTAATTTTTTCCCCAGTTTATATTAAGTGCCTCAAAAAATTTACATTAATAATTTAGTCGCAAAGTGATAGACATTATGAAGTAGCTGTACTCAGAGCATCTAGTTTTAGTTTCAAATCACACATCTGAGTGGTGTTGACTACTTTGTTACCAGTGAATCTGTGAAGCAATGTATACAGTTTCAAAAAGGGCAGCTTAAATTACATGTACAAATGTCTAGTTTCACATATTTGAATACAATAATGGATAATTGTATTCACACAGTTTGTGAGACTGTTATATACCAAATATTTGCTTTATTTCTTAAGTCACCTGTTAATTGTTTCTGTATATCTGGAAGTTTTGAAATATGATTTTTTTTAAAAAGACCAATTTGAGAAAAAAGCATTACTTGATTGTTTTGTTTTATAAAAAATACCCTCGTCATGGTTCTTGGGGCATCTGTAGAATATTTTGAAAACAGATATTTGCTACTTGTTTATGAAGGAAAAAGAACACTCCCTAAAATAAGACTATCTCTGTCCCTTCAGAAGCAAATGATTTAGCTTGTATTGTCCTGTATTGTCCTGCATAAGATCCACAGGCTCTAGGTTCTGTTGGACATCTTGATAGAGAATTTCAGAGTTTAGGGCCCTCCATTGAGTTATTGGTGTCAGTAGCTTCCAGATGTTGGCATGTAAAGCATATATAGCTTAAGTGCCTCAGTCAACCACACTTATTGTGATCATGAGACAGAAACCCTGAGTCTCAGGCAGTCAGCCAGTTACCTGTCTCCATGCATGTGTGTTTCCCTTGTTTCATTTTCATGATACCTTTTAAATAAGCATATTTGTAAGACAGTGTACTATATATAAGGCATCCGATTAAACATCCTTTCATCCATGGAAAATTTTAAATTTAAAAATATCACTTCACCTGTAGTTCTACCTTTCTAGTGCACACAAACCGAATTAAAATTAGGTTTGGAAAAGGAAAAACTAAGGAAATAAACGCATGTTGAAACATGTCACAGTATGGTAATATGTCATCTTAAAGAATGACAATTATTGGATTTATTTTTGTTCTGTTTAGTACACCACTCTCACCTCCACTACAGTGGTAGGTTGAGGTTTTAAAAATCTTGCTAACAAAGATTTGGAGGGATCAGCCTCAACCTAGTTAAATATACATGTTCTGTTAACATTACCACTGGTCATGCTTTGTTAATACAGTGCCTTCAGTATGAGTTGTAGTGGTACTCTCAGTGGTACTCCTCAATACTGCGTGTTTAAAATTTAAGGATGTAAATTCTTTTGCCTAACAAATGTTCCTTTAAAGTCTCTTATTATGGTTTTATACTTCATTGTTTTATGCAGAACTGCACACTGTGAAAATTACTATGAACATTGTGAGTTTATTTTATTTTATTTTATTTGTCCTGCCAGGTGATGTTCGCAATGATATCTATGTAACATTAGTTCAAGGAGATTTTGACAAAGGCAGCAAAACAACAGCAAAGAATGTAGAAGTTACAATATCTGTTTATGATGAAGATGGCAAAAGATTGGAGGTATTTCTGTTGGAAAATGTAATCTCTGAAATATTTCAGTATATTTTCCCAAATTTTTCTATCATCTTTAGTATTTGTCAAAATCTGAAGGCTTTTTTTTTTTTAAAAAAAGAATGCCTTGCGCAAGTTCTCACACCAAAGAATAAAGACCAGTTTGTCATTTCTGACAAGTAAATGAATATTGTGGTATCATTGCATGCAATTCGATTTAAATTAACTAGTGATGAATTTAGAGCATAAGACCTCTCTCATTCTAATCTACCTAAAGCAGGGTTTTTCAAACGGGGGGTCACCGAGCAACTCGCGGCGGTGGCCGGGGCACAGCTGGCAGCCCGCCCGCGGCATGACTGGAGGGGTCGCACCATGCCAACGGATCAAGAAAAGGGGGCGCGGTCTCAAAGTTTGAGAACCGCTGACCTAAAGGATCCTCTCTTTCACCATTGAATGACAATGCTGATTAGTTTGTTCTGTGTTTGATGGATATGTATGTGTGGGTAAATGTTTTTATTACTTGTCTTTCAAGAGTGTGATTTTTCCTGGAGCTGGTGATGACGCTATTTCGGAATACAAGTCAGTGATCTATTACCAAGTGAAACAGCCCCGCTGGTTTGAGACTGTCAAGGTAAAGATAACTATAAAATAATTTTCCTTATAATGGGTTAATTTAAAATGAGAATAGATTTTAATAAGAAATCTTTAAGAACAAAATTAAAGGGAATTAATGTGGTCAGTTGTAGGAAGGGTAAAAGGATCAGCTAAGCAAAAGCCTTTCAAGGTTGCTAAGGAACATTGGCATTGAATAGAATGTAAATTACTCTTGCATCCTGTGGTCAAAATAGATTTTGACAGGGATATTCTACCATCTGTTTAAGAGAACTTCCTTTTGTAAACAACGGTACAAAGAAATAATGTAAACACATATTATAGTAACTTACTCATTAGTATATTGGGATGCTGAGTTTACTGATGCATTATGCTAATGATGCAAAATTAGCACCATAGTAACAACTTCCCAGGCTAGGTGCCAAAGATTTAATATTAAAAATGAGGCTGGGGTAACCTTATTGGCTCTTATTGCTGGAAAGACTGTTAATTGAAAGGAGACTTGGCTAATTTATTTTCATTCTCAATATTCTTTCTAAAAAAAGAAGGCTGTCTCATTGCAGTTGCAGCCAGGAGTTAGCTCCTCTGGGAATTAACAGTGCATCTACTCCCCCCCCCCCTCCTTCCATGCAGCAGTGGGTCTCAGAGCCCAGGTGACTTGGGCTTGTGGGGTTTGAAATACAGGGCTAAAAATGGCAGTGTAGATGTTCCTGCTTGGGCTGGGGTCAAGGCTCTGAGATGCTCCCTGCCTTGCTGGGTCTCAGAGCCCGCGCTGCAGCCTGAGGGGGAACTATTTTTAGCCCTGTAGAGTGAGCCCTGCGAGCCCGAGTCAGTCAACCTGTGCTATGAGACTCACTATTGCTTGGATTTTTAATTATTTTTTTTTTGGCAGTGTAGACGTACCGACAGAAAATGATTGTGGTGAGGCAAAATGAATTGCAGACTTGTATATCAGCAGCTTGCCTTCCAAATTTAAATATGCTTAAGAAAATAGGACTACTCTATTTAAATACCAAGGGGAGAAATCTATAGACTTGTGATTTTGTTTAAAGGTTTAATTAATTAATTAATGCATCACCCTAGGTGTGTGAGGTCTTTTTCAGGGGAAAAAAGTGCATGGATGGGGTAAGGGAATGTAAAACAGGCATAAGATCGTATGGTTGGTTAGGTTTATGTATCTTGGTGCGACTTACTTGATCTGTTTTTTAAGATGAAGTTTTTAATAATATAACTTTGTGTCTGTACAAATGAGGTGATTGAGGGTGTGTTAATAATAATAATATAAACAGGTTAGGGTGCACTGGATATTTTGATAGTGGAGAGAAGAAGACACTGTGAAAGTGAAGATGGGAGTGGGGCGAGGTCAAGAAAAGGGCTACCAGTACAGGTGGTATGGTGAGACTATGGCAGTTAAACTGAATTGACAGTAGTGACAGTTGTTGACAGCAGCAGTAGCAGCCACCTGGATCGAAGAGAGAGACTGGTCTTGAAAGTTATATAGTTATAGTGTAAGTGTCAGGAGTCTTATTAGCGGAGGTGAGAAGAATTGACAAAATCTGAGAGGTAAAGAATACATCTGTTGATGATGATAAGATGTCCACAGAACTTATTGGCTCTACGTAAGCTCTATGTAAAGGCTCTGCCCTGAAGAGCAGTGTAGAAGGGGCTGCTCCAGATATTGGTGTCCCTTGTGTAGCTTGCCTGTGAGTCCCATAAGGTCATGTGATGGGGAACTTAGTAGGCGTGGCTCTCTCCCAGCCTGCTAATGACTGAGGGAGTGGAGATTTCTTCTGAGGGAGCTAGGGCCCTTAAAAGGCCTTTCATGGAAAAGTTATGCTGGATCTTAAATACCTCATTTGCAAAGAGCCAAGCAAATTATTAGAAATACAAGAAAGCTAAAATTACATTAATCCCTCTAAAAATGCAGAAAATACATTTGAAGAATCTCTGTGAAATTCTGATATTGGTAACAACTATTTGAAGTCATGGGTCTTATTTCTCTCTCCTGTTTTAATTTGTGAAGGTGGCAATTCCTATTGAAGATGTGAACCGCAGCCATTTAAGGTTTACATTCCGTCACAGATCATCACAGGACTGTGAGTACTTCAGTCTTGTTCCCCTGTTGCTCCTGTCAGTTTCTGGTGCCTGCATTTGCTGTAATGGAAAGATTGTTTCTGGCTTTTAGTGTGGATGCTTCTACTACTATTTATTTATTTATTTATTTATTTATTTATTTATTTATTTATTTATTGCTTGATTGATTAATTGTTGTAACACCTAGAAACTTCATTGTATTGGGTGCTGTACAGCGTGTCTTTTTTCCTCTGTTTCCTCTCCATCTCCTCTTTCCTATACACTTTTTTCCGAAGTCACCAAATGAGAGACCCAGGAAATAAATCAAATGCCAGCTTAAGCAAGAGGCCCCTGGGTAGATAGATAGGTAAGGATCCACCAGCCCCTGTGTTGTGCACAGCCCTGTTCAGCAGTAAGATGTTGACCGTGGGTGTGTCAGTTTGCATGGCCTCTTATTACCTCTCCTGGAACATGAGGCAACATACGACAAGTACATGGGTCAAACGATGCTGCTGCTGAAAACCTTCCAGCTTCAGCGCATTGTGCACATGTATACATGCGTTGGAAATACAAATAGGGACCATGCATCTCGAAGAACCTCCCTTGCAGGTAAGTAACCTCCTCATCTCTACTGCAGTGTAATTATATGGCAGGCTTTCATTAAGGATGCTTATGTCTGGGCTGCTTTGGGGCAAGGACCATTGTTTTGTTCTGTGTTGGTTTCGTGACTAGCATAATGGGTTCTTGCCATAAGTAGAGCTCCTAGCTGCTACGGTAATACAAATAATAAGTAGTAGTATAAACTAGCTGACAAAATATCATCATTCCAGGTATAAGAGGTACGACTTGTTGCTCTGTCAAGCAGTAATTTGGGGATTCGTATAAAAATGTGGGTCACGGTTTTCAAACATTGGTGCCTTAATTTAGCCTTTTAAATCCATAAGCAGCTGGACTTTCAGAAGTACGGAGTACCCAGCAGCTCCCAAAGAGATCAGTTTTAGACACCCGTGTTTGAAAATGTTTATTTTACTATCTAGCTGGTGTCTTATGTATAGAGAACTGCATCCTTATTAAATTTCTTAGCCATTTTCTGCATATGAGAACCCTGAACACTGTCAGGCCATTTCTAAATGATATTTCCCTGAGATATCGGAGGAGTGTCTCTGTCAATATCAGTTGCTTACACTACACTATGTGTGTCATTTTTTTTTAACAGCCAAAGATAAATCAGAGAAAATATTTGCTTTAGCATTTGTGAAGCTGATGAGATATGATGGAACAACTTTAAGGGATGGAGAGCATGATCTTGTAGTGTACAAGGTATAATTTTAAAGATATTTGCTTCAGTCCTTGTACAGATTTGGTTATTGTGAAAGGTTTACTTTATGGAATCGATTACACATTGGTCTCGTAAGTACATGCCAAATACTGTACTAAAAGAACATTGTTAGACTCTAGCAGTGGAAACATAAAAGGGATGGAAGGTAATGGAGGTTCATTTCTGTATGGCTTCTTCAGAATGATGTTCAGAGGGGGGCTCAACAGGACCCAGTAGCATGTACTGTACAGTTGGGGTATTTGGAAAATTGAGGACAAATCTTGAACAAGTTGTACTGTGCGTGCAGAAATGGTGATTTTGGAGAGCTTGTAACTTGGCTGATAATGGATGGATTTTCATGGGAAAGCAAAAAAAAAAAAAAGCGTGTCTTTAGCCATGTGAAATTTCACATTCCTGCTCCAAACCATGTAGTTTCTAGATCTGGTTAAGACTTTTTCAAAGAAACAAACTAACTAACTAACTTTATCCTGGAATTTCTCTAAAACTGGAACAAACGTTAAAGTACACTGCCCCTTAATAGTTACATAGAGATTTAGGATCTTTATTCCTGTTTGAGAATATACTATATAACTTTGTTCTTTATTATTTTAATTATTTATCATGTATTTTGATTTAAACAAATCCTTGCAGGCAGAAGCAAAGAAGTTGGAGGATGCTTCAACGTATTTAAGCTTGCCATCGACTAAAATAGAATTGGAAGAAAAAGGGCACACCACAACTGGGAAGGGCATGCAAAACCTTGGAAGCTGCACCATCAGCAAAGATTCTTTCCAGATTTCTACTCTTGTTTGTTCAACAAAACTCACTCAGAATGGTGAGTTAATGGAAGAAATGTCTTTCCACCCCATGTGTCTCCTTAACTTCGTCCCATTTATCAATGAGGAGGGAATGTAGTATTGTTTTATGCTGCTTGTGAAGGGTTTTGATTGACACCCCTGGCAAATGAAATCCTGTCTAGATACAGCACAAGTATATATGAGAATTGGCAGTATAGCATCCAAACCTTACTCACCCTTTATGCTTTGGTCCAACTCTGCCTAGGGATGAGAAAACATTTCCATGTCTATTTAAGCCAAGGTCTTTCTGGGTGTAAAACAGGGCACTATAAGTTTTATCTAAAACTTTACAGTTTCTAGCATGGGTGCAAACAGATGTGTGGTAGAGGATGATGGAACACATTCCTAGTGTCCCTTCAAAGTGCCTCTTTGTATAGAAGAGCTGGTAAAGAGACGGGTGGGAATGGCTGTGGTCCCCAATGGGCTGCCTTATGTGATTTTCATTGTGTGCAGGGTTCTCCAAGTGACGCGTTCCGCCCTCTTTTTATGTCTGGCACAGAGACCAGTGCAGGGACGGATAAGAGTCTGGGAGGCAGGAGGAAGTTGCTAAGCCTCAACCTCTCTGTAGAATGTGCCCCATGGCTGGAGTTTAAAGATTGGGCATGGAGTGGCAGGAATGTGGTTAGCATCCTCTAAATTCTTCATCCTCAGGCCTGCTTTTCATGCTCCTTTGGCAGCCTCTGGTATAGTCACTGATACAGCTCATGGGTCATTGAAGCAACTAGCCCTCTTCTCCAGACAGCTCTTTTGTTTTCACTCTGTTTCCATGGAGTGATCAGCCTCCACTAGCCTAGAAGTAAGGAAGGTTAGGATTCAGGATATAGGGTAGGGGAGGTTTTCTGGGGGTGATGGAGTCTTCTTGGGAAATGAGTCACCAGGGGGAGTCAGTCACCAGGGGCAGAGAGATCAGGTAGACTTGGATGCTGGCTATTTTAGAGGTATATGGTGGACCCCAGACTTTGGAATCCAGAAGGAACCTAGCCTAGAGGGGTATAAGTCTAATAACCACAAGCCTTCTGCAGTATGTAATTTCTCTTTCCTCTCTTCAAAAATTAGGTTTCATCTACTCCTTTGAGGTAGCTTAACTTAATTGACAGTTCATGTGCATAGTATTTTGGAATTCTTCAATATCGAATTGACACAGGTTAATTAAAACTTTCAGTGAATTTACCACCATGAAAGATTGTGTTGATCTGTATCCCTTTTCACTAGTATTTTACATAGTGGTTATAAATACACATATTGTGTATAGCGTACAATACTGAGTAATGTGTTACTACCAGCAACCTTTAAGATTGTCCTGTAAATATATTTTTTATTCAGTTTCCTATCCAAGTAGAAAAAACACAGGTCTGCTATGACTTCGTAGTCACCTCAAAATTATACTGCAGTACTTTGTGACATCTCTGAAACACATTCCTGTTATTTTATATTCAAAGCACATAAGAGTCACTGCAGTCAACCAATTTTATGGCATAAGGAGATACTTAGCAATAATTCTGAAATAATTTTTGAATTGCAATTCAAATATATGATAACATCCTAATGATAACACACTAATTTGATAGTTTCATAAAACGTAGCTCACATAATCCAATATAGAGGGTTGCACTGCTGGGCACATTATTTTAGTTGGTGATTAATAATGTTTATTGTTACAGTTTTTCTTATGTTTACTAACTAATGTTAGTATTCAGAAGTTTGGTCAATAAGTAAATGGGACTTTCATGGAGTAAATATTGTGAATACTAAGACTGAGAGATATCAGTTAATAATATGTCTGGTTTTGTTTTTGCATTTAATTTGACATTGCAAATTGGTGTATTCTAATACTCGTTTGACAACATGCTCTTTTGGAATTCCATTCCTCCAGCGACAGTGCCTCTCAGATGTTGTCTGTCTGTGAACTCTTGAATGTGTGTCCTTAACATCTAATCATTGTCTCAAAGTAGCAAATGTTGGGCACTAAAATTATGAATTTTGTTCGTTTCTCTGAGCAAACATGAACATTTTCTATTTTTTCTTAGTTCATATTTGAATGGGCATGAGAGACCAGTGCCATAGCAGGATATTGAAACATAGACTGATGGAGTCTCTCACCTTCTCTCGCCAAGACATTCTCAGCCATTGTGTGCAGTTGTCTCTGAGATTTCTAACACTGTTGGTCTCTTGTCCCCTTCAACTCCATCTCGTGTAGACAGCTGACAAGCCTAGGATGCTAAAACAGGGTCCTCTCTTGGGGAGGGGACTCATCCTCTTTTATGCCAGTCTAATTATTTCAAGATAAGATTCAATAAAGATAAGGCAGTGAGGCCAGATTGTTCGCATTTAGCTAAAAAATCTATCCCCTGCTCGTGACAAGTCTAACAAAAAGAATCTGCAATTGAGACACATCCAGGGTTAAAGTGACCAGTTTTCTTATGATTTGCATTTCCTGAAAGAGGTCCAGAATACTTGATTGTCCTCTCTCCTTTGGGGGAATTCACTGGATGCTGAACATACTTGAATCTGAAAAAGAAAGTGAGGTGAGAGAGAACTTATAAGCAAGCTCTTACCTAGTCAGATATAACTTGTATGTTCCTGAAAAATATTAATCCAGTGGCTAAAATAAATCCCCTAAAACTTGATTTTTTGTGGAGATTATATTTTATTGCTAGTTGACTTAGTAATATTTTTCACTTACATTTCCCAAAGTAGGATAGTAGTATCTCCTAATAAGGGACAGTCTATTTTAGCTTGCACTTCCCAGATGAAAAGTCCCCCCACCTTCCTCTCTTTCCCCATCACTTTAATCTGTTCCAGCCAAACCAGTGTCTATTTCACCTTCAATTTATAAATGTTTCTCTTTACATAGTGTTATGGGATTCACTTTAGGGAAGGTAATAGCCTTGAAACATTTGTAGGTGCTCAAAAATTATGCTACTCCATGTGTTGCTATAGGTTGTTTAAGTATTCTGTAAACAAACCTTATCTAGTAAGAGCTTGACCTTTTCCTTTCGAGAAATACTACTCAGAGGTACCATTTTTTTAATTGTAAATGCCCATGCTGTAGTATGGTTTAAAGAAGTGATGCATTTATTATGTTCATTAATTACTTATGTACTTTTATTTTTTCCATGGGATATCTAACGTATACATTTGCTTATTCTCAAAATACTTTGTTGGATCATCTTTTCAGCTGCTAGCCTTAAATAATAGTTTCTGTGTTTTCGGGTTTTTTTATTTTAAATGCCACAGAAGAATGCACCCCCTGCAGCTTCAAAGGCATGAGATATGGACTGATGGGAGGGGTAAGGGTATATTTCCTTTAAGGGCTTCCCCTTCCCTTGGGATTGAGAGAGGGATGGGGCTGTGATGGAGTGGGGGACACATCATGTAAATTGATGGGCTGGCTAGCAGGGCTAAGCTAAGCCACTGACCCTTGTTTACCTTGGGGAGAGTATATGAGCCGCACTCATTGCTGGTTTAGAATAGCACTGAGTTGTTTTTTTGGTCTGCTGTGGGCATTGCGCTCATCACCTTAATTGGGACTGGGAAGGAGTTTTGTCTTCTCTGCTAAATTGGCCATGGCAGGAAGGGGTTTTGTCTTACCCCACTGCAGCTCAGGGACCTGGTAGGGAGTGGGTCAGAAGGTTTGGTTCAGGTTGTTGTTATTTAGCAGGTGACAGATGTATAGTGCCGTAATAAACGAGTTGCAAGTGGACTGAGGGGAAGGCATCCCATAAAGAAACTGGGAAATGAGGTTAGAAATCTTAATGTGAGGCACAAGGAGACTGACCTCCTTAACCCTTGTACCAGGCTAGGGCAGTGAGGCCCAAGCAATGGGCTGAAGACCCAAAGGGAACCCTCCAACTTGTGGAAATGATCACGGAAGAAAACCTGACCTGCACTGAATGAGTTATTGTCCGATAGCTTCCAAATTAACCAACATGTTGGGATTAAGAAATAAGCACTTTCTCAGCCTCCTTTCTAAAAGTACAGTGGAACCCTGCAAAACTGCGCCCCACGATAGCGCGAATTCGCTTATAATGCGGGCCACGTGTGGCTCCCGACGGCAGCAGCGGGCACTGCTTTGATGTGGCAGAACCTCGCAATAGCGCGACCCTGTGTTTACCGCGGTCGATTTTTTTGGACCCTGATCGTCGCGGTATTGCGGGCTTTTACTGTACCTTTAGCAAATGTAATCCACTTTTTTGAAAATGGCAGTGCTTTCACAATAGAAATCATAGTCTGTATGCTATAGCGCAAAGGTATCCTTATAACTACTATTGAGTTTGAATTTCAGCAATGCAGATATATAATCATGAAATATGTAAACAGCCAATAAAATGACTAACTTGGAAGTTAAATTTTTATTTATTATGAATATTGTCATGGTATGTGAATGAGAGCATAACTCCTGCAGCACATAATAATTGAATGTTTTTCTCACTTCTAGTGGATCTCCTAGGGCTTTTGAAATGGCGATCTAACACCAACTTGCTGCAGCAGAATTTGAGACAGCTGATGAAAGTTGATGGTGGTGAAGTGGTTAAGGTAACAAACAAATTACATTTGTAAAATGAATTTGATATTTTAATTTTTGCATCCCTCTATCTTAGGTATTTATCTAGTCCCCATTAATGTAGAATATGAGTGTCTCTCAATCTTAAATGTATGTGTCCTCACAACACCCCTGTAAAGTAAGGAACTACTTTTAGATACAGATGTGTAATGCACAGGTTTTTAAAATATAGATATTTTGAATACTGCAGTAAAGTTGCTTTTATATGCACATTTAAATGCCAAAAAGGATTTTTATTTAAACAGTACAATCAAAACTTCTTGAAATTATTGCTGAGGGAGAGTGTCTCAATCATTGTGAGGTAATAAAATGCATAGCAAAAGTTCAATTCTCTAAATAAATATGAAGTGCATTTTATTATGTTTGAGTGTGGAGTGCAAGTATCACATTTCCGCAAGTGGTGCTAATATTTTTTTTAATTATGTTTCCTGCTGAAGATGTAGCTGGGCCAAGTAATTTACATTTGCCAATGCCATAAGGGCATTGAGTGATTGTAGAGACCAACATAAAGACAGGTTTATTTGTGGAAAACAGTAGACTTAGACTTTATTGAATACATTGTACTAAATCGAATCCAATAATGTTAGCAGAAGTAATATATCAGGAGTAGATGAACCTTAAGGGCCTTTATGCTTCTATTAACCAAATTAAAATTCAAATAAAGTAAAAAAGTACTAATGAATGCTTCATCTTCAGGAAACGCTGTACAGCTGAGACCACAGCCATTGTTCTTTACTGAGTAAGGAAAAAATAGCCTCTTACATAGGACTTTGCAGATGGCCTTGTTTATTACATTTTTGGCTTATATTACTTGATAGCCATAGCTCAGTGCTGATGCTCACTGCCAACTAATGTTATCATGGGTAATTTTCATTGTTCTCCAAATTACCTTGGAGATTGTACAGCAGGCAAATAGTTGTGTGCTCAGTGATTACAGAAAGATAACAGAATGTGACACAACTGAAAGTTAAAACAATATTTAGGTGAACCTCCCTTCCCCCTCCCACCACACTGCTAATCCCCTACCTCTCTGCACACACTTTTGTAGACAGTGCAGGTGACCTCATAGCCTCACTGAAGTCCAGCAAAAAGCCCCCATTATTAATAAGAACATGCAGCTGTTAAATTTTTGCCCATGACTGAAGAGTTCGTTTGATATGCTGGTCTTTTTCTTAGTTCTTTGTTTAAAAGGCCATTGCCAACTATTTCTTAGTCTGGTCTGTATAATATTACATATTCTCCTCATTTGTTTCCTTTAAACTACTTTAAGTTTTCAGTAATGTAATTTTTAATGTCTGCATGATCAAGAATATTCAAATTTTCTGTTAATAAATGATTGATACATTTCCATCAAAATATCATTTTATACTGTACTAGTATTCACACATCAGTAGTGAACATACAAGAGACTTGTTGGATGTTTGACTCTCATCCTATATCAGTAGTACTGGTAGAATGAACGCTATCTTCTTTCAATGGCGATTCTAATTGTAATGGAGTTCTGTATATATGATATATAGACACAATATTGCAGAGTAGTATTCCTTATTCATCACATTCCTCCCTGAGTAATGTGCCTTCTTGCTAGTCTCCAAAGCCCTGCCACAATCTGCAGCAAGATACTATTAGTAATTTTCTTGGGTACTCCTACCCTCTATGGCCTAGAATCTTTCTAGTCATCACTGGAAGTCCTCATTGCATATGTTCAAAACTGCCCATACATCATGAGTTCTACAAATGAAAGCAAATGTGTGTGGTGCCCTAATGTGCAAAAAACATCGTCATGATACTTTTTCATCTCTCTTTCGTATGCTCAGGAAAACTTTACTCACTCCCACTGAAAAATGACTGTTGAAATACGTACCAGTATGAACTTCCATGTTGTTTCTCGTAATTAAATTGAATATGACTGCAAGACACACATTGTTCTACTAAAAGTTAAAATGTGAAGCCAAAAGCTGAATTCTGCCCTAAGCTGTGTGCCCCTATGGAAATGATGTTGCAAGCTCTTCCTCTTTTATGCTCTTTGCCTCCTGATTTTAGTAGCATTATATTGTGGTTACAGATTCCCTGGGATGGAAATTGGTGGCCAAAAGAGGATTATACTAAATAAAAGTTATCTTGTAATCATTAACAGTGAGTCTCTTGTTGAGCATTGTTGAGTCTTCTGAACAGCCCAAGAAGCAACCTGAGTGTGATCTCATAAGCTCCCATAAGATCTTTGTTGTTGTGGCAGATCCAATACCAGAAGAGTCAAGTCTACTCTGGTTGATGGAAGTATTCTCCTCTCCCCCTCCTCCCCCCAGCAAATCTCTTGACAAAACAAATATCTTACTGCAACCCTAAACCGGAGTCCCACTACAGGAGTAGACTGCCTACCTGTTTCAGCGGAGACAAAAGGCATTTGCTGCATAAAACTACATTTCCCCTCCAAATCTGAATCTGATCCATCACATGTTAATCTGCCTGGGCAGAGCTGATGTGTTTTCTGTCCATCTAGTAACACAAATTGCCCAGACACCAGACTTACTGGTTCATAAAACTATATGCATCATGCAACTTGAAGAACTCCAACCCTATGTGCTCTTAGCCCATAGTAGGAAGGAATATTACATTATATGGTTATAGAGCACTTTTCTTACATCAAGTCCCCTTTGATAATCTGCTTTTACTTTCATGTTGTGCAGATCAGGGTGTCCTGCCAACTGTCTAGTGAGGATTCTTCTTCAGTTACAGTGATAGAGGCCTGTAGGTTTTATTGAGGGGTGGGAGAACGAGACGTTGTGTGTGGTATTTCCCATGCCTGCATGTATGCTATTAGTTGACTGCTGTGGGTCTATGAATTCATGGAGACATAAATAGCTATGTAGTATCTTCTGTTAATGTCAGGATAATTTCAAAGCATCTGAGTACTACTTGATTTATTTAGCATGAGTCTGACTTGCTTGTCTGACTTGCTTGTTTGTGTTTTGTTCTGTAATACATGATTATTTCTCAAAAATTGCATGATTCTTTTTAATAACAGTATATTAAGATTGAACCTTGAAACACTTGATTGGTTTCAAGGTTCAATCTCAATATATTGGTTTATGTTCACTATAAAAAGTAAAGGTTTCTGTTCAAGTACATGTGTGTGTGTGTGTTTCGGGTAAGGGAGAGTAATGCATTTTCTGGCCAATTCTGATATATAAATACTAAATTTTATAAAACATCACTGAAAAACAAAATGTGGAATGAAAATTTTGTTTTATTTTCCAACTAACTCTTTTATTTTTATATTCTATATAATGTAAAACTAAAAATTAGTGTGTAGCTCCATGTAAAATGTCAATTTGGGAAATTTAATCTCAAATTTCCTGTAAAATATAGTGACTGAATATTTATCTGCAGTTCCTACAAGATACACTGGATGCACTTTTTAACATAATGATGGAGAATTCAGAGAGTGAGACGTTTGACACTCTGGTGTTTGATGCTTTGGTAAGTTGACTTGTTTGTGTATAGGTATTTGGCTAAAATGTAAATTTTATTGACTATAGATTTAATTATGGTCTTTTTCATAAATAATAATCATCCCTATCACCTGCAAATCGCACCTTTTAAAATTTTGTTTTATTTGAAGTGGGGTGTTTTAAAAACTCCCAGTAGGGCTTAATTTAAAGCGGATGGCGGTTTCTGACACACTGCATCATAGTGATTGAGGGTTCTGACACACTGCATCATAGTGATTGAGGGTTCTGACACACTGCATCATAGTGATTGAGGGTTCTGACAAACTGCATCATAGTGACTGAAGACAAGTGTAAGGCAGGTGCTCTGCTAACAGAGTCATGCACAGAAGAAATGGTGGAGCATATAGTGGACCAGCTGCTGTGCCGGGGCACTGGTAAAAGTAGAAGAGTGGAGGTGGGGCAGAGAGAGAACCATTCCTGTGTTAGGAACAGAAAGTTGGTAAAATAAATAGAATAGTAGGATTCTTGTTTTTAAGTAAGGTTGGTCTGTGACTGTGTGTCCTGTATGTTACTAGTGTGGCTCCTTTGAAATGATTCAACTGGTTAGCTCATGAGAATATAGAAATTGGAAGATTTTGTGGATAATGGAATAACTATACTAATTTAACAGGTATTTATCATTGGACTGATTGCTGACAGAAAATTTCAGCATTTTAACCCTGTCTTGGAAACCTACATTAAGAAACATTTCAGTGCTACTTTAGCCTACACGTGAGTTTTTTAAAAATAGTTTTCTTATGAAAACGTTGTTGTACTCAATATCCAGATGGTATTCACATTTCCTTTTGCATAATTTAAATAGGTGCTTGCCTATAAACAAAGAAATGTGGGGTTTTTTGGGGGGAGGGTCGCGAGGTTTAGTAGGAGATATTCCTGCTTTCCTTTTTCAAATCTGAATTAATAGTAACTATGCTGTCAATCCTGAGGCATGAAGCCCATATGTCCTCCTTTTTAATGAGATGGTGATTTGAACTATTTCAGACATGCTTATGGAGAAAAGTATCATAAATAAAACGTGACAACTGCCAATTATATGAGTGCAAGGAATAATAGATATTTAAAAATTTTAAATCCATGTTGCTTACAATGTAAAACTGGTGTTCTGCTTATCTTCTATTATATGTTCACTGTTGTCCTCTTTAACCAAAAACAAAACTCCACAAAACAAAATACTTCAACTTTCTTTTGCCATTTGCTACTTCATGCTATTGTTGTTGGATACAAAAACAGTAATGGATAACTTTGCTTGGCAACTTTCTCTTCCTTGGAATGGAGTTTGTCAGCCAAATTACTTTTATGATCTATGTGTGAAGTGTGTTCACTTAGTGATAAGGACAAAATTAGGTGTTCATCAGCTTCAGTGGGTTATATGTGTGTTAAAAATATCACTCATAGTACACCAGACCCTTGCTATAGCCTGGGGGTGCATGGATCCCCCTATTTAAATTGGGATCCAGGCCAATGACCGTGCTGTACGTGAACCTGCACTATAGTGACATGGGCTATAGTGAGAGTCCGATGTATATTTAAAAATGGTGATTTTAAAACTGGGAGTTGTCTATATTCCAGTTTAAAAAGTGATTTCCAATCAGGAAAAGTGAGGCTACAGACGTGGTAATTTTGTTAGTCCATAGAAACAAAATTTTAAAAAATCCCAAAGTTGGAGATGGTTATTTTTTTATGTCAACTGCTACTGTCTATAATTTTGAAAAGGCAAGTTTTACAGGATCTATTTTGTCACTGCTCCAAAGTAAAGCAAGGATAATACAGACAACCCAGCAGGGGCTATTGATTTAGATGGAATTAAATTTAGAAATCTGCTCACAAATATTTATGATAATTTTTTGCACTTTCATAGGGCCTTTCACCCATACATCTCAAGATTCAAAGGAGTTTGTAAATATTAAGCCTGCTAATTCTTCTATGAAATACATGACGTATGCCATTTTGTAGGTAGATAAAGTGTGCAACAAAGAGGTTAAGGGAATTCCCCAAAGTCGAAGCAAGTCACTAGTAAGGACAAGAGTTGAATGAAGAGTCCTTACTCTTGCATAATAAAATGCTTTAATGTTATCTGCACTACCTGTGGCTAATATTGTTAAATTCTTAAGGAAGCAAAATACTTAATTGAAAAAAGTACAAGTAACCTATATTATTTTTTAATAGAAAGCTGACTAAAGTTTTAAGAAATTATGTGGATAATGCTGAGAAACCTGGTGTAACTGATCAACTTTTTAAAGCTATGAAAGCTCTGGAATACATCTTCAAATTTATAGTACGGTCGAGAATATTGTTCAATCAGTAAGTATTAACACATTTTTTTAAAAAAAACAACAACCTTGGGTTCATCTTTTTTCTTTTCTTAAATATATTTTTTTTTATTTAAAAATTACAATTGACATTAGAGACGTTTGTGATGAGTTCTGGCTTTTTTTTATATTTAGTGTAAATGTTGTGCCTACTAGTTGACCGGTATGAAACAAAGCATTTTTCATAAGGGCTCTGGTTGTTTAAAGGTAAGTACTGTGCAATAAATAGAATATTATTTATTTCTTCATAAAGTACTTGTTTACTCTTCACAAATTTGGCTTATCCACAAAGTATAAGAAAACATAACTTAGGCAGTAGACAGATGGAATAAGCTTGAGGGTGCCAAGACCTTGTGAGGTGTAATGGTTTTGTGGACACATTGCTACCATTTATTTTATGGCCACACTGCTACTGGTTTTATAGCTTGTAGTAATCCCTTGCCAGCTGCCAAACCCTAACTATTCCAATGATTAGTTCAGCATCCTTCTCTCAGCTGCCTTGTGCCAAGCCTTGCAAACGTAAACAGTGAACATATGTGGGTATATTTAAGTATGGACCTCATAGTGGGAGCGATACATCAGTTTAGAAAAAGCACATAAGCCAAGGGTGGGTAAACTTTTTGGCCCAAGGGCCACATCAGTGTTCAAAATGGAGGGCCAGGTAGGGAAGGCTGTGCCTCCCCAAACAGCCTGGCCCCACCTCCTATCTGACTGCCCCTTGACTGCCACACTCAGAACTCCCGACCCATCCAATGCTCCCTGCTCCTTGTCCCCTGACTATACTCCCTCCTGAGATCCCCCACCCCTAACCACCCCCACCAAGACCTCACCCTCTACCTAAAGCCCCCCTTGCTCTTTGTTCCCGGACTGCTCTGACCCCTAGCCACATTCCCGCCCCTGACAGGTCCCCTGGGACTCCCACACCTTATCCAAGCCCCCCATTCCCCATCCTGTGACTGTCCCCCAAGACCCTCTGGCCCTTATCCAACCCCCCCACCCCAAGCCCCTTACCACACCACTCAGAACAGTGTGTTTGGCCTGGAGCTAAACATGCTGCCACGCTTGTGCGGCGTGCTGAGGCTGCGGGGGGGGGGGGGGGGAGGGAACAGCAGGCCGGGGTGAGGAGCTAGCCTCCCCAGCTGGGAGCTCGGGGGGCTGGACAGAATTAGCCTGCGGGCCGTACCCTGTTTCCCCGAAAGTAAGACATACCCTGAAAATAAGACGTACTTCCAGTTTTGCCTCTCGCTGTAATATAATGTAATGTAATTTTGGGAGCAAAAATTAATATAAGACACTGTCTTATTTTCGGGGAAACACGGTAGTTTTCCCACCCCTGAAATAAGCACTTCAGAGCTTTCTGAATGTTGTAAGGGTCTGCAAACAGAAGGCTAGCATGGGAAGGTAGCCTTAACTGTGGCAGTTACTCTTGTTGTAATTAGGGTATTTGATATTGTAGTGAGGTGTAACAACTTTACTAGCATGGGTTTTGAATGGTTATGTTACTTACAAGTGGCAAACTAATGTTATGCTAGTCATCCCAAACAATTCCAGTCAAACTTTTAAACCATATTACATCAGTATGAATTCTACGTATGTTACCAGGAACACTATTTTAGAAATGTTTTGAGTGTCTTAAATTTATTCATATTTAAATTCTTTCATTCTCATGGCATTCCTTAGTTTTAAATCAACTTATACAAACAGAGGGTAGAGAAAAATTAAACCTAACAATCACCTCAGGTAGCACAGAGATATATAATAGTATTATGGTTTTGTGATCCAAGAGCTCGAAACAAATATTCTGTCTGCCATTAGAAGATAATAATTATCCAGATCTTAATGCTACTAATGGGATGCAGCTCAATAACCATCACTTTTCCCAGTTCCTTACCTCAGATTACTGTAACTTTTTCACCGGGTTGGAAGATACTCAACCTTTTGCGACGAGGCAGAAGGAAACTTTTCTCTGGGCCATATCATTCATTGAAGGTTGATTAAAATCAATGAATTTATAAAATTTTTTTTTTTTTAAAATTAGTGAATGACTTATCTTTTCAAAAAACCTATTTGAAATTATGGGAACCTTTGTAAAGGCCTCACTTATTATAATCTTTTAAAATCATTTGAATAAAATAACAATAATATTAAAGCAGTATGTTCACTGCTGAAGTTTTAAAGAAAGTCAAATCAATGAACTGGGGGAAGTCACCGGCTAAGCAGAGTTGGTTTACATGCCACTCTGACAGCACTGGCTTTTTCTTCTGATGCAGACAGAGAATTTTTCTCATTTGGGTTCAATGATTAGTTCATTCAAAGTTGAGAAATTGATTGATTGATTGGGAATTGAAAAAGCAGAAAAGCTTGATTTCCTCTTCCAGTCTATGAATAAGGTGAGATGAGATCTGCTTTTTTTCTAAAGTCTTGAAGGACATGGTGACTAGAAGCAATCAAATCAATTCCCTAAGCAGATAATACTTGATTTGTTAAAAAAGTTAACTTTTGTATTACAAACCAACTTTGATAAACTTTTCTTCAGGTGCATCTAGCACATTTAAGGTATTTTTATTTAACTAATCAAAAACAAATTTAAAAGGCTGTTTCTGTGCATTTTAACTGAATTCCAATTCTAACCAACTGTAATTCGAGGAGTAAATCATGATTAAAAAGTTAATCTAGTCAATAAAAAATGCATCATTCACCATTTCAAACACAATAAAAATGTAAAAATGAAGAATCTGAATTAACATACTTAAAACTCTCTAATTACTTACACTATATTTATACATACATATTTATCATCATGGCTAGCAAAACGTTGTACCAAATTATACCAACCTATGAAAGTGAATCTTTATTTAGGAAAATAACTTAGAAGTATAAATAAACCACAAAGTTAAAATTCTTAATTTCAATCAAGGTTTCCTATTTAATTTTAAATCATGATTCATTTTTTTAATCATGATTTTAAATCATGATGTAAATCACTTTGATATCTTAATGCTCTGCATGCAACTCTGAGGCCTCTGCAGGATAGTGCCCTTCCCCGGGACCCTGCAAATGGCTTTATGCTCATTCCAAGTCCTGCATGGAGGGAGAGGCTGTAGAGGGAGGGAATAGAGGATGTAAAATGTCCCCTCTCAAATCTAATGCAACTTATGACAAAATGTTAGCATTTTCACAGAGATCTCATAAGATCTCATGACCAAAGAAGTAAGAGGGAGTCACTGTGGATGACCATGGCCTCCTACAGGGGGTATCTGTGAGGTTTGGGGCTGGGTTTTTCTGTAGGGGATAGCAAATCCTTCTGACTCTCTTACTGCAATAGAATGATGTGGTGCTTCTCCATGAGAAAATCCTTGAGGAGATTTCTTTGCAAGAACTCCTGTGGCTTTAATATGGGAGGGCAGAATCTCAGCCTTTTAGCAGGCTGTTTTCCAGTTCGTTTAATTTTATGTGACTCGAATAGGTAACTTTGTTGCCATGCCTGAAGTCAATATTCACCAATAAAACTAAGTACAGTCATTTTCCAGCAAATTAAAAGTTATCCTGGAATTGCATACACCAAACAGACAACCCTATAAATAAGCAAGTTTATTATATTTTTGTCTTACATTAACCTTTAATGTAACCCTTCTGCTATTTCTTATAAGATGTAATAAGGTTATTACAAGGGATTTATGTAGAGTTCTGAAGTTAACAATGTCACTAAGTTTTTTTTATAAATTATGCAATGTAATTTCTTTCAATAATAATCTTGCTGTGCGATGTATAAAATACTGACTGTTACTTATTCTGTTTCTGGTCTTACAGTCATTTTACAAGAAAAAATAATTATCTCTCACTGCAGATGAGATTTACAGAAAAAAATGACCCCTTGGTGTTTGCCTTTGGATTTCCTGGTGCTAAGCACTAATTCAAAATGCATTAGCACTGGGAAATCACAAGTCTGAATGATAAGGGTTTAATCAGAGAAGCTACTAAATTGGAATGATATGACAATTGGTTCTCTGTTGTAAAGCTGAAACTTTGGCTAATATGTGGTGATTATTTAGAACTATTAAAACTGGCATGAGGGGTTTTCCTTAAAAGAAATGGTCTCAGTGCTAATGTTTTACTGTGAAAAACAGAACAATCAAGTCGTCTTTGTTCTGAAGAAAAAGCTTTTTAAAAAAGGCATTGTTATTACAAATAACGTTTTTAATAAATAATTTATTCTTGAACACGCTAACTGTTTGGTATTGCATAACAAACATAACCACATGCCCTCTGTATGCCAAGATTGCTACAATCTCCAAAAATTTGTAGGTCCTGATCCAGCTGAAGTCATTGGGAATTGCAGGTGCTCAGGGCTTTCTAATGCACCAAGATTTCCCCCATTCCCCCGTCTCAACTAGCTTCATGTATCTATAAAATGTCTTGATGGATACTGTCAAGCTTTACAGTTCCTTTTATTAGGGGAACATTGCAATGTCTTAGTTTATTCCTCAAATATAATTTTAATAATCTGTGCTGCATGGCATACAATTCTAGTTGGGAAGGAAAGTTCTCATAGCAAAATAGTACGGTTTAATAACTTTTTTTTTTAATTTTCCCCAGTGTACTACTATAATAGCATTTATTTTCTTTATTTTTGTATTTATGGCTCCCAAGCAATTATGTATTTTATGCTAGAAATAAGCATTCATTTTTAGTGTAAAGTAGCAAGAATATCCTATTCTTTTTTATGCACAACTTTAAAAAAAATATATCCCAGTTCCTTCATTTGGAATTTGGAATATAGATTCTCCAGTGAGTTCCAAATAAATCTTGTGATGTTTTTAAGTATGAAGAAATCAGACTAAGGTTTAAATATGTAAAATGCCTAACCTATAATGCTCCCATGCCCTAGAAAAGCAGAGCCGTATGCTGAAGTTAGAAGTCTCTCCTCTGACTCAGTTTAGTCAGTGGGTAAAATAGAGGATAAAAAATGGGAAGTGCATAAATATTGATAGGAAGCAAGTTTAAAACAAACAAAAAGAAGTATTTCTTCACACAATGCACAGTCAACCTATGGAACTCTTTGCCAGAGGATTTTGTGAAGGCCAAGACTATAATGTGGTTCAAAAAAGAACTAGATACGTTCATGGAGGATAGGTCCATCAATGGCTATCAGCCAGGTTGGGCAGTAATAGTGTCCCTAACCTCTGTTTGCCAGAAGCTGTGAATGGACGATTGGACACGGATCTCTTGATGATTACTTGTTCTGTTCATTCCCTCTGGGGCACCTGGCATTGCCCACTGTCGAAAGACATGATACTGGGCTAGATGGACCTTTTATCTGTACCAGTATGGCTGTTCTTATGTTTTTATGATAGCTACTCTGACAGGTTGTGATGCCAGACAACAAAGGGGCACTTCAGCACCTGATATAAATAGAACGTAACAAGACAGAGAAAGAGGCCAGGGACTAAATGTCTCAAATAGGCCTCTAACCAATCAAAAACTGTTTGTTTTTTCTTGGGAAATTTCTTTATAGCAGGTCAGTAGATGACCAACTCCCCTAATCACTTTGGAGCTACGTTCCATGTCAGGATCGTCATCACTCAGGATTTGCAAGCCAGCCTTAACTCGCCTCTTCTCCTTCCCCTCCTCCCCCAAATCCTCCTCCTTTACGCTGTATGCCACATCCTCGCTCCTCCCCCCTCCCTTCTCTGCCCTCTGAATGCTGCAAACCAGTTGATTGCTGCAGGCAGGAGCTGGGAAGAGCTGGGGGAAGGCACTGATTCGCAGGGTCTGCTGGCAGGCGGGACGTGCTGGGCGGGTGCAGAGGAGCTGATGGGGGGGCTGCCAGCTGTGGATAAAGCAGGCAGCCAAATGACGTTTTAGTGGAGCATTGCATAATTTTAAACGGAGCATGTTCTGTAATGGAGCAGGGATGTAAGATCGAAACAGCGTTAAGCAAGAAGACATTAAGTGGGGAGTTACTGTAGAAACATTCCTCATCTCACCCTTCCCCCTACATTCTAGGCAAAATTCTATGTTGCAAGTAAAATAGAAAGCAGGTTCTGGAATTGAGTCACTTTTTTGCCATATTTAGACATTGGACCAAATTATCTTGCTGGGTTGCATCATTTTTGCACCATTGAGGTGGCACAAAGGAGTTGTGATTTGTCCTCAAGCACCAACAGAGATCCTCTGGCATTGGAAGAACTCCCTGCTCATGTATCTGCCCCCACGAGTTAGTTCTGTTTCAATAGTTAAGCCTACAAATTTACCCTAATTATATACTCATCTATAAACAGTACATGGAAGTTCATAATTTATCACAAAAATCTATAACATCAAATGTTAATAAAAACAACTCCCCCAAATTAGTCCAAACCAAAAAGCCTACTAATATAATTCAAAAACTATATTAAAATCATGCTGAATAAACAAAAAGCAAGTCCAAAAATTAATAAACTAAAATTAGCGTGTCAGATATTAAGCCTAATTAATAGACAAAATAATAAGGGGATGGACTATTTCCCTTTTTAAAGTCCTTAACAAAAAACACCACATTTTTTATAAAAACTGATGGGGGAGGGAGGCTGTTGGAACAAGCCTCATCATCATGGTTACCACTCCCACCATATCCTAAGACCCCAGACCTTTTTTCCTAATCCTGAAAAATGTCCTGACCATACTGGGTCAAAAACACTCCCACCCCCACCCCCACACCAAATAACACCTGTCAACTCCTGCTGAATCCGAAACACTACCTAAAATAAAATGAAATTAAGCTTTATCAGCAGTACAACAGCTTCAGCCCCATCTCAACTAATTTGTTTTCTTCCAAAAAATAATTACTACCATCTTTAATGCCATCGAAAAGACTGTCTTCAAGGAGTTCTAAAAAGTGTTCTAAACACTCCAGTAAAAAGGAAAAGGGACTGGAAATGTTAAAATAAATGCTTTATTTAATACTTTATGTATCAAATATTGTAGCTGTTTTTCTTTATCTTTATTAAAAATGCTGTTTAATGGTGTGTTTGCCATAGTACTAAGAAGGCTAAACTGTGTGTAGAGCAAATCTTGTTTAACACTGTTGATTTTTAGACAGTAACGGAGTTATGTCAACACCCTTAGCCTATATTTTCCAATTAATAATCATTCCATGCAGGGAGTTCACTGGTGATGGAAAGGGGGTTGCCACAATAATTCTCCTCACATAGCGTCTATTAAGAATCTTACAACAGTGGCAGGATTTAAAGATGACTAGCAGTACTTGTAAGGTAGGCTGGGTCTGGTCCTGAGAATCAGGGAGCTGGAGCTGGAACTGGCTTCCTGACATGTTCTTCCCACCTCCTTGCTTACTCCTGTGCTGAGTGAAGGAGTGAATCTAGTCCATTATTTTGCAGCTTTGTGGAATTGGGCAATAATGAGGGGAATTGATAGTGTCTCAGTGACTAGGATTCAGTGTTAAATCTTCACCTATTTGATGTTTTACCAGGAGAAGCTTTAAATTAGTAATAGTCCATTTTACATCTGTGACTTGAATGAATTTCCTTTTGGTTAACTCTTTGTTCTATACTATTCTGTGGGAAAATCACTCCTGCTTGATTGATAAAAGTTGTGGAAGTTAGGAACCCCTTTTATTTTAAGTGTCATGAGCAATACAAGACATTGTCAGTTGTCATCTGAACAAAAAATGAGTGCTTTGGGAACAATTTCCATTGTTTCATACAATACTTCCAGGGTTTTTTCTCCTTGTGGTTTATACTTATATTACACCAGCAATTATTTGTTTTTCAGACTTTATGAAAACAAAGGAGAAGCAGACTTCATGGAATCCTTGCTGCAGCTATTTAAGTCTATCAATGAGATGATGAGTAGTGTCTCTGATCAAACTGTGATGGTGAAGGTAGGTGTTTCAAAGAAAAAAGTCTTGGATTTGCATTTGTATAATATGATAGCATGACTTCTTAAAGAATACATTTTCATTGCATTGAGAAGCAATAATTATGCAATTGATACAGCATGAAATTGTATAGTGTGCCAATGATGTATTTTACTTTGAACATCGTTAACAGTTAATGCATTCTAGTAAAAGGTTTGTCTAACGGTATACTTAAGCATACCTGATGTAGGTATGCAAGCCCCATCTTACCAGGGGCTTTGCAAAGAGAAATGGGTATGGCTGAGATATCCCTGCCATACAGAAATCCATATTTGTTTGAATGGCCCCTTAAAGTCAGAGTCAGGTGCCTCAGTTGTCCCCTTTTTTGTTTCTTTCTGTATTTGTATGTGTGGTTGATTTATTGTTCTGATTAAATTCAGAACAGTCTTTTTCTGTCATAATAAATTTCACAGTTTTCTCTCCATATGAAATATTACATATTTTTACAATATTACATATTTAGCCATGTTTAATTCTTTTACCTGGTGATCTTATCAGTGTTTTCAACTGGTAAACTAGTATTTTTATGGTATTTCAAATGTTATAATCGGGGGCACAGCTCCTCAATACAGCACATCCACAAAAAGAATGGAACCAGGCCAAAAATTTCACCAGCTAAAATATTCTAAACAAAAGGATTGGGGCAGAGACTTCCACATTCATTTGACCAATTCAGACTCTCTCTTTTTTCTTTTTAAAACCACACTTTTTCCCTCTCCCCACGAGTGCTAGAGTCAGTACTGGATTTACTGTAGCCCCACTTCTCTGCCCCCCGCTCTCTCCTGTGTGGGCAAGGGGCAGAAGATTAGTCCTGCCGTCCTCTGCCTCAGGGCAGGCTCCGCTGGCAGCCAAGCTCCCTCCTCCCCACCCTCTTCCCCCACTGTTCCCACCTCCCTCTCTCTCCCTGCCACTGAACAGCTGATCATCATTGTTAGGGAGTTGGAGGAGCGGAGCCGCAGCGCACTCAGTGCAGGGGGGAGGAGGCAGAGAAGAGGCAGGGCGGGGCCCTGTGGAAGGGGGTGGAATCAAGGCATACCTCCTCCTGCCCCTTCCATGAGCCACTCAGGGCAGGGGGCTGGGAGCATCCCATGACCCCAACCCACACCCCCAGCCCTCTGCCCTGACCCAACCCTGATTCCTGCACCCCTCTCACACATCCCCAGCCCTCTGCCCTGACCCCTGCATCTCCCACACACCCCGCAACCCCAGCCCTGACTCTTGCACCCCCACAAATACCAACCCCCACCCTGAGCACCAAATGGGAGCTCCTGCACTCCCCCTCACATTCCCATCTGTACCCCTTGCACCAAATGGGTGATTCCCTAGATAAGAGCTCCACACCCAACCTCTTGCCGCAACGCTGAGCCCCCTCCCTCACCCTAGCTCCTGGCTAGACCCTGCACCCCAGCCTGCGCCTAGCTCCTTTCCAGACGCGGCACTCCTGGCCTATGCTCAGTGCACAGAGAAATGAAGACAATGGGCTAGAAACAGGGAGAAAGTACCCACTCTTATGTGGGTGGGGCAGGGGGGATCCTGTTTACCCCCTCCCCAAACCTGCTGTGCTTACAGTTTACTCCCGGCCTCTCCCTTGCTCCAGGGACCAACCCTAGCTCCCACCCCGCTGTGCTCATCTTGCCTCTGGCCCCTGTATCGCTCCAGCTGGGACCAATCCTTCCCCTCCACCATGCCCTGCTATCAGGGTGGATAAAAACCAATGTCCTTTTAACAAAAAAAATTAAAACTCCGATTTTTTTATTTAAATCAAATTTTTGAGGAAAAAACCTATCTAAAGATAATTTTAATTAAGATACATTATATCTCATTATAAAATAGGGATTATAAATTATAATTCTATGGTATATTCATGTAACGTTTAAGAAAAGTTTTGTAAATAAGTTCCAATGGTTCATGGATTAGGGACCCAATCTTATGGGGTTCCAGAGGCTTCTGTATAGGTTAATGTATTTTGGTAAATCTTTCTATCTACAAATTTGTGTACACGGAGTCAATCCCTTACCTCTCTTTAAAAGTAAAAAGTTTCAAAAAGTTCAATGAATACAAGATTGTTGTGGGGAAATAGATCTGGACAAGGAGAAGTAGTCTGGAGATAAATGTGAGAAGCGAGGAACATATGCTTTTTTGTTAAAATATTATGTTTTCTGTTCAAGAAAAAAAATCCAGAGTGCTGAGTGTTGTTGTTTTAGTTAAATAAAACAGTTTAAATTTCTGTCTGGTGGTGATCGCCTCCTAATACAGCCTGGCCAGAAAATCCTCCAAATATTGACGTAACCTGTTGAATTGGAGATAGTTCACCTCCCAGTGACTTCATAATATATGCTTCAATTACCTTTGGTAAATGAAATAACCAAACAATCATTATTTTCTGATATAGCTTTAAAACTCATCTGAAAAGTTTTCAAAATAAATTACTGTTTAAAAATGCATAATGTGTACCTTCTAAAAATGAAACCCATATCTATCTGTGAGTAGTGAAGAATATGTATTAAAGTTATAACAACCAACAAGAATGCACTTTTATGTAGAAAACCATGATTAAAGTGAGTCTTCCTGACTAGTGATTTAAATCATGATTTAAATCAAATCCACCCTGCCCGCTGTGCTCTTGCCACAAATATGTTTGGCACCGGACCCAAACGTTTGGCACGTTAATCCAAACCTGGCTAGAGCATCAGTTGTGTCTCAGAACCAGCTTTCTGGACCAATTCAGGATTTAATTTCTTGCGGAATCTTTCCTCAGTACTGTGGGATACAGCTAACTTTCAGTTCATTCTTGCACTGTCCAGTGAAGGACAGGAATATGTATTGCGTTATTATGGCACCATTGTTCTGCATTGGCAGCTTTGATTACTCTGGTGCAACCGAGAGCATAATTTCATCCCGGATCATTTTACCTGAGAATGCTGAAACTATGCTACTGACAATTAGTAGCTTGTAGGACAAATTAACTGTTTTTTTGGAATGGACGTGATCTTCATCAGGTGCCAATCTTGTAATGAGCTTCAAGCAGGAAGACCCCTGCACTCAACCCTGTTTGGAGTCATTGGGCATCTACCCATGTGGTGTTCACTTTAGCATTCTAGCCTCAGGGGATGCTGTAAAATTTTGAAAAGCGGCCCAAGTCCCACCTTGAAAAGAGAATTTCCATTTAGGAGGCTACATCTCATTGAAAGTTAGTGGGATTTATGTTACTAAGTCACTTAGGTGCATTTGAACACTTAACCTGGATTGTTTAAAGATTTAGAAAATAAAAAAAAAGATTCCTGAGTGTAACTTCCCAAATAGATATTCCTCAGATGTGTCAACCTCATGCTGTGCATACTAGGGGCATGCTTTAAGTTTAAGCAATCTTTACTCCTTCCCCAATCCTGCGACTGGCAAGCAATTGAACTAGCCTCCAGTAGAAATTTCTCTAAGAATCATTCTGTTAGCCAGGGATCAGCAAAGCACATTTTGCATCAGCTTTCTGGGCTTTACCAAACCCAGTTGGCCTCTGACATACACACTTTGCTGAGTGGGAACAGTTGGCATAAAACTTTGTGCCATCTCTGAATGTGCCTGTCTGGGGTTATCCTCAGCTACCTTGTTCCAGGCCTGGCAATTTATACTGCTCTGGGGCCAAGGATCTGGCTCAGAATATTTAAAATTAACTTTTGTATTTGTTGATATAAACATTATATTTGAGAAATATATTTATCATAAGAGTGCATGGGTAGGTTTTTGGTTTTTATTTGATTACCTCTCTTTGGAGTTAATTTTACAAAAAGGAATTTTTCATTTTTAATTTTTTATTTTTAACAATTAATGCATATGATTTGTGAACTGATAATTCTGATCAAGACTGATCAGTTGAGTTTCTACAACTATTAACTTAACAGGATATATTTGAAAACTTTGGTTTGACTTACCTAAATGTAACTAATAAGAATGCATGAAAATGCTTTCTCCTAGGTACCAAATAATGTTAAGTGACGTAGCTTTGATTTCCTGAGGTAGCATAATACAAATTATATTTAGATTCCGTCACTTTTTTTTAATGCACAACAGAGCTTGTTTTGCAATCCATTGTGTGAAAAAAGTTAATTTCTCTCCACATATTTTCTGTGGATTTGTGACAGGAAATTTTGAGGTTTCCTTCATGCAAAAGGAAAAAGGCTAATACTATTGCAAATTACAAACTGTGGTTCATCCCACCAGAAACATTTTCTTTAAGGCGGGAGACAGAAAATCTGAATGCTTGAATCTTGAATCACTGCAGCAGATAGGTATCCTGGGTGGTAATCTGTACAAATGCTGAGTACCTCTGATCTTGCTAAGCTTGTGGGTTTGACAGGATCACAGCCCAAGGTAGTTATCATGTAGCTGTATTGTATTTTCTGTTAAATACGTGGGAGATAGAACTAACCCTGAAATCACATTATGAATAAATCTAGTAAAAGCAGCTTTACTACTTCATATAAATAACTTACATAATGGTACATGCTGGATGTTCAGTAACAATATACTCAATTTCTTGACTATACAACTGGAGAAATTGTTTCAAATGAATGATTTAGAAAACAGCCATACATTAAATTGTGTGTTTTGTTCTATAGGATACCAAACTAGTTTCTGTTAATCTATACAGATTAAACGGTGTTTTTTCTCTTGTATTATGCAAAATACACTTAGTTGGATGTTTCAGCAAATACTGTTTTTTCAAAACAGTAAGTAGAATGCTGTAGTTGAATCAGTAATATAAAATCTCTTTTTAAAAACAGCTGCTTTGACAAGGATTTGGATTTTCTGCTTCTGCTGTTCCTTGTTGGTGTAAATCCAAGAATGGATAGGAAATTGGGATTTTCTTCTGTTGTAAGATTTTTTTTTTGTTTACATAGAATTATTATTTTGTTTTTACAGTGGTTTGCTATGGACTCTTTTGACTCTTATTCTTAAGTCCCATTTTTGTATTTCTAAAAGCATGGCTCAGTCTTCACAAGAGGCCTGCATTATGTGCATAAATAAATAAATAAAGTCCCCATCTTTCATCTATAGCATTATTTAAAAGCTGTCAGAAGTGGTTTTAAACCACTTAGCGGGGCTATTCCGTCTCATTTTCTTTTTGCTCTAATATGCTGAAGAAATGCTTGTGCATTATAGACATCAGCTTTGCGGTTTAATATTAGTCTAATATGGAGAGGCAGAAAGGTGCTATGGTACAACATAATTCTTTAAGATTTATGTATCTTTTAATGTAGCCTTATGCTAATATGATAGAATATTAGTTTGTTAAATTCTGGAGTTTCAGCATAACATTTTCATAGTGGAATGTCCTCTGTGTCGTGTACATTCCCCAAATCTGGAAAAATAAATAAGCACTCTAGACTTGTCAAAATCATGGAAATCAAATTACTTGTTTACCAGTCACTTGAGTAGAGCAATGTTTCATTATATTTTTTTTAAGAAAAAAAGATAAGTATTGCTTTTATACAAATACAAAACATGCTTCAGTTTTACTATATTGTTAAGGTTTTTTATGCCACACCTTGGTACATTTTATGATCTAGTATGTTGAAAGGGTAATTTACCAAGGTGGTCTAAATTGCTTTGGGGACTGGTGATCTATATATATAAAAGTCAAATGGTGTATGCGTGTGTGTGTGTATGTATGCTGCCTTACTCCTTCCACACCGTTTGAGCTAGAGACTTGAAATTTGGTACAGTTATAGGCTTTAGGGTCCTAATCAGGGTAAGAGTTGAAATTTTTTCAAATCTCACCTCTGACGCCCCCCAGGGGTGAAATTATTTAAAGCCCATTCACATCAGCTGGGCAGCAGGTTAACACCTGCTGTTCTCTGTGACATAGTTCTGATGTAATAATACCCCCCTCCAACGGCCCCTGCACTCGCTCAGCTCTCTGCCCCCTCCTCCCTCCAACGGACCCCGCACTCGCTCAGCTCTCTCCCCCTCCCCCCCTCCAACGCCCCCCCCCACTCGCTCAGCTCTCTCCCCCCTCAGGTAAGAATTGAAAAATTTTAAAATCTCCCCCCCACTCCAACGCCCCCCCCCTCGCTCAGCTCTCTCCCCCCGCCAACGGCCCCCGCACTCGCTCAGCTCTCTCCCCCCTCAGGTAAGAATAGAATTTTTTTTTAAATCTCCCCCCTCTCCCCCCCACTCCAACGGCCCCCCCACTCGCTCAGCTCTCTCCCCTCCTCTCCCCCTCCGATGGACCTTGTCACGGAGCGCCCGGGCGATGGTCTGGAACCGCTCCCTAGGAAGCCAGACCGGACTCCGGGTGGAGGGCCCCTTCTCTGTACACAGCTTGTTTCCCAGGCCAGGAGCTTCAGGGGTACCCACTTCCACCTTTCTGGGTCTGACCTCGGAGCATTCAGCACCTTCTGCCCCTCCATGTGCTTCCCCCAGCAAGCCCGCCTGGGCGGGGTCCTGGGGAAGCCCATGGGTTCTGCACCCCAAATCCACAGTCAAACGTGACTCTCAGCCAGCCAGCAGAATAGACGGTTTATTTGAGATGCCAGGAACACCATTCAACTCACAGCTTCTCAGTCTCAACAGGGTCCCTCAGTCAGGCCTTTCTGGGGTGTGCCAGGAGGTGAGACCCAGATTCTGGGCTCCTGCTTCTCCCCCAGGTTTATTCGATGACTTTCATCTGGTCCAACACAGACCATGCAGCGAAAGAGCGTGAGCCCTCCGCTGGATCCATTCTGGGGCCAGAGAGCGAGTTGGCTTCTCTCCCTCTCCCAGCTAGACCCAGACCCAGACTGACCCAACCCCCTCTAGCCACTTCCTGCTCCTTTGTTCCTTTCCCGGGCTTCAGGTATCACCTGACCTCCCTTCAACAGATTCAGCTGACCTCCCTCCCCCACCTGGGGTCAGGTTACAGCTTCCAGGGATGCACACCTTTGAATACCTGCAGTGGCTCTGCTTTGCATCACCTTCACATAGACACTTAAGAAATGCATAGGGGAAACTGAGGCACGCACACACAGTACTCCCACTTCGTCACAGACCTGAGCAACGCCGGGTATTTTTGCTAGTCGAATATATAAAAAGGATTAATGCTGGTTGTGACAATGTAAACTGTCACAAGGAGAAAGTAAAAACTCAAGGTCTTTCAGGGGCTGAATATACAAGGAAGCAAGATATAGAAAATATTCATGTAAATCAGGACTAGAACTATGCCATGGTGCAGGTGGCATCACCCAATGATAGAGGGGAGCCTGGGATGGTAATGAACTTTAGGAAAGTATGCTGTTGGTGAGAAGAATCTGGAACCTGTCAAAATATCTTTTAAGATAGTACATAGAAAGAGAGGCAGCACCAGAGAAGGGCATGCTAAATGTAGCACCAGCTCAAAGTGAAACATCCATCCAAGATACTAACCTGATCCCCATCACCGTAATATCTGAGCCTCTGCCAATCTATGTGTACTTATCATCTCAATACTTCTGTGAAGGACCCTTTATCTCCTTTTTTAACAGATGGGGAGATGAGGTGCAGAGAGGCTAAGTGACTTGCCCAAAGTCATACAGGAAGTATGTGATGTAATAGGAGATTCAACCTGGATCTCCCAAGATCTAGGCTAGTACCGTAACCACTGGACCATTCTGCATCTTATTTTAAGTTGCTAAATGA
The DNA here is from genome assembly GCA_032164245.1 of Sternotherus odoratus. NCBI lineage: Eukaryota > Metazoa > Chordata > Testudines > Kinosternidae > Sternotherus > Sternotherus odoratus. The sequence continues at coordinate 88,465,366 of JAVMKO010000005.1, read as the reverse complement.
CAATTGCATGTCCTTAAATAAAAGCTGAGCACATGTAGAGCTTACTAGTTAAAAATCAATCTTGTAAATATCACACTGCTCTCAAAAAAAAGAATAAGACAGTAGGCCCGATTTTCAGTTACATTGATGGGAGTTATGTGTACTCAGCACCTTAAAGTAAGGCTAGCTCTTCTTATCAATATAAATAAATGTAGGGATTGATTTTAGGGTACTGATGAAAGTGCTTTGCTGAAGTAGCTTCCTCTTGGACTGCTCACAAACCTTCCAGCACGTAAGCCACACCCTGAGTGTCTATGTGTAACTGCAGCCTGCTAGTTACACCGGTACTGTCACCAGCCTTAGTTATATAGCAGGGTGACCCCAATTTACCACCAGTCCCAGATCTTACCTCAGAAATGTATGTTCTGTACTGCCCAACTTTCTCTTGGACAGCACAAATATATTAAGTCCATTGTTTATCTAAATGAATAATATGCCAGTTTATTATCTTAAATAGTGTTACCTGGACACTTCAATTTAAACACACTAGATTAAGTAAAACAGTTAATATCTCTCTCTTTCTAGTTAATAAATTTGTTTAAGTGACTACAGGTAATGAGGCGTAAAACTCAGAAAAGCCTACAAGAAAAATATAGATAAAGTGCTTAATAATGTCTAATTTAACGAACTATATTATATTCAAGCCAATTTTCTCACCACATACTTCCAGCAAGTTTACCAACCAAACTCTTCAGGTCAGGACCACCCTTCGCCCTGAGAATCCAATGGCTCTTTTCCTTTGTCATCTTAGATGCAAAGCCGTGTCTGTGTGTGTCTGTGTCTGCCTGCTCCTTCTTTTTATAGTTTCAGTCCCCATCTTGAAAAAACATTTCCAGCTGGGAACTAGGAGACAGAGTCTGTGTGGAAGGATCTTCCCTGCTGTTTTTTCCAGCTGTTTGAGCTTCCTTTGTTTTCCTTCCTGCTTGATGACTCTGTTTACTGCTTAAATGGAAATTAAGGCAAGCACACATTCCATTGTTTAGGACAGACCTGATTTACAGATTCTGTTTGGTCCGGGCCTTGGGGTTTGGAATATGATTTTCCTTCACATATAGTGTTGCCACACATATTTCATCAGGACAATATTGAGCAGCAAACTCATTTTCAAACGATACCTTATAAAGCATAATTGCACACAGATCATTACAGTAGTGTGTAGAGTGTAAATACAGGATTATATTCTGTCACACTAGATAATTGGCAAAAAAATTCCCAGTACTTCTAAATGATTCTTAAATATCTAATATAGCAAATTGCATGGGGAACACAATTTTCTCGCGGGGAAAGGAGCTGAAATAGGAAACTTTAAAACTAAGAGGTTAGTACTTTCTTTTTATCATGGAAATTTAAAAATTAAGACTAGTGCAGTCTTTGCCACTAATAGTTTCAGGTAGACTACCACTGAAATAATTTTTTGGCCTTATAAAAATATTGTAAATTTTTAAAATGTTTGGAGAAACTATTCAAATTATTTTATTTTTAAATGCCATAAAAGGTCTCAAAGGATGACATGCAAAGATGTTTGTGATGATAGTAGAAATAACCTGCAATTTCTTGGTGAAACTATATAATGTAAGAAATTCAGCCTACGGACTTTTTTGGACCGTATTATTTTCATGTACTTGTTTTTATTTCCTGGCATAGTTAATTACCCTTTGCCATAGTTTACAAGTGCTTCAATAAGGTAATGTCATCAGTTTGTACATTAAAAAGAAGGAATTCCTCTTCTTCTTCTTTGTTTACAGTCTAATGAAAAGCCCACTAAAGTTTTCATTGGTCGTGGATCACCTACTTAATCACATCCCCTTAAAAATGTCACATCTGTGATACGCTTTGCAGAACTACCAAGATGTGCAAATGCAAATGCTTGAAACTGAATAAGTACATAAATACATTTATGTTATTCTTGTCATTTCATACCCTGTTTCCTACTCTCTACTACTTTGTCTCCCTCATTTGCTGTGTTATATCTAAAATTTAGCTTGCAAGCAATTTAGGGTTGGGACTTTATTTTCTGTGAAGTCCTCACCCATTTCTTGTGTGGTATAAAATAATCATTTATCACAATGTAGCTGATTGAAATTATCCAAATTAAATAGCTATACAGTAATATGCAAATATACCAGAGATCAGTATTTCTAATTCTGTATGGCAGTGCTTACTTCCTAATGAGATCACTTAATGATTACGGTAAAATCCTATTAGTGTTAAAAATTCTGGAATAGAAGCATTTCATTTTTGTGCTTCCTCATGCCATTTTTCGTGTGTGTGTGTGTGTTTTAATATGGAAATAGGTCTTTTCTTTAGACTAATTAAAACCTGTAGTTTTTGAGATTATGAGAACAGGGATCTAAACCTTGGCCCAGTGCTGCAAAAGCGTGTTAGTAATTCTAATTAAAAATGTTAATTTTAAGAATTTAATAAACTGCTTAATTGTTTGGAGTTGTTCTTGATGTTGTATCAGTATCTGAAGACTATTTGTCATTTTATGAAATTAATATGCACTCTTTATTTCAGCATCTGGGAATAATTTAGACTGTAATGTTGTTTCTGGTATTGTTGGGATCTATTTTCAGCTGCACCTTTTTAACGGAGTAAAATTAGGTTCACAGCTTAGCTATTATAAAAGTTAGTATTTATATAGAGTAACTTAAATGAGATTTTAAAAAAGCTAATTTAGATTAATTTTTCTGTGGCTATGTTGACTGTTATTCCTTTTAATTTGATTTTTTACATAATCCTACAAGTGATGTATTGCCAACTCTTGAGATTATTATCACAGCTCTAGTGATTTTTTGGAGTGTTTTTTACCTGTCTCATAAAAATGTGATGAAGGGCTGCCAGCTAATGAATTTTTCCTTATTCAAAATGGCCACCATCTTCTTTTACTGTTAGTGGGGCTGAAGCCAGCAAGATGGCTGCCATTTCCCCACGGTCTATCTGTATGTGGAAATGAGGCTGGCCTTAGTAGAGGTGGCTGCCACGTCTCACTGTTCTCAGTGAGGCTGAAGCTACGTCCACAGGCAGAATGGTTGCCACTCTGTGATTACAGAACTGGCCAGACCATGGGACTGTGAGGATTAGCGGGGACATTGAAAGGTGGAGGGGGGAGAAGGTAGATTTAGGGATTGCAGAGGAATGAGGTATAAGGGTATATGGGGGAAGTAGTAGGGTGAGGGGAGAATCAGAGGACAGTGATGTGGGGATGCTTCCTCTGCTTGGAGGTGGTGATGGGGAAGGAGAGCCCTCTGAGTAGTCAAGATAAGGCAGTATTGCATTGTTGCCTGCTCTCTCAAATTGATTGAGAGTCATGGGATTTTGTTGCATAGGATGTGCTGTCATGATGCAAGAAGCTCCTCCGATCCTGTGATTTTCAGGGCTAGGCAGAGGTCTGTGTGATTAGCCTCAGGTCTGAGGACACAGATCTCACCTTCCCTCATATATAGTATCAGAAGAGAGAGGGTCCTGGGTTGGGGGAGTTGTGTGAGTGATGCTGTTGGGACCCAGGCTGAAGAGAAGTTCTGGGTTAGGGTAGCAAGAGGTGAGGAGTGGGGAGTTGAGGAAATGGTGCTGTTGGATGATTTAGTTGGGGATTGGTTCTGTGTTGAGCAGGAGGTTGGACTAGATGACCTCCTGAGGTCCCTTCCAACACTGATATTCCATGATCTCAGGGAGAGAAATCTCGAGCAGCAGGAGAGATAGGAGAAATAGTAGGTGTGGGAGAAATAGATGGCAAGTCCTGTATTTTAGGGGTGAAGTTGCTATCTGAGCAGCCAGGGAGAGGTGTGAATTTCTGTGTACATTAAAGATTGACTTTTCTATTGAAATTACCACACACCGATTGGAAGATAACTAGAAGGGAGTTGAAAAGTCAAAAGGCAGGCTAAAAGCATGGTTTGACTTTTCTAAAAATAATAATAATAATACAGATTATTTTTGTGAGGGAGGGTACTAATCTCATGAATTTTGAGGGTCTGACAAGTTATTTTTGATCTTTTGAGGTTGGCAGTACTGTAACTGAATCTGTTGGGATTTGTCTTGATATTGCAAAATTGTTTTGTGCCATTTTCTTAAAATTAAACTGAAATTTAGACACTAAAACCTTTATTAACCTGTTTAGCAAAACTGGTTAATTTTGTTTTCTGTAAAGACATTACTTTCATATCAATCTGTTTTAACCAATTATTTTAATAATCAAATCCGATCATCAGATGATTTATTTATTTATTTTTTTTTGGTTATCATGCTGCTGCAGTGTGAAATGCTAATTCAAATTGGGGTCCAGAATTTATTTCTTGAATTGTATTAATTTACCTCTTTTTCCATGATGTATCCTGATTTCACAACCTGTTTTTATTTATATTTTTACTAAACATCATGCGTTGCTGATAGGCAAATAAAGATGCAACAATGATTTTGTGATGGCAACAGTTTTTATATTAGTCCCTGTTTAACTCTTAATAATCATCTTTCTTTAGTTTTGACTATAGTTTATCTAGTTTTGACTCGTTATTTAGTGACCTCTGAATAATCTATTAGAAAGGGACAGGGGTTCTCTACCTTTTTCTTTTTGAGGTCTCCCTAACACGCTATAAAAACTCCATGGCCCATATGTGCCACAACAACTGTTCATATGCATGGAAAAGCCAGGATGGCTATAGGAAGTAACAAGCAGGGCAACTGCCCAGGTCCCCATGCCACACGCCTAATTACCGTGCCCTTTATAACAGTCCTTAACATATTTGAAGACTATCAGGTGTGTTGTACACCCCTCCCCCCCACAGTCTTCTTTTCCCAGGACTAAATATGCCCAGTTTTTTAACCTTTCCTCATATGTCAGGTTTTCTAAATGTTTTTTACCACTTCTTTGCTCTCTTCTGGACTCTCTCCAGTTTGTGCATCTCTTTCCTAAAGTGAGAGGCCCATAATTGGAATCATATTGCACCTGAGTCTTCAGCAGCGCTGAGTATAGCAGGACAATTACCTTCCATGTTTTACACAAAATACTCATTTTAATACAACAGTCCTGTTAAATGCAAAATACAAATACTTCTTTTATCAAAGTTTCTTTAACTTAGTGTATGGGCTGCACAATTAGTCGTATTCTGTAAGATTAGCATATCTCTTTGGATCACATTTCTGAAGCTGATATTTAAATTCAAAACTCACTTTCAATATCATTCACTTTAAAATCCTCTCTTTCAATCAGTGTTCCTGCCAGTAAATTCATTCATCAGATTATTTGTGGAAAGCAAACAAAAAAATGACATGCACACAATGAAAGTAGATTCAATATTTTATTTGAGCACATTTATTTTTTATTAGTACAAAAGTTTTGAAGTATTTACCCAACTCTAGTTCAGTGCTGAAATTGAGAATTGTTTTTAGAACCCCTTTCTGTCTAACTAGTGATAAATATTTTTATTGCATCTTTGTATCAGTCATAATATTTGAAGAGTCATGAATGTATTTCAGTGTGTGTAGTTCAGTGTAAAACAAAATGGTCCATTTGCATTTTGGAAGAGTACATGAATTGATTTTATTCTGAGATTAGTTTCTTGTGCATTCTTTTTGACTTTCTCTTTGCACTAAAGTTCATATCTTTTCAAATTAATTGTCCTTTTTGTCAATACTGCTCCCTCTTGATTTCTGCTGGTTTCCTACTGTTAAGTCCATTTCTATGCTCATTTGCAGCAGTGCATTGCTACTGGGGCACAAAGTTGATGTAATTGATCATAAAGTGGTGCAATGGAGGGAGGAACTCTGTCAACTCTTACTCAGCTCAGCAGTCTGAAATTTCAGACGATAAATATTTCTCACATGAATACATTCTTACAGAGATATACTTGAAATTAGTTCTAAATGTCAGCTGTCAATAAAAACTTATTTTCAAAATCATTTTACAGTTTAATCATGCTGGGAAGTGCTTACCTTTTGAACTAGGAGCAGTGCGGGCAAGCAATCTAACCAGTTTTAAGAAGGAGTCTGATAAATTTATTAATGGAATTATTAATGGAATTAATGGAATTTCTTGTGATAGTAGAAGACTGGATTTGATTAACCAGGCGGTCCCTTTCAGTCCTATGTTCTGATCCCCCCCCCCCCCCCCCCCCCGCCTTGCTTAGACTTTCCTGAGTCTGTGATGAACCAACTGCTTCTTATTGTAAGGCTCTTTGGACTTTGGTGGACCCCAGATAGCAACTGGGAAGATGGTTCCAGATTGCAACTGGGTTGCAACTGGGAAGATCGGAGATGAAGGCAAAGTGAACCTTTCGATGCACGATATGAGAGGGCAGTTGGGAAACTCAGTAGAGAGAGAGGAGATCGGATGAAGAAGTGGGGATGAAAACACACCTTTTTTAGTGGTTGAATGTAGGATTGGCAAGAGCAGACTCTAGTTTGGGTTATCCGTATGCAATTTTTAATATCATTTTAATGTCTAAACACTACAGTGATAAATGCTCCATAAATTTTTAAGATAAACTATCTGCCACAGCTCTGTTGCACAAGCTTCATAGTGGCAGCCTGGGAATTGAGAATGGTGTTCTCTCTCCTGGCTTTTCTGTGCATGTAATGTATGCACCGAAATGACTCCCTCTTTTCTTTGTTGAATTTATGAGAAATAAACACTGGTGATTAATCTATACGTGTTAGGTTTATATAAATTGTGGAGTATTCGAGCTCTTCCAAAAGATGCAGTAAAAGATGGCTTTGGAATTTTAAAATTATTTGATCTGAAATCAGTCTAATTGTCCTTTAGTTTTTTAATTTCCAAACTGCGTTTCCACATGGTCTTTGATTTTTTTGTCAGTAATGGATAGAACACCAGGAGAAAAATCATTAAATGTTTTTTGCTTCTCCTGATGTTAAGACAATAACTCAGTGCCTGTGTTTAATAGTCATTGAAATGGTTGTCCTTGTGCATTTCTCATTGGTTTTCCATGGAACAAATTAAAGTCTATTTAATTAAAGCTGGAACATTGATAGTAGCTTGCTTCAGGGCAGTGACAGCTATCAAAATGTGCCAGGCAGCAAGTTGATGCTCATTATAAACTCTTTTTAAGATTGCTGCTTTGATGCAATGTTACAAGGATGATCTTGGGTCAGCCAGTATGTGGTCAGGCCAGTATTGCTGGTCCCTGCCTGAACTTTAAGTTCTCCCAGTAGTTCTTCGAGTGATTGCTCATGTCTATTCCATAGGAGGTGTGCGTGCTCGCCACGTGCACCAGTGCTGGAAAGTTTTTCCCGTAGCAGTACCTGTAGGGGGACCGCCGCCCCACACTACCCCTGGAGTGGCGCTGCCCCGGTGCGCTATAAGGGGCCCCACACGCTTCCCTACCCTCAGTTCCTTCTTGCCTCCAGTGAAGGTGCATCAGAACTTCACAGCTCCAGCATTGCTGTAGCTCATCCTTAGCATTTTCTATCTAGTACCTGTAGCTCTTAGTTTTTGAGTTAGTTACAGGTTTCTTCAGTTAGTGCGAGAGCCCAGGCTGGGGCATGCGCTGGGTTTTAGGTCATACGACAGTTGCAGGCGTTCTATGCCGATGAGTGATCCGCACATGGACTTTTTACGCTGTTTGCGTGAGACCCATATCAGCGATCGTTGAAAGACCTGCAAATCTGAGCCCCCATACATGGTTTTTCATAAGGACAAAGTCCAGCTCTGGCCACACCCTGCATTCCTCCTGAAGGTGGTCTCCGTCTTCCATATGGGCCAGGACATTTTCCTGCTGGTCCGCTGCCATACGCGTCCAGTGAGGAGCGCTGCCTCCACACCCTCGACGTGTGCAGGCTTCTGGCTTCCTACCGCGAGTGGACTAGACCCTTCAGGAAGTCCTCAGAGCTGTTCGTAGCCTCGGCAGAGTGCATGAAGGGCCGGCCGATCTTCATGCAGCGACTCTCCAACTGGATGACTTCTCATGCATCCATACCTGTTATGACCTGGCGGGTGTCCCCCCTTTACCATTTGGGAAGGCACACTCAACTCGGGCGCAAGCCTTGTCATCAGCAGCCTTCTTGGCCCATGTCCCTATTCAGGACATTTGTAGGGCCGCTCCATGGTCTTCAGTTCACACGTTCACCTCACACTATGTGATTGTCTCCCAAACCAGGGATGACGTTGGGTTCGGCAGGGTGGTCCTTTGTCCCGGGAATTTGTGAACTCCTACCCACCTCCAACAGATATAGCTTGGAATCGCCTACTGAATACATGAGCACTTGAAGAAGAAAAGACAGTTACCTTTTGTAACTGGTGTTCTTAAAGATGTGTTGCTCATGACTATTCCATGTTCTGCCCTCCTTCCCCTCTGTCAGAGTGGTCTGACAAGAAGGAACTGAGGGTAGGGGAGCACGTGGCACCATTCCAAGGGTTGTGGCAGGGAGTGGCTTCCCCTATGGGTACCGCTAAGGGAAAAACTTTCTGCCACTAGTGCACATGGTGAGCATGCACACCCACTGTGGAATAGACAGGAGCAATACATCTCGAACACCAGTTACGAAAGGTAACTTGCCTTTTCCTATGAATGAGATTTTTCTATAACATTTTTTCTATATCCCCATCACTAGTTGCTTAATCTATTTGTTTTAGTGGAAGTATCACTATTTAGAACAATCAAGTATTCTGATCCCATGTACGTGTCTACCTCTCTTCTTCCCCCACCCCCCGTCCCTGAAAAGACCTCTCTTTGTTAAAGGGAAGACTTTCATATTATGTAGAGTGTTATTTGACCACTAGCCAACCTCTGCCTGGGAGCCTAGAAGTTCCATGGTAGATAAATGCATGAGCCAAAAGGGAGCTTACTCTGGGGGCATTCTGGTTTGACTAATTGGTGGACCACAAGATAAGAAAGTTCTAAATACCCATAAACAAGATGTATTCGGCTCAAAGGGACATTGAGACTGAATTATTTTCCTTTCCCTAGTGAAAAATTAGTGTGACATGTAATGTAACTCCAGGCATATGCAAAAAATGTATAACACAATAACCTTGTAATTGAGTTAGATATGTTAAGACATAACCATATTTTCTGTGATGATTTAAGGAATTTTTCTATGTACATCTTATAAATTCTGGTTGATGTGAAATTGTGGAATCATAGAATGCCTCTGTATGTGGAGTCTTCCATTTGGTCACAGGAGCCGTGTTCTATATTTACTGAACCACTGATAATGGTCAATTGTGAGTCTTAATGGCTGCCCATTGAGTTTAAAGACCTTGGGACAACTGGTTGATTGAAGCCAGGGAAGGCAGTTTCCTCCAACTTCCTTGGAGGGTGCTTAGTTTTAGTGAGTGGAAAATACCTAGCTGCAGAACAAAGAAACCAGGTATGACTGGTGGGACACATACATTCAAGAGATGCACAGGATGCTTTGTGCAAGAGAAAAGAAGAAGCTGTTGTGCTTTCATAGTGGTAGTGGGGTGTCCTATTTAACTGCAAGATCAGCTGAAGAAGAAGGAAGCTAGCTGACCTAGAGAGGGGGAGAAACTCCATGATTAAGGGAAGAAGCCATGAGCTTCAGGAGAAGGATCCTAGCCACCCCAAAGAACTCTCCAGAGTGGTGAGAAAACTGAGGTAGGGAAACAAGTATAGGTGCATTCTATTTTGTACAGATCTGTGTATTTCTTTTGCAGTCTTAGTAACAAGTAATTTTTTTTAGAATTCTGTACAAAGTCTCAGAGAGGTAGCTGTGTTAGTCTGGAATTGCAGTTAGTCTTTAAGGTGCCACAGAACTCTTGGTCACTTGTACAAAGTCTGTGTGGTTTCCGTATCATATGCTCAGAAGAGTTAGACTGTAAACCTGGGGTTCCTACACAGTTGAAGTTTAGGGGAGGGTTTACTTAAGTTTCTGGAGAGTATGAGGGGTCAAGACAGGTTCTGGGGCCTCAGCATCTGGGCCCATTTCTGTGAAGGGATAACAGACTGACAGCCTGTGCCCTGGAAATGTTCTGGAGAGGACAAGGAAAGAGACCGTGCTGGAGCTTGCTCAGATGAAGGGAAGCTTCAAGCACATGGGTCCAGTGGATTGAGATGCAACAGAGCAGCCTGGGGATTGTCCTGTGGATGGAGATTTACTCAGGGTGGAGTGTGATGCTGTTCTCATTTTCATCATTAGCATATTAGACAACCTGCTATGAAAAGTGAAGGTAGATGCCTTTACTTATATATCAGAGTTGATATGCTTGTTCCTTTATCTGGAATTGATTTTTTTCCCCATCGCAACAAAATACTTTCCCCATTTCATAGCTCGTGGGAGACTATATTTTGTGAGATGAAGTAGTCCAGGGATCAAGTAGGATTGTTTTAGAGACCTCCTAATCTGAAGTCTTTCTATCTATCCTATTCTCCCCTCTGAGACTCTGAATCACTTCTTCAGTCAAAACTTAAAGGTAAAGGAGGGTTTTGACTCTAATCTTTTAAGCAGCTTATGTTTTGTGACAGTTTCACAAAAGATCTAGAGCCTGTTGGAAAACAGGGTGGGGTTCATATTCTGTTACTCTTAGAAAACTCAGCCCAGAATTCCTTGCTATTTGCCCCCCACGCAAGAGAAATTTTTGAATCCTTAGCAAGCAGTTGTCAGGAATCCCTGGTATTCCATATGGTTCCCACCCTGGGAATTATAAGACATCTCTGTATCTGGCTTGGGAGAAAGTCTGCTAGCAGGAAAAAGTACATGCCCTCACGAGTGGGCACTCCTTACAGTCCTGTTGGTCTGTGGAGTGGGTGGAGTGTTCTTGCCCCACCCCTGTGCAGGAAGATTTTTTAAGACTAGGACCACTTTTGCCATCCCTGAAGAAGATGCTGGAACCCCCTCATGACCTGAAAGATGATGGAAATGACCACAAGTCCCCTTGAAATCATTGAGGCAGCAGGAAGAAGTGGCCTACTACCTGCATGGCCAGCTAAACTCATTATTTGAGGGGGAAAAAATCTGCCATTGTTTCTATTTTGTTCCATTTTATATTACAGCCTCTCAGAAATATACCAAGTGTCCTTTCCAATATGTAGAACCATTGGTTATTAAAATGTAAAATCATTGCCAAACTCATACATCATAATGCTTATTTCTTTACTTTTAGGATTCCATGCCAAAAACCCAGTAGGTGTCTTTTTATTGGCTGATGGGGATGTGGCTCAGATCATTACTAGCCAGATGGTGGCCTTTTGCACAATCTAGGCCTAAGGAATTTTTTTCTCCTTGATATAGTGACCCGGATTTGGATGCCAGATGTGCCATTAGACACCAATGCCAGTGTTTCTTGAGTGGAGGTGGAGGGAGACTAAAAGGCATTCCTAAACTGGATCCATTTTGTCATGTTTAGTTCTGTTGCCAAGATCACAAAGCTAATAAATTAGTAGATGGCTGTTAACTATTTGGAGAAAGAAACATCTCTTTTTTGAAGTTGTTTCTCTCAGTTGTGTTTTTCCGGTTCAGCCATTTAACTGAAATCAGTTTAATCTGCGTTTTCTTAAGAAATATGTAAATTAATAATTGCTTCATACATTATTCAAGAAAAAGCTTATTTTGTATCACTGATAGCTCTTCTAATCTTATATAAAGATATGCTAATGGATTTAATTAAAATAATTATACTGAATAATGTACCCTGAACTTTACCCTAAAATAGTACATATTAATCATCATCAGTAGTCTTATTTCTAGCTACAAAGACAATTACAATATTTGATTGATATTAGATAACAAACCAGATATTTTTCCCTTTTTTTTATTTAAAGATTTGGCTTGAGCATTAGTAGTGTAATTTATCTGTGACATCATGACAGTTGGCATTGGAAGGAGTTGTGATCATAAATAAAAATGACAACTTCTCTGCCTTATGATTTATGATCTATTCTGATTTGATTTTGAGAACCTGCAACTGCTATTGACTTAAATGGGACCTGCAGATGCTCAGCATTTCTCAGAATGATGCCCCGATTAGGGATCTGATTCTTTTTTGCCTTTTACGTTTTTTTAAGAGGCAAAAGTTATGCAGTAATGCAGATCTTTTTTCATATAAATAGTAAGATCCAAGACAAAGTGAAATAATTCTTTTCTGAATTACTGTGTTACATCTGCATCTGGAATATTACGTTCCTTCCTGGGCATTATATCGCTAGAAATATACTGTGAAAAGCAACAAAAATGATCAGGGTCTATCACCGTTGACTTACTAAGAAAGGTATAAAAGTAATTTTGTACCGGTAATTTAGAATTTTACAAAATTCATAAATTACTATACTTTCACTTTAAGATTGTCACATTATCAATAACTGGTGTCAGGCAAGAGCCAAGAGATCTCAGCCATATTATTCCAGAAACAATACTATAATAGGAAAGCACATGTTATAAGCACATAATCATAGAAGTCAGATACAGAAAAAGCCTATTAAGTCATCCAAGTCTATCACCCTGACAATGCAGAACTTAACTCTACAATGCATTTTCTAGCATTTTATCCAATTGATCTTCAGAGTCTCAATCAACAAGGCGTTATTCCACATCTCACTAATAACTAGGATTGTCGATTATTAATATCTACTTAGTCTTAGTTATATCCTCATGTACATAGTAAATAATTTTTTCCTTCTTGGATTTTACACAATTCAAATATTTATAGATGTGCCCCTAGGAAAGCATTTTGAATTTTAACTTTAGAATTCCATTTGTGTGTGTGCACATTACAAATATGTGTGTATATATACACACATATATACTCATTATAAATACACATTATAAATATATAAACAAACCCCTAGGATTACCAGACAGCAAAATGTGAAAAAACCCAGAGTGGAGGGGGTTAACTGGAGCCTATATAAGAAAAAGACCCCAAAATCAGGACATATGCAGTATTGACAACAGTCGATATGCTAGTGTTTGAGGTATAGGAGTACTTCTGACCTGGTTCTCTGCTCCGGAAGGAGAGAGAGAGCAGCTTGGCATCCTGGGGTCTGGAAAGTTCCACTGTACTGAGCATGACCTCCCACTGAATCCTGACCAGCTTCCCACTATGAAAGGAGAGATGGCAGTTGCAGAACTGCCTCTCCTTCCAGAGTGGAGAGCTGGGTCTGGGAAGTTCCAGCACTTTCCAAATAAGGGTGAAAATTGGTAAAAACCTACATCATAGCTTCTATAAAAAGTGGGGAAATTTTGGCCAAAATTGGTAAAAACCTAAAACCAGGGGGATTGATCTAAGATCTACAACTTCAGCTACTAGAGTAGTGTAGCTGAAGTTGATGTACTTAGATAGACTTACTGCAGCGTCTTCATGGTAGTGAGTTGACTGCTGCCGCTCCCCCATTGACTCCGCTTGCGCCTCTCGCAGTGGTGGAATACAGGAGTCCACAGGAGAGTGCTTGGGGATTGATTTACCTTGTCTATGCTAGACACGATAAATTGATTCCTGATAGATTGATCTCACAGTGTCGATCCCCGCTGTAGCGTAGACCTGCCCTATAGTGTATATGCAAAAGACTCTCTCTCTCGCTCTCATATATATTATGTGTGAAAATTGTTACTAGTATCTTGGAAACTGACATGTTGAAATGATTGACGTTTCACTCTTCATAATTCAAAAAATGAGCTATTAAGCCTTCAGTCAATCTAATTGGGTGACTAGCTTTTGGTACTATATGATGCAAATATTTCATATTTATTGTGTATTTAATTTGGCTTGAATATTATTTGAGATGCAGCATAATTTGAAGAATTCACCCCTGTGCTTCCTCTTCCCGTCACACTTTCTCTCTCCCTCCACTCTTTCTTTATCTGGTTGACACCCGATTTGTTACATTGTGTTGAATTTAAATGCTTACTCTTTCTGGAGCAGAATCCATAGCTACACTTGATTAGTGAGGCATTTGTCATCTTGGGCACTTTAAAATATGATGTCAGCGGAGGGGACTGATAACTCCTGATATCTATTCCTGATTTTGCACTCACAGTGAACTTCTTTTAGTTCCTTCTGTAAATAGTTGTTGTTTGTTTACCTTAAAAGTTAGAAGGGGATAAATGAAAATAAAAGTAGGGAGAGGGAGGAAACCCTTTTTCCTGTGATGTCAAACCAAGACCTTTGTTACAAAACAGAACTTTTCTGATCTCAGTCTAACTTTGTCAGTGAGCTTCTGTGTTTTTCTGATTAGTTTCACTTGACTTAACAGTTGTGTTTAATTCTTAATTGAACTGTGCAAATTTTTTTTTACTATGGTTAGATTTTGCAATGACACTGGAACTAGCCACTGACATTTGTACACAATATGAAGCTATAATGTGTACATAAATATTACAAGACACTTATCTAATGCAATACGATGTTTTAATCTATGTGTGTGTCCAAGAAAAAAAGATGGAAGCTGCAATATCTGTAGAGTTTTATGTAGAGTTAGTGGCTGTCAATTTTGGTGCCATGAAAAAGATTTGAACCATAATATAATTAATTAACTTGAGGATTTATTAGCTAATATATTGTGAACCAGAAAGGGAAGCTGAATACTTTCAGTGATTCAGTGACTAAATGGGTAAGGGAAAAAAGTCAATGTACATTCTTCTTCAAGTAATGTCCCTATGGGTGCTCCACTGTAGGTGTTTGTGTGCTCCAGTGCTGTCGATTGGAGAATTTCGGTAGTGATCCGTCCCTCCATGGGACTTCCAAAAATGAGGTCAGCTGGCATGTACCTGTATTCCATCCTCAGTTCTTTCCCAACTGCCCTAGGCTTGAAAGGGAGCTAGAAGCTGTCCATTTAACAGATTGTTAGCGCCTTTTTGTTTTGCAAAATATTGCTTCTCTTTAATCATCTTTTCTTTTAGTACTTATTTGTATTTAGTTGGCCATGCCAACAACAACAACAAACAAAGTGGCGGGGAGAGAAAAGAAAGGAAGAAAAAGTAGAAACGGTTTGTCTTCTGCCACCCTAATGGGGAGCAATCCCCATGCATGACACAACGAAATGTCTGGCTCCCCAGGCTTCAAAAAATGTCTTAGCTGGAAAGATTCCATTCCGGTAACAGACATTCGCAGTGTATTCATTGCCTCGGGAAGAAGCACACTCCAGAAAATTGTGGCTGATGCCAGCAGCTATAACCCAAGTCCAAGAAGGAAAGAGAGTTAAAACTCCTGCTCATGGAGTCGGCCCTCCATTCCCCAAAATCCTGGTGAGAACTATTACCGCCAAGGCAGGTGATTCCAAACAAATGAGCCACTCATTAAAGACCTGTAAAGAAAGGTTTGCATGTCCCCATAACAAGGCCAGATAGAACAGGAAATGACCTCTAGCTTCATCAGTATATTTGGTACCTACGGCATAGAAGCTGCCTAGAGTCGGTACTCCGGGCATGCATGGTACCAAGCCAGTAGAGTCAGTTGGACCTTCCAAAGACCTGACTGGCATGGGTAAGGAAGTTCTGGTACTGCGGGTGTATGAGAAACATAGATTTCCGCACTGAGGAAGGCTACATTGACTAGGTTGTTGGCACCAGCACCAACAGTCATCGGAACTGATACTAGTACCATCGGCACTGACCACGGTTGCGCTTTGGACCTCTTACTCTCTGATGCACCACACTTGCCCCTTCTTAGTGCTGGGGCTCCAGTACTGAGCTCACCAGGAGTAGTGGACGCAATCACAATGGCATATCCATACTCTGTACTGTTTCTCTCCTCTTTGGACTCAGATAGTGAATGAGAGGACTTGAGTTTCTACTGTATGTCCCAGCCACCACACTGGTCCACGGTTTGGGCAGTCACAGTTGCAGCCACCGGCTCCCTACCCGTAGTGGCTGTACTGAGACCTCTGGCAAACCCAGAGGCAACAAGCCTCACACATCCCTAGTGTGGAGTACCAGTAAGATAATAATAATTAATGGAGATACACCAATCTCCTAGAACTGGAAAGACCTTGAAGGTCATCAAGTCCAGTCCCCTGCCTACAACACTAGCAGGACCAAGTACTGTCCCCTGACAGAGTATTATTATTATTTTCCCCCCAGATCCCTAAATGGCCCCCTTAAGGATTGAACTCACAACCCTGGGTTTAGCAGACCAATGTAAAACTGCCCCTCCAGTAGTCAATGAGGCACCCTCCTTCAGCAGTGGCTTCACAGGTGGCGGACTCTCCTGAGCTATTGGGAGAAGGAATGGAAACCCAGTCAGAAAAAGAGGATGTTCTTCCAGCCTGTCTTTCATCATCCTCACTTGACGAGGACGATTGTCGGAGGTGATCTTGACAATTGTAGTATGGTAGCCCTAACTTTACTACCAGGCAGATTAGTTGAAACTGTAGTAAAGAACAGAATTATCAGACAGACAGGTGAATACAATATCTTGGGGAAGAGTCAACACAGCTTTTGTAATAAGAAATCATGCCTCCTTAAGCTATTAAAGTTGTTTGAGGATTACTGCACCTCACCTGAAGGGGGGGGGGGAGGAGGAGTGGAGGGTGGGAGACACCTCTGGGCTTGCCAGAGGAAGGGTAGTGGTGCTTTGTGGGTGGGGGAGAAGGAGGTCAAGCTACTGCAAAAGGGATGGGTGGGGGTCAGCATGGGTGACGCCGGCTCATACACCTGGGAATGTAAGTGTGGAAGGCTTTAAAAGAGGCAAATTTGCTCAATAGGCCATTTTCCACACAGCAGGTAAGGCAGCACTTGGTTGCGAGGTTCAGGGCTCCTATGATTGTTATGGCAGGTAGCCAGCTCCCCTTTCTCATGGCCCACCTTAACTCTCCTATGAGGGGAGTGGGCTGGTGGCCTGAATGGAAAATGAAGGGGGCTGGTGGAAGCCCCTGGTAGTTAATTTGAATGAACCATTCCCAATATATGGTGATAAGAGGAATTTGCCTCTTCTAATTCAAGTAGTTTCTGTTTAAATTGTCCATCTTGTAATGTTGTACAACTCCCTTGTTTTTAATTTCTATCCCTTTTAGTGAACTCTGCATTGTAACTTAAAATTGTGGTAATGGTCAAACTGGTGTTTATACTAAGGTCATTGCTGTGTTTTTAATTTTTAGGGGGCTGCACTTAAATACTTGCCAACGATTGTCAATGATGTGAAATTGGTATTTGATCCAAAAGAACTTAGGTAAGTAATGTTAATAAAGTAATTTTCTGTGTACTTCCTATTCTGTAGGTGTTTGAACTTGTGTGTAATTATTTAATGCAAACTATTTTATATAATTTTTTATTGCTATCTTGGTAACGACTCTCTAGGACAAGAAATTATAATAATCTATGATACTGAACTTTGATCAAAATTCTGTGCTCCAGCCATCTTCAGGAGTATACATACCCTGTTTCCCCGAAAGTAAGACATCCCCCGAAAATAAGACGTACTTCCAGTTTTGCCTCTCGCTGTAATATAATGTAATGTAATTTTGGGAGCAAAAATTAATATAAGACACTGTCTTATTTTCGGGGAAACACGGTACATATTTTTATTCTAAAGTAAAATGTGTGGTAGGGAAGCTTATTATTTTTTCTTTACAGATTTGCAAGCTTGTCTAGTAAAGATCATCTAATGAGGTGCCAAAAATTGTAAATCATGTGAGTGATATCAGACTTAAAGTTCATGTGTTTCGTGCATCACTCTGCACCTCAGATGTTTTGAATAATGATAACTTTGCTATAGTTCATTGCACACTAGTTATGTGTACAAATGTTACTAGAGCAAAAACAGTCATCTCTCCATGGACCACTTTTTACAAAAAAAGGTAAAGGGAAAAATTTGTTTAAAAAACAGCAACAAACTAGTAAGATTTGGCAGCACTACTAATGTGTTGGAAAAAATCACCTATAGTAATCTACTTTACATGTTTTAAGTGCACAGACTCTACATTGTCTTCAGTTGTATATTCTGTGATTTTTTTGAGTTAGTTAAGAGAACATTCAAGTGTGTTAATAAAAATGTTGAAATTCAGAGTTAATTTAGAAAATAAATGCTTGGAGGCTGGAAAATGAGAAGACTGTATTTCAAAAGTTAAATTTCAGTTTTGAAATGCTCTGTACAAAAATAATTATTACTTAAATTCTTCATTGCACAGAAGCTAAAGTAGTTTTTTTTTCATTTACCTATTCTTCATACTTCTGTACATCCTTTTCCATTAGGTCTCCTTGGGCCATGATCATAGAGTTCCAAGACTAAGCCATTTCTGAAAGATGTATGGTAGCAAAAAAATATTGAAGTACTTGTCCAAAAGTGAAATACTGGCCATTGGACCATCTTACTAAAGGATGATGTAAATTTTCCATCACTTTAAGTCTTTTAATCAAGATTGTATGTCTTTCTAAGAGAGATACTTAACTCAACCACAGGTTATAGGGCTTGATGCAGGAACTACTGGGTCAAGTTCAGTTGTCTCTGTTATGCAGGATGTCAACCAGGTTCCTTCTGGTCCCAAGGCCTATGATTTTTCTGCTTCAGTCTCAGTTCTGCCCCTACCCCTAATTGAAGCTGTTCACATAAAAGCTCCTTAGTATTATGCTTCTTTCCCTACCTAAGTATTAGGCTTTTGCATTTATAATAACTTTTACATTTATGTTTTAATTGTCTTATGTGCATTGCCTTTGCGCCTCAGTTCGACTTTGAAATACGTAAGCCGAAATGAAAAATGGAGAAGCTGTATGCTGCTATTCGAGTAGAGCCTTGTTCATCTGTAGTGGTGCGAGGAGTAGAAATTAACATTTCTTTGGCCAATATACTTAACTAATTCTGAACAGTGAATTGCCTTTCTATAACCGCTCACTATGTAGAAAAGGACCTGGTTCTCCACTTCTCCCCCTCCCCCTCAAAAAAGAGTTTTCTGAACTAACTTGTCAATTTCTTCTCTAGCTATAGATATTTGTTTTCATATACTTTTGAGAAATTAACATATTCCTTTTCTTAATTGCCCATTTTTGTATAGCAAGCTGTTTACAGATTTCATCCTAAATGTTCCAGTGGGCCGGCTCACAATTCAGAAGCTATACTGTTTAATCGAAATAGTTCACAGTGACCTCTTCACACAGCATGGTAAGCAAAGCCTGGAAATCATTACACTGTCACATTATTCATTGTCTCTAGACCTCCGTCAGTGTCAGTTTTGTCCTCACTGCAGAAGGTAGTGGAGGTTGCATCCAATTAAAGTTGTTCCACTGCAAGGACAAGCAGATTTAGACTATATAAGGAGATGCTAATTGACAGTTTAGTGTACGTGATAGATCATGGAGAAATGAAGGCAAAAATTTTAATTTGTAATTTAAAAGAGCATTAAACATTTAGTGTAATTGGCTTTGATTGTCATTTTTAAAATATGAAATTGTCACTTTCTCATTTCTGTAATGAAATTTTGTGTTAAGGAAACTGAGAGAGAACTCAAACTTTTTGATGTTTTATTTTTTAAATACTTCTCACAAATTTCAAATTAAATACATTGACGCTGTACCAGGCACCCACCTTTTCATTCCACTTTGCAGTTAGTGGCCCAATGGAAGAGAAGTTCAAATGATTATTTTATGGATTATCTGGGTTTTCATTTGAGGTACAGCATTGTCTTTCTTTCTAGATGGTGATAGTGTAGACCAAAGTGGTGTTTCCTGGTAAGATAAATGAACACAGTGAGCAACTATCTGTTGCCCTCTCCTCCCATCCTAGTAATCTCTTCAATTTTGTCAGCATTCTAATGGTCTGAGGAGAGAGGCAAAGGTCTTATCTTCATTTAGATGTTTTGTAGTGATCAAATAGGGTGAATGAATTTAACCAGGATAGCTGCTGTATTTATGAAATTGTGAAACTGAGCAGTGAAAAATTGTTGGATTTAAATATCCCCCTGAAGTATTTGCAAGCAGACTTATATTGGTGTGTGTGTGTGTGTGTGTGTGTGAATATACATGTGTATATATATGTATATGTGTGTGTGTGTGTGTATATGCATGTGTGTATATATATATACATACATATATATAATATATGTGTGTGTATATATATATGTATATGTATATATATAGTATGTATGTATATGTGTGTATATATTATATACACACACACACACACAAATAAAGTAAAATGGGCTATAAAAGAGAGCAGTCTAATTTTGCTGCCCAGTTTATATGAAACTACCACAGCATATATGAAGAAAAATATTTTTTTAATTTAAAAAATATGGTCAGTCTTGATTATTTAAGGGAATTTTAGTAATACTGATAAGGATTTTAAAGAAAATTGAACCTGAAAGTATGTCTTTTAATATATCTATTTTCTGGTAACAATGTTACAGATTTAACAAACATAATTCCTTCTTTGTCTGATATGATTATGAAAAGAAGCCACTTAAGTGAGAGAAGTAACAAGTAATAGGGACTTGAAACTTTCTAGAAAGCTGTGGTCCTTTTCTTATCTATTGTTGATTTTACTTACGGGTAAAGATGAGTCACTGAAAAAATAAATGAAGTCTGAACTTAGTGGTTGGAACATAGAGTAGTAGGACTTTGATAAATAGGCTTCCTCAGCTTTGCAAGGTGTGCAAGGAAATCCCTGCCATCTCCACCCCCCCAATCCAAAGTCAATTTAAAAGTTTGTGTCCTATTGAAAAGAAAAATGCATTGATGCTTTTATTTAAGATTGTACTTTGCATTTTATGGGCTATATGACTTTCCATTCTTAACCTATATTTCTCAGGAATTTAGTGATTATGTTGGAAAAACTCCTTTTGTTGATAAAATATTGGGGAAAGGAGCTAGATAAAAAAAATGTTGGGGAAATAATTCTTAAAGTTATTCATAAGAGGAGTATAAAACTGATTTTTCAGAGTGCATTAGTCCTTACCACCCAACATTTTTAAAGGGCTGTGCAATAGATGCTGTTCCTTAAAATGCACAAATATGCTCTACACTGGTAGTATTCTGTAGTTATCTGAATTGTATGTACCCTTATAGTATCATGCTGTGAAAATGTAGTCCTAAATGTATGGAGTAATTGCTGTTTTGAATTTTTTTTAAATAAATTGATTGGTTAAACCCAGTGTACACACCTACACAGACATTCTGAAGCGGTATATATGGTTTCCCATGCAGAGTGCCTGCGTGAGAGTAACTGCTCCCAATGGTTCACAGATCATTTAATGTATTAGGAGGCAAATTTAGCAGATGGCTAATAAAATAAATTGCATGCATCTTTCATAATAAGGTGACGCTGGCACGTAAATACAGGACTGTATATAGTAGAGATCAGAAACCATCTAGGAACAGGAAGAAGGGTCAAAATGGAACAGCATGAATGCAAAATAAAATAATTTTGTAAAAGCAAGGAAGTGCATAGTATATGCATAAAACTTCTTATAGTCATATTGTACTTGTGTGTCCCTAAAACTGAAATAAGTGTGATAACCAATGATCTAGCTTAAAGGTACTGACTTAAGCCTCACACTTCAGGAGAGACTGAATGGTTAATGAGATTGATAATGATAGTCAGAAACTACACCAGCAGCATCCGAAACAGCTATACCAGCAGAGCTGCAGGAAACAAGGTCCAGCACAGCCATTCTCTGTTTATACACCTGGGACTATGACATTAAATGCTTAGTAACCTCAGTAGATGAGGTTGAGAGAACAAGCTACAGTAAAAGCTGTAAGTGAAAAATACCGGTGAACTAAGAGGGAGGGAGTTTGGACTCTTTGGGAGCTCTTTGGGAGCGGTGAACTAAGAGGGGAGGGAGTTTGGACTCTTTGGGAGCTCTTTGGGAGCGGTGAACTAAGAGGGGAGGGAGTTTGGACTCTTTGGGAGCTCTTTGGGAGCGGTGAACTAAGAGGGGAGGGAGTTTGGACTCTTTGGGAGCGGTGAACTAAGAGGGAGGGAGTTTGGACTCTTTGGAGCAGGGATTGTTTTCTTGTATGTGTTTGGAAAATGCCTAGCACATTTTGGATTCTGTGTTAATGTAAACAACAAGGTCATTGACCTTAGCCCAGTTTTGGTGACAATGTTACTATTTG
This sequence comes from Sternotherus odoratus, assembly GCA_032164245.1. Classification (NCBI taxonomy): domain Eukaryota; kingdom Metazoa; phylum Chordata; order Testudines; family Kinosternidae; genus Sternotherus; species Sternotherus odoratus. Next base: position 88,443,373 of record JAVMKO010000005.1, on the reverse strand, counting down.
ATGGCTTTCAGAGGGTATAAGTGAAATGAGTCTCTAATCTTAGTGCAGTTTGTAGAAGATGGGTCACCATGTCACAAATGAAAATCTAAGTGAATGAAGCCAAACACTGAATGGGAATGGAGTCTCAAACTTTCAGTGCTCCAGATCACGGTTGAAATAGGTTACCAAGACATTAGGTTCTCTACCAATTTTGTGGCTAGAGAGCTGACTGCCCCGGGGACTTTTCACAAACATCAACATCTGTTTGAAAATAAATTAAGCCAGTAGCTCTGTCCACAGCCAAACTCTCCCCACCCACCTTTCCCTTTTGCCATTAGTGAGTCCTTATTACATAGTTCCCCTGATCCAGTCTTTCTTCATTTATTGAAGAAGCTAATTTAAAACTGATAGACTATTAATATGAAAATATTGTTGTGTGCTAACCCAGTATCATATTATACAAATGTATTTTATAAAAAGACAAAGATGGTACAGGCTATTGGAATACATGAAATCTTTAAGATATGTAGAAAATCAAGAATCACTTCACCCAAAAATCTTTTCCTATTAGGAAAAGTATGCTATCAAAGTACATATCACTCAAGAACAGAACAGGTTTATTTGTGGTATTTCCAGCTAACTTCATAAATCAGAATGCCTGGAATACATGAATTTCAGAAGACTTTGGGATACTTTCTCCACACACTTCCCTGTGCTCCCCAAGCAGCTGAAGTATCAGTATCAATCCCTGCTGACAATATGCATACTGAACCATAACCAATGGTCTTTATTCTTTATGGCAAACTTTGGTTCCTTAATAAACATTAATGTGTTCTTTGGTATTCCAACTTATCTGCATGATTACAGTGATACTCTATATCCAAGTAAGATATAGGATTTTGTATTTGTATTGCAGCCCTTGTTTGTTCAGAATAGGTGATATAGGACATATTTGAGCAGTGAATTTATTTACTTTTTTATCCACTGTTGTGCCATATTCTCTGTATAAGGAAATTTGTTCCCTCTGAGAGTCCTAAATTACTCCTTTCCCTTTATAGAACCTACATTACTTTTTAGCAAGATTTGTGGTGCTCTGGAGGGGAACTCCTATTGAATACTTGAATTTTGTTGCTTCTTTTTCTGCAGTGATTCAAAAGGGAGAACTTGTACCAAAAAAAGACAGAGGTTGATTAGTGTTTAAAATTAGCCAATCAATCAAAGGAACATGAAGCAGGAAAAGTTTGTTGGTGAGGAATTACCAATTGACTTCCAAGACCCACATTTTTCAAGGCCTGTGACCATTTTAAAATTTTCTACATAAACTTCCAAGTATAACACAGAACTCTGTACAGATTGATTCTGCTTTGCATATTCCTCACATTCCTAGCTTTAAGACAATGAATATTCACTACTGTTTGAAGAAAAAACAGTTTTCTTTTTCTTCTGGAAAGTATTCCCCTACTAATAGAACCAAACCAATTTATATATTTTTGTAAGTGTCATAGTCATTGAGTTCCATCCAAAGGCTATTTTGTACATCTACTTTAGTCTGTTTGATGTCCTGCTAGTTTTATATCCTCACTTACATACTCATTTTTTCTGAAGCTTGATAGATAAATTAGATTTCCCTTGTGGGGAAACAAACAACTAATTATCTTGGTCTTTGTTTGGCATGGGCAAAGCTCTTGGAAATGATACCCAAACTTCTCTCTTCTCGCACGAAAGAACCATATTTAAATTGCTTCTACTTTCATTTGTCCTCGATATGATTTACAGAACAGTTAGTGTAAGGGCATTGAAAAGATCATTTGGTCACAGTTGTGTTGTTAGAGAAGTTCATTAGAGTCTTTGACAAAACATTACTGCCTTGGAATTGTATCACAAAAATGATCCATGTGTGTCCCATTTGATTTGCAAGAGTTATTCAAAATCTAGAGGCTGATGCTCTTTCACCCCTTTTATGTCTTTTTTTTTTTTTTGGATGATTTCTGTTTTGGTTTATGCAATTTGTAGATATACTAATATTGGAAACAGCATGGTCGATAGGAATAAAGTGTGGGACTGAGAATGAGGATATGTGGAATCAGTATCTCAAACAAGATACTTAACACTTTTGTGAATTTGTAGAGATTTTCAAGGAAAGGTAAGCAGGTTAGCCCTTTGGAAATCAAGGGAGTTAGCTGCCCAGCTCCTTTGAAAATCCCAGCTTTCGTTTCTAAAAATTGGGATGCTATTCTTACTTCGTAAAGCATTTTGAAGTCTAATTCTGCACAGTACTGAGTATGTTGATATTTAGAAGTTAAAATCCTGATTCAGCCAGATACTTGGGTACATGCCTAACTTTAAGAATGCAGGTAGTACAAGGTGGGTGAGGAAATATCTTTATTGGATTGACTTCTGTTGGTGGAAGGGGAAAGCTTTCAAGCTTCACAGAGCTCTTCCTCAGGTCTGGGGAAGGTAAGAGTGTCCAAGGTAAATGCAAGGTGGTACAGATTGTTAAGCATAAGGGGTTATATATGTTGTAGGAGACCACTTGAAATGAAGTGTGCAGTTAACATCTCTGCAGTTGTTGGATAAATGAGAATTAGTCAGCAGCAGGGTTTGTTACAAATTGTTGTAATAAGCCATAAAAGCAGTGTCTGTCTTAAGTCCATGGTTTTTAGTGTCCCGGAGAGTTATGAATTTAAGCTCCTAGGCTTGTCTGTTGAAAGTGTTGTGTAGGTTTCCTTTGAAGATGAGGAATGAGAGATCAGATATGGAGCGATCGCTTTGTGAAAAGTGTTCACCCTCAGGTGATAGGATGTTTTTGTCTTTTATCATTTTTCTCTGAGAATTCATTCAAGAGCATAGCGCTTGTCTTGTTTCACCCATGTAGTTGTTGAGGCATTTGATGCACTGGATTGAGTACACCACATGTTATGATAGCATGTGTAGGACCATGGATCTTGAAAGGGTATGTTTTAGGGGCACTGATCACCATAGCAGTGGTAATAAGTCTGTAGGATTTGCATATCTTCTGGCAGGGTCTGGCACTGCATTAAGTTACAAAGGGAGTGGACGTGTATATATACGTATATGAGTGGACGTGTATATATACATATATTAATACACTGGTTTTGCAATAATCTATTCTAATGGATGCTTTAAACAATAGATGTATTTAATTTTTGTTATGGATGTTGTTAATGACGTAAAATATATAACTCAATGCAAGATTTCGTCTTATACTAGTAATGTGTCTGCTTTGTCATGGTATAACTATTTTCAACTATTTTTCTGTAGCTTGAGTGTAAAACAAAGCCAAGTGTTAACTGAATTATGTGAGTTCTGGGTTTTTAGGTGAAAAATCAGGTGATTTGTCTATTAGAAAATTGCTTGCCCATAAAAGTTTAATAGAAAGCATACACCATTTACATGAGCTCTTACTGTTTAATTCTTATTAAAAATGTTAATCTTTATCTCAGTGCTATATAATGTGAGCAAAGTTATTTAACATCACTTTATGGATCATTTTTGTTTAATGTGGCCAAACAATTTTTTTTAAAAAAAACCACACTACTTGGTGTTCATAAAAATAAATGTTTTAAACTGACAAATTCTTTAATGTTCATGCAGTTTTCTGTAACAAAATTCCCATATCAGTGTTGTGGTGAAATAGTTTTGCTTGGATATTCATAAGCCGATACCGGTTGAGTATCCTCTTATAAAGATTAATACTTTATTCTCAGTGCACGTTACCCTGACATTAATCATTGTGGGATAGACCAATGCAGCAGGGGAAGAACAGATGTCGAATTATCGTTGTCTGTAATCATTGCGTATCATACTTATGAACTACCTTCAGAAATGGCTTTTGAACAGGAGATATAGTAGTGATATAGACTATAGATTTATTAAGGTTGCAAATTATTCAGTGTTGTGCGGTACATGTGACAGGCAGTTTGATAAAGATTAACTTTTGCTATTCTGCACTTTTTGATAATTTAAATATAGATGATTAAATATTGAGAATAATATTCAGGTTTTTAGGAAGGATACATTTAAAGCATCACCTGCGTTGTACACCAAATTATTGTAGTGCTGGTTGTAAAATAATTTATCTGAAATTATCTCTGAATTGCTATATCTGGGTCATACTGCCTGTAATTAGGGCTAGCTCGAAAACATCAATTTGGTTTTGTGAGAAATAATTGAGGTTTTGAAAATTGTTTTCATTCTAATGCAGAATGAAGCAGAGACCTTTCAAAATGTTTAGTTCCATCCTGAAACTGAGAAACTTTCCTGACAAATTGGCATATTTTTTTGACAGGAAAAAAAAAGTCAATTTTTTTTTTCAACCTGCTCTAGCTGTGATGCTATCAGCAGAGGTGAATTTGTAGTCCAAAGGTAAAGACTTTTGCCTCACCGCACAAATATTAGGTCTGCTCCTTGAATGGTGGAAGGGAAAGTGTTTATTGATACAAAAATCACTCACCCTCTAAACACTACTACTGTCAAATACGTTTTATGTATATATTTCCCAATGTATCATCACAATTTCCATTTTCTTAGTTCTTGATACTTATTACTTTCAGACTGCTGGAAAATAATCTTTAGACTGTAGAGTTATTTCTGTGCAGTGTTCCCTCTCCTCTCCCCCCCCCCCCATAATTAGGTAGCGGGTACCAGCAGGTCCCAGAAATATTTCATGATGATGACTGTGATTGTAGTGTACAATTACTTGTTTATGAAAGCTATCATGTCTGGGTAGGAAATCTCAGGTACTATAACTATAATTAACTAATGTTGTTATTCCAAACAAGTACAAGTATGGGAGTGAATAACTTTTTACAGTGAAGCCTTTGAAATAAAGCTCAGGCCAAATCCAATAGCAGCGTTATCTTCTGTGCAACCCTTTTTTTGTGTGTGTGACTGATATTGATTGATGGTGCATCTGAGACATACTTGACTCCTTGTTTTATCTTCATGTTATATAACCTGCAAGATTTACAAACTACACAGTTCATTTACTCACAGCTTGGTTCTTGGGAAGGCAGAAATCCACTGAAATGATGACTGAGAAATTTTGTCAAGTCCTCTTCGCTACTTGAAAGGAGTCAGCCCTCAGTATAGAGGTTTATAATTTCAAATGGAAGTAATATGACAAATCAGTTAGGTGGTTTTCCTTGTCTCTCAAAATCAGCTTGCTTACCGTCTCTATTGATCAGTCTCTACTCTAGGCAACCCACTCAGAGCTGATGTAACTTCACTTTTAGATTTCCACATGCTTTGCAGATACTACATTGATCTGTGACCATTCTCTAGGAGTAGGATTTAAAAGGGACATGACATGTGCAATCTCTAATTAAGGGCTTTTGTAATGCCACTGGGTGCATCAATCAGTACCTTCACAAAGAAAAGATTAGTAGAGGTGGTGCTACCTTATTGGGGACCCTAAACAGGAATATTCCCCTTCCTCATACACTTGCTGATAATTAATAGGGGGTCCTGTTGAGCTGCTTGGGGCCCTGAAGCAATTGCTTAGTCTGCTTATGCCTAGCTCCAGCTCTGGAAGGTAGTACAGTTACTTCTCCATATTGCCTGTCAACAGTGTGTCAGAATCCCCCTTTTACTCATTTAATTAAAAGCAGTATTCCACAAACTTTTTTTTTTTTAAAGCCTATTTTGAGTCTAAGGTAAATGAAGTCCCTCATAATTTAATTTTATTGACTACTTATGAATACATTACAGCAGCTAGTGTTCAAGAAGCCATTTGTTTTGTTCCTTATTAGGAGTTAAACATATTAAAGCATACTTAATCAGACCTATGACAGTATGTATAACCTCCTCCATAACAAATCTGGTAGATCTTCCAAAAATCTGTGATGTATTACTTCAAAACAGCTTCACAGGAAAATAAAAGTTTGGATTAATATTTACAAGAGTATATCTTAGCAACATTTCTAATACTCTCCTTATTTAGCTGATGGCAGGATATTTTTCTGTGTCCCATATCTCCATTTTTTTCATTGGTATTATCTTTAGTGAATGTGGTTTAGGATCATGTATCTTAAAAACTCACAGCAGACTATTAGGATTTATAATTCATTACCTGCCATGTAGGACTGTTGTCCGACTTCCTATTACATAAACTGCTTTCAGATACAATAAAAGATTCAGTCAATATGCTATTTTGTCAATGTTTGTTATGCATGTATACATCTTCCTGTCTGTTAGGTAACACAAAATCTTATTTATTTATTATAGACCTGTAAGGTTTTGTTTGTACTTTTAAAAACTGCAGTGCAGTTTTGGCCACTGTTACATTGTTAACTTTTTAGGCTATGTCTACACTTAAAACCCTACCATAGCACAGCTGCAACTGTGCCACTGTAGAGCTTCAGTGTAGGCAGTCACTATAGCAATGGGAGGGATTCCCACATTCACTGCCCTGGAAGGTGGTAACTAAATCGACAGAAGAATTATTTTGTTGACCTGGTGCTGTCAATACCAGGGGTTAGGTTGGCATAGCTATGTCTCTTAAGGTGTGTGGATTTTTCACACTCCTGAGAGATGTAGCTATGCTGATAAGCTTTTCAGATGTAGACCATCCCTCGAGCCTTCTAGTCTTTCAAAATGTGAATCTATAGATAATACTTACCTGTAGAGTACATAGAACCTTCTAATGACAATATTTATCTGGGGATATACAATGCAGGCCCAATAGTCGTGCCCTGAGGCAAACATTTAAACTCTGAAGCTATGAATCTGCTCCCTTGAAGCCTTATGCTAGAAGCTAAATGACCAAGGATCAGATCAACAGAAATACTGCATTCTGTAAAGATGAATATTGTTCTGTTGTTAGAAACAAAAAAGTCTGAAGCTAATTGCTAATAATGAATGCATTATTTGTGAGACTATAAAATATTAGCCTTGCCATTAATTAAAACAGTATTAAACATAACCATATGTGATGTGAATGTGACAATATCAGAAAAATATGCTGCCTATCTTTTTTTTTTTAAATAATCTAGTCCCTTGTGTAACATGGTGTATGGTTCTCAACCATTCAGGTGGAGCTCATGCTTCTGTGCATGTTTAGTCCTGCAGGGTGCAACACAAATGAGCTTTGTTGACCAGTCCCTCCACTGTTTGGCCAGAAAGGCAGTGGATGTAATATTAATTAAATTTTGGGTATGTGTGGTGGGAGAGGGTTTTGGAAAGAGATGGTTGGAAAGAGATGGTTGGAAAGTGGCTAAAGGAGAGTAAAATGTTTCACAGAACTACCTGGATTTTCAGACATCCTGTAAGATTAATATGCAGGAAGTGTTGTTTGGGAAAAAAAATCCCATGAATTTCAGTACCAGGTTGCTTGCATGCATCATCACATAGTTGAGTGATGTTGCAATACATTAGGACTTGATATTGCCTTGTGTCGCAGTGATATCATTCTGTGTGGCCAATATCATTACTTTTCCTGGAAGGAAATTCAGAACAAATGACAACCAATTAGCGTGAAGTAGCATTCTCTTTAAGGAATGTGATGTCTTCTTCCCCTCCCCCCCCCCCCATCCCTATCCCCAGTTGAATACCTCGAGGGCCCATGTTGCTTTTTCAGCTCTGACAAGAAACTTCTAGCTTTTCCTTTCTCCTCAAAAAGGAGCACTGTTTTTCTCCATCACCATCACTGCTTCTCAGTTGGGATGGGGACACCCACAAAAATCACTGCATTGCTCCAACTCATAATTAAGCTTTTTGTGACAAGTCCAAACAGTTCCTTACTTGTTGACTACATCTTCCTTCCCCTTAAAGGAAAAACATAATGAAAAAAATCTTTCCACTTTTTTTGCAGCCTAATTTGCAGGACACATGTTCACTGGATTGTGTCGATGCTAACTTGATAGTGCTTCTTTTTGCCTGAGTGTTATAGGGAAGTTGAACAATGCTATCCTTTCAGAATTCAGAAAGGTGCTGTACATTTATACCTGCAAAACTGTATAACTTTTCCCTCAGTTATGTAGTGCCCTATGCTCAGTTGTGGGCATGTCATTTGCATGGTCACAGTGCTTAAATACATGTAGTTATCATAGGTAGAAGTAGTCGTGTGTTTAAAATTCTACATATGCTTAAGTACCTTGCTGAATTGAAACCTGGGGACAAAGCATGTACCAATCTTTATACTTCAGGTTGTCTTCTAAGGGAACGTTTACACTGCAATAAAAGACATGTGGCAGCAGGTCTCAGCCTGAGCCAAGTGACTCATTGACCTGAGCTTTGAGACTCACTGTTGCAGGGACTTTTTTTTTGCTGTACAGTTGTACTCTGCTATAAAGAGGCCACTTGGCATTTGCTTATGACTGTGTAGTTTCTTGGTTTTGAAATTTTTGCCCAAAATTTGGCCTGGCTTTCTGTTTTCCAGGAAATTAACTTTTTTTCCTGAAAGTTTTGTTTTCCTGTTTTTGTTTTCCTGAAAGATCTGTTTGCAACATTGTGTATACTATGAAATTATGTAAGACCTACTTGTAACATTGTATCTTTATGTGCAGACTGCAGAGAGATCTTGCTGCCAATGATGACAGATCAGTTGAAGTATCATTTGGAAAGGCAGGAAGACTTGGAGGCTTGCTGCCAACTGCTTAGTAACATCCTGGAAGTCCTTTACAGGAAAGATGTGGTTAGTAACTGATGTTCATACCAAATAGCCCTTAAGAATACTAATACTTGTGAGTGATAGGAGTGATCATGAAGTAAAGCTGGCAATGACTTAATTTTTGTCATTTATTTTTGTGCTGAGTTTTTGCTTTCATTTTCTTTCTTCTCCTCTATTGTGATGGTCTGGTGGGGAGGTCTGATGTTTGCTCTTTTATCATGTTGCTCTCTGGCCCCCAGCTTTTTCTCACTTATGATCATCTTTATTCTGGCCAAGAGGAAATGGAATATGGATCTCTCTGGAGCTCATCCCATAACACTGCTCCAGATATTGGTCAGATACTCACAGAAGTTGAGTATCCTTCCTCCACAGCACTTGCACCTCCTGCCAGATGGGAAATGTTGGATGAGTTTGGAACATGAACTCTTCAACCTCTTCATTGCATTGATGCTCGTTTATTGGGCCAACTTTTGGTCCTTTGGTGGTTGTTCATCAGTTAAAGAGGATAACAACTGAGTCTACTGTTTTGAAATTTGTAGCAGAAAATTTCACTACAGGAAAAAATAGTCTCTCACTGTAAAAGAGTAGCCTTAAATGACTTTCTTAGCAACAGGACTTGTTCAAGTTATGGGAAAATCCAAAATGCTGGTTTGATGGTGTGAATGAACAATTTGTTAGGAATTTAAAATGTACAGAAATATCCCCATGTGATCTATGACATTTAAAAACAATCTGCGGGAAGTAAGATACTCTTCAGACAGCTCAGTAAAACAAAACAGTCTCCCTCTAGCCAATTCTCTCAAGATGCATATAAATAACTTGACAGTGCTTCCTTCTGACTGAGTATTATAGGGAAGTTAAACAGCCGTATCCATTCAGAATATAAAGGTGCTATACAATTACACATGCAAAACTGCACAACTTTTTTCGGTTATGCAGTGCCCTCTGCTCAGTTGTGAGTATGTCATTTGCATGGTCCCAATTTTTTATTGACTACTAGCGAAAATACCCGGCGTTGCTCGGGTCCGTTGGAGGTGGGGAGGGGGCAGAGAGCTGAGCGAGTGCGGGGTCCGTTGGAGGGGGGAGGGGGCAGAGAGCAAACCTGACACCCCCACATCACCCCCCCGACCAAACCCGACACCCCCACCTCACTTACCCCTCGACCAACCCCGACTCACATTTTCACCCACCCCACCCAAACCCAACATCCCCACGTCACCCCCCTAATAACACCCCCTGACCAACACCCACACCTCACCCCCTGTAGACCAAACCTGACACACCCACCTCACTTCCCCCCCAACTAAACCCGACACCCCTACCTACCACCACAAACAAACCCGACACCCACACCTCACTTACCCCTCGACCAACCCCGACCCCCCTCCTCACTCCCCCAAACAAACAACACCCCCACCTTACCCCCCCACCAAACCCAACACCCCCTGACCAACCCCAACACCCACACCTCACCCACCCCGACACCTTCCCACCCCCCCCCAGACCAAACCCAACACGCCTGGCTCACTTACCCCCCGACCAAACCCGACACCCCCACCTCACTTACCCTCCGACCAAACCTGACACCCCCACCTCACTTACCCTCCGACCAAACCCAACTCGGATCCGTTGGAGGTGGGGAGGGGGCAGAGAGCTGAGCGAGTGCGGGGTCCGTTGGAGGGGGGAGGGGGCAGAGAGCTGAGCGAGTGCGGGGTCCGTTGGAGGGGGGAGGGGGCAGAGAGCTGAGCGAATGCAGGGTCCGTTGGAGGGGGTATTATGACATCATAACTATGTCACAGAGAACAGCAGCTGCCCAGCTGATGTGATTGGCCTTTAAATAATTTTACCCCTGGGGGGCGTCAGAGGTGAGATTTGAAAATTTTTCGACTCTTACCCTGATTAGGACCCTAAGACCTCTAATTGTACCAAATTTCAAGTCTCTAGCTCAAACGGTGTGGAAGGAGTAAGTGCACATACATACACACATACATACATGCATACATCATTTGACTTTTATATATATAGATATAGTAACTATACAAATCTCTCCCCTTTGATGGGGAGCTCTAATCTCTTCAGGCTATTTGCCTGCGATAAAGATTTTTGGACTAGAGGGTTGCTGCCTGAGTCTGGATTCCTGTACATGAGCTGTATTGCTACCTACACTTTGGCCAGGGCAAGTTCCAACTTTTTAAAAATTATCCATGGTAACAGAATTCTTACAGTGATCCCAGATTCTGTGGCACCAGGAAGCAGATTACATTAAAAAACAAGCTTCTGTGGGAGTAGGAGAAGCAAGTTCCCTATATTAATATGATACTTCTCTACCCCCAATCTTTGTGGGACTTCCTCCCCATACCATTTTGGGACATACCTTCCTTGTCATCTTCACAAAGGGCATTCACAGTCAACACCACACTTTCCATGCTTTAAAAAAAATCCTAGCGGATCACCTCTAAAACCAGAATATATATGAAACAATTGAGAATCGGTATAAAGGCCTTAATAAGTTGTTTAATTTATCTAATACACTGTTATTAAGAATGCCATGTTTACCTTGGTTAGAGACATTTGATTTTAAATGGTGGAAAAAATGTCTTTAGAAAAATAAATTGTGAACTAGACAAATGCCATAAACATTGCGTTTTCTCCCTAAGGATTTGCTTTTTATTTAAATTAATCTAATTGTGTAATTGACTTCCAGTAGCAGGCAGTAATAAAAAGTCTTTTTTCTTTATGCAGTCTTTGCTTTTAACAAAGACTGTTTTTCATCTTGCTAAGCAGTAGTTGTGAGGAGTTATAATTGATTTGGTTTCAACAGGATACATGGATTTAATAACAAGCATCAATATTTGAGTTGTATTGATTGTCTTTTGGTGGTAGTTTCCACTAGATTATCCTTTCTCTCCAGGGACCAACACAGCGACATGTCCAGATAATCATGGAAAAGCTATTGAGGACAGTAAATAGAACAGTCATTTCCATGGGACGCGATTCAGAGCTAATTGTAAGTGTCTCTTGACATAAACTTAAAAACATTTTTATCACAACTTCTTGCACCTTGCCTAATATGGGATTTAAATCCCTGGTGGTAAAGAGCAATCAAAACCTCCTGTAACTCTCTTGTGTGTTCAGTAAACTGTAAAGTTTTGGTTTATAATTTGTGGGTGGCTTATAATAGGAGAAAGGTCCTTTTAATGTGATCAAATGATGAATTTAATTGGATATGTTTAACCAAAACTAATTATATATTTTTTGCATTTACAAGATTTTAACTAGTAAATGAAATCAGCTTTTGTTGCTGACTTGTAAATTGTGCTGGAGGCTTGATTCTGCCAATATTTACTCACATTATGGTTGTTCAATTGGGGGAATGACTCACACAGCCATATTGATTTAAATAAGTAAAGGATTGTGGAATATGGCCCTGGCAATAACAACTTTCATATTGAAACAAACACTTGGATGTTTTCCCATGCATGTTCTGAGAAATAATATGGTTATTTCAAGATTATCCATTTAAAAATGTACTGACATAAATGATGTTAGAAGAGCTTAACTCTTGTTGAGTTTTGTTATATTTAACAAAGTTTTAAAATATTTTTTTACTGGACCACTTAAATACTCTGCATCAGATATTTGGCTTCATTGGAGCTACACTGGTTTGTATCAGCTGAAGATATGGAAAAGTAAATGTTTGTCACTATTTGCAGTATATATGTACACAGTGTACTTAATTAGTCTAAAAGCTTGCACATTAGGTGAACATTATTTATTTAAAGTTATTATATTATTTTTATTTACAGTTATTTAAAGTTCTGGAAAAAATATTTTGGTGGAAACCTAGAAAGAGAGATTATGAAATGTTTCCTACCAATCTGCACACTTCAATGGGTTGAAATCTTCTTCCCTTACCTCTTCCTTCTCTGTACTGTGTTGTATCATTTAAAAAAAATCAAAATTGAGACTGTTCTGATTTAACTCTCTCCTCTCTTCCTCTAATTCCATATTATTTCTTTACCCCAGTCTCTCAGTGTGATACCTCTCTTCATCCTTCTAGACCCTCAGTCCATCCCCTGGATACCATCTTCTCTCATCTGTATATTTGAAATGATACAAAACCAAAACAGGACATATTCTGAAGTTAGTAGACTCATAGTTAGTTTTCCCTCTTTTTAACTGCAGCATAATGTATTTGCAAGTTTAAGTCTTGCATATATATATTTTTAACTAAGTGCAATTGTATTAAAAATGCACACTGTGAACATGAACATAGCCTGAAAGCATTACATCTGAACACTATAATTATTTAATGAATGCTGACAGCATCAGGAATTTTTAGGAGGGCACTTACTATTTAAAATTCAGTGCCTTTCTAAAAGCATCTCTCGGTAATCAACCAATAATGATTCACTTTTGTGGTGTCAATAAAGTAGTAAGATGGAAATGCAACCAATACTTAGTATGCATAACCTTACACTTCTTGGATCAGCGTCAGATTGAGATTTATACATTAAATTTTTTTGACTTGAAAGTTGCACCTAGAATTTAGATTAGAGAATAGATCATAGCAGAACAAATAGAGGAAAAAACATTTCCTAGGCAAAGAACCATAAAGAAGGATAGTTTAGGTGATGGCATTTTTAAAGTAATGTATCACAAATCATATATATTCCTTTCTTACATAAAATAGCTATACAGGTGTTACAGTAGTTGAATCTAAATCATTTTTTCACCTTGTGAAAATGACTATATATTTCACTTCTTTAAATTTTTTTTGCCTGGGTACTATGGAGTTTGCATAATATATATTTGAAAAGATCTTGGAAGATTTTTGATGATGCTTACTTGCTGCTTTAAAAGAAGGCCATATGTTCATTACCATACAAATTTATGTCTTGATTCTGAAAATATTCACTCCTGAGGGATTCTGCTTGAATAGCCCCAATGAATACAATGGAACTACATGTCTGAACAAGGATTTGCAGGATTGGGCCCAATATGACAAAAGTTAATCAAATAACATTCGTTTCGCATTGCGTATTCTTTTAATAATTTGGTTTTAAGATCAGTGGGATTTTTAGTTGGTATTTGATTCACTATAATGGATGCTTTTTATGTATAAACTAGTGTAAAAGTCCGTGGACACGGGCCAATGGAAACGGCTCGTGGCCCCCCCACTCGCTAATCTCTCTCCCCCCTCTCCCCCACTCCAACACCCCCCCGCTTCCCCCAACGCCTCCCCCTCGCCCAGCTCCCCCTCTCCCCAACACACGCAACCCCCTTCCCTCCCCCCCCAACAGCCCCCCTTTGCTCAGCTCCCTCCCTCCCCCCCCAACATCCTCCCCTCGCTCAGCTCCCTCCCTCCTCCCCAACGGCCCCCCCTCGCTCAGCTCCCTCCTTCCCAATGACCCCCCCTCGCTCAGCTCCCTCCCCCCTCCAACACCCCCCCCCCCCCCCCCGCTCAGCTCCCTCCAACTATGTCTAACTTTATATGTATAACTGCTCCTTGGTGCTCTAGCTCCGTGTGAGTGAGGATCCCTCAGGCGGGCACGTGCGGTGGCCATTTTGTGCCTCTGAACTAGAACCCCCAGCATGCCATTCGTCCGGGCCGTCTCTACTACGCATGACGGCTTCACACAAACTTCTCTAGCCGATTATTAAATAGGATATCCAAAACAGTGTTCTTTTGTTGAATACTCTTTACACACATTTCCAAGTTCTGAACTATGCACAAGTATGCAGTATGTCACAAAGTGTGTGTCTGTGTCTGTACTTGAGAGCCTAGCATTTTGGATGTCAACAGGGGATTTTAACAGAATTCAACTATTCAAGGTAGAATGGTGTTGCCTTAAAATAGAAGAAGTAAAGGTATATTGATGGTTATTTTTTTAAATACAGTGTGCTTTCTGATCACAGGACAAAGAGCATCAGTAGGACATGAAGTTTGTAGTTAAGCACTAATATAACATGCAAAATATTCACTGTTGCAAGAGGATATATAATTCAAGAGTCTAGTTATGAAACTATAAATAATTTAATACTAAGCCTTGCTTTCAGCTTTTTTGAGAATTTGTGACTATTCAAAAAGATTGATTTTTCTCGATCATATAACTTATGGATGTGATTTAAAATCTTTATTACTGTTATGACAATTGTTAAATTGATTCAACAAAAGTATTCACAGTAGATGGTTCTGTTGTACATTATGGGCCCAAATACCTACGTCTAACATGGGATACGCTGTCACATACTATATTTCACAAATTTACATTCCACATGTGAGCACAGTAGTAAATTTTAGAGATCAGAACATTTAAATTTTTTATTGTATGTGAAATTTAAAATTTGCAAAGATTCCTGGACACCTCAGGACCCCCCAAAAACTCCCTTCAGTGATTCATTTTTTTTTTTTTTTTACCATTTTTATTCTAAATGTGTTTTTGCTATAAAAATTAAATCTGTTTTGATCATTTAGTTTTCTCTCTAGTTTTGGGTTTTTTTTTCTAGACTTCGCCAGGGTTTTCAAACCTTCAGACTCCTACTATTTAGAGAATGAAGCTCACTAGCCATATGTTAGTATGAAAGGCAAGGTAGTTCCTTGCCAGTGAAATGAATGCGGAATGACATCATGAGAATGTCAGCCTTCCCTCACCACTCTTCGTTACCAAGAAGGAGAGAGTGGGTTTGGGTTCATGGGAATTCTAAGGATTCTCCACACTCTGTAGGGCCAAATGTCACTACCACTGCAAACCTTCTGGTTAATGCTTGTAAAGCAGGGTGGGCAAACTATGGCCCCAGGCTTGCCCTGCTCCAGTGCGGCTCCTGGAACCAGCGGCATGTCCCGCCTCTGGCTCCTATGCAGAGGGGCAGACCGGGGGTTCCGCATGCTGTCTGCGCCCCAAGCACTGCCCCTGTAACTCCCATTGACCATACAGGCAGTGTGCTGAGTGTGTAGGAGTTGGAGGAGAGACATGCCACTTCTGGGAACTGCTTGAGGTAAGCGCTGCCTGAAACCTGCACCCCGACCCCCTCCTACACCCCAACCTCCTGCCTCAGCCGTGATCCTGCTCTCACCATCTGAACCCCTCGGTCCCAGCCTGGAGCACCCTACTGAATCCCCAACCCTTCATCCCGAGCCCCACTTGAGAGTTTATACTTCCAGCCAGAACCCTCACCTCTCTGCACCCTAGCCCCCAATTTTGTGAGTATTCATGTCCCGCCATACAATTTCCATACCCAGATGTTACCCACGCCAAAAAAGTTAGCCCACCCCTGTAATAAGGAGTTCCCTTTATTTATCTAAATGGTAACTTTGTGAATGATACAAGGCACTCTTCCTCTCCTAATATTTGAATAGGTTGAAAGGGCTACTTCCATCAAAGATTCTGTTATATACTTAAAATCTCTTTAGTTTATTTTTGAAGACACTGTTGTTTAAGGTTAGGAACATAAATATCTATTAGATAGAAATACTTTTAATTAATAAAAGACAGAAATCTTTTCAAATAAGATCGGGTAAAATTTAGCTCTAAAAAAAAAAAAGCCAAACACAACCCACAAAAACAAACAAAACTTGGAAGCATTAGATGAAGGTCAGGTTTAGAATAGTTATTTCTGGCTAAGTCACTGTTAATTCTAGCACTATATTTTATTCTACCCCAGATGATTTATAAGAACCTGACATGCTGTTTAACATGGAGAAGAATATGCTGGTATGGGCTCTATTAGCTTAGATTTAAACACAATCTGTTCATTTAATCAGGTCTTTTCATTGAGAGTTGCAAAGTTAATGATGAGCATAAATTCTGAGTTTACCATGTTAAATATGGTTTATAGTTTACAGGAGAGGAATTACTTTGCCCATTTTGATACTGGTGGTTTTTCGATATTTCCCCCTTGAAATTAAATCTTTTTATACAATATTTTTTAAAAAAGGTATTTTCTAAACATGTGTGCAGTTATATAGGCATGTTATTTGCAGTGTTGGTAAAGCTAATAACAATTTGTGATAGTTTATCTCATTGATACTCGGGTGAAGAGAATCATGAGTAGTTACTGGAATATGATATGGGCTGTGATTTTTTGCATGATAACCATGGCCATTTTTGTTATCCAAGTGGCTCTGTACACCTACACCCAGTCTCCTGTGTGTCTTCTTCAAGTCTGTATTCTTCCAGTCTCCTCTCACTTCCCTTTTTTGTTTGTTCTTGCTATCTGTAATCACTCTGTCCACACTAGATTATGTGTTAATTTCTTTTATTACGGAAGACCCAATAAAGGCTTAATGTATACAGGTGCAGCAAGATTTCTCTTTGACAGAACCACGACCCCTTCTCTGGTGCTGAAAAATGGATTGCTTTAAAAAAATTATAAATGGAGAGAACTGTGAGTGTACTGTAAACACATTTTAGAAGTTCCGATGCACTCTTTTAGGCACTTTTGATAAGTGTTGTAAGTCCAAAAATCACAAAGACCCCCATGTTACTCAAAAACACCAGCTCAATATGTTTTCCCCACAAATACAGCCATGAAAATAAAGAGATGGAGTTTTCAGTACTGTATTTGCTAATGGACAACTAATTTAGGCTATTTTGGATCTTTGCTTCTAAAATTTGAGAAAGTAATTTAAAATCATTGCTGATAGAATTGGCTGATGACGTAAAGATTGTTGGAGTGGTAAATAATGATGACAAGAGTCATATAGAGCAATCTGAATGTCTTGATAATCTGTGCCCATTAAAACAAAATATATTTTAATACCATCAAATCTAGGAACAGTGAATGCAGGCCAATCTAAGAATGGGAGACACTATCCTGGAAATAAGGACTCTGAAAAAAGATTTATTGGTCACAGTGGACAATCAATTGAACATAGCTCCCAGCAAAATGATGATGTTAAAGGTCTAATCTGATCCTTGAATGTATAAACAGAGAATAAGAATAGGGAGGTGATTTTAATTTTGCATTTGGCACTTGAGACCAGTACTGGAATATTCCATCCAGTTCTGGCATCTACATTTTTTAAGTGATGAGGAAAAATTGGAGAGGGTGCCATAAAAGAGCCATAAAATGATACGAGGCTGGAAAAAAATCCCTGCAGTGAGAGACTTGAGGAGCTCAATCTCTTTACCAAAAAGATGATCAAGAGGTGATTTTATTATGGTCTAGAGAAGTATTTTAATGGGGAGAAATTATCAGCCATTAAAGGGTTTTTTTCAATCTAGGGGTGAGGGATATCATAAGAATCAATGGCTGGAAGTTAAAGCCAGATACAGACAAATTCAAATTAGAAATAAGCACAGATTTTTAACAGTGAGGACATTCAACCTCTGGAACAGATGAACAAGGGAAATGGTGGATAATCCAAGTCTACAAATTAAGACTAAGGCCTTTCTGGAAGATGTGTTTTAATGAAACACCCACGAAAGCTTATGCTCCAATATGTCTGTTAGTCTATAAGGTGCCACAGGACCCTTTGTTGCCAATGAAACACAAGTTATTGGGCTCAGAACAGGGATGGCTGAATGAAATTCAGTGGCCTTTGTTATATCAGGAGATCAGTGTAGATGGTGTAATGGTCCTTTCTCTTCTCAAACTCTATGAATCATGGGGCACAGTGAGTGCCAAAGGCTTGGGAAGGAGGTTTGCAATGTTTGCATTTTCTTCATTGGCTACTGCAAAGTAAAATATAGTATTTACTTGTGGCACAACGTAATTTTTTTTCTTAAACACACATTTCGAGCTACTCATTACAAGCTATTATTGCAAAAATTAAGACTTTGTTTCCTCACTATTGTCTAGTTTTTTGTGAATTGAAGTATGATTTGAATATCATCATGAATGGAGCAAATGGACATGGAATATACATATAATACACCAAGTTTTACCTGCATTCAGTTAAATAAATTGGCAGCATATTTCCAGAAGCTACAGTTGTACTTTACTGATACTGAAATAATGCTAAGAAATGTCTCAGGCCTTCTGCTTCATCCTAGTATAGCAGAGCTGTAAACATACTGCCATTATATTATTGGTGGCAGTCACAGCCACAAAATCAAAAGAGTAGTATGTACTATGTGCTATTACACAGACACTATTAGACTAGTGCAATTTTAACAGCTTGATTTCAAAATGCTTATGAAAAAATCTGTTAGGTTTTTAAAATGTAATGTACCATAAAACACTGAGTGAAATTAAAGAATGAATAGACAGTTATTGTGTTTGTTCATTGAATAGCATTTTAGCTGAAGCAAGAAAAACCAAACACTTTGTACTTATTGTGTTTTTTTCAGTTTTAATCATGATTTTTTTCATTTTACCCTGATTATAAAGTATTTTACAGTGATTAATTTTAAGAAAACAAGTGGTACTTACACGAATTGTTTCCTAATAATAATTTCAAAACATAGGAATATCATTGTTGCTTAATGGGAATTTTGCAGACTTAGAAAACATTGTCCATGTAGTATGAAAACATTAAGTAATGCAAAATTACTGCAGTATCTACTGATTAGAAAGTAATTAAAGCATGTTATGGGAGCAGTGCAAATAGTAAATTTAGTGTCTGAGAATGCATGATATTGCCAGTGAATTTAGCAGCAAAATTACATCATATGCTACTCTAACCGTGGTGATGTTTTCTTTGTCATAATGTTCCTGCTTTTTATCGCATGTATCACATTAGGGTGGAAACAGTTCTATGTCAGTCACATACCATATGTAGCTAAAAGTTATAAGAATTAAATATTCCTCTCAAGATCTAAGTTGAGCCTGTGTGATGCTAATGTAATACAATATGATGCATTTAACACACTTGCAAAAACATTTTATTACAAATTACATAGTATGGTGTGGTATAACACAATATGTATTTTACTATATATGTTAGCTTTTTCTTTTTAAAAAATGTAAAAAATTAAAAATCTGCAACTTGTTTAAGAAAATAGTCTGGACACGTAGAGAACACTCAGTGATAACTTTCCTTTTTTTAGCTCTTAAATATTTCACCAAAGAATCCTTCTTTTTCACTCTGAATGCCTGTATAATACTAGTATGACTCAATAACCAAGCATAAAAACATTTATAGAGTTTTGCATCAGAGACCCTGCACACAATAATATTGACTATGGATTTTTAAGAAGTCTGTCTTATTAGCTGTCATTAACCATCTGTAAAGAACACCGTTTGTGAGATGTTTGACTCAGTGTGTTTAAAAATATACTTATATGATATTTTCTTTGTATGTGTGACATTATACTTTGAAGTATAGCACTGTTTTAAAATACTGAATGTGTTTTTTTCTACTTATGCCCATATTTGAGATTTTGTCCTGTTAGGAAAAATAAGTAAGTAAATAGTTGGGATTTTTAAAACAAGATGGGATATCTTGTAAACGGTTTTATAACTTTAATTAAAAACAGTATAAAATACATGAAACATTTTTTTCCACATGAAACAATTGCACTTCCTTCATGGCACACCTTTTCTCATCCTTTAACTCTCACAAAAATAGTTTAGAATACTGTTTACTTATGTACAAGGATTTGTAGCCCTCTTGACATTTACTACAAATGTGAGTTTTTCATTAAAGCATCCAGTTGAATTAGTTTTGAAGTGGACATAAACAGTTTCACATATACTGTATGTACTCACATTAACTTTCTATTTACTTTGAAGACAAAGACCACATTGCTTGCTTCAGGATCCTTGTGGAATTAATAGTACTTAAAAATGGATTTGATGATGGGGGTAAGGGGGGGGGGGGAGAATTGAACATAAACATCTCCAGCTTTATTTAGTAGGTGCAGACTCTTCTGTTAGGGATTCATTTCTTCCACCTTTTTGCTGCATCTAAAGACTGAAAAATTCACATCTTAATGCTGCCTTGGGATATGAAATTGCAGAGCCAGTACCTTGAATCCCAGATTCTGTCACATGATTGTACACTCCTCAAATTATTTAATTAAAATACATTAAAAAAAAAAGATTCCCAATTCCTATCATTACATGAGTTTTCCAGTCACCTAGATTAGGGTTTTTTAATGACAGTACTTAATACGGAGAGGGAAAAGATTGCAGTGTATAACTGATAGTGGATTTAAAATATTACTGTTTTTAAAAATCTAAGAAGAAATTTGATCCACAGCTTTCCCCCCTAAGTGTGATTGATTAGTACAGTTAATATATTATTTTAATACAAATGATATTATGTTTGTCTGGAAATTGATCTTTGAAGCTCAGCTAAATAAATAAGTATTAAAGTTGCCAGGCCCTTCTGAACTCTTGTAATAAAGTATAATGCATACAATGAAATTTCTAGCACCCTCTACGATAGTGTACAGTTTTTCTGAAGATTGAATTACAAAAATTATTTAAATTGTGGCAGCTGCCAACAATCTATCACTTTAATATTATCCATCTTATTTTTTTCATATTCTATGACAGAATATAGCATTTTGGCCTTTGGGTACCAAAATATAAAAATGTGATCTAAGAAAGCTTAGTGTCCCATAGCTTCGACCCTGTCAACTTTTAGTGATTTAAAGGTGTGTCTGACTTCGGGTGGTTTCTGGTTGCTCATTCTTTGAAATGAGCAGTAAATATGTCATAAGTCTGATGATAAAGATTACACTAAATTAGAGGTGTCAATATGATGCTGAGATGTAATAACTTTTTTTTAACGCTACAGCACATGAAGGCAAATACACATATATAGTCACATCATAGAGATTATTCATGGTCTTGGACCATTTGAATAGTTGTGCTTTCTCCGGGATATTATGTGCTAAAAATTGCACTTCTCATGACCCCCACTTATTTGCAAAATTAAATGTAAAATTGAAGATCTTTGCAAACATCAGGCTTGCTTTTTTCCTCATTAATGTTTAAAATGAAACAGAACATAAAAAGACTTTAAAATAGTGATTTTAGTTGTGCACAGGATGCCATTTACCAGGATGAAACGTGACACTTGCAGATATAAGGGGGTCAGGGGATAATGGGAAAATAGTTTTACTTGCTATCTTTGTCTATACAAATTTCAGTTCTGATTTTACATCCCACATTGGTGAACTGCAAATAAAAGTTGGCAAGGTATGATTTAATGCCTTGCTCATGAACATTAGTTTATAGGTACAAAGGCCTTTTTGGTACATATGGTGAAAACTGAATGCTGCCCATAATAACCAGAGTAACAGTGGCTGATAACACTGATCAATTTACCAAGATCCCTTTTTAGATGGTTAATTGAATTCCAAATATGTTTCAAAGAAGGCCTTAAACGCCATAGCTAATGGACTTAGTTAAAGAAACCAGAGTTTCCATCTTCCATGCTTTTTTGATTCAGTTTTGGATTTTTGTTTGGGAGTTGAGGAGTAACTCTCCTGAGAATAAGGCAAAGGTGCAACCTGAGTTTCCTCAATAGGGTGAAGTTTTCTCAGAACCGGCTGTAGTTTGTCTTCCTGCTGTTTAAAATCCAACTCCACACTAAAAAAATTAAATAAAAAAATTGCAATTAAGTGCTACAGTATTATGATATAATGATTTCAATTAAGACAACACTCATATCCAAGAGAAAAGATATTAACAGTATATACAAAAGAAATATTAAACTAGATCTCTGTAACTCCAGCAAATGTTAATTTAAAAAAAAAAATCCGTGTACCACAAAGAAAAATATGAATTCAAGCCACATTCAGAGATGATTCCATAGTAACTTGCTATGTGGCAGATCATAGAATCATCGGGGCTAGAAGGCACCTCGAGAGGTCATTTAGTCCAGTTCCCTGCACTCATAGAGGTCTAAGTATTATCTAGACCACCCCTGACAGGTGTCTGTCTAACCGTCTCTTAAAAATCTCCAGTGATGGAGATTCTGCAATCTCTTAAGGTAATTTCATCCTTCGAGTCTGTAAACCCTTCTCTGTGGGTCTGCATCTATACTGAGGAAGGGGTGTGCCCTGCCCCCCTAATTCCCAGTCGTGAAGATTACCCTCCCAGGGTTCTCAAACTCAGCTATTAGTAGGGCTCAGCTCCCTGGTGCCATAGTTCTAGTGGGACTAAAGTTGTTGGAGAGAGACATACTTTCTCTTTGATATTTTGGGATCTGTAGATCTCTTGGTATTTGTAAGGTATTTGGGAGCAGGTCCTTACATCTTTTTCCACAGGTGGGTAAAACACATTGGTCTACACGGGATGATATGGGGTACGTGTACAAGGGGATCCCAGACCCTTCTTGGTTTTACTGCGGTGGAGGAGGGAATGATCTTGCCCTCTGACTGCCAGGAGATTAATTTGTACTACATCAAATTAGGCTCCCTTAGGTTCATGTGCACTTAGTGATGCATAGCACCCCTTTATACATCACTTCTGAATCTGGCCATGGGGCTAGAAGAGCGGAACCTAGCAGGAAAAGCTTCTAAGAGGAGACTGTTAGGTCATGTCAGTCTTCCTTCAAAAACGTATACCATGTTCATGTTATCTATGTGCATATTACACTGATTTAAGGCTTCTTGATGCTCTAGATCCCTAGCATACACTATTTGCCTCTGAACTTGGCCATATTTCTGGCAACATAATCTAAAGTACACTTAACCTACTGCAAATAATAACCCTTCCAAGTCAAAAACATGCCCGAGTCTTTATTTGGAGTGCAAAACAAAATATCTGTTGTAGATCTATCATTTTTAGCTAAAGAAATAAAAGTTGTTTCAGGAGATCTAGGGTGTACATTTTGATAGCCCCATATTATAGTAACAAAATGTATAGTAAAATCTATTACTATTCAACAATCTAAAATTAACACATGAAAGTAAACTGAAACTCATAAAGTATGCATCCTTAATTGTAAGCAGTTTGTGGAGTGGAAAACCTAGCAGGCTGCACTGTAGTTAAGAAAAGAGATGCAGATGAATTTATAGCCCTAGGATCAACATACAGCACTAAAGTACACTTCAAATTTAGTTTGTAAAAACAAAGAAATGCAATCTCAAGATGCAGCAAAAGGGTGAATAAAAATGTGCATTTGGCACAGTAATCCAAATAAGAGCCACAAAAGCTCTGAATGAAGCAGAAACAATCTTGTTCCAATGCATGTGATATATGGCTGGATGTGGAGGAAGTTGGCTGTGGGCCTTCTCTCACACACTGTGTTAGGAACATAGTAGGACTTTGGAAAGAGATTTAGGGGACAGGGCAGGTTCAGGCTCAGGGAGGAATTTGAGAGATAGCAAGGGGCTTTCTGATGGCCTAGACAAGCCATCTGGCCCCATTCAGCAGCTGCTCTGCTACCTGTGCAACAATAATACTGCTCATATGTATTTTTTCTCTCTTTGTTTTCTAGGTGTTTGTGGGACTTTTTTACATTGAATATAGTTTTGGTTTGAATCCTTTCTGACCCAGGTGTCAGGTTAGCATTTTTAATTTTGTAGGCCCTGATGTTCCCAGAGTAATCAACTGCATATAGAGTTGATCTTAGTGATTTTGATGTGGGTTAGGGGGAGAGATTCTTTAAGCCATCACCCAATTAATTGGCTACATGTATACTAAAATGGGAGATCTTTGATTCCTCTTTTCCCAACCTCAAGCTGCATAAGATGTGAAGCCTTATTGCTTCATGCCTAACTTTACATTTTAAAGAGTTTCAAGGGAATTTTTTTAGCTATGTTGAGTGTTTGGGAGCCATTATGCCTCCAGCCATTGGAAGATTTTGGTGTATTTTAGCTCCTTTGTTGCACTTTGCAGATATTGGGTGTGAGGTAGCTAAATGTTATCCTAATTTTACAGATGGGAAAAGAAAATCAGAGATGTGAAGTGACTTAATTAGGAGGAACTGGTGTCAGAACTTACAAGAATCTACCTGCAGGATGTCCCTGTGAAATCAGGGGGCTCTGCACCAGTGTGAGGATCTCTTTATGTGGATCATAAATGCAGGAGTAGGACCTAGTTTGTTAAATTGTGGAGAATGGCTAAATATGTTCTAGGCTTATATACAAGTATGGACATTCCTGTCAGTTTGAAATCTTTATATAGCCTTTCTGATTGCCAGTATAAGAGAAAAGTAAATACACTTTTAAAAATGGAGACACTTCAAAATGGATATTGAGTATTAATCTAACTATGAAAGACCTGTTAAAAATTGTAATGTAAAAAAAATTCTGTTGCTTCAGACTGACAGAAGATCATAATTGTGTATGTTACAGTGCACATTTGCTATTGTACCTTTTAAATACTGAATTTGTATTAAGCAGCTACATTGGGTATTTTGTTGTTAAACAATTAATCTCACTACAGAACCATGTAATTACAGAGTAATACAATCCAGCTCCTTGTTAATAAAATGGCAAGACTATGTGGATGACAAATTGTTGTTTGCAGTTTAGCTGCACTACTAGCAAAAGAAAGCTATCAAGAAAGCTGTTGTTTGGTTAAAAGGCTGGGATACCATTAGTGTGTGTGTGCATGCTGTGTGTTGTGTATAGTTCCAAAAACACAACTGGAAACTCAGCGTGGCAATTAAAAATATCTTGCATTGAAAAGGACAGATTTTGCTTTACAGAGCTGTTCATTATGGTGGGGAGCAAACCTGGGCAGAATTTGGCTTGCAATGTTAGCATCAGCTTGTTTACCTGAATAAATATATAAAATATGCAGTTCAGATGTAACTGGAGGGAAAAACGTTTGTTTTCTTCTGCCCGATATGGTTTCATCCATGTTCTGTGATGTTCACCAATGTAAAGCTATTTTAAATTAAGGTCTATTATCTTCAAAGATAATTGTTAAAATCATTTATAACCTGTTAAGCAAATTTTTATAATCAGGTTTTATTACAAAATGTTTACTGACTGCAAGATAAAAGCTTATGCAGTTTTAAATCCTGTGAGGAAAAGCATATTGTTATTCTGTACTGCATAAAACCATCTGTACTGCATCTCAGGCTGTTTTTATCAGTTGGCAACAAAATAACAATGTGTTACTTTGAAGAGAGTGAGAGAATACTAACACTTATATCCTGTCACCTTTTATAACTGTATAGGTTTTACAGGAGAATGGCTTGTTGTCTCAGAAGATAAATGCATTTAAATTGGAATTTTCTTATACTCCTGTAACCTTCCATGCAAATAACTTGTTTGATGGCAAATTAATGACTTAACACATGCTTTTGTTTTACAATGATAAAATATGCAAAGTCTTTCGTTTATAATGCAGAAAAAAGGGAGCTGGTCACTTGTTATCTATCTATCTAGATAACAATAGATATCTGTATCCATGTTTATAGTTAGCTACACACACACTTATAATACAGACCAGCTGTATTTTGATACAATATGTATTTTGGTGATGGTAGAATTGGGATGCTGTTCTTAGGTGATTGAAAATGAGAATTTGAGAGCCATGAGTATTGATGAATTTATACAAGTATTTTAACTGTTTCTGAACTAGTCTAGTAACTAACATTTACATTTTTAAGAAATGCAAGACTTCAGCTAATGGGAGCTGGTCTAAATACTGAAGTTTACTTACAGTATATGCTGTGTTGTCCTTACACTTTGCTCAGCAGTTCCTAGCATTATGCTGCTGATATAGACATTTCAGTGTACTTTTAAAAGAAGCCTGACTAAAATGTAAGCTTTGTTTACCGTTGACCTCTGAATGTTTGGCTGTGTATACAAGTACTACTTTAAAAATAAATAAATAATATTTTGGAAAGCGTACAAACAGGAACGCTATATACATTATTTGTCCCATTGCCTTGACTTCGGTGCTGCTAACTCTATCTGTGACTCCTCAGTCTTACTTGGCCTCTCACTCCACTGAGCCTGTACTTACATCCTCTTTCTGGCTAAATCCAACAGCTTTTTCTTAATGTTGTTTTTCTGTGACCTGTCCCTCGTGTTCAGCATAGGTGAAGTACCATTATTTTTAGTTTTCTCCTGCTTTGCCTTTCAAAATTTTGGGCTTGGTTGGCTTCAGTACATCTAGGCTATTGCTAAAAAAATGTTAATTCCTCCTCTACAATATATCCCAAATGCTGAAGAAACTAAAGAAGGGTCGCGGCTCTCAATCGTTTGAGAACTGCTGGGGTCATGCTGCAGTGCTTGAGGTCCATTCCAGCTCTATATTTCTGTGATTCTACATAAAGTGCTGTATAGTGCTAGGCACTATAAAAAATCAGGTCCTAGGCTTTTCAAATTGGGTGTCCAAAATGAGTACATACTTTTTATCTTAATCTGTCTGTGCTTCATTTCCCCATCTGTAAAATGGGGATAATAATACCCACTCTTCTCACATGTGTTTTGTGAAAATCAATTGTTGTGAAGCACTCAGATTTTATAGTGATGGGTACCACAGAAAAGCTCATGAGGAAATTAATACTACTATTTTCAGAGCAGGGTTTGAAGAGTGTGCAGTAAAGAAGGGACTGGGCCACACACTGAATCATGAGGATAAGATATGAAGCCTCCATCTAGTGCACTGAATGAGGCAAAGGTCTTGTGAAAAAAAAGTTATGTGATCATGCAATTAAAGTCTCATAATGCATCCGCTTAGAGGGCCAAATGAAGGTTCTACAGGCATTAGCGTTAGGAGAGGTAATTGCCTTAATAATTTGCATTATATTATGACAACTTCATACAACCTCCCCTCTCCCCCCAAAATATTAAAAGAACATTATTTAAGTTGAAAAATTAAGCTCTCAAAAGTTAGGAAATGCTGACATTTACTAACTTTTGTGTGCTTTGCTTTGAAAGCCCAACAATGTCCTTTAACTTTCTGTGTGTGCATACTTATGTGTTTGTAATTGGCATAATATAATGCATAGTTTATGAAAGCATACATCTGTCATAATGGTAGTTTGTGTAAATTAGCCTTCCTCCCTCTCGCTTGATATATGGCCCTTCTTCCCCGTATCATGTCATATCTAATTTAGATTATAAACTCTTTAGAAAAGGAGCTTGTCTTTGTAAGATGCCACCCATGCCAATACATACAAATGTTAAATATAAATAAATATAAGGCAGCAGTCTCTTTAACCCATAACATTTATCTTTAATAGCAAATATATAGATACATATTTATACCAAAATTTCAGTGAACAATCAGCAGGGATAGCATCATGATTTGTGACTCCCCAGCAAGGTTACTCTAGGAAGTGCCTCCATTCTAGCCTTTCATTTACCACATCACGTCAAACTAGTTGCCCTCCCTCCTAATCCCCTTTTTTTCTCCTTTTTCTTAACTATTTTCAGGTAGGAGGATTCTTATCTTGTTTCTGGTGAGGAGGAGTTCCAGAAACATAATAAGAGTCTTTAACTTTTAAAAGAGACTGTGGATGAGTGTACAAATTCATTTTAACCCTGATCTGCAGTAAAATGAAACCAATATATTATCTAAAGCATAGCTGGATCTCTTTGCTTTAGTAATCTTTTTTTCCTCCTTTGGTTTCCTTTTGCTAATTTGACTAAGCTTTTTAAGATAACATATACGTGTAGCAGTCCTTTAAAACAAGAACAAAAGTATTCAACAGTAATACCACACATTGCATGATCAAATATTGGAAACTAGTGTTTTGGGTTTTACTATACTTTTTCATGAGTGAATATATTTAAAAATGCTGGGAACAAAACAAGCTTTAATGTTACTATTAATAGTGTATATAGTTTTGAGTATAGAGTCTGCTGAATCATAAACTCTTCTAGTTTCAAACATATGGTATGTGGGAGGAGACCTAGCAGCAAATTTGGAAATTCTGTTGGATTTACTCCTTATCTAAGAATCTTACATAATTAATACACATTGCTCTAAGAAATAAAATATAATCAATCAACATGTTTCAGTTTGTTACTAAGGTAACAATTGAGAAATCATGTCTAAAAAACAAATAATATAACAACAGTTTTGCAAAGCCCTCATTGACATTCTGATTTATTAAAAATGGTATGCCAATAGATGCCTCTGGTCCCTGCGATATGTTGGTGAGGTTACATTCTGATGCAGTGTGCTGGCAGAAAGGATGGCAAAATCATGGATAATGGCTTTGGGTGATGGCTCTTTCAAATTGGGGTACTGTATGGTTCTTGTTTCTCATCCCTCCTGTTCAATGTGTATATAAGGCCATTAAGAGGATTAGTGGAGCGACATGAATGACAATGTCCTTGTTATTCAGCAGTCAACTAATTCTGTGACTACGTTTCCTGGCATGGTTGATGCACTGGCAAAGGTTATCTGTGTATCCTCCTTATACTTGTAAAACTAATATTAGTGAGATTAGAATCAGTCCTACTTTTACGCTTGGAAAGATTAGATTTTTTTTACCAGTAAGTCCAAATCAATAAATGTCAGTATCACCCTATATCCACAAACTGATGAAAAATTATTTCCACTGGCGATGACTGAAATTTACAGATTGGTAATGTAAGAAAATGGTGCTTGAGAACTTATTAGCATTTGATTTTATGGCTATTTACTTTGTATATTTTAAAATACAACATTGAAAATTTGTGTTAAAAGTTATAGAGCTTTAACTTTTTGAATCTCTTCCTACTGTCATTAAATAATTGACCCCTTCCATAATTTTTCTCCTCTGTGAAAATTTAAATAAACAAAAAATAGAAAAACTGGTTAAAAGTAAGTGTCAGTAGTATCCATTGAAATTACAAAAAAATTAATTCTGCCAAGCCTGCCTACTTTACAGCTTCATGTAGTCATTGCTCTGTTGTCTGCACTGGCTTTTAATTTCTGGATACAGCTTAAGGGTCCTATCTATTCTAGAGATTGACTTGCTTATTTGGTACAGTACCATAGGAATCACAATCAGCAGACATGCTTAATTTAGCAGCATCTCTGGGTAAGTAAGAATGGGGCTGAAGGGAAAGATATTTTTCTGAGGGCTCTGAATTCTGGATCTTGTCCCTTCCTTGGTGCCCCAGATTCATTAGCATGTGGACATGACGACAACGAGAAGTTAGATGCATTGTTAATAAGGGAAACTATTATGGCATTATGAGTATATTGTTATATATTTTAGTGTTACACATTTTAATTATTGTAAGATAGCCAAAGTAGGGTATGAGTGCTATAAAAAGTTGAATTTTTTTTAAAAATATGAATTCCATATTTGTTTCTCAATAGTCTGCATATGAAATGAGCTAACTTTACAACAAAAAGATATTTAAAAAAAACAGTTATAACTATTAATCCTGCAAATTTAGGATCAGGAAACCAAGCAGATTTGTTTCCTTCTAGCAAATCACTGTTAATAAAGGTTCTGCGGCATTCCGTTACACCTGGGGCATTCCATTGCTGTCAGTGGGGCTGCACAGGGATAAGTGGCTCTGTAATTGGAATTATTTGCTAACGCATACAAAGAATTAATGGATAAGAGTAGCAAAAATGTACTTTTCTCATTCAAGTGAATGCGTAGGGCTCAGTGTGTAAAAGGAGCAGATCTGTTGAACAAGAAGGTGCCACTTTCAAATGGTTTTTTCTCAGATCAGAACTATACTTTGAAACCAGCACTTCCTAAGCCATTTTTCTGCTATTTTTTGGTTATGTCTCTTTTTGGTTAATAGCTCAAGAAAATTTGGTGTTTGCCAATGATTTCATTCCTGGAAGTAAGTATGATGTATCCTGAATTTTTTGAAGTGATAAGCCTCTATAGCCTACTTTTCAGTGGGAAATCAAGGTGCTCAACTCTTCTGTAAATCAGAATATAAATTTATACATCAAAATACTTTCTAAAACACTTGCGCTCTCTCTCTCTCTCTCTCTCTCTCTGTGTGTGTATATATATATGTGTATATATATATATATATGTATATATGTATATAAAGGAAAACCTCAAAAATAAATGTTGAAGACATTAATGTAAATTGACCAAAAGAATTTAGCATTATTTCCTCTAGAATCAATTCAAAAAAGCACTTACACTTCCTTAAAGTTAAGCCTGTGTTTAACCACCCTCCTGAATAGGGATGCTTTCCTTTCCTACTTTATTATACAAGATAGCTATGTTTATGCACTGATCATAAAACTGTAGAATACTTAGCCACAACTGTCAACATTTATCTCAGTTATTTTTTGTTTTTGTTGGCTTAAGTCCAGAGTTGAATTATTTTAGAATGGAGAGCTTTGCATTTCATCCATTTGACTAAATTAAAAAAATAAAAACCCAACCATCCCCCTGATGTGGGGAACTATAGAACTAGTGGATCATTCCAATGATTGGCACTGGATTTCAAATATTTGTGGTTTGTGTGTGTGGTGTTCTATTTACAAGTAAAAGTGTCTGATGACAGTTTGGAGAATGAGGCTAGGAGACATATATATTAAGGAGCTTGGCTGTCTTACACATTTAATAAAATCACTACACAATTTGGCCTATTTACTGTAGTTGGTGTAAGAGTAGGGCATAACTAGGAGAGCCAGGACTTTAGGGCAATCATGAACAAGCTGACAACACTGTTTTGTTCCTAACATAATCTATTAGTCAGTACTATTTTTCATTTTTAATCAGCCCTATGAATTTAAACATATATACTTGGCAAGGTAAAAATAAGGATATGTGTACACACAAGAGCGTGCAATGGAACAGGAGATATATTTTCAATTACTGAAACATTTATTGAGAATACCTCATGTGCCTTGGTTACAGTCGGGTCCTAATATACTTAAGGCCTAAAGTAATGCCTTTTGTATGTTCTTTATTACCTAATATGTGACATGAGTACACATGAATGCCTGGATACCATTACACTTTACCCACCATCCCACTCCACCCCCACCATTTCTAACTTACCAAAAATATACATTTTAATTAATTGGACTCAATGGGACTACACATGTGTAAGTTCTTTGAAGCTTTGGGGCCAAAGTGACTAATTGCTTTTGAAAATACAGACCAATAGATTTATATCAAAATTTTAAAATTACACAGTTTTAAATTGAATATTACTATTGTTCAAAAACAAGTGTGTTTGATACTTCACAAACAAGCAATACAAATGCAGTTGGTTATGTATATAGGCAGTTTTTTAGTCTATCATCTACTTACTTTTTTCTTATTTTCTCTATTCCATATTGACTTTAATTTAAGAGACCTTTTCATAGACTTCTGACACTGATAGGTAAGGGAAACTTAGTTCTGTGAGGATTTTCTGACATCTAATTAGCTTTCATCTGACAAGTGTGATTTTTAACCTATGAAC
This sequence comes from Sternotherus odoratus, assembly GCA_032164245.1. Classification (NCBI taxonomy): domain Eukaryota; kingdom Metazoa; phylum Chordata; order Testudines; family Kinosternidae; genus Sternotherus; species Sternotherus odoratus. Next base: position 88,411,561 of record JAVMKO010000005.1, on the reverse strand, counting down.
TTCTTTCATTTGCTGCTGTTGTATTGAGGGGATTAAATTTCATAGACTTGAATAATTTATTTTCAATTCAGTTGTCAGAATTTAACATCAGAAGAACTTTAATACCAAGGACAAAACTTGTTAAAAATAGCAAATGCAATTTAAAAATTTTGTAGGAGTAGAAAATGTCTGAATTATTGGTTGATGTGGCTTTCAGTAATATTTCTCAATAACTGCAGTTCTATAGTCTGGTTTAATCAGTTTTTTTTCTCTGCAGAAATTGACTCCTAATCTGGTTAATAAAAGAATCTTTCCCGAAGTTAAAATAAGCTTGAATGGGCTATATAGACTACTTCTGACCTTTCTGACCAAAGTGAAATCTATTGTGAGTTCTATAGGATGTTCCCAGTTTCATATTATTCATGATAAATGCCTAAGAGTAATGTGCAAAATATTAAACAAAAGGCTAATTTGCCCCATGTTGATTCATGTTTTTAAAGAATTTAACATCACAAGTGATAGTAATTTAAGCAGGAATGGAAAGGGCACTAAGAGATAATCACAGAATGACACAGGCTGCAAACATTTTATTCAAAGTGGGCATTGGACATTATTGAATTGGCACAATTTCTGCATACCAATACAATTACCTCTCAATGATAAGATGTCATTAGACTTTAGTATTTAAGTTGTCTTGATGGTACACTAATGATTTTTTTCTTGTTTTTTATAATCTAATTCAGTGATATACCTCCATTTGTAAAAGATAGTCAATTCTGAAAGGATGTATTTGTGATCTCATATTTTGTGATCTTAGTACTAATGGAACAGGTTTTCTGTACTTGAACATTTGATAATGCAAAATGAACGCTTGAATTGTTACATTTAGTTTACTACTTAAAATTAGGATTTTTGATTATTTTTGTTATCTATATGTGGTCTAGAACTTAGTGTCATTCTATAGTATACTGAATATTTTTGTTAACTGTTAGTCTATTTGTTAACTATTAGTCTATAATCAATAAGGGCTTCATATTGATTCTTTAAGGGTTATGGTGATGGAGCTCTCTGTTAACAGAAGCTTGACTTTGAACTTAAAGCATAAAGTATGCTAACTTCTGTAGGTTAGTAGTCTGCATCACAAAACCTCTGTATGATTTATACTATTTACTCATGAGAAGCGTAGTGACAGAACAGTGGTACTACACCAGAAGAATCCGTTGTTATATTTACACAACCATCTATCTACACTCTCCAGGTCTAACAAGATAATTTTTCATTTGCATTGAAGAAATGAAGAATTGACATCTATATATATAAAAGTCAAGTGGTGTATGTATGTATGTATGTATGTATGTATGTATGTCAGCGAACTCCTCCCGCACCGTTTGAGCCAGAGACTTGAAATTTGGTACAGTGAGGGGTCTTGGGGTCTAGATGCTGGTAAGGGTCGAAAAATTTTCGGATCTCACCTCTGACGCCCCCCAGGGGTGAAAGTCTTTCAGGGCCAATCACATCGGCTGGGCGGTTAGGTGGTGATGATGTCATAATACCCCCTCCAACAGACACCGCACTCGCTCAGCTCGCCCCTCCCTCCTCCAACGGAACCCCGGAGATCCCTCAGTTCTCTGCCCCTCCCCCCTCCCAACGGAACCCCGGAGATCCCTCAGTTCTCTGCCCCTCCCCCCTCCCAACGGAACCCCGGACTCCATAAGCTCTGTGCCCCCCCCCCCCACCTGCGAAGGTCCCCGGAATCCCTCGGCTCTGCCCCCCCCCCCTGCGACGGATCCGAGTTGGGTTTGGTGGGACGGTAAGTGAGGTGAGGGTGTCGGGTTCGGTCGGGGGGTGAGGTGGGGGCCCAACCGCAACACCCCCTGACCAACCCCAACACCCACACCTCACCCCTCATCCACCCCGACACCTTCCCATCCCCCCAGACCAAACCTGACACCCCCCGGCTCACTTACCCCCGACCGAACCCGACACCCCTACCTCATCCCCCCAAGCAAACCCGACACCCCCACCTCACCCCCCCACCAACCGCAACACCCCCTGACCAACCGCAACACCCACCCCTCACCCCTCACCCACCCCAACACCTTCCCACCCCCCCAGACCAAACCCGACACCCCCTGGCTCACTTACCCCCCGACCGAACCCGACACCCCCACCTCACCCCCCCACCAACCGCAAAACCCCCTGACCAACCCCAACACCCACACCTCACCCCTCACCCACCCCGACAACTTCCCACCCCTGACCAAACCCGACACCCCCCCGCCCCCCGGCTCACGGTGCACTGTGTAGGTGAGGTGTGGGTGTTGGGGTTGGTCGGGGGTGTCAACTGTCTTCCCCCTCCCCACCTCCAACTGACCCGAGCAACGCCGGGCACTTATGCTAGTGTTCTATAAATAGGGAGATGTAGTTAAGTTTGCTTATCTTGTGAAATGGGAGAAAGTAGACAGTAGTATGTCAGTGTTTTTAATCCCTGTCAAACTGTTTAGTTTAATTCTAATAGCAAAAATAATTGGGGTTTGGGGAAAAGAAGATTTTGATCTTAAATGTGTTTTATTGCCCTATCAATTTCTATAGAGACTTCAATTTTGGGCCCTTCCATTCTCTTTGTAGTAACTAGTGGGAATGTATGTGCCTGTAAAATACAGTACAATCCAAGTATCCAGTGAACATCTGTGTTCAGTCTATTTTGCATGGCATTTTTGAAGGAACAGAACTCCATTTCCCCTCTCATTGTTATATAGTTGACTTTCACTAGAATTTGGAAATAATAGAGAATATTAGCAGGATATAGCCTGTGTTATCCAGCTGATGCTTATAATAAAACAAAAGACTATGTATTTAAGAGTTGTCAGGTAAATTTTGCTATAAAAATTTGATCTAACTCCATGTTATAATGTTAGAATTTCAAAAAAACTGCTGTTACCTTTACTCAAAAGGTAAAAAGCAAATATATTCTCTCATTTTTTAAAAACTTTTTTCAATACACAGTAGAGCTTTTCCTCATCTGATATATCAGTTATCCATTTATTTAAAAGAGGGAAAAGTGACTTAAAATTGTTTTTTTTCATCTTTTGCTTTTTCCTCTTCAAAAGTATTAGCGATTCCCTCTTAGCTGTGTGAAAAAAAAGAAATCTAAAAAGTTACAAAAGTGATAGCAATCTCTGTGGAAAATGTAAACTGCATATAGGAAAATACTGTATTAGTAACACAGACTTAAAATGTTTGCTAAAATACTCAATATATTTTAATGAAATGTACAAATTCAACAAAGATAAAAACTTAAAGTACTGAATCATTTTTAATCTTTTTCCATGTCATGATGGTCTTTAATTAGACTTCAGCTATTGAGCTAGATCACATTAATATTTTTTAAATGTCATCTTCAGAAAAAAGTTAATTGCATTAATCATTTCTACATCCAGTTTCTCAGTTATGCTGCACTTGACATTACTGGATGCAGTTAGATAGTCAGCAGGGCAACTGACTCATTGCTGTAAAACTGCTGTTCTGCCCCACTTAAACCAGTTTAAAAATAAAGAGGGGATCGCTTGAGAAACTTGCACATTTTCTTCTATTAACCTGTTTAAACGTAAACTTGCTCCTTATATTACACACAAAATCTATGTTAAGAGAACATAAAGGTTTCTAAGTCAAGTACTCTAAATTTAGGAACTGCCAGGTTTAAGGTTCTTTATACAACATAATTTGTCCCCCTGGTGCATACACATTATGAGGTTATCTTTAATTACAGGATCATATACTATTTTTCCATTCAATACACTGGATGTATGGTACTTATTACAGGAGCAGCTTTTTTAATATTTGGTTTTATCCCACTTATTCTATATGTTGCCTTATGCTTTATTTACTGCACACTATGCAAACCAGACATGCCAAACCAGCGATAAAAAATCACAGAAATTGGGCCTGTTTTTGGCTTGCTTGGTTTGTGGGTTGTTTGTTGGCTAGTTTTTGGCCAGTTGCTTGTTTGGCACGTAGCTTGTTGCTGCTGCTGCTTCTTTTTTTTTTTTAATCAGCTCCCAGCAGGGGCAAGCAGAGGAAACGGTGGAGGAGATAGTCATGGGTGCACAGTGGGCCCACAACAGTCCCAGACTGCACGCCGGGTGGGATCTAGTGTTGGGTTCTTAGGAATTGGCTTGTTTTGTCTTTGTTTTGAAATGGGATTAGCTTGATTTTTGGTTTATTGTAAATATCGGAGTGCTTATTTACCGTGTGAAAGTTGGCAACTGTGGTGCAAATCCTTCTCTGAAGATCGAATGATTAACTTCATGTTTTTTTATAGCACGTATCAATATAACATCTGAGTGTTTCACAAATATTAGTGAATTTATTTTCACACCATCTGAAATGAGGGACTATTAACCCCATTTTACAGTTGGAGAAACAGAAGAATTATGGTCGAAAGAGTACATGAATTTTGGGTGCCCAATTTGAGAGACCTAAGGCCTGATTTTTCAGAGCACTTAGTATTTTACATGTTCAAAGCGTGGCTTTCATTAACTTCAGTTGAAGCTGTGAATGCTCATCACCTCTACAGACTGGATCTCAGAGGCTCAAGTCAGGCACCAAGAAAATGAGGGACACTCAATTAGTGATCACCGGTAAAATGTTTGGACATTTTGTTCCAGCAACACACTAACTCTGGCAGAGGCGGGAATATATAATCCAGTTCTCCAATCAGCTGCCTTAACCTTTTTCTTACTGCATTCCCATTTCAGTCACTGAACTTCAAAGTTCTACAACAAATGAGGTAGGTGTCCCATAAACAAGTCTCCTTCACTACATAACCCATCCTCAGAACACCCTGTACACTGAGGCAAGAGTCCTCGGGAGTGGGGGAGGAAGTTGTGTTCATTTAATTAAAGGCTATCATAATGCAGATACTGAAGGGAGAAAATTAATGTTACACATACATACTTAATTCTGGAATTTCCTGTCTTCTGAATGCCTGGCTTTACGTTGTGTGCAACCTTAATATTTTTTGAACATTCTTTTTTTGTGTATAATTTTCTAGATTTTAAAAAAACAAACTAATCTGGAATCATATTGCTATCTATGAGGTTCATAAGCAGAGATGCAAACTTTCGATCTGCCACAGAGACCCCTGCCACTGAGAGCTAACTGAGTAAGTGATAGCAGTAGTAGGTTTTCATCCTTTCTGTGGGCCAGTTCTAGAGGGGGATGAGACATTTTGCTAATGGATTTCACAGACGTTTTCTAGAAGAATGGTGAGACTCGGGAATACTGGTTTCCATTCTAGGTTCAGGAAGGTGAAGTGTATTCTCTCCTGCTCCTGTTTTTCTCAACCCAGTCCTGACCCCTTCTTTCCCATTCCCCTGTAGCTTGTCTATGTCTCAGCCAAAGGGGAGGGGAGGAAAGACTGAGTCCCAGTTTTTCTTCCCCTCCCAGTTGTCTTGCACAGCCAGCTTATTTTCCTCTAATCTTGTTCTCTGTTGAGCAGAGGAGGTGGAGTTAGGGACTTCTGCTCTTTGTCCACTCTTCACTCACTTGTTTGCAGAAACATGTTCAGAAACATTTAGCGTCACAAGACTTGTCTTTGAGGTAGTGTGAAATGCAAGTTTACAACTTGTGCACACTGATTTCTCTCTAGTGATTAAAACATCCACTGTTATAATAAATTTTGAAACTATCTTGCTGTTCCAGAACTCTCATCTCATGTTAAAGCTTCTGATAAAGAAATCTGTTAATTTCAGAGCCAAATTTGTTGCTGTCCATCAGTTGCTCTGATTTTACAAAATCCTGATTATTTTATTTAAATTGGTTGTGATCTTGAAAGCAACTCAATGCTTAACTTGAAGCATGTGAACGGCACCATTGTTCGCTATGCACAGGTGTATGCAGAAGGCAGTGAGTTGTGAATGAAGTTAGTGGAGCTATTCAAGTTAGGCAAGCAAGATATATCCCATATGCTTTAATTTGGACTTCTGTGTATTTGATCTGTAGTACAGAATGCTTGGCGATGAAGTCATTTATCCATATCTAGTGCATATCTATCTGATTATGATCTGCGCTATAAGGTCTGTCCAATACTACTTCCCTAATGCTAATGCATGATTGCTATGAAAAGCTATTTTGAAATATTTTGCTGCATCACATAGTACAGAAAATGCAATACACCTTCAGCAATATTAAAATGAAACCCACAGGTATTAATGTTTGGTACAGTTTGACAGAGGGGGTACACTGTTAATCCAGTTTTACTTGTAAGTCGTAAACATGAGAAATAAAAGATGAATCTTATGACATTAAGAATGATCTTAACACACAAAAGGTTCATAAATGATGCGTTAAAATAGAATTACAGTAAAACCTCCATTTAACGGACTAATTCGGGCGAGGGGGTGTCCGTTAAATCAAAAAGTCCGTTATTTAATAATAATAAAAAAAAATGAGCTGTCGGAGCAGCAGCCCGCCCGCCACAGGGTCGGGGCAACAGCTCCGCAGCCCGCCTGCTGCCTGGACCCGGGCGGCAGCCGGGAGCCAGCAGCCAGCCCGCCCGCTGCCTGGACCCGGGCGGCAGCTGGGAGCCGGCAGCCAGCCTGCCTGTTGCTGTGACCCGGGCGGCAGCCGGGAGCCGGCAGCCAGCCCGCCAGAAATGGATCAGGAATGCATCAGACTTGCTCAGAAATTTTGTCCGTTGCATCCGAAGTCCGTTAAATCGAGGTCCGTTAAATCAAGGGTTTACTGTATTTATTTTACAAGTCAATCTGAAGTGGCAACAACTAAAAGTGTAGGATTTTTTTCTGAAAAACTTGCAATAAAACATGCATTGCATTGCAATGCAAATTTAACAGATTTTGTGCAGCAACTTGTAGACTTCCCTATATCAGTCTCTGCAGAAATTTGCTTGTTAATGCTCTCCATGGAACATTAACTGTTACTCTTTGGTGATGGCAATCCTGATAAATAATATGATGTTTGCATTAATTCATTAAGGCCTTCAGTTTGGGGAAAAATATTTCAAGTGATTGCTACTAGGTAAAGTTTTTGTTTGCTTTGTTTAATTTTAGGTGATGCGTAGGTTGAAATCTGGGAGTAGTAGAAACTCCTCTCTCTTTTTGTACTGGTTTGAGCTGAAGTAATTTTGTGGGTAGAAGATAGCCGTACAGCCTGTAAACGGAGTGTGTTAGGGTTGCTGAGCTGCTCTATAGCCACTGCTGCAGTTTCCCCTCCCTGCTCCAGAGGTAATAGGCACTAATTTAGGTACCTGCATATCCAGTAGCCATTTATCTGCTGCCACAGCTCCTTGTATGGCAGTTCCAGAGAAGCCTCCCAAGATTAGCTGCGTGGCACATAGGTGCCAGAAACCTCTCTTGCTCCCTCAAGTGCAGTGCAATTGCACCTGTTCCACAACATTCAGGGTCTTCTCTAGGACTTTTGGGTATTGAACAAGCGTAGTTCTGTAAGACTGTATAAGTTTTCTTTATGATGGTGAAAGATGCAAAATTCCACCAAAACCCTTCAGGTCATAGCGTGTTGCTTAAAACAGCCAGTTAAACTTGCAGAGCAGAAGTGAAAAGAACCTGCTTAATTCATGGACTATATGCATGTCCTGTATTTTAGTTTTAATATTAAAAATATTTTATTCATTGAATTTTATAGTGAAATAAAGATTAATTTCCTCATCTTTTTTTCCCTCCTTCTCATTGAAATAGCAATTTATAATAGTGACTAACAGTTGATTTTGCATTGGTGGATAAAATCATTACTTTCACTCAATAAAAAGTGGGAATATTAGAATTTTTAACCTACCTATAGATAATACATGCACTGTTCCTGCATGTGTCACAATTAGCTGTGTCTTGACCAGTCCGATATGAAAGCCTACAAAGATAAGAACATGACATCATTACAAGTGGTTGTTTTATCCTTTTTTTGTTCTCTGTCATTGCTGTTCATTGTAACCAAAGCTTAATTTTTGTTTCTTCCATTTTAATGTTGATTATAAAAATCTAATTGTCCATAGGAAATAACACTGTCCAAAATTAGTGTTCTTCAACTTTTTAAAGTTTGCAACATGAAGATGAGGGAATTTTGGAAGTTATGAAATTTTGTTTAGTCATTAAGGGAGGGAATGTAATGGTTCAGTTCAGCTATACTTCTGTAAACATTTCTATAGAAAACTCTGAACAAATCAAATGATGTAAAATCCGGCTTTTACATTACTTTTTTTGTGTACCAAAATACTGAGTTATCATTTTAAATTGCCTCATTACTGTGCAATTACTAGACGTAGCAATGGTGTTTTAACTACTTTTCTGTACAGCCGCCTTAGAAATTTCAGTAAACTACAGAGGTTTCACTAGCAAGCATTGGCACATGTATAATCTTGTATAATAATTGTGCAAGCTATCAATTTGTACTATTTAGATGGTAGAATTTTCTTTTGGAATTTTGCCTGTAAGAGGAGGAGAGCGCTGAAGGTTCATTACAGTGATGATCTTAAAAGCCAGCAAAATATAGTTTTCATAGTATTTTCCTTACCTACTTGCCCTGTGTCTAACTTCCATCTAATATTTATGTGAAATACATCGGAGACTTCTTTGAATGTCCCTTTCACACCAGGAAGCTAACGTATTATGGGAGGATCCATTAAATGTATGGAAAAAGTAGAATGTCTGTTAATTTTTGTTTGTTATAATTGCCTTCTGCTTTATGGGAAATTTTCTTACATGCATAATGGATTTTAAATAGAAAAAAAGTTTTTATTCAGTGCCTATTTATGTATCTTGTGCTACATAAACTTTTTGGGGAAAACTCTACATTTTATGTGTGTGTGTGTATATATATAGCCAGAGAGGGAGGGATAGAGAAAGTAAAATAAAATAGTTCAATCTGTCAGTGGATTTTCTGTTGCTTTTCAAATCGGAAAGATCTATAACCCGGCATTTCTGATCTTCGTTGAAAGTCCAGTTTTTAGTTTGGTTGGCAGGGCTGGCAGGCTGCCTACTTGGCTCTGCATGGATCCCCAGAAGTAGCAACATGTCCCTGCGGCTCCTAGGTGGAGGAACAGCCGTAAAAGGTTTGGAGTGCGGGAGAGAGTGCAGGAATCAGGCTCTGGGAGGGAATGTGGGTGTGAGGGGGGGCTCAGGGCAAGGGTTTGGGGCGCAGCAGAGTGTGGGGTGCTGGATCCGGTCACTGCTCACCTCAGACCATTGCCCACAAGAAGTGACATGTCCCTGCTGCTCCTAGGCTTGGCTTGGCTAGGTGGCTCTGCGTGCTGACCCTGCCCCACCCCGAGCACTGGCTTCGCAGAGCCCATTGGCCAGGAACCGCGTGGCCAGGGGGAGCTGCGGGGGTGGCACCTGCAGGTGGAGGCAGTGCGCAGAGCTGCCTAGCCATGTTTCCACCTAGAAGCAGCAGGGACATGCCGCCACATGGAATCAAGGGACATGATCATTCCCCTCTATTCGGCATTGGTGAGGCCTCATCTGGAGTACGGTGTCCAGTTTTGTGCACCACACTACAAGAAGGATGTGGAAAAAGTCCAGAGGAGGGCAACAAAAATGATTAGGGGGCTGGTGTATATGACTTATGAGGAGGGGCTGGGGAATTAGGATTGTTTAGTCTGCAGAAGAGAAGACTGAGGGGAGATTTTACAGCTGCTCTCAACTACCTGAAAGGGGGTTCCAAAGAGGATGGATCTAGACTGTTCTCAATGGTAGCAGATGACAGAACAAGGAGTAATGGTCTCAAGTTGCAGTGAGCAAACTTTAGGGATATTAGGAAAAACTTTTTCACTAGGAGGGTAGTGAAGCATTGGAATGGGTTACCTACGGAGGTGGTGGAATCTCCTTCCTTAGAGGTTTTTAAGGTCAGGCCTGACAAAGCCCTGGCTGGGATGATTTAGTTGGGGATTGGTCCTGATTTGAGCAGTGGGTTGGACTAGCTGACCTCCTGAGGTCCCTTCCAATCCTGATATTCTATCGTTCTATAACAAAGCTTTTACTGTATAAAACTTTTACAAAGAGAAATCATTAATTATCGGTGCAGTCAGCCTAACTTTAGAAAAATTACAATGTAACACATGGCTCTTTACCTGCAAAATTATTATCTGGTTATATTAAATGGGAAAATATTTAGTCAGTGAATTAAAGTGTTTATTTCTTATAGGTAATCATTTGAAATTCTCAGAATTTATTTAAAAGAATGCTGTCATTTTGGTGGTTTCATTACGTGCCTTCAATCCTCCCAAAAATATTTTTAAAGACCATTATTAATGGAACTCCATTAAATTATTTTAGTACCAATCTTTATTCTTTTATAACCTCTCTGCACCTTACAGGGTTCTAATTATGCCCATTGTAGATAGAGATCTCCTTCTTCTACTTCCCTGACAGACACATTAAAAACAACACTCTTCCCAGGAACCTCCCCCATAACTATAGAAATCACTTTTGGTTTTTCTTAAATTAGAGCTTTAATGTCAAATAGGTTATTAAAGAGAAAATCCGAAGGATATTAAATACTCACCTGTAGCCATATCACTCAAGCTACTCTACAGGTTTAATGCTAATGTAAAGAATAAATGTTACTTAAGGAATTCAGAACTCTTAATGACCCTTTGAGAATTCATGGTGCTCCACAAGAGACACTCACACAGCATGTAGTCTCAAAAAAGACATTTGCTTTCTCCTCTCTGAGCCTGTTTAACTGTTCTATTCCTTTGGAAGTCATCCTTAGAATAGCTTATCCAATCTGTCACTATTCCCCTGCTTCTCTATAGTCTCTGGGCTTGTCCACTGGATTGACTGAAGTGCTTAAAAGATACCTTTTCCAGTCCAAAAGAAATTAACCATGTTTGTATTTAATTTTTGCTCATCAATCAATGTGATCTAGAAAGTGCAGACTAAACCTGAGAGTGCGCAGACCTCTGTTCTCTGCCATTGTTACTTAAAGTAGAACGATTTCAAATCTAATCTTTTGGGTACAGGGATGGTCTTTCTGTTTTGTGTTCAGACAGCACCTAGCGCAGTGGGGTCCTGGTTCATGAACAATGTTCATGGGCACTATGGTAATACAAATAATAATAACATGGCAAGTTGTAACTTCTTTGTGGCTCAGTTTCTTTATCTGTAAACTGGGACTATTGGTGTTAATTCATCCTCCTTTCTGAAGGACTTTGGACATCTGTGAATGAAAAGAGCTATCGTGTTAACTAAACTGCATCAGTAATACTTCCAAGAACCTATTAAAGTTAACTTTTAATCCGCCAGGTTCATAATTGAGTAACAAAATTACATGTTTCATAAAATTCTCTTTTCTGCATGTGGTAGTTATATGTACTATGCCAGCATTACTTTCCAGAGAACCACTGTGTTTTATTAATTGCTTGTGTTCCATCTTGTTGTATGTCAGTGTGATGGCCTCGTATCTTTCTCTGATGATATATACGTTTCCCTTTCAAACAGAATTTTAGAAGCCACTACCTTTCAAATAGTCCAATAACACTTAAAGGTCCGCAGGAAACAGGATTTTTTTAGCATTATTGAAGAATTCAGATTTAATCTTCCACTCTAGGGATTACAGTATTTAACATTCTTATTATAGATTTGACATTTAAAAATATGTACTGATGAATCAAAGACCATAAAGGCTACAAAACATAAGTGCCAGCTGTTGTAATCTAGTTCAGAAGGCATGTGGCATTGCTGTGTGAATATGGATTTAAATGCGGAGATTGAGCATTTTATTGTAAAAGCTCTCATTTTAACATTTTCACTGGACATGTGCATTAATCTGATGGTTATTCCACATTCTGAATACACAAACTACCATTTAAAATATGACCTGAGTGTAAACAACAAGTGCTCCCATCTGTGTACAACTTGAGAAAAGAATTCTAAACTAGGACAACCAAAGCATCTGTCTATCCTGAGCTTCAGCTGTTTGCACTCACTGTTGGATTATAGATTAACTACAAAAATAAAAGAATAATGTTCATAGACATAGCGTGCATTGTTTCTGGCCTAGTGATTAAGGATTTGCTATGGGGCAAAGGGAAGGGAAGACTGGGAAGGGTGGCCTTTTGGATTCTCAGCCTTTTGGCTAAGAAAGCATTATTTAAATAATCTGCTTCAAGCTGCCTGGTCAAAATTTAGTTCCGTGTTTTGAGCACATTTTTACTTAAATTCTGAAGGACAATTAGATCAGTTGTGTGGCTTTTTAAGATGTACTGTATTTCTGCTGAAGGAGAGCCTTTAATGAACTGCTAAATATTTATATCAGTTGCTTTCCAAAATTCAGCTGTTTCTAGTACCATATTTGGCAGGCATTTTCTCTACCCCGTATCCATGATCCCCAAGCCTCACAGCAAGCATAGGCAGAGTCACTAGAGTTATTGAGTTAGCTTTATTTTTTCAACATTGTAGCATGTGCCGTTTTCTTAAGATTTCAGAAGTATGGAGAGAATGCTCATGAGATTTTTAGCATGGATTTTCAGTGACTCTACCGATATACAGCCTGCTGTGGAGGTTGGGAGTCAGAAAACATGTGATTGGGAATTAGGAATTATTAAGAACATTTATTCAATGACCAAAAATCCACAACTGAGGAAGAAGGCTATATTGGTTAAAAGGCCAACCTGGTTTGGAGATGAAGTGAAGGCAGCTATTTAAAAACAAAACAAAATAAAAAAAACCAACCCTAACAAATGGAAAAAAGGAAATTGAAAATAAATATAAATCAGAAGCTAAGAATTGTAGAAAATTGACTGGGGAAACAAAAAGACACGGGGAGAAATATATAGCCAGCAGTGTTACGGACAATAAGAAGGAGTTTTTAAAGGTATCTTAGGAACAAAAAGAATCCTAACATTGGCATTGGTCCATTACTGGGTGGAAAAGGTAGAATTATCAAAAGGCAGACATGTTCAATAAATGTTTTCCTTTTTTGTATTTGGGGAAAAATGGATAGTCATATAATATAACACCCTTTCTACTGCACTATCATTAAGGTTAAGATTTTGTTACAGTTCTTTTTAGTGAAAGTCATGGACAGGTCACGGGCAGTAAACAAAAATTCATGAAAGTCTGTGACCCGTCCCTCACTTTTACTAAAAATAACTGTGACAAAATGGGGCGGCGGGGGGGGGTCCCCACTGCTGTTGGGACTCTGGGGTCCCCACCTGCTGCCCAATGTAGCGAGGAGCTGCAGGGGCCCCCTCTGGCTGACAGCTCCAGCCCCAACTACTTAATGCTGAAGCAGAAAATGTCTCAGAGGTCTCTGGAAGTCCTGGATTCTGTGACTTTTGTGACAAAATATTACCCTTAATATCATCTCAGGAGGATGTTAAACAACAGGTCTGGATACCTTGCACTCAAGCTTTTAAAAAAGCTGGGCAAAGGGCTTGTTGGACCATTAATGTTGATTTTTTTCAATGAGTCTTGGGACAGCAGGGAAGTCCCAGAAGACAGGAAGAAAGCTAAAGGTGAACCAGTAGTTATAAAGGGTAAATGGGATGACCTGGGTAATAGCAAGCTGGACCCTCCCATTGATCCCAGGAAGGGTAACAGAGTGGCTGATATGGGACTTGATTAATGAAAGGAGGGTGATGTAATGAATACTAATCAACATGGGTTTATGGAAAATAGATCCTGTCAAAGTAACGTCTCATCTTTTTTTATAAGAATATAAATTTTGTTTATAAAGGCAATAATAGTGATGTAGTGAACTTCCGTGAGGTGTTTGACTTGGAACCACATGACATTTTCATTTTTAAAAAAATAGAATGATATAAAATTTGCATGGCACACACTCAATGGATTAAAAGCTGACTGAGAGGTCTCAAAATGTAACCGTAAACATGGAATCATCATCAAATGTCTGTGTGTCTAGTGGGGTCTTGCAGGGATCAGTTTGTGGCCCTATACTATTTAACATTTTTATTAATGACCTGGGAAGAAACATATAATCATAAAGTTTGCTGATAACAAAAATTGGGGAAGCGATAAATAGTGAACTGTACAGGTAACAGATACAAAGCACTGTGGATTGCTGTGCAAGTTGGGCTCAAGCAAACAATATGCATATTTAACATGGGTAAATGTATACGTCTAGGAACAAAGAATGTACTTACAGGATGAAGGACTCTATCCTGGGAAGCAGTGACTCTGAAAAAGATTTGGGGGTTGTGAATAATCAGCTGTATATGAGTTCCCAGTGAGACACTATGGCCAAAAGGGGTATTGTAAGTTTTGGGTGTGTAAATGGGACTTTTGAGTTGGAGTGGAGAGGTTATGTTACCCCTGTATTTGACACTGGTGCCACTGCTCCTGGAATACTGTGTCCAGTTCTGGTATCCGCAATTCAAGAAAGAGGTTCATAAATTACAGAGGGTTCAGAGAAGAGCCAAGAGAATGACTAAAGGATGAGAAAAAATGCCATCCAGTGATAGACTCAAGAAGCTCATTCTATTTAGTTCAACAAAGAGAAAGTTAAGGGGTAATCTGATTACAATCTATGGGTATGTCTACACAACAAAGACAAACCTGCAGCTGGTCTATGTCAGCCAACTCGGGCTCATGGAGCCTGGGCTGTAGAGCTATTTCATTGCTTTGTAGATCTCTGGGCTTGGGCTGGAGCCTGAGCTCTGGGATCGTGCCACCTCACAGGGCAGCCCAGAAGTCTACACAGGAGTGAAACAGCCTCACAGCCTGAGCCTGAGAGTCTGAGTCGGCTGGCACAGGCCAGCCACAGGTTTTACTTTGCTGTGTAGACATACTCGTTAAGTCATTACATGGGGAACACATATTTAATATTGGGCTCTTCAGTCTCACAGAGAAAGGTATAGCATGAGTCAATGGCTGGAAGTTGAATCTAGACCAAATAAAATGGGAAATAAGGTGCAAAATTTTAATAAAGAGAATAAGTAACCATTGGAATAATTTCCCGAGATTGTGATGGATTCTCCATCACAGACTATTTTTGAATCAAGATTGGATATTGTCTAAAAGATGCTCTAGGAATAATTTGGGGAAAAGTTCTATGGCCTGAGTTATACAGGAGGTCAAACTAGATAATCAGAGTGGTCCATTCTGGCCTTGGAATCTGTTAATGTAATTACACTCTGTGCACTCGTATCTATAAGGAAAATAGTACATACACAGTTGATTATTTTCTTTGTGACTAACTTTATTTACCGACCAATTTCCCCTCTCACTTAGCAAAGAAATGTTCTTTAATGAGGATCATATTGTGAGAAGTTTGAATTGTTGCATTTAAATGTTTGTTTATTCTTCATAAGCTACGGAAAATACAGGCTTAGAATGGAGGTACCATTTGATTCGTAACTACAGCAGGTTGCTAAAATTTACATGTTTTTTCTTTAATGGAGTGGCCTAGGTATTTCTAAGGTAGTTTGTTAGCTGGCTAAGGCAGGATTCTGGAATGGTTGAAACAATGTAAGTTCAATTATTTCTTCTAAGTTAAACTCTTCCTGTCAAGGATATCTATCTTGTTCACCTTGAGGCACTGGGATCACACTTTCTCATTTCCATATAATCATCTACTTAAGAGAAAATTGCATGGAATTTATCTTGTTGCTATTCTCCTTTAGGCCGGAAAAGATGATGTGCTTAACTGACAATTTCCTTGTAAAATCATATGCAGTGAGGTCCTTTTAAAATACAAACCTTTTAAGAAATAGAGCTGTTAAAGATGACCTTTTCTTCTTACCCCAAAATACATGGAAATAGAAGTTTATGAACATGTTCTGGGTGCAGTGGGTATGAATACAAATGACTGTACTTTCAGCTTGTTTGTGTTTGTGTGTGCAAATATTAAATTCAGCTGCTTTTTAAAAATTGTAATGGAGGGAAACGTTGCTTGAGATACCAAGACCCAAATTCACAAGAGTCCTGGTTATAAACCTAGTAACATCCATCCTTCACAAATCATTAGATCCGTTTGACCTGAATTAGAATATTTTATTTTGTCCAAAAGACATGAAAGAAAGGGGGGCATCAGGTTCTCAAACTACAACTCCCAGGAGGCAATGTACCACAATGGAAAAATGTGGTTTAATGCTAAAATGACTCTAAGCATTTCAAATCATTTCAACAACCCAAAATTTGATTGAGATTGTGGACAAGGTGGGAGGGAAGGAAGTTTGAGCAAAACTCTGTAAATGAAATATTTCAATATTTCCAAATTAAATTTTTTTGGAATTTCCTTTCCACAATTTTTTTGAAAAGTCAACTTTTTGTCTGATTTTGAGATGAAAAGAAATGTTTTCCATGGGACAGAAATTCTGAATTTCACTCAGTTCTACTAATTATTTTGAAATGTTGGTTTCTGCTTGATGTTACTTGGCTTTTAGGAGTCCCATTGTCTGTCTTACATAAGAACATGGGCAAGTTATCATGTTTTTGCTGTAGAGGGGCATGGAATTCTCTTGCCTTTGGTGCAACAAGTTGCCTTGATCAACTACTTCAGTGAGCACAGTTCCACATACTCAGTGGAGTCCAATCTCTTTCCCTTCCAGGAGTTAAAGTTTAGCTGAAGCCCCTCACCTTAGTTTTAGCTGCTTCTAGGTTTCTTTTTCAGAATTGTCTCAGAGACCAGAGATCTTTTCCCCTCCCTTCTCCATTATATCCCTGGGTAAGAAAATCAGCCACCTCCACTAGTCAGCATGACCCACCTCGCTGTTTCCAAGTGGAATCAATATCTAATTATAGGGTGGGGTGTTTGAGGTGAATATTATTAGCTTGTCACACTTGGCTCATTCTCTTCCATTTTAAGTACTTCTTCAGACATTTCCACAGATGGCTTTGGTTTAATCACTTCTTTATATTTTTCCTTTTCTGTTTTTTTTTGTCAGAGCCTCTCTCTTTTCAAAATCATCTGCAGATGGTTTTCAAAAAGTAGTGATTTGAGTGTTAGTAAATCTGATATATTGCACACTGTGAGGTAAATCTAAGAACATACAGTACTGACAAAGACATGTTCTACAAGAATGAAAATGAAAGTGCTGATCAGCAAGTATTCGAAAAGACCGATGTGCGTGTATTGTCATTGTTGGCTATCACTTGATACGAGGATGATGTCTGCAGGGGGTAGAGCCTGGGGGGTGTTATTGGTGAGACTTAAGGTGGCTGTGGAGTCCAATCCATGTTCTACAGGTTTTTCCACATATACGATGGGTGGTTGCTTGGAGAGAGTACAACTGCTGTCCGGGATGCTGTACAATTTCCTTCTTCCTCTGCTGTTTCTCAGCCTCTTGAGCAAGGCAATTCTCTTCAAAATGGAATGAGGCTTGACACCATTGTCAACACCATGATGCAACACCATTTCAGTCTATTGCCAGCTAACTCTTCTGAATAGGTGGGGTCAATGCCTCCCTTCTTAAGATATACTTTCAGGTGTCTTTGTAGCATTTCCGCTGTCCCCTGCGAGTCTTCTTACCATGATTTAAGTTGAGAAAAGAGGACTTGAATCGGAAGATGAAAATCAGCCATCTGCACACAATGGCCAGCCCAGCAAAGTTGATATTTCATAATCTTCACCTCAATAGTGGTGATGTTAGCTGCAGAGAGAACACTGGCACACTAATGTGATCCTTTTTAGAAATTCTTTAGGATGGATGAAATTTCTTCATTAACCCAAATTCTGCAAAAACTTCATCAATTCTTGTTAGAAGTGCTGTTACACCAGCTTTCAAAGTTTCCAAGGGGATGCCATTTGGGCCTCGTGCCTTGTTGTTTCTAGTCTGAGTGATGGCATGCCAAACTTCCTCAGAAGATGGGGGCTAGCCAGAGATTATTACAGCATACTCAAGAATGGACTCGATGGTGGCAGCTGAGACTTCAGATTCGTGGTTAAATAGAATCTTGATGTGCTCCTTCCAACATAGTGTGAGGGCTACACTGCCCTTAAGGGTTAAGCTGTACTGAGATCACAGAGGGATTATGCTGCTTGAGTTTAGCCCATACATGTCTTTTGTTGCTTTAAAAAAAAAAGTAAGCCACATGTTCATGATTGATCTGACCAAATGATGCCATTAGAGTTGACTTTCCCCAGCCCTTCTTTCCCAGTGGTACCTCCAGAGTTCAGGGTGTGGCCCAGCTCTTGCACTGAAGTCATTCATGAAGATGAGCTGGTCTTCCTTGGCTGTGTCAGTCAGGATTGAATCAGGAACACTGTAAAACTGCTCCTTGTTGTCTTCATCATCGTCAAGTGTGGGAGCATATGCATTGATGACTGTGGCATACTGGCTGTTACTAAGCTTAAGACAAAGTGTCATGAGACATTTGTGAATACACATAGTAAGTTTTAAAAGCTGGCTAGAAATCTTGTTCTTGATGGCAAATCCAACCTCCTTTAATATGCCTGCATTTCGATAACTTCCTTTCCAAATACGGTATAGCCTGGACTGGGAAGTGAGAGACCCAGCTGGCAACAGAATCAGTCTAACTTCCTGTTTGGCCTTAGGCAAGTCACTTGACACCAATGCCTCGCTCCGTTCCCATCCTTTGTCTAGTTTGCATGTTTATCGGGAGCAGGAATTATCTCAATATGCTTGTACAGCACCTAGCACAATGGGGCCTTGATCTTAGCGTGGGCATCTAGGCACTAATAGGATACAACTAGTAAACAATAATGAATACATATATGGCTTGACATGGACAGACATCTTTGTGACTTGTAGACTATTGACAAAAAACAGGCTGCATTTTTTTTTTAAGGAGCCTAAGGAAGTTAAGCTCCAAAATCTCACTGAAATTCATTTGGAGCTGAGCTACCAACTGCCTTAGGCTTTTTGAAAAGCCTTGTCTTGGTGCATAACAGAACCTTCCTTCCATTTGAGTTGTCATTTGTTAGATTAATTTGATCAGGAAACTACGGAGCTAAGAAACCGAAGCCCAGATGCTCTCTCTAATGCCTTCAATAGCTGTTAGGATGATATGTTCTAGAGTCTAATTCTGTGCATCCTTGCATATGTGTAAAAAGAGTTCAAATAACCTTCCTGTTTTTTAATTTTCTTTTAGTGAAGAGATTACAAACTAGGGCATCCTTCATATTGATCCTTACTTGGTGGCATGACATGACTATACTTCACATTAGTGCAATGAGTGTTCTCGTTAGATGGTACTGATGTAATACAGCAAGAGTGAAAACTAAACACAACCATCTGCAAGGGGGATAAATACAGAATTTTTTTCTAAAGATTTAAATTTAAAATTGTCAAATTTGTTTCTGAGGAGGGCAATGGGATTTTGAAATCCCTTGGACGTGACAGTTTTGGCTGATCATTGCTATTGAGGAAGTTTGTAGAACTTAAACTTTACTGTACAAATGTATAGTAAAAATGTAGGCTCTGATCCTGCAAAGGCTTAAATATGTGCATGCAATTCCACACTGTGACTAGTTCCACTCACAGTCAACTACTCACGATGTGTATAGTTGAGCATATGAATAAGTCTTTTCAGGCGTGGGGCCTTAAAATGGAAATCCTGGTTGTAACTTGGTAACTTACCAAGTTCATGTATCTTCTTACTACTGGAAAGGCATTAAACAGTTAACCCTGTATTTTAGTTCAGCATATGATTTGTTTTTTCCTCCACTCTCCTTACTGAAGGAAAATTAAATATGCCCATTTGTCAGATTACTGGTATAGCAAATCCTTCTAGTTAGAGACAGCTCTTACTGGCAAAAAATTGCTTTTGGGGGTGTAGTTTATACTAGTTCCCTGAATGAAATAAGCTACCAGCTGAAGTATTTGATGAACCTAGATCTATAATGGATGCTAAGAACATATCACAGAGGGCTTCCATCTGGCCAGAGGCCACCATCAGAACTTTGGGCTGATGCATCAACATTTCCCAAACTTGGCTGGCACAATTAATATCAACATATGTAATGCATGCCCAGAAATAATTTCAACCAACATAATTTACAGGGGAAAAATGATGGCCAGAAGGTGCAGTGAGGGTGGGAGGGAGTCCTCAGCCTGACCAAGTTTGTTGCTGCATCATTGGCAGAGGATCAGGGGCTGCCCCTTGACTGGCACCATCGCAGTTTTCATTTGCAGGCACTAAACGGGGAAGGAGAAAGTCCTGGGATAGTCACCATAGCACATTCTCTACACAACTGATTTGATCAATAGTAGCAGCAACACAACAGTAAAAAGTAACACATTAAAAGGAATAATTTTTTTAACAGAATGTATTTGATGTTTTAAATGAAAAATGCAGAAATATCACACTCCCCCAAAACAATTTGGGAATGATGAGAGTGCAGATTTTTTTACTCCTATTTACTGGAGCTTTCATATCAAACTTTATACTATATTAATTTTAACCTTGAAATTATGGTGAAGAGTGGGTCCAAAAATATTGAATTACATGATGGCTCAATGATGAGTTTTTCAAACAGTTCCCAGATCAGTAGTCTGTGGTGCTGTTTAAACTTCATTTTGACAATTGAAACTGGATGACTAATCTCCTTTTTGAGGTTTGTATAGAATAAATCCAAGACAACAATTTCAAGTGTATTTATTCCCATTGTAACTATATTTTGTAGTTTACTCTGAGATTAGTCAGGAATTTAAATTTTATTTTAATTTCCACATGGTGTTTTTTAAAAAGGCAGCATATCTAGTGGTTAGAGACCAGAAGTGGGAATCAGGGGTCTTGAGTTGTATTCCTGACTGAAGAGACATAAAATCCATATGTCAAGAACCATATGATGTTTAGCAAATCACTTTGTGCCTTGATTTTCCCATAAGTAAAATCAAAGAAGGTAATAAAAGTGCCAGGTATTTTAATAAATATTTAAAGTGTAGCTGAAGCATACTTTTTACTGGAACATGATGTATTAGCTGTATCCTTCACTAATAAATTCTGGGGCAAAACATTTATAACCACATTATTGGAGCATATACTCAAAGCTGTTACACTAAAATGAAATCTCTTTTCAGCACCTGCAGTCTGTCATAAATTTCTCTGTTTTGCCACTGAACCTATTTACTATATATGCTCCCAACCAACATCTGACCCTGGAGCCCATCCCCCTTACAAACCCATTCTTTAATCTCTCTCTGTCCCCACACTACTGCTTCTTGCCATTTCGGAATATTTATAGAATCACAGAATATTAGGGTTGGAAGGGACCTCTGGAGGTCATCTAGTCCAACCCCCTGCTTAAAGCAGGACCAATCCCCAACTAAATCATCCCAGCCAGGGCTTTATCAAGCCTGACCTTAAAAACCTCTAGGGAAGGTGATTCTACCACCTCCCTAGGCAACCCATTCCAATGCTTGACCACCTTCCTAGTGAAAAAGTTTTTCCTAATATCCAGTCTGAACCTTCCCAACTGCAACTTGAGACCATTACTCCTTGTTCTGTCATCTGCTACCACTGAGACCAGTCTAGATCCATTCTCTTTATAACCCCCTTACAGGTAGTTGAAAGCAGCTATCAAATCTCCCCTCAGTCTTCTCTTCTGTAGACTAAACAATCCCAGTTCTCTCAGCCTCTCCTCATAGGTCATGCGCTCCAGGCCCCTAATCATTTTTGTTGCCCTTCTCTGGACTCTTTCCAATTTTTCCACAAAATTCCTTCTTCCTGTTTCCGCCTACGCCGTGTCACCAGCAAAACCCCACCTAAATTTTAAATGAATTTCTTTTGTGTGTAATATCTAGGACCAGCAAAAATACCCGGCGTTGCTCGGGTCCGTCGGAGGTGGGGAGGAGGCAGAGAGCTGAGCTAGTGCGGGGTCTGTTGGAGGGGGGAGGGAGCAGAAAGCAAACCTGACACCCCCACCTCACCCCCCCTACCAAACCCGACACCCCCACCTCACTTACCCCTCGACCAATCCCGACTCACATTTTCACCCCCCCACCCAAACCCAACACCCCCACGTCACCCCCCTACCAACACCCCCTGACCAACACCCACACCTCACCCCCTGTAGACCAAACCTGACACACCCACCTCACTTCCCCCCCCCCCAACCAAACCCGACACCCACACCTCACTTACCCCTGGACCAACCCTGACCCCTCTCCTCACCCCCCCAAACAAACCCAACACCCCCACCTTACCCCCCCCACCAAACCCAACACCCCCTGACCAACCCCAACACCCACCCCGACACCTTCCCACCCCCCCAGACCAAACCCAACACCCCCGGCTCACTTACTCCCCTGACCAAATCCGACACCCCCACCTCACCCCCCGACCAAACCCCTACCTCACTTACCCTCCGACCAAACCCAACTCGGGTCCGTCGGAGGTGGGGAGGGGGAAGAGAGCTGAGCAAGTGTGGGGTCCGTTGGAGGGGGCAGAGAGCTGAGCGAATACGGGGTCCGTTGGAGGGGGTATTATGACATCATAACTATGTCACAGAGAACAGCAGCTGCCCAGCTGATGTGATTGGCCTTTAAATAATTTCACCAGAGGTGAGATTTGAAAAATTTTCGACTCTTACCCTGATTAGGACCCTAAGACCTATAACTGTACCAAATTTCAAGTCTCTAGCTCAAACGGTGTGGAAGGAGTAAGTGCACGTACATACACGCACGCATACATACACGCATACACCATTTGACTTTTATATATATAGATTACTTAGGATCACATGTTCGATACAAGAACTATGCAAACCCACTCTTTCGGACTATTGCCTTCATCACTCCCTTTCACTTATGACCCCCAGTTGAATTCTCAACTGTACAGTGGTTTTTCAGCTCTCTGGATTATGGCTAATAGCCTTTTGTCAGAGTACTGGGATTTATAACCATACAGTTTTTATGCAAATTAAAATCTCTCAACCAATCAGACTGTAGTGAATTTCATAACATAGGATTAAGCACATATTTATGGGTCAGTAACTGTATACAAAACCTTGGGCACTGGATGGTTGAGATGGTTCCACTCTCAATACATTATCAGTAAGAATAACATTTTTAAATGCTGATTTTCTGACAACTGTCAAGAAACTAGATAAAATCTTAAAACAAAAGTGAAATTGCCAACCATCTATATACTGTATAATATTTTCAGATGTACTTTATACTGAAACATCATTCGAATACTCCTTTTCGGTGTGTGTGAGATGCATAGATAATCACATGTTGGCTTACAGTAATAAAGTATTGTATGGTCCAATAGTCACTATGCAAAAAAACCCAGGTTTCAAATACTAAATATTCAAAGTAGCATGAAATAAAGGAGATATAATAGGAAGAGTAACCTGCAACATTACTACATGTATAGTATTTGTAGTTAGGGCCAAAATCTATGGAAGAAAAAAAAAAACAATAAAAAAAAAAACATGCCGCCCCAAAGGGTAGAACTTTTTATTAGTGTGTGCAGTTGTATTGAACTTGAATAACTCTTCTTGGGTCTTAATAATTTTGTTTTCCCATTTCTGTGAACTCAGTTTAAGGCAGAGTTTGTGAGACCTTTTTGTAGTGCACACCTGATTCCATAGTAACTTGTGACAGATAAAGTGGAAAGAAGAAAACTTTGAGCATCTTGGTGGGAAGCATAAGCAGATAGGCTCTGGCGCAAGGACTTATGGTGCAACTGTGATCTGGAGGTGACGGTGAATGATGGCATCTCTTCCACCAAAGCAGCTGCTGAATCATGCCAAACTGAACTATTCTGGGATGTGAATTTCCCTGTTATATTTCCATTCAATTCTTGAACATGGCATTTTTAATGAAGAATTATTAGCCTACTTTTTGTGGAAAATCACTTGCATCCAAGATATCCTTTCAGAATGTTAGGAACCAATGAACATGCATACATCCAATAAAGTGCTATCAACCTAACTCATTCATGAAACAAGAGGCACTGCAGAAAACCCACCTGCAACTCTGATCCCTGACTACCTTGATTCTCTTTCACAAGCCAAGAGTATGAGATCTATTGGAGGAGACTGTTGCCAATCCATCATCCAACCAGCAAACTAAACCATTGGTTGAGCTAAGTGTTCCCTTTAACTAGCACCCACTATGTAACCTCTTCAGTAGTCTGCTTAAAAATAGGAAGCTCACCAAGAGTTGCCTCCATCTTGCTTGAATATTCTAATACCCTGGACCTCTCCCAATCAGTTTTCAGGTTAGGACATGGAACAGAGATGGTGCTGATGGCAATGAGGGATGATCTAGTTTTGGTTATGGACAAAGTCTGCATAGCTATACTTATGTTGTTGGACTGCTTTGCCAGTTTTGATACAGGTGACCATAGGCACCAGCTCCTCTGTCTCTAAGGCTCTTATCTGTGGAGTCCTGCAAAGATCCATTGGGAAGTTACTAGGGGAGATTGTGCAACAATATTGATTATGGCAGCAATTTACAAATGAAGCCCAAATATTGTATCAAGAACCACTTCACCCAATGGCCTTCCACAATAGTTATGGCCCACTGCAATGGTCAACCTCAAAAGTAAGACTCAGGTACTGTCTGCCTTGCAAATCTGGAACTTCCTCCAGAATCAGTGTGATCATGAACCCCCAGCAGTTTCAAAACAAAACTGACCTATTCAGTCTAGCCATTGCACAATGACAGCTCACACTCTTGAAGTCTATTTTTTTTCTGATCAAGGTTAAAGAGTTGAATGTATCTCTGTGTACTTCCTAGTTCTGGGAGGTGCTCAGACACAACTGTCATGGTTATCCAATAGTTAAGATAGATTAATCTCTCGCTGAACAATATTAGTTCAAATGTAGATACCTTTTAAGCTTTGTGTGTCTCATTTTAGCATGTTTGAATAGATATCTGACTCACTGCTCCCCCCCCCCTCTGGTTTTCACCACTGACAGTCAAAATTAATTTATTAAAGGATTACTCTACTCATTTAAAGTGAAAATTGGTAATTTACTGCCTAAATAGTATCCTTTGTAAATGACTGATTAGTAGAAAAGCTGTCCTTGCAGGTACATAATTTGGAGGGCTATGTGAGGAATGGAGGGTCATCTTGACACATCTGGAAAAGCATCTATGGCAACTAATGTGAATGGATTTATCAGGAAGGTTAGTTAACATTTAACAGCACTACAAAGGAATGTGGGAACTTTTGAGTACTAATACCCTGGAAAGTTAGTCATGATTAGCAGAGAATCCAGATCACAGTTACTTCCATACCACTATGGCCCTCCTAGCTTCAAAGTCTCTTCATGCTGAAGGACTCTACTCTCCGACACATTTCAGAGTTCCTGCTGAAGGGAGGGTAAAATATGATGAGACTTCAAGTTGTCTTTAAAATCAGTCACATTAAATAGCCACTAGAAGTACATCAGAATCTTCTTTGAATGCCTCAAATCTTGGCTCATCTGAAAGTCTGATTCCATTTAAATGGCCATTTTTGACAGAAGATATTCTAATTGTGCTTCTATGTTATGTGCAGCCAAGCTATCAGTGAATTAGTAAAATGAGATGTGTTTTCTGGGATCCTAACATCATTTTTTGAGGAAAAAAGAGTAAGTATTAAGATTCTGAAAGTCAGTTACTGAAATTTTTTCTACTCTTGTTTTTTTCTGCAAGTTTGATGTTGCTGAAGTTTCCCTTTTCAGACGTTTTGTATGGCTAAGCCACTTTTATGGCCTCCTCATTCTGCATTCATTCTTTAGGGTTTTTTTCAGATTGCCTTTTGATTTTTCTGATTAGACACATGGCAGGGCAGTTATTGCATTTCTAGAACCTTAACTGGGTTCTCTGAAAAGGTACTACAGTATAAAGAATATCTCGATAACAAGCTGGTTCAGTCTGATTGGACTAACCTTGTTATCTCCTACCCGGTTCTTGCCTACTTATCTATACCTGCCCCTGGACACTTCCACTGCTTGCATCTGATGAAGTGGGAATTAGCCCACGAAAGCTTATGCTTCATTACTTTAATCTTTAAGGTGCCACAGGACTATTTGTTACCTCTGCTATTCCAGACTAACACGGCTACCTCTCTGATTCTCTATATTTTTCTAGTTATCACAAAAATCTGTTTGTATTGCAGAAATCTGCAAATATGCAGCTTCCTTCTGCTCTTGAGCTTCTCCTTCAACCATATTGCCTTCGTCCCTGGCCTAAGTCTCACCAACAGTAATTTTATTGAATTTCCCGTTCCTGCTTGTGTTATGACTGCCCTTAAAAGAGAAGAGCAGGAGGCAGGCAGAAGCAGCTCCTTCCAGAATAAGAACAGACCACTGTGAGAACCCCATTCCTACTGGAACTTCGTTCATAGAGTGTATTTGTATGGGCTCTTTGATCTATGCTTTTCCATTTGTGTGTAAGGAGGAAACACATTGCTTCTAAGTTGTTCAGCCTTTGTGGTACTTAGGAACTTCCCAAGCCTGGGGATCATGGCTCTTTTGGAGGAATTGCAGGAGTAGGGGCAACCAGCATCAAGAGTAGCTACAGTATTTGTGAGGACAGGAAGAGGCTACTACTACAAATAACTTAGAACTGTATGGGACATGCCTCTTGCTCCCCATCTGTCTGTCTGTCTCTCTCACACTCAGGCTCTCTCTATACTGCCTTCCAGTCAGACATGAAAATACTATTGCAAACAATAGCAGTAACAAATATGAGCACCCATATTCACTTGAATTAAGTGTGAATCCTAAATTTTAAACGTTGACTCAGCTCTATGAGTTCCAAACAGCTGAAGTTAGACTACGCGCTGCTTCAGATTGTTTCAGTACAAATAACAGTTATATCTCCTCACTGTGGTGTATTTTAAGTTTATTGAAAAATACTCTGAAAAGGGGCAACCCATTTTTAAAAGTTAAGTGACTTAAGAACATGAGAATGGCCCTACTGAGTCAGACCCAATGGTCCATGAAGCCCAGTGTCCTGGCTTTGCCAGATATTTCAGAGGGAATGAACACAACAGGTCAATTTGAGTGATTCATCCCCTGTCATCCAGTCCCTGCTCGAAAATCAATAGGACTTAAGGTCTTAACTCGCTTAGAATCTTCTGAAAATTTTACCCTGATAGAATTGCCATTGCCATATAATACCATTCAGCTCTGCCACATAAATCAGATCCTTTCTACCAAATTTGTCTACTTTGCTATATAGTACACAGGGCTTAGCTTATAGCCATTAGTCATACTTCAAAGTTTCAAAGGACTGGCCACGGATGTTCTACAATTTAACAAATCACTTAAGTATGCTGCAATCCTCCTAATGCTCAAGCAGTGCACTTTCAACATAAATTCCATGTACAGTACTGGAGTGAACCAGTTTTTAAGACGGGGGTTCAAATTCTGCTTTCAGTGGCTCCTGTGCAACCTCACTGGCATAACTAAGGTTGCACAGATTAAACAGAGAATTTGGCTCAAAAAAAGGTGTATCCACTGCATTTAAATGAGAAGTACCTAACTACATGATTATGACAGCTCACTGGGAGGGTTTCCAAATATCTGCCTTCAATTGCCAGCAGAGAGTTTGTGGTTTGTTTGTTGGCTTTGAATCTGCAGTTTGCATCTTTAGTTTTGATAAAGATTACACAATATCTAATACATTGTCAGCTTGTAAATCTAAACCTAAATTTTAGCTCACTGTATCCCCATCCTCCATTATCTAAATAAATACATTTTGTAAATGGCTTTTTCCGCAATCATATACCAGTTTTTTCCACATCACTGTTGTAACGGTTTCCTATACTGCATAGAAAGCTACAGACTTTTCTCTGTTGAAATGAATAGCTAACCAAATACTAAATAGTGATTATATAATAGATACTTTACATATGTCACTTGTGCAATTTAAGCTTTTATTTTCTATAGACTGCCTTAAAAAAAAACCCTACAAAGTTGTGGTTTCTTTTAAACAATTCTCTCTTTGAACTTCAATCACAGGTTAAACATACCAAATTTTGGTTTCCCCTGGAAAATCCTATAAAACAGTCAGAGATTTAATATGTCAAAACTATATTTAATGCTTTAAAAAAATAAAACCTTAGACTTTCAGCATAGCTAGTAATGTTTCTTCATGGCCTAATGGTAATGTGCTGTGAAAAGCATACAGGGATCTGAACCCAGTCCAGAGGCAAAAAAGACATCAGATTTTATTTCTCTAAATGTCAGGAATGGGGGAGGAACAGTAACCAATGTACGTTTTCTGCATGTGAACCAGAAAGAGCCAAACAGAGCCCTCTACTTGCTGTCAAGTATTACAGCTTCTCTCATTGCAGCACTTGTTCGGAATGCATTTTCAGTGCAGTCAAGTACTACTGCATGTTGTTACTGTATGAACAAATATGAGTAGAGAGAATGTAGAAATGACAGTCTTAAAAAGTAAACAGGGATGCTTGTCACCCAGACGGTGACGCCACTAGCACTAGAAATGTTGATATAGCTGTTGCTGGCACCGATGTATTTTAGTGAAGAATGGTACATAATAGCACTTCAAGACCTATAAAATATTTGTGAAAATTACTCCACTGAGCACTAATTCCATGGCACTACCACAGTACTTAATACCCCTGACTTTCTTGAATGGAGGAAAGTCTGATTAAATGTTAAAACTTTTTATTCTACCAAATATTAAGCTGTTTGTGCTCATCTAATTATACATTTTTGTAAGCTATATTTACTTCACAAGTGTATGTATAATATTCAATAAATGAAAAAAAATATAAAGTGGTAGAAATGCTGAGTATTGTTGATATTTGGCAGAAGAGATGGTTGAGCCTGCTATGATGGGCATAGAACTAGAGGACTATTTCTTGTTTTCATAAAACCAAGTGGCCAAGGACAGGATCAGTTCAGAACAAGATAGTGAATAAAAGTGAGTATTCTAGCATTGTAAAAAAAGGCCTGATGGATAGTATGAATAACGTTTTCACATTTTTGGTCATTGTAGAAAAATGATGTTGCAGAAATGAACAAGTTATGGGAGAAAATTCTTAGAACAATGCAACGTTTGTTTGTTTATTCAGGAGTTGTGTATTCTGAGGAAAAGTGATTAAGATACCATTGGTTATCATGAGGTAGACATTTTGTAAGGGAACAGAATGCTTTTCTAGCTAGTCTTATGGAATCTGATTAATGGAGCCTGGATTTACTCTGTGCATAGGGTCAGATTCTTTTGTGTGTTTTGGTCTCTGTGTTACTCAGTTGATAAAAACAGTCTGGCAAGCAGCTAGATCTGGCATTCTGAGAATTCCAGATGGCAATGGGGGAAGGTGGGCTGGCACAACACCCTCAATTTCTAAATAGGTAGAGATTATGACTCTAAGAACCACCTAGTGCTAACTGGCAGAGGTTCACTGTTCTGTAACAGTAGTCCTGACAGACCTTATAAACTCACGACACCCAACACATTGCTGACATAGCATTTATCTATAAAGGAATGTCATGTGGGATTTTAAATCAATCCAGGACCATACTGTTCTTCATAATCATTGTGTGATGTATGTACAGTTGTTGCTTAAGAAGTTGTGTATATGTACTAAATAGAAGTCTAATTCAAGGCAGGGTTGAGAAACAGGCTTTGAGTCAGACAAAGGACGTCTTGCTATTGACTATGTAAATTGAGCATTGTAAGCCAACACAATGAAAGCTAAATCTGTGCACAGAGTATATGGGGTTGGGAGGACACTGGAGACTAAGGGTTTGTCTCCACTTACCGGTGGATCAGC
The DNA here is from genome assembly GCA_032164245.1 of Sternotherus odoratus. Taxonomy (NCBI): domain Eukaryota; kingdom Metazoa; phylum Chordata; order Testudines; family Kinosternidae; genus Sternotherus; species Sternotherus odoratus. The sequence goes on along the minus strand of JAVMKO010000005.1, from coordinate 88,381,934 downwards.
GCTGCGGCGATCGAGCCACCGGGGGTCGATTTAGCAGATCTATTGAAGACTTTTAAGTCAACCACAGATCGCTTTCCCATCAACTCCAATACTTGACCGGAACAAGAAAAGTAAGGGGAATCAACATGAGAGCATCTCCCATCGACATAGCATAGTGTGGACCTCACGGTAAGTAAATCTAAGCTATGTTGACTTGAGTTGTACTACTAATATAACTCAAATTGCATAGCTTAGATTGACTTTCCCCCATAGCATAGACCTGCCCTAAATCTGGAGCGGGAGGGGGTATTCTGAATCTGGAGGCAGCACAATGAACTTTGGGACTATAAGAAGGCAAAAAGGACACATCTTTATCCATCACTGAGGGAGCAAAATGGACAGCACTTTTTGTACTCATGAAAGGTGGAAACTGAACGTACTATGAGTACATAACTGAACAAAGGTTATGTGTTCAGAAAACTGGTTGACATTGAAATTATTTATAAGCCTTATATTTAGAGATTTAAGGATTGACAAAACATTCTCTAGTTCCTTAATAATGAAAAAATTAAAGTGGAAGTCTTAAGTCTACTGCTTTGGTGATTAATACAATCTATTCTAAAAACAATGAAAAGGTCTATTGTTTATTTGAGAGGGAAAAACTGAGTTTGTTGTTAAATTTAAAACCTTTATAGAAGGGTTTACAAATGTGTGAGTAACTGTTAAGAGAAGTGTTCCTTCTGAAATTCAGCCACTGAGTAAAAACTAGCAAATGACAATGAATCCTTATAGTATTAAATGAAGATAATGTACATGGGACACCAGAAGCACCCAAGGGTTGCAATTATCAGATTAAGACTAAATTATTTGTATCTGGTTAAATAAATATCACTTGCACCACTCATAAAAAAGTAATACTACTTGTAGAAAATGTGATTGTGGAAGCTTATGGAAGAAAACAAATAATTACAAAATAATTTTCCCTTTGGCTGTGATGAAAAGTTTTGCATATTTTGGACAGTATCAGCATTGTGTAGAAGACTTGCTATTTAAATATTTCCTTTATATTAAACATCTGAAGTAATACAAATAAGGTTAAAAACTCTGAAGTTTAAAGAATAAAACAATTAAGATTCTCGTGCAGTTAATGAGATTGTTCAGAGCTGTATTAATATCCCTTAATCTTAAAAGATAAATCTATTATAGAATGAGGTTTTTTTTCTAATTTTTAGTGCCATACAGAAAATTATTCTTCATACAAATTGTTGACATGAAAAGCCTACTGAATAATGCATATTCTGAAAGAGAGTTTGTTATGTGCATATTAGAAAAAGTGAAATAGCTTCAGTGTCATTTCAGGCACTAATCCTCAGACTAATAGATTCAATTCCTTTACAAAAATACATATAGTGAGACAGATGAATCAACTAAATATTCAACTTAAGGAATATAAATAAATAAGACCCATTTTTAAAGATGGATATGTAGTTAATGTAGGACATAGTTCTAAAGCAAAAATATTTAGCATTTAGTGCATGTGAAAAATATGACATTGGTTCAGTACTGGAATTTACTTAAGATTTATGCTTCCTGGGTAGATTAAATTGTCCAGTTTAAATGACAGTCCATATTAAGAAAGCTTTTAAAAACAGTTTGGTTTATACTTACCCTTCTCTATGAGCCTCTCCTTTTTCTAACTCCTGTATGACACCCAACAGCACTTTTATGGTTTCCTGGCTTGAGCTGATCAAATTCTCCATCATCTGAAGCTGTGCTTTCAAGTCTACCACTTCTGTGTGAGGCACAATTTGTTGGCATTCTTCACTCACAGCAACTGCTGTCTGACAAGGCTGGTTTTCTTCCATAGGTGAAACATTTATCTGAAGGGTCTGTTCAGTACATTCGGCTGATTGGCACTGTGCCTGTGTTGAGCAGGCCTGAGCATTTACTGACTGGGATTGCAGACCATTATGATGCACAGTTCTCTTTTTTTCCTCATCTGTTGCTGGGCATAGTGACCATTCAGTTTCTGCTGCAGAGTTTTGTGGGTCAGGCTGTGTGGCATGGGAACTGGATGCAGGTAAATAAATTGTAGCTACTTCCGTCTTAAATACTTTCCCATGTGCTGATTGATTAGATTCCTCATTATCCAGTGGCACTGTATCATGTTTTGCATTATCATGCAGCTGGTAATCAGGCTCTTCTGAAGTAGAGTCTGCTGAGTTTTGAAGAGAAGGAGGTTCTTTAGTACAGCTGTGCAAATCCGTGCTTTTACATGCCTCTGAACAGTTGTCACTAAAAGGCTGATCTACTGCATTCATGCGTTCATTAGTATGGGAAATAAACTCTGCTGTCTTTAGGTCAATGACCTTGCTACAATGAGCAGCCTCCCCTGAGTTTTTCCTATCTTCATCCTTAATATCTATTAAAAATCCATTGTTTTGACCCTTAAAGGTGTCAACAGCTGAGACGCTTTTAATAATACTCCCTTTTTTGCGGTCCAAAGGGAAGGTCTGGTAACACTTTTTAAGATCTGGAGAGGTCTGAACTCCTGTGCTCTTAGTAACATTAGGTATTGACCTCCGTGCAGGCACTGTCATATATTTACGATAAGCTGCTTTATAAGAGATGGACTTTGTTTCTCTTTTGTCTGCCTGCTGTACTGTAGATAGTTGTTTGTCCCTTTGTTCATTCTGGGCCTCGCAGATATCTTTAAATCTCACCTGAAGGGCTTTGTTTCTCTTCTTAATCTGCCGGTTGGGATCCAATGCATATTTCATCTCCAAAGCAAGTGAAGCTGCTGGCTCAACTTCACTTTCAGAGGTTGTGAGTAAGCATTTGCTGGTCTCCTTACTCACCATGATGCCTGTATTTAAAAACAGTTTAAGAAGTCTTTTATTAAAACAGAAATGTTTCCTTAATTCAAATATTATAAACTTCTAGAAAAGATCCTGTATTTTTAAGTAGTCCCCTTTTATGTTTGTGAAAAACAGGCTGTGTGGGGAAAATTAGACCCTCATGGTAGCTTGAAAAGTTTTAGTTCCTTTGTTCTATACCTTACTACTTTTGGAAGAATTATGTATTTCACTGTTGAGTGTTTTATTATAATTCAATCCAAAAGTTGAGAACACTTACGGGCAGGGTGAGTGTCAATGAACAGCACTGGGTTTCTGTGAAAGACACTTCTTTTTTGCAAGAGACCTGAAATTTTAAAGTTAGAAGAATACTGCGTAGTCTTCCCATTATTATAATTGAGTTCAGTTTTGGCTCTACTCATTTTTTGAACATTGCATAATTAATTTATGATTAGAGTTAAAGAACAATTGTCTTGAATTCCCCTGGCTATAAAATCCGAGTTTTGTAGTTCAAGGGTAGAAGTGTATGCGTGTATCTAAGATCAGAACATTTGAAAGGATTAGTAATTGTGCGGTGGGTATAGAGCTTAATAGGTTTTGTTTGTATTTTAGATCTTATGGACAGATTAAATATTTGGAACATGTTGCTCTGCTTGAGAAGACATCCATATTTTTAAAACATATTGATAGTTTTTTGGAAGCAAGTACAATGACTTGGGGGACATTCTTGTTGCTGTTTCTATGTTAATGGATTCATCTGAAAACTTTATTAGTCTTTAAGACAGACAACCAGTTACCACCATTTTGAAAAAATATATTTTCTCTAGTAACTGTTTTGTACAGTAAGTCTATTGTTTACAATATCTGACAGTTAAAACAGAGAAATAGTAAAATATGGAGCTCTGTTTTGATCATTCAGTTTTCATCCTGTGCTGAATTATTAAATCTAGCTAAGATAACAGGTGGCTGATTATTCCACCCTAGGAATGCCATTTGGGTAACACCTGAATTTAATATGCTGCTTCACAGCAGTTCTATGTGCATGGAAAGGTTTACATGGTTGCTGAAGTAAGAAAATACATTTGGTCCAAATTCTGTTGGCATACATTGACAGAGTCAATTGAAGTCAATGGATTTGTGTACATTTACACCAGCAAACAGTTAAAGTGTCTTTCATTGATGGTGTGTCCCTCTCATCAGCCCTCCCCCCCTTCCCTTGGCATTCAGTAAGAATCTGTTATGATAAATTAACTGAAGTTTTTTAGATTTCATAAAAAGTTTAAAAAATTGTCTAGGTATTGCAGCAAGATTTGCACACTTGGACAAACATGGGGAAAATAGTGTTTTATGTAAAAAGCTGTTTACATGGCTAATCCTTTTTCATTGTATTCCCTGCCATTTTTAAGCATTTATACTTGAATTAGATTTCTATCCCTCACAATCTTTTTTGCTTGATCCTGCAATGAAGTCATAATCTTGAGTATCAGACTGTTGCCATGGAAAGATTTCTACTTATAGTATCTTTTATCTGTAAATGTCAACATGCTTTACAAACATCATTAAAGCCCCCTTACACTCCTAGGAAGATAGTATTAGTATCCCCATTGTATAGATGGGGAAATGGAGGCACAGATGACCCCAAGGTCACAAAGCAAGCCAAGGATAAAGTTGAGGAGTGAATCTAAGAGTCCTTATAGCAGGCTGAAAAGCACTCAGGAGTTCTTATTCCCATCCACCTTCTCAGACCACAAGAAATGTCATCATTACATGATTACGATGGTACTAATTTAGCATTATGAAAGCCTTTCAAATATAAATATATATAATTAGGATAAAATGTAAAGAAAAGAATCCAGCTTAAACTTTATATTAGGTTAGTATAGTAATCAAAGTAATCAAAGAATAGTAGTATCTTATATTTAGATTTCATAAAGAAAAAAACCCAATGTTTAAGTATATCTTTGGATGCAAACCCTTACTACAAGGGAATGCCAAGTTATGTCACACCTCTTAACTGTACTCTAATGCCCACAACACACATTTCAATTTATCATAATGGATGAGGTCTTCATGAGTTCCTTCGGCGACATGGGTCCATCACACTTGTAAAGAGGCATTATGCAATACACCACTTAACACTGACTTAATACTCCTGCAGTGCCAAGCCAGCAGAAGGAAATGTGAGCCTCAACTGACAATTTCAGCTTTAATTTGCAATTGTCTTTTTGTCATCTGTAAGATTCAGTATTTTCTCAACTGTTAACTGCTGGAATTCAAGTAACGCATTGAACATGCAGAAATGTCTGTTTTCAGAGCATATTCCTTTTTAAACTGACTTTGTATGTTTTTTTGCCTTTTTTGCTTGCGTTAGTTGTTGGGTCACTACTCTTTACCCCTTACCGCTTTGAAGCCATGTTTGTCAGCAACCTACGAACAGGGCAGAATGCTGATTCTTCTTTCTCCTCTCTAAGGTATGATGTCTCCAGAGCAAATAGAGGCATGATTGCAGCTCTGGTGAGCATGCCTGCAGTAGCTTTAATCTAGCTAGGCCCTGTAACAATAGCAGTGAAGATGTGATGGCATGAACTTCAGAGTGGGCTAGCACCAGAGTCCAGACCAGGAGGGCCCCAGTGGGCTTGTACCGGAGCAGACAGCTTTTGCTGAAATTTGTGCCTCCATGTCTTTACTACTGTTGTTACCCATGTTACCTACATTAAAACTAGTGCAAGTGTGCCTCCCAGGGCTACAATTACACCGTCATTGTTGTTTAGATGTGCCCTAAATCCTATCCCCCCCCCCCTCTCTCTCCATGTGGGGATGAAGCCGGACACCTAGAAGCTGCAAAACTTTACAGTTCGATGAGTGAGGTGCAAGACTGGAACACTAGTTGGATTTGAATGTCCTTCTATGGTTGATGTTTTTAGAGCCACTGAGGATATTTAGATATAGGATGGAACTTTCAAAACAGTGAAGTGGTTTAGGTGCACAGATCCCATTGAAATTCAATAACTTGTGCTGCTTAACCACTTAGCTGAAAATCTCATGCACAGCTGCCATTAATTGTAATGAATTGTGTCCCTAAGTTCTGTAGATCTAATCAATCATTAGCAAACACCTGAAGTAAGACTTTCTAGAAGCCAAAGCATATTATGTCTAGTCTAATCTATATTTATTACCATTACCTCCAGGTGGCTGTGGGTGAAGTAGAGTTACTGTAGAAAGGGAATAATTTTCTGCGTGAGGCTGCAAGGAAAATGTTCAAACTGAGTGGGGGGGGGGGGGGGAGAGAGAAGCAGAATCAAAGCATTCATATGATCACAAAAGATTTTACTGCCCATGTATTAGTTTTTCAGGCTCAATATTAAAATAATGAGGCCTTGTAATACAATTAAAATAATGAGACTCATCTGTTGACACACCACTTTAAAAGATACTAATATGCTGCATAAAGCTGCTGAATTTCTGCTGATTCACTGTGGAAGATGCAGCTTTTTAACTCAACCTTGAATATAAGAAGATAGCAGTAGCCTCTATGCAGTGGTAACAGGGAGCTAGGGTAGAGGAAGTCCTGTAAGAAAACACTTGGGGCAGCCAAGCCTGGAGAAGAAACATTCACAAGTGAGTTTCATTCAGTGTGATCAATAAAGCCACATCCTAGGAAAGGGGCAAGTTAGGAGAATTAGGGCTCTGAGTTATTACAGAGAATATTTTCCCAGGTGTTTGACTGCTGGGTCTTGCCCCCATGGTCAGGATCTAACTCACTGCCATATTTGGGGTCAGAAAGGAATTTTTCCAGGGGTCAGATTGGCAGAGACCTTGGGGGCTTTTGCCTTCCTCTGCAGCATGAGGCATGGGTCATTTGCAGATTTAAACCGGTGTAAATCATGTACTGTTTTCACCAAGGGACTGGAAACATATGCTCTGCTTAGCCAGGCACTCTGTAAATTAGTCTTTAAATCATGATTTGAGGACTTCAGCAATTTAGCCAGAGGTGAGGGGTCTATTACAGGAGTGGGCGAGTGAGGTTCTGCAGCCTACAACATGCAGAAAGTCAGACTAGATGATCATGATGGTCCCTTCTGGCTTTAAAGTCTATGAGCCTAACTCTGGGATTCGGGTGAAATCTCACCTCACTGAAGTCAATGGGGAAAACTCCCATTCATTTCACCTTGTGTGTTCTACTGAGGACAATCTTAGAGACTCAGGACAAATAGTTTATTAATGAGCCAGACATGAGTGTCAGTCTTGTAGCAGTAAAAAATATCCAAAAATGTCTGCCATGTTTGTTATGGGACAAAATATTAGCATACTGTACTTGCTATTTTCAGTTTTATTTTAATTCATATTCCTCAATAACTGTTTCATTGGATTGGTGCCTATTTCTGTTGCATGGATTCTGTATACTGAATGCCATCTGTTTCATAGCTACCAAAAATAAAAATTTGAGCTAAAGATGGGTTTTCAGAATGCTAGTAGTTAAGTTATGTAAAGCTTGGTGAAATACAATATGGAGACCAGCCAACTTGGAGAGAACAGATAAACCTGAAATAGACTTCCCTGAAGTAGGACAAAAATGAAAGCTTCTTGATTGAAGAGCCCATTATCACATTTTTGTACCTAGATACTTATACATGTATCAAGTCACGCCTTAATTTTCTCTTAGTTAAGCCAAATAGACTGAGATCCTTGAGTCTACTGACTTCCACCAATTTATCAACATCCTTTTTGAATTGGGAAACTCAAAACTGGACACAATATTCCCCTATTAGTCACACCAGAGCCAAACAGAAAGATAATATTCTCCCTAGTCCTACTTGAGATTTCTGTTTATACATCCAAATACTACATTAGCCCTTTTGGTCCCAATGTCTCACTGGGAGCTCATGTTCAACTAGTTATCTACCATGACCCTCACATGCTTCTCCGAGTCACTGCTTCCCAGTGATGCTTTATTTGTAGATATGGTTTTTACCTGGCTGTATTTAAATGTATATTGTTTTTTTACATCCAGCTTACCAAGTGATCCATATTCCTCTGTACCACTGACCTGTCCTCTTATTACTTACTATTCCCCCAGTCGTGTCATCTGCAAACTTTATCAGTAATGATTTTGTTTTCTTTCAGTCATGGATTAGAAATGTTAAACAGTGTAGGCCAAGAACTTATACCTGTAGGACTCCACTAGAAACACACTTGCTTGATGACGATTCCCCATTTATGATTACCTCTCAGGGAGCCAGTTACTGAGATGTTCAAAACTATGGGAAACCAGTTTTCCATGCCAATCGGTTAAACCAGTGACCTTAACAGGAAATTTACGTGAATACACTTATGAAATAAATCCTTTGTGGGCTTTCAATTCTGTAACCTGCTGCACTACTGGATAAAAACTAAACTATGAAATTTAATCAGCCATGGAATATACTGCATTTACTAAGGTGCCAAACACTGAATGATTATGCCTTAAAGAAGGCCATGTTTTGGGGCACAGGCATCCAGGATAAAAACAATTTTAACAAAATAAAAACAAAAAACGAATCTCAATGTTCAACATTCAGCCCTGAAAGTCTCATTATGAAAAGTTATTAGAATAGGTACTAGTAACTGAAGTATGCGATTGCTGAGTTTTTCAGTGACTTTGCTATTTAGCATTACAATATGCTAGCAACTGATAGATTTGGCATGAGGTTTTGTTAGTACACCTTTGGATTGAAAATCCTGGCTCAGTTTCCAGATTATCTGAGACACTACTTTGTCCCATATGCTTTAGGAATGACAGAATATGAAGTTATTTTGGAATGAGGTAATCAACAGAATTAATATTTTCCTTAATACAATGTACCCAGGAATATGATAATATTCTACAAAATGGAGATAAGATAAATGATGTAGTATATTCTGTGATGCAGTTAATTTTAAGTGTGGCTTTAGTAGCCAGTAAATTGATACTTCAAAAATGGCTATCTCCCTTTCCCAATAGCATTAGCCTGAGTAATTCAGCATGAAAGACTTTTATTTCCAGTAGTAGCTTGAACTAATAATTTTCTAGATAGCTGTGATCAGGGGTGATTGCAACCAAAAAGGGAAACTGCAAATTCTTTGCCTTATTTAACTTCTGTTGTGTTCAGTGAGAATTGCATGTGCATATCTGCTGACAAACTGCTCTACAAAACAGTTGATGCACAGTAAAATTATTAAGGATTTAAACAGTACTTTTTTTGTATGTGTACTGTTTTCACCGAGGGACTGGAAACGTATTCTCTATTTAGCCAGGCACTACTATCCAGACTAAAACCTAATGGAAAGTTGGGGGCAAACAGTTCATCTGTACTTGAAAATCTGAATGAGCAGTTTTGCAGAAGACTTTCCTTCCTTATTATGAGAGGGAGGCCCATAGGCCTGCTCTGCTCCCACAGACGTCAGTGCCAAACTCAGATTGATTTAAGTGGGAGCAGGAGCAGGTCCTTTGCCAGATTGTGCCCTTAAATTTGTGGCCCTGGATACGCCAATTGAATGTGGGAAACTGTAATATAACTAGGGCCTTATCAAATTCACAGACATGAAAAATGCGTTACAGACAGTGAAATCTGGTGTTTTGTAGGCTTGTACTCTACCAGGGAGGGGTAGGCAGCCTATGGCATGTGTGCCAAAGGCGGCATGCGAGCTGATTTTCAGTGGCATTCACGCTGCCTGGGTCCTGGCCACCGGTCCAGAGGGCTCTGCATTTTAATTTAATTTTAAATGAAGCTGCTTAAACATTTTAAAAACCTTATTTACTTTACATACAACAATTGTTTAGTTATATATTACTAGCGAAAATACCCGGCGTTGCTTGGGTCAGTCGCAGGTGGGGAGGGGGCAGACAGCTGAGCGAGTGCGGGGTCCGTTGGATGGGGGCAGAGAGCAAACCTGACATCCCCACCTCACTTACCCCTCGACCAACCCCGACTCACATTTTCACCCCCCCACCCAAACCCAACACCCCCACGTCTCCCCCCTGCCAACCCCAACACCCCCTGACCAACACCCACACCTCACCCACCCCGTAGACCAAACCGGACACACCCACCTCACTTTCCCCCCCAACCAAACCTGACACCCCTACCTACCACCACAAACAAACCCGACACCCACACCTCACTTACCCCCCGTAGACCAACCCCAACCCCCACACCTCACCCCTCACCCACCCAGCCACCTTCCCACCCCCCCCCCCAGACCAAACCCAACACCCCCGGCTCACTTACCCCCCGACCAAACCCGACACCCCCACCTCACTTACCCTCCGACCAAACCCAACTCGGGTCCGTCGAAGAGGGGAGGGGGCACAGGGCTGAGGGATTCCGGGGTCTGTCGGAGGTGGGGAGGGGGCACAGAGTTGAGGGATTCCGGGGTTCCGTTGGAGGGGGGAGGGGCAGAGAGCTGAGCGAGTGCGGTGTCTGTTGGAGGGGGTATTATGACATCAGAACCATGTCACAGAGAACAGCAGCTGCCCAGCTGATGTGATTGGCCTTTAAAGAATTTCACCCCTGGGGGGGCGTCAGAGGTGAGATTTGAAAAATTTTCGACCGTTACGTTCATTAGGACCCCAAGACCTCTAACTGTACCAAATTTCAAGTCTCTAGCTCAAACGGTGTGGAAGGAGTAAGCTTGCTTACATACATACATACACCATTTGACTTTTATATATATAGATAGGCTTATAGAAAGAGACCTTCTAAAAACATTGTGTATTACTACACACGAAACCTTAAAGTAGAGTGAATAAATGAAAACTCGGCACACCACTTATGAAAGGCTGCCGACCCTCGCATACTATACAGTACAATACAGATTTCACGGGGGAGGCCACTGTTTCTCAAACTGGGAGTCCTGACCCAAAAGGAGACTGTGGGGGTGGGGTTAGCAAGTTTATTTTTGGAGGGTTGCAGTATTGCTACCCTTCTGTACTAAGTTCGGAGCTGAGCGGCTGCAGAGCAGCCGCTATTGGCCAGGCACCAAGCTCTGAAAGCGTCGCCCTGCCAGCAGGAGTGCAGAAGTAAGGGTGGCAATATTATACCATGCCACACTTACTTCTGCGCTGCTGCCTTGAGAGGTGGGTGACCAGAGAGTGGCGGCTGCTGATTGGCGGCCCACCTCTGAAGGCAGCAGCACAGACATAAAGGTGACAATACCAATTTCATGTCATCCTTACTTCTGTGCTGCTGGTGGCTCTGCCTTCAGAGTTGGGCTCCCGGCCAGCAGCCACTGATCTCAGGCCACCCAGCTCTGAAGGCAGCAGTACACCCAGCAGCATTGCAGAAGGGCAGCAGTGCCGCAACCCCCCTCCTACGATAATCTTGCGACCCCCTCCGCACCCCTCCACAACTCCTTTTTGGGTCAGGACCCCTACAATTACAGTACCATGAAACTTCAGATTTAAATGGCTGAAGTCATGAAATTTACAATTTTTAAAATCCTATGACCATGAAATTGACCAAAATGGACCATGAATTTGGTGGAGCCCTAATTTTAACTTGGCTCCTTGCCTACATTATTTCTCTGTAATTCTCTTGACATTACTTAAGTCCGTAGAGTTTTTTGAGATAAAAGACAAAAGACGACATAAACAGTGACTGGACCACATGGAATGAACTGATCCCTCTTCCAGAAACTACTGAGATGGAGTTCAGCAATATGCATAGATACTGCAGAAGTTCATTTAAAACTACATTAAAGTAGCTACATTTAAAGAGATTAACTGATTGAATGACATGATTTGCCAAATTAAACATTAAAGGAATCAAAGAGCTTATTTTTCTAGATGCTAAACCCTAATCCTTGATTTCTTTGTTTTTGTTGTTTGTTTAAGATTGATTATGACTAAAAGGCTTCACTGTCTGTCTGAATCTGGAAGTAATCTGTCAAACTGTATCAAAATGTGATGTCAAAAGTACTGAGCATCTTTATGGAAAACACAGTAACTGTTAACTTTTACATTGTTTCAGGTGTTCTGTGGCATATTTTATTAAACTGGATACTTCTCTCCCACTCTTATTCCTCATCCCTTGATGACAATCCAGATTTTTCACCATTCTGTTTTCAGAACTGGCATTTACAAATCCAGCAAAGGTTCCTATTCTGAGCCCTCATGATTCTGAGCCCCAGTCTTGCAAAAATATATGCATACTGATGAGTTCCATTAAAATCAATATGTAAAGTTAAACATGTGTATAAGTCTTTTTAGGATCAGGGCCTTTATCCAAAGCATAGGGAAATCAACCCCCTATGTTACAACATAAATTACATTACTGCAGTTTTATAAACTATTGATTTATTAGTGAAGGGAAAAAACAAACTGACTTGTGGTCTGAAAGTGACACTAAACTAATTTAAAATTGAATTATATTCTTTGCTCTGTAGAAACATATATGTAAAGTAAAACTTTCTTACAAAAAGTATGTTTAACGAAAGATATTTTAACTTCATCTTGTATTTCCATAACAGCTTAAAATGTAAACTCTCAGATGGCATAGTTTCACACAAAATTGAAAAACTACAGGAATGACAATTGTAAGGTTATATGCACATACCAAGAGATTCTGATTATATTTGATAGCCTAGGGTGAAATTCACCACTGTGCACGAGACTTGCTTTCACCACAAGGGCAGTGGTTCCCAAACTGGGGTTCGTGAACCTTGGGGGGTTCGGAAAATGTTACAGCGGGTTCTCGGGGGGAAAATTCCCTAATGGCAGACAGAGCTACCCCATGGGATCCGGGCACCACGGGGCCAGCAGCCCAGAGCCCCTGGACCTCCAAGAGCTAGCAGATCAAAGCAAGCAAATCTATCACAGTGGAGATTTAAATGTCAAGACTCCTTATAAGAAATGGAAAGGGAGATGGATATTTTTCGCTGTTTATAAAAATTAAATAGGCAGCTGGTATTGTTTTTAAAATTATTATGAAGAAGTTAGTTTTGTTGTAATGTGCGTTGTTTGCCTGGACTACTCAAGACCTGAATGCTTGTGTAGGAGGAACTCTTTGAGTTCACTTCTTAAATCCCTTCCTGCTGTTTCACATCTGATATTCCTTGATGAAACATAGGAGCCTTGTCTTATAACAGGTTTATTCAAAGTGATACAAGCTACGAAAGTGATATCTTGGAAGAGTGTTGCTGTTTTCATAGTGTAATAAAAATACTGTAATGATTAATAATAAATAGTGTGCAATAAACATGTCATAAAAACAAATTTTCTATTTCCAAGATCACTGCTTTTATAATTTATACTTGGGTAAAGGAGAAAGTCCCTGCAAATATTCATTTTTAGGAGGAGGTTCATAAGACTTGACATTTTAGTGAAAGTAGTTCACAGGTTGTTAAAAGTTTGGGAACCACTGGCTAGGGTGATAGTTTGTTTTTAAAGTTCCTATTGTCCTTCTGTGTAGACAATAGCTGCGGCGTGCATTGTTTTGAATGTATTCTAAACTACTGTAGATTCAGCACTATTGTGACAGTTACTAGTAAAATCACTAAATTTGATGTGTTCAGAGTTTGGATATAGCAACACCATAGTTACTGTGATAACCTATGACAACTCATGTGGCTGCTTCTCCATTGCCTTAAAAATGTAAAGGTTTCCTTCAGAATAACATAAGAGTCTGTGGCTTCTTGTTGCCTTCTCTTCTTGTAGGTAGAGTAGCAAAGCATGTACAATAATTGCATCACATACAAAAAACAATGTGGTGTTACTGTAAGAGTTTCTCTTGTTTTTATTAAACTGCTTTTTTTAGGTTAGGTCTAGGGGTGAATGCACACACAAAAATTTATAATTTATGCATACTTTGATAGAACAATATTGGAACAAAACGGCAGTATTTTGAAAATAAAAGTTTGCAACTATTTCTTAAAATAATCGTGTGGATAAACACTTTGTTAATCTTATCTTCTGTAAGATTGAAAAAGAGAGATTATGCATGCTGCTACAGTCTTTAATGATATTCCTTCTTTATTCCATCCTATATACTGCATTCTGTGCACAAAATAATCCTATTTATCTTGATCAAATTCTGTTTACTATGGGTTTATTTTCCCTTAATGGTTGAGTAACCAATATTAATACTAGGAGTTAGGCATTTGCATCATGAGGTGACCCCTGAGGTCCAAATTAATAACTATTTACTTGACATTGGAACAAATACAGTGTTAAAGGAAGTTCCATGTCAATTTATATTATTCGTAGAGTTCTTATACTGTCAAACAGTGCTGGGATTATGGATACTGGTGGAAAAAATAATAGAAGTTTTGCTTATTTTTCTACTGTGCACTGCACCTTATTGATAACATGGAAATTACCAGTGAATTTTACTAAAATTTTCTGCAATGTAATCTATGTAGCTATTCAGTCTGTCAAGGTTATATCTAATACACATATTATAAAAATTCTGATTAACATATTGTTGCAATTAGAAACTTAAATGGATCCATTTACCTCTGATGGGTCAAATTTGAGGGTACTATAACTGGAATGGTTTTTCATGTTTATTATTTGGCTACTTATTAAAAAATTCAAATAGTAAACTGTAAATGTTGAGTTATGTCAGTTCCTTGCCTATAAATTATATTGTTATTTAATATGAATTTAAAGTTGTTCTCAGTAGGCAGCAATACTAACTCTCAATATCGGTGTGCATCATGAAACATCAAACTACTACCACAAGACAATAGTTTTGTTTAGACACAGCAAAAGCTTATTGGTAAATATGAGTCCGCACCAGGTGCTTAAGGCCTGTGGACTCCAGATCTGACAAACCCCCGAAAGAGTGAGATGGGGACTTTGTATTGAGGGTTGTCAGCAAGAACTGGTCGTCTTTTGTTTGATCTTAGCTGTTGTAGGTAGACAGTAAGATAACAAGATCCAAACTCACATAGACAAAAACAGAAACCTTGAATTTCACCTTGGGGTTCATGGAAGCCCCTGCAATACACTGAGCACATGTGTAATACACTAAGGCCAAACTTTTCCACTAAACAAGCAGATCATCTTATTCTACTGAAGCTTCGAACTGTTCTTCACAGAGAGCCTTCATTAGAGCTCATTAAAACTAGGAGGTGACAAAAGCATTGATAATTGTCCTGAGACCAGTGTCAGAGTTAAGGCATCCAAATATCATCACCTCATTCTGTTTGGATAGTGATTATCACTATGTATTATGTGATATGATGCTGGCCAAAAGCCATCTGTAATAACAGACATAAAAGGATGAGATAAGCATGCATAGATGTAGTGCTAAAGAATGCTGGTGGGTAATTTAGGCTCCAAATCTAACATGTCTTTAATAGAATATTATTTGATGAATGACTTTAAGATTGTAGATATCCGTGTCTGCACTCCAAACTTCAGCAGTCACCAGGAAATAAAAGGAAAGCAATATTCACTTAGGAAAGAACTTGTATGTAAGCAGTTTTTGTCCTCAATTGCTTCCTGTGCTGGCTCTGCAGTAGCTGTTAACTAACAAAAAGTATTGTAAGTCCTGTGCATATTCTTGCTTAGTGATGCTACTGCAAGAAAAAGAGAAGTAAGCAAAACTGGCTTCTGCCACACACTGGAGAGACAGTACAAAAATCAATGTTAGCTAAATGGAAAAGAACAAAATCGGTAGAGAAACTACTTCTTAACTGTTGTACCAAAGTGTGTTACAATACTGTAAAATATTACGGGACAACTTAATTGTGAAGCATCTTTGATAAAAGCTTTTTCTCGAGATGCTTTTTAGGTAAATAGCAGCAAAGGGAGAGCACGACTCAAAGGTATAGACAAGAGGAATCTGATATTGTCATATCAAATTTGAAATAAAATGGGCAGTTAATGGGACACACAGATACAGAAGATTTGTTCCAGCTGACATGATTTGCAGGGAAGACGGTTCTTGAACCAGCAGTGGGAAGGACTGTGGAGAGTGGGGAAAAAAGAGGCTAGAGTTAAACTGGCAGATAAAGTGCAGAGGTGAGTAGACATAGAGTAGGAATTGCTTGCAGGTTTTATGAACATGGAAGATAATGTCAAATAGGATGTTGAAATAAATGAGCTAGTGGCTGTGTTAAGATGGGGTGTATGTGATTTGGGTAACAAGAAGTATTAAAATTAATTAAAGGTCTTAGAACTCAGAATTTCCTCCTTTTGTTGGCTTGAATTGTGCTCTGCTTATGTAACTGTGTAGGATTTTAGCTGAGAACTCCCATATGCATTAATAGGAATGTCCTGAATAAAGCCTTAGGTATCAGGGTTAGACAATTTTGAATATGGCTTTTTGTGTTTAAACAACACTGGCAGATATGAATCTAGGAATGTGACTGAAGTCTTGATCACCTTTTTGTCACTGAGTTATGTAGTTATAAAAAGCTATGTAAAGTTTACAGCTTTCACTTAAAATGCAGGTAACTTAGCCCTCGTCTACACTCAGAATGGGGCAGTGTGTGTTAAACATATTGAATTCACGCATAGTACCTGCTGATCTCCTGTCTTATGCATTTGATGTCAATGATTCCTGTCTATTTGTCGGCTTCTCACAGAAATATCTTTGTACTTTATTTGATGCTGGCCTTTATGTACAGAAGATTTCTAGAACTGATTCATAAGATCACTACCCTCTTCTGAACATATCTTCACTTACATGATGTGGGATGTCAGGAAGAAAATAACCAATGGGTTAATTGGTACTTTATTTACAGAAACAAAAATTACAAACGTAGATATTGTATTTTTGACTGCCTTCTTTCTCATGCCTTTCCCCCATAAAATCCATGCCTTTCATCTAATTTGTCTCCTTAGATTCTTTAGATATTTGGGTAGAGCTCATGCCCAGATTTCTAAAGATATTTAGGCACTGCTTCACTTAGTGTTGCAAGACCTAAGTGACTAAGTTAAAGCAGAGCAATGCCTAAATGCCTCTAAAATCTGGGCCAATATGTTTGTATCATGGCTAACATAACGGTGCTTCAGTACTGATTGAGACTCCTGGGAGTGACGAATATAAATATTAATAATCCATCCATTATAGAATGACCCAAACCATAATAAAAGGTTTTTTTTAAAAAAATGTTTATTTCTTAACATTATTTGGCCTTTCCCATGCCACCTAACCAAACCATATTAGAAAGCGATTCAATGGGAGTTCTGCTTCCACTGTAACATGGTTCTCAGTGCAGACAGGTCCTAGTGGTATTAAGAGTTATCTTGTGTGGTTTTCATGGAATTAAGTAAAATAAGTGCATTTCTATTGAATGGGTGAACAGAGATGGATCTGTATGTTTGGCCATATTAATATCTGATCATTCTAATGTGGAGCACCTGGTTTGCTTCTGCAATTTTCTCTCTTGGAGAAGTTAGAGATAAAAGATGTATTAAGTCATACAGTTTGCAGAATTATTTCTAAGGTATGCTTTTCTGTTTAAATATATGTCTGTTCTAGGTGGTGGTGGTGAATTTTTGAGACAAAGTGCTGAATGGCAACATTTAGATGTAGACTGATATTGTTTCAAAGTTGGGGTCAGTTGAGAATCCAGCATTTTGGTGCAACCTGTTTTACAGTTAGGTATCCATCACAAATTTTGGATTTGAAATTCTACAGTTTTCATTAAGGGCCTGTCTCAATTTGGTTAGAAACAGTATAACTTAAAAAAAAATTAGCAAAAGCTATTACTTCTTGAAACAAATCCTAACTGTATATTTTAAAGGCAGATGTCTCACATGATTGAACTACTGATTAGTTGTTTTGATTCTGAAGCTTGCTGTCAGACTTTTAACATCAGAAGTGCCTGCTTGTTGAGTGCAACCAGTGCAGATGTCATTACCTCTGTAATATTTTTTCTTTTTTCAGAAATTAAAAAGTTTGTTCTCATTTAAAAGGATCAATTTGTCATCAGACTGAAAGATGCTTGAAAGACACTGAAGTTTTGAGACACCAAAATAATGTGGTGTTACCTCTTTGAACATTAATTTTTATATACACATTGGAAAGGCAGCATTTTCTTTTTTATATGCTTGCTATGACAGTTAAAGACTTAAGCAATGCCTGTTTTGAATCTTTGGTCATATTTTTTCGTTAGTGATGTATAAGCTCTGTTGGCTTCCTGAAAATTATAAGAAAATTAAAAGAAGAGGGGGAGAAAGTATAATACAAGCAGTCTTCTATGCATGATGTCAGCTGCTTGTTCAATGATGCATGTCTTTCTGTAAGAGTTCTACAAATTGGTACACTTAATTGTCATAAATGTGGGAGGATGGAGAGGCAAAAGAATAACCATGAAATGTTGATAGCTCACATCCTTTATTTTTTGACATTTCCCCTCATCTTTCAGATCATGCAAGTGGATCTCACTTAGGCTATCTTTTTAAAACAGTTTTTAAGATCTGGTTTTGTAGTTTGACCACTGATATTTATAAGTACACTGTATTGATCGTACAGAAGGGGAAAATAATCAAAATCCGCTTTCTCCTCCCCCTTTCTCTTTTCCTTCCAAAGAAGATCTCAAAAGCTTTACAAAGGGAAATACACATCACCATTCCCATTTTACAGATGTGGACACTGATATAAAAATTGGGGTAGGGGTGGGGTTCTCTAGGTGCTACCAGAGTACAACTAATTAATAATAATGGATAAAATGAAAGAGAAACTATATAAAGAAAAAATTAAAAAAACACAATTAGAGACAGAAAAGCTATCTTGTGATAGGGTGGACTGTGACAGAAGGGATTGATGGAATGAAGTTGTCCCCACCCCATTACACCTACCAGCAAGATCAAACCTAAAGAAAAGGCAATTAAAAGGGAGAAAGCGGATCTCAGGGCAAATGCTCCCCTGAGAAGAGGAATCATGGGTCTGACACAAAAGACAGAGGGTCAGGCTGAGTAGATCTAAAGTAGAAACCCTAGGGAGAGCCAGGCTTGTGGAGAAGGTCTGGGCCTGTCTTTATGTTCATTTATAAATAATGACAAACTCCAAGATTGGGTTTTATCTTGACACTACGTGGACGTTTTCTTATAAGGCGGGAAAGTCGCCTAGACATTTTGTTGGGTCCGCTGCATAAGTGCAGATATATAGATTGCTTAATGAAGGCTCATTTTAGGAAGAGAAGTATAAAATGGTAAACTGATTTGGTAATATTTGTGCAGAACATCTAAGGAATTATTTGTTTGGGAGTATCACAACTCTCACTTAGAATGTTTTATGATGTTTGACTGGAATGGCAGCTCTCCTGGACATGAAGTACAAAAGGATGGGTGCATATTTTTTGGTTGAGGTTTATTTCTTAGCCATCTCATTGGCTATGTATTTTACCAAATACATCCTTGGTCTAATGCATTTAACTTAGGAGTAAATGATTAAAGAGTCTAACATTTTTTCCATAGAAACTTCCCCATAAAAGTATATCTGCATTTAGCCAAGCAAGTAAATACATTCAAAATTAATGACCATATTATTTCAGAGAGCACATTAGAATCTGGTTCTGTGATCTTTTACTGAGTTTCAGTAACTTCAATGGGACTACTCATGTTAATAAGGATTTGCAGGATCAGATCGTTGAATAGTACACTATACATGCACATATATTCACCACATTGATGAGACATTTCATAGAGTTTTTGGTCTCCTTTGTGGTGGGTTTGTAAACCAGTTGATGTAGGATGCCATTGGAATTGGCATACAGTATAGCTTAAAGTTAGGAATTGGTGTTGTATTTAATAGTTTAGCATCTCCTAGTGAGAATGCACACTCTTCTCCTACTACCTCTGCTCACACTTAACAATCATAACAAGGTCTATATTATAACTAGAAAGGGACCCAAGCCACAGATCTGGAATCTAAATTTCCCAAAACGTGGATATATTCAGACCTAGGGTTTTGGTTCTGTCCATCTCTGACTGATTAAAAGATCCTGACTTCCCTTTAACTTACACTGGGTGTAAATAAGGACTGCCGGTAATTGCATTGAAGTCTGTGGGCCTAGTTTTAAAATTGGTATGAGAGCAAAATCAGGCCCAATATCTCTACGCAGCTCAAGGAGAAAAGTATGCACAAGGAAGGACATCAAAATGAGCGTTTAGGTCTTTATAATGTTTTTTACAATCAGTTATATTTGCCTGTAAGATTTGTGCTCATATGCATAACTAAAAAGTACCGTATTTTTCGCCCTATAAGACTCACTTTTTCTTCCCCAAAACGGGGGGGAAAAAGTTGGTGCGTCTTATAGGGCGAATGTGCGCCCCGGTTCCCCCCTCCCCGCCGCAGGCGGGCTGCCGGGACGCTCCAAAAGATCATCTCAATCTCTAAAAGAAATAACACTACTAAATTTGAAAGGTCAATGAAATAAAATGTAAAGGACTTATGTGCTATAAAACAGGTTTGTTGCATCCATGTTTTTGTTTAGTGTCTCAATGGGATTTCAGCTGGTTTCCTAAATTGCGGTTATCAGAAGGCATGAAATAAATAACACAGTCTTAACAAATAATTAAGCCAGTTTTGTCTGGGGAGCCTTTACATTCTAAATTTTTTTAGATTCACTATGATTTGCCTAAGGTCTGTAAAATTTGTATGATTATCCAAGCTAACTGGTCCCTATCAAGGAATTGCCTTAAGATTTCACAGCTCAGTTGCTTTTGCAGGGCTCTGCTTATGTTTTAGCATAGACTTTTGGCAAGCTAATTGATTTCATTGACTTTCTTTACCACACTGGTCATGACAGAGGCACTATCAGAGCTTTATGTTACCATTGGGTAACCTCTAAGAATAATACCTTTTATACAAAAATGTATTGGGGTTTCTACATAAAATGCATAAAGTCTGTTGCTGAGTTTGGATTTCCAAGTGATGTGACAATATGTTTTGGTGACCAATAGAATTTGGTCCACTGTGGTGCATGTTATGAGGAGTACACATGCTTTGTGATGTGTCACTTGTGCAGGAGCTCGTGGTTCTGTAGGCCATGCTTTCATTGTACATAATAATTTCAGTGAGAATTAATCTCCTTATTTTCTCCAGATGTGTAGATATTTATATTATTCTGTTATGAAAGGTGCCTCTTGTCAGTGAAATAGTTAAATTTGCAAACCACAAAGATGATCCTGCGAAGTATCTGCTTAAGGAGCAGACCTGTGCATTGAATGTCAATTGCTGAACAGTTTCAATGTTCCCATAAATTAGTAACTAATACTTTCGTTACCAGGTGACTTGTTGCCACCTGGTTACTCTTCTGTGTATTGGGGGGTGAAGATGGGGAGTGGGTCCTGCTTTATTAAAAGTTAGAATTATTTGTTAATCATTTTAAAATTAAAAAGCAGTGATAACAGGGTTTTATTTTCCATCAAGGACATAATGATGTCATTACTAAAATAAAAATATTTTCTATACTGTAAGCTTTCAGCAGCCCTGAGTCTTCCTTATATGATTTAATATCCTTTAAATGCAGAAGCACATTAAAGCTGTATCTGGTAATTATGTTTAAGAAACTGTTCACTGTGAGTAGTTGCATTAGAAATGTTCATAATCTGCTTTTAATAGAACCAGCATGACTAAAAATTTCATCCATTTATTGTGTAAACCTCTAGATGCTAAAATAGTAATATCTAGTTAAAACTCAGATGACAGTGTTTTCATTATTTGAGCTGCTTGCATATATTTTTAAAAGATGTACTAAAATAAACAACAACTTTTAATTTCAAACTCTAATTGCCAGTCTGGCCAGAGACTAATATTGCTGTAGTGAAGAAAGTGAAACGCTAACAGATTGGTCGAATTGAATCTGAATAACACCAAGAGTAAGAATAAGGCTTATGAGTCTCCATGGTAGGAATTTTTACAGACTCATTTTTCTGGTTTGAAATTAATGTTACATTAATTTTAATGTGTACAATACAAATTGGAATGATCACAACATGTAATTTACTGGTTAGCTTTTCAGGCAGCATCTAGGTTTTAACCTTCCTAAGTACAGCATCCCTGACACTGATAGTAAATATGAAAGGTAACCACATGAAACACTTAAAGGAAAGAAATAAATCACCAATACTGATGTGATCCTTTACTGTTGTCCGTTTTGTTGCTGCTTTTCAGTGTTCAGGTGTAAAATAATATAATCATGGAGATTTTAAAAAATGGATCTTTTTCAAACTTCCAGATCCCAGAGCCTAATGAGTTAAATTTCTCTCTGTTATGCTTATACGGAATTTAAGCTGCTTAGACATACAAGGTCGAATTAAACTGCTTCACTGCCTATTCTGACTCCCCTGGCAGAGAGAGGAGCCGCAGTTCCATTGGGACAGACCTCTTGGGAGACATTGACACAAGCTGAGAATTTTTCTTGCTTTGCAGAATGCAAAGCTGCCCTATTTTGGCATGGTTCTCCACCCCCTGCAAATCCAGGCTATCCACAACCTGAGATCCCCTTTATTATTGGAGCTCACTGTAGTATTCTATTAAATAGAGATGCTGAGGTCACAGGAGAGGATTTTTAGTTGAGTGATACAGACGCAACACGGAAACCCCTCTGCATGAAGCAGCAAGATGCAAGGTCCGAGGCAGCCTCTTTGACTTTGGTGCTTGATGTGTACTATCCTTTGTCCCATTTATTTGTCTGCTACATTTTCATGCCGTCTCCAATTGAAGTGTGTTAAGCAGTAGGGGGCTGGGAATATTAAATGGTGAGAGCCACTGTTTGCCAACTACAATAACAGTTCACAAAATGCTAGGAGCTTCAAAGCCGGAGCAAGGGGTTCCCTTGCCCCCAGTACTTTACAGCAAGTTACTGGGAAGGAGAGCTGCTTG
Organism: Sternotherus odoratus; assembly: GCA_032164245.1. Lineage (NCBI taxonomy): Eukaryota > Metazoa > Chordata > Testudines > Kinosternidae > Sternotherus > Sternotherus odoratus. The sequence goes on along the minus strand of JAVMKO010000005.1, from coordinate 88,359,298 downwards.
GCAATAATCTCATTACCATGTTTGATGAGTAGGTATAATTATCATCTCTTCGTTGGGACTATATTCGGGCTCTATAATAAAAAAGTTAATAAGCCATGGTCGTTGTAATCAATCGTGTAAGGCTGAAGCACCTTGTGCCTCTTCTGAAAATTCTTTAACTACTAATCCCCTGGCAAGGTGTTTTATTACCCGAAGCTGTGGTATTTTTCTAGAACAAAGCAAGGGTTTGGACACCCTTTTCTCCCCTTATCATGAAAGTTATAAGTGGACGCAATACCTATCCCCAGGCAGCCAGCTGCTATTGCCCAACAGTCCCTCCCCAAACATTTAGGCTCAGCGGCTTTACACTTTTCACTAAGAAGTTGTAATTATGAAACCCTGGAAACTCACTATTTGCATGAATCCCCTCTCAGGGAGGTGGCACCACAGACTCTCTGATCCCTCCGGATCTGCGGGTAGCATTACAGTTCAGGGTAACATGTCTAATTGCAGTGGAAAGCTTACCTTACGCTGCCTTAAAAATAACTAAAAGTCTGTGCAATTCCTTTGTGATGCATTTCTCTCCGTTCACTTCTGCAAGCTTGCAGCGACACGATCCACGGGTGTAGAGCATCTGCTGCAAGATGTACCGGCTGGAAATGTTCTTTTTTTTTTTTTTTGCTTTCCGGAGACTTGACCACCTTAGCTACCACAACTGAGACATTTCTTCAGCTGTGACCAAGAGCGCGTTCGCCTCTAGGCAGCGGCCACGCAGTCCTGAAATGTCCTCATTTACTGCAATTGTCTTCCCTGAGATCTCGAAGCCAACAGGGGGAAGGGGGCGGAGGGGGAGTCGTTTCAGCCGACACCGTTTCCAATCTGGGTTCCGGATCTGGTCAGGATGAAGCAATCTCTGTAATGCTCCCGGCTCTCGCAGGCAGATGATTTGCTGAGGCTGATTTCCCTGCTACTTTTGGAAATGCATGGGCGCCGGGGGAGAGCGCGGCGTGTGATGTGGTGCTGGGAAGAGAGAGCTCCTTGTGAGTGTCTGGCAGGCAGGCGCTGGGAAGGAGGAGGCGGCCGCCACTGGCGCCGGCTCTCCACTAGGGAGAGTTCTCGTGTTCACTCACTCTGATGTGGACGGGCTGTGACAAGGAACTTGTTGAGTGTAACGTGCAGATCTTGAAATAATGGTTGATGATTATTCTGAGTCCAGTGACGGGGGTGGGTGGGAAGGAGCCGGGACACTGGCTTCTGCTTGGCACCAGGGGGGAATGGTAGACTAACCGAGGGAGAATTTCTTCGCATATTTTGGAATTTTATTGTCATTTTCTTTAGTCCCAGTCCACATCTGAGCCATGAGGCTGGCTCTCTTTCATTGTCAACAAAGAGCAAGACGACACCGGGGATTGTACTGGTGTGTTGATTTGAATTAGCATCTTTTGGCTTCCGTGTGAGTGTGTGCACAAGTATAGTGTAACAGCGGTTCTCAAGGCGGGGGCATAAGTCAATTTCAGGCAGTCTGCAAAGCGGTACCCCGAGTGCTGATACTCCACTGCTAAAGCTTGGAGCCCCTTGCCCTGTGGGCTAAAGACTGGAGCCCCAAGCCCTCCCACCCCGCAGAGGCAGAAGCCCCAGGGCTAGAAGCCCTGAGCCCCCCACCCCAGGCTCCATGGGGCGACCTATAGCGCTAATGCCCGGAGCTCTAAGTCTGAGCCCACTTACCTCCTGGGGTTAAAGCCTGGGGGCCCGAACACCGACCCCCCCCCATGGGGCTGGTGCCCAGAGCACTGAGCCTCAAGCCCCTAGGGGAGAAACCCTGAGTCCCCTCTCCTGTGGGGTAGAAGCCCTGGTGCTTCACAAGGCAGAATTCTTGAGCCCCCGTAACTCATGGGGGTAAAGCCCAGAGTCCCAAGCCCACGCCGCCCCACAGGGAAGAAGCCCCTAGTTCCAGCACTCTGTGGGGCTAAAGCTCAGAGTCCCCAAGTCCCCCATCCCATAGGGCTAAAGCCAAGAATCCAGAGTCCCCTCACCCCAAGGGGCTAAAGCCCAGAGCCCTACCACCAGCGGCTGAAGCCCTGACATCCTCACCCCCATGTTTGAAGCCCTTATCCTGAGGCTTCCCCACTCCATAGCTGGATCCCCAAGACCTCCCTGCTGAGTCCTGGAGTTTTTAATAGCATATTGCAGGGCCTTCAGAAAGAAAGAGGTTGAGAACCCCTGGTATAACATATGTAATAACAACCTATGGTTCTGGAAGTACAAGCAAGGAAAGCAGCAAAATATAATGAAATATAACTAAAGATCAACAACCTTGAACAGCTTCTAGTGACCAAACAAGCATAGCATATTTAATAGTGCAGATAAATGAAATCAAATTTTGATCTTTTACATTGATGAAAAATACAGTGAAAACCATAGAAAATTGCAGTTATGTATTGTATTATTTTAATTTAGATACTTTAAATTCATCTGTATTTTTTGGTATTTATTTATCCAGGGGTTTTTAAAGCATATGGATGCAGTGATATACTGATTATAAATGGATAATTTATGTGCAAGCATTGCAACACTATGTGGAACTATGTAGGAATTACTGAATCACTAGAATGAAATCGCAGCCATTCTTTCTTATGTTTTTTTCCTGTATGTACTGCAGAGTAGGTGATGTTGGTGCATTTGGGAATTCAGTTGAGTGTTTGTCTCAGAGCTATTAGTTGGGAAAAGATGTTCAAGATGCAGAATAAACACACAGGTTTTTACTTGCTTCTGATCCCTAAGGACCATGGGTCTAGGTTGAAACTGAAGTAGTTTGACAGAACAATGTGGAAAACCCCACTGTGTGCTGCTTTTCCTAGAATTTTCATCCCTGTCACCTCCTCTCCCCTGGGCCCCCAACAGCATTTCAAAGACAAGGACAGAGATTTTGTGGTTGGCTGTGCCCCCACCATTGGAATTTACTAATGTTTAATGGAATCTGCCTGGCAGGCAGGACAGAACTCTTGAGAGTGGATCTGATGAGAGAGTTGGCTCCTGGGAACCCAGATCCTTGGGCTGAGTTTTCCAGTATTTAACAATTATGTTTAAAATGATCTGAAAATCGGTGGGTGGGGGAGGGGAGTTGGCTGATTCATCATCCCCACAACTGCCTACCCTTGCCCAGCAATTAATTCTGCCCCTTCCTGACCTTGATCAGGTCTTCCCTGTCACTTGTTCTGCCTCCTCCAACCTCTGCTCCACTCCCTGAGCTCTTCATTCTCCTCTCCCAGGCCTAGGAGGACAGTTTCAGTGGGATCCCCTATGTCCCTTCCCAGGTTTGATGTCGAACCAACCCTTGCAAGAACCAACCCTTACAAGAGGGAAGGTGAGAGCAGGGTTACTAAATGTAAATGGACCCCCAGTTAAGGTGGAGAAACATATTGATCGTCTGAATTGTGCTGGAAAAGCCCCCGTAGAAAACTCCCTCCTGATTGGGTGCATGTACTTCTGTTGTGACTGGATAGTGACTGGACATGCTGTTGTGCATTTTCTGTCCACTGCTGTGGCACCTTTTCATATTTAGTGCCTTGATCACATTGTTAAAAGATGACAACACTAAGAAAGCTTATGGTCTGATGGCATTTTTCAGTGTAATTTCCAAAGAAATGGGTGGGAAGAATTTCCACTGTCCACAATGTCATCTAATTTTTCTTTTTCAGTGGTGGCAGTCAGTTTTGCCGCCAGGATCTCTCCTTATTTTGTTTCTGTGTGTACCGAAGCAAGGTTGTGCCCAGGTGTGCTCTACACACAGGCATTGGCAACATTACATAATAATATGATCAATTCTTTATATATAAAATTAAGTCCCATGAATTAAGTTATAGAACTTTTTGACAGCAACAGCTGCACCAACAATAATAGAAACAAACCCCACTTCACACACATAAGATGTGAACTGCACAAACAGCATCACAGAAATGTAATGTTTGGTGCTGAAGGAAAATATTGCCATCTAACCTAAGGCCCACAGATGAAATTATAGAACCGTCTGACAAAAGTAGCAGTTGGAAACAGCATTCTTGTCTTCCTCTCAATCACATTTAGCGTCTGTTCCCCCAGTGCTGAGTACTCTTAAGAAGTATTACTCATTACTAGCCTGTGGAGCAACTGCCCTTTTCTGAAGCAATTCATGGGAATAAGAAGGGATTTCCCACTACAGATTATGGACCAGATTCTCTGTTGCTCTGCACATTGTGTAGTCATTGGCACCAATACAAAGTAGGTATAAAATGCTACTAAATAAAAATAGGAGCATTTAAACCTCCCTTTGCATGAGTGTGAGTGACAACACAAGTAAATGAAAACAGAGTAAGCAATCCTCATTGTTACAAAATACATGTTAAAATAAAAATTTGGTTGCTCCTATTAATCTGTTTGCAAATATTTTTTCCTGGGAGGGACATTAATGAGTACAACTGTTGTGTAATGATATGCAGCAGCAACAACAACAAAAAATCACAGTGACATTTGAGAGCAATTAATGCAAAAAGTTAACTTAAAAAGCAGATAGTTTCATTGTTACTTTGTCCTGTCTCTGAAATTATCAGACAACCTTGACTCTGCCCTGAGGAGTAAGGAAAATCAGTCTTGCCCTTTCTGTTTTTTTTCTTCATATATCTGCAAGCATGTTGATGGATTATGTAGGATATCAGCCTTCATTAGAAGTGGGCAAAAATTATTTCTGGGAAAAAAAATTGGGGGGTTCGTTTTTTGTTCTTTTTTTTTTTTAGCAGATTTGGGCTCATTGATTAAATTTGCTGAACTGTTTCAGTTTGGAAACCCCACCAGAAACAAACAGTTATGATTTATTTGAAATGCATTTTTGTGTAGAATTTTATTGCAATTTAATATTTTAAAGAGCTTTAAAAACATGAAGATAAAATGTTTAGTTTCAGGTCAGTTTCACTTGAAATGAATTTTTTTAAATAAAAACTTCAGTTCAGCAACGAATACACAAAAATCAATTATTCATATAGATCTGGTTCTGATTTAGAGTTCAGAATACACAGACAAAATAGCGGCTTTTGTGAGAGATGCATAAGGTACCATGATGTTCCCAGTTGTTCTTGGCATTCCTAACAGGGCAGAGTTGAGATGGTTGTGAGGGATGTGTCATCTTAACTCCCCATTTCCTGATTTTCTAATGCTTGTGTTATGTTTTATCTGTAATGCTAACATTTTTGTGAGAACATTTCAAATCAGCATTTCCTGATTTCTCAGTTTGTTTTTTGGAAATTGAACTCACGTTCTGGAATGTAATGGGGGCACAGAGTACCCAGGAGTGCCTGAAACCTCAACTCCGTGTTAACAAAACTTTTTGCTTTTGAATTTTCCTTGTTCTTTGTGTTCTTTGAGTTGCATTGGATCCCACTTTAAGTGTGCCTGTGCTTTTGCACAAGGCCACAGTTGTTTTTTTTTAATTGCACTACCCTTGGGGATTATGAACATGTCCTATATCTCCTTCTGCTCCTATACTAGGACACACAGTGTGGGGAAGCTGTGATCCTGCCTTCCAGCAGCAAGACAGAACTTGGCAAGCATCCAACCTACTAGTTTTTTGTTCAGCAAACTTCTTTGAAGCATTCCAAAGTCTTCAGAGCAACTTCTTATCTTATCTATTATATTAATCTATCACAAACTGATTCAACCCATCTGGACTGAATTCTGTTAGACAGGCCCTCCCCCCATACAGATTCCCTGTACAGGGTTAATTATCATGGCAGATGTTAGGCTGGTCCATCCTGCAATCCCCCAGAAGGATACAGGTGTGTCTTTGGTCTCAGAGAATTGAACATACTGAGCAGATGCTTCATATACTTGTTCTCCTACACTAGAACATGCAAACTATGAGTCATGAGGCTGAAACATCATCTTTTAGAATATTCCGTCAGTGAGGGATTCCTATCATAGACTTCTTTGTTGCGGACGACAACATAAAGTGTTCGAATGTCTGTGGCTCATGTCAGCATGAGCATGGGCTCCCTGCCAGATGCCTTTCTCCTTTGGTGGTCTTGCAGGCTCCTATATGCTTTCCCACTCATTGCCCTAATCCACCGAATAGTATCCAAGATCAGATAGCACATGGCTTCCATGATTATAATAGCCTTGTATGGCCAGATTTGGATGTTAGACTTGTTACTGACATCCTTCCGTACATGCCAGGCCTTGCCTGGATATAATATCTCAGACCCAAGGTCAGATACTGCACCCAGGCTAACAGTCATTGCTGCTGAAGATCTGGATGTTGGCTGGCTATGCATTACAGACAGAGACTGTTTCCTACAAGTTCAGGAAATTCTCATACAAAGCAGGAAACCTTCCACCAGAAAAACGTATTCATTGAAATAGAAGATTCTCCGTATAAACAGCTCAAAATTACATTGACCCTGTGCAAGTCCTAATACTGAAGATCTTGGACTATATGCTGTTCCTGAAACATGTAGCGCTAACCTTGAACTATGTTAAGGGTCCACCTGATATGTGTATGGCACGCTCCAGTAGAGATGTAATTGGTCTTCTTAAGATCTTGTGTTTTCCCCATTCCTCAAGACCCTCCTTCATATTGCTTTCCAGTCAGAGACCTGACTCCCATGTGGGGCCTCAACACTGTCTTTCTAAAGGAAAGCCTCATGGAGCCTCCCTTTGAACCATGGTCAGAGTGCTCAGTGCAGCACTTTTCCATCAAGATGGTCTTTTTTTGTGGCTATTACATCAGCACAGAGAGTAGGTGCACTGCAAGCCCTAATGCCTGGACTGTCTTACATGTCTGTCCTTAGGGACAAGGTAGTTCTCAGATCACATTCCAAGTTCATTCCTAAGGTAGTCTTAGAATTCCACTTAAACCTTACCAGGCTTCTTCTTAAAACCCCATTTAACACCAGGAGAGGAAAAAAATGTTTCTGGGAGTTTCCAAACTATAAGTTTCAATAGCACCAAAACATTTAAGCCATCTCCCTGCATCTTTGTCGCACATCAGCAGGTCAGCCTGTTGCAGAAAATGTTTAAGTGGATCCCATAGCCGCGTATTTCCATCTTCTATCAAATCTCTAGGAAGCCTCTCACAGTGCACGGAGAGGTGCTCCCCACCCCAGGCATCCTTTTCTGACTGCTTCAGGAACATGCCAGTTTCTGAGATCTGCAAGGTAGCTATGTGAAGCAACCCATTAACTTTTGTGAATTATTGTGCTTGCGACAGTGACTGTAACAAATAGTGGTGATAGGTTATAGAAAATTGAAAACCATTTAGTTGAGTATGTGCATTTTGTAGATCCATTAAATATTGCTGTATATAGGATTGGGTACAGTGTAGTGCTTTTCAAACTTTTGGTGACCCCTCCCCATATAAATTAACAACTTTTTTTTATATTTAACACTGTTCTAAATGCTGCAGAAGAAGGGTTTGGGGGGTGAAGGCTGACAGCTTGTGATCCCCAATGTAATAACCTCATGACTCCCTGAGGGATTATGACCCCTAGTTTGAGAACCCCTGGTAGTGATTAAAAGTGACACTATGATGTGTGGGCTGTATTGCCAAAATCTTAAAATGAATTAATGTTCCTGGTACTAAAATAACTAAATGAGACTGACAAGAGTAGGTAACTCCATACTTTGCCACTAGAAGTACCCCAAAACCTTAACTAGAGCCTTGGAAATGATCTGGCAGCATCTTTCAAAGCTCCGACCATGCACGCACATCCCACATGAAACATGTGAAAAGAGAATATGACAGTATGACGAGAAAATTAGCTCTTACCTAATCCAACCAATAATGTTACAATAGACAGATTTGGTTGGGGTGTGATGTCTGTGGCAAGATCTAACTCAAGTGGCCCCAAAGGGAAAAGATTTATGATGATCTAATTCCTTAATCCTGATAGCATAGTGATGTATAATTCAAAAAATGGCCCCACCTCCTCTCTGAGAGAATCTAATTCTTAGCGATTTGATTACATTACATATTCATCCAATCAAAAAAAAAATAGTGTGACTATGGTGATCAGTCAAAGTAGGCATAATAAATAGCAAATACATAGAGTAAACTTAGTTCCTGCATAATTCAAATTCCTTTCAAAATTACACTGCAAACAAAATTTCAAGTTGATATAAATCAGAGTTCCTGAACAGTTTGTGAAGGGGAAAATTTGTCAAATTTTGCCAACATTTTTTATGAAGTATGTATCAAGCAAATTGGAGGCACTGAAAATTAATTTCACAAGTCTATATTTGTTCAGTTTGTCTAATACATGTTCTTGTCATGTTTTATGCTTTAAACATTTGTCATACTTGCCTTGTGTTTTATGATTGAAATTGCTAGTCTTGTGTTCCAATTTATATCTCAATTAAATTGCAACATATCAAATGAGAACAATGTGCAGAGGACTTATCCTTTATTTCTAATAGTTAGTAAAACTTAATGGTTCTTTTTCTAATCTTTGAAATTTTGTGCTTGCCATTTGATACAATTTAAGCAATTTTTATTAAGCAAATTACTAGTATTAAATGTGCAATCTAGATTACTGTGACTACATAATTGTTTAGGACTAGCCTGCTTCGATATCAGAATCTTAGCTACTCCTTATTTAGTTGAAAAGAGTGAGTTTTGTTTCATTTGAAACATGCAGATGTGAACTGTGAGCTGTTCGTTTATGTAATCATTTGGGACCAACGCCATCATTAGATGTTCTGCTAAAAGCAATTATTTTCATATTGCTGAATCTTCACTGAAATTAAATAGGTCATTACTTTAGTTTCTGCACTGTGATAGTTGCTTAGATTTCCTTCTAAATCGGCTCAATTTACCTATACAGTAGACTCTCGATTATCCAGGATTGGATTAACCAGGATGTGGATTAACCAGGATGTCAAAAATATACAAGCAATTCTCAGGGCCGGCTCTGGCTTTGCTTCCGCCCCAAGCACACACACAAAAACCCTCTACCAGGGCGCAGGGCAGCCAGTGAACCAACACCCCCTGCCCCCGGCGCAGGATGGCTGGTGAATCAATCCCCACTCTCCATATTTCCTATGGATGGTGATTATCCGGGATTTTATTAACCAGAATTATTTTTTTCCCTATCATCCTTGATAATGGATAGTCTACTGTAACTGGAATCAAGACGAAGAAATGTTACATGTACAATTCTTGAACTTTGTTGTCATGTGTTTTGACTAGCTAAGGTGACTCTAAACATTGCTTGCCTCTTGTATCAGCCATGATTCGATAAGGTAGGTAAGCATATTCCTTGTTTCAAAAAACATGTGAAGTCCCATTGACCTCAATAGAGAGGAAGGATAGTTCAGTGGTTAGGGTACTGGTCTGGAATGCTGGACACCTGGATTCAGTTCTCTGCTCAACCACAGACTTCCTTTATGACCTGGGGCAAATCATTTACTCTCTCCATACATCAGTCCCCCGTCTCTAAAATAGGGATAATAGCACTTCCTCACAGGGATGCTTGAAGATAAAATTGTGAGGTACTCAGATACTATGGTAATGGGGGGGGGGGGGGCTATATAAATACCACAGACAGATATACTTCAAAGTAAGCACTTGATTCAGTGTCTTCCTGAACTGGGGCTATAGTCACAAGCTCCTATTTCTGAAGTAGATGTCCTGGTGGAGATTCTAACTCTGCATAGAGTTGCAGTGGCTTAATTGGAATCTTCACTACACATCTAATTTGCAGGACCAGGAATTGAGATTGATTTAACATGTCTTATTGTTAATAATATAAGATTAAATTATATAATAATAAATGGAAAACTATAGTACATAAAATGTTCAGTAAAATATATAAATAAAATAGTTGAGTTAAGTCTATCTGTTTTTTAGGGACCAAATTTTGCTGTGTTTTGTCAGTATATACATGGAGCAACTTCATTAACTCCAGTAGGTATTTACACTGGTATAACAGAGTAGAATTTGGTTCTTAATGTTAATTTTGCTTTGCAGAGACCATTGAAAAAACAATAAAACAACAAATCCCACCAGCTAAAATTGATTGTGTTCAGCTGCATACTATCACATTAGGAATCCAAACCACTGTAAATGTTAATGCTTTAGTTACTGATATGGATTGAGCAATCCTTATCTATTGTCTTCTCGGTGTGAAGGGCAGGTTTTTTCATATTATCACAAGTTTTCTATGCAGCATCAACACTGCAAAAATCATTTTAAATGTTGAAATATATGTTTGTGAAGGAAATAATCCTTTTGATTGAAAAGATTTATGCACAGATTTATTTGTTTCAAATGTCTGAGATCCTGAAAGCATTTTCTATTCTGTATACAAGTTCAAGGAACACTTATCTAATAAAGAGATTCTTAACAGATGTGAAATACAGCACCAGTTAAATTATCAGGCAGTCTCTATGGTTAGAAAATAAATGAGGGTCTGTGAGACCATGATATATGATACCCTAAATACCTGCATTTTGTTCATATTTGAAAGGCAGTTTAGCTTGTCATCATTACTGATGATTTGTGCCTTTATAGTCCTTCTCTTTGCATTTCAGAAATCTTTTGTACCCATCTGAATAATAAATCACCCTGTTCAATTTATTCAGTGTGAGCAACTGTAAAACATACTTTATTAAGGTATCTTGGAAAGCTGTAAGTATTGTGAAACCTACGTTTTAGGGAGGTGAATTGTGAACTTTGATTTTGGGGGGCGGGAGGAGTCTGGTCTGTTTCATCGTCCTCTAGAATCATAGGAATATATCTCAAGCTGTTCTAAGAATAAAGGAAGAAATAGTGTCTTGTAAGAAAATCTCTGATTGTGGTTCTGACTACACTTAGACAAGTGATGGGCAGCCTGTGGCCAACAAGCCACAAGCCCATCAGGGTAATCTGATTGTGGGCTGCGAGACTTTTGCTGACGTTGACCATCCGTAGGCACACCATGCCCCCTTTCCCCGCCCGCAGCTCCCAGTGGCCGTGATTTGCCGTTCTTAGCCAATGGCTGCTGCAGGAAGTGGTAGCTAGCACATCCCTGCATCCCGCAGCCCCCATTGGCCAGGAACAGCGAATCGCAGCCATTGGGAGCTGCGGGGGATTGTCCCTGCGAATGGTCAATGTTAGCAAAATGTCTCGTGGCCTGCCTGCAGATTATCCTGATGTGCCACATGTTGCCCACCACTGACTTAGACAAATAGATTGTGATTCATGCACCATGTGAAATTTGGAATGAGTTCCCATTGCCGTCTTAGCATTCTAAGCTATGGGTAACTTTTCATATTTTGTTTGTTTGTTAGTAAACTGAATGTTTTCACCCGCTTCATACTTTCTCCTTTGGCAAGGCACCATACCTTCATGAAATATTGATTTAATTGGAGAGATAACTTGACGTGAGTTTTCTGTTTAAGTAAAGAATTATTGAACTTTATAAAGAAGTTCATACACTCTTCACAGTCCCAATGTAGCTTTTCTTTAAAATGTTTGGATTATTTCAAATTCTAATATAAATATAGATAGTTTTATTTTTATATATGATACAATAACAGTAGGTTTTCATATTTTTGCATATTCCCATAGAATGCTGGAAACCCTCACAGCCTGGTGCTAATGCAGAAGATCCTGAAAGGAAAAGCAAAGCAAAAGTGAAGTGAACTAGACCAGTCTAAGATAAATGCAATATGTATTTTAGTGAGATTAGTGATAACAGTAAAGTAAACAATATAAATGGTGGAAGGTTAATCAAATTTATAAACTTATTTCTGTCAAGGTGCTGAGTTTGAACAAGATAGAAAAATCACAGTTAAACATGATATTTGGCCAAAATTCTCAGACCTGAATTCCTGAGTTTAGACTCCAAAATCGTATGTAGGCACATAAATGGTATTGGCCTGATTTTCAGAAGTGCTGCACATCCCCACCTTGTATTCTAGTCAGTGGAATGTGCAGGTTGTCAGCACCTTTAAAATCAGGACAGTTCTATTTAGGAGACTAAACTCCTTCTAATAGTGCCCCTCTGAGTGCTGCCCTGTAGTTGTGCTTGCATTCCTGTGCTGCTGATCAGAGAATTTCGGTAGCAGTGTCTGTTGGGCCTGCACATGCACTGTCTCCTTGTGCTGTGCCACAAGGCTAGCCAGCGTGGGAGGGCTAACCGTCCTTAGTTCCTTCTCAGCAGTCCCCATCCAGAGAGGAGACGGAGCCTTTAGCTGTCTGTTAGCTGATCGTTAACTCTCCTTTCATTTGTTAAATTTCAGCTTTTAGAAACCACCTAGTTTGGTGGTTAAATTTTAGCTTTTAGAAACAAGCTAGCTTGGTGGACACCACCAGGGGTTTGATGGTGTTCCCAGGATCAACACATGACCTGGAACCATCCCCACATTAATCACTGCCTTCTGCTTAGAGGAGGGGCTTCCACAGCAGTATTCATTCTCCATTCTCCTCCACTCTCCCAGTCAACTGTGCATGAGGCTAAATGCACTCCCAATGGCAATTCCCTAGAAATGTAGTAAAGCAATAGGCTGTATTACCTTGCTGCCACCCTCCCCGAGGGTAGCAGTGGTCAGGCAAAAGCAGACACAGAGCTGCTGTGGAGCAACTGAGCCTGTGTATAGAAGTGCATAGTTCCTCTCTGAGGCTTCTCTCATCTTGTGACTAGGTCCTGCTTTGAGGGGACAGATGTGCATGTCTCCCTCTGACAGAACAATTGTCTTAATCTTTGTGATGAAACCTGCCCATAGGTTTCTCCCATTTAACCCCTGCCCTTATATTGCCTCCAGGGAAGGGCAGTTGGCCCCTAACCCATTAGTGGAGAGAGCTAATTTCTCTCTAAAAATATATATATAAAATAATTGAATCTGGAACAAAACTCTTAATTCTAGATGTGTCTGGCAAATATTGGGTGAGGATTGCTGGCTAGAAAAGCTGAACTAGCAATTATGGGAAAGAAAGAGGGTAATTGTGCACATTCATTTTCCCATTTCACAGAGGCTGAAAAATGTTTAATAATTCAGGTGGATGCAATGACTTTTTTGCTTTTATTTGTATATATTTATCAGTTTGCCTCCATTGTAAAAGTATTAATTCCCACTGATGAGTTAGTTGCTTGGTGGGTAATATTTGGGCTGTCTCTGTGCAGAAATTGTCCATATACCAGACAATTATTTATCAAGGGAAAGATAATGAATACCTGGTAGGCTTACTTGTTTCTCACACTGAAAACAACTTTATATCTTTCGCTAAGTAGTGTTTTCTGAGTTATTATTTGAAGAAATTTACCTGCTCAATAGCTAACTCTGTCAGCTGTATAAACCAATACAGAGTGATTTATTGCTTTATTTTGGCTATTAAGTTGAGGGACTACTGGCATGCTGAGGATTATATTTAATTTTCTTGTATGCTGAAACCTAAGTCCTGATCTTTGGATCTGGGCAATCTGTTCTTCTCTCAGGATCTGTAGATGCTGGAGGGAGGGGGACAGAAGATGCCTTTATGCTTCTCTGATCCTGGAACTATTCGAGTAGCAGTTTGGATCTGGGTGCAATTTTGAGCATCTTTAAGGCTGAGTTTTGAAAGCTGGCAACAGCTGGGGCCATTCTGCAACTAGGGGAATTGCCACAGCTGAACAACAAGCACTCCTTTCTTCCCAGCCATCTCTCCAACAGATTCCCTCCACTAGAGGGCTACTTGGGGTTGGCCTATAGCCAGTATTAAGGGAAAATATTTTCAAACTAATGAGAGGTTATTCAAATCAGCAGACTTTTTTTAAAAAAATCTTGACTGTATTTTTGTAATGCTCATAACAAGAATGTATTTGAAATGCTTCCTTACCTTTTTCATGAGTGGTTGTATTCTTCTGTGGATTTTTACTTTTCTTATTCTTCATTCTTGAAATGTCATATTCTGAGTACACTTGCATGGTTTTGTGTAGGAATCAAGTATATTGGCAATTTGGTTTCTCCACATAGCTATTATTGTGTAGCTATTTTTTGAGACTATTTTATGCTGAGAATGGGTCGTTTTAATATTTTTAGTATGGTGGAAGCATAGATGTGATGTGGCCTAGTAGATAGAGTGCTAAACTGGGACTCAGGATACGAGTTCTGGCAGCTTACTGTGGGCAAGGCATTTCACCTCTCTGTGCCTCAGTTTCCTTATCTGTAAAATGGATATTATGATACTGTCCTATTGTAAAGTTTTTTTGAGCTGTACTAATGAAAAGTGCTGTATAAGAGCTAGGTATTATTATTGTTAAACCTACATCTTGTTAACTCCCCTTTTAGTAAGAATGCAAATGTTCACACCTAGAAGAAACTAGGCTCATGGGAAAGGCTTTATAAATCATCTTGAAGTGTTTTTTTCAGGGGAGACTTAAAGGAAGAGAAGGTGGAGGTTTGTTTTAATGATTTCAAGTTTTTAAAAATTACTTTTAAATACAAAATCTGACTGAGAAAATAAACAAACACTCTTTCCTCTACCCTTCTATATTTTTCTTTGTCCAGATGCATAATCCATGAAATTCAAACATATGATTAAAAATCTGGTCAAAGAAACAGCAACAAAAATACCTTTTTATATCCACTTGAATTTTCTGCGTTAGACTCCTTAGACAGGTCTATGATTTTGTTTCAAGAATAGCCTCAGCATTATCCAAACAATAAAATAATTAAAGCTTTTCTAAATAACCTGGGGCTTGGCTAGCTATAAAATAAGCACATCGGCTGTGATTTGAGAACAGAGCTTTCTCAGCATAACAAGCCTTCTCCACATGCCCATATTTGACAGGGGTAGGTCTGGTGACACTACATGCCATTTTTTTTTTCTTGATTATTTTTTTTGTGTGATTCTCAAAATGAACACAGCCTTTTTCCCTGCTAAGACAACAATGAAAGTTTATAACAGTTCTTTCACGTGAGTCTGAGATCTAAACATGTGAAAGTAGGTAGAATTTGCCTTTAATTCTTTTTCTGCATGCTCTGGAGATGTCTATGGTAATGAGAAATGCATTTTCTACTTACCCTTCTCCTATAATGGAGAACCAAATCTTCCAAACCAGGGGTCAATTCTACCATTGGACACGTGGGGATCTGACAAACTTCAGTGTGAACTGTGCACATGCATTTGAACGTAAAATGTGTCCCCTTCCCTTCTAACAGTTTTACATATTGGAGCAATCAAGCCCATTAATTCAGGTCCTTTACTGAACCCTTCCATTTTAACTTTGTCTTGTTTTCCAGTGTCTCTTTTTTGCAGCAGAGAAAATGTTTTCTTACATTTAAAGCCCCAGAGATATTCTTTAAACTTTCCATTTCAACATTTACAAGTTGAGTGCTTTTATTCACAGTTCTGGTGTTTCTTTTTTTCCTCCAGAACATCTAATCTGTCTTCATTTCTACTTATACTTGGTACAAATGCATCAGTTTTTACTTTTAGTTTTCCTCCAGGGGCTTAGTAGCTAAAAACACTGGGCCTTATTCACCCCACATGTATGTATTTGTAAACTGGGACTAACTCCGTTGAAGTTCAGTGGAGTTGCATAGATTTGAGAGAGGAGAATCAGTCCCACAGTTTTCAATGCAATCTCATGGGTATATCTGAGAAGAAAAATCAGAGCTATAAGTAACACAAGTCCAAGAATAGAAGTCTCTATCCCATCTCCACCATTTCTTTCATTCCATATGTCTTGAGAGAAATAAATTCTCAGATGCTGTAAATTATGACAGCCCCATTAACTTCCGTTAAGCTATGAAAATGTACACAAGTTAAAGATCTGGTGCACAAAATGAATTTAAGCTTCATTTTTATCTGCCCTCATTTTTGTTGTCATCTGAACATCTGGTGAATAGGCTTCATATGGGTAAATATGTGGGTTACCATGAAAATTAGATTAAACAAATGTGTGATTGGCCACCAGAGAGAGCAGCAAATATACTCCTATATGAAAACTAATTCCAGATAAACTATATATTAGGATGTTTTGCTATTTTTTTTAAATGGATGGAGAATAAATGTTAATGTAAGGAATGTTACAAAAACCCTTCCATGTGAATGCTTCTACCCACTCTGGTGAGTCAGGCTCCCTGGGACACTAAGTAATGGAGCCTACAAGCCCAATTCCTTTCTTTTACCTTGAGGCAGGACTACCTGATGAGAGACCTCAGTACAAATAATTGTTTTACTGGGTTGGAGACTAACAGATTACTTTAATAATGCCTTTGCATTGATGGGCACAGAACATACCCCAAAGTTATACCAGCCATTTAAAAACATCAAGTCTTCCTTATAGATCTTCTTTATTTTGTACTACTACTACTATCACATTAACCAGGAAGAGGTGCAGAAATAAATTAATATGAAAAAAACTGCATATACAATATAAAGAGCCTAATTCTTAATACATAGAGATGCATAAAATAAATCATAAAGGCTCCTCATAGAAATGGAAAGACTCCTTAAAATAATGTCTAATAATAATAACAATAAGCTTGCTTTTTGCAGCAGGACAAAATATGTGTATAAAACATAGTCATCCCTCTGTCCAGGTAAGGTACATGAAAGTGAATTGAAGATAAGGGATGTGGCCTGCCAGTGCATTGAGACCAGGGAGTCACCAGAAACACCTGGCTAGAGTCTATAACTCTGTAAACTTTTGCATGTTTCTTGCCCACTCTGCTGCCTGCTTATCAGCCAACAAAGCTATTTTCTACCATGCTGTATTGGCTGGGTTACCACTTGCTGTGTATTCTTACCTTGAAGGCCATGAAAACGATATGAAGAAACCATGAAGCTATTATCTGCATTATCCTGTTTGTCCATTTACAGAATAAGTGACAGGTTATCATGGGAACATGCTGCTTGAGTCATTACTTTCCACATCCTCCTCCTAACTAAGCCAGCCATGCTCCCTTAACCTTGTAATGCAGCAACAGTGCAAATGTATGCTGCTATTGTGCACATTTGTTGGGAAGTTTATGTTGCTCCAGGTTTGTCTACGTGGCGCCAGCAAAGTGCAGTAGAGGGGTGACCTGTTGCACTGTAACAGCCCTGTATATACCCTAATGATGTGAACTAAAAGGTATCAAGCTTATGCCAGGAGGGTCCCCATGGGGCAGTTAGTGCTGCACGTTAGAGCACTCTACAAATCACACCCCTCTAGTGTGCTTTGCTGTGCCATGTAGACAAGCCCTCAGATGTTGCTTTCTAAGGCACTATTTCAAGGCTACTATGCAATGGAGCATGGGGTTCAGATTCAACAAAAATTCCCAGCTTAAGGCTAAATTGTCTGACTCGCTATCTGCCCTATTGGGAGCAATTTGCTTTTTTTATTTGAGCCACACCTTACTCCTGCCAACTCTAGTTACACTAACTGTTCTCTTTAGTCTGGAATGTGAAAACTTTAAAAGAAATTACTTCACTTAGAAAAATTTGTGTTAGGAACTACTGTATTGAAATAGTTGATCATCTGATTTCGTAACCTACTTGGAAAAGGTTTAATAAAGTTATTTATCCAGTGTATAAATGTTCAGCTATTTTTGTCCATATTTATTACTGTAAATTTATCTCATATTCTTTTCATTGAAATGCACTGTGAGCTTTTGAAGCTCTTCCTGTAACTATGCCTTGTTCAGTAATAGGCTGTCTGAAGTAATCCCTATTAGTATTCAGTGTAGTTCTGTGCTTAATAAGAAATAAAATTCAAATGTAATTGATACCATTATAGGAAAGGAGTATATCATTCTTGTAGAAACCACCAAATGTCACCACAAATAAATCATTGGGCCAAATCCATCCCGGTTTCAACTGCAATGAATTCATTCAATAAATTGCTACTCTCTCGGACACTTTCCACTTTCCATCAGGAAATTTCCATCAATTATTTGGTGCAGTGTCATTATAAGGTAACGATATAGACAGGGAGCAGTTTAAATGAAATAAAAATGTAAGTAGTTTCCAGCACTGTCCTGAGGAAAACACTTAAGTAGGACACTGTTGTGTTAATTGTCCAAATGGAAATCCCATAGAGACATACCTGTAACATTTTAAGCTTTACTTTGTCCCCAAATTCAGCCCAATACGTCACTTTTTGGAAAGTAAACCAGGCTGCAGATTCAGTATATAAAAATTCAGACCTTGTGCCAAATGCAAAACCAAATAGTAATATCATTACTTGCCAGTTCAAAATTCCCCTCAGAGAGTCAATGAGCTCTTGGTGATCTCTCTGTCCCTCTTACTGCTACAAACACACATAGGATCTATATCCATTTTTTTGCTGTCAGGTTACGCTGGTCCAACCAGTGCAGTCAGCATGCTGCAGCACATAGGGAACCAGACTGGAGATCTGGGTTCTGATCCCAACTCTGTGACTGACTTATTAAGTGACCTTGAGCAAGTCACCTTCCTTCTCTGTGCCTCTGTTTCTCTGTTGCTGAAATGGAGATTAGGTTAATCCACTGATGTTTGTACAATACTTCGTAATTGCGGATGAAAATTGCTAGAGAAGTGTTTGTTAGTAATACTAGCCTCCTCCCAACCATTACTTGTAAACATGTCCTGATGAATATCTGAGTAAAATGGTCACATGGGAGATGAAATACAGTATGGTGCTAAGGAAACTGATGGGAAGAGGAGAATGGAGCTGCCACATGAATGCTGCTTCCTCTTAGATCCTCTATTGAAATCTACTAACTAGAAGCTAATATTCCTCTCTCTTCTTATTTTCTCTTTTTGCCATCCTTTTTTGTTATGGCAAATCCAATTTAAATTCTAAGATCCTTAAGATACGCATCTGTAATGTTTATAGTCTCTAAAGTACCGTGATCACCTGCAGTTCTGTATAAAGAAGATTCATTTACTAACATACTGTGAAATATTATCACAGTAAATTAAAACTAAATGATGCAAGTCAAAGTAAATGAGCAAAGTACTTTCTATAATGTCTGAATTTTGTATTGGATTCATTTTCTTACACATTGATTTGAAAAAAATATTGATTATCTGTATTGGGATTCCTAAGTATTGTTTGTTTTTGATTTTGTTATAAAAAATATGAAGTAGCTGCTCTTTTTTGTACTGTAGGAACCTTTTACAGAAATTTGACATAGCAATCCAAGTTGTAACTAGCAGCCAATCCCTAACAAAACTGAATCTCAGCCTACAACGAAAAAAGAACTTTCCGTTCCAGAGACTGACTTCCCTCACAAAACTCACCACCTCAGGTTTCTCCTGATAAGCCTACGTACAAAGATGGTGCTAACAGCATGCCATGAAGGTATCTAATCCCATGCTTATTTCACCTGCCAAATTGAAGTTAGGGCAGGGGACACCTGCACTTTCCTCCCCATGCATGTGTTTTGTGCAGGGCCGGCAACAGGGGGGTACTACAGGTAGAGCTGTACCGGGCCCCGGACTTTAGGGGGGCCCCGGTACACAGCTGTACCCATAGTCATCCCCCCTTGTCGCCGGGCCTGGAGAGCGGGGAAGGGGCGGGGAGGCGGCGCGGCTCTCCTCCGGACGAGCGTGCGTGTCCCCAGCAGGAGCAGTGAGCCCGGCCGGCGGCAGCGGCGCAGTCCGGGGGAGAAAGTGCGCGCAGGGGGGGGGGCAGCAAGGGTGGCTCGTGCCGCAGGACCCCGCACTGCCACCAGCCGCTGTCAGCTGGGGGGGGGGAGCGCCGGCTGGGCTGGGGGGGGAAGTGCCAGCTGGGCTGGGGGACCCCCAAACGATCAGAGTAGGGGGCCCCCAAATTTCTGTCACCGGCCCTGGTTTTGTGGCCTGTGCATTCAGTGACCATATTCCTGTCAGTGAGTGGCCTACTCACAAAATGCCCCCTCTGCTTCGTGCCCTTCTGGATGCTTCTGAGGAGTGAGATCCTGCAACACTTTAGCTTTGTGATAGGGTGACCAGATGTCCTGATTTTATATGGACAGTCCCAATTTTGGGGTCTTTCTTATATAGGCTGCTATTACCCACCACCACCTGTCCCGATTTTTCAAACTTGCTTCTGGTCACCCTATTTTGTGATACATAATGTTGTAATCCTATGTAATGCAGAAAAGTGTTACAAATCTGGATTTTGAAATGCTATATAAATGAATAGTTGGAAGTATTTTGTTATGTTTTCTGATAAGCTATTGAAGGTATTAAACCACATAATATTAGCAGATTAAAACCCTTGCAAGGTTTATTTTAGTTTTATGATACTCCATAGCTAATTACTAAAATCCATTAACAGATCTCATTCCTGAAGCTGCAGGAGAAATTTTTTGTATACTCTGAATGCTATATGTTTGTGAAATGTATTCCACTTCTAGAAATGCTAGATCTATCTATCTATATAAAAAGTCAAATGGTGTATGCGTGCGTGCATGTATGTATGTATGGGTGTATGCTTACTCCTTCCACACCGTTTGAGCTAGAGACTTGAAATTTGGTTCAGTTAGAGGTCTTGGGGTCCTAATGA
Source organism: Sternotherus odoratus (assembly GCA_032164245.1). Classification (NCBI taxonomy): domain Eukaryota; kingdom Metazoa; phylum Chordata; order Testudines; family Kinosternidae; genus Sternotherus; species Sternotherus odoratus. The sequence continues at coordinate 88,338,875 of JAVMKO010000005.1, read as the reverse complement.
CCGTAAGAGTCGAAAATTTTTCAAATCTCACCTCTGACGCCCCCAAGGGGTGAAATTCTTTAAAGGCCAATCACATCAGCTGGGCAGCTGCTGTTCTCCGTGACATAGTTATGATGTCATAATACCCCCTCCAACAGACACCGCACTCGCTCAGCTCTCTGCCCCTCCCCCCTCCAACAGAACCCCGGAATCCCTCAGCTCTGTGCCCCCTCCCCACCTCCGAAGGACCCCGGAATCCCTCAGCTCTGTGTCCCCTCCGACGGACCCGAGTTGGGTTTGGTCGGAGGGTAAGTGAGGTGGGGGTGTCGGGTTTGGTCGGGGGGTGGGTGAGCCGGGGGTGTCGGGTTTGGTCGGGGGGGGGGGAAGGTGTCTGGGTGGGTGAGGGGTGAGGTGTGGGGGTTGGGGTTGGTCAAAGGGTGTTGGGTTTGGTGGGGGGGGTAAGGTGGGGGTGTTGGGTTTGGTTGGAAGGAGGAGGGGGGTCGGGGTTGGTCGAGGGGTAAGTGAGGTGTGGGTGTCGGGGTTTGTGGTGGTAGGTAGGGGTGTCGGGTTTGGTTGGGGGGGGGAAGTGAGGTGGGTGTGTCAGGTTTGGTCTACAGGGGGTGAGGTGTGGGTGTTGGTTAGGGGATGCTAGAGTTGGTAGGGGGGAGAGGTGGGGGTGTTGGGTTTGGGTGGGGGGGTGAAAATGTGAGTCGGGTTGGTCGAGGGGTAAGTGAGGTGGGGGTGTCGGGTTTGGTCAGGGGGGTGAGGTGGGGGTGTCAGGTTTGCTCTCTGCCCCCATCCAACGGACCCCGTACTCGCTCAGCTGTCTGCACCCTAATAATAATAATAATAATAATAATAAATGGAGATATACCAATCTCCTAGAACTGGAAAGACCTTGAAGGTCATCGAGTCCAGTCCCCTGCCTACACTAGCAGGATCCGCCTGCCTACACTAGCAGGATTGCCCTAAATGGCCCCCTCAAGGATTGAACTCACAACCCTGGGTTTAGCAGGCCAATGCTCAAACCACTGAGCTATCCCCCCTCCCCACCTCCGACTGACCCGAGCAACGCTGGGTATTTTCGCTAGTTATAAATATAATTTTCATTTTCATCCCAGAGAAAAAGATTCTGCCTTATATTCCTAGTTTTCAAATATTTAATCCTCCTTGACATATTTCCTTATCTGTCAGGAGAGGAACTCAGAAATAATGGCAATGTAACTTTTAAAAGGTGTATATGTAATATTTGGAGGTCCAAGTAGGCTACAACATTTGCAGGATACAGTATTCACAGGGCTGGCTCTAGGCACCAGCTTAAGAAGCATCTGCTTGGGGCGGCACCCGGAAGAGGGTGGCATTCTGTCCATTCGTAGGGCGGCACACTCCGCTCTGGCCGGGGTTATTTTTTTGTTGTTGTTGCTTGGGGTGGCAAAAAGGGTAGAGCCCGCCCCGAGTATTCATATGCCTTTGTAGTTGTTCACCCGATTAGCTACTATTTAGACAGCACTTCCCTAAAAAGTAAAAATTTCCACAGATAATTACTTGGTCTTCATTAAGAAGGATCTAGATGTTTCATTTGAAGATGTAGTTCACTTAAAAAAACCGTAACATCCTTATGACGTATCCTGCTTATATCTTACTGCAGCATGTTAGAACATAATATGGTTACAACAGAAACAATACTTACAACAAACATTGGAGCAACTGAAATGTAGCCCTTCATACAGTTATCACCCATCAAAACTTGCTAATTTTGTGTACAATAAGTAATTTTAACTTGGTGTTTATGATATGCTGTAAATTTTAGATCTAGGTAAATTCTTTATCCGGTTTGAGAAGAGTTTAGTCTCAGTTAATTGACACACTGCTCAGCACTGATCTATGCTGATGGCTAACCTGTGTTGAGGATTATGTCAGCTAACATTGCTGTTCACAACTGTGTTCAGCTACAGGTAGAATTTTGCCATGTAAGACTAGACCGCAGCGGTTTCACTTTCCCTGTCTTGTTTACAGCCATTAATTGTCATTATTTAATCATGATGCCAGCTTCGTGTACATAGTTTGACAATCCATTAGTGCAGTAGACATATCTTTTTTGTAAGCTTACAGCAAGTCTCAAATAAGCTTGAAGCCCCAGATTGATGTTCACTTCAAACACACACACACAGAAAAATAATATCATGTAGTTAATTAACAATACAAGTGCATTACTATGCTACTCTACTTTCTGCTTTCACACTGTGACACTTACATCCCTGCCAAAAAAGTCTCACTGAAGGGCAAAGATCTACCTCCAAGATTTTACCTTGTTTCTCTTTTTTGTTTTGTTTTTCTTTTGTGATAATCATGAAACAAATCTTATATTCAGAGGAAAATAACATGCAGAATTACTGCTAAATCTAGTCTTCTGTTTTCATAGCCAGTGGCCAGTTTACCAGCATCTAAGTGGAGGTAACAGAGAAATAGAGTTAAAAACAAAAGCCACTGTGCCATTTAGTTCAAACAGACTCCTACTTCTTAAAGTCTCGGATGATGTACCAACAATAAAGTTACATTTTAGCAAGTATTTGAAAGACACAATAAGAGCATCCAGCACATGTATTAGTGAAAAGCAATGTAGAGAGAGGACACTTGACTGTAGTATTTGTGTATGTGTCTGTCCCCCCTCTGCATTGCATATTTTGTTCCATTTAGATGAGTTTTCAGTATCTTTGTAAATTCTCTATAGTTGTTCAGGGGGTTCTATATGCTCTATCTACATTATTTGCTTTAAATAAAGTTCAAATTTGTTTCCCATACAATTCATTTAAAGATTGGGTGCTAAAATTGCATTCTATTGTGACTTCAATATTAAAAGCCCTTCCGATACGTGCTAAAATATAATTAATCCTCCTAATGTGAGGTAGGTATTATCATCTGTATTTAGCAACAGGGAATCTGAGAGAGGGTAAGGTCCACAAAGGTCATCTCATAGGTTTAGAATTTAGGAGTTCCTGGTTCCAAGTCCTATATTCAGACCACCATAAGTGTGTTTCTCACTCCCTGTCCTATTTATTTCTATTTATTGCACCTAAACCCAAGGTCTTCTGTTTACCTATTATACTTCTCATGTGATTGAAAATGTATAAAATGTATAAAATCTCCTTAGCATTCTTCTAAGAACTTCCTTCATGAATATACAGTGGGCTGCAAATGGCACGCAACCTGTTAGATTGAGAGAATTTATTTATGCAAAGCTTTCTAGAGAAAGTAACTGCCTTAGTAAAACTTTTGAGATTCTTTATCAGATAGTCTCAGTTTGAGTCAATGTTGTTACTGTTTGCTAAGCATTTCTAGATTTAGACTGTAGTAGCAAATCTAGGGTCAGATTGTCATCCCTGACTCTACTAGATCTGTGCTGCCTTAGCAGTGCAATGTAACCAGTAAACTGACCTGAAGGGGCAGCTGAGGATTCCCTGCCAGGATACTTCAGGGAAGGTAGAGCGGGGAAAACTCGCTCCTCCTCCTCCTCCTTCCTCCTGCTCCCTAAACAGGTGGAGCAGAGAAGAGGTATGGCAAACTACTCAACATTTCCGTGGGCTACTCTAAATTACATCAAGATCCAAACTAGCCCCAAGACAGCCTAGAATCAGGGGACTGTGATGGTGACTTAGGGCCACCTTCCTCTCCCATCTCTTCAGATGTAATGAATTTACATTCAACTACGCAGAGTGTTTGTCCTCGAACATGTATCTTTAGAGACACTGCCAGTATGTAATGGCTCTGATCTGGCCTAGTCTCAGGATTAGGGTCCTGATTCTGGAAAGCACCTAAGCCCATGCTTAAATCCTGTTGTAGTCAATGGAATTTGAATATGCTGCGGTACTTTGCTGAGCTGGGGCCTAAGTCAGTATTAGAGCTGTCCGGTGAACGACAATTCCATTTTGAGGTTTTAAAATTGTTTTTGTTCCATAATTGGATTGACTGGAATAATTTAGTTTGGTGGGATTTATTTTCCGTAAACCCATACTGCTTGACATTAATTGTATTACCCACCTTTAATTCTACATTAATTGAGGTCCATATCAGCTATTTAATTATTTTCCTCAGGATTAACAATAGGGTGCCAGACTACAATTACCCAGGCCATCCTGTTAATTCCTTTTAAATATTGGCACAACAGTAGCTTTCTTCTAGTTTTCTAGTACATCTCTGGTGTTCCAAGAGTTATTGAAAATCAGCATTAATGGTCTAGAGAGCTATTTAGCCAGCTCTTTTAAAATTCTTGGGTGCAAATGATGTGGACCTGCTGATTTTACAAGCTGCTGTTTAACATTCTTTTGAGTTACTGTTGGAATTGAAAAGGTTTCATTATCATATGACATGTTAACATCATCTGTTTTTTCCCCAAATATAGAACAGAAATATTTATTTGACATTTCTGCCTTTTCTGCATTGTTATTGACAATTCTACCATTTCTGTCTAGTAATGAATCAATAACATTGTCAGGATTCTTTTTGTTCCTCATATACTTAAAACATTCTTATAGCCACCAGAGTCAGGGACAATAGGATTTCTCCTTGTGTACTTTTGCCTCCCTCATCAATTTTCTGTAATTCTGAGCTTCTGATTTATATTCATTACTAGCACAAATACCTGGCGTTGCTGAGGTCCGTTGGAGGGGGGAGAAAGCTGAGCAGTGCGGGGTCCATTGGAGGGGGGGAGGGAGGAGAGAGCTGAGCGAATGGGGGGGGCGTTGGAGAGGGGGAGGGGGGAGAGAGCTGAACGAGTGGGGGGGCCGTTGGAGGGGGGAGGGAGCAGAGAGCTGAGCGGGTGTGGGGTCCATTGGAGGGGAGTATTATTTTACATCATAACTATGTCACAGAGAACAGCACCTGCCCAGGTGATGTTAATGGGCTTTAAAGAATTTCACCCCTAGGGGGCGTCAGAGGTGAGATTTGAAAATTTTTCGATTCTTACCCTGATGAGGACCCTAAAGCCTAAAACTGTACCAAATTTCAAGTCTTTAGCTCAAACGGTGTGGAAGGAGTAAGGGAACGTACATACACATACGCACGCATACACCAATTGACTTTTATATATATAGATTATCAACCTCCCCTTTCTTCCGTTTGGCCTTTTTTCTGTTGTCAATCAAAAGTTAAGATAATTTCTGACTGAAAACAGGTCTCTTCTCATAAGAACATGACATAAGAATGGCTATACTGGGTCAGACCAAAAGTCCATCTAGTCCAGTATTCGGTCTTCCATATAGTGGCCAATGCCAGGTGCCCAAGAGGGAATGAACAGAACAGGTAATCACCAAGTGATCCATCTCCTGTCACCCATTACCAGCTTCTGGCAAACAGAGGCCTTCTTGATCCTGCCTTGGAGTAAAATCACAAACATTTCTCAATCTGAAATTTTTGTGCAGTTTGATTAATTTTTACTTCACAGTATGCAGAACATTTTCATTTGTACCTATTAGAAAGCAAAGCCATCCATTTCTTGTAAATGATAGCAAAAAGTGAAATGGTTTGGAATCCAATTTATTTTGTGGATTTTTAGCATTTTTTAAAAAAATTATCTATTACTGTTTTTCATTACAGTGAAAAGTTCAGAGTCTGCAAGGTGCTGAACACTTGCTGAAGGTCTTCCACTCTAAGCTGGGAGCACCAGGCACCACTCTGGGAGCAACTCAGAACCTTGCAGAATTAGTCCCAAAATGATGAACTGTAGCTATTTCGGAAAAGATATATTGTCATCTTCAGATAGGATTGTTCAGCTTTCTGTGAGGAAAATTACTATAATGGAACTATTCTGTATTCTATAAGATACGAACAAAATTATTTTAAACATTATACAGACTGTTGTTTTATGAGAAAGCAGTATTATAACTATTATATTTTGCAAACAGACCACTTTAGTTTAATGGATGTGCCATCAGGAAAACAGTTTTCATATCAATATTCATTACTTTTTTTTGGTGTCATTTGTAATTTGTACCACAAAAATCCATGCTGTTAAACTACATGGTGCCGTGCAGTAAGATGGAATGTGCCAACCTATATTAGTAATCATATTTTATATTTTTGAGGACTAGGACTTACTAATGAAATTACAAGAATTGTGAATATACTATCACTTTTAATGTAGTCAATATCTTTTACCCACCCCAACTCTGAAAACATTTTTCACTGCCAGAAATATAGCTATGTCATTACTAGTGTAAATCTGTATTTAAAGCAACAACAACAACAAAAATCATACGAAGAGCACTAGCATCCCTAGAGGACATTGCTTGTAAAAATGCTGTGTCTTTTGCAAGTACCTGTTACCCATTCTTGGAATCAGCCAAGAAATAATCACAAACAAATGTGGAACTAGAGCAGCACTGAGGGTTGATTTATTGGCATCCCATATTTGCGCAGTTATACTCATACACCCAACACGTTCATGCTTGCAGGTTGCAGAAGTGGATGTTGGTTTTGATTTCGCAGGTGGCTGAGGCTGGCCCGGGAACAGCTGCCTGGAGATTGGCTGCGGGGTGACGAGAATCTTCAAAGTCCCTTCAGATCCGCAGGCGGGCTCTTCGGCTTCCGGTCCACTCCCGAGTTTAGCATGCTGTTACATTTCCTTGTTGCTAACCCACCTGACTGCCCATCTCGAGATGTATACCTTCACCAAGAGAATACCATGGTTTCATAAAAGGCGATATTTGCTTCTTTGTTTTGCCATTGACTGTCACTCACTTTCAATCATTCCTTACGTTAATTGATTACGTATTCATAAGTATGAATACAATTAGAATATAGAGCAATGCAGCTTTAAGCGAGCACCTGACATCACTGGGGAGCTTCCGCTGCTTGTGGCTTTGTATTAGCTATTAGCATAACAGGAAACTGTGCAGACTTCACTCAAAAGAGAAACTGTGCAGACTTCAATCGAAAGAGCAAATACAGGGGGCCCATGTCTGGCTACAGTACCTAACACTATATTTTTATGTATAACTCATTTATTTTATATGTACGTTTTGTAGTCTGTGAAATCTTTTTTTATAGTTCCTTGTTTTCAATCCTGAAATAAAATAGTGGCAACTTTCCTCTATATTTTCAAGGATTTATGTGAATTTCGGTTAAAAAGTTTGAAACTCACTTTAATGGGAGTGATTTTAATTATTTGCAATCTTCTTGGTATTCTAATGTAAATTTACTCTCACTTACCAAACAACAAAGTAAAATTGTTAAATGCAATTGGTGGCAGGTAGAAGTAGCTGTGCTTTGATCTGGTGAATACAGTAGTAGAAATAAAGGCAATGTGGTCAGAATTTTAACAAGTTGATTATATACAGCAGAGGGTTTTTTCTTAGTAATACATTTCAGTTTTAACTGCTGATCTGCAGGCTTGAGTCACTGTCATTAAAATCAGTCAAAAGACACTCATTGACGTTGACGGGCTTTGTATCAAGCACTGGATTGGATTCTAGTTTAACTGTAAGAGACTACAAGATGCAGTTAATTTTAATAGATGTGTAAGCAATACAATTTTATGAAGATCTCAGTTTTTTCTCTTTTTGAGTGAAAGCATAAACAGTAGGTAATAATTGTTTTAGATACCTCTGTTTTCATGCGGTGAAATCTATTCTGTGTGTGTGGTTCTCCTATGAGAATGTACCAATCAAGCTATAATCAAAGGTTGATCCTCCTGCTACATGGGATTGTGTGGAGGCCCTTTCCGTCACTTGTTGGAAGCACATGATACCGGCTGTTCTTCCACTCTGACCATGTCTCACTGCATGGTCTGATGTGAGACTTGACTGGTGTGAAAGCCTTGCATTTGAACCATTTTATAATAATCCTAAATACTGAATAAAACTATGCTGGAGTTCATGCCAATTTCATAGTTCATATCTAGGTTTACATGGATTCAAAATTTCATGGCAGTCATCAGATTTTGTATTTCATTCCTTTAATTTAACAAAAAATTTAAAAGAGTTTTCCTATGTTTGTTACCACCTTATGCATCAATGGGCTGGTCTTCACTGGGGCGGGGGAATTGACTGAAGATATGCAACTTCAGCTATGTGAATCACGTAGCTGAAGTTAGCGTATCTTCAGCCGACTTACCTGCCATCCACACGGTGACGGCAGTCGGCGGCGCGCTCCCCCGTCGACTCTAGCTTGCGCCTCTCGGCGACCTGGAGTTCCGGAGTCGACGGGGGCGCCGCGTGCGATCGATCGCTACCGCGGGTACTGAAGACAAGCCCTATATGTATATGATATTAGGGTGATTAGATAACTAATTAGATTGTGAAAAACAACCCTGAAGTTCCAACAGTAGACTTTGTCAGAGATGTTCTCTGTGTTGCCCATTAAGTAATAAATATTTCCTCCAAGATTTTTTAAAAATGGGTACCACCAGTTAGGCCCCTACGTCCATATTTATTTACCTAAATAAATGACCTGATTGTCAAAGGTGCTGAGGACTGTAATTTCAATGGGAACAGCAATTTGCTCAGCACTGGTTGGAATTTTTCATATGAAAAGTGTTTTTATTGTAATGGACTTTTTGCAACAATGAAACTTTTCATGAAAAAAAGTTGACATCAAAAATTTCCACAACATTTGTTGTTTACATTTGATGGACATTTTCAGCAAAATCATTTTTGAAACTACTAGCAAACATTTTATTCTTCAAAAACCTTGTTTTCACTGAGAGCAGTGGTTTTTGGTAAATGAACAATGTAAGTAGTGAGATCATCATAAATTTCAATTAAAATATTATAAAAAAGTAAAATCATTCCATTTTGATCCCTGTGAAAAGGAAACAAATGTAAAATTTCATTTTTCCCACAAAATTGTTTTTCCATTTTCTACCACTCCATTCAATAGATGTGAAAATTAGTCCATGTGTTTAGGTGCATAAAAGTATATTTAGGACCCTAAGTTTATGTAGTTAGTAATTATGGTGCCTGCTGTTTAATATGGCTCAAGTCACTACCAGGACTCAGTTTTGTAATATAATTTAAGATTGGTGCTGTACTATTTAATTCATAAGGGTCTCATGGTGCAACCCAGCTATTATTCATCCCACAAACAAAAACCAGGTTAGAGTTAGGGTTAATGGATTTATACAAAGGATTTGGGGAGAGGAATTCTTTTCTCTGTTCCAGCAGCTGGGCATGGAGCACAAGTAAAGTTATCGTACTCATAACCAATGAGGCTGCAGCTGGAGCCGCTGCACGTTGACATTTAGGATTCTGTGTGTCCACCTGGGCAAGGTGGGATATGTCCCTAAAAAATTAGTAAATGGACCAGTTGTATTGTTTACTGCTCCTTTATAATACATTCGTACCAGTATAAATACTAATCAGCTTTTAACTTAAACGTGTTATATCTGATTTCAAAATAAATATTCAATCTGTAAATTATATATAATGGGTCTGAATCTCAGTGGTGTAAATGTGCTTCAATAGAGCTCTATGCTGATTTATAGCAACGGAAGATCTGACTCACTGCATTTGTTTCTCACCTGCTTTGCATAGTGCACACTCCTCTTGAGAGATTCTGAAGACACATGCTTTGTAATTTTATTTTTTCTATTTACATCACGCACCTATCCATCTCCCAGCACACTTATAAATAAATAAATGATCAGTCAGGTTGTTAAAATGAGAATAATTTATCAGTTTATGTAAAAATCATGACCTGCTTTTTCTCTCAGCTATTGTCAGGTATCATATCTATGATGATAGATTTAAAAAAAGATGTTGTCTTTCAGATGACTAACAGTGCACTTCCCTAGCACTCACTGCTAATTTTCCTAATATGACCCTTCAAAATTTTGGCATCAGTCTGATCCTAGAAGCTCCATGCTTCATGGTCAGCATGATTTCAATGGAGTTGAAAAGCAGTTAAATGTGTCTTCTTTAGTTTCTGCAACCAGTAGAATGTTCACTAAGTATACTTACGTCAAGATGCAGGGTTAGTAGACAGTAAACTGTTGAAGCAAGATAGAAAAATATTCGTTACACTCAAATCAGAGACATGTCAGTTCAAAAATAATTGTAGATCTCTTAGAAGGGAAAATAGTTTGTTGCTTGCAGTCCAAGAAGGCAGAAGTGTGCCTGAAGCTTGATCTGGAAATGTGATCTCAGTGGGTAAAGTGGAGGGATCAGAGCTAGTCACAGTTCTTGTACAGTAGTAGGCAGATGAGAGTGGAGTTGGTTGAGTATCCTTACCTTTGTCTGACTTGTTAGGGGGAGGAGGGTTTGGAATCTGTCAGTTTCTCTCTCCCCAGACAGACTAAATGGTAGCAGACTGTCAGGAAAATGAGGCAGAAAATGGTCATAGATTTTGGTTCTTGCCAGCAGAAATGACCTCTGAATAATATGTCTTTCACTGTGAAATGCAGTAGAAGCTTCAGTTTCTTTTGCTAGGCTACGTGCTTTTATTCAGATTATCCGTAAATTAGCAATTAAAACATCTGATGATTATTTTACCATTGTAAAACATTTACTTTGGTAAAACAGTTCAACTAATAATATACAGAAATTGAACACTATCCTGATATTATGATGATCCTAAAATACTATAAGCAGCCCTCTTTCATGTCTTGGATATGCCTAATCTCATGCACATAAACTTTGTATAGTTGGTAATTGTGACAGCTGCATTGAAAATCATGGACTCAAATAGGTGTTGCAACTGCTCAAGCTGTATGGGCAGCTAACACTCAGATGGTTCATCCATGAATTGGACACCTGTGAGGTCATAACAAATTAATGAAGCTTTTCTCTGGGTCTGCCAAAAATAAAATTGGCTAGGAACGTATTCTAACAAGAATTACATTAAACACCTTTGATGTTGAGCCCTGGCAAAATAGTGGAACAGCTATTACAGGCCTCTATTAATAAAAAAAAAAATATAAAAAATGTAAAGGAGGGTAAAACCCATCAACATTCATTTATGAATAATAGATCTTGTCAAACTAAGTTGTATGTTTTTCAATGAGATTATAAGTTTAGTGGAGAAATGTAATAGTATTGATGTAATAGACTTCTTTAAGGCATTATTATTAAGAAACGAGCAATACAAAATTAATATTATACACACACACTGGATTAAAAGCTGCCTAAGGATTGGTTTTTGGCCCTGTTCTATTTCACATTTTCATCAATGATTCTATAATATTATTATTGATAAAGTTTGTGGATGACACAGAAATTGGGAGAGTGGTAAACAATAAAGAGTACAGGTCGGCGATACAGGTACAAAGTGATCTGGATTACTTAGCAAACTGAGCTTTAGCAAACGATAAGCATTTTACTAAGGTGAAATGTAAACTCATACATTTAGGAGCAAAGAAGGGAGAGTATATTTACAGGATGGGGGACTCTATCCTGGGAAGAAATGGCTCTGAAAGCAACTCGAGGGATTGTGGTGGATAATCAACTGAACATGAGCTTCCAGTGTGAAGCTTTGGCCAAAAGGGCTAATGCAAATATAAATAGGGGAATTTTGAGTAGGGGTAAGAAAGTTATTCTGACTATGTACTTGGCAGTATTGTGACCAATACGAAAATACTATGTTCCCATTCTGGGGTACACAGTTCAAGTAGGATGTTGATAAATTGGAGAGGTTCAGAGAAGAGCTTTGAGAATGATTTAAAGGACTGGAAAACATGCTTTATAGTGATAGTCTTCCATAGCTCAAGCTGTTTAGTTTAGCCAAAAGCAAGCTAAGGGTTGATTTGATCACAGTCTATAATAACATATATGGGGAACACAACTTTAATTATGACCTCTTCAATCTTGCAATCTTGTATATCAGCTAGAAGCTGAAGCTGGAAAAATTTTGTATGGCTACACTACTGCTGGGAGAGGGTCTCCCAGTTTGAGTAGACAGATCTGTACTATAAATAGCAGCGTGAACGATGTAGCATGAGCAGTGGTTCCGGCTAGTCTCCAGAGTACAGACTTTGGTTCGGGTAGCTATCCCAAGCCACTGCCTATGTCTTTGTCCAAACTACTTTTGCATGCTGGGTTGAGCGGAGCTAGTGTGTGTCTGTCTAATGTGCTGGGAGGCACACACTCAGCTGCAGTGTAGGCATACCCATTGTGATGGGTTGGGTCATAGAAACCCCCTTGGGAATTGCCACCTGATGTGCTGAGACTACCTCTGAGACCATTTTCCTTGGCAGCATGGGACTTCAGTGCCATGCCTGGTTGTATCAGACATTGTAGCCTGCTACAGGCACAGACCCAGATCTGAACCATGCCCCCAAGAGCTGCAGGCTTAACTGAAAACAGCTTAAGAAGTGCTCCTGTCTATACAGGTTAAACTCATAAATTGTTCACCCTCTATAACACAGAGAGAGAGAGATGCACAGCTGTTTGCTCCCCTAGGAATTAGTACTTGCTCTGGGTTAATTAATAAGTAAAAAGTGATTTTATTAAATATAAAAAGTAGGATTTAAATGATTTCAAGTAAAAACAAACAATCAAGTAAATTACCAAGCAAAATAAAATAAAACACACGGATCTAAGCCTAATACAGTAAGAAACAAAATGCAGGTAAATATCGCCCTCACAGATATTCTAAGCCTCTTTTACAGATTAGACTTTTTCCAAGTGTGGGTCCAGCAATCACTCACACCCCTCTAGTTAATGTCCTTTGTTCCAGTTTCTTTCAGGCATCATTTTGGGCTGGAGAGGCTATCTTTTGTGCCAGCTAAAGATAAAATGGAGGGATTTCTAGGGGCTTATATAGTTTCTCTATTGTGGAAACCTCTCTCTCACCCTGTGTAGAATCACAGCTACAACATGGAGTTTTGGAGTCATATGGGCAAGTCACATGTCCATGCATGACTCCGTTCTCCACAGGCTGAGCATGTTAGCCAGAACATTCCCAGGAAAACTCAGATGTGAATTGACGTCTATCAAGGTCCATTGTTAGCCAAGTACTTTCATTTACTTGAATAATCCCTTCACACTATGTTGATCAAATCTGCCTTAGGCCATGGTTACACTTACAGGATTATAGCGCTTTTCGTTATAGCTGTCCCCATATACAGCAATAGGTATAGCACTATAGCATGTCCTGGCGTGGCCACATTTGCAGCACTTGCAGCGGCACAGGGAGTGGTGCATTATGGGCAGCTATCCCAGCATTCAGCTGGGTGCAACATGCTTTTCAAACGAGGGGAGTGAGGGGGAACCTGTAGTGTGTATGCAGAGGGAGAGAGGGAGGGCATTTTCTACAGGCTGAGTGTCTTGTTAGTGGTTGTCCTTTGAAATTCAGAACCTGCCATAGTTTCTTGGTCACACAGCTCCCTTTGTAAACATTTGCAGTGCTTATCTGCTGAGTTGAGAGAAACTCTGAAAAGGTATTTCCGCATTCCTCCTGCCGAGTTCAAAACAGTGCGAAGAGACATCAATTGCCTTAAATGGCTCAGAGGCGTGCCAGAGATCACTTATAAAGTAATGCCTGTTTACACTTGCGATAATACACTACAGGGAATACGCAATAGCTGTTATTCCTCAAGGAAGGGAGAATTACCAGGAGCGGTATAACTGTGGGTTTATAGCGCAATACATGCCTTGCCAGTGTGAACGGGTAGGGACTTATAGAGCTCCTGGAGGCTTTATAGCGCTATAAAGTGCCAGTGTAACCAAGGCCTTAGATGCGTTCTACAGCAAACACTTCAAGTACAAGCATAGAGCCAACGCTCATAACTTCAGATATAAAAATTATTCATTATACATTCAGTAGAACATAACCTTTGCAAAGATATGTTACATGGCATATCTAGCATAAAACATATTCCAGTTGTCATATTTACACTCAGAAGCCTATTTCTATAAAGCATTATGGGGTGCAACGTCACACCCATTCAGACTAGAAATAAGGGGCAAATTTTTAACAGTGAGAGTAATTAGGGATTGGAGAAATTTACCAAGGTTTGTGGTGGACTCTCTATCACTGGCAATTTTAAAATCAGGATTGTAATTTATTTTTAAAGCTATGTTGTAGCTCAAACAGGAATTAAGGGAAGTACAATGATCTGTGCAATATGGAAGGTCAGACTACACGGCCACAATGATGTCTTCTGGCCTTTTAAACTATGACTCTGTGAATAATATTAAGACAGAACATAATTATAGCAGTTCAAATAAATAGTTCATAACAATGCCATGTTTCCATGCAGACTAGTTTGAAAACGTATTGGCCCAGACACACCTTAATAGAGAACACACATGGATAATTAAAATCTTTCCCAATTATGGATTCAGTATTTTTTCCTAATAGAATCTAACTCCTGTACAGCACTTTTTATTTGTGGATCTTAAAACATTCTACAAAAGAGGGTAAGTATCGCTATACACACAATAGAGATGAGGAAAGTGAGAAACATATATGTGATATGTCTTTCAACCATTTTCTTTGATTTTGATCCATGTGAATTCTCTTGTTACTAGTGATGCTTCAGTTTACCATAAATGCTGGTTATTATGATCATTTTTTATTCTTTAATTCAGTTAGGGAGATTTTCTCAGAGTGGCACTGCTGGTCTTCCTGTTTTAAGAGCCACAGTGAATACTTTCTCACAAAGATCCAGTTTGGAAGTATATCTTCCATTTTAACTTTTGAACACTTAATATAACATTTGTTTAAATGTACTTCTAAGATATAAAGTCACTATAGTCTACATTGACAGGCACCAAAACCAAAAATATAGTCTTATTTTTTCGACAGCGGAACATATGGAAATGAAAATATATTTAGGACTTCATTAATTTATTGTTATATCAGATGAGATATTTGTCTTTTAAAAAAAATCAACTCTTTATTTCACAAAAATACTTCAATATTGTCTACTGGTCAGAGGAGAGGACTAGATGTATGAAGACCAGGGTACATAAGTTGCTTTCTTTCTAAGCATATTTCTACTAGCTCAGAGATCCAGCACTCATGGACCAAATGTGGATTTGAGAGCCATCTTTGCAAAACTGACTGTATACATCACTGAATCAGTGAATTACTCATCTATAAATTCCTTTCCCTCCAGTCTTCAGAAACTTGGCTGTTTCATATGCTTTCTCTAGTTGAGGCAGACAGGTTGTTACCTTAGAACCAATGGTGAGACATCTGCTTCAGGTTAATATACAAAAGGAAGAAAGCATATATTGTCCAGGGAAATTGTAAAGGAGAACGATATGTAAATTCAAACAATGTTGGAGCACTTAGTATTATTGGATCTGGTTGGGCAATCACGTGAGGGGAAGAAGTGTTCTCATAATTATGTCTGGAGCCACAGAAAAGACAAACATTTGTCATTTAAATGTTGTATTGATTCTATTGTTTTTTTCAGGGTGGCAGGATTGGGCCCTAAGAATATCAGAGCAGCATATAACCAGTAAAAAGATGACAGCTGTTTACATTCTGCTGCCATTTCCCTAAAATATTTTCTCTTTTGAAGATGCTATTGAATTTACTCTCAGATTTCATATTTTGGGGATAGCTCTCTGTTTTAATACTGAGAGCATATATGTATTTTTACCTCAGTACCCCTTGATATTGTAATATAGATTGATGTCTTGTTACTTGAAGCTGGGGGAAGTTCTGTCAAAAATATTTTAAATGCTGCACAGACACTGATATGACAAAATAATAGCATTGATTCTAATCTACTGCGCACTGACCAGTGGAGAGTACTTGAGCATAATGTTCTCTCAAATGCTATGAAAAGCCTGTTAACAGAAATGAGTTTTTATGCTTCTAGGGACCTGAATTATGTGCATGCAGATTGATTTCCATGCCTGCTTTTTGGCATATTTGCAGTTTTGCCTTAACCTTTGTAACATATTTTGATTGATGATTACAGGACTCTGTTATTACTTGAAATCCACGCAAATGTATTTTTACCATGAGTTAGTGATAAATACCATGTATGCATTTATTAGATTAACCAGAATAATGCATGCGAACCAAAAAATGGCATCATTTGTCTTGCAAAAAAAAATAGCATTCTATTTCTTTGTGTTTTAGCACATACTTTGCACCAGTGGTTCTCAGACAGCAGTTACTGGACCCCTTCCTGGGAATATGCAAAATGAAGCACTTTGAAGCCAAGCAGGAGAAGGGTTGCAGGCAGGAAAATCAAAGATTCTTTCTCTTAGGGCTTGTCCTCACTAGCGGGGGGATTGATGGCAGATGCGCAACTTCAGCTACGTGAATCACGTAGCTGAAGTTTGCGTATCTGCTGCCGACATACCGCCTGTCCCCACGTCAGCGGCAGTCGGCGGTGTGCTCCCCCGTCAACTCCAGCTTGCGCCTCCCGGCAAGCTGGAGTTCCAGAGTCGATGGGGGAGCCTCGGGCGATCGAATTATCGCGCCTTAATGAGATGCGATAAATCGATCGCCAGAAGATCGATCCCAGACCGTGGTAGTGAAGACGAGCCATTAGAAAGTAGCCCAAAGAATGCAAAATGCCATATTAGATTGTCACTTTGTTTTGCTTAAGTAAAATGATGTGTTGTTTATCAGCGTTACATTGAATAGACAAATTGTCTTTTAATTCAGGTTTATATACTGGCCAGGTTTTCAAGAGTGGGTGCTGAATGTAATACTTGAGCACTGAACTTTAAAGGGGATTTGCAGTGCATGCAAATCAGTCCCCTTTCAGGTATCTCAACTAGGTTGCCAAAAATTGAGAGACAATTTCACTAATTACTTTTGAAAAGTAGGGTCATTGCTTTCTAATACATGGATTTATTACTTAGAAGCATGTTGTATCTATTTTTCACAGATGTAAATAAAGGCATCAATTAGAAAATAGTATCATAGGACAACACTATAATTAAAACCTAAATGGCCCTTTAATTCTAGTTTCATGTTTTAATTTGTTTATAGATATCTACCCAGATGATAACTTACAGAGAAACTTATCATAGTGGGTTGAGTCCAGTGGTAAATTTTGGGAGAGTGAGGAAAATCAGATGTGTTTTTAAAACCTAATTAGGGCCTTTGGTTGCTACTGTAATACAAGTACTAGTAATAATAATAATAAATGGAGTATCCTTCCAGTCTGTTCCATTTCTTTCAAATAGGTGTTTTAATGGTAGATAAATAGTTAAATTATTCCAGGTTGATTTTTTTCTGGGAACTATTAGAGGCTATTTAAAGCAGAGTATCTTAGCACAAGGAAAAAAAATAAAAAAGCATATGCTGCTTCTCTCTCTTTGAGTGGGACCTAGTTTGGTAGCTGATTTGGTAGCTGTTCCGGATTGATGGCTAAACTTCAGGTGACACACCGGTTTACAGGTGCAGTACACATAATGGCCTATTTGTTTCCCACTTTGTATGTTTTTCCTGATACTCAAGGCAAAGAAAACTCTTGGTGTCCCTTGGGAAATTGACTGTCCTAGTGCAATCTTCAGTGACATTAGTGAAGGGGAAAGTTTTTTAAATTAGAATGGGATTTTCACTTTTAACAATAGTTTGAATATCTAGTTCTTAAAGAAAATGTAATATTTGATTCATTCTGCTGATTCATTAAGTACATATGCAATTTCTACCTTTTTTCTTTAAAAAAGTTGAAGTTTTAACAAGTTATGAATTAGGTACTGGAATTGCGTTCTTAAAAAAAATATTGTAATCACTCTCAAATAAAAGATGTAGCCCAAGTAGTAACAGAATCCTTTATCAAAAGAAGTCAACAGTATTTTTTTTAAATGGGCTGAGTTATTGATCTTTCGCCACTGAGTGCTTATTAAGAGTGAATTACTTGTGCTTATATTAAGATGTGGTTGCAGACACAGCACATCACAAAATACTGTTTTGGGAATCATAAACTCGCTCATGCCTCAGTGTACCTGGTTTATTGATAAGGAAAAAAAGGATTTTTTCTAGCTCTGATGGCTAGTGATTTGTGCTAGAAATAAATTAATTATATAAAGCAACATACAAAAATATATGTTGTGCCTTTTTCTTATATTATATGGAGTGATTACATTAGTCATTTATGAATATTTCATTTATAGTATTTGTTTTCCTGCTTTGTAAATATTAAAGTGCGTGAAGAGCTTGCAATGAAAACCTCAACACTGAATGAATAGCTAATAATTGCAAAGGGCAACACTGAGTCTCATATGTTGAACGTTGCTGTACTTGTTACATAAATATAGGTCTGCAAGTACTCCTACAGTAAAATTGAAATTGATTTTTTAGAAAATTACATTTTTTGCTTTGTATTGCCTGGAGTGATCTGCTATATGAGATTATAGTATTTTCTGAATCCAACTAAACATTAAAAAAATCAACTTAAGACAAGTGTTTAATATTACTCGTTATTGCTAAATAGCTAATAAGCTATATGAACTATTAGAAAATTATGTTTGTAGTATTGTAGCCATGTTGGTCCCAGGATATTAGAGAGATAATTTGGTCCAATAAAAGTTACTACCTCACCCACCTTGTGTCTGTCAGAAAATTACAATTTTAGACAGCTTTGTAATTAAGGGCACACTGTGCTGGCTGCAAATGGAAGAATATCTTAAATTACTAACTCTAAAGACACATGAAAAGAGAAAATAAGTTTAATGAGGTTTTTTCCAGTTTGAAGCATCCTACAGGGATGTTTGTTTAAATTAAAACAGCATAGTCAAATATAGTTGGAACACACATCCTCCTTGAGTTTTAAAACAAATGGAAATGGATGAAGATTTATACTGCATTTTTAATTTGTGCATGGTTTTCTTCTTTATATATATTTTAAGATGGTGTTAACGGACTTAGGATGAAATAATGCAAAAGCCCCTCTCTTCCTCCAGCCTTCCCCCCAAAGCTCCTACTCCCTCAGAATTAGGATAAGATGAATTCCCCTGTCTCTTTTTGACCTTGCATTCAGGAGGAAATGGTGTAATGGAAACACATACTTGTCAGATGGTATGACACAACAATTGTCATTCAGATGATTTGATTACTGTCACTTGTATTCATTTTATAGCATCTAGTTTTTGCCCTACACAAGTTCTTTATGGATGAACATTTTTGGATGGCTAAGGGACTCTGTGTTCCTCTTAGGGTTGCCAGTTTTGGTTGGACATATTCCTGGAGGTTTCATCCCATGACTTAATCTTTAATTCCTGGGGACATCATAAGAATCCTGGAGGGTTGGCAACCCTAGTGCCTCTCCTAGTGGAAATGTAGTCCCATCTAACATTGTCAGCTGTTACCAGGCATCCCATCTCCTCTTTTTGACTTTGAGGTTTTGTGTTTTAAAAATATTTTGTGGGGCTTTTGTTCTCTTCATTTTGGGTATATTGTTTATTTGCAGGGCCGGCGACAGGGTGGTACAACGGTTACAGCTGTACCGGGCCCCGGACTTCAGGGGGGGGCCCCTGAAGTCTGGGGCCAGTACAGCTGTAACCGTTGTTGCCGGGGCTGTGAGTGAGGCGCGCTCAGCAGCCCTCTCCCCCGGCACCCAGCAGCCAGCCCCGCCCCCCTTTGCTTCTCCCGGCAGCCAGCCCCGCCCCCCTTTGCTTCTCCCGGCAGCCAGCCCCGCCCCCCTTTGCTTCTCCCAGCCGGCCACGCGGCCGCAGCACATGCCGGGGTAGGTAGGAGCACATGCCGCTGGAGGTAGGAGACCGGGGGCCCGCGGGAGGCAGGAGATTGGCGGGGGGGGCCCGCGGGAGGCAGGAGATCGGCGGGGGGGTGCGGGAGGCAGGAGACCGGCCGGGGGGGTGTGCGGGAGATCGGCGGGGCGGGGGGGGCCCCGCGGGAGGCAGGAGATCGGCGGGGGGGGGCGCAGGAGGCAGGAGACCGACCGGGGGGGCCGCGGGAGATCGGCCGGGGGGGGGCCTGCGGGAGGCAGGAGATCGGCGGGGGGGGGGCCTCGGGTGGGGGAGATCGGCGGGGGGGGGCACGGGAGGCAGGAGACAGGCGGGGGGGGGGGCGCGGGAGATCGGCCGGGGGGGGCCCGCGGGAAGTAGGAGACCGGCAGAGGGGGGGCCCTCGGGCGTCGGGAGATCGGCCGGGGGGGGCGCGGGAGACAGGAGGGGGGGGCCGCGGGCGGCAGGAGACTGGCAGGGGGGGCCCGCGGGCGGCGGGAGACTGGCGGGGGGGGGCCCGCGGGCGGCGGGAGACTGGCGGGGGGGGGCCCGCGGGCGGCGGGAGACTGGCGGGGGGGGGCCCGCGGGCGGCGGGAGACTGGCGGGGGGGGCACGGGAGGCGGGAGACTGGCGGGGGGGGCACGGGAGGCGGGAGACTGGCGGGGGGGGCACGGGAGGCGGGAGACTGGCGGGGGGGGGCACGGGAGGCGGGAGACTGGCGGGGGGGGGCACGGGAGGCGGGAGACTGGCGGGGGGGGGGCACGGGAGGCGGGAGACTGGCGGGGGGGGGCACGGGAGGCGGGAGACTGGCGGGGGGGGGGCACGGGAGGCGGGAGACTGGCGGGGGGGGGGCACGGGAGGCGGGAGACTGGCGGGGGGGGGGCACGGGAGGCGGGAGACTGGCGGGGGGGGGGCACGGGAGGCGGGAGACTGGCGGGGGGGGGGCACGGGAGGCGGGAGACTGGCGGGGGGGGGGCACGGGAGGCGGGAGACCGGCGGGGGGGGGCCGCGGGAGGAGGGAGACCGGCGGGGGGGGCGCGGGAGATCGGCCGGGGGGGCCCCGCGGGAAGTAGGAGACCGGCGGAGGGGGGGCCCTCGGGTGGCGGGAGATTGGCCGGGGGGGGGGCGCGGGAGACAGGAGGGGGGGGGGAGCGCAGGCGGCGGGAGACTGGCCGGGGGCGGGGGGGGCGTGGGTGGCGGGAGATCGGCCGGGGGGGGCGCTGGCGGCAGGAGACTGGCGGAGGGGGGGCGTGGGCGGCGGGAGACTGGCGGGGGGGGGGGGGCGCGGGCGGCGGGAGACCTGGGGGGGGCCCGTATTCCTGTCGCCGGCCCTGTTTATTTGTGTGTTATTTGTGAATACTGTGGATGAGTTACTTTAATTCCTTGAGACATTTACTTATTTCCATGGACTTATCTGTCTCACTATTTAGATTGTACTTAGTTAGATAAAGGCCTATACCTTAGTCTTATGGATCGTTGCTGGCCTGGATGTACTCTGACATATTTCATTCTTTACTTTGCATTATGCTGAGTTCATATACATTGTGTTTTTCTTTTCCTAGTAAACAGTAGTTTCAAAAATGAAAATATTTTATGGTTCATATGGATACACAACATTTAAGTATAAAGTTTTAACCTTCCATGTATTTTGTCTTACTCTTAACATGCTAATTAATAATATTTTTATGTAATTATCTTTCTCTCAAATGACTATCTTCTTTTCTGCTTATCAGCATGATCGTAGTAATTCCCACAGACCAACACTGTGCTCTTACAAAGAGAGGATTATGATTTCTTGGCAAGAGCCAGAGGTGTTGGAATATGAAAGGGAGGCTCATGTTTGCAAACATTAATCTTCAATAATTAGCCGTTTAATGGGGAAGGGGCCACAAATATACATAAAACATATATTAATTTAAGCTGAACTTCATTTCTAAATGTTGATGCCTCTGAAAAGTGCATGTTCAAATCCATAAGATTTTACCATTTTCCCAAGTTAGTCTTCCATTCAAATACAAAGTTAGCATTATCTGTTCCCTTGGTACAAAATTCTTCTCTCAGTAGTTGCCATTGTTCATAATAATTTAATTGCTAAACAAACAGAATGAGATTAGCATAACTAACTGAACAAAGCTATTATCCAGCTACAGAAAATATACTTTTTTTTTAAAGTCAGCTGTATACTGATGAATTAACCATTAAGGTCCTGATTAAGGAGAGAAATAATATGCATGCTTAACTTTAATTACATGAGTGTAGAGAGGTTAGCCATGGCTTCTCTCCCGCTGGGGTGGTGGGGAACCACACCGACTCACTGCTGATCTGTTGGGGGAATTAGCTCGGCCGTGGGAATCTTCCCTGGCGGCCCTTGCGGAGGCAGAAATAATTACCACAGGCCACTGGTGCTCCCCAGTCATGGCTGTTTCCCCAGTGACCTCTGAGAGTGAGCCTTTATACTGCTGGGTCGCCTCCTGACCCTCTGGGGGGGGGGGGGGGGGCGGACTCAGAGCTCACTAGCTCCGCCCACTCTGGTGTCCGGAGGGGTTCCTCTCTCTCCAAGGCCGCGAGGAACCACACAGCCTCACTATAATGAGTAAAACCAATCACGTACATAAATGTTTGAAGGACTAAGGTCTAAAAGAGTATAGTTTTAAAAGATTAGATATTTAAATGGTCAAATAGAGGAGATGGGTTAAGGAATATCTATCTAATCTCCTTTCTCTTCTTCACCTTTCCTGAATTTATATGAACCAGGAATTTGTGGGGGAGGTAAGACCTAATGTTATCTTGAATCTAGCCCTAACTCCCTAGTTTTAAAAAAAACAACACACTCAGCCCCCTCCCTTCCTGAACTCTAGCCTTTGTGCCTCAGAGGCACCAAATTGATGATTATATCAGACCCTTAAGGGAGATGGGCTGAATATTATTTAGATTTGGCCACTAAGTAGCAAAACTTTTTTCTGTGTCTTTCTGTACATATTATACAGTCTCTTGTGACAACTGATATTTTTCTTTTCCGGTTTCCCATGAGAGGGTCCGTTATGTGAATTTCCTGTTAGCTAACATCATTTTATATCCCCATCTCTTGCTACGGATAAGAGAGAGGAACCATAAACGTCTTTTGACTTCGCAAAACACCCAGTCAGCTGGCTGCTCCCTTTTCTTATTTACACCTTTTGCACCTCTTAATATTTCTAATCTATATTTGTGTGGTATAGAAAAAATTGTAAGGGAAAAGGCATTCCTTCCAAGACACACAAAGCCAGCTAAACAGCAGAACAAGTACCATGATCTGCTGCCTTGGAGGAAGAATATGCGGAAACCCAATGCAAGGAATCTGTCAGTTGCATATATTAGGAAGTTTGTGGACAGGGTTAGTGTGTGGTGGATCAGCAATGACACAGATGCACAAGTCAGACCTCTTCTATCGCCTGATATTTGACCTCAGGTACTTGAGATTTGTGTAGCAAAGAGATTGAAGTGCTAAGTATTGAAGGCCTTAAATGGCAAGAATTTATCAACATCCTGCTTAGAAAAATATACTTTCTCATGTGTTAAGTTACCACTCAAATTGAATTTATATCATACTATGCATGAAATAGAATAATCTTCAAAGTCGAAAAAAAAAGATTAATTTGAAATGTTGTGTAAGGAAGTATAGAAATCGAAGAGCATTACCTATTTATTCTCTAACTCTCCTTTGAATTTTGAGAATTTCCTAAAAATCGGACTTTGTTGATTTATTAAGAATCATTCCAAAGGTTTATGTTCTGTTTGATCATGAGCCATCCACTGAACATATTTTTAACAGGGGATAGTACAATAAGTTTGCTAAACAAGTAGAACTGTCATTGATGATACCCTAGACATGCTAGTACCAATAGGGCTTTTTCTTAGCAGAATGTAGTTTGGGTTTATGACTTTTCAGTGCATAAAAATTTAAATATTGGAATTTTAAAAAAATAACACAAAACCTTTTTCATGGGTTTAGAGATATGGTATGTCAGACAATATTTTTAATGATAATATAGTGTTTTTTCATAAATCTGGTCATTCTTACAATATCCACTGTAATTATTTTTAAAGTGCTGGCTTCATTGCATACTATACTGACTTGCCCAAATGTGGATACTAGAACTGGTAATGTGTTTGTTAGATTTTAAAGTCTGTAATGCAGAAAAGCTTTATATCTGAATAGTTTTTGTATCAAAATATAGTCCAGAATCAGGACTTAAATGACTGATCAACTATGAAACCAATTTAACATTTTAATTTTAATTTTTATTTAATTAAAAATAAATTTATATAAATAAATTTAATTTTATATAATTAATATATTATTATATAATATATATAATTAATATATAATTACAATATATATATTATAATATATATATAATTATATAATTATATAATTATATAATTATATAATATATATAATTAATATATACTTATATAATATATAATATAAATAAATTTAATTTTTATTTAATTTTTATTTTTATTTAATTTAATAACCAATTTAACATTTTCATGCATTTGTACATTAGGTATGTTTGATTGCCTATTCATAGCAGCAGACTATGCATGGACCCTTGGATTTCTTTCTATTAGTGACATGTTAATGATAAAGTTTTACTTTGACTAGTCCATTTTATTGACATACCAAAAAGCATTGCTGGAGCCAAGTGACACAGCGTTTTCATTGCAGGCACTGTTTAGCTCCATCTCTGAAACCATTCTTCTTCTTATTATTTTTAATAGGGGAACTTTGTTGCAAGCATGACAGCCATATTAAGACAAATGGAAGACTATCATTATGCTCATTTAATCAAGACTTTTGGAAAGATGAGGTCAGATGTTGTGGTAAGTTTAACTTTGACATCTTTATCCTATGTGCCCTATGTCTGTCTTTCTATTTCTGTTAGTATTTGATAAATGCAGTTACTGATTTGAAAAAAGTTATTTGATTCATATGACCTGAGATAAAAAAGAATCCAGAAAAGGCATGTGAATTTTTTTTATTATTTTTATTATTATTACTGCTACTATACCAAATGATGAAGTAATTGATCTCTTAAGCAATGTTGAAATTTGATGAACGTGCCTGCAAAATACTGGATTTAGGACGGGTAACACAAATTAAATCTTAGGAGACAACACTGCCATGGTATTCCTAAAGATCTATTTTATGAAAGGATGTTTCCTTAATGAGTGATTTTTTTACACTTCTATTTATAAATAATTGTATCCCCTAAATATCCCAACTTTCGCTCTCCCTAGACTTCCATTTTATTTATAGAACTGCCATTTTAAAGCTTTATTTGGAACACTTTAAGTTTAAAGATGCACTCATTTAATAATCAGCAATAACAATTGAAGCTCATGATATTTGGTTTTTGATCATTCTTTAACTCCACCTATGATGCAATATAATTAGAGCATAATAGAATGGAATTTATTGCTAAGCAGATAACTCTAATCACCTGGAACTATCCTTGCCATATGGCAAGTGCATAAGGCAAAGTAGCAACCTGTTGGATGAGGTCCATCAAGCAGCAGGCAATCTGAGATTTGACCTGCTGTTACATTACAAATGCTTTTACTTAGGAACAATGGGTTCCATGTTAGAGCATTTTAAGCAGTTTTTGGTTATATTTTAATTTCAGAAGAGACTGTATGCAATGGCTGCAAAGGTGTTAACAGGCCACTCTACCTTGAATGATCCCTTACAATTTGTGCTAACTTGATATGCTAAACAATCTGTTCCACCTTCGGGCTGTTCTTCACTAACGGGGGGGATTGACTGCAGATAAGCAACTTCAGCTATGTGAATCACGTAGCTGAAGTTTGCGTATCTCCAGCCGACTTACCTGCCGTCCTCACGGCGGCGGCAGGCGGCGGCGTGCTCCTCCGTCGACTCCAGCTTGCGCCTGTCGGCGAGCTGGAGTTCCGGAGTCGACGGGGGCACCACAGGTGATCGATTTCTCATGTCTTCACCAGATGCGAGAAATTGATCGCTAACAGATGGATCGCTACCCGCTGATCCGGCGGATAGTGAAGACAAGCCCTTCATGTTGCTGTGATTTTGGGATTGCCTTTCCCAGACCTGAAGAGTAGTTTTATGTGGCTAGAAAGTTTCTCTCTCTCACCAGCTGAAGTTGGGTCCAGTAAAAGATATTGCCTCACCCACCATGTCTCTTTATTTACTGCATTGAGTTGGATACAAAAAAGAAAAAACAGGTTTCTTGATTTGTGGCAACCTCAACATTGTGTAATTTAATATTTTTTCCTGAAGCTTTATTGTAGCTTGACAGGAACAATATTGGTGTTTTTCTTCATGTAACAATTCACTCATCCTGCTGCAATATAAGTAATTTTAGTGTGTTTTAAACTATTATTTTTGAAAAAAGAAAAAAAGAGGGAGAAAAAGAAATAGCTCAGTATAACAACATGTTATTCTATAGTTACATGTGACTGATTCTTCTTTGAGCATTTTCCCTTTGAGAGATCCATGTCAGGATGTGTGCTCACTTGATTGGAGATGTTTGTCAACAGTGTCTAGGCATCCTCATGCTGTGATAGGAGAGTATATAGCGGGGTGGCCATACTTACTGGTCCTCCGAGCTGCATACAACAATCTTCAGAAGTTCGAGAGATGGAGCACATCTGCCAGGGTCTGGGACTTGGGGGTTCAGCCCCACAGAAAGCACCTGTCGAGGCTTAGGGCTTCAGCCCTGCCCCTGCTGAAATCTGTATAGTATAGGGTAAAAGCACACAAAAGACCAGATTTCACCGGGGGTGGAGAGTAGGAACCAATGGAACAGGGCAAAACACTACCTTCCCAGAAGTCCTCTTCCTTACTAGATGAGACTGACATACCTCTCCCCACCATCTTATCCCTGATGATTTTAAGGCCTTTTTCAAGACTTTGTAAAAAGTAGCAGGCACCTTACAAATCCTGTTGGAGGAGCCCCAACAATCCTTATTCAATATCCTTCATACACCTACTCAGGGCAAGATTAACTTGTCCATCAGCGATGCTCTTCTTACCCAAGTATGCACAATGTTGCATATTCCAGCTGCTATATCATCCACGTGTAAATGAGCCAGCCACCCCGAGATGCGGAGCACTTTTCTGCTTCCATGCTCTCTGGCTGTTCAGGCTGTTAAGGAATGGAACATGCAACATTAGTGCATTAGTATCCCATTCAACACCATCCGACAAGAAGCTAAAATGATTGGACTTCTGGATTTCAAGAGCTACTCCTCTGACTCTTTGCAGGTCAAAATAGCCAGTTCTCAAGTGATTTCACAGTCATTTCAAAATTCCCATCTTTCATTGAACACCTGGCTCAGGATCAGGGAGAAAAAAATTAGAGCTTCATTTCAGAAGGTTAGACAGTTGTCAAATCAGCTCTCTAGGCTTTACTTGGTGCTGATGACACAGCTGTACCTATTCCCCTACCCTTCCAACCTTATGGGCATCATCTCTCCCCTTTCCAACCTTCCTGGAACACAGCCTCAGACAGATGGATTCTAGAAGCAATTTCTGCAAGATATTCCATCCAATTCAGCTTCTTACCAACACCCCTACCTGTCCCTCTTCAGGGATCCTTCTCATGAAGACCTCCTAAGTCAGCAGGCATAATTCCTCTTAGTTCTGGAAGCAATCAAACATATTCCACTAGACTAGTCAGAAAAGACTTCTATTCTTGGTAGAATTCCTGAGAAAAATATGAGGTGGATGCCAATTCTGGGCCTCCGGACTTTAAACACCTTTGTCCATTCCAAATGGCTCAAAATGTGGACTCTAGCAATGATTATTTCCTCCTGGATCCTAGAGATAGGTTTGTGTCCCTCAAATTTAGGATGCCTATTTTCAAGTTGCCATTCATCCCTTGCACAAACAATTCCTATGTTTTGGTGTAGGCGGTACCCTGTCTTGACCTTTGGCTTTTACACTGCCCCAGGGTGTTCACTAAAGTTCTATCAGCCTCAGCAGCCTATCTTCAACAGATGGGCATAATTGTCTTTCCCTAACTGGATGATTGGCTCCTGAAAGTTTGCTAACAGACAGCATCCAGAAAAAGGCTGTCTTTATTTCAGTTACTGGACCTTCACCTCAATGTGGAAAAATCTACCCTCACACCCATTCCAGACTTAATCAGAACCACTCTGAACTCTTCTGAGAGAGCATATCTACCCAAGGACAGATTCATTACAATCTCCTATCCCGTTTAAACAGTTCAACAGTGCCCATAAACCACAGGTTGCCTACAGCTTCTGGGACAAATGGTAGCCTCGCCATTCATGACTTCCTTAGCAAGACTACATTCTCGGTGTCTTCAGGCTCAGAACTGTCTACACCCCCAACAAACAGTCTATGCAACATCCTCAATTCTCTGCATTTGGTTGAAGGACCCACGAAAGTTGTGCGTGGGAGTTCTATTCCTACAGCCTCCTCCCACGAGGATTATCACCAAAGACAATTCCCTGATAGGTTAGGGTGCACTGTCCTAGAACCTCACAGCTCAGGACGAATGGAGAATGGACCTTTCTTGTGGTGACCCTCCATATCAACATAATGGAGCTCAGAGCAGTTCCTTATTCTTTCCAACACTTCCCAA
This sequence comes from Sternotherus odoratus, assembly GCA_032164245.1. NCBI lineage: Eukaryota > Metazoa > Chordata > Testudines > Kinosternidae > Sternotherus > Sternotherus odoratus. The sequence continues at coordinate 88,310,671 of JAVMKO010000005.1, read as the reverse complement.
CCCATATCAAGGACGCTCCAATCAGAATAAATGCTGACAACAAGGCAGCAATTTATTAATCAATTGTCAAAGAGCAAAATCCAAGTCCTTTTGTGTTGAATCCATAAAACTATGGAGCAGGTGCATATCACATCACATATATATTTGTGTGGTTTAACTGTGAGATCTAGAGAACACTGGAGAACTTCCTCAGCAGAAGTTTCAGCATCAACCATGAATGGGAACTGAACAATGAAGTATTCTGGAAGATAAGTCTGTCTTGGATCATTGGGACATAGATCTCAGCACAATGCCGTCCAATGCAAAGTGCAAACATTTCTGTTCAAGGCAGGGTGCAGCCACTACTCGACTTGAGATGTGCTGTCCCTCCTTGGCCTCACATTCTGTTGTATGTTTACCCCAAATGCCTCTACTACTTAAGTTTTTAAACAATTTGGATTCCTAAACAAAGGGTTCTCAGCCTTCACCCACCCCACTACTGCAAAATTTATCAAGGGTTTATTCAGTCTTTTCCTTCCTATCCAAGAGCCAGCTCCACCGTGGATTTCAACTTAGTTCTCAGTGCTCTATGGAAATCCCCATTTGAACCTATTGAGAGGAGTTTCCTCTGTCATTTTCCCTCAATACCTTGATCTTCGGCCGGCTTCCTATATATCCTCACACACCAGAATAAGGGAATAGGTAGGGTGCAGGCACGGACCTGCAAACACTGCTAACTAAAAATCTCCCATCAAGAGTGCATGGGCATGTGCACATCCTGAAGGTGGAGGAAACATAGGGACAAAACACTTCAGTGAACTCCAGTTACTGTACAGGTAAGTAACCTCTCTTTATCTAATTTATACAATGGTAGCTCTTAAGTTCTTGCCAATTTACCTATGATACATAGGTACAGTTAGCTCAGGATCCACCTATAAACACAAAGTGCTTTCTAAATCAAGATCAGCACTGTCAATTACATCCAAAAACATAACACTTCCTGTGAGGAGCTTTGTTGAGCTATCAGGAGTAGGTTGACCAGATATTTGATCTCCTTTTGGGAACAAAGAGCATTTATGGTTTTGCTGTTTGTTAAAACATCAAGTTGTAATCGCTAGTTAAAAGAATTAATGAGTTGTCCGCTTTTACTACCACTCTCCTGTTCATCCCCCTGCCCGCTGCTCACCCCTCCCTCTTGCCTCCTTACCTGAATATCGGGACAAAGGGTTATATATAGGGATGGTCCTGATTTCATGGGGACATTTGGTCACCCTCGTTCCTGTTGAATATGATCTTGGATTTTATATCAGAAATTCTGTTCTAAAAGTTTTATCTTAGATCATTATTTAGAAGAGGGCTTCATCTCTGTATTATTAGTCTACTTTATATAGAGTTTTTCCCCCACATTTATAGCTTTCCAAAATTTCTTATAAACTAGCAAACATGCTAATACAAATGTTGGTCATCAGTTTTGACACACTTTTTTTTGGCCTCAAACTAAAATGTTACTTCTTAAGAAATGATGTGATATAATTGTTGATCTGTAAATGATAATTTATGCTACATGGGAGTAATATATATGATAATATAGTAACAAATGTTAAATGTGTAATATGTTAATGGTAAATAATTATATGTTAAATTAACATTAGAATATAAATTATACGATTGGATGTGTAATGGTAATGGATCGTAATTCTCTGATGAAAAGAAAAAATAGCAAATTAATGGCATGGTAATGAAAATGAATAAACTGATTAGTATTTTAATGTGCACAGTACCTAATAGAGTTATCAGTTCAAAATACTAGCATGAAATTACAGTATGTAACTCAGTGTGTAATAATCAATCAGTACTTTTCATTTTTGACATAGCTAGTAGTATTTTATTATTTAATTTGTGTAGTTTTCTGTTCAAAGCAAAACATTCATGTTGCTTGTTAGTAAGAGAGGAAAGTTGTTATTATTAAAAATAGTATTTGTATTGGTTATGTTCAGAATGGACATACCTTTTGACATCTAACTGATATATCATTTACTCTTTTAAAACACTTTGTCATTTGAAGATACATCATACAATAATGAATATTGAAATCAAGGTTTAGATTGTATGTAAAGAGAATTACCTACCATGGTATCATGAGTGCTGAGTGCTCTTTTGCCTTTCCCATGTTCCAAATTCATAGAACTACTGGTTCTTTTCCTTCCTCTTTGGTTAGTATAGGACCTTCAGTGTAACTACGGGAGCATATAGATGTGCCCCTGAGCATGTACCTTTCTGATGAAGGCTTATAGAGTCTTGCCCTGAGGCTCTTTAACCCAATGTTTTGGCATCCTTTCTACCAGGACCTTTGGGCTCACCCTTTGGAGTTTGGGGGTCACAAAAGGTGAAGAGATGACTTCAGTTTCTACATATAGAGATAATTTCTGATACTATACGGCTCTTTAATCTTACCACAGAGACATAAGGAAGCCCTGTAGCTGGAAGTTAAAGCTAGACAAATTCAGACAATAATGTACAACTTTTTCAGTGAGGCTGATTTATCATTAATGCAACTTACCTCAGGCTATGATTGAGGCTCCATTATTTGAAGTCTTTAAATTAAAATCAGATATCTTTGTAAAATATATATTCTACCTCAATCCAATTTGAGGTTGAATTAAATTTTATGGCCTGTGTTATGCAAAAGGTCAGAATTAGATGATCATAGTGGTCCCTTCTGGCCTTAAAATCTATGAAAAGATGAGCTAGGAAAGGCAAAGTCCATTTTTAGACCTCCCCAAAGGATGTTCTTCAGAGGAGGGCTACTGAACTCTGCTTACTGTAGGGAGCTGAGATGGTTTGGGCTGCATGGCCCTTTTATAATATTAACTTTGAACTTTGAGTGTCACAAGAGGATATTTGTGCCGCCTAGTGGGCCTGACTTTCTAGAATGTATTGGACGCTCCTTAGAGCTGGGGCACACCTCCAAGTGTGAACATGAAGAGGTAACACGGCCAAAGAACAATAGATATTGTGGTAACTGTTTTTTCTTCCCTCTTGGGATATCTCATATACCCAATATTCTTAGAGATTTGTGACCGTCTCATTTGAATGACAAGTAAAAACTACATAGAATCATGACAGACGTATCTGAATATGGCATCAATTAGTCATCCTGTCATAAGTTGGACTGTACTCAATATTTGATTTCTCATACCACAAAATAGGGTGGTATTTAGCAATGGGTGATGCTAGCACTTTCACCTGCCTCCTGAAAATCTAGTTTACAGGGTTGATTTTTCTGGTGACCAAACATAGGTAGAGAGTATGTACAGGTCAGTATCCCTAAGCCCAAAACAGGAATGTAACTGAAACAAAGATTAACTTGATGCTGTAGAATATGTGCATTTTCAAAAGATAAGAACTATCTGTGGATTCACACTTCCCAATCATGCGTGGGGCATCAGTGATGGGTATTCACAGCTCTGTGAATTTTAACTTTTTCTTCAGAAGAACTCCCCCAGAATATTTGGCCATATACTATATCAAGTCATTTTCTTCTTCAGCATAAGTGAGATTTTCACATCATAGAAATGTAGGGCTGAAAGTGATCTTGAGAAATCATCTGTCCCTACACTGTGCTGAGGCGGGACAAAATAAACCTAGACCCTGACACGTGTTTGTCTTCTAATCCATTCTTAAAAACCCCCAATGATGGGGATTTCTCAACCTCCCTTGGAGTCCTGTTCTACAGCTTACCTACTCTTAAGTTAAAGTTTTTACTAATATCTTGCTGCTTCAATGGAGGCAGAGAACAACTGATCCCTATACTCCTTATAATAGCCCTTAATGTATTTGAAGACTGTTAGCAGGCCTTTCCTCCCCGCCTCCCCCAGTTTTCTTTTCTCAAGACTAAACATACCCAGTTTTTTTAACCTTTCCTCATATCAGGTCATGTCTAAACCTTTTTTTCATTTTTGTTGCTCACCTCAAGAGTGACCAAATGTCCCGATTTTATAGGGACAGTCCCGATTTTTGGCTTATATAGGCTCCTATTACCCCTCACCTGCGGTCCTGATTTTTCACACTTGCTGTCTGGTTGCCCTACTCTCCTCTGGACTTTCTCCAGTTTGTCCATATATTGCCTAAACTGTGGCACCCAGTACTCCAGCTGTAGTCTCACCAATGCTGAATAGAGGAAGACTATTATCCCTCATGTCTTACACATGACACTTCTTTTAATACAACCCAGAATATTAGCCTGTTTTGCAGCTGCATCACATTGTTGACTTGGATTCACTTTGTGACCCACTATAACCTCCCAGATCTTTTTCAGTAGTACTACCACCCGGCTAGTTATTTCACATTTTATAGCTGTACATTTGATTTTTCCTTCCTCAGTGAAGTACTCTGCACTTACCTTTGTTGGAGTTCATTGGATTGATTTCAGACCATGGTTTCATTTTACTTCATTGCCATAATTTGTAAATCTGACTATAATTTAAGAACTGTTACTCTTGTTATGCCATGGGACCTATATTAGTTTTTTATTGCTCTTTAAAAAAGGTTGAACTTGTTTTGTTTTATGTTGAATATGTTGTGTTATAATAAGGTGTTTGTTTGTTTGAATAGATGGATTTTGGATTTTGCTCTTTGCCCTGAAACTATTTTTTGTCCATTGAGGCTATTCAGCAGTGGCGGACCGTGCATTTCACACCTAGGCCTTCAGTAGTGCTCCGTCTGAATCAATTCACCCCTCAATAACTATTTTATGGTTATAAAAATCATCTTATTATGTAGAAATACAGTATAAAGATTAGGGGTGTACAAGTCTTCTACTACTGCAGCTACAGCTGCAACACCCCCCCCCCCCAAAAAAAAAAACCACATCAATAATATCCTCATAAACTCGCAATATTATTTAGGAAAAAAGCAACATTTTACTCACCAAAAATTCGGATTATTTGTAGACAAAATCCATCCTCCTCTCTTTCCTCAAAAAGACTTCAATTACTCTGTCATACAGATTATCCGTGCGCTTCAGTTCCATCAAGAACTGCTAGAGGGCCTGCTAGAGGGCCCTGGTGTCACCAACTTAAAATCTGATTGGTTAAAGCAACAGTTTAATCAACATTTTTTTCTGTTAGAGGGCCTGCAGAACGGATTGTGAAGGCCTCCAGGCAGACATCTTTGACTTTGACCCTGCCTAGCAACAAATGATGGCTGAAATGTGATTGGTTAAATGCTTTAATATGAAAATACATGTCTGGAAGCAGCACAACCAGGGGAAAAGCTATGAAAGGAAGCGGACAGACCATTTGGAAATATTTAATAAGTATTCATGGACAAAATATAATTAACATCAGTCTGTGATTCAGATATTTTCTTAGGCCAGTAGAGAAGGCCTTGCAGGCCCTGATGGCCCACCACTGCTATTCAGGGAGTTGAGAAGAGGCCATACATTGGCTTAGGGCTGACTTGTAGGCAGTAAGGATTTGACCATAACAAACTATACTGTATTGATTTAGGAATAACTAGTGGTGCCAAATTTGCTATTTGATATCTTGAGTTATCTGCTCTTTGTAAAAATGGCTAAATTCATAAACTTTACTCTCTGGTACAAGCTTCTCTCTCCTTATCAGTTTGAGATTAATCTATACTACTGCAGTGTGGTTTAAAATTTGTTCACTTTGAGACAGCTTCAGTTTGAGGTTATCACTCTTTGCTTGTTCAGGACGGTCATCATATAATTACTTAACATCATCCATTATTGTAGGGCCCTACCAAATTGAAAAACACGTCACGGACTGTGAAATATGGTCTCCCCCTCTGAAATCTGTTCTTTTGTGTGCTTCTCTATACCACACAAATTTCATGAGGCTGATCAGTGTTTCTCAAATTGGGAGTCCTGACTCATGTGAGTTGCAGGGGGGGAGGGGTTGCAAGATTATTTTAGGGGTTTGCGGTATTGACACCCTTACTTCTGTGCTGCCTTCAGAGATAGGTGGCTAGAGAGCAGCAGCTGTTGGCCGGACGCCCAGTTCTGAAAGTGGCGCTCTGCCAGCAGTAGCACAGAAGTAGGAGTGGCAATAATGTCAGAAGCATGCCACCCTTACTTCTGCACTGCTGCCTTCAGAACTGGGCAGCCGGAGAGTGGTGGCTGCTGGCTGAGAGGCCAGGTTTGCAGGCTGCAGCACAGAAGGAAGGGTGGCAATAGGATACGATTCCATCCTTACTTCTGCGCTGCTGCTGGCGGCGACTCTACCTTCAGAGCTGGGCTCCCAGCTTCACAGCCTCCATACAACTACTTTAGGGGTCAGGACCCCTACAATTACAACACCGTGAAATTTCAGGTTTAAATTGCTGAAATCTTGAAATTGACGATTTTTAAAATACCATGACTGTGAAATTGATGACAATGGACCATGAATCTGTAGGGCCCTCATTATTGCCGTTCAGTTTCGTCTTTGCATTTTACTCCACTCAATCCATGATTTAGGACGCTGACTGAATCAATCACTCTGGAACTTGTTTTGCCTTTTCCACAGTATGTCTCAAACTATTGCAATAGTAAATACATAGAAGGCATCAGAACCAATTGCCATTTCTTTAGGAACAAGTCAGCCGCCTTACATCTTGGATTTGTAAAATGAATGTTTTCCTGTTCTAGAGTATAGTGATCTGACTCACAAAGATGCTTTCAAGCATACACTATAGCTATAGGTTGCCCTTGGGTTTATGCAACAGACATATACATGTGCCAGAGCCTGTGACAGTGGAAGAGGATTTGAAAATGAAATTTTAGTTCCAGATAATGTTAGACCTCAAATGTTCTTCATGCTTTCTACTCAACAGATGTATAAAATAGGTTCTATTAAGTCTCTTCTCTGCTTGAGATGGTAGAGATCATTTACCTTAGTTTTGGAATCTGTATGACGGGGAGTATTAGGAGAGGAACATGCATTCATTTTATATGTCTTTGAAAATACTAGCTGTCAGTGGTTAGAGTCTAAATGAGGTGGGATCCCCCACCTTCATTTTTTCAGGCTAGCAAAAGGTTCTGTGTTAGTATTTGGCGATGAGAGTTGCTATTTTCATAATATCCGTTCACTTCGCCCAGGAGATCTTAGTGATTTAAAATGCCGTCAGTAGGCCGAGCATGCTGGCTCATGATTCTAGGAGGTCATGCATTGCTGGGTAAACAAGGGCAAAGGATACATTTCCTTTGCATAGTCAAGTTGTGCATATGTTGGCTGACTGATACATAGCCTGGAATATATTATTGACCTTATACTTTGCTTTATTACAGACTTTTTTAAAACAATAGTGTATTAAATATTAATCCACTAAAGACAGTGGTTCCATTGTAAGTTGTTCACTTGATATGATACAGCTAGAGACTATATAATTTCTATAAGATTCTGGGTGCCTTGGAGACTTTTAAAAGGCTTATTTTCTATTGTTAGTGTCATATATATTTTTCAGTGTTGAGTGAGTTATGTTTAAGTGTATCAAGCAAACGTATTATACACGTGTGTGTGAGGTAGGTATATTTAAAATCTGTTATCCATATCCATCCAGTTTCTTCACCTTTTCTCCCCTCCCCCATTACCTTCCTTTTGCTAGCTGGTAGAAAGCCTTCAAAAGAAAAGCTGCTGCTGCTGTCAATCTGCTCTGCTCAGCAGTATGTAGGTGGTATACGCTTAGCTATTTGTTCTTTATACCCCTATAACAGCCAAACAGCTAAATGCGGTGTGACCATCAGCAGCTTTTCCTCTGAAACCCAGTTACAGCCCAGGAAGAAGCAAGGAGAGAGGAAGGAGCATTGGATGTGGGAAGAGGGCAAAGGAGAGGGAAGCTAAAGTTAGAAGAAGAAAGGGGAGGGAGAGCATGGACAGGTATTGGAAGGGGAAAGCAAGATGAGTAGGAGAGAGGAAAGGAAATGTCATCAGGACCAGGGCTGCTCACTCAGCTGCACTGAGGCAGTCTGCTAACAGAGCCTGTGTGATTCAGCCCTCAGGCATGCTGCGGCAGCCTCTCCCTGAGCAGGGCCTGGGCCAGATCACCCCAGGCACAGGTATTTCATTGACCCTGCAGGTTAGTCTCTGCATCAACACAGGAACCCTCCTGCTGCCTTGCAGACTCTCTAGGCTTACTGCCTGCGGCCCTTGGTCTAGTTCTAGTTCCTGCCCCAGCCCTGCCCGAGTCTTGTTCCAGTGTGTTCCAGCCTTGTCCGTGCTCTAATCTGATCTTGCTCCAGTCCTGTTACTGACCCTGCTCCAGCCCTATATCAGCCTCCTAACCTCCAGACACTTGGACTGACTCCAGCCCAGTTTCAATCCTTGGCCTACATCTCGACTCTGACAATGATACTGACTTGGCTTGTCTCGTGACTCTGACCACCTTACTTTGACCATTGGCCTGCATCCCGACTCCAACTGTGATACTGATTTATCTTGTCTACTGGTTCTAATCCATGGCCTGTTCCCAGACCATAGTCTCCATGCTGCCCTCACCCTGGACCCGACCCTACCTCTGGCTTTGATCACCATTCTAACCACCAGGCCTGACTTCCTGGAACCAGGGCCTGACTTCCTGGAACCAGAGGCACACACCTCATGCCAACTACAATGTATATTATTTGATCCAAACACACCCTGGGAAAAGACTTGCACTTAAAATAAACACACACACACACGCGCGCGCGCACACACGCGCACACACACACACACACAATTCTGTATAGCCAGAAGTATATGTAAATATTTAACACAAGAATATATGGGTTAGATGATAACACAATGCACCTTTATGGGGCTATGTACAAATGTGAAATCAACTATGTAGTTGTGATTTGTGAAGAGGCGGTATAGTTTTGACGTGCATATTCATTGAAAGCCTCTTCCTTCAGTTAACTCCCAGCTATCATTCAGACTATTTTATAAGCATAGCTTTAGCACTTATGCCAAGAAACAGGATCTGAAAAACTTTCTGCCAAAAGAATAAGCAGAAGAGTTCATGGAGAAGTAATACACTAAGGTCTGGTCTAGGAGTTTATTTCAATAGCCACATTTCTCAGGGGTGTAAAAAATTTCCACCCGTAAGAGATGCAGCTATACCCATCTAACCCCGGTGTAGACAAGTACTAGCTCAATGGGAGAATTCTGCCATCAACCTAGCTATTGCCTCTCAGTGAGGTAGATTATCTACACCATTGGGAAAACTCCTCCCATTGGCATAGGTAATGTGTTCACTGAAGATACTGCAGCGTTTTAAGTGTGGACAAGCCCTGAGTCACAGCAGGTTTTGTTGTATGCTCCTCTGCATTATGGATTGGTGCTGTTGGGATCTATTCTGCATGAAGTTCAGAAGCATCTGTATGATTTTGCCATCCCCAGAAGGAAATCTGAGCAGAGATACTTATCCGAATAAGCCAATAATGTTACCTAAAATTCCTTCAGGTCACTCTGCTAACAATCAGCTGGTTCATTCCTGAAAACGTCTTAGAGAATCAGGGCCTCTCTTTGTAAACTAACTATGGAAGAGTGGCTTGAAAGTCATCAACAAAGTCTGTACCTTCTCATCAATGTACATATTTTAATTTTACATACTTTATAATCAATTTGTGGAGTTCTCTAATATAGCATTCAGAATAAATGTGATTCAGATGAAAGTAACAGTCTACATTATGTTTAGAATATTAATTAAAAAAAACCACGACCACCTTTTTTACAAACATTGAATCTACTGGTTTGAGGTGTTTGTTTCAGCTGTCTCTTAAATAAGTGAAGAGCAAAGCTGAATGCTGCTTGCTGTTGTACAAATAAATGTATGCAGAAGTTACATTTTCCACCAAATCCACTGCTCACAACCTCCACTCACTGAAGTCCTCTCCTTGGTCAGGTTGCAACAGCACTCCTTCATGCTGATGGTTCTTGCTCTATCATATATGCTGCCTTTGACATGGTCATTCACTCCCTCCTTGAAACTCCTCAGCTTCACAGACACTGAGCTCAAACTATTTCTCCTGATTTGTGTCCTGTGCTCCTCCACTTCCCCCTGTTCCTGTCTCTGTTTGGGGACCCTCGTTGAAGGCATTCACTGGCTCCTCTGGTGCCTCTAACTCTTTCCCACCATTTTGTGGGGGCTATTAAATTTTGTGACGATTAATGTAGATTCTGTCTGGAGAACACAAGGTAAGATTCATGTTTCCATTCCAGAAAGTGTAATTGTCTACTAAGCCAGGGGTTCTCAAACAAAAATCTTGCAAGCTATATGAAAACATTCCCCCTTACTAAAGCTCTAGCATATCTGCCTACTCTTCAAGTGTCCCCGTCCCCATAAATGGGCTGGTGTGGAGACCACCTGCCATCTGTTTTATAAAGTGGTGCCCTGGGGAGGCCTGGTTGTCACTGGTAGATAGGGATCCACTTATCACAGGAGATGCTTTAAAAGGGAGTTGCTTGTCCCCTAAAATCCTCTTTACATGGAATTCCCATGCTGCTTATGTCCTCACCTGGATCTGTTGGTAAGTCCTGTTTGTCTGGCTACACAATGTCCATCATCCTCTCCCTTTCCCTTAGTTACAAAAACAGAAAGATTGCAAATGGGACCCATCTGTCTCAGAGCTCAGCTGGTTGCCCCTTCTCTGTCACCAGTGTGAAGCTCACTGGTTCAGAAGCAAAAATCTGTTGGATGATTTAATTGGGGATTGGTCCTGCTTTGAGCAGGGGGTTGGACTAGATGATCTCATAGAATCATAGAATATTAGGGTTGGAAGGGACCTCTGGAGGTCATCCAGTCCAACCTCCTTCTTAAAGCAGGACCAATCCCCAACTAAATCATTCCACCCAGGACTTTATCAAGCCTGACCTTAAAAACCCCTAAGGAAGGTGATTCTACCACCTCCCGAGGTAACCCATTCCAATGCTTCACCACCCTCCTAGTGAAAAAGTTTTCCCTAATATCCAATCTAAATCTTCCCAACTGTAACTTGAGACATTACTCCTTGTTCGGTCATGTGGTACCACTGAGAACAGTCTAGATCCATGCTCTTTAGAATCCCCTTTCAGGTAGTTGAAAGCAGCTATCAAATCTCCCCTCAGTTTTCTCTTCTGTAGACTAAACAATCCCAGTTTTCTCAGCCTCTCCTCATAAGTCATGCGCTCCAGGCCCCTAATCATTTTTGTTGCCCTTCTCTGGACTCTTTCCAATTTTTCCACATCCTTCTTGTAGTGTGGGCCCCAAAATTGGACACAGTGCTCCAGATGAGGCCTCACCAATGTCGAATAGAGGGGAACAATCACATCCCTCGATCTGCTGGCAATGCCCCTACTTATACAGCCCAAAATGCCATTAGCCTTTTTGGCAACAAGGGCACACTGTTGACTCATATCCAGCTTCTCATCCACTGTAATCGCCAGGTCCTTTTCTGCAGAACTGCTGCCTAGCCATTCGGTCCCTAGTCTGTAGCAGTGCATGGGATTCTTCCGTCCTAAGTGCAGGACTCTGCACTTCTCCTTGTTGAACTTCATCAAATTTCTTTTGGCCCAGTCCTCTAATTTGTGTAGGTCCCTTTGTATCCTATTCCTACCCTCCAGTGTATCTACCACTCCTCCCAGTTTAGTGTCATCTGCAAACTTGCTGAGGGTGCAGTCCACACCATCTTCCAGATCATTGATAAAGATATTGAATAAAACCGGCCCCAGGACCGACCCTTGGGGCACTCTACTCGATACCGGCTGCCAACTAGACATGAAGCCATTGATCACTACCCATTGAGCCCGATGATCCAGCCAGCTTTCTATCCACTTTATAGTCCACTCATCTAGCCCATACTTCTTTAACTTGCTGACAAGAATATTGTGGAAGACCGTATCAAAAGCTTTGCTAAAATCAAGGAACAACACATCCACTGGTTTCCCCTCATTCACAGAGCCAGTTATCTCATCGTAGAAAGCAATTAGGTTAGTCAGGCATGATTTGCCCTAGGTGAATCCATGCTGACTGTTCCTGATCACTTTCCTCTCCTCTAAGTGCTTGAGGATTGATTTCTTGAGAACCTGCTCCATGATTTTTCCAGGCACTGAGGTGAGGCTGACTGGCCTGTAGTTCCCTGGATCCTCCTCCTCCCCTTTTTTAAAGATGGGGCACTACATTAGTCTTTTTCCAGTCATCCAGGATCTCCCCCGATCGCCATGAGTTTTCAAAGATAATGGCCAATGGCTCTGCAATTACATCAGCCAACTCCTTTAGCACCCTCGGATGCAGTGCATCTGGCCCCATGGACTTGTGCTCATCCAGCTTTTCTAAATAGTCCTGAACTACTTCCTTTTCCACAGACGGCTGGTCACCTCCTCCCCATGCTGTGCTGCCCAATGCAGTAGTCTGGGAGCTGACCTTGTTCGTGAAGACAGAGGCAAAAAGAGCATTGAGTACATTTGCTTTTTCCACATCCTCTGTCACTAGATTGCCTCCCTTATTCATTAAGGGGCCCACACTTTCCTTGACTTTTTTCTTGTTGCTAACATACCTAAAGAAATCCTTCTTGTTACCCTTAACATCCCTTGCTAGCTGCAACTCCAAGTGTGATTTAGCCTTCCTGATTGCACTCCTGCATGCCTGAGCAATATTTTTATATTCCTCCCTGGTCATTTGCCCAATCTTCCACTTCTTGTAAGCTTCTTTTTTGCATTTAAGATCAGCAAGGATTTCACTGTTCAACCAAGCTGGTCGCCTGCCATATTTACTATTCTTTCTACACATCGGGATGGTTTGATTCTGCAACCTCAATAAGGATCCTTTAAAATACAGCCAGCTCTCCTGGACTCCTTTCCCCTTCATGTTCATCTCCCAGGAGATTCTGAGGTCTCTTCGAACGCTGATATTTTATGATATGAAATTCAAGAAGCCAGAAGGCTTCAGACCTTTCTTGTCCCCAGTGGCATATCAAGTAGGCTTCTCAGGTGTACAGAAGTCAGAAGCTGTGCTATAATGAAGAAAGAGTTGCATGGTTTGCTCCTACAATTTCATTTTGTTTTCTTGCTTTACAATTAGAGCAGTTTGTATTGGTTCAAAATACCACTAAAGGTCTCTTACCTTAAAAATTGCCTAGGAAACATAGCATGAGTTGATGATTAAAAATAAAATCCAGATTTTTGCTCATAATGCGAGTCATACTGGCACAAAATCAACTACTTTTCATATAGGAAGGATAAAATTTAAACTGCCAAGAGATCATTGATAGAAATACAGAATGAATATATAAACTTCAGAGGGTATAAATTCTATTCAATAATCTTTTCGTGCTGATAATTAAAATACTTCTGCAAAAATGGGATTATTAAAGTGTAAATGTCAATAGATTAAATATGTGGCTGAATCAGCAAATTAGCACAAATCACACATTATACCACCTTCATGGTCAGTAAAGTATGTGAGTCGATCAGCAAAATGCATGAAAATTCATCTACCACCACATGCAGCTTGATCAGCAAAGTGTGCAAAAACTCCACTGCTGAAGCATCCAGCAGAACTAATAAAGTATAAAATGAAATCTGCTATAAGAAACCAGGAAAGTATGTATCTGCATTCATAAAATATTCAAAAAGATAAACTCTATGGGCCCAAGTTTGCCCTCATTCACATGAGTACAGTTCCCACTGAAGTCTGTTATTAAGCTATGAAGCAGGATCAACAAGGAAATCAACCATTTCATGTAGTAAAAACATGAAGTTTAATGAAAGAAATACAGCATGATTCCAGTCAGCAAAATAAGCAATATGATCATTAAAAATGTGTAACTTGTATATGAAAAACTAGCTGTGAAGTATGTTGTTTGATCACTAAACTGAGGACACATTTACTGAGCTAGTGAAATATTTGCTTGAAATTAATTTTGCCTTATGCAACGGTCACATCTCATATTAACTCTTCCTGGAAGTCTGGGAAGTCAATTCTTTTAATGTCGGAATGTCTTCTTTTACTGATGTGCTATGGAGAGTAATTTTACCATTAGCTGTTTTACTCACCTAGTGCTGTTTTTTTAAAATACATATTCTGTGCCGTCTGATATTTTGTGGGCGTCTTTGGCTGGATAGCCACTGCACCTAATTACGATTCATCAGATAAAAATATGTGAAAGATTTCCTCCTGGGGTTGCTGCAGAATGCTTCACGAGACATTCTAAACTAGTAATCCTTTCTCTCACTCCAACCACACTGTACAGCTGCTGAGCATGCTAAGAAACTCCTTGGTTCTTTGAGGTGAGAAATTCCGTGGCTGGTCAATGGCAGTATTCCTAATACTGACCAGGGAAAGCTGTATATCCTGGAAACATACACCTCCCCTAGTATTCTAGGGAGAGCAATAACACATTCACAGGGTATATTCAATACCAGGACTCATACCAGTGTTAAAACGTTTAAAAAGACAATGAGCAAGAAAGATGAACTCAAACAGGGATGGAGTTTCATTAAGACTTTGGATGGACAAACGAATGGGGGAACATTGGCTTGCATGAAAAGACGTACGGGTGTCATTTCTATGTGTTGGATAAATCTGACATTTTAAAGATATGGTGTTGAACAAGGTTCCAAGTAAGCTCCAGAACAGGATATAGCCTTGAACTAGAATAACTGAGATAATTGTATCAAGAACAAAAAGGTCAGCAGGACTACTTGGTACTTTCTGTGGGATGAGGAGCTGTTGCAGAAGTGCTTTCTGGCTCTCTGCAGAATACAGCACTACAAATTGTGCTAGGTGCTTCACAGCACATGTAAATTGCACAAGTTTCTTTCTCCAGAGAGTTTTGTTCATGTCGATACAAAAATCAACTGGCTTATGCCACCATGCTTCTTTTGTGCAGAATCAGTTTTTCTCTTGCCGAACCAATTTTTGTAGGGGGAGCCTAAAATGATCAGCATCTCTGATCTCCCATATAACAGAGACATAGGACTTCCCTGATTCTTCCCTAATTCGAACCAGAACATACGGTAACTTTTAAAACAAGTCTCCATTGGAGAATACACCTACTCAGCAGTGAATACTTTTGTATAATTGGACCCTTATTTGGTTAATGTAGGAAATATTTTTAAAACCTTCTTCCTCCCTCTTTTTACAAATACAAATAGTTTGTTTTAACATTTATATTCAAAACAGGATTGACAGATCTCAATTCTATACATCTGTTCTTCTTTGACTGGCGTGTTGTTGTTAAGTACTATGAAGTACATTTTTTTAAAACCTCATGCTTATCCTTAACCCACATATTTATCAATGAAGCTGGAACCACCTTCAGCAAACCATTTCAATTTGATGAATTTTGTTACTTGTTCTTTTTCATGGAATTATATAATGAATTGGTTGATTACAATGTACAACTACTTAGTTTTTTTAAAAAAGAAAAAATACCCTATTCTTGTTACAGATATTTTCTGAAAGGGATAAATAATATAATTATCACAGAATTAATATACAGTTTACCTTAACAGTAGTTTGTATTTTTTCATTCAACAGTGCAAGAGATACCTTTTTGAATTTAGTCATTAATCAAGTGAGTTTTCATCAGCCATATGGTATCATATTTGATCTGAAAGATTGGCCTTTTTCAAATGTTTTCCCTCTTATTTTAGGACTTCCTGATGGAAACATTCATCATGTTCAAGAATCTCATAGGGAAGAATGTCTATCCCTTCGACTGGGTTATAATGAACATGATGCAGAATAAGTAAGTACAGAGAAAAAGCGCTGAACCTTTACTGAGATGACTATTTCATGTTTGATCTGAAACAACAGTGTTGCTTAGAAACAGTCACACACACAATGCAACAGAGAGATTTTTTTTTTATGATGCAAATAATTATTTGAAAAATTGGCTCTAGAGATTTCAGTAGACCTGTTATTGAAACAGAAGCAGTAAAGCATTGTTCCTCAGGTCCATCACAAGTCAAGGGAGGGTATCATTTTAAAAAAAACATTCACCAACAATTTTAGAACAGATTGTGGAGGAGGAAAATTAAACCAACATTTTTAATATTATTATTAGATAATTGAATTTTCAATACTACTCCAGTCAGGATACATGTGTTTGTACATCACATATTTCAGAAATAAATGGCTACTGTGCAGGATTCAGCATCTGCCGTGAGAGTGTTTTGATGATGTTAACATGTAGATAATGCATTTTTATACATCCTAATTGAAAGGGAAGGAATTTAGAAACTGTCCCCATCAGCTTGATAATAAAGTGACAGGTTGCGAATCTTTCAAATCATGGTGGGTTTTTTTGCTTTGTCACCGCTTCTGTGTTTTTTATTATTTAATTATTATGTAACAGGATTCAGTGGAATATTTTACATTTGTCATTTTAGTAAATATCTCCCACACATTTTTGTGCATTTTGATGCAAGTGTTTAAAAAAGCATCTTGTTTCCATATTGCTTGGAGAAATATTTTGTGCTTATGGTTAGCTAGAATGCCTATAAAGTTGTCAGTTTTTACCCTGTTAACCCATTAAATGGGAGTTATACTTTTGCCATAAAAATCCACTGTAACTTGAAACTTGGCATATGCAAACTCCCCTCAAGAATGAATTTTATAATAGGTAATAAATTGGATTGTGAAGATTTCCAAGGTTTCTGTCACTGCTGAGAATGAAATACTTGTCCTGGAATTGAACCCAAATTTCCCAAGTGGCGGACAAATGCCTTGTGAATGTTTGTTTGGAGTTTTGTTTGGTTTGGTTTTTGTTGTCTTGTGTGCAACCAATTTCAAATTATAGTATCAAAAAAGTTACTTTTTTAGGAAGGTGGGTTTTTTTAAACATATAGTTCAGCAAATTTAGCAGTATTTTCAAGCATGATGTTTTTAGTTTTGGACTATGGCAAGTAGCTTTAATACAGTACAACTGAATAAAGGTCTGCAACAACATAGTATAGAGGTGGAATGAAGACAGTATCTGAACTAGAATAACTCTGGAGACAGGAATGTGTAGAAGCCTGATTCTTTTGATTCTTGCCTGATATTCTAGTACCTACAAAGTGTGGCTTATGTGTATTTTCCTATACTGGACATTACTTCCTGAAAAAGCAGAAAAGCCAGCTATAGTGTCACAACATTAGGGTCTTCTGTCCTATCTCTCCCATACTTTTAGAGACAGTATTTGAAGAGGGTACAGGTTAAAAGAATGTTGTATCCACAAATTTGTTTGTGTTGACAGTTATCCAGAGAGAGATGTATAGAGACTTATTCATCTCTAAGTTAAACTGCCTTACCTACATTTAATGGGAAGGTGAGCATTTTAGTTCAATGCATCGTTGTACTGTATGTGTTTCTGAAATGGATTGAACTATTTAACTTCTAACGTAGGGTGGAGCTTCCAAATACAGAAAAGTACATTTTGAAAATACCTTTCCATCTACTTTGTTTGTTTTCAACCTATTATTGGAAAAGAGTCACTAAAACATCCAGTAATAAGTAGCAAATCTGTCTGGCAGAAATAGCTTCTTGTCTTCAGTAGAAATTGAATCTGAGTACACAGTGTCACACCACTATTTTTTTTAAAAAGTGTACTAGTTCATTAATTTATTTCAGTAGTTTTAATACCATTGTGATCTGGCAGTATGGGGCAATCTTTCAAAGGACAGCTTTTAATTATGCCCAGAGTATTTGCAAGCACATCTGTTTTCATGCATGGAAAATCTTACAGTTTGAGACACAGTTACCCAGATTGCACATAGGAATACTCTTGTCTACATATGAATATTGCATATAAGAAGAAGAACCCTTGCAAATATTTGGGTAAAATTAAGAACTTTTTAAAAATGGTATCTACAGATTTAGTAAATGTACCTACTTGTATAATTCTGTATACAAACTACACGTGGAACTCAAAAATTAATCTCTTATCTGCTAGTAGCCTCTTTGCTATTGGTAGCCTCTCGATGGAAAAATAAAAATAACCTACCCATTGAGGAGTGGTTCAAAAATACGGGAGATTGTGGTTGTAGAAAAATTAACACACTAATTACGTACCCAGCAAAACAGACAGAGGACAGGTAGATACTTGATATTTGGTTACCTTTTATTCCTTACTCAGAAAAAGTATATTCACCCGCAAAAAAAAAAGTATCTAATTTTTTTGAGTATTGATATTTGATAGATGATACAAGGTCTGTTAAATAGGTGGATATAGGGGTTTCACTCAATAAAATCACTAGAAACGTCATAGGTGTTGTAATGATGCTCACTCTGTAATATGGTAACACCATGTTAAATAGAAAGATCTGATGCTATATTCCCAAATGTCTCTTTAAACAAAAGAGAACTGTTTTAATGATTTTTTGTTTCTGATATTTACATGGCAAGGGTTAGTAAACCTGTTAAAACTTCCTAAATAGTTAAAAAGAAAAGAAAGAAAGAGAAATATATCCATACTCATCCCTGAGTATTAATTATTTTCTCTTGGTGCCAAGGCACATGGGATCCCTTCTGTTTCTTTGTACTGTCATTATTTGGATTGTGTGCTGTCAGTTGTTACTCTGTGAACACGCAGCTAGTGATTTTTGCTGGTTAGTGGCACTTTGTTTCTAGAGGTAAAGTTAAAATGTATATTATTTGCAAATCCATAATTGCACCATATTAGTATCTGTATTGGTGATCTGTCCTCATCATCGTTTACCACTTCCCCTATCTTTGTGTCATCTGAAAAGTATACCAGTAATGACACACTATCTGTAATGAAATGCTCCCATTTGGAATCTGGTAAGGACACCAGAGTAAATGTCTTTCTTCCTGTGGGATTTCTAATGACCAAGTTGTCCAGACTTTCTTTAAGCCAAAAAGCAGAACACACAACAGCATGATGCTTACTTACACCATACTTAGAGCAAAGTTGGTTGTTTACTAAGAAGAATATTACAATAGTACCTTTTGTTTTCCTTGAAGGGTCTCATCCAATCAGTTACCAGAGGTAATCATTCCTAGCATGAGAGTCTGATGCATTCATGGTCTGAGATGGAATGGTTGCAGAGAGCAAAAGACGGCAGGTTTTTTAAACCATTTAGACTACAGTCCTGCGAAGATTTATTTTTATGCACTCAGTGCTACTCAGTGTGTGTGTGTTACGTCTGTGCAGGATCAGGGCCTTACCATTTTTTTTCTTTAGCATATGTCTTCATAGTGCTTTTATTAGATATCTTCTAGTTTAAAAAACTATTTCTTGATCTCATACTGCGTTAGAATTCTATGTATCAAAATTAATATTAGTCAGCTTTTCACCTGTGGAAATTTCTGTGTAAGACACTTGCTTTATATGACAAATAATTCTGCACTTGGCACTGAACATTTGTTACTAAATATGTTCCTTTTTAAATTGCTTAGAAAATAAAGAGGAAACAAAATAACTTTAAAGAAAACATTTTTTGTAATTCTGCCATTGTTGTCAGAAGTTGATTTGGAATTATGCTATTTAAGATACACTAGCTGCTTTTACATTATGTTTATTTTAAGGTTTATGTATGTGGATGTTTTGACAGAATTTATTAGTCATGCATGTGGGAATCTAATATTGCTAGTCCGAGCCTAAGTGTTAGTTTTAGAGCAATTGTAGTACTAGCTTCCGTCTAGTACACTATCAGTGAATTCCAGGTTTCAGACACAAGACTCCCTGAGATAGACTTCCAGTTATATTGAATAAGGCCAACTTGTCGTGTGGCTTTTCTGTGATGTTCAGAAATGGGGAGTAGGAGATAAGAACATACAAATGGCTATATTGAGACAGACCAATGGTCCCTGTCGCCCACTGTCCTGTCTTATGATAGTCACCAATGCCTCGTGCTTCAGAGGGAGTGAACAGAACAGGGCAATTGTCTGTTATCCATCCCCTGTCGTCCACTCCCTGGCTGTCAGAGGCTAGAGGCACCTAGAGCCTGGGTTGCATCACTGACCATCCTTGGCTTATAGCCACTGATGAGCCTATCGTTCATGAACTTGCTTAATTCTGATCCTTCATGAATTTGCTTAATTCTTTTTTGAACCCAGTTTTAGTTTTGGCTTCACAACATCCCCCGGCAACGAGTTCCAGGTAGACTGTGTGTTGTATTAAGTGCTTCCTTTTGTTTGGTTTAAACAGGTGCTCCCTATTAAACTTCCTTTTGTTCCTTGATCATCAAAGTCACTTGTGATCTGGGACAGACTTGACCTTGGATTTTTCACTCCAGAAGTCAGAGGCTAGTGAAATAATCTACAGTGTTTGTGAGAAGTGTACAGTTGATAGCCCTAGAAACCGAAGTCCATTTTCCATAAAACAGGCACTGCATTGTCCTTTCTAGTACCAGTTTCCCCACATTTCTGTAGATGAAAGGATAGTTCAATCTCAATACTCATTTCATCCCTGAATTTTTTGTTGGCAGCAGTGGTGCCCAGTTGTGATGTCAGATCTTGTGATAAATTCATCTCTACTAAGAATTTGGTCCACATCAATAGTCATGGAGGTTTAGTTTCCCATACTGATACTTCATTCTGTTGTTAAATGGTACTTCATCTGTATAAGAAATGTAATAAAATGTCCTCTATATTTAAACACAAAACCAAAAATTTATAAACCTTCTGCAAAACTGAAAGACTACATTACCTCCAAGATCATAGTCAAGGTCTCCTGTGTACTCTGCTTTTTATCCTATGTTCTTCCTATCCTCTTCCCCTCTTCCTCATCTAAAAGAAATCAAACTAGGGAAAGAAATACCCTTGAAAAATACAGTTCAACAGTACAGTAAACCCTCGATTTAACGGACCTCGATTTAACGGACTTCGGATGCAACGGACAAAATTTCTGAGCAAGTCTGATGCATTCCTGATCCATTTCTGGCGGGCTGGCTGCCGGCTCCCGGCTGCTGCCCGGGTCCAGGCAGCAGGCAGGCTGGCTGCCGGCTCCCGCCCGGGTCCAGGCAGCGGGCGGGCTGCGGAGCTGTCGCCCTGACCCTGTGGCGGGCGGGCTGCTGCTCCGACCGCTCTTTTTTTATTATTATTAAATAACGGACTTTTTGATTTAACGGACACCCCCTCGCCCGAATTAGTCCGTTAAATGGAGGTTTTACTGTAATATACAGTAGTACCATCAGCAAATGTACCCATCTCAGAAATTAATTTTGTTCTCTAGCATTTTGTAGTAGCAGGCATAGTTTGTACATACTGCTTTATTTTGGCTGTTTGAAACTGTCAGTGAAATAAAGGGTGTGTGTTACTACACAGTTGTCATATCAGCATCTGTCAAACGGTAATGTAATTTGAGAGCAATGTCTACTGTGTATGTATCTGTCATAATTGTGGAAGCTTTGCAACACAATGTCTCATTCTGAACAAAACAAGCTTATCTTAACCTTAAAGCTTATAGTACAGTACTCACTTAAATTGCTTTAGTGAATTATGCCTGTTGACAACCCAAAGCCAAATGAAAATGACTTTTAAAATATTAAACATTTGCTTTATTGGTAAACATTTGTTCTGCAATGTTTTGAACACATCTGGTTTTCTATGAATGAATGAAAACAAGCTTCTGAAATTATAAAATAGTTGCAAATTCTAATATAGTACAGTAGACTCTCGATTATACAGAATTGGATTAACCAGGATGTGGATTAACCAGAATGTCCAAAAAAAAAAAATACACGCAACTCACACGGCCGTCTCTGGCTTTGCTGCGGCCCCAAGCACACACACAAAAAAACCCTACCAGGGCACAGGGCAGTCAGTGAATCAACACCCTTTCCCCCCGGCACAGGATGGCTGGATAATCAACCCCCACTCTCCATATTTTCTATAGATGGTGATTATCCAGGATTTTATTAACCAGAATTATTTTTTCCCTATCATCCTGGATAATCGAGAGTCTACTGTATGTCTCATTGGCTTTCAGTGTAAGGTTCATTTCTAACTCCCATTTCTAAGATTTTGGGAGATCTGCTTTGTCTATTTCAGTTAGGTTTCTAGATCTCAGCTATCATACACTGTAATCATATAGGAAGAATCAGGGAAGCTTGTCTGAGTCATGAACTGGTTATTAATGGATCAGTAGTTGTCATAATAGTGGAAATTCATGCAGGTTGTATAGACATTTTTGGAAAGGAAACTGCCAGAAATCTGAGTCAACAGGTAACTTTTTATGTATTTATTTAATTTATGAAAAGGAGAGACTTCAAAATTAGGAGCCACTTTACCAAAAAAGTTTTGGTAATGCACGATTCAAGGAGATAGCTGGGTGTAAAGACAACATGAAAGCTTAAATAGATAACTGTGGTAGAGTTCATTTTCAACATTTAGTTTACTTGTTGATGTGAAGTAGTAACACTCTGACATTTTTAAACAAGATAGTGTGGTGTATAGACAATTATTATAATGTATTGGATTTGTTTCAAGTCTGGACAGTAGAGCAGCTTTCACTAAAGGAAAGTGACATCATTATTGCTGTATTGTTAGAATGTCATACACCATACTGCTTTTACTCCTTTGCTAGGCTGTCCTGCTAAGAGACTGGGCATATTGAAAGGTATAGGATCATTTTGAGGTGAAAATGAGATAGGACATATCAATGTTAGCCATTCCATATTTTTGCAGAATTTTTCCCCATATACTCAAACTCTAATTATTTACAGATCAGAATATAATTTTTAGAATGGCGTGAGTTGGGAGCTGCTTTTCAAAAATGACTTAGGCACTTAGAACCTTCATCTTCTCTTATTACACAAAGCATGAATGGATATTGATAAGCTACATCAAGTATCAAAGGGCTATATTTCTGTAAATGGATGGGAGTTGAGTAATCCTTTGAAGCTAGTTGTATAGTGCTTTGACCTTTTCAATAAAGGGCTTGCAGGATGTTTTTACTTGATACAGTACCCGTCAGATTAACTAGAACTTAAATTAAATTGAACATTCCTGTTATGTTTTAAAATACAATTATTTTTCTTACTCTGTACTTGTACCTCACAGGACACTATTTTGACAGAATGCTCTTTTCAGTTGAATGTATTTCTGTAGTAAGGGAGAAATGGTAGATTTTACACAGTGGGTTATTTTATCTGAACGATTCTGTATTAGAGCTGTTTTGTGCCTGACATTGTTAGCATATTGATAATGACATTGTATGAGAGTATTTAGGGACAAGAATTTTTCTTGGCACCCTAGCAAACCATTAGGTATAATGGATCTGTTTCCATCTTACTTATTTCCTAGATCTCTGATTTGCTACAGAAGTTCTACAACAATCTCTTGAATCAATAAAGTTAAGCTTGCCAGTGCAGATGAGATTTTTTTTAAAAAAAATGCTATTGCTTTACTGATTAATTCTGACCATCTTACTTTGTTTCTTGATTCATTGCTTCCAGGGGGTAAGACATGCCGTTGTCAAATTTAACTTTTATACAGCACTGGTGCCACTGTGTGTTTTGGAAAGCTTTTTTTTTGGGGGGGGGGGGGAGGTGTTAATGGTATGGGTTTGGGGACACTTGGAGAAAGAGTCTAGGCCCACTGACTCCCATCTGATGTAGGAAACAAGGTCTCAGAAATTTAATGTATGTCTCAAAAATATCAGTGTAGAACATTTCCATTTGACTAATATGCATAGCTTCACCATTCATTGGTAATTAATGCTTTCTGAATGTACATGGATTGTTTTTAGCTATTTCAGCCTATTGTATGCCATGGGATTACTTTTAATTCATAAATTGGATATTATTTTGAAATCAGAATTTAAAAAGAATATTGGACATTGAGAAGTGTCTCTCTTCTTTTCTGGTAGTAAAGACAGGAGTGCTGGAACAATTTGTATAGTGGGGGTCCTGAGAACCATTGAACCGAGTATACAATGGAAACCCCTTCAAGTCAGGTTGTGTGGCAGCATCCTTAATTCCAGCACCTATGAGTAAAGGCATAACAAGGATCCAACTTGCTATCCTTTAAAAGTTTCCAGCATTTTTGAAAGCTAGTAAATGAAATACAATTTGATTTTTTAAATTTATCTTTAATCCACACAGGCTGAGTGGTTTTGCCTTCTTGCAAAGCATTAACTAACAAGGACAATCTCAGAGTTGAAGCTGGAAATATCCTTGTTGTTCATTAGCTCTGGTCATCTTCCTCCAAGAGTGATGGAAGATCTGATCTCTTCAAGACCATTTTTAATGTTAAATACATCCTATGAAGCATGACAATTGTAAAGAGTTTTATAAGACTATAGTATGGTTTAGTCCGGTGAACTTCCCATGCAACCCTCTCCTTTCTTAATTTACATGGTAGTTCTTGTGACTTCACTCCTGGGAGAGCTACAGGGCTAACAGCATTTTACTTGCTCTGTAATGCTTATTCTGCCAAAATGGTAATGAGCAAATTAAGAGCCAGCTCGCAGTTTGTAAATTGAAGAGCAAGAATAATCTTAAAGGAAATATTTTCCCTCCATTCTTAAAATATATTTTTGTAGTTCAGAAATTACTTTGAAGAGAAAAATATGACATACTGGTTATGTAGTCAACTTAAAAATATATATCAACTTCACTCAGGACAGATATATTCAGCAAAAGTAAGATTAGATCACACTATTATACACGTCTGTTATTTTTACTCTGAGTTCTTCTCCAAGATGACACTGAGTCATCATCCAAAGAGTCTTGTGTTCACTGATTCTTTTAACAGAATCCTAAGTGGAATAAAACTAAATACAGAATTCTGTATATTTCTGATGGGATTTTTTTTTTCTTTCAAACTTCCATATATATATACAGTGGTGCTAGAACTAAAGGCACTGTGGGTGCTACTGCACCCCCTGGCTTGAAGTAGTAATAAGAAACACCAAATACATGGTTTCCATCATCAGTACCCTCACTATAACAATTATTTCAGTAGCCCTGTATTCAGTTGAGAATATAACTATTTTTAGAAAGTAAATTCACAAACGTCGCTTTTAAAGCTATAAGACAAATCTGAAATGTTATTTGAGTATCCAATAAGCTTTCCATGTGCAATTACGTTATATGGATAAAGCTAATTAAGTGACATCAGAATTATTACTGAAAAAATAAAATTCAATTAATTTCTTTTTTTGGAGATGTTGTTTTTCCAGTACCAAAAACATTGAGGTACTTGGGAGGAGGCGGTCGGGGACAAGGAGAAAGATGGGTCGGGAATACTGAGAGGGGCAGTCAGGGGCAGAAAGTGGGTGGGGGTCGGATGGGGCCGGGGCCAGGATGTTTGGGGAAGCAGGGCCTTCCCTACCTGACCATTCATACAATTTTGGAACCCTGATGTGGCCCTCGGGCCAAAATGTTTGCGCACCTCTGCCTTAGCATATGACATTTAGGTAAAAAAGGATTGTTTAGTGGAAGATTCACTTCCAGCTTCATGTTCTCTAATTCTCAGAGCCCCCTGTTTACTAGTTTCAGAACTAGATTGTGCAGCCCTAATGTTTGCTTTGGATGTTACTCATCTGCAGGGGATCCTGAAGCTCAGGTCTCGTTTCCTATGAACTGAGTAGCCGTGAGTGTGAGTGAAAAGCCATTGGCTGAGTTAGCTGTATTTGATTTCAGTTTTATTAAAACACAACACGTTGGGTGTGTTTAGGAGTCTGGTCTACCATTTCTTCTTAAGTGAAAGTTTTAAGCTTCATAGTTGTGTGTAAAATAGGTCGAAACTGTAACAGTGTGAATGCACATTTTTTTAGTGGTATATGTATTTGAGATGAAGCAAAGTGGTTATATTTCAGTAACGCATTTCAGGGCAGGTGTCATCCATATGATGCTGTCATACCTCTGGGAGCTTAAAGGCACTCATGCTCCATAATGAACCCGAGGTGTGGTGATATCTTGCTCTGACATATACCCTATTATGCCTTATTGCTTAATTTCAGTTTGTTTGGCTCCTCGTATCCAATTTTTGTGCCAGACCAATTGCTCTGCCTGGACCACCACATTCCCTGAGACTGTCCTGAAGGGCTTTTGCTCTCGTCTAGCAGCTGCTGAAATGGTGAAACAAGTGTATTATACTGAAGAACAGAGAGCTCCCTACTATGCTGCCAGCAAATGAAAATGACTAATAGCACAATCTTCACAAGAATTGGCAGACTGTGCTTGTAGACATTACTGTTTTAAGTTTTGAAGGATTCCCAAATTAGCAGTATGAGTGCTTGTCTGTTTATACTATACTCTGTGTCAGAGTAGGAGGTAGTTTGTAACATGAACAAAACCAATTTCATAAATTTAATCTGAAAAATAAATGATGCTGATAATATTTTAAGAGATCTTTCTTTTACACTCTTGCTCCTGTTTTACACCATCAGATCCCTGTATTTCCAGAATAACTTTTTCAAATTTGTTGCTTCTTGCCTTTCTTGTGTCCTTTTTGGAGTATACCCAAGAGTTCATTGTTTCTTCTATGTACTGTTTTGGTGACCTCTAGCCCTTACTTAGAAAACACTTTAAGTAATTACAAATGAACATGAACATTTCTTTAGTATTTAGGAGGTATTCATGCTCTTAAGTCTGCTGCCATTTAAGTCTTAGCCCACTTAGTCCATCACTAATAAATAAAATGATTTGGAACGTACACATACTGCATTTAAAAAAAGACCTAAAACAGTAAGATAAGACAAAGCACTCAGAAATCAAGTGAAGCCAAAGTTAGGGTTGTGTTTGTGTTGCCTTACAATTATTATTTATATCATGGGAGTGTGCAAAAGACCCAGATAGAATTAGGCCTCATTATACTAAGTGCTGTACACACAGAATTTGCCTGAAGAGCACACAGTCTTGCTATGTGGGAAAAAACAAGTTACAGTCATATAGTAACATAAGCTAGCTATGTGCAAAATTGAATCGGCTTACTGTAAACACTTTTAAATTTTAATTTAAGATATTCTCTGTTCAACTATATAACTCTTCATGCTCTCTTCCACTGGCCTCAGTCCGCCCCCAGATCCTGAATTCACTGCCTGTTTTCCCCTAATTCTATTTAAATAATCCCTCTTCTTAACAGTGTTAGTTCCCTTAAAAAACAAACCCAAAAATCCTTGGTTCTCCAGTGGCTCCTCTTCCTTATGGACAACTGCCCCACTTAGAGGTGGGAGTCTTCCAGAACCCACTCAGAACATCCTGTGTTCAAACAGAGACTTGAATGCCCTGATGTCACAGTGTTTTGCATTTCTGAAGGGCACTGTAAGGGTGTCTCTGGGGCTTCACTTGCACTCTTCACCGTCTGCCCACTGCAATTTGCACAGGTGTTGGGAATCCCTGAGGCTGATCCTGTGCTCTTCATCCATATGATTCTTTAGCAAAACACTGCAAAACTTTGCTTTCAAGTTTTTTAAATAATGAGTCTTTCCTCCTTCCAGGTAGGCACATGTAGTCAAAGCATTTCTTCAGCTCTTGGATGCTCATAGTGTGTTATTGCCCCATATGTGTGGCTCTCTCCACTCTCTACTGCACATATTTCACAAGCGGATCTGTTGTGAAAATATTAATGCAAAGAAAGTTGGTGTTTGTGAGTGGAAGGCACACAAATGTAGTGGTGGTAGTTAATGTGAGTTTGCTGTGGAGAAAGCTCTGGCTGGCTGACAGGTGTTTTGAATGGTGACTTGTGTGCCTGGAGGTCTCTTATTTTGTAGCACTTAACAGTTAATTTCCTTACTGTTATGGGTTTGTGCCAGAAGGCATAGCATTGAAACAAACTTAACCTTTTTGACAGTGTTTTATGAGGCAGTTCAAAATTATGTATAGAAATAATTGGACAAGCAATAGGAAAAAAAAACCAAAACATTGAACAAAGATAAAGCCCTGGACTTCTGCGTCACTTGAACCCAGCAACAACTATCCCTAGTAATCTCACATTTCGGTCTGTGTTTTCCTTTAGACAGAGAAATCCACTCCTGTGTCATATGAAGTTATCGGGTGCTGTCATTAATCTTACAAATAAGGGATCAGACCCAGGCCACCACTCAATTCAAAGTAAAGAGGTTGGAGAGCTATCTTAACAGGACAGCTGACAATTCCGTTGGCATGTGAATCAGCTCTGTCCCAACCTTCAGGTTAACAACAAACACACAAGTTTCACCCAATGTGATTTTTTTTAAAAAGCAAGGTGTAGAAAGGAGTTCACTATGGAAACACTATGAAGCTCCAAATGATAGTTGTTGTCTAAGTAACTATATATTCCCTTCTTGATTTATATTTAATTTGAACAGTTCTTACTCGTTTATATTTCTGAAGATGAAATAATTGTGTGATGCAGAGTGATCTAGCATCTTTGAAGTAAAAAGTAGCAAATATAAATGTATGTGGTAGGTAACATTTGAATGAGCTATAGATAAGTTATACCTTAACATTCTTAGGATGAGCACCCTTAGGGGCTGTTCCCAAACTTACACAAAGGCCGGAGGCAATTTGAAATCCCAGTGCTTGCAGGAGAGCAGGGACTGGTCCCTCCAGGCACTTCTTGGAATGCAAATCTCTCCAAATGACTTGAGTAGAACCAAATACTTGGCCTAGTCCCTTCCTCACCAATTCACCCAGCTGGTAGAGTGCAGAGAGAGAGTAGCACTCTACCATGTTCCCTGCGCCAGGAGGTATTTTGCATCCTGAGGCAAAGTCAGTCCCAGCAATCTCCTAGGAGTGTGCTGCTCAATGATGCCCACTTCTAAGGACTAGCTACATACCAAAATCTAGCTCCAAATAAATATTGGTATGAAAATGCTTTGCACAGAACTTGTTTCAAAAATTTGAATGTTGCACAGAAAGTTGACATTATAAATGTGTCCAGACAATATTTAGAGCCAATATTTTTTAAAGGGCTCTAGAGGTGATCCCGGCAATTACAGACCGATAAATCTAATGTCAGTACAGGGCAAATTAGTTGAAACAATAGTAAAGAATAAAATTGTCAGACACATAGAAAAACACAAATTGTTGGACAAAAGTCAACATGGTTTCTGTAAAGGGAAATCATGTTTTACTAATCTATTAGATTTCTTTAAAGGGAGTCAACAAACATGTTGACAAGGGGATCCAGTGTACTTAGATTTCCAGAAAGCCTTTGACAAGGTCCCTCACCAAAGGCTCTTACGTAAATTAAGTTGCCTGGGATAAGAAGGAAGATCCTTTCATGGATTGAGAACTGGTTAAAAGACAGGGAACAAAGGGTAGGAATAGAGGGCAAATTTTCAGAATGGAGAGGGGTAAGTAGTGGTGTTCCCAAAGGGTCAGTCCTAGGACCAGTTCTATTCAACTTATTCATAAATGATTTGGAGAAAGGGGTAAATAGTGAGGTGGCAAAGTTTGCAGATGATGCTAAACTGCTCGAGATAGTCAAGACCAAAGCAGACTGTGAAGAACTTCGAAAAGATCTCACAAAACTAAGTGATTGGGCAACAAAATGACAAATGTAACAAAAAGTCCTGTGGCACCTTAAAGACTAACTAAAGTAAGGTGCCACAGGACTCTGTTACCTCTGCTATTCCAGACTAACACGGCTACCTCTCTGATTCTTGACAAAATGGCAAATGAAATTTAATGTGGATAAATGTAAAGTAACACACATTAGAAAAAATAACCCCAACTATATATACAATACAATTTAGCTATATCTAATCAGGAAAAAGATCTTGGAGTCATTGTGGATAGTTCTCTGAAGACGTCCACACAGTGTGCAGTGGCAGTCAAAAAAGCAAATAGGATGTTAGGAATCATTAAAAAGAAGATAGAGAATAAGATGGAAAATATTTTATTGCCCTTATATAAATCCATGGTATGCGCACATCTTGAATACTGCGTGCAGATGTGGTCTCCTTATATCAAAAAAGATATACCTTCTTTAGGAAAGATTCAGAGAAGGGCCACTAAAATGATTAGGGGTTTGGAACAGGTCCTATGTGAGGAGAGACTAAAGAGGCTAGGCCTTTTCAGTTTGGAAGAGACTAAGCGGGTATATGATAGAGATATATAAAATCATGAGTGGTATGGAGAAAGTGAATAAGGAAAAGTGCAAGTACTTAGGTGACTGGTCCTGTTTTGTTACTTGTGAGAGTAAGACTTGCAGGATCAGGCTCTTTATTAAAAGCAAGCCAATGAAATGTTGTTAGCATCATATATCAAAATACCAAGTTTCATTATTTTTCTCTTTGACGCTGTATGTGTTAGGAACAAGAATGTGTGGTTATTTGTTTCTTATAAAAGCAAGAGTGTGAAGTAGGTAATTAAACAAGTCGGATGTGTTAAATTAAAAAAGAATACTTTAGCAGTATTCCTTCTTTACCGTAAAAAGCTGTTCTATCATGTGATAGCTATTTTTGAACAGAGGATATTGCATTTTATTTAAAATGGTGCTTTTTCCTTTAGCAATTTAATTTAAAACAATGCTCCTTCCTAGGATTATAAAATATACCTAGTGGATGACAGATATTTTGCTTTTTCACATTTTTATATGTAGCCTTATTCAGCTATCCTATTTTTCACTATCTAAAATAATCTGACTACCCTTTTCCATATTCATAAATACCAGAAATTCTGCAGTGTTCTATATAGGTGGTAGTTTGGAGTTTGTCGCAGATTACAGGCTGGGAAAAGCATTTAAGATTTCTGCAAACAGTTTTGAAACTAGACTGTAGATTCTTTGGCTTTGGCCAGCAAGAGCTTTAGTGCCTCTTTATTCATCTCCCTTTCTTATATCTTCAAACATGAAAAAGAGAGAAAATGTTTTAGGCTGCTCACCATTTTGAGGAAACATTTTACTTACTGTTTCTGCAAAATGTTGTCTGTCTGCACTGTATTTCTATCTCTCCGCTTGAAAAAAGCGTCTAGATTAGGTATTACTGAATTTCTGATAAGAGGAAAGTATTTTTATTTAGAGGGACTCGTATAAGACACTTGAATGAAAGAGCCCTAACAAAGGAGAGTTTTGTATATCTGAGTTCTGCTCTGTGATGGTATACCCTAGGATATCCTTCCCTCTCAAAAAATGCCACATAACCAGAAGCAAAGTCCAACAAAAAACCTTTGCACTTTCCCTAAGATTAGGTTTTTTCTCTTAGTACGTTGGTGAATGTAAATGAAAATGTGAAGCCTGTCTGTCATGACCCACAGGCCTCAAACCCCGATCCACAAGTGCAGCCATACTTCAACCCTGCTCTTGGCAGTCTGCTGACAACTGTTGATCTAGGACCTATGAAGCCCAGCTCCAGTTGGTGGCTCCTCCCCTGACATCCTATTGGTGGAGGCCCAGAGCAGGTGATTGGCCTATTGGCCCTATGTAAGCTAGCAACAGGAACAGAAAACTATCTGAACAACTTGGACTATGTGCCTGCTCTGGACTATGTGCCTTGTGCTTCACGCTCCCCCAGTTTGACTTCCTGTCATCCTGACCTGGCTTGGTGCCTGACCTCTGATTTGTGGTTCTTCATCTCTGGTTTGTCTCCTGCCTCTGGTCCCATGGAATGTTAACCCAGCCTGACTCTGGTTACTGAGTTGTGATTCTGGTCTCTAGTTTATCTCCTGCTTCTGATCTCCCAGTATCCTAACCTAGGTGACTCTCAACTCCTGACTATGG
Organism: Sternotherus odoratus; assembly: GCA_032164245.1. Classification (NCBI taxonomy): domain Eukaryota; kingdom Metazoa; phylum Chordata; order Testudines; family Kinosternidae; genus Sternotherus; species Sternotherus odoratus. The sequence goes on along the minus strand of JAVMKO010000005.1, from coordinate 88,279,135 downwards.
ACTCTGGCTTTAATCACTAAGTCTGGCTGCCTGTGACCCGGCCTTGACATGGCCATCGAAAATAAAAGATAATTCTTCTCATTTTCCTTATGCCCATGTGACCACTATAGGAAATATAATTATTTCTGTTCATATTCCTATGTCTATATCTTCCAGAAACAAAGCAATCCTTCAATGCTATACTTTTGGCAAACCACCATACTGAGTACTTTTTGCTCATCAGGGAACAAAAATGATTGAGAAATATTTTTTTAAAAGTTATCCTCCTTTTTGCATACCAATACTAAAGAACCAGCAACAGGGAAGTCCACCAAACGTTTTTTCCTGAGGCTGGTACTAAGGCAGGAAGTTTTAAACCAGTTTTATGCCTTAAGTTACTTGGGAGAAGAAAAAAGTCAGAATACTCTTGTTGAGGTTTATCCTTCCCACACTAAATCAGAGGCTGGTTGTGTATGTCTATACTTCAGGAATACATCAGGTTATCAGACAGTCTCCGATTACCAGATGTTGCACTTCTTGTCTAGAATGTGTTCTTTAGGACTGGCATTGCTCCCATAATGATAGCATCTTGTTTTTATTGTATCCTGGAGCAGGTTTTTAGAAACAACAAAATGTGATTATTTTAGCTAGGTACTGGGTTAAACCTGGCAGCTGATTAACACATGAAGAAAGATTACACAACAGTCTAGGGCTTAGTTATGGGCCTTTAAAAGTTTGTGTTGGAATTACCAATACAACATTGCAACAATTTGGGGAATCTATGGCCTGGGCTACACTAGGAATTTACTTCAGTATAGCTATATCTTTTAGGTGTGTGAAAGAAAGATATTCCATTATTTGGAGGAGAATCCAGAAGCGTCAGGAGTAGGATTCTGGACACCCTAGAGGACTCTGACCAAATCCCAAAGAAGTGATGGGAAGTGAATGGTATATAGATTTTATTGTTTTACCCAGATCTACATCTCTGTTTTGCAATTTAAAGTACAGAGTACTTGTTTTAGAAATACATTTAGAAAAGCCTAGATCTGTTTGCTTCAGCTATCATGTGTGCCTGAAGAGGCAAAATTGTAAACAAGAGTACCCTCAAGGCTGTAAATCTGGGAAGAGGAGTCGACTGTAGTCTGAGGATTTAGGCAGTTAGACTACAATGTCTTAGAAAGAAAATCTGCACCCTGAGAGTGTCCCTAGAAATCCAGACTGAAGGGAGTTCCTAGACTCTGCTCAGACTCAAGAAAACTTAAAAGCACACGTGGGACTCAAACATAATGGCCTGGTGTGTGATCAGCAAGGGAGCTAGAGTAGGGCTATGACTTACTAGGGCTACTCCTGGGGGAATTCTACGTTACTGTGCTTGTGCAGAATTCATGCCCCTCCTCCCCCGCCCCCAACAGATTTCTTTGCTTCCCTGCAGAAAAATGACTTCTGACAGGGAAGCAAAGGGAAACTACAAGAGCAGTCATGTACCCCTTTCCTGGCGGTGCAGGCAGGTTAGTTTTGGCACCAAGAACAGCCGGTAGAGACATAAATCACCGGGGGCTGGAGGGCTGGGCAGTCATCCGTGTGAGAGAGAGACAGAGACTCTGTCCGTCTCGCTCACTATGGCGGCACACTCGGCGTGGAGGGGCAGGGCTTTGGGGTGTTTCTGAAGAGGTAGGTGTGGGGCAGGCTCTGTCCCCTCAGGCAAAGCAGAATGTAGCAGCCTGTCTGCTTAGTAATTGTTCCCGTTGTTCTTAATGAATTCCCCCAAGAGTATAAAACAGTTATAAAAATGTTACGGCTCCTTTATATTGTCAGATTGGTGTAAAGGTGCCTTATTGTAAAGAACAGTATGGCCTTATAAATACTTGTAGTGCATTAGTGATTAGAACTGATCTAAATGTTTGGACTGTAAAACTTTCCTATCAAAATGTGCTCCATGAACTGTTTGCCACTGACCTTTTTGGAGATGGTCAGTAGCAGTATAAATTGTGAGTTTGAGTTCCCAGCCCTCACTTGCTCTTCAGTTGCCTATGATGTAACACTGAGCATATGGCTGCATTTATTTGTTAACTAATAACTAGAAGTAAAGGTAAATACTAACTACATTACTATTAGACAAAGGGAATTTGATGATTTCCTCCAATGCTCCCCACTCCCATTCTCCATCGATTGTATTGTAGTTTAAATAAATTATCAAAGTAATTTAAACCAGATTGATTATACTGTGTTGTTTTGAAGAAGAAAAAAAAGCAGAATTTTAAAATATTGTGGGGAGAATTTTTGATTCCCACAAGAATATAGGGCTAGTCTACCCTAGAAGCATTACATCAGAAGCACTTAAAAAGCTGTTGTGCTCAGCCAAACTATAAAATATTTCATATTACCCGTAATCTGTTGCACTCTTACTTATGTATTTCCTTTCCTATCAGAACTGATTATTAAGATAGTTTTGTGTTAATAGCAGCTTTCTCTTAACAACCATTCTCTTCTTAGTTGCCTCCATTCATTTAATGTCACAATCTAGTCCAAGTGACAAGTCGTCATTTTACGGGTTTGAAAAGCTTATCTGAACCTATTTGGCTTAAAAATCAACCTGAAAATCTCATAAGAATAGACTTTCTCATAAGGTTTTCTATACCATGCGATTCCTACTAGGTCAGAAAAACCATAAGAATAATCTTTTCCATTATTTTTTTTTGTGCTTCCAGTGGCAGTCCGGTTTAGGGAGCACAGAGGAATTAAAATTAAAACAAAAGTTCTGACAAAATATTTTTGAACCCCATGTGAACTGGTTAGCTCACAACAAATCCATTTCATTTGCTCTGGAGAGCAATATTACAGATAGTCTGGGATAAGAAGGAGGCTGATTATAAAGAAGGTATAGGAAAAAGCTTCTATTTATACATGCATAATCATCAATAACAACAATCATGTCATTTTGTTCTTCATTTTATCAATATAATGGCATTTTGATAAAAAGTACTAATGTTTTGCCAAATGTGGCAGTATTTTTATTTTTTATATGTAATATTTCATTAGTTTTAACCATTTTCTATAGTTATGGGGCTTGTTTTGTCCTTTTTGAGGAGATACTGAGACGCTTTAGACATTGAACTTTGTAGATAAAGGGTACACCTACCCTGCCACCCTCCCACCTCCTCCTCCCTCAGCAATGAGTTTGAGTCTGGGTCATCTTGTTCCAGTCCAAGTGGGAACATATACACTGCTATTTTTAGCCACATAGTACAAGCCCCGTGAACCTGAGTTAGTTGATCCAGGTTCTGAGACTCAGGGTACGTCTTCACTACCTGCTGGATCGCCGGGTAGCAATCGATCTTTTGGCGATTGATTTATCGCGTCTCATTAAGACGCGATAAATCTATTGCCAGTGGCGCCCCCTCCACTCCAGAACTTCATATCGCTGCAAGGTGCAAGCTGGAGTTGACGGAGGAACACGCCACTGACCGCCGCTGCCATGAGGACAGCAGGTAAGTTGGCCGAAGATACGCTGACTTCAGCTATGTTATTCACGTAGCTGAAGTTGTGTATCTTTGGTCGATATCCCCTCCCAGCCCCCCAGGTGTAGACCAGCCCATAGAGAGCAGCTAGAAACTTTGAAATTGAAAATTGACAGGATGATGTTAATCCTAGGAAGAAGATTTAAGTTACAGTGAACTAAGGCCACTTTACTTTGGAATGAGAGCATTCACGTAGCCATTTAATGCTTTTAATGTACGCACATTGACTTCACACCTTAGGTAATTTGCCTTCACTTTCTTTAGTGTCCTTGTGTAGACATGACCTAAAGATGCTATAATGTAATTTTCTTAGTTAAGTCCACTAATGCAGGGCAGATTAAAGGAACGTGTTCCCTATGTACCATATTGGGAAAAGAGGACAACCGAGAAGTAAATGAAGACTTTTGTAAAATCCTTTGACTGAAGTCTAGTAAGTGTAAAAACTGTCTCCCTAATATCTGTGCCTGGTTTTAACTTAATGACAGAGTTCTTTTTGGGGGGCTGTGTCTGTTTTTTAAATAGCTGTCAATTTTACAAATATGTAGCACTTCTTTGGTTTGTGAGGGAGAGTATTCTTATGCACAAAGTGAAAAGAGAGCCCCTTCCTGGGTGAAGTATTAAAACCAGGATTCAGTCCTTGCCATTTAAACTGTAGTGTACTGCAAGTATTCTGCAAAGCATACTCCTTAAAGTTTTAAACATCAGAAAGTACTGACATTAATAGGTTCTGTGACAGACCGCCTTCTCACCCCTCACAGGAACACAGGCAGGAAACCCTTTTTTGCTCCAACAGTGCCCTTTAATTTACAGTGCAGGACCCCACCACCAATATATGCAGGTTAAAACAGTTCATTAACATCCAGCTCTAAGTAGCTCATTAATATACAACTCATTAATATCCAGCTCTTAAACAGCTCATTAATATCCAGCTCTTAAATAGCTCCACAGGTTCTGGCTCTACAAACTCTATATAGTTCAGCCCCTAATACAATAATACAAACACAGCTCTTGATAGCTCATACACAACACACAGCTCTTGATAGCTCATACCAACACACACAGCTCTTGATAGCTCATACCAACACACACAGCTCTTGATAGCTCACACAACCACACACAGCTCTTGATAGCTCACACAACCTCACACAGCTCTTGATAGCTCACACACCACCACCACACTGGGCTTCGTTCCTTGCAGCCTTATATCCCCCAGAGGAGGCTGCCAGGTGCAACCCATCCATGTTGATTGCCCTGCAAGCCAGGTGGCTGATTAGCCTTTCCTGTAAGGGAGGTTTGCAGGCTGGTGCTCCCTCTTAAAGGGCCCGCAGGGCTGGCTCAGGCACTCCTGGCCAGCACCCTGCCACAGTTCATAGATTTTAAAGCCAGAAGGGACCTTTGTCTGACTTCCTGCATAACCTAGACCATAGGACTTGCCTATAATAATTCCTGCTTCAGGTCCAAAAGCTGTGCTTGAACTACAACATATCTTTTTAAAAAAAATCCGTTCTTGATTAAAAGATTTATAGAAATGGAGACTCCACCAGAAAATTGTAAGTTGGTCCAATGGTAAATTACTCTCACTGTTAAAAATGTGCCTTATTTCTAGATTGAATTTGTCTAGCTTCAACTTCCAGACACTGGATCTTATTTTTTCTCTGCTAGTCTGAAGAGCCCCTGTGAAGAGAGAGAACCTCCTCTCACTCTGAACACTGGGGTTCAAGTGAGGGGTCTCTTTTATAACTCTTAACTGCAAGCTGCTTCCCAGCCTAAGTTAATTCCTTTCTCCCCCCAAACCGCACACTTCACCAGTTGGGAAATTGGGGTACCGCTGCCACCATTCATGTAAATGTCCAAGACCCTGGAAGGGGTACATGAACACCCCAAACTTCCCCTCTCTCTCTCTCTCTCTCTCTCTCTCTCTCTCTCTCTCTCTCTCTCTCTGAGAGATCGGACACTCACAGACTGCTTCACTTCTCCCCCCCCCTCCGCCCCCCTTGTACCGGGAGAGATAAGATACAATCTTCGAGCCACCGCCCCTCCCCCCCTGCTCTTAGGAGAGAGACTCAGATACCCAGGCTCACTAACCGTGAGCTGCCCAATCCAATGCTAGGATTCCTTTATGAAAATAACCAAATGCTCTTTATAAAAAAAAGGTTTAATAAAGGAAAGAGAAAACTTACACTAAGACAACGTCACAGATATAAAGCTTCCAAACCCCTCCCTCTGAGAAGGCTAGTGACACTCTAATCAGGTACAAACTTATGAGATCAATATGCTACTCACAGTTAATCTAATTTAAAACTAGAAGGGTGATCTGTCTCTCCCAAAGCTAGGGGAGGGGAGAAGAGCTTCCATAGCTGGAAAAAAAATGGTTGAGCTCACCCAAAGCTCTGGGGGAACTGAACCTGACTTCCTGGTTCTTCCTCCAGGTGGGTTGCTCTGACGTCACCCCCCCTCAGTTAACCCCTAATAGGTAAAACAACATTTCAAGGCACTTCACACTTATGACAGCCCCCCATTATGAAATTTCTGTTTCTCAAATAGGTACATATAGACTGTGATCAAATCACCCTGTAACCTTCTCTTTGATAAGCTAATGAATAGTATGAGCTCCTCAAATCTTTCACTAAACAACATATTTTACAATCCTTTATTTATTATGGTGGCTCTTTTCTGAACCCTCTCCAATTTTTCAAAACCCCAATTGACATCAGAACTGGACAAGTATTCCTGTAGCAGTTCATTGGTGCCCAATATAAGTGTCTTCCTACTCCTCCTTAATATTTCCCTGTTTATACATCCAAGGATTGCATTAGTCCTTGTCACAGGGCGATACTAGCTCTTTAAGAGGGAAAAGACAAGTGCACCTGTGATCGGCTAGCTGATCCCCAGCTGGGCTTGAAAGAGGGCACCCGGGCCCTACAGGGGAAGAAAGGGGGACAGTCAGAGCTTGAGAGGAACCAGACACATGAAAGGCAGGTGAGAGCTGCCTGAGGAGGAAAAGAGTGACCCAGGGACAGTAGAGCAGCAGAGAATTGGCATGAGGTGCTTTGAAGAAAACTACTGGGGACCTGGGAGAGAGAGCTGAGTTCTGATGAGAGCTGGTAAAGAACTGTTTATTGGAACTGTCCAAAGCCAGGAACACTGCCATGGCCTGAGAAGGCTCAGGTTTTTAGAAAAAGGGAAAGATCCAGCTTGGTCAGGGGTAGCCCAGCCCAGAAACAAGAGAGTCGTTGCTGGAGGGTGGATCCACAGGTGTAGAACTTTCAAGCAGGAGGGTGCTTGGGGTGTGGGACCCTGCAGAAAGGGAAGCCCTCTGGGCAAGGATCAGGGATCAGGGCTACAGTAGAGCCAGGAACAAGGGATTGATCCCAAAGAGAGATTCCTTGAGCAGAGGCTGGACTCACAGTCATGAAGGCTTTTGTAATGGATCAGAGTGGGGTGCTCTGTTAGGGGAGACTTGATTTGGGGCCTTTGGTAGATGAGTCATAAAACTGATCACTCTCATGTGGAGGCCTGGAGAGTGGGAGCTGGAACGGAGACAGAGTGCAGGTGGACTCTACAGTGGCTGAAAAGGAAGTGCTGTCCCTGGAGAGAGGAATGGAAAACCACTGTATTGTTTATATGTGTTACTGTGATAACTTGAGGTTGGCTTTCCTACAATAGTTTTGAGGAATTACTGCAATGCTTTATATGGATCAGTTATGTCTAAAGGTGGGACTTTGTACTGGACACTGAGATTGTCCATGCTCCTTTTTATGAATGAATGAAGGGGAAACTGAGACTGGTTGTCATCAGATGTGATACAAGAGGGCTCTTCAGAAGGGAGCAGCCTCCCACAACCCTTTTGGCAACAACATTGCACTGGGAGCTCACATTCACCTGCTTTGCATGATGTCAAGAATCAGAGAGGTAGCCATGTTAGTCTGGAATAGCAGAGGTAACAAAGTCCTGTGGCACCTTAAAGACTAACTATAAAGTTTTGAAGCATAAGCTTTCGTGGGCTAATACCCACTTCCACGCTTGCATCCTCCGACGAAGTGGGTATTAGCCCACGAAAGCTTATGCTTCAAAACTTTATAGTTAGTCTTTAAGGTGCCACAGGACTTTGTTACATTCACCTGCTTGTCTACCATGAGCCCAAATCTTTTTCAAAGTCAGTGCTTCTCAGGATAGAGTTCTCCATCTTGTAAATGTGGCCTAGGTTCTTTGTTCCTCGATGTACAACCTTATGGGAGCCTATGATCTCAGGAAAGTTGGTGGTACAAAGGGTCTTACTTGTTGCTTCTCAGCCTTAATGCTGAAACCCTAAATTGAGGTACTTTTTAAAGCCAGTATGAACAATGACAATCCAAACTATGTGTCACTCACTACAATGCGGAGGATGAGGTAAGAAACAATATAGACTAGAATAGAAAGTCAAACGGAATATCTGGGCTCACAATTCTTCCTTAAATGATGACATTGTACTTCAATATTATTTGTAGTACAAATGGGACACACATCATGTTCTTCAGTACTTTGCAATACTTAGATTGCAATACTTAAATGCATAGCATGCATCTACACAAGCTGGGAATCACAACCCCCTGCTCCAATGGAGATGTACTCTATGCACCTACGCACTGTGCATAATACTCCCACGCCTCCTCTGCTCAAGCCAGTGCCCTGAAAATAAGCAGTGCAGCCAGGGTAGCACAGGCAGTGGGCTGGGCTCCACTGCCCGAATAGGTACCACGGGGCTCCAAGCGAGATTTTTTTACTTAATTGAATTTCTTGCTCTTATGGGTCCTGACTGAATCCTTAACATTACTGTAAAGTACTTTTCAAAAAATGTAATCTACTAACCAATTTAATTCTGTTGAGAGCCTTGGATTCAAGGTAGAGTTATAGTTGCAAGAGAATGTATAGGGCATTGAAAAGTTCCTTGCTAATGACTGTACATTAGCATGCCATGCTGCATGTTAACTTATTCTCAAAAACATTCAGAATTTAGTCCACCGGATAGTGTTATGCATAGTGATGAATGCCTATCCTACTCTTCACTTGCAAAAATGAATTAAATGTAGATTAGATGGAGTAGTGTTCACAAGATAAATGTGGGAGGCTATAAAAATCCTACCTACTCGCCCTTCTCTTTACTTACATGCCCCCTTTGTGTCTCCATTCCCTCTTGGATGTGTGTGTCTCTGTGTCTTTGCTACTGTTTTTGTAAGTATGAAAAGATTTCCTACATTATCCCTAAGGCGAAATTACTTCACCTGACAGACAATCCTGTTCTCACTGGGGTCATTCCAGGATACCTTTTTGGTAGTGGCAGGAGGGTCTGGTGGCAGCAGCAGAAAATAACAATAATTTCTGTGTGATATTGTTTATATCTTGTCAGACTCAAAATACTCTGACAGTCAGGTATTTTGTCAGTAGTAAGCCTACTCCCTCCCCACATCATGTTCAAGTGATCAAAAGTATTGTAATTATTATTTTATTATTTGCATTCCCAGTGGTGTCTACAATGTCTTAAGCATACAAAAAGTATTAATAATGTTAGTTTGAAGACTGATGAGGTATAAAGAAAGATAGTGAATGATGTTCCGGTGCTTTTTTTACAAAGATAATAAAACACCCCCCCAAAAAAAAACATTGCTGGGGTGTGTATTTTACACAGAGAAGCAACACATCTATCTATCTATATATATAAAAGTCAAGTGGTGTATGTATGTATGTATGTATGTACGTATGACTGCGAAGTCCTCCCGCACCGTTTGAGCCAGAGACTTGAAATTTGGTACAGTGAGGGGTCTTGGGGTCTAGATGCTGGTAAGGGTCGAAGAATTTTCGGATCTCACCTCTGACGCCCCCCAGGGGTGAAAGTCTTTCAGGGCCAATCACATCGGCTGGGCGGTTAGGTGGTGATGATGTCATAATACCCCCCTCCAACAGACACCTCACTCGCTCAGCTCACCCCTCCCTCCTCCAGCGGAACCCCGGAGATCCCTCAGTTCTCTGCCCCTCCCCCCTCCCAACGGAACCCCGGAGATCACTCAGCTCACTGCCCCTCCCCCCTCCCAACGGAACCCCGGAGATCACTCAGCTCACTGCCCCTCCCTCCTCCAACGGAACCCCGGAGATCACTCAGCTCACTGCCCCTCCCCCCTCCCAACGGAACCCCGGAGATCACTCAGCTCACTGCCCCTCCCTCCTCCAACGGAACCCCGGAGATCACTCAGCTCACTGCCCCTCCCTCCTCCAACGGAACCCCGGAGATCACTCAGCTCACTGCCCCTCCCTCCTCCAACGGAACCCCGGAGATTCACTCAGCTCACTGCCCCTCCCCCTCCCAACGGAACCCCGGAGATCACTCAGCTCACTGCCCCTCCCTCCTCCAATGGAACCCCGGAGATCACTCAGCTCACTGCCCCTCCCCCCTCCCAACGGAACCCCGGAGATCACTCAGCTCACTGCCCCTCCCCCTCCCAACGGAACTCCGGAGATCCCTCAGTTCTCTGCCCCTCCCCCCTCCAAACGGAACCCCAGAATCCATCAGCTCTGTGCCGCCCCCCACCTGTGAAGGTCCCCGGAATCCCTCGGCTCTGGGCCCCCTCCCCGCCTGCCACGGATCTGAGTTGGGTTTGGTGGGACGGTAAGTGAGGTGGGGGTGTCGGGTTTGGTCGGGGGGTGAGGTAGGGGTGTTGGGTTTGCTTGGGGGGGTGGGAAGGTATCGGGGTGGGTGAGGGGTGAGGGGTGGGTGTTGGGGTTGGTCAGGGGGTGTCAGCTGTCTGCCACCTCCCCACCTCCAACTGACCCGAGCAGCGCCGGGCACTTATGCTAGTTGCTAATAAATATTCTTCTCATGGATACATATGAAAGAAGTGTTCCGCTCTTACAAATAACCCTCTCATCATGGCTTTTCCCACATGATCTGTGTTGAGTTTCCTTGTAGTTTGTCAGCCAGAGGCAGCATCAGTGAGGCAGAATCAGATTTTAAAAAAGAGGGAAAAAAGAAGAGTATCTGAACCCCCAAAACGTTAGACATCATTCCTCCTTGCCCATCAAACATGTTCTCACTCTTCAATCAAATCACTCTGTACAGTATAGTTCTTCCACAAACCCTTACAATGACCACTCCTCCAAAAAAGAAGCAATTTGTAAGGGGAATGTGATCATTTTGAGATTTGACCTCTATTTGCTCATGCAGTGTATTGCCTTTGTGACTCGTTTGCCCTCTTTGCTCTGTACAGCACCCAGCACGCTGATGATGCACAATGGATTCTATACCCTTCACCCTTGCTACTGTATAATGGTATTTTATTTTCCTGTATAGAATCAAAGGAATAAGTGATGGGAAAGGCATGCTTGGACATTCAGGCCATCCCCCTAACAGCAAAAGACCCTTTTCTCTACAATACATATTTTAATGTTTGCCTGGTCTAGTTTAAATAAACCTGCAGCTCCCACCACTTTGTTTAGGAGTCTGTTCCACAGGTTGTTTTGTTCTTTTCCAGTTTGTCCACATCTTTCTGCTACAACAGTGCTCAGAACTGAATGTCATTGTTCAGGTGCATTAATAATGTTACTTTGAAGACTGATGAGGTATAAAGAAAGGTAGTGAATGACGTTCTGATGCTTTGTTTACGAAGATAATAAAAGATAATAAAATGGGGAAAAAACAAGCTTTGCTGGGTGCAGTCTCATCAGAGCTGTATATTGAGGGATTATTGCTTCCCTGTTCCCTGCCAAATTCAGTGCTGGGTTAAGGTGGGGGAAAATCTATTAAAATCAGTGGTAACAAAGAGTCCTGTGGCACCTTAAAGACGAACTATAAAGTATTGAAGCATAAGCTTTCATGGGCTAATACCCACTTCGTCGGTGCAATTAAAATCAGTGTGTTTCATATGCTCACACTTAGGCTGGATTTCACTACTGCTGATTTGACACCTCTGCATATGCAGTGATGCAGACCAAAATTCATTGCTGATTATTCCTCCATAACTTGTTTTTGTTGTGTTCAGAATGTTGCAAAAAGAAACAGTTGGACTGGTTTAAATGAGAGCTCTTCTTCTCATCACTAATTTAATGTCTCTTCAAGGGTTGCAAATCAGCCTTTTCTACTCAGCCTTTTCAGCTCAACCACAGAAGTTTCAGTTGGGCTTTTTCATAGCAAGGCCAGGGAAATGAGACACCATGAATCTTTCCTGTCTTGCATGTGTCTCTGCCTGGTTTTTCTAAGCTCGAGAGAGCCGCAGTGCATTATGGATGAATTTAACATAGCAACTAAAGCTGTGTCTACGCTGCCACTTTCAGAGCTAAACTCTAGTCATGCTAGTCGACAAAGGTTTTAGCGCTGAAAAGCACCAGTATAGACAGCACTTTATTGCCATGAGCCACGCCGGGAGAGCTCTCCTCCAGCAATAAAACATGAGTACACTGCCCACTTCACAGTGCAGGTGGGTTGTAATGTGGCAGTGTAGACATACCCAAAGTAAAAATGAAATGTCATTTCTCATAATGGTCAGATTCATTGTGCAAAATCCTTAGTGGCAGGGATTTAGTCACAATCTCCTGGCCATTCCATTCCCCTTCAAAACAAAAGCATGCTCTGGTCCCCTGGAAGAGGTGCTGGGGCTCGAGCAATTTTTTTATATTCATAACTGATGTGACAAGCCCAGAGGTGCCAGGGCTATCAACTGCCAAGCCTACTAAGCCCTGGCACAAATTGAGCACTGACTGGGCTGGAACCCCGTGTAGAGGGTGGGACTGGGTTCCCCTACCAGCCATTGTAAAAGTGACACCATTAAAGAGGCAGAGAAAGAGAAGGCTTCCTGAGACAGTGGGTCTGGCAAGACTTATGTGCACATGATTTTCCTGGAAGGGGAAAACCACACAACCTGGCTGAAGGGCCAAGCCATGAAGTGGGAGCAGTTGAGTCCTGAGAGAGTGAGACAGAGAGAATGAGAAGACAACCCCCTCTTCCACACCCTCTTAAACCTTGTTTGAGGGGATGCTGATGGGGTTAGGGAATACCACTAGCTCTCCACCAGCTGTAATGGGGAGTTGGGAGCTCTCCACCAGAAGGTACAGATACTACATGGGTTATTGCCAAATTGTCCCCAGATGCATTCCTTAAAAAAGTTGTGGCCTACTTAAACCACAGGCTTTGTGTCTTGTCTTTCTTCTTGGGACAATGAATAATCCCATTTTGTCCGTATATGTAGTAACTCACACTGTTTGTGAAGGTAGGCACTGCAGCTCATGCAGCATGCAATATCATACCTTTTGGAGACCTCACAAAATACGTAGGGACTGTAGGGAGGGTAAAGAACAAAGATTTAAAAAAACAGCTTTTTGTATATTTAATTTTACTGATACTCACACAACCACCATCTAGAGGCCAAACCTTACCTTATTTTCTATCGTGTTAGCGTATTAGTAAATACACTGCATTAATTGGAAACTTGAGGCTTTTAATCTGAAAAAAAAATTTCATTGAAATTCACATCTGTAGAAGAAAATGTGTTGTATAAAATTTGTGAACAAAAATATGTTTAATAGAGTGGTAGATGCCACTCTCTTAATTATGATGCATTGCATCTGAAATTACAGTCTCATTCGGTGGCTTGTGTAAAACAAACAACCACAAACAAACAAACAAAAAAACACTACACAGACTTCACCCAGCATCAAATTATTGAGTAATTACTGCATCTTCTGTATAGAATCTGTCACTGAGGCGTTTTGGGGTCTTGGCAAAAAGAAAAAGAAACATCAGAGAAAATATCCCATTAAGAGTATCATTGATGTGAACCCTACCTGTAGCTTTCTGTTTTAATGAAAGAACTGATTTGATTATCACACATTAGGCCTGATACTGCTCCCTCTGTAGGCAAAATTCAGTAATTTGGGCCCATTGTGAATTGTGGTCTAATTTCTTTTTTACAGTTCAAAGCACTATGTGTTGTGGAATACATGAGCAAATTACTAGTTATACAGTGCTCTTAGTCTTTTGTGTATTCACAGTAATATGAATAACTTACGCACTGATTTTCCTGGAATTGTAAAATACAGAAATCTGTCAGGATTAAAAATTAATCAATCTGTTTTTTGGGGTTTTTTAAGCTCGTGGTTAGTTGCTAACTTGCTTAAAAGCCAAATGTTAATTTGTTAAGGACTCTTATCCATATCTGTGTGTTCATTGGTTTGTAAATGCTTTGTAAAAACTGATGTTTACTAAAAAATTTTAGATGGTACATTTTGTAATTCAATTAATATGAGTTTCACTTGGTTTCTAAATGTACTGTAGTATCCTTCAGTTCTCCTTGACTGCACCAAGCAATTGCTTTGACCATTGTCAACCTATAAAGCAATTCCCTTAAGCATTTCCTTTTTTCACTGGAACATAAATTGTCGGGCTGCTAAGATTGCAGGAAATGGAAAGGTTGATGATCTGCCTCAAAGCTGAGCATTGTTAAACTGTATGAAGAGTTATAGAAAGTGTTACCCATTGATTTAAAGGAAAAAATATAGGACATAGGTATTTTTATTTATACTTTTATCTAGGATCATTCGCATATTTAGAAAAACAAACCCTCCAACCAAGAAACAGAATGAAGGCCTACACTATCAAAAGTGCACAATTACTGTGCACAGGCATTTTACACACCACAACACTGATGGAAAATGAAGTTTCTGACAATTTTGGTGGGCTGTCAATTTTCTGCTATCCTTGACTATTGACATAGTGTGGCTCATAAATGTCCGTTACTCTAGCTTCCTCCTCATAGGTCACCCTGATATTCAGATAGCCTGTGGCTGAACTTTTGGGAGGAAAGAGGGCCAAATGTCAGGTGACAGAAGTTCTGTCCAAATCAGAGAAGTTGCAGCATGGAGTTTTTTAAGTTTTGTGGTCTTAGAGCTTTTTAGTGCACTACTGAAAATGTATCAACTCCCATGCGTTTTATTCTGTGCAGATTTAGAGGATAAATGTATTGGATATTTAAAGAAAGGAGAGAGAATCAGCCTCTAGTTAATTTGTTTGTTTCCCCATACTGTGCACAACTTTGCTACTGAAAATGTTTATCTCCTCTTTCTTATAACTAATTTTGTTAGTTGTATCCGCAAAAAGAAAGGAGTACTTGTGGCACCTTAGAGACTAATACATTTATTTAAGCATACGTTTTCGTGGGCTACAGCCCATTTCATCGGATGCATAGAATGGAACATATAGTAGGAAGATATAAATATACATACAGAGAACATGAAAGGGTGGAAGTTGCCATATCAACTCTGAGGGTAAGGTTACACTACAGAATTGTAGCGTGTTTGTTTATAGCGTGTCCCATTTAGCGCAATAGGTATCGCGCTAGAGCCTGTGCACATTAGACCCTTCAGCGCTACAGCATGGACACATTTCCGGCGCTTCTGGCGGCACAGGGAGTGGTGAATTATGGGCAGGTATCCCAGCATTCAGCTGGGTGCAATGTGCTTTGCAAAGGAGGGGGGTGAGGGGGAATGTGTACGCAGGGAGACAAGTTCAGGCTGTCAGTGACTTTTCCTTAGAGGAAACTGACAGGCTCTGCATTGAAGTCACACAGCTCGGTCCATCAGTATTTCCAGTGGTTATTTGCTGTGAGTTTTAAGAGAGAAACTGAAAAGGTACTTCCGCATTCTTCCTCCCGTTTTCAAAACAACACTTAGACGTCATTTGCCTTACATGGCTTGTTGATTGCCTTACATGGCTCGGAGGCGTGCCAGAGATCCCTTACAGCGTAATGAGTGAGTCATGGGTGGTCACATTTGCACCGTTGCGCTATAGCGCTAGCGCAAAAAGCCTTATCACTCTCGGAGAGGAGGTTTACAAGTTGCGCTTTACAGGGAGACTTATTGCACAAAATGTCCCTTGCCAGTGTGTAAGGTTAGAGAATTATAGTGCTCCTGGAGGGTTTTAGCGCTATAAAGCGCCAGTCTAACCATGCCCTGAGACTAATTAATTAAGATGAGCTATTATCAGCATGAGAAAAAAAACTTTTGTAGTGATAATCAAGATGGCCCATATCAGACAGTTAACAAGGGGTGTGAGCATACTTAACATGGGGAAAACTCTGTTTGCCAACTGTCAGAGGGCACAGGAATACAAAGGGGCACAGGGATCCCCTTGGTTAACCAAAGTATGCTATGTGAGGTGTTTAATGAAAGCCTGTGTCGTACTGGTCATCCTCATAATCATTGCAAAACGTGTGTACGAATGTTGTATAAGACTTTATATCCTGAAAATGATGTTAACATCTGTGATTAGTGGCTGATCACCAGAAAGGTGAAAAACAGGTTTTCTTTCAGGCAAGAAATGTTTATCCATCTGTCTGTTTACATGTAAGTTAAGTGTTGTATGGCTCTCTATGGGCATCCATTAACAGTCTGAGCTGAGTGCTAATGAAGAAAGAAGTGAACCAGCAGTCTGGGAGGACAAGCTGCCAGCAGGCTTGATCTTTTGAGAAGGAATCTCAGCCAAACTGACTGAAAATACTGGGGAAAGGACTTTGGGCAAGTCATCTTGCAGAAGATAGGGGAATGCTATGTTAGATAAGTTTAGCCTTTAGAAAACATGTTATGATTTTGTCTTACATGTAACCATTTGTTTCCAATATTCTCACGACCACTTGAATCTCTGTTCTGTGATAAGTGTATTCTTCTTTTTTTTACCTGCATATATGTAAGTGCTGTATGCTAAGTTAAGTGGTGATCCTGAGTTGAATCATGCAAACTGGGTTGTGCTATTCCTTTGGGAGTAGCAAATCTGAGATTTTTGTGAGAACTCAGGTTACACTTACAGGATTATAGCGCTTTTGGTTATAGCGGTACCCATATACCACAATAGCTATAGCGCTATAACATGGGATGGCGTGGCCACATTTGCTGCAACTGCTGCGGCACAGGGAGTGGTGCATTATGGGCAGCTATCCCAGCATTCAGCTGGGTGCAACGTGCTTTCCAAACGAGGGAGGTGGGGGGAACGTGTACGGAGGGAGAGAAATTCATGCTGTCAGTGATTTTTCTCTAGAGAAAAGTAGCAGGCTCTGAATTTCACTCACACAGCTCCATTGGTAAGCATTTTCACTGCTTAATTGCTGAGTTAAGAGCGGAGTTCTGAAAAGGTACTTCCGCATTCCTTCTTCCCTTTGCAAAACAACACAAAGAGGTCAATTGCTTTAAATGGCTTGTTAATTGCCAAATGGCTCGAAGGCCTTATAGCGTAATGACTGATTACACTTGCCATAACACGCTACAGGGAATACGCAAAAGCTTTTATTCCTCTCGAAAAGGTGGTTTACAAGTAGCGCGATAAGCTCAGATAACGCAATATGTGCCTTGCCAATGTGTTCAGGGACAGAGTTATAGCTCTCCTGGAGGCTATATAACGCTATAAAGTGCCAGTGTAACCAAGCCCTCAGTGGAGCAGGAACTGGCTCTCCCAGGGGTCTGATTAGAGGAGTCCACTGTTGGTGTGTACCTATTGTTAACCTGTACAGAAAGAGTGAGACCTGCAGAGGCCTCAAAGGCTGTTTATGTGTTGCCAGAGGCCAGCGATTTAAG
Organism: Sternotherus odoratus; assembly: GCA_032164245.1. Classification (NCBI taxonomy): domain Eukaryota; kingdom Metazoa; phylum Chordata; order Testudines; family Kinosternidae; genus Sternotherus; species Sternotherus odoratus. The sequence goes on along the minus strand of JAVMKO010000005.1, from coordinate 88,262,054 downwards.
AGTTGATCTACAGCAGGCACAGGCAAGACTCAAAGGCAGGTAGTGAGGAGGTCCACAACTCTGGATCCTGGGAAATGTAAGTGTGTGCTAAGTTACGCATAGTGCACTAAGTGTGTATACATTTTTCCAGGATCAGGGTCTAAGACTATATTGGTATTGTGGGTTTGAATGCATAGTTAAAAAGAATGAGATCTACAGTAGAAGGAACAACATTTGTATATCAAGATATCAATTTTGAAGAAAATTGTGAATGGTCAACATGTATGTGGGCAAAAATGTATTTTATATAAAGGAAACAGACTACTTTTCTAAATGAAGTGAAATTCATATGTGGAAATGCTGAAGGCTGAGATAGATATGCTTCAAAATAATGTGCATAAATTGAAGGGACAGTGGCCTTTGTTCACAGGTGTTGGTATAATAGCATGTACTGTATGGATACATCATGGTATATGGTTGTATCCATGATACAGGCACGGTGTTGTCGAATATTTTGAAAGGATCTGCCCAATAGGAGGACTGGATAATTTTTCTTAACATGTTTGTAAGCACTTCACATTGTTTTTGTAGTTAAATAACAGCACAGAATTTTGTAATGCAATTTGTTTCAAATCTCCACAAAACCATATTGCATTTTGGTGCATTATATTATCTTAATAAATCACCCTAAATTAAATTGTAGCATCACAGCTGTTAAATTTTAATTTTCAGAAAATTCTATTGGTCCTGATTTTCATTTACAGTAAGGTTATTTTACATTTCCAAGCTTTATACTCTCTGTAAAGTCTCTTAACACTATGAGAATAGTGTGAATAAGCCTTTATGTAAATGAGAATTTTCCTTTTGTTTTTAGTGTTAGTATTGTTATGCATTTTCAAAAATAAAAGGGGGGAGGAGCAAGAGCAGTAGCAAAGATCAGTTTTCCACAACCTATCACTGTCCTGTTGAAAGTAGTACGTAGCATATATTTTATTATGCTTCATATAAATCTGATCTAAAAATATGTCAGTGGCCTTGACAGAGGTAAAATTGTGACTATTATATATTGATTATAGTGGGAAATCTATATATATAAAAGTCAAATGGTGTATGCGTGTATGTATGTTCCCTTACTACTTCCACACCGTTTCAGCTAGATACTTGAAATTTGGTACAGTTATAGGCTTTAGGGTCCTAATCAGGGTAAAAGTGGAAAAAATTTTAAATCTCACCTCTTACACCCCCTAGGGGTGAAATTCTTTAAAGCTCATTAACATCAACTACACAGCTCACATAACATCATCTGGGCAGCAGGTGAACACATGCTGTTGTCTATGACATACTTATGATGTAATAATACAGATAACCAGAGAGCTTAGTGTTGTGTAGCGCAAACATAATTAAATACACTGTTTTTTTCTTAAAAAGGACCCTATTCGTGATGCTGCGTAAAAAGCGAAAATGTATCGGAGAAACCACATCTAAATGCAAGAGAATGAAATTAATTAGACAAAATGAGACTTCTGAACAGAATTTGTATTAATAAAAACATTGTAGTCTTTTTACATCCCAGTTTCCAATTACAAATACCCCGAGCAAAGCCGGGTATTTTTGCTAGTATGTTCCTAAACGTAAAAAAATAACTAATCCAATAAATGCAAAATTAAAATATACTTTCCATCTTTCAGTCACCAAAACACAAATCTATTGACCTAAAACCAAGAATCAACCTTAACTTTGCATTTATTTGAATCTGTAAATTCTTTGACGGGTTTAAGATTAGCAGCCGTGTTAGTCTGTATCCGTAAATAAGACGAGGAAGACTTTGTAGCACCTTGGAAACTAACAAGTTTATTTCAGCATAAGCTTTAGTGGGCTATAGCCCACTTCATCGGATGCATAGAATGGAACAGAAGTAAGATGCATTTATATACACATTTATAAGCTCATAAGCTCATTCAAAAAATACCTTTTGAAATGGATGTCTGTGTCTGGCAGGAGATAGCAATTGATGGTGTCAATTTTGAAACAGAAAAACTTTCAAAACAGACTCCAACCAGAAACTAAGGAACTGGAATTAATTTTCAAATTGGACACAATAAACCAAGGGCTAAATAGAACTTGCTAAATGGTTCTCTCATTACACTAATTGATTGCATTTCCCTAGTTAATTTACCTTCAATAGTGTTATTGCCTGCTAGACACAGACATCCATTTCAAAAGGTATTTTTTCTCCTGCTGATAATGGCCCATCCAAATTAAACAGCCTCTTAGAATTGGTATCCTAATGTACAACTTTCTTTTGCTTTCTCTGTGTATAAATGCATCTTCTGTGTGTTCCATTCTATGCATCTGATGAAGTGGGCTATAGCCCATGAAAGCTTATCCTGAAATAAACTGGTTAGTCTCTAAGGTGCTACAAAGTCTTTGTCTTATTTGTAAATTCTTTAGCTTCTAGTTTAATCATCTTGATATAGCTATATTTAGTTTCCTTTATTTGTTTTCAAGAAAAGGAATGAAATAACTCCTCTATGACAAATACACTTGATATTTGCATAATTTGCCTGATATAGTAAAATTATGCTCAGATATAATAAGTAATAATGGTATATATTTTTCTGCTAAATCATAATAATTTACAAAACATATTCAGATCTCTCATGTGAACACTTGGGCATTGCTTATGGTAAGAAAATTGCCCATTCTTGGCAATTGCTGTCTGCAATAGGCACAAGTGATCTGTTGCTAAAATGCTGCCTTTATTAAATGGGCTATAACTTTATTCTCTTTTTGCAGTCTGGAAAATTCATATGTAATAAGAATAAGAGCAACACTTTGTACTCAGTCTTTCATCCACAGATCCCAAAGCATTTTAGAAAGATGGGTGGCATTTTGCCCTTTCACAGATGGGTAAAGCATAGGGAAGTGAAGTAATTTCCTTATGTTCACACAGTGAGTCAATGATAGTCCAGAATAGAACTCAGGTTTATTGTCTTCTTCCCTAATCAGTGCCACTTCCCTGTGTATTGGTTGTGCATATGAAAAACAGGCCCTAACTGTAGCTGAAAAGAGCATACATCTTATTTTCACTGAATAACTGGAGAAATTATTCAAGGTTATAAAGCAAAAAAAGTGTTTTGTGTAGTGAAGTACTTCAGTTTTATTCTGAAATTTAGTTTTATTCAGCTCAGTTTTAAAACCTTGACTGTTTGTTATGAAAATCAGTTATAATTTGTATGAGAATGTTATAATTATGTCTAATTCATAGGTTTATAGGGACTCTTAATGGCAAATTAACTGATAGCATTTTAATAGCATACAGCTTTTAGAGCATGGAGTATAGAGAAGGTACATAATGTGCCAAAATATCTTAAATGTCAAGTTTATTCAGACTTTTAGTACTAATAATTATAATTGGAACATAAATACTTTGATCAGAGTTGAATAATGATTTTTGATGTTATCAAGGATGTTGTTCAACCTTTTTAATAGAAAAAGATGGATCAGGCAATATGTACTGCATTAGCAAATTACACTGGAAGATTTGAGTGAATTGCATTTAAAACATCTCTAATAACATTGTGCCAAATTAGCAGGAATGAATAGATGCTGAGTAAATATGCCTGTTATGTTGCTAGTTTATAATGGATTTGTTGATAGGAAACAACTTTTCTGTCTGTTTACATCATGGTAATTTGATAACCCATTTGTATTACTTAAACAGCATATTTTGTAACTGTTGTCAAAGCAAAGTAATTTGTAACAGAAGCAGTATGTAGAAACTGCTCTGGCAAAAATGTTCTCTAAATTGCTTTGCTTAGAGCTACAGAGGTTGCCATAAAGAATATTTCTCATATTGAATTTTCAAAGCCATAGGAGTGGCCACAGAGCAGAAAAGGGGACAGCCTTTTGATTTAAGACTATTTAATGCCCCAGTTGTTGTGAAACAGAATGATATAAATTCCAGTGGGTTAGCAGAACATATCACTACAATCTCCTAATGCTCAAAACTAGGAAACTGATTTATCACCTATTGGGCTTTATTCAGAGGAGGGGAAAATAAGAACTACTAAAACTGGATGGCAGAAAATTAATTTGAAATAATATAATATAGGTCAAGCATCTTCTGTTTTTCATTCAAGTCCATTTTTTAGCTTTAAAGCTTGTTTTATTGGTTTGAATGGGTTTATTATAGTGAGATATACTGTACATGTAGACTGGTATACAGAGATTATATAAAATTATCTAGTCAGAAGAGATGGAATTCTGATTTGATTGCTTCACACATTTAATATCTAGAACAAATAAACACATCACTTACTGTGTCATAATAAATGCCACTTTTTATCTTACTCTTTTCCTGTTATGAATACTGTGTTACAGAGTAGTAGTTGGCAAGGAAAGGAGGGATAACTCTCAAGCTGTCTTGTTCTATTTAGGATATCTCATCATGTGGGTTTTTCTCTCAAGTGTATATTTTTACTCCAGTGATTGCATTCACATATGCTCTGAAAAGAACGTTTGAAGGAAGAAAGGTAGATGCTATTTTGTTTCTTTAAAAAAAAGTTTAGAAGCAGCAATTGTTCGGCAGTATATAGATCAATATGTTTTTATGTGGAAGAATTTCATGATTTTATGAAATAGTGCTTACACACTCCAACTTACTATTATTTCACTAGCATCATCATTCACGTAACATGCTTTGCAGATAGTTCCAATGTACAACAAAAGTGTGAATTGTAGATGACTTTTCTAACAGCTGTTGAAGGTTATTTGCAGCCATTCAGTCTGTGATTAACAATTCTGAGTCAATATTACTGCCAGGAGAAGTGCCTTGTCCTTAGAGGGCGAGTCTTCACTAGGAAAAATGATGTGCTCTGAGCTGGTAATAACGCACAGTAAAATCCTACTATAGACAAGGCAGTCTGTTGGGTTTTTTACATGTTAGTAGGTCAAGGTGTAAAAACTTGGGGGGAGTCTAGGATTTTACTTTGACGTACTAACTTGTGTTACAACTGTATGTGGGAAGACCAACTTAATATATTGAGACCATGGCCAGAGATTCCTTGAAAAAAAGGGGCTTTTGCATCTTTTAAATTAACAAATAAAAAGGGATGTGGGGGTGAGAAGCACTCTTTCCACTCTCCTTTTTTCCTTGCTCCTCTTTCTCCCACCCCTTTCTTTTCTCTGGTCTACCGTTTTGTTTTTACTACTATTGCTTCAAATAAAAGCAGATACTTTCTTGAATGCAATGGAAGGGAATGCATCTCAAGTAAAAAAAAATGGAATTCCTAATAACATCGAGGGTCACCACACAGTATCTGCCTTTTTTGAAAAAGTGACATTCCTGTTGGCAACCTCAGCTAACAAGCCAATACAGAATATCAGTGCCCTCCAAGATCTCATGGCTTTTGAATTTAGGGCTGGTGAAAGTACCAAAATGCCAGTCCTAGAGAGATTCTCCATCTACAAGAAAGATACAGCGCACGTGCAGCCCATGCTGACCTGCCAGTCACATTCCCTCCTAACTAGAGGGATAACATCTAGCCGTCAGAAGGATTTTTTAAAATTTCCCTCTAATTTGGAGTTCATATATGTTGCCAAGATAGTGTAGGCTGTGCTTGTTCTGGAGATGGGGGATGTTGCTAAGATTGTCATTTTGCTATTTTTCACTAGACCAAAATTCAAAAATTATCAGGAACCACCTGGAAGGCAGGTGTTGTATTCTGTATCTGTACCTGCTTTGACCTTGCCAGATCTGAGCAGTTCATTGTACAATAAATTTATTATTAAATCCCATAAACCCCTAGTGAAATGAAAAAAGGAAACACAGAGTTCAATTGAGGATGAAGAAACATGGAAAGACAGCTTTGCTTAATTATTCAAACAGATCCCCATGTTTTGGGGGCAGCATTTGTTCAAAAAACAGACGTGTTATCTTCAGTGGCAGTACCAAAGATTAGATTTTCAATTAGCTGTGAGTAAATGGAGATTATCCTGTGTTCTATATTACTAAACAAAGGATAAAAAGCTTAAACATTTTCTCTTTCAGATGTACATCATCGTATTTCATATACAGCTGGATGAATTTATGCTATGGTTGTTTGCCAGGTTTCAGTTTCTGTGATCTACAAGTTTCACCTAAGGGCAGGTTGTCTTTATCAAGTAGTGAAGCCAAACTTGTGTCTCAGAGTAAAACTCAGGTTCTTTAAGATGGAAAGTCATTTGATTCTCAGCTGGGTCCCTGATGAACAAATGAGTTCTCTGATACAATGTTTTATGCTGCAAAGAAATGCAGCGTGGTATTTCCACAGCTGCAAATCACCATCCTCACTCACTTAAGCCTATATATTGAATTGTGATGGGCTTGAGGACAAACCTGCACTGGCGTAGCTAGGCGGGTGCGGGGGGTGCGGACCGCACCGGGTGACACCATCTCAGAGGGGTGACACCAAATGAAAAATTGCAATTGCAAATTGCAGCCGCTGCAGCACCCCAGCTTGAAGGGTTTCCATGATGGGCAGGGTTCACAGTTTCGTTCAGTGGCACTCAGCACCTCCCCCCCCCCCAAATCGTTCCAACTCCTCTGTTTCAGACCCCCGGATTCAGGGAATCCTCTTCCCAGGCGCTATACAGCCATCCCTGAAGAAATCAAGTGCCCAAGCAAGCCCCGCTCTTCCCCTGCCTAAGCTTCCATCTCCAGCCGGAGAACAGGCAGCTCTGCAGGGCTGAAAAAAACGCTGGAGCTTCTCTTCCTTTCGACACTTCGCTCCCCCCCCCCCCCCCCCCGCACTTCGGGTTCACCTCTCTCCAACCCCCTCCCGGCGCCGGAATCGCCATACAAGGAGCAGGAAGGCTCCCGCCGGAACCGAGACTTATAAGGTTGTTTCCTTATATGGACTCTGCGGCTGGGGACTTCCGGGGACCTGGGTTGAGGCGGCGACGGGAGGATAGTGGCGGGGAGGGGGAGGGGATCGTGTGCTACCCCCCCCCCGAGAAACCCCGCGATAAGAGGGGTGTAGGACTCTAGGGCGGGCGCGGGGCTCTTGTTCCCATCTGGGCTGGGCCCCCGCCACTCGGCTTCCCCCAGTGCCAGCTACTGACGCCAGGCTGGGTCTTCCAGATTGGCTCCATATAAGGAGTCATAAGGAGTCATAAGGAGAATAAATCTGTGGTCGAAATCTGGAGGGGTGACACCGTGAGTTTACCGCACTGGGTGACACCAACCCTAGCGACGCCACTGCAAACCTGTGCACCTGCACAGGATTGGGACCTAATATTTATATTGGGAAGCTTTGCTCATAATTAAAATGGTTTCTGCAAACACCTGGTTTTTCGCTTTTAGTTGGCTGACGAGACTGTTTGTGACATGAAACTCCCAAATGTCTTGAGGTTATCACAGCAGTGATGTCTATTTATAGTATAGCCTTGCAATGTAAAGGGCAAAGTATGTAAATTACCATTCTTTAGAATGTAGACTAGTTAATGTTGACTAATGGTTTTTTAATATTTATGATATAATATTTTTCTTTACAGGCAAACTGAAGGAAGCAAATAGGGCTCAAGAAAACACAAATAATAATTCTCAAAGACTTTTATTTATATGCGTAGCTGGAGCAGATATATATGGTGTACACAGTGTGATCTTGTCTCACATAACCAACACATTGATATTATTAGAGGGGAAAAAAATAGCAAGGCATCTGAAGGTGAACTTACCAATCATGTTAGCATTTTTTTTGGTAGTGTACCTTATGTTTCCTTAGTCTTGACTGTTATAGATGCTCCCTCATACATCAGTAGCAAATCTAAGGGAGAGACATTGATGTAATGTACATGAGGAGGACCTAGAAGAATATATATGTCAAAGTGAGGGTGACTTTTAACTTTCTGTTTGTTGTTCCACCTCTGGCTACATTCATCTCATCTGCCCTTGTATACTAATTTAGATTAGTTCGTGCCTTTAAGGTGAAACCCTGAATTGCAGCAATGCAGCGCTGCACTGCCTGGGAAGAATTCAGAAAGGGTGTTTGTCTCAGGAATACATAAATCCTCCTTAAGGTCACTGGTATGCAAGAAGGTTCCCAGACCAATCCAGGCATCTATCTTAGCCCCTCTATTTACATCAGTCTGGGAAAGGAAAAAAGTGCCAGATGAGTAGGCCAGCGGGGTTATAGTGAAGATACCAAAAAAAGGAATTCTCGGTGATTCTAATAATTGGCGTGCTATCACACTTTTATCGGTGCCACACAAGGTATTGTATAAGATCATAGTCCAGCATATATCAGATGCAGTTGACAGTGTTCTCAGAAAAGAGGAAGCCAGTTTTCAGAAAAGCTGTGAATGCACACACCAGATTTTTACTCTATGAAACATAATTGAACAATGTTTAGAATGGCAAAGGCAACTCTACTGTGACAGGGTGGGCCTGAGCCAGCCCTGCCGCCCCTTTAAGAAAAGCAAAAGCCTCTGCTAGCAGCTTCCCTAAGCTAGGGAAGCTGATTATCTAGCAGAGTGCAGCCCTGGGCTAATTAGGGCCACATGGGCTGCACCTGGCAGCCTCCCCAGGGGATAAGAACCTGGCAGGGAGGAAGTCCAGGGTGGCGTAGTGGTGGAGTGATAGAGTGAGGTGCAGGGACATAGAGCGGGGAAGTAGAGCTGAGGCTAGGAGCCTGCAAGAGCTGACTGCTTCTTGAACCCAGCCAGGCTGAGGGCTGGGGCTCAGCTAAACTGTGTAGAGCTGTATATTGGTGTTGGGGTTTGCACTGTATAAATAAAGGACACTGGTGAAGCTGCAGAGGAGTCTCCTGCCTGTGTTTTAAAGTGGGCGAGAAGCGGATCTCCTACACTACATAAACTTCATCACAGGACCAGCCTATGGTGCATAGTGTCATGTCTGCAATCCTCTTCAGCATTGGCATTGACTGGGTAATGCGGCATACAACAGAAGACATGCCAAGAGGCATTAAATGATCATCCTTATCCCTTGAAGGCCTGAACTTCGCAGATGATCTTTCTCTCCTATCACATACCCAACACCATATAGAAGAAAAAACAACTGGACTCCAGCAAATTGAACTGAAAGTCAACTGCAATAAGACAGATATTATGACCTTTTATATTTATTGCCTTACCATCACCAGTATGAATAGAGGGTCGAGTTCTCACCAATGTAGAAATGTTCACATATTTGGGCAGCACCATCAGCCAGGACAGTGGAACAAGCCAGAACATCTGGGACAGAATCCATAGAGCCAGGAACACCTTCATGGGCTTAAATAGTCTGGAAATCATCAAAATACAACACCAAACTCAAGATTTATGAAAGCTGTGTACTTTCAACACTACTTTATAGTGCAGATTTCTGGGGATTGAGAAAGTATGACATGTCCACACTGTCTTCATTCCATGCAACCTGCCTCAGAAAAATACTCCATGTCTTTTGGCCCACAATAATCTCAAACCAAGATCTTTTGACACACTGCAGCCAAGAAGATATGAGCGCACTCATTACCAGAAGGCATTGGAGATGGATTGACCATGTGCTTCTGATGGAAACTGATTCCATTACCAGAATAGCAATCAGATGGACACCTAAGGGCAAGCAAAACGAGGCGGCCTGAAAACAACATGGTGAAGACCTGTGGAAGCCAAACTAACAAATCTGGGGCACAGGTGGGGAACATTAAAAGACTTACCAGAAACAGACAGCTGAGGAGCTTCATCACTGCCCTAAGTGCTAGAGCTGTAATGGGAACACGATGATGATGCAAGAAGGGTATGCACCTTCCTTTTTGTAGGTTCGATCTGGTCATACCTCTTCTTGACCCCTCCTCCACCCTTGATGGCGTTGTGTTCCCCAGAGGCACATGGAGGGAGTAGGCCAACACTGCTCTGAACAGAGAGTGAAATTAATTGTAGCTGGTCCTTGTGCAAGCCACACATGAAAGCTACCATAATCACCAGTTCTCCCAGGAAAGAGTCAAGTATAATTTGACTTACACTTAGATTCAGCAGGTCAAATCGAAAGGCTATGCGTCATTGAAAGCATGTTACACTTTCCTGAATATCTAAATAAGTAATCCTGAATTAAGCAAACTGAATTAAGCAAACTGAATTAAGCAAACTGAATTAAGCAAACTGAATTAAGCAAACTGAATTAAGCGGCGGGGACGGGAGAGCGGGGCGCAAACTGAATTAAGCAAACTGAATTAAGCGGCGGGGACGGGAGAGCGGGGCGCTCCCAGCAGCCCGCCCGCGGCGGGGAGGGGAGAGTGGGGCGCTCCCAGCAGCCCGCCCGCGGCGGGGACAGGAGAGCGGGGCGCACGCGCTTTTTGTGTGTGGTTTTTTTTTTTTTACGCTGCACCGGCGTATAAGACGACCCCTGAGTTTTGAGAGGATTTTCCTGGCTTCAAAAGTCGTCCTATACGCCGGAACATACGGTATATATATAGATATAGATATAGATAGATAGATATAGATAGATAGATAATCCCTCAACCACTAGAAATTCCAAATATGTATATATATATATATACCCTAGAAATATACTTTCATTTTATGCTTTAGGGATATAGCTGGCATGCAGCTCCCTTTACATCACACTCAGACTTCTAAAAATTTTGTATGTATTTACTCTATGGGGAATATATTATGCTTAAGTTTGTACATGTCTTACTCTTCATGTATTGTATGTCACATTTCTTTCCCCTGGTTGCCACACATGCTATTACTTTAGTCAGTGTAATTTGCATTTTTACTCTTATAAAGAATCTGTAAACATTCTATGAAATTCAGTGACTAGTTCAAACTTTCACATACATACATACATTTTTGTATGTATTAAGAATTGGGTGATTAATTTTCATAATTTTAATCAGTTTTATAGGTCCACTATCCTGCAAACAGTGTGTTAGCATGGACCTCACTTCAGTCCTGCGCAACTCCCAGCTTTAGGCCTGGGGACCGGGGGAAGGTGAACATTGCCACTTTCAGCACCAGGTTTCAACCATGGGCCACATGGACCCCCTGAAAGAGGGGGCTGCGGACCCCCAGTTGAGAACCACTGAACTAGTAGACCTGGTCAGTTCTGCCCTCATTTTCTAAACAGTCAAAAACTGTCTAATAAAAATATCTGGATTTATAATACACTCTCAAAATATCCTTTCACAAGGTGCCTAGTAGGGCTAGTTAAAATTTGTCCCTCAAAACTGATTTTCAATGGATAATAGGGTTTTCAACAAAACTATTTTTTGTATCTGCTTTCTGTAGATATTTTTTGTTTTTTAACAAGAAACTAAGCACCCAAACTGCCAATTTTGTTTAGTTTTGTGAAGTGATTTGTGAAGTGATTTGATTTTTGATATACCATCCCAGGTGCCTCATTGGAGTTGCTTCTGGTCCCCATTTTCCTGCAATCGGAGCATCCCAGCTGGACCCTATGATGCCTGGTATCCCACCACCCAGAGAGGAAACCAGAGTTGCACCCTGGGCAATATAACTGAAATTTTCCACAGAGGGAAAAATATATTTTCTCAGTAGCATTATGGCAAGAATCTTCCGTTGATCCAGCCTGTTAATAAGTGTTGAAACCCTGCAGTAAGATGCTGCTTGTTTTCTGATGACTTGTGGCAGATATGCAGCTTATTAATTCCACCCTGCTTATAAGGGAGGTGGGAATGGACTCTATGATTGAGAAGTTGTGGCCCCAGTTGTCAGTGCTTAGCCTTCTGAAATAAGGATTTCTCTGAGGAAAGGTTCAGTGAATCCTAAACACTTTCAAAGCTGTAATTACTTGAGGCCTCTATTGAATCTTGTGTCATCTTTTTGTGACATTTGAGGGAGTCCTAAGTACTTAATTTTTTTGTTTAATCAGATTATTGCCATTTGTTTATAATTACATACAAATCTGAAGAGTTGCATTAATGTCAGTATACACTAATTACAGCAGTAATATTTGAGTAGCATGATTGCTGTTTAAGGCTTACTATTCATTTAATCACTTCATAGCCTGTTAGGCTCATTGTCACTTTAACTTATTATGTATGGATCATAAGAAATGCATAGGTAGACTTTTGTTGTTGGCTTCACAGCTGTAATATAGCAGATTGAGTATTAAGGTAAGTAGATTAAAAAAACTTGACTATTTGCCCCTAGGTAACATTTAAATTAACAGACCTAAATAACAACTTGATTGATACTTTTTAAAATAAAGCTAGAACATAGGAAAAGATCCCAAAAGTGTGAAGAAATGTTTATCTTCAAGTTAAGAATCTGTAAAGATAGCACTGTTGTGAGTTGTTGCAAAAATAATACAAGTATCAAAGCAGTTAAATATTGAAAATGTTTAGTTCTTAAGAGCATTCTTTTTCCAAATTAGACAAGTACGAAGTCAGGGAAACTAAAACAGTACATGTATTCTGCTTTCGCTTCCCCAAAACTATTATGGAATTCAGTGCAGCATTTTACAGAACATATTTAAAAACATGAAAACTGAAGTTATTTAAAATGTTAACAATTACATTCTGTTTGTAACTTTTTATTTGCTAATCATGTACCTAGTGACACCAAATATGTTGTGTCCTCTAGCTTTTAGAAAACTTTGGTCAGGGTCTGGTGTTGCATTGTGATCCTCCCTATTTTCCTCTCTTATTTTCATCGTACTTTCCATAATGTCCATACGAGTTTGGACATGCTGGCAAGTGCTCTCTATTTAAGCATAAATATCCTTTCCAAGAGAAGATTTTTCATTGCCCTTTATACACTACTCGGCAATATCAGGATCTCACTGTTCACCAAGAGGCTCCTATTGTTAGTCACTGCAAAATGCTCTAATTATTTCTAGCATATTGGTCCTGGCACTCGAGTGGGTTTGTAGCAGTAGCGTAATTACAGTCAGGAAAAATCCAGCTGCTTCAAATCAGTTATTGATGCTCACATGATGTGTCTGTCTCTCTCCAGTCTTGGACCGCCTACGTCAGGTGTTTATAATTGCTGCAAGCTTGGAATGTTCCAAGACAAGGCCACTAGAGTCAGAAATGTATCTTCTGACATACAAAATTGATGCTTAAGCCTTGATGCAGTGTTTAGATGAAGTAAATTGTTGTTTAGGTTGCTTGTGAAGTCATGATACAGTTGTCTAGGAGAAACAAAATGTAAATAATTTGGTTCTCATTTGGCTAATTGTGTGTGATTGCTCTTTGAGGGGAGCTGTCATTCACTTTGCTTTATAGAATTCTATAACTAAGTTTTCCATCCTTCTGGTCTTTAGGTCTTTATACCAACTAACCATAGTCAGCCCTTTGTAACACTTTTGGGAATGCTTATCCCTGATATAGCATGCTTTTTAACTAAATGCTCAAACCACTGCTAAGGCTAAGATTTTGTCATGGTTATTTTTTGTAAAAGTCATAGGTCACAGGCAACAAACAAAAAATCACGGAAGCCGTGACCTGTCTCTGATTCTTGCTGTTGCGGCTCCTTGGTTTTCCCCCAACATTGTCCTGGCTGAGAGCGGTGAGGTTCCCGGTGCCTAGGAGCTGCAGGGTGACCATATTTCCCGAAGAGAAAATGGAACACCTCAGCTGCTTGCCTGAGGCATCAACCAGCCCTGCCCACACCCCACGAGGCTGTCCTCTGTGCTGGAACTCTGAGGCAGGGCCCCAGTAGTCTGTAACCTCTCCCTGGAACTTTGCAGGGGGGCCCCTATCACTTGTTGCTGCTGTCGCCTGTTGCTGGAACCCACCCAGGGCCCCACTGGCTGTCAGCTCCAGAGTCCTGCAGCCCCCGGAGCCAATGTTCCCTCTAATTTTTGACAGGCCAGGTGGGCAAAAAATTTCTTCTGTGCAAATTTTTGACAGGCTGTGTGTGCAACAAAATTCCTTCTGTGCAAATTTTTGTGCTTCTGTGCAAATTTTTGTGCTCATGGTGTTTCACCGTATGGGCGAGGTTTAGGATGTGTGTGCACGCACACAGCAGAGGGAACAATGCCTGGGACTGAAGCAGAAATTGTCAGGGAGGTCTCTGAAAGTCACTGATTTCATGACTTCCATGACACAAATGTAGTCTTAACTATTGCCACAACATAGCTTTTGCTTCTTAAGGTGAGAAGTCAGTTTCCTTTCTTTGGGAGCGTTCTCCCTCCCCCTTCCTCCCCCCTCCCCCCCATATTCCCTGTTAGCAAACATCATCATCCAGATTTAGTGTGTTATAAATTAAAAACAGTTTCATATGAGGAAATTAGTGAGAATATAATAAAATAAAAAGTAAAAAAAGCCTAAACACACCTCAGGCTGATTAGCGAAGAATATCTTTGAGAGTTAGAAATTTTTAGAAATACGGTTGCATTTTGAACAACTGCGAAAACTCATCTCTCATCGCCTTGGAGTCTAAACATTCCCTTCTTCTCAATGATCCCTCACGGTCTCGTTGGGCATGTCTACATCCCATCTGGGAATAAGCCTCCTAGCCCAGGTCCACAGGCTCACACTACTGTGCTAAAAAATAGCTGTGCAGAGATGTTGCCTCATCTCCACCTTCCCAGCTTGAGTGCCTGAACTCCAGCCTGAGCTGCCACATCAAAGCCATGTCTACATGGCTATTTTTAGCACGCTAGCCTGAGCACTGGTAATACAAGTCTGTCAACCAAGGCTGGGAGGCTCGTTCCCAGATGCACTGTCGACACACCCTACGAGTCCTAGCAAGAGTCTCCTGGGATAGGCAAGCTCACCTCTTTTCTGGATCGCACTGTTCTTCATTACCCCAGAGCAAATCTCTTTTCCTGATTGGCTAGTTTTGTACTCCAGTTTTCAATAAGCATTTGAACCTTTCAAGCCATGGGATGGTTTTACTATAGTTTAAGTGACTGGTTTGCTTTGCCCTTTTCGTGCTCTGGCTCTTAGGGTCAAAACATCCCTTGCAGAGTAATCTAAATAAACAGCGTGGATTCTTTTTCCTTCCTGATACCAGATGGTTCAGACATATGGAAATGACATAAAGGTTTATATCATGAGTTCCTAAAATCAGTACAGATATTCATACAGAAACTACCTACAGTGTGACTTGGCATTATAAAACAACTGTCTAGATGTAGCCATCAAAGGTGAAATTCAGGTCACAGAGGTTCAAATGGGACTTCAGTGGTGCATATTCTTTGTGCAGGCCCTTTTTTCAGGGAGAACCTCATCCTAACCAAGTGCATTGCTCCACTGCCATTTGTCCTTGCCACTCTCATTTGTCCTTGCAGTGATTTAGTACATTCACTTGCTCCTGGGGGAGATCTGCACCACAGCGAAATGTAGAATTTTGGAGAAATTAATGTTTTTAGCACAGAATTTCCTTCCCCCACCCCCCACAGAAATGGGCTGCAATCCTGCTGGCTGGGCCCTGGACTCAGCAGAGACTACTTGTTGGCAGGTATTTTGAAATAAATTACCGAAATAATTGAAACTTGCATGATTATGTAGTGTTATTGTAACAAAATGTGCAGAATTTTAAAATATTGTGCACAGAATTTTTATTATTTTGGCGCAGAATTCCCCCAGGAGTAATTCACAGAACAGAACTGTTTCTGATGCAACATTTTTGTCACTTCCTGTTAGTATGTTTTTGGTCTTTGGTGCATGTGCATTGTGGGATTTATGAAATCCCGATCCTAGAGTTCCTGGCACTGCTGGAGTTTCTGAGTAATTTCTAAATGCATCCTGTTGAAGGGTGGATGGCATTAAGAGAACTAGTGAAGCTGACATGCTTGTTTCCTCAGGTTCACGTTTAATGGAAAACCAGATGGCTCTGGTTCTGTAGTACCTGACGTTAAGACTTATTCCAAGTTGTACAGCCACCCATTACAACCATTTATAGCCGTCTTGCAAGCTCAGCCACCTGAAGCACAATTTCAAGCTCAGGGTATTCCAAGAAATGGTTTCTTGCAGTCATATCTACACTGCAGAAACAAGATAATTTCCAATACTTTTCAAAATGTTTGTTTTATTAATTTATATCTTATTTGGGGGGCAGAAATAACCAATAAAAGGAGAGACATTAAGAGTACTGTATATGCATGAGAGATCTTACAGGACCAGGTTTCATTTAACAATCCAAGTAACTTGCTTAAAGGAATTGCCCATCACACCCATTTGGAGACAGTATTTTCTGAACTTTAACACAGAAACTCACAGTCCACTAGAAAACGACTGTGTTACCAGCTAGCAATTTGTAGCTTTGCATTTCAGAAGGCTCTGGAGAGCGATTAGAAAGCTTTGGGGATAAATCTTTTTTGCATGTGTTTCTTCTTTTGTAGAACAGTTCTTATGTGCCATATACATTTTCAGATATGACAGTCAAAATCTGGAAAGAGAATGGAATTTAATTCCTTACAGCATAAATGCCTAGAAAATTAATTTAAACCTCTTAACCAAATGAAAGTCAGATGTGACATACCCATAATCAAATTTTCACAACTCAATTGGGGACACTTGTATAGTGACATCTAAATTCCCCCTCCAATTATTTCCTTTTCAAAATATAATACATCACCCCAAAGGACTTGTCTTCACTTAGAACAAAGGTGTGTTCATAATTCAAGTTAGCTAATATGTGGTAACTAACATGAGGTAAAATCCTAGTGAAGACAAGGCAGTTAGTAGTTTTCAAGGTCAAGATAAATGCTAACCTCCCCTATAGTCTTTAGCTCAATCTATTAACAAATTAAAACTACTGTGTGCTTTGTCTTCACTAGGATTTTACCTTGGGTTAGCTAGTTGACAAACACATCATTTTTAATAGGGAAAATGTTCTTTCTAAATCTAAAGCCTCAGAAATATGTTTCAACTTTTGGGAATTCTATTTAAATATAGAATGATCTCTGAAATAACATTTGTCTTTGATGACTGCTTCTCGTTTTCTCAACCTCTATCTTACATCATCCCCACCCTCAAAGGCACTCTGAGCTCTTGCAGCAACCTGAATCCCCCTGCTCAAACATTTCCTTCTCCCTAACATTACCACGACTACCTCCTGCCCACAAGAAAGGTCCTTTTCTTTACACTGCCCTCCCTCCTCCCCTCGCCACCTATGCCTTCTTGCTTGATGTCCTTTGCCTCCAAGGATTTTTACCAGGACCACTGCTGTTCAACATATTCATAAATGATCTGGAAAAAGGGGTAAACAGCGAAATGGCAAAGTTTGCAGACGATTCTAAATTTCTCAAGGTAGTTAAGGCCAACACTAACTGTGAAGAGTCACAACTGGATCTCACAAAACTGAGTGACTGGGCAATGAAATTCATTGTTGATAAATGTAGAGTAATGTACATTGGAAAACATAATTCCAACTATACATATAAAAAGATGGGGTCTAAATTAGCTCTTACCTCTCAAGAAAGAGATCTTGAAGTCATCATGGATTGTTCTCTGAAAACATCTGATCAATGTGCAGTGATAGTAAAAAAAAACTAACAGAATGCTAGGAACTATTAGGAAAGGGATAAATAATAAGGCAGAAAATATAATGTCACTATATAAATCACTGGTACACTTTGAATACTTCATACAGTTCTGATTGTTCCTTCTCAAAAAAGATATGTTTGAATTTAAAAAAGTAGAGAGAAGGGCAACAAAATGTATGAGGAAGTATGGAACAGCTTTCACATGAGAAGAGATTAAAAAGAATGGGATTGTTGAGCTTGGAAAAGACACAGCTGATGGGAGATATGATGGAGGACTATAAAATCATAAATGGTGTGGAGAAAGTGGGTAAGGAAGTCTTATTTACTCCTTCACATCACACAAGAACCAGAGGTCACACAGTGAAAATAATAGGCAGCAGGTTTAAAACAAACATAAGGAAGTACTTCATAGAATACACAGTCAACCTGTGGAGTTTATTGCCATGGGGTGTTGTGAAGGCCAAAAATGTAACTGAATTTAAAAAAGAATTAGATCAGTTCACGCAGTATATTAACCAAGATGGTCAGGGATGCAACCCCATACTCTGGGTGCCTCTAAACCTCTGACTGCAAGAAGCTCGGACTAGATGACAAGATGGCACATATTCTTGCCAAGAAACGTAGTCTATCCTGCCTCTTTCTACCGGCTAGCACCAACACTGGTGTTAGCCAAGGGTTAACAGTTCAAATTAAACCATATGCAACCAATTCTCTCTACCTGCTAACCAGTATTTTTTCCTCCCCCGTCTCCTCTTCCTCTCTCTGCACACACCAATGCCTTTTAAAAATGTAATGTTTCATGTTAAAATATGACAACCAGCCACTGTTTAGATCAAAACAAGTTTATCTAAAGCTGCAGTAAGTTTTTCCACTTTACCAGCATTAGTGATCCATTTAAAGAACAAGCATTCTCAGGCAAACAAAGTAGAACAGCTGAAAAATTGTCTCATTCTATTCCATTGCATTGGGGTTGAATTTTTATACTACTTGGGGGGATTTTTTTGTGTATGTATGTGTGTCTCTGCCTGTTTGTCTGTCATAGTTGGCCTGTATTTTTTAGGGATGATCGTCTACGTTTCTCAGATGGAGACACTGACATACGGCTACGGAAAGTGAAGGAATGAATGGGGCAGGAGTTATGATACCAGACAGCATTGCTGAGTGGGGTGTGACCAACCTCGCCACTGGTGCCCCCGTGGCTGCTTTCCAGTGTGGTTAAAAGTATAAAATGAATAGTACTCAGTAGTAAAAGGCCTGGGATTTTGTAGTGGGCCTTGGGCTCAGGGGATATGATACCTTGTGGGCCAAGGTCCCTACCCTTGTGTATCCTATATCCCCCTCTTCCAGCCTGAGTCCTGGGAGGTAGGCTTAGGAGAGCCTACCCCACATTATGGGTTGTCTGGTAGGAGCCCTGAACCCCCGAACTGGAACTACCTAAATGCCTGGTATAAGAGAGTCTAGGTGATGGGCAGGTAGCTCTCCTCCCATGTGTTTAAGTTTAGTAAACTCTCTGTCCTCATTTCCCTGCTGTTTGCATCAAAGATCTGGGGCTGAGAACAAAATTCTTTTTAGCTGGCTTTCACTGCAAAACTTTTGCCTATCTTCATGATTAGTTTTACTGTCTTGGTAACAGAAAGGGAAAGAGACCTTTCCAGGGAATTAAATTGCTGCTGAGGCTTACCTAATTTATATCTAACAACATTGAAGAGGTGTTAAACTGACCTTTTGACGCCTCCTTCATCTGCAGATTATTCTGTTGCACCTTATTAGCACTTTATGATGGACATTTGACAAGGTATTTGAATGCCTGAAAGAATAAAGGATGATTTTTTTCTAGTTATATTACTGTACATGTTTTATTCAGTAATCAGCAATTGCTTTAACAGTTGATGGAAATATCATATAATTTGGGACATGGAGAAATGATTTCATTAAACATGTTGTTTTTATCCATAATTATCTTGAGTGAACTTTACATGTATTCAAGTCTACATATCATCAGAATGTTAATGTTG
Source organism: Sternotherus odoratus (assembly GCA_032164245.1). Lineage (NCBI taxonomy): Eukaryota > Metazoa > Chordata > Testudines > Kinosternidae > Sternotherus > Sternotherus odoratus. Next base: position 88,242,617 of record JAVMKO010000005.1, on the reverse strand, counting down.
CAAAATACTGTGCTGTCAGCAGAAAACCAAGGGGATAGTTTGTGAGGTACAGCAACATATTTGAAAACTTTTTGCCAAGTTCATAGTGAGAACTCTTATGCATTGTTGAGAAATTTGTCTACAGTCCACATTCCCGCAATGTACATGAGTTCATTCATTTTTTTCAGTTATGTCTCTTTTTAGAACTTAATATTTCCTCCCAAAGCAGTGCACTTGCAAAAAGCATCCTTTGCCTTACTGATTCCAACATTGCAATAACTAGCTGAATTGTACTCTAATATGCATCCTTAGGAATGGTAGTAATTTCTAACAGGTATGATAGAACACAAGTCCAGCAACTCTTCATATCTTCTTGAAGTATCGCTACCTGAATATACAGCAGACTTTTGCATTTTGACATATCTCAGCACATTATACACAAACTTTTTTCTTACTTTTATTTTACTCTGTTGCTATGAAATATAAAACAGATGAACTGAATTCCTCTACATTTGACACTTTTGTGGTGACAAATTTTACTAACAAATAGTAAAATCTGAATCAAACAGCTGACATAGAAGGGATTGGGGGTGGGATTTTTGTTTTGTGTGACAGAGCACCACATTGTAATTTTCATCTTTAAAATTTCTTTTTATAGCAAGTGTAGCTTTTTATATACAAGTGTAGCTTTGTTTTGCAGAATATGAATTTGCCGAAAAAAACGTTGGAAAGCCAAACTTACAGTATCACCTTAAAGCTGCCTAATATCATGATCCTTGGCTAACAGTTCTTTAAAAGTCACATTTCCATTACAAAACCCTATTTCTAGGCTTTTATGACTCGCTCAGAAAAATCTTCTCTGGAGTGAAATTTAGCACGTCAGGGGACAGTCTGTGATTGAATGTCGGTTAAAAATTTGAGGCGAAAACAAGGTTTTGTCTTTAACCCTTATGGTTTCAAAAAAAGCACAGATAGAGATATCAGACATTTATTTATTTATTTATTTAAATCCCAGAAATCATCAGAAAGGGACCTTTGAGACACTTGCCCTCAATAAGGAAGTGAGGACAAGATCATTGAAACAGAAACATCATCCAAAGATTGTGTTAAACTGGAATTTTTAAAACGACAACTGGACTGGAGGTTTTTAAAACTGGCAAAGTTGTTTGGAAGCAAAAAAATGCTTAATATTCATACTTTGCTCCTGCTATTTCAGAGATATAAAGCACAGTCCGTGGAGAATATTAAATTGCATTTTCATCTGGTATTTGTAGTTCAGGGATATAAAGTTAGATCCATATACTAAAGTGCTGCCAACTCTTGTGATATTTGGTGTTTTACTTAATGCTTTTACTTAATACTTAAGTAAAATAATGTTTTACTTAATGTATACATGAGATCAGATGAGAATCTGGTTTTGTTTGTTTCTATTTAAGTAAGTTTCTAGCCTCATGCTTGTGGAGAAAAGCTTGAAAACACAAAAATCCAAAATGTATTTAAAATGTCATGATATTTAAGACTGCATGATGTGTTTTGGGGTCCCACTCATGATTTTAACGTTTGTTCTTGGCAGTATTATCCAGGACAATCCACAGATGATCTTCCAATGGCAACAATGGGTGATTTGCACAAAAATCAAGGACAGGACATAATCCTAATGTAAAAATAGGACTCTAACTTTGTAGGAAATCATAAGTAAAATTGTATGGATTTATGGCTTATTACAACAATCTGTAACCCAGGAATTGGCTTCTTTTATGACTGCAGCAGTGTTAATGGTCCACTTCACCTTGAATGGTCTCTTAAAATGTGCATACTACTTATGCTAAACAATATGTTCCTCATTATATTTAGTTGTGGCACTTTTAAGTACCTTTCCCAGACCTGAAGAAGAGCTCCGTGTAAACTCAAAAGCTTGTCTCTTTCACCAGAATAAGCTCGTCCAATAAAAGATATTACCTCACTCACTTTATCTCTCTAATAAGTAAAAAAATATAGAAAAATAGGGAGAAGTGAAGGAGAAAACAAGAAAAAACAAAGATGGGGCAGGAGCAAAACAAAATTGATTATGGGGATGAGATTACATAAAGGGGACTAAATGAAGAGAAGGCAGAACGCAAGGACTTTTTAAAACCTTGATTGAGGAAGTCAGGACAACCTGAATGAATGAACCTTGAATGAATGAACCTGAATGAATGAACCTGAATGAACCTGAATGAACCTGAATGAATGAACCTTGAATGAATGAACCTGAATGAATGAACCTTGATTGAGGAAGTCAGGACAACCTGAATGAATGTAAAAGAGAATGGGAGAAGGATGACATTACCAAATAAAGAAAAAAAAATCCACAGAGATGAATTGTGTGCCAAATCACTTTGCTTGTAAGCTGCATCCTTTTACCCATCTTTCATCTACATTGTTGTCTTTTAAACAGATTTTGCATTCTGATACATGTAGGTGTCCCTATGGGATCAATAAAACTATGTATGGATACAAGGATCTTTCCACGTGCATCAAGTGACAAATTCATTTTTATTTTATTTGGGGCTGGGAATTCTCTAAGTTTATCTCCATAAACCACCTAATGCACTTTGAACAGGATAAATGATGAATAACTGCATATAATCATAAGAGCTGCTGTACTGGGTCTGAGCGTGGTCCATCTTCCCCAGTATCTTGTCTCTGACAGTGGCCCATATCAGAGTTTCGAAGAGAATATACAGAACAAGGCAATTATGGAGTGATCTACCCTCTCTTCCATTCATAGCTTCTGGTAGCCAAAGATTTAGGCTTACATCCCTGGCCACTTTGGCTACCAGCCATTGATGGGATCTATCCACCATGAACTTATTCAGTTCCTTTTTTAGTTCAGTTATACTTTTCCCCATCACAACATTCCATGGTAATGTGTTTCACAGGTTAGCTTTGCATGAAAAAGTGTTTCCTCTTGTTGTATTAAACCTGCTGCCTATTAATTGCATCGGGTGACTTGATTAAACATTTCTCTATTCACTTGATCCACAGCATTCATGATTTTATAGACCTCTATCAGATCCCCTGCTTAATCATCTCTTTTCTAAGATTGAATCCTGTCTTTTTAGTTTGTCCTTGTGTGGAAGCTGTTCTATACTGTTAATCAACTTTATTGCCCTTCTCTGAACTTTTTCCACTTCCACTGTATCCTTTCTGAGATACAATGACCACAACTTAACACAGTATCCAAGGTATGGGCACACTGGGGGTTCGTACGGTGATATCATGTTATTTTCTGTCTTAGTTTTTATCCCTTTCCTAATTGTTCCTAACATATGGTTAGCCTTTTTGAGAGCAGAAGTTTTCCGAAACTGTCCACGGTGACTGCATGATATTTATTTTTTTTTAATAACAGATTGATTGCAAAAAGTTTGTATGTATTCGGAGCTCAGTATTTGAAATTCAAGTTGTTGGTTAGTTGAAATTGGTCACATAAATCACATAATTATTTGTATTGTTTCTGATTCCTGATTGGATGAGTGTAACTCTTAAAATCAGGAGAAGTTCTTGAAGAAGGCAGTGAAGCTTTAAAGCTCTTAGGGAGTTGTAGCAGTCCATGGAGAAGAGAGCAGACAAGCAAAATTTTTTTTTTTTTGGAAAATTATAAACTTTTTCCTTTCTAGCTCATGCAGACTCTACCTGAGACATCAGTCCTAGAAGAATTAGGATATTGTAAAAAAGTACAGTCTTGGTGCAGAATTGCAAGTTAATTTTCCACATCACATTCGTACAAAGTAATTGCACGTGTATTCATGGTCCTAACTGTGACATCTGTGGCCAGATCTCCTTGCCTGGAGTATTTAATTGCCTCTCTCTTCATGGGTTTTGGAGAATGCAATCCTAATATACTATTGCATCAGTCCAATTTTATGACCTGTATTAGGTAAGTCTATTGCAAAATTGATTTACACCTCCTAAGTAAAATAGAAGTAATGCAGTGGTGACTCAGACCCCCAATGACCCTGCTGTACCAAAGAGTATTCCATCCTATGCAATAGACCACTTCTGTTGTGAGCACTTTCACTTTCTGTGAGCATTCATGCAAGTATCACACGCATCAATGAATGTATTATGAAAAACAAACACATATGTAAGTATGGCTGAAGCAAATTCATTTTATGGTCAGCCAAAATACATCTGGAAATATTTGGCAGAATTCAACTATCCTCTGCCCCAAACCAAGTTTAACGAGAAACAAAATTTACCTTTGGTTTTAGAATTTCTACTCAAAGTTTTCCTCTTTTTATCAGATACTTTATTATTTAAAAAAAAAGTGTTTTTATTGGCACCAAATAGTCAGTAACAGACATGCCAGAAAGTTCTGTGAGTTTGATCGTAACAAATGTCATTTTAGTAACTTTAATTGTGCCATGAGGCTATAGCAGTTAAATTGGTTTCTGATTATTCCCTTTTCTAACTTCCTCTTTCCTCAATTAACTCGTAATTATTCAGGGTCGATGTTACTTTTATTGCAATGCAGATATTGCTTTTCATTATGCGGTACTGTATTCTGGAATAGTTTTATGCTAAATATCTGACATCATCCACGGTAAGGATTCAGTCAGTGTTTCCATCTTGAATCGAAAAGCTCCAGTTTTGATCCAAAAAGAGACATTTTGACACAATTCCATTTAATGTATGAATTCTCTAGAAGTTTAGGGTTTGTTCCAGTGCGGAACAAAAACAAATTTTGAAATCTTGAAAGTTGCCTTGAAATAGAATTGTCATTTTCCAGACAGCTCTAGTCCTTTGATAGTTGCTGCTGCAGCTCTCTTTTGCAGGTCCATGGCAGGCAGCCTAAGATTTCTGGGCTTTGTCTGATATCAACCGAAGAACCCTACTTCCAAAAAGGGTGTTGGGATAGCAGAAAATGGCAAAATTTTTAATAAATAAATAAGAAGGTGACTGATGAGAAAGAAGTTGAGATGGTAACAGGATCAAAGGCTAAAACAATCCAATTGAGACATGACTGCAAGAAGATTAGTCAATTTTGAACTGGTCAATACTTGGGGTCAGAGGATGGGACACAAAACAAAATGCCAAATACAAGAGCAGTAGGTCTCAATTATGTGCTTTTTTATATGCAACTTATTCCAGTGTAATTACACAGACCCCTGCATGGACACAGTTACTGTTTTACAACTGGTTGCCAATACAGTCAAACCTCGATATAACGGACTAATTCGGGCGAGGGGGTGTCCGTTAAAGCCGAAAGTCCGTTATATAATAAAGTAGGTTTTCCGAATGCGTATGTTAAAAAATTGACAAATTAGTTAGTTTACCTGTTTTTACTTATGTAGACACATTTGTGTAATTAAAATTAAGTACAGTAAACCCTCGATTTAACGGACTTCGGATGCAACGGACAAAATTTCTAAGCAAGTCTGATGCATCTGAAATCCATTTGTCGAGGGCTGGCTGCCGGCTCCCGGCTGCAGCCCGGGTCCCAGCAGCAGGCGGGCTGCGGAGCTGCCACCCTGGCCCTGTGGTGGGCGGGCTGCTGTTCCAACAGCTCGTTTTTTTTTTATTATTAAATAACGGACTTTCTGATTTAACGGACACCCCCTCGCCCGAATTAGTCCGTTAAATCGAGGTTTTACTGTATGTATGAAAAGTTTAATTTCACAGAAAAGTTTTCTATATAGTAGACTCTCGATTATCCGGGATGATCGGGAAATCCTTAATCCTGGTTAATAAAATCCCAGATAATCACACGTCTACCGGGGGGGGGGGGGGCATGTTCGCCGGCCGCCCGGGGGGGGGAAGGAGGGGGGAGATGGTGGTGGTCCCACCACCTGCCCCAGTCAGTTCCCCTGCTAGCCTGGGTGTAGGAAGCCCAGGCTGGCAGTGGGCTGAGACCCCGGCTGGCAGGAGCCTGGGGGGAAATCCCAAAGCGGTGGCAGGTTGAGTGCTCAGCCCGCCGCCTCTTTGGGCTCTCTCCCCAGGCTCCTGCTGCCTGCCCCAGTCAGCTCCCGCTGCCAGCCTGGGTGTAGGGAACCCAGGCTGGCAGCGGGAGCTGAGACCCCGGCTGGCAGGAGCCTGGGGGGAAACTCTAAAGCGGCAGCCGGCTGAGCGCTCCTTTCCTACATCCAGGCTGAAAGCAGGCTGAGACCCCAGCTCGTAAGGGGCCAGTGGGACAAGGCCCAAAGCAGTGGCAGGCTAAGGCTGAGCCCGCCGCCACTTTGGGGCTTCCCCTACCGACCTGTTTAGACATCCCGGTTAATCTGCAGCCCGGTTAACCTGCGCGGATAATCAGGAGTCTACTGTAACAGTGAATTAATAACAAAAAATAACCTGTTAATTTAATTATAAGCAAATCTTGGTTAAAGCATTTTAAAATTAACAGGGTGTTAATTTTTACATATGACATACGGACCGGAAATTTTGTCCGTTAAATCCGAAGTCTGTTAAATCGAGGTCCGCAAAATCGAGGGTTTACTGTATAAACCAAGTTTAAATAGATTTAAGTGTGCCTAAACACAAAGTTATACCAATTTAACTAAATTAATTAAAAATAATACTGATGTAACTCTGGGTAGACCAGGTCCAAATTTACTTTTCTCTCTCTCTCTCTCTCTCTCTCTCTCTCTCTCTCTTTCTCTCTCTCGGTTGGTTTTTTTTTTTTGACCAAGATTTTATATAAGTATAAAGTCTATATATATCCACATTTGATAAAAATATACACTTATGTATAGTGTGAAGCTTAATTTTCACATCTTATGTCTCTTATTTTAAATTTGCTACCTTAATGGGAAAAGTAACCTTAAATTTCTATTTTTAGCTTAAACAGTGTTTTTGTTTATTGCCAGACATTTTTGTGTTTTGTGTACGCGAATAGCGTAGCTGAGGTCGACTTACCTCAGCATCCTCACAGTGGTGAGTCGACCACTGCCCAACTGCCCTCTTCCCCCCCCCCCCCCCCCACCCCCCCCCCCCGGTCAACTCTGCTTCCACCTCTCGCGGCGGTGGAGTTCCGGCATTGACAGGAAGATCGCTTGGGGATTGATTTATTGCATCTAGACTAGACGTGGCCTAAGAGACAGGCTGGAACAAGCAATATGATTAAGGTTGCAACTTGACTTCATTATAGCCACTATTTTCATTTGCTTCTAATTTTTTTTTAAGTTAACTTTTTTTTCCTCAGTCCAAAACCTGATTTATTTTTGAAAAGTTTGAAATAAATCCATTCTTTTATTTGTGAACAGGAGATGCTTGAATGTCCTGCTGAAGAAAAGTTAGAGCCAACAAGGGGAATCAGTAATTGGGAGACATGGGATGCAGTTCTGGTCCATTAAAGCTAATAGAAAAACTCCAGTTGATTTCAAGAGGGGCTAGAAAGTCAGTCAGGGTCCTAAAGAAAGGTCTTTTTTATGTGCTTTGGATCAGCTGAAACGGGAAAGGAATGAGAATGTAGAAAAACAGAGGGGAGTGGTTTGCATTAATCTCAATTACAGATTACCAGAGCTCTGTCCGTAGTGATGAGGGAGAGGTGGGGTTAATAGTTTTGTTGTTTCTTTTTTTTAAAAGTCACAAAAAAAAATCCTTTCACATTCTGAAGGTAAGAGTCAAAGCCACAAAAGCAAGGAAATATTCAAGTTCTTGCTCTGTCCTCCTTTGGTCCCTTCATTAGCTTCCCATCACCTACCATCAGAAGTTTATACTGCTATACTACCTTGCAACTTCACTCCACACACACATAGTCCTGTTTCCATCCATGACTGTTCCCTCTGACCAGGCCACCTGATGAATTCCCTGTTGGTGTCCTCACTTCTTCTGTTATGCTCCTCCCTGATCCTCTCTGCTGTGCCACCATCCTCTTCTTGTCCCTCTTGAAACACACTTCTTTGAGGATAGCTTTTACCCTATGTGATGGAACTGCAACGAGGAGTGTGCCCCATTCCACTGATGAGTCACACTGCCTTGTATTGTTCCCCTTTTTGTCTGCACATTGTACTGTGCTCAGGAAGGACCTAGCCTTATTTTTCTGTCTAACATGACTAATGCATTTTGAGCTCTATACAAATTAGAAATAATAAGTTCAGAGTTAAGAGCAAAGCTTAAAGGATGTCTTTGACAATAGAGAGCAGAATTTTGGGGTCTTTGTTGTTTTTGTAACATTATCATTAGAGACAAGCCTGAATAAAGAATCAAGATCCACATCCTATATAATAAAAGGCTAAGGAAGTTTGTGTGAAGCCGTCATGCGCAGTAGAGAGGGCCCGGACGAACGGCATGCTGGGAAGCGTAGTTCGGCAGCACAACATGGCTGCCGCGCGCACGCCGCCGAGAGGGAAGCAGGGTCTGGATCAGGGGGCTCGGGCAGGAGGGTGGCTGGGCGCAGGAGGCGCAGGCGGGGGGCTCTGGCCGGGGTGCGGGAAGGGGGCCCTGGACCGGCGGGGCGGAGGCGCCCGGGCACGGCCCGGCCAGCTGCGCCCAGCCTAGCCGGAGTGGGCCGACTTCCCCGTGCTGCTGGGGGGATGGGAGGGAGCGGGCTGGGATGTCAGGCACATGACGAGGGGTTGAGGGGCCGTTGGAGTGGGGGGAGGGGGAGAGAGCTGAGCGAGTGGGGGGGGCCTGGAGTGGTGGGGAGGGGAGGCTGAGCAAGTGGGGGGGAGGGGAGGCTGAGCGAGTGGGGGGGCCCATGGGGGGAGGGGGGCTGAGCGGGGGGGGCGTGGGGAGGAGGGGGGCTGAGTGGAGGGGAGGGGGGCTGAGCGGGGGGGGCGTGGAGGGGAGGGGGCGGAGCGGAGGGGGGCTGAGCGGGGGGGGCCCCTTGGAGTGGGGGGGAAGGGGGACGGAGTGGGGGGGAGGGATTTGAGGGGGGAGAGGGGAAAGAGCTGAGCGAGTGGGGGGGCCGCGAGCCATTACAGTTGGCCCGTGCCCACGGGCTTTTACACTAGTACTCCATATTCAGCTCATGCAAGTGATCTTGCTTCTATAATGGAGTGAATTAAATACCAATGTACGAACTCAACCCCATTGTACCCTTCCACTCAACACCATATTAATCACAATCCAGATCTGAATTGTGGAGCTTGGACTCAGGTAACTAATGGTCACTTAACTCACTCTGATGATGTCCAGACCATTGATTTATGTTACAAAGATGTTTTAACATTTCTTTTCAACCTCATACACAATACTACAAAAGCTTTTCCTCTAAAGTGTTACTTTCAGTTTTTTTCTGGTTTGACATCTGTTGGAAACTAAAGTGTGAATTATAACTTACTATAAAAATAGTTTTACCAAAAAGGCTGTGTCTACACATTTTGCAAACAGAAATCCTTTTTTTTTCTAGTAGGATTACTGATTAACGTTAAATAGTTCTGACACTATAAGTGAATGTTTACTCTGGTATGAATGAACTGTAAGAAGTAATTTGTGTGTATTATTGTGCTTTGCAAACAGACCTGTTTGTTACATAGATTATGCTGTTCTTTTGAGCCATGATCCTGCAAGTTATGTTGAATTCAGTGAGGCTCTAAATGAGTATATTTGCACATTGTAACTTATACGATTGGGACCTTGATCTTTCCACCTAATTCATTTGGTACTTTACTCATCCTATATTATAAAAGACAAGCGAACAGTGTGTGAAGCCGTCATGCGCAGTAGAGACGGCCCGGACGAACGGCATGCTGGGGGTTGTAGTTCGGAGGCACAAAATGGCCACCGCGCATGCCTGCCTGAGCGATCTAGAGCACCAAGGGGCAGTTATACATATAAAGTTAGCTGGGCTGTCAGGCGCATGACGAGGAGTTGAGGGGGGAGGGAGCTGAGTGGGGGGAAGGGGGCTGGGCGAGAGGGGGGTCATTGCAGGGGGGAGGGGGGTTGGGCAAGGGGGGGTCGTTGCAGGGGGGAGGGGGGCTGGGCGAGGGGGGGGTCGTTGCAGGGGGGAGGGGGGCTGGGCGAGGGGGGGGGTCGTTGCAGGGGGGAGGGGGGCTGGGCGAGGGGGGGGGTCGTTGCAGGGGGGAGGGGGGCTGGGCGAGGGGGGGGGTCGTTGCAGGGGGGAGGGGGGCTGGGCGAGCCCTTACGGTTGGCCCGTGTACATGTGCTTTTACACCAGTTGATATATAATTTATAGACAATATTTGTTATCCTTACAGTTCCAATCCACAAACAATAATACAAAATGCACAACATTCTAATTTAATGTTTATATACAGTCAAGTGTGTGTATGTGTGTATATATATATAACAATTTTTTGCTTTTCATTAGTCAATTTGTTCATTATTCATTATTGTTATAATCAATCAGCATAAAGTGAAATATGAACCTTAAATTTTTAAGAAAATATTTGTCTATAAAGATCTGAAATTCTTCCAAAGCTTAATTAAATGGATCACATCGAATCCATTATGGCAATATCTTAAGGCAACATAATTAAATTATTTGGGAAGGTAATCAGTCTTTGCATATATCACAGCAGAGTAATTGAATCACTGTAAGATCTAAATATATATTGTGTCCGGTTTTCTTTTCCGTTTACACTTGTAAAATTCATTAAATAAATTGATCCCAAAATGTGTACTCTGACAAAGATAGCTAATGCAAACATATGTTTGTGCAAACTCTCCAGTGCATGTGTGCATGCTAGGGATGGGATGCACATACATATATTTCTGTGGTTTTTGAGAAGTGCTAGGGTCATATTGCAAAATGTGTCCATATAAAAAGGTTCAAGAATAGCAGCCGTGTTAGTCTTATCCGTAAAGAAAGCCAGGAATACTTGTAGCACCTTAGAGACTAACTAGTTTATTTCAGCATAAGCTTTCGTTAGCTATAGCTCACTTCATCGAATGCATAGAATGGAACAGAAGTAAAATGCATTTATACACACAGAAAGAAAAAAGAAGAAAATTGTGCGTTAGCATACCAATTCTAAGAGGGCTGTTAAATGTAGATGGTCCATTATCACTAGGAGAAAAATACACCTTTTGAAATGGAGATCTGTTGTCAGTGAAATTAACTCAGGAAATGCAATCAATTACTGTAATGAGAGAACCAATCTGAAGTTCTGTTAAGCCCCTGGTTAATTGTGTCCAATTTGAAAATTAATTCCAGATCCTCAGTTTCTCGTTGGAGTCTGTTTTGGAAGTTTTTCTGTTTCAAAACTGAAACCATCAAATCTTTAGTGGAATGGCAAGGAAGACTGAAGTGTTCTCCTACTGGTTTTTGAATGTTATGATTCCTGATGTCAGATTTGTGTCCATTTATTCTTTTGCTTAGAGACTGGCCGGTTTGGCCAATGTACATAGCAGAGGGGCATTGCTGACACATAATGGCATATATCACATTGGTCGATGTGCAGGTGACTGAGCCTCTGATGGTATGGCTATATAAAAAGGGGAGAAGAAGAGCTTAGTGTAAGATCAAAGAAAAATAACATTAAAGTAATTTTATACTTTATTCAACTATTAAAGATTATTAGATAGATGAAATATCACTCTAGTTTTTAGGCATAATAGACTCCATAATAAGACTTCCTCCCATGCACAGTGATATATTTTCTTTAATTTCTAAGTGACAGTGTTACAGTAGGCATCTGATCTATCATGTATAGGTATTTGTACCATGCTCATCACAATGGATCTGAATGTCTTAACAAATTAAGTAAATGCAAGCAAGTAGTCTATATATAGAAACTCCTTTCCTATCTTGCTGTGTACGTGCAACTGGGGGATTGTTTCCCTTAATTGTGAGAGAGATGTGGCAAAAACAGGGGATCTTTCATTTTGTTCAGATGTGGATACGACTCTTAATTCCTGTAAAAGAGATTTCTAGTTGTGAATACATCCTGTCTCTAACTTTAGTTTCTTACATTTTCTGTTGCTTGTTCTTGAAATATAGAAAAAGTAATTAAGTTTATTATCTGTATCCTAATGTGGATTCTCCTTTGCAGATTGCTATTGTGCAAAAAGTGAGAGGCCATTAAAAAAAGGCATAGAGACTGTCTTTTATTATTGTACTTGTCTTGAAAAGTAATAAAATACAATATGTACAGATTGCTCAAAGGACATGTTCCTTTACCCAGGGTTTAGCTTGACAGTCTAATAGCATCAATTAAGCAATTTACAGCTGGAATATTATGCTTGCCTCAAAAGTAGAGACCAGGAGGCTAAAGAATATGTTTTTTTCTTTGACACCAGGAATACGTAGAGACCTACTTATCTTAATTAAATTCTTTTTATTTTTAAAGCTTCTCAGAACAACACCTACAACTATTTGAGAAGTTTCTTGATTTAGAAAAGTAGTAAACTGCTATATGACCTAATTTATCATTTTAAAGCAGAACATATGACTAGACAACTTCAAAACGTTTTCAAAGCACCACATATGTACTTTAGGCCACTGGACCATCAGTAAGATGGTGAATGGTTGATAATTAGTTTAAAATATGTCTTGCCTGAACCAATAGTTAAGACACAGTGTAATGCTAAATATATAACACTAGGACACTGGGGGCTTATAAAGTATAATTTGCACTTTTTGTAAATGAAATGAATTCTTAATGTTCACTTGATTATCTTGTGGTATTTTAAAGATAAGTGATTTTATCCAAAACATTGCTTCTGATTCTTTTATTCTGCATATGCTAATTTACATGGTTAATTTTGAGAACATCTGCATATAATTCTGTATGCTTAACAGTGGTGCGATCACACTGCTTTTCAAATAACTGCTACAGCTTTCACTTTCCAGATAGTCTCAGATTTGTATCTAATTGCAATGCCAAATTTATAAAGGTGCCAAAGTATAAGTGTGTAATTATGTAATTTTCTCTTGATCTTTCAGAGTCTTCCTGCGAGCAATTAATCAGTATGCAGATATGCTAAACAAAAAATTTCTTGACCAAGCCAACTTTGAGTTACAGGTAAGAGAAGATATAGACATTATATTTGGTGCTAATGTTAATGTTTTAATAAGTTTCAGGTATAAACCAATAGTTTTGATATATTTACTTGTTGTTATGCACCTCTTCCCTGCAGTGTGAACACTGAATGTATACAATGTGTTCTGTGACATACTAAACTAAACATATAACCCCAAACACCTGGACTGGCATCCAGATGTCATGGCCTCTCCACACTCTCTCAGGAGCCAGGTTAAACCAAAAGCCTGGATTTACATAGCAATTATTTTTAAGATTAAGAGCCAGATTATGGCATTGTAGTGCTCTAGGACTAGGAGTGGGAAAAGAGAAGTAGGTTCTCTCTCCAGAAGAAGCAGGGGTGACAGCAGATTCCTCTCATCCCTGGAGAAGGAGGGGTGGAAGCACATAAGGTGTCTTGCTACTTACCCCAGCAGCTGATGTGTATCTACTTGGACAGCTGAACCAAGCCACAGCACTCCCTTTCCTCCTGCCATGCACAGCATTCTCTGCTGGCGTTATGTTAGTGAGGTACCCCAGAACGTCAGTCTTGGAATTGACACTCCATTGAAGTGCATGGAGTAGGTCCCCATTTTAGAGCCATTGTTTCAGGCTCTCTGCAGACTTAGATAGACCTATGTGCATCGGTCACGCAAATTTCAAACTTTTCTTCCCAGTAATGAGGATGAGAAACTTACTTGCAAAATTAAAAGGTGCTATTTTGATCTAATCACATGATTCCAGGAGCTGGGGAATTAGGCACAAGCCTATAACACCTATACCAGACCACCAGTCCTGTTTGAGAATGTTTAAACATCCAGATGGAAACTTTGCAATTCAAGCCCATCTAAACTACAACAGATCCCATTAAATTTAAAAATAATTCATTTTTTAAAAAAATTATAAAAAATGTCAATGAGTCAAACTATCAGGTCAGTGTGTGTAAAGCACAGACCAGGGGCTCAAAAACTGGGGATGTAGTTGCATTCTTCAATTAAGGCTATATTCTGATTTAGAGGTGTCCTGTTGGGTCTCCAAAATGTCATCTGAGGGCTGCAAGCTTTCAGATTTAGGTGGCCCTCTGACTTTGGCACGAGGCTGCATCTTCCTTTTCATTTAGATGTGTATTTGTGAAAACAATGACTGATTTAGAAATGACATCATACATCATTTATAGATTCATTGACTGAGGCCCGAAGGGATCATTGTGATCATCTAGTCCGACCTCCTGTACCATACAGGCTATATGACTTAATTGAATTAATTTGTGTTTGAACTGGAACATATCTGTTTGGAAAAACATTCCATCTTGATTTAAAAATTACAAGTGATGGAAAATCCAAGTTCTTGGTAAGTCATTCCAATCCTTAATTACCCTCACTTAAAAATTTGTTTTTTATTTCCAATCTGGATTTGTCTAGCTTCCAAATACAGTTCTTGGTAAGTCATTCCAATGGTTAATTACCCTCACTTAAAAATTTGTTTTTTATTTCCAATCTGGATTTGTCTAGCTTCAACTTCTTGCAAGTAGATATTATTGTAGTTTTGTCTGCTAGACTTACAAATCCATTATCAAATTGTTGTTCCTCATGAAGATACAGTACTTATAAACTGTGTCACCACTTAACCGTCTCTTTGTTAAAATAAACAGACTCAAAAGACCTCAATCATTAGTTGTTCTCATGGTTCTTCTTTGAACCATTTCCAATCTATCAACATCCTTCTTGAATCATGAACACCAGAACGGGACATAGCATTCAGTTAGTGGTTGCCCCAGTGCCAAATACATAGATAATATATAACCTTTCAACTCCTATTTTATATTACCTATTTATATACCCAAAAATTGCCTTAGCCTTTTTTGGCCATAGTGTTTAACTATGAACTCATGTTCAACTGATTATCTACCACAACCCCCAAATCTGTTTGAGTCACTGCTTCCTAGGATAAAGTCCCCCAAACTGTAAGGATGGCCTACCTTCTTGATCCTAGATTTATGACTTTACATTTCACCATATTAAAACACACTTTGTTTGCTTGAGCCCAGCTTACTCGATGATCCAGATCATTCTTTGTCAATCACCTGTCCTCTTCATTGTTTAGTACTTCCCTAAGTCTTTGTGTCATCTGCAGACTTTGTCAGTGATGATTGTTTTCTTTCAGGCCATTAATAAAAACATGAAATAGTGTAGGGCAAAGAACTGATCCCTGTTATACCTCACTAGAAATTCAGCCACTTGAGGATGACTTTCCATTTATAATTACATTTTGAGACACATAATTTTTGACCAGTTTTGAATCCATGTGATATGTGCTGCACTGTTTTTGTGTCATTGTAGTTTATTAATCAATAAGTCATGTGGTACCATTCAGTTTCTGTATTTCTTTCATCTTTTCTTTTCCAATATGCTTTACTTTCTGATTCTTTCTGTTTTGCCCCCAGCTTATTTTCTCCTCTGCAGTCTATCTTGTTCTTCCCTAAGGTTGTCTGACTATCTCTTTCTTATATACATAGAATACGTGTGCACACACAAACACATGCTCACCTTTGATATTTCTTTATAATCCTTTTTATTAATTCATTAGTTTTCTTCTATTTTAGAATTGTAATTTTTTTTCTTGGCTTATTAAATCTGTTCTGCCAATACCCTTCTCAATGGTCTACTCTTCCCCACAACAAGAAATGGTTCAAATGCTGAAATTGTCTTTTTTCTTCTCAAAGTGAAGGGCCCGAGAACACTTCCCCATTTCTTATTCCTCAAAATCATCACAAAGCCTTAAAGGCCTGAGTATTTCCCACTCCCTTTCTTATTAGCACTAATTGTATTGAACTCATCAGTTCTTCCGGGTAGTTCTTCCAGGTGGTTTTAGTCAGTTCTCTCTGCTGCCTTTCTCCTTGCATGGAAAACTGCTATGTGAGCACATGAAGCAGTGCGACTGAAAGACTGCTTCTTGTTGTGAGTAACAGGAAAAATCCTGTTCAGTGTTGGAAATGCAGTGGCCTGCCATTTGCGACACTCATTTTCATTTAGTTAATTTTGGTAGGTTTAGTTTCAAGGAGATAAATCACAAATGCCATTGTAGCAGATGAAAGATGAAAGGAGACAGACAGACATGTCTGTAATGGAAATCATACTTTTATTCTGACTTATCACATTATATTCTTATGCCATTTTGTATGCAAAGAAAACTTTGCTCTTCTCCACCCTAGCATCTACGGAGTCTCAGTCAGTGGAACAGTTCTGGATGGTAAACAGCAAGGTTGTCTGCACTTGAATTAAGTGTTTCTTGCTCTGAGCAGTTTTCTACCTAATTTGTGCCTAAAACTCATATATAGACCAAATTTGCTGCTTCTGCAGTTATTAGAGAAAGAAGGTCAACAAATTCCAAGGGCAAGATTCCAGTATATCTCAAAGAAGTGATTATTGATACTGATAATTGTCCTCTTTACAGCCCTGCTCTCATGTTCCTTTTTGATGGAAAGTTAGACCTTGCCTAGATGAGAAATTATAACTTAAGGTATAATTTTTTAAACAATTTAATTAAACTGATATAAATGGCTGTGTGAATGCCCCTATTTTGGTTTAAACCAACCTTAGTTCATTTTAAATGGTTTGGAAATCTTTTTAAGATAAACCATTCAGACCACAATAAGCGTGTCCACACACTGTTTTGTCCCAGTATAATTAAATGAGTATAAAATCACACCTGAGGCTAAATCAGTGCAACTTTCTCATGTAAACAAGCTGTTGTTCAGAATGTTGTGGTGCAGTAGCTCTGGTATTATCTGGTAATCTCAGATTTTCTGGGCCTATTTCAATTTGATTTATGATATGACTGTGACTCCTGGTCAGTCCTGTTCTGGATAGTAAATGATCTCTGGGTAAAGAAAAATAGAAAAATGTCCTTACTTTAAATTTATCTTCAGCTTATGACTGTTCACCACAAGCAATTGTTTTGGTTGTGAGCCTGAGCTGGTATAGCTGGCAGTGACTCCATTACTTTCTCTGAGATGATCCAATTCTTCTCCATGAATTCTCCTATGAAGAATACTGCAGGATTCTGTTCATTCATCCCTCCTGCTGCTGTGGAGCTCTAGGAGTTTGGTAGCTCTAGGAGTGAGGTAGTTTGGTTTGGTCTTCCATCTGTATGCTGAAGATACTCAACTCCAAGTTACCTTTTCATCAGATTAGGACAGTGTAGTTTCTCAATCTTACCAGTGTCTGCCTGAGTGTGAGGTTTGGGTGAAGACACACGGGGAAGTTAGTGCTCAGTAAGCTAGGGTGTGAATTTAAAGTGCGCTAGCTTGTCAGCAGTAACTCCCTATATGGACACTCTTACTCTTACTGTGCACAAAGGGTGCCTTGGGACGGTTTAGCTTAGTGAATTTCCGAAGTGTATTAAGCTAAAGCACACAAAGAAACTTTTAGTGCACAGTAAAAGTGTCCACACAGGGAGTGAGTGTGGAGTAACTAATGCACTCTTTTCAGTTTAATTCAGCATATACCTATTGATCTGTAGAGCTCTGAACTGATTTGGGGCCTGGCTATCTTAGGGAAACCAGATGTCCCAATTCTATAGGGACAGTCCCGATATTTGGGGCTGTGTCTTATATAGGCGCCTATTACCCCCCCATCCCCAGCCCGATTTTTCACACTTCCTGACGGGTCACCCTCGGCTATTTTAAAGACTGCTTCTCTGCTTTTGTTCTGTCTTAACAATCAGCTAACACTGCCAGATTTAAATGTTTAAAGATCCATTGCAGAGTTTCTCAGTGTGGAACCATCATTTCCACTGTTCAGTCAACAAAGCCTGAATAACATGGTGGGCCAGATTCTCTTTACAGCAACAGTGCAAAAGGGTCATAATCTGGTTACCAATATGCATCTCTCTGCTGTCAGAGAACTCCCTGAGTCTCTGTGGCACAAACATGCTACAGCTGGGTACTCCACCTGTAGCACTCCTGGTATGGGGAAGTCAGGTATAGGGTGTTACAGAGCAGAGTTCATCTATGCCTATCCTCCACTAGCATAGGACCCATTAAAAACCCTATACCAATAGCATCGCTTAGAGCATCCTGGGAGCTGCTGAATGTCATGCTGAATCTTGGGCTAGAGAAATAGTGAGCCATAATCGGACTCCTTCCCTCCTCTCCTTTGCTGTGAGTGTTGCTCTGGTTTAGGAGATAGAATAAGAGATACCAGACTAAACTAATGTATCGTGTTTGTGTCACCAGAGATTTCTTTATAGTAATAGACTTTTAAAAACCGATTAAGTATTTTATGGAGTATTTTAAAATTTATATTTCCAATAAATAAGCTGTACATTATGTCGACCACTGCAAAAAATAAATACACTGATCTTGCACAACCTTTGCAGCACTGGGAGACCTGTTGGCAACTTCTCAAGAGTTTGAGGGCCATACCTAATTTGCATATAAATTCAGTTTTTAATCAGATAAATGCATGTGTTTATTTATTTATTTATTTACTAGCAAAAATACCCAGCATTGCTCGGGGTATTTGTAATTGGAAACTGGGATGTAAAAAGACTACAATGTTTTTTATTAATACAAATTTTGTTCAGAAGTCTCATTTTGTCTAATTAATTTCATTCTCTTGCATTTAGGTGGGGGGAGGGGAGAGAGAGCTGAGCGAGTGCGGGGGCTGTTGGGGGGGAGGGGGGGAGATTTAAAAAATTTTTGATTCTTACGTGAGGGGGGAGAGAGCTGAGCGAGTGGGGGGCCGTTGGAGGGGGGGAGGGGGGAGAGAGCTGAGCGAGTGCGGGGGCCGTTGGAGGGGGGGAGGGAGCAGAGAGCTGAGCGAGTGCGGGGGCCGTTGGAGGGGGGTATTATTACATCATAACTATGTCACAGAGAACAGCAGGTGTTAACCTGCTGCCCAGCTGATGTTAATGGGCTTTAAAGAATTTCACCCCTAGGGGGTGTAAGAGGTGAGATTTGAAAAATTTTCTATTCTTACCCTGATTAGGACCCTATAGCCTATAACTGTACCAAATTTCAAGTGTCTAGCTCAAACGGTGTGGAAAGAGTAAGGGAACATACATACACGCATACACCATTTGACTTTTATATATATAGATTTATAGAGCCCTGTAAGTATGCAGAGTGCTTCAGAAAATACACAGGAAAATGCTTTGAGCTTTGCAGTGGATGGTGTATGAATAGAAGCAAACACTGGCAATGCTTCTCTGAAACCAAATTCTGAGGTAGCCACGCACAGTGGAATGCAGGCTGGAGACTGTTAACATTATTTCAGTGTTGTGATTTGTTGAGATTCATTATAGGAAACGTCCTTTGATAGTTACTAGTGGAGTTCCTCAAGAATCGGTCTTGGGACTGATTATATTTCATACTTTCATTAATGACTTTGGCACAAAAAGGAGTGTGCTAATGAAACTTGCTGGTGACATGAAGTGGGGAGGAATTATCAATACAGGGAAGGATTGGAATATTATGCAGGAAGAACTGTCTGACTTAGAGGATTGGAGTAATAGAAATGGGATGAAATTTAATTGTACAAAGTGCAAGTTTGTGCATTTAGGGATTGATAACAAGAAATTCTGCTAGAAGCTGGAGGCTCATCAGTTACAAACAACAGAGGAGAAGAACCTGGGTGTATTAGTTGATCATCAGATAAGTATGAGCCACCAATGTGATGTAGCCATGAAAATGTGAGCGTAAGATGTTTGAGGCAAGGTATTTCCAGTAGAGATAGGGAGTGTTAGTGCCATTATACTAGACATTGATAAGACTTTGTTTGGAATATTGTGTACTGTTCTGGTCACCCAAGTTCAAGAAAGATGACTTCAAACTGGAACCGTGGCATAGGACTATTAGGATGAACAGGTGAATGGAGAACCTATCTTAGGAGAGGAGCTAAAAGAGCTTGGTTTGTTTAGCCTAGCAAAATGAAGGCTGAGAGGGGATATGATTGCTCTTTATAAGTTCATCAGGGCCGGGGGATGCAAGTGGTGGTGGGGCCTGAGAGAGAAGAATTGTTTCAAATAAAGGAAAATGTTTCCAAAAGTGATGGGAGCAAACAACCTAATTAATTTTACAATGCAGTTTGATACATTTATGAATGGAGGATGGGATGGGATGGGATTGCCTGTGATAGAGAACTGTACTTGGTGACCCAGGAGGTTCCTTCCCGACTTATGTTCCTGTGAGTATTTCTAAAGATAATTGCACAAGGAGCAGCCAGCCCTTTTTGTCCTTCAGCAGGCTTTCATAGAGATTCAGTAAACTTAAATTTCTCTCTCTCTCTCTCTCTCACGCACACACACACACATGAATGCATGAAATTATCATAATATGTAAAATATGTATAAAAACATATACACACACATATTCATATTTCCTGTTTGAATAATTAAAATGCCTTTGATTTTGTGTAAAGGGACAATTTTGTTTCATTAAAAACATAAACAGTATGGAGATGAACTAAAATCTCTTCAAGAAGACGATGTCTGGGGTTTTTTTGTATTTATATTATGTGCATAAATTATATATTTTAAGATGTTTTGTAGGTGTGCAGAAGAACACTTCAGAGGTGTAATAATATTTATTCTTGTCATCTCTCTGATTTTCAGCTTTGGAACAACTACTTCCACCTGGCTGTTGCTTTTCTTACACAAGAATCTTTACAACTGGAGAATTTTTCAAGTGCTAAAAGAGCCAAAATACTTAACAAGTAAGTCCTATTCCCAATATAAAATCATGGGCAAGGACATAATTTTACTTTGGTTCCTTAGATAAATCCATACAAATTTAATGTAATTGTGATGTGATGAAATGTTGGTTTTAAAACTATGAATCAAGTATAGCATATATTCCTACCAGTGAATCAAGGTCTGAAATGGTTTATACTACAGTATGTTCAGAGTCAAGACTTTCAGAAGAATGAACATATTCTAAAAGTAGATTTTTTTAAAGCCGCTTTAGGTTTGTGCTTATTCTAATCTCATTTCTCTTGTATTCTTTATTGCCTAATTCCTAAAGGCCTTTTACAGTGAAACTTCATAACTACAGTCAGTGTCACTGTGATATCCCTGAAGAATGTTTTGTTGCATAGCTGCAGACTTGTATGGTTTCCTGGTCAAAAGGGATTACATTGCCTACCTCTGGACAGGGAATTTGAACTGTCTGGATTAAGTTCTAAATTTCACAGCAAATAAAACCTGTCAAAAGGAGAAGACGAAAGAGATGAGAATGCTGAGGATTTGCCCGCTGTATTACTGCCTTCATTTCTTTAAATTCAGGCATATTGTGCTCTCTCTTCACTGAGAAAATAAGCTACCGACAATAAAAATCAACTTAGTGCTTTTAAACAATGTATGTGGACTCTTTCAAAATCCAAATATTTTTAATACATTTGTGCAAAAATCTGTATTTACATTTTTAGCCAAAACACTGAATTAATGGCACACATGCTAGGAAGTTCAATATTATGGTTCCCTCACCACATATATCTCATTGTGCTTATGTAGTCTTTTATGTCACTGTTAGTTTTGCCTGACAGTATAGAAGTGCAGTATGTCTGGGTTTTGGTAAGAGGCAGCATAGCTCAGTGTAGTGCTACTCCACTTGTGGGGAATTTCTTTAATTGGTTCATGAAGAGCCCACTTGTGGGTTGGGCCGTCTAGGTGAGGAGAGGTAGTCCCAGCAAACATCCGGTGAGAAACCTGGGACAGGAAGGAAGGAGCAATTTATACCAGGCCCACTCTACTTTCTACTACTTTTTCCCCGTTCTACCCAAACCCAGACAAACTAGAGCTCTTCCCTTTCCTAATTCTCTGTCCTCCTGCCCACACAACACTCAGCTGAAGCAAGGAAACCTTTGTTGCTAGGACCTCTAGAGTCAGTTTCACAACCTTTGAAACCTGTTCTGCCCAGAGTTGAATGACTTGCCATTGAGGGACCCTCCTTCCCTATAGTTCTCCACTCAGCACGAGCCCTCATTCCACAAAATGTCCAATAAATCATGTCATGGCCCAAATCTCAGAGCCCTTTTACGCTACAACCAGATGGCAGCCATAAGTGGTATGGGAGGCAACAGATACAGTTCATCATTAGGATTAAATGTGATCACATTTTTAAGGCTGAATCTTTATTTTAACCAAAGGAAAGATAAATTATTCTTCCTTGGAATCTAAATCATGAAATCATCGAAGTGTAGGACTGGAAGAGACCTCAGTAGGTCATCTAATCCAGTCCCTTGTACTCAAGGCTGGACTATGTAGTAACTGGACCATTCCTGACAGGTATTTGACTAACCTCTTCTTACAAACCACCAATGATGGAGATTCTACAACCTCCCTAGGCAGTTTGCTCCAGAGCTTAACTACTCTGACAGTTAGAAAGTTTTTCCTAATGTCCAGTTTAAATCTCCCTTGCAGCAATTTAAGCCCATTGCTTCTTGTTCTATCCTCAGAGTTTGAGAACATTTTTTCATATTCCTTCTTGTAACAATGTTTGATGTCCTTGAAAACTGTTATAATGTCCCCCCTCAGTCTTCTCCTCTCCAGATGAAACAGACCCAGATTTTTTCAATCTCTCTTCATAGGTCATGTTTTCTTGACCGTTACTCATTTTTGTGTCTTGCTTACAATACTGCTGCGGATATATCCCAGAATGATGATTGCTTTTTTTGCAATAGTGTTGACTCATATTTAGCTTGTGATCCACTGTGGCCCCCCCAGATCCCACAGTACTACATCTGAGGCAGTCCTTTCCTATTATGTATGTGTGCAACTGATTGATCCTTCCTAAGTGGAGTACTTTGCATGTGTTCTTTTTGAATTTCATTCTATTTACCTCAGACCATTTCTCCAATTTATCATCTTGAATTTCAATTCTCTTCCCCAAAGCACTTGCAACCCCTCCCAGTGTGGTATTGTCTGCAAACTTTATAAGTGTACTCTTTATGCCATTATCTAAATCATTGATGAAGATATTGATCAGAACTGGATGCAGGACCAATCCATGTAGAACCCCACTCAGAAACCTTACCAGCTTGACTGGAAATGCTTTTCCAACCAGTTATGCACCCACCTTATAGTAGTTCCATCTAGGCTATATTTCCCTAGTTTGTTTATGAGAAGATCATCCAAAACAGTATCAAAAGTATTCCTGAAGTCTACATCTACCACTTCCCCCCATCCAGAAAGCTTGTTGCCCTGTTGAAGAAAGCTGTTAGGTTAATTTGATATATTTTATATTGACAAATCCATGTGACTGTTACTTATCACCTTATCATCTTGCAAATTGTTTGTTTGATTATGTGCTCAATTTTCTTTCTATGTACTGAAGTTAAACCGATTTGTTTGTAATTCCCTGGGTTGTCTTTAATCCCTTTTTTATGTGTTGGCACTCTGCCCTCTTCCAGTCCTCTGGAATCTCTACCGTCTTCCATAAGTTTTCTAAAATAATCACCAGTAGCTCAGATACCTCCTCAGTCAGCTCCTTGAATATTCTAGGATATATTTCATCAGGTCCTGCCAAATTGAAGACATCTAACTTGTCTAAGTAATTTTTAATTTGTTCTTGACTCCAGAGTGCTGCCTGGTCCGAGTCAGACTCGGAAGCCTGCTGCAAACCCAGACCCAGGTCTGAACCTCATCCCCTAATACCTGTAGGCTCAATTGAAAATAGGTTAAGAAGTGTTCCTGTCTTTAACACTCAGATGCTCAACTCCCAATGGGGTCCAAACCCCAAATATATCAGTTTTACCCGTAGAAAGCTTATACAAGTAAACTCATCAATTGTTCGCCCTCTATAACACTGATAGAAAGATATGCACAGCTGTTTGCCCCTCCAAGTACTAATACATACTCCAGGTTAATTAATAAATAAAAAGTGATTTTATTATGTGCAGAAAGTAGTATTGAAGTGGTTCCAAGTAGTGACAGAGAGAACAAAGTGAATTACCAAGTAAAATAAAATAAAACGCGCAGATCTATCTCTAATAAAGTAATACAACTGAATACAGATAAAAACCTCACCCTCAGATATGGTTCAGTGAGTTTCCTTTTACAGATTAGACTCACCCTAGTCTGGGTCCAGCAATCACCCACACACCCCTGCCTTTGTTCCAGTTTCTTTCAGGTATCGTTGAGGGTGGAGAGGCTATCTCTTAAGCCAGCTAAAGACAAATAGACCTTCTCTTGTGGGTGAACACCCCTCCCTCTCCATGTGTAGAATCCAGCTCTAAGATGGAGTTTTCCAGGTACATGGGCAAGGCACATGTCCATGCATGACTGAGTTCCTTACCAGCCAAGCCACATTCCTGGGAAAGCTCAGATGTGGATTGGAGTCTCCATGTTCATTGTTCGATTAATTGGTTCTTGATTGGGCAGTTATTGAGAATAGGTTTTTCTCAGAAAGCTGATGAAATACTTTTACTAAGGCTACTTAGAAATCAAACAAGTACACAGCCAATATTGATAACTTCGAACACAAAAATGATACATGCATACAAATAAGAGGAATAGATTCAATAGATCAGAACCTTTACAGAGATATGTTACGTGACACATGTAGCATAAAACATACTCCAGTTATATCATATATACATTCATAAGCATCATTCCCTAAAGTCTTATGGGGTGCACCATCACAGAAGTCTTGAGGCATAAAATTGGCCTTATAGTGACAGCCATCTCCTGAATGTTGAAAAAACATTTCCTCTCTGTAGGATCTCTGTCAAGACCACGAGTTAGCATTAGTTGAGCACATTGCCTAAATACTCAAAGCTGCATATCTAGTAGATGTTTGAGGCCATTTTCAGAAGGCAAATCCTTTGTGTCATAATACAGTAAAGCCTGCTCTCTTAAAAGAGGTCTGTTTTCTTAACCTGTCATTATACAGTCTTGGGCAGGGGCATGAAAACTATGTGGTTGCTGAAAGCATGTTGCTGTAACAATTAGGTATGTGAATAATGATGTTCAACCACCTACCAGCCCCAGTCAGAGTCAGATAAAACCCCTGCCAATCCCTCTCTCCACCCAAAAACTCTCAAAACCCAAAGAGTTCACAAACCATGCAAAGAACACAATGAGATCAGCTGTAGCTGCATAGCCAAGCATATCGCAACAGAGCGGTGCTGTAACTTCCTGGAGTGTGGTGTCTCATGCCACCAGCACCATTTCAGCATTATTTATTGCAAGTATGATAATTATGGTTAGATAACCATGCCTCAAGATTTGTCTTACTGCAGTCTGAAAAAATCTGGGTAGTTTATATTTTTTACATAGGAACCTTTGAAAACCTCAGCCTAAGGGATTTGGACACCCAATTTGCAGTAAAATCAATGGAAATCAATCCCTGCGTGATAGCTTTGAAATCTGAGCCATTGTGTGTGTGTGTGTGTGTATAATTATGTATACACACATGCACTACAGAGAGAGAATATATAATGAGTTTGGGATGCTGATATTACTTATGAGAGGTGTAGTCATAGTTGAGTTATGTAGATGACCCACAAACTCATGTTAATAAAACCTTCATACCATGCTATTGTGTATTCTCGATGTGCCACATACATTACAGCTATTTTACTGTAGTAAACTCAGAGAGTTTTAATTTGTTTTATTGGGACTGTTTGTCATATCCCTGTGTTAGAAAAGCTAGGTTATTAACCCTAGGGCTATAAAAACCTCCAAATCCATAATCTCATACCCTTCCAGAGCTAGAAGGGAGTGTTGGCCCCCACTGTGTCTTTCCCCGCAGGGATGTAAGATAAGAGACTTCAAAATCATGACATTTTTATGTATAGAAAGGTAATTACTGGCGTAGGACTGAATATTACACATCCCAAGCCTCAGGCAAGGGTAACTTTAAGAAGAGGAAATGCTTCTCTGACAGGCTGAATTTTGTTGTTGTTATTGTTGTTGTTTCTTACTTTTAATATACATGTCTGAAGCTGTTTGGGAGAGTGGGGATTCAATGTTAGAATAAGTCTTAGGCAACTAGATTAGTAGCTAGATAATGTGGTCATAGACATATAGTAAATTGTTTAATTTTACATACCTATGCAATTTCACATACCTTTCCAAGTTATTATACGGATATCACCTCCACATTATATATTTTCTCTCTGGCTGTAGTAAAGTAATGGGAGACCGATATATTAGCAACAGGCTAAACAAATCCCTGTTACCAGGGTAACAATGGCATCTGTTCCCGATCAAGTAAGATACCTGGGGCCAATGAAGATATTTCCAGAATGCAGGGAGGACAGCTAGATTGATTGGGACACCTGAAGTCAATCAGGGGCTGGCTGAAACTGGTTAAAAGCCTCCCAGTTAGTAAGGTGAACGTGCGTGTTAGGAGCTGTAGGAGGAAGCCGCGCTGTTGGAGAGACTGAGCAGTACAAACCACATCAGGCACAGGGAAGAAAGCCCTGAGGTAAGGTGAAGTGGATCTTGAGGAAGTAGGGGCTGCTTTGGGGAAGTGGCCCATTAAATTTTACGTGTCCTGTTTATAAAAAGTCAACTGCCATAGCTGATACTATTAGGATCCCCGGTCTAGAGCCCAGAGTAGAAGCTGGGCCTGGGCTCCCCCATTTCCCCCGATTAGTCACTGAGGCTGGGAGACAACAGAGACTGTGCAATGGAGGGTAGCTTCTCCTCACCTCCCTTGCTATCTTATGATGAAAATAGCTCAGTAGGCTGTTACCCTTGCCCCTAGAGAGAGAAGGGCTATGTGGAGGGTCACAGTGAGCCTCTTAGGCCAGCGAAATCCGTCAGGAAGCGTGGAACCCATGGAGACAGAGAGCTTTGCCACAATATATAATGTATGTGTGTGTGTATATATGTCTATTTGTATACTATAAGTGTGTGTGTATATATATATATACACACACACACATTTATAAGGTACATATGCATTATGTATGTAGAGGCAATTCTGGCATTATAAATTGTATATGTATATAATGTTTCATACATACACAAAATTAACTCTGTGTGTGCATATAGACATGCACATCTCCTGTATACATCCATGAAACAGTAGGAGATTCAAGGAGTAAAGAGCAGGGAGAATTTGGGAGGTGGTTGGATTGGAAATGCCTTATATTTTAATGTTGGAGGAAGAGATTATGAATTAGTTTGTTCACCTACCCATATAAGGTGAGAACCTTATAAGGGTTTCTTTTCCCACCAATGTGTACGTAAAACTCTGCTATTCACTGCACTATTGAGGAAATGTAAGAGATCAACAGACTTTCACCATATTCTTCATGTCTGATAATAAAAGTAAATAGACCAGGTCTTCGACAAGACTAGTTATTAAAATTTGTTGATTTGTAAAACTCTGTGATAATGGTTGTACAAATTATAATTTTAATGGAATTAGATTTGTCTAGGCAATACAACAAGAAAGGAAATTGCTCAGCAACCAATAAAGTTATGGGTCTTGAAGCGTAAGATTTTATTTACTTGTGTAACAAATATCAATCCTACTCAGCTGGGATTTTATGTGTGTTAAATAGCGGCAGACATTTTAAAAATACAGTAAATTCTCTTTAATCCACACTAATAATCAGGAAGATTCTTTGCCAATTACCAAATGGTGTGATTTTGCTAATGTGAGAAAAGCAATGTTTTAAAAAATGTATACTCCATCAAGCAAATATATTTTAGGAACTCACTAAGGCCCTGATCAAAATCAGCAGGGAATTTTACATTGATTTCTGGGAGCTGGATTAGGCCCCAAATCTTCAGAGGGGCTCCATGATAGTTTGCTAATTAGTGAGTACTGTCATAGGATGTGACACACTAGTGCCCTCAGACCCGTTTCAGGACATCACTGCATCCCAGCATAAAATTCAAATCCAAAAATCCCAAATCATTGTGACTCTGTGCTGGTGACAGGGCCGGTGCTACCCATCAGTTGACCTAGGCAGTTGCCTAGGGCCCCAGAATTTGGAGAGCGGCTTTTTGCTACTATTCCGAATTCTCAGCGGCAATACGGCGGCAGTTCAACACACCGCGTACATTTTGGTGGCAAGTTGACGGCAGCTCAAAGGGCTCTCAGGTGTCCTAGCATCTGCCGAATTGCCGCCAAAATGCACGTGGCATGTTGAACTGCCGCCGTAATGCTGCTGAGAATTCGGTGGCAGCTCAACAACTCGACTGCTTGTTGGCGGCAATTCAGCGGACACTAGGACTGGGGACGCCAATGCCCCCCTCTGCGCTTGCTGCCTAGGGCGGAACACTACCTTGCACCGGCCCTGACTAATGACTTTATTGTATAAGATGTTGTGATGTGTTTCTCATTTCATTTTCTAGGACAATCTATATATGCTAAGAATATGTATAAAAATAAAACATCCTTTAGGCTGTAAAGCTGTGCAGTATGCTTTCTCCCACCATTAGAGACTGAAAAATGGAAAATACTCTCATTAATCTACACAAGCACCGCCATGGTCCCAAAGGACAGTTATGTAATATGCAGATATGGCAAAGAGAGATTCCCACAGATGACTCATTGATGTCTACTCTCTTTTGTAGAAATTGCAATATATTTCCTTCAAGGGAGAGCTAGTAGTATAGAGATGAGAGCACAGGCCTGGGAGCCAGAGCTCTTGACTGTGCTATCATGCATCTTCTGGGTGGCTTCAATCACTGTATATTTTAGAGTACTAAATGAATGGTGCTAATTGTATTATTAGTATAAGTTGTTATTTTGGAATTTTAGGGATCTTAAGAATTTTTTAAAAGCTACTCAAATTGTCATATTCTATTCATTTGGACTATGGCCATTTATAAAGAATTGTGTTCTTTTTTAGGTATGGTGACATGAGGAGACAAATTGGTTTTGAGATCAGAGACATGTGGTATAACCTAGGTGAGTAGCCAGGGCACTTCTTGTTTTGATCACTCATTTTGTATGTATATTCATTTAAAACTATATAGCATTTTAAAAAAACTTTACTAAAATAATAGAATAGTTGCAAAGTCATGCACTCAGAATTCAGGTAATGCCAGAGTTGAAGTTTCCCAGGAAAGCTTCATTAAGATAGTCTTTTATTACATGATTACACAGTATTTTTTTCACAGGACTCTCATGTCCCACAAGATAGTTGATGCTCAGTTAATGGCAACTGTTCAGTTATTTTGTTATCCTCATCTGTGTACATGATCCTGTCACTGGAGACTCAAAATCTAAAATAAATAAATGAAACATAATTCATATGCACAGTGGACAAAATGAAAGTTGACTACTAACATTTCTGGTTGATGGTGGCAGTTCAGTTCTCTGTGGCTGTGACCAACAACTCAATAAGGTTGTTTCATGTGTCCTCTACTGGCTCATGCTGCTGTGTGAAGCTGCCCTGACCAGCCTCAGCTCCTTCTTGCCTCCCAAGACCAGTAGTGGGATTGTGTTGACTTGCTTTCCAACTGTTCTCCCTTTCAGATTTTTTGTATATAGTTATAGTGCGCTTGGCTTAGTTAATAGAACTTTCCAATATGTTTCATTTATTTATTTATTTTAGACATTTAATTTTACTCAGAGCAGTGCTTCTCAACCAGAGTTATACAGAAGTCTTCTAGATGCAGGTGCTAGCTTCCTTCTTGCCTGCGTGCTCAATCCCCATTCAGCCCCAAGCCTCGCCTCCCACTCCACCCCTTCCCCAAGCTTCCTTCTCCCCTACCACTTCGGTTTATCTGGAGCAGGGGGACGTGCTGGGAGGGAGGGAGAGAAGTTGATTGGCGGAGCTGCCAGTGTTTGGGGAGCACTTGGGGGAAGAAGGGAACTGGCTGCCGGTGGGTCCTAAGCACCTGTCAGTTTTTCTTCTGTGTGTTGTGGCAAAGCTTTGGCCTTCTCCCTGTGGGTACTGCACTTCCAGGTGGTTTGTGCTAGCCTCAGAGGCTCACTGTGATTAGTTAGGGAAGGTAGAAAGGGGGGGAGCCCGGGCCCACCCTCTACTCCGGGCTCCAGCCCAGGGACCCTAATAGCTAAAATGGCTGACCTTTTAGGCACCAAACACAATACAATTCCCTGGGTTACTTCCCCACAGTAGTCCCCGCTTCTTCACACTCCGCTTCACCCTTACCGCAGGGCCTCCTTCCAAACTGCTCTCTGCTCCGACGCCTCCAAACTGCTCTCTGCTCCGACGCCTCCAAACTGCTCTCTGCTCCGACGCCTCCAAACTGCTCTCTGCTCCGACGCCTCCAAACTGCTCTCTGCTCCAGCGCCTCCCAAACTGCTCTCTGCTCCAACGCCTCCCAAACTCCTGACACCCACACCCACCTGACTAAATGGGAGGGTTTTTAAGTGATTTCAGCCAGCCCCTGATTGGCTCCAGGTGTGCCAATCAGGCTAGCTATTTCTGCTCCTTTCTAGAACCTTCTCTGTTTGGCTAGCCAGGGAACAGGGACCTGCTCATCCTGAGGCTGATATACTTCCCTTCCAGCACTCTCCTATACCCTTCTGGTCTGACTCCGTCACAGCATGCTCCAGCCCACAAAGTCGGTGCTCCAGACTTGGAGCACCCAGGGAGTCAATGTCTATGCTTCTAGAGGGTACCTCAACTCATCTAGACATTTGCCTAGTTTTACAATAGGATACATTAAAAGCACTAGCAAAGTCAATACAGACTAAAATTTCATACGGACAATGATTTGTTTATACTACTCTATATACTATGCTTTGAAATGTAAGTCCAATATTTACATTCCAATTGATTTATTTTATAATTACATGGTAAAAATGAGAGAATAAGCAATTTTTCAGTAATAGTGTGCTGTGACACTTTTGTGTTGCTGAATCAGACTCCTGAAAGGGGTACAGTAGTTTGAAAAAGTTGATAGCCACCAACTTAGAGTTTTGGTTCCTGTGTATCTGGGTACTGATTCCTGGTACTGGAGCATGCCTCTGTCTTTGAGCTTTAAGCCTTGCACCGACGGCAGGGAAGTGTATCCCTAGAGAAGAGATTCTCCCTGGTACCAACTTCAGCCAGCGTGGGGACATTGACGCTGGTGCCTGTGTGGTCAAGGCCTACCCACTCTGTGGTACCAACCCCTTTGATGCAACATCAGCAGCATTTAGAAAACAGGTCAGTACCCACAACACCAAAGTGTATGCTGCAGTGCAGGATCTCCTATGCCTCTCAGTACCAGATTCTTCATCAGTTCTGGAGACAAATCTTCTGAGACTGATGAATCTGCAGTCTTTGCTGGGCTCCTTTGCGAGTAGCAGTATCCAACCTCCGGTATAAGGGCCCAATTCAGACTGTCCAGTGCCTCCTTGCCCATTGCCATCTAGAGGCAAGCCCAACAAGCTGTGCCTGCTACCTCCATCTCCAGAGAGACACTGCCAGTGCTCAGTACTGCATGTTCTACACCTTCCTGGTCAGGCAACTCAGGCTCTTCCTCACAGTTGGCTCCTTTTCCCCGTGCACCTGGAATAGAAGGCATCACTCACCTTCAACAAGAAGTACCGAGCAGAAGTAGATCCATGGGCTGAGGGAGCTTGGGCCCCCATCCTACCAATGGCTGTTCTGGAACCCATGAAAGTTTCCTCCCAGCACCAGATCTTCCCTGGTTCCTCTTCCCTCCAGATCCCCAAACAGACAGTAGGATAGCTTTCATGGAGAGAATCATGAGGTTACCCCCCCAGTACCAAGGTTGGTACTGAACCTGACCATATATCTGAACCTGCCTGCCAGAGCCTCCCGCAGAGGAGGTACAATAGACTCCATCTCAGTTCCCTTTTTAGCTCCTTGTCGTCATCACCATATGAGGCAGCAATATCTGAGGTGGCCTCCTCTCTTGAAGATGACACTAGGGCTCTCTTGGTTCTGCTAAAGAGGGTTGCTTCCTCTCTAGACATCCAGGTGGAGGTAATGCAAGATAGCTCCCATACCCTGGTGGACATACTGGAGTCATGGGACTCTCTCATGTAGCTCTGCCTATAAACAAAACTGTATTGGAGTCCACTAGGCTATTGTGGCAGATGCTGTCATCTCTGCCAATGATAACCAAGAGGACTGAATGGAGATTCTGGTGACATTGTAAATAAGAATTAGGAAGATATATGTTCTCTGTGTATGTATGAGAAGATATACATCTTCCTACTGTATAGTCCATTCTATACATCTGATGAAATGTTCTAGCCCACGAAAGCTTATGCCCAAATACATTTGTTAGTCTCTAAGGTGCCACAAGTACTCCTCATTCTGTTTTTTCTATGTGGCTACTTCAGAATGATGTAGGAGAATCATCAGGGCGTGGGAGCATGCACAACAGATTTTGAATTTTCAGAAAATTAAGGCACATCCTACAAATTCTGCTGTGCAATATTCCTTGGTCATACCTGGATGAAATTTCATGGGAAAGCAGAAGATATCACTGAGACCTCAAGGACTCACCACTTGCCAAAATACAGATTCCTGAGCCAAACTTTGGAGGCGCTAGAGCTGTTCAGAAAATTATCAGATTTTTTTAAATTAGCAAAATACACCTATTTTACACTAACTTCATTCTCAGAAATAGCTAAACCATTTCTTCTGTAACTTAAAAAAATAGAGCAGCGTATATGAAGAGAGAAAGTGCATATTTATGTGACGTGGAAGAAGTGTTCCAGTTCACACTGTTGCGCGGCTATGTAGTGATGGGAAAAGCAGCCTTTTTGAGAACAGCTGAATTCTCTTTTTATTAAAGGTGTTAAAGCAGAGTACACAATAATATATGACTTGACAGACAGATAGCAAAATCAATATTACTTTTCCTTATGTCAAGTCAGCAAAGCTCAGTCTGTCAGTTTTCACCAAAATCTTCTTTCACTGTTCCAACCTTCAGGCTATTTATTTATCTATTATTTATTTTACTAATTTCTACAGCATCTATTGCAGAGGCAATATTTAAACTTCTGCACCTCCCCAGAATTTTACAGAACTAAAAGGTAAAATCTACATCTTTGTATATACACATCGTTCACTGTGTGTAGGCTATAGGCGCCCGGATTCTCCATCCATCAGATTGTTATTTCAAGTCAGAATGAAATGTTCCCTTTGAGATGTATGTTTGCACCACCACGTACAGTCCCTTTAAAATGTTCAAATTGGTGCAGGTCATTAGCTTTGTGACTCATTTCCCTCCTCCCTTTTAAATAAAGATTGTGGGACTATGAATTGGGACTTTTAATATCTACTCCTGCCACTGACTCTGGGTGACTTTTCACATGTCACCCAATTGCTTTGTGCCTCCTGTAAAATGGGTATTATAATACTTACCTGCCTCACAGAGGTGTTCTGAGGCTCTGATTATATATTACTAGCGAAAATACCCGGCGTTGCTCGGGTCCGTCGGTGGTGGGGAGGGGGCAGAGAGCTGAGCGAGTGTGGGGTCTGTTGGAGGGGGGAGGCGGCAGAGAGAAAACCTGACACCCCCACCTCACCCCCCGGACCAAACCCGACACCCCCACCTCACTTACCCCTCAACCAACCCCGACTCACATTTTCACCCCCCCACCCAAACCCAACACCCCCACGTCACCCCCCTACCAACACCCTCTGACCAACACCCACACCTCACCCCCCGTAGACCAAACCTGACACACCCACCTCACTTTCCCCCCAACCAAACCAGACACCCCTACCTACCACCACAAACAAACCCGACACCCACACCTCACTTACCCCTCGAGCAACCCCGACCCCCCTCCACACACCCCCAACCAAACCCAACCCCCCCACCTTACCCCCCCCACCAAACCCAACACCCCCTGACCAACCCCAACACCCACACCTCACCCCTCACCCACCCCGACACCTTCCCACCACCCCAGACCAAACCCGACACCCCCGGCTCACTTACCCCCAGACCAAACCCGACACCCCCACCTCACCCCCCGACCAAACCCGACACCCCTACCTTACTTACCCTCCGACCAAACCCAACTCGGGTCCGTCGGAGGTGGGGAGCGGGCAGAGAGCTGAGCGAGTGCGAGGTCCGTTGGAGGGGGTATTATGACATCATAACTATGTCACAGAGAACAGCAGCTGCCCAGCTGATGTGATTGGCCTTTAAATAATTTCACCCCTGGGGGGCGTCAGAGGTGAGATTTGAACAATTTTCGACTCTTACCCTGATTAGGACCCTAAGACCTATAACTGTACCAAATTTCAAGTCTCTAGCTCAAACAGTGTGGAAGGAGTTAGTGCACATACATACATGCATACATACACGCATACACCATTTGACTTCTATATATATAGATTTATGCTTGATCCTTAGCTGCAACATACTGTAGATGAGCACAGTATTATTATTAATTTATGCAGGAGTTTCACATGTTAAGGGACTTGGTAAACTCTTGTTGTTTTCCCCCAACAAAATGGGGAGAAGTAAGTTAACTATCAGGTAAGAAACTTGATCCCATTCCAACTAACACTTTGCACCCTCAATTGAAGAGAAATCTTTCCTCAGCCAACCTCCCTCTTATTACTGGTGGAAAAAGTATCCTGGCTCTGTATTACTTGCATATATTTCAAAGCAAAGATTAAGAATACTGAATTGCCATTGGTAATAGATTCCTATTATTACCAACACTTTTATGTCTGACAGTGTTTATTACACTGAGTCGTCAAATCACTGTTGCATATGGCTCAGAAACAAAATCAAAAGTGAAAAGTTATTTCTGTATGTCCTTGAACATATTTATGACGTTATTCTATCATTGTACAAAAAATATGATGAAACCAAGTAGCTGTGACTTTTGATATCCAGAATAAATGACAAGGTTCAGACTGGAAAATTCCCATTTTATCTTGTCAGTTTATGACTGAAAATATTGTGATTAAGGCTTCATATCTAGTGGTTTGGAGCTCTGTAGCACAGAGCAGGCGCAAAGCAACTGTCGCATACTTTATATTCCTTGGTTAAGACTGGTACAAAGCAAAGGAGTTATCTAAAATATCCATCTTTTCATGATATATTACTATTGTGGTGTCCGTGCCAATACACAGCCCGCCCCCCCTCCCCCCCCCAACCCTCTTATACTAAAAAGAAGCAACACAATTCAAATATTTGTAATAGTCTAAGGGCTGGTCTTCACTACCCGCCAATCCAGCGGGTAGCGATCGATCTTCTGGTGATTGATTTTTCATGTCTTGTGAAGACACGAGAAATCGATCGCCCGGGGCGCCCCCGTCAACTCCGGAACTCCAGGTTGCCGGGAGGCGCAAGCTGGAGTCGACGGGGGAGCATGCCGCTGACTGCCACCGCCGTAAGACGGAAGGTAAATCGGCTGCAGATACGCAAACTTCAGCTACGTGATTCACTTGCAGTTGCGTAACTGCAGTCGATTCCCCCCCCCCCCCCCAAGAGTATAATCTTTGTTGAAACCTGTTTGGGTGTTTAAGACCCTATATAAAAAAAGAACTCCAGATGGACAATTTAATGATATACTATTGAGGTCCTGGCTATTGGGAGTCCTGGCTATCTGAGAGAGAACTTCTCTCCCTGTGTGACACAGTCACAGCTTTGATCACTACAGCTCATGAACTATAACAGCACCCTAACTTAAAGGCTGGGGGCTTAAACCAAAAAGTTTGAAGTAGGAAAAAATAGAGAAAAAACATAAAACATAAGAGGTTGTAATTAATCAAGGGTGTCAACAGTTTTCTCCTGTGTGTGTAGGTCTGGGCTTGATCCAAGTCCCACTGATTTCAGTGGTGGTTACAGACCCTCTTTTGTTCCCATTATTCCCATCAGTGAGAGGTTTTGCCATTGATTTTAGTAGGAGCAGGTTTAGGCAATATATATATGTCAGAGCAAACTGTCCCTGACACACAACAAGGAAAATGACAAGATGTGAGAGCTGCTGTTTAATTGGGCCACAACTTCATTAACTTAACTCATGAGGGAACTATCCAGCAATAACTCATAAAGTGCAGGTAATCACTCCTTCCTCACTCATCAAAACCTGGTCCAAGCCCATTGCTGGGACTCCACTATTCTCCCCTTGCATAAGGTTTAAGTTCCTTGCAAAGAAGGGTGTCTCCTCACTGTATCAGATACTAGATTCCCCTGAGTAGCTTCTTACCTTTCCCTAAATTCATTTCCAGCCTTGGTTTATTTTGGAACTCCCCCCCCCCCCCCCAATGGAATGAGTATCTACACTGGATACCTATCACCTGCCACGTTGACAGCTTGTACGGAACCTCCTGACCTGCTCAGCCATGTCCTGAGCTGTTGTGGAGAAGGCAAAGAAAACCACTATTCTCATCTCCTTCTACCTGTGCTAGGGCTGGCCAGAGGAGCTCAGATAAGCCATTGCCCCCTGCAGATAAGAGGGATGAGTTCTCTCACACAACTGGAGCAGTAGCACCCAGTGAATCAGAAAGACATGTTTATTTGGGGGGGTGGGGGGGGGTTCCTGTGGGAATTTCCCTAGTTGCCTTTTTTGGGACAGGGAAGGAATTCTCCCCTCCCCTCCCCTGCCAGACTGGCCTGAGAACCTTTAAAGGAGCCACAACACCTTCCCACATAACCAGAGAAACCCTGTGAGGTTACAGGGGTTGCATTCTATTCTGTAGTTTCTGCTTTGAAATAACTTTTTTTTTTTTTTTTTTTAGTGCTGGCAAATATGTTTCTTTGGTTTAAGTGACAGAGGCTCTACAGTATGCTAATCTGCATGCCCAGTGCTCTAACTCTGGCTCTGCAGCTATATGTTTGTCTTCCTATGGCATTTCAATTATTAATGTTGGAATAATATTCAGTTTATAAGGCTCATTTTGAACCCCTAGTCATTTTTCAAAAATGTCAAATTCAGAATTTTTTTTTTAGAGTTCAGTTTTATTAACAATTAGAATGTTTGTTTTCTGGACATTTTTGAATAAATTTAGTGCTTTTTATTCATGTTATATTTAAAAACATATAAAGGGTTTTAAAATGTCCCCTT
Source organism: Sternotherus odoratus (assembly GCA_032164245.1). Classification (NCBI taxonomy): domain Eukaryota; kingdom Metazoa; phylum Chordata; order Testudines; family Kinosternidae; genus Sternotherus; species Sternotherus odoratus. The sequence goes on along the minus strand of JAVMKO010000005.1, from coordinate 88,205,798 downwards.
TTTCAAATTTTTGCAAAGTATCTAATGTTTCCTTGTGCTTGCATGAATTACAACATAACATTACAATTACAATATAGCAGTTGAAATATATTATTACTACTTACTATGCACTCGTGCCCAAAGGTTGCAATCACAGGGGGTCTCATAATGCTATACAAATGAACAGGAAGACATCTATCTCTAAGGTCTAGGAAGATAAGTGACACACATGGGTTTGGAAGAAAGTGATACAATAAAGCATATTTGAAACGTAGATAGACTTGGACATTGGTTTGTATGTAATGCAGTTCTGAATTATTTGAAAACTAGACCTTGATCCCACTCTCTCAATAAAGCTGATGAAGGAAAAAAATTTATGAAAATATTTTTAATGTTGACCTCTAAATTAACCAGGGCTACTTTTCAAACATGACACTCCCCAGGATATAGTAAAATTACCGCTATTTCTACATTCCCCATCAGTGTGCTAGTCACATATAAGTCCAACAGTTCACCCCAATACTTGATGTCAAGAAAGGGATCTTGACAGAGATGTTAATTTTGTTGGAGGGAAAGTCAAGGTCAAAAATAGACCTGAACTTTCAGTCTATCACAAATAGAAGTAATTATATTTACTGTTTTCTGAATTAGTCATACATGCTCAGATCTGACCCCAAGTGAGGTATGAAATTACTAGAATATATTCTATGATTTTGAAACCCCAAATTAAAATGTAGGGTAAGTGCGGGAGATGAGGAAAAACACATAACTATCTAAAATATTCTGTATTTTATTTTTGGTACAGTTAATTTATTATCTATCATAAGTCACTATGCTGAAAGCACCCTAAAAGAGGCAGTGCACACTACAGCAAAGCAAAGGCCAAAATAAAGCAAAAATGTGCATGCTGTTTAAAACAAATATTGTTTCACCTATAGTTTTAAAGCAGCTGCACATTATATTACCTTCCCAAAAACAAGAGTCCTAAATTTTCTTTCAAACTTGTCACATTTTGAAACTGTATATGGGAGCTCTCATGCTTCGGGGGGAGGGGGGGGAGGAACTGTGAATTCGTTGTTCATTTGTTTATCTGAGGATATGCTTTGTATGTGACAGACAGCTGGAGTAGATGCTGTTCGGTTCTAAGATTGTTTCCTTGTATATTTTGTCTGTAACATTTTATATTGTGGCACAACATTGCATTGGATCATGTTGTCATGGCAAATACACGTGTGTATTTCTGTATATGACTGATATACTGAAATACATCATATAGTATATAATTTTAGTAATAGTTAGAAGGGTGTCAGTTAAAGACTTATACCTGCTTCCATTTGAACAGATTGCTCATAACTTACTGGTCAAGCCAAAATATCTGTTATTCCTTGTGTAATGTAAATTGCATAATGATGAGGATTATGTAACATTTTCATTTGCTCTATCCTGATTTTTTGTGGTCCTCTTCAACTCCTCTCTATTTAAGAATGTACTTTGTGTCTTAAATCTCAGGTGGGTACAGTAGATTTGATTCGTGAAGCAATATGCTTAGCATCCAAAACAGGTACAGTGCTGACTCCACAGTTCTTACAGATTATTGTACTTGTTTTTTCATGCAGCATAGAGTAAATTCTGGTGGGAACCACATACATACTGCGCAGAGGAGGTGAAGAGCTAAATGGGCTTCAAATAGATGAAATTATACAAATAATTTTAATATTTTTACTAATCACTCTTACTCCCCTTTTCCCCCATGTTCTTCTCTTGTATTTCACTTGCTGAATGCCCCTGTCCTTATTGATTTAAAAACTCTGTTGATTAATACCTGTGAGAGAGGATTGCTGTGAGTATAATGCACTCTAAATAAGAAAAGCACTAATACTTACAGCAATTTCCCTAGGTTCGGCTGATACCTGTAAAGGACCTGAACATATGAGGTGTGGAGCAAGTTCTGAGTGTGTCCAGCGCTCTCATAAATGTCAGCACTTTGTATGAGATGCTCAGCACCTCACAGGATTGGACTTAACGCTGCATAGGCAAGATATGTAGCTGATGGTTACTCAGCTGAGATGTTGTGTAACTTTCTGTTTCAGCAGAAGCAATATATTCCCTTACAGAAAAGGAAGAGTAATCAAAGATTTAAAATGCATTATTACTGAAATTTGCTATTTTTCAAATCTAGACTTCAAAAGATACTAGTTGTTCTTTGCTATGTATCTTTAAGCTTGGAGCAATGAAAAACTCATTGTGACAGATAGAGAACTTCATGACATTGATGTTCCGCCTGACAAATAACTTTGTCACTATCATTTGTTCTCTGAAATACAAACTCTGACACTTTTCAGGCATGATACAAGAAAACTGACACCTGAGAGGCAGAAGGTAATAACATTAAAAAAAGAGAGAGAGAAAAGAATAGAAACCTTTACAACTTTTACTTGCATTCTCCTCAGAAGCATTCAGTGTTGGCAGGGTCACGTTGTCAAACACTAACTGATCTCTTGCAAACATGCTAATAAGATTTTAGGTATATCATAGAATCATAGAATGCCAAGATGCAGGATTTGTTGTGTCTTAACCAATCATATGGCTATCCAGCCTCTTTTTGAAAACCTCCAGTGACGGAGCTTGTGTAACATCCCTAGGCAGTTTTTTCTATGGACCTACTGTTCTTACAGTTAGAAAGATTTCTTGATGTATAATCTAAATCTGCTATATTATAATTTAAACCCATTGCCTCTTGCCCCCTGTGGAAAGAGAGAACAATTTTTCGCCATCTTTTTTTGGCAGTCTTTCAAGTATTTGAAGACTGTTAACATGTCCCCTCTTAATCTCCTCTTTTCTAAGCTAAACATCCCCAGCTCCTTCAGCCTTTGCTCTTATGCTTGTATTCCATCTCTTTGGTGATCTTTGTCACTCGCTGCTGAATCTTTTCCAGTTTCTCTACATCCTTTCTATACAGTGGTGGCCAAAACTGGACACACTACTCCAGCTGAGGCATAACCAGTGCCAAATACAAAGGTCCTATCACCTCTTGTGACTTTCTGTGTCTCTGTTAATGCAACCCAAAATTGCATTTCCTTTTTTTCTATGTGACAGTACATTGTATTGTTGACTAATCTTGAGGCTGTGATCCACCACAACTCCCAGATCCTTCTTAGCAGTGCTGCTGTCAAGCCAGTTATCCCCCATTCTGTATTTGTGCATTTGGGGTGTCTTCTCTAAATGTAACTCTTTACTTTTGCCTATGTTGAAATTCATTTTGTTTTCTATTGCCAGTTCTCCAATTTATGAAGATCACTTTAAATTTTGGCTCTGTCCTCCAAAGTGTTTGCAACTCCCCGAGCTTTGTGTCATGTGCAGATTTGATCAGTACGCTCTCTATTCCTACATTCAGGTCATTAATAAAAATGTTAAAGAACACTAGACCCATAACAGATCCCCATGGGATCCCTACTTGAAACCTCCTTCTAATCTGACATCATTCCTTTAATAGTTACTCTTTCTTTGTGTTTGTTGTTTGTGTTAACCAGTTATGTATTCAGTCAATGGTAGTTCTACTGAGCTCGCATTTCTCCAGCTTGCTTATGAGAATGACATGTGGGAGTGTGTCAAAAGCCTTACTAAAGTCCAGGTATATTATGTCTACTACATTCTCCCTATCCGCCAAACCAGTTACCTTGTCAAGGAAGTAAATCAAACTGGTTTGGCATGATTTGTTATTAAGTAAATCCATGCTGACTGCTAGTGATCATCCCTTTATCCTCCAGGCATATCTAAAGTTCTGCCGTTGTTGCTTTTCATTTAAATTCTCAATCAAAAAAGCAAATAAAGCAACTTGTTTTTTGAAAAAAAATAAAATGATTATAATGTTGCTATTTTGTTACTAAGGATGTTCCTCTTGATCACCTCATGTATTAAGTGATTTTATGTTATGTTCATTCCAATCACAACTAAAATTGGTAATGAATATGAATACTATCTCAGCGATTACTACAGTAATCTTATGAGGACAAGTGTGTTAATGAATACACTGTATTACATACTGCTCCATTGGTGGGTGGGCGTGAAATTTCAGATTGTGAATTTATGCTAAACTGTGCATTTTTCTTGCACATAGATATTACATTAATTTAAAAATCAATAGGCTACACTAATATTTTGAATATGAATGCTGCTTACAGCCAGTACTGCTTACAGTAACTAGATGTTTTTAGTTAAATGGTCTAATTTTTATAAGTATTCAAGCTGCTGGTAAGAATGAACTTACTTTCTGAATCTGTGAGGGGGATGAATTTGGGGAGGCACAGTTTCCATTTGGGAAGAAAAATGTAAAATTAAATTAGCCAGTCAAACCAACTCTGGAAGAAAGAAGACATAATCTAGACCTCTCTTGGATGTAGTTTCATATCTTGAGGCTGTAAGTATGCAGTCATAATGACATTTTGATAGAGTGTCACATTTTGTTACACTGGGAAACGTATGGAATTTTAAATAATTTAAAATAGGCTTTTTCCCCCTCTTCCATCCTATTTGCATAATGTAACTCAAGAACTTAATATGTAATATGGATGAGTGTGAATTTGGTTGGTTTTTGGACGTATAGCAAGCTCTGGTTTGGTTCTCTCTTGAACAGTTCTTTAATAGTTCACTTCTCTTTCTGAGGGTTAGTGACTCACATTAGGACATAAATTGCAATTAAGAAATTGAGCCCAAAATCAAGAAATGCATTCTTACGCTTAGGATATTCAAAGTTTATTTCCTGTGGCGTTTTTTTAAGGTAATCTTATAGCACTGTTGATGTATTTTCATTAATTCTGAAGTATATTTTCCCCACCCTAAGGTCAACATAAGATCAAATTCATACCAGAAATGGTTGGGCCTATGTTGGAAATGACACTGATTCCTGAAACTGAGCTTCGAAAAGCTACAATCCCAATATTCTTTGACATGATGCAGTGCGAATTTCATTCTACCAGAAGCTTCCAAATGGTAAGCATTGATTAGCTACAAATATTTTTAGGTTTGTTAGTGTGACCCAAGGACCTTTTGATGCCCATTGGTAAAAGGCACAGAGACATTTAGGGTTACAGTGATCCTCAGGGTTCACCAAAAGGGATCATATAAGGTCTCTTAGAAAGCATGCATCACAATGGTCATCATGGCCATTACGAAATATACGTGGAGATAATGTGTAAGGAGTTATGTGTATATATTGAAAACTATGTTCTTAAGTCCTTGTAAATAGGAATACGTTGCTCAGAGGTAGCATGCATTGAGACAGACTTCTCCAGACAGGAGGTAGGAGACATCCCCCTGATGGATAATTGTGTATTGTGTATCTTACAATGGAAGTCTATTGCCATATTGAGTCAAAGCTAATATATACATTGCAGGAAAAAACAAAAACAATAGGGATTATCCTGTCTGAGTAAAGACAATACATTTTAGAAGAATAATTAAAGGTATGGAGGTACACCTGGCATCCTTCAATCTAAGAAGACAAGCTACTAGTAGTGGACTTGATTTTATGAAAGGAGGAGCTCAGCCATCTTGGTTGAAAACTCTAGGAAAAGGACTTTGGGGTGAGCTAACCTGTAGGAGACAGGATAATGTCTTGTGAGTTAAGTTTAGGCTCTAAAAAGTTTCTTATAATTTTGTTTTACGTATAACCATTTTTTCCTAGCATTTGTTCTTGCTATCATTTGATCTGTGTTCTTTGATAATAAACGTAGTCCTGTTTTCACTATAAATATATCTTGAGTACTGCATATTCAGCAGTGTGATGATCTTGAGCTGAATCTAGTCATTTGGTGAGTACTAATCCTTTGGGAGCAGAGAATGTGAGAGTTCTGTGAGTCTTCAGTGTATAAGGGGCTGGGTGCGTCAGAGGGACACTTGGGGTCAAGAAGGAATTCCCCCAGGTCAGATTGGCAAAGACCCTGGTGGGTTTTCGCCTTCCTCTGCAGCATGCGACATGGGTCACACAGATTTAACCTAGTGTAAATGGTAGATTCTCTGTAACTTGAAGTCTTTAAATCATGATTTGAGGACTTCAGTAACTCAGCCAGAGGTTAGGGGGTCTATTACAGGAGTGGGTGAGTGAGATTCTGTGGTGTGCAGGTCAGACTGGAAGGATGATCATGATGGTTCCTTCTGACCTTAGAGTCTATGAAGACTCAGGAGTTGGTGTGTGTCTATCACTAACCTGTACAGAGATAGAAAGGCCTGAAAGATGTCCCTCCATAAAGCACTGTTCCCTTCACCAGGCCGGTCAGCCAGCCAAATAAGCCGCCTTATCCCCTCTTAAAGGTGCAGGGTGGTTATTGGATGTGAACTCAGCTAATTCTGTGCAGGACTTATTTTTCATAAGTTAGTATTCATAACAAGCTTCTAACATATGTATAGCCAAAAGAAATGAATGTCTACAGGGAATGAGTTAAACAAATAAAACATGACTAGCTGTATTAATGTTCAGTTGCATTGTAATGAGCAAGGAACTTTTGATCAGTATTTTGATTCAATTCAATTTCAATAATCAGGGCACGTCTATACTACCCGCCGGACCGGCAGGTAGTGTTCGATGTGTCGGGGATCGATTTATCACGTCTGTCTGGATGCGATAAATTGATCCCCGAATGCGCTCCCTGTCGACTCCAGAACTCCAGCTCCGCAAAAGGGGTAAGCGGAGTCGACGGGGAAACTACTGTGATCGACTCCCCCCCATGAGAACAGCCAGGTAAGTCGAACTAAGATACTTCGACTTCAGCTACAAGAAGAGCATAGCTGAAATTACGTATCTTAGTTCGAACACCCCCCACCCAGTGAAGCCCAGGCCTCAGTTTTTATATTTCTCTCTGATATTGCAGTAATAAGTAACGTAAGGTGTTGTCTGCTAAGATTGTGTGTAACTTTGCCATAATAAAAAGTAACAAAACAAAAATCTGAAGTGTTCAATGAGATGCCATTTACACATTCTCATGTCAGATGCTTACTTTTGTTACTTGCTATTTTATTTATTTGTGTAACTATATGGTTCGTGAACTATATAAGGGTGTATTGTTGTGGCTCTATATTTCCTCGCATAGAATAGTCTGGTGATTTTAATAGATGAACAAATTAAATATTTAAAGTAAACTTTCTTCCCTTTTGAGAAGAAATATGCCTCATGCTTAAACTACAAATGTTTTGGATTTTAAATAGAAATATATGTATATTCCATATATTTATAGCCTCATGTCTCAACAGCTTGCTTCATTATGAATACAACATTAGCATAACACATACAGAAGCACTAAACCCCTTGTACAATACATTCGGAATGCATATTTATATCTAGCAGAAAATATCCAATCTGTCCGTTCATAATTTCACATATAAATGGAAGAGATCTGTACTTTTCAAGGCACATCACTGTGTTCACATCTGTGTGCTGCTATTAAACATTTAAGCAAGACCTTAGACTATATTTGACATAGAATGTGGTATAGCCACATTGTTTAATCAGTGAGTTTGTGTTTTAAAATACCCCTCTCTAAATTCAACTTTTGATACATGTGTGCCACCTTATATCTCACCAAAAAGATTCTTTCATGTTCAACATCCACCTCAATAGGTTGGTCCTCTAATTAGATTGTACCCCAAAGGTGCTGAAAGGCAATTGTATATGGCCAGTAGAGAATTCCCTTGAGGTAGAGGAAGTTCTCATTTGTATAGCTACACAGGAGCCAGACCCTTTGCCTCTTTTCCCCTCCACCAAGCTGTCTGGGCGTTGCAGAGCTCTGCACTGCCTTGGCAATATTCCACTGGTGCAGAGTGTATTCAGGGCCTTAAGCCAGTGTTTGGGGCTGACTCTGGCCTGGAGAAGAAGGCAGCCAGCTCCAGCTCCCTGATGCTTTCTTATGCTGAGCAGACTGAGATTTTCCTGTTTGTCGTGCAGGCCTTTGCTGGTTACGGTGAGTGGCCTGTTCCCAATAACAAAAATAGATTTATGCACTGTGAGAAAGGTAGTCATACTTTCTTCAAGAAATATTACCAGTACCTAGGTAGGCTTTCATGCTTTGTGTGTGTGTGTGTGTGTGTGTGTGTGTGTGTGTGTGTGTGTTGCATTATATTATGTACATGCAACTGCCAGTTATTGTTCTGCTTTGCTTGCAAAGAGAACTTAGAATTGAATGGTTGGCTACTGTTTAACCAATCTGCCAGAAATCCAATTATCTAACCTTATTAATCACATCGGCAAGGGTTTAAATTGGCTCCACTTTCCCAGCAGATGTGTAAACCTATAATGTGTGGGAAGAATATAGATTTTTCGCAGAATGGTAATACTAGAACATGTGGCCTATATTATTAACAGGCCACTCTCACCAAATCTACTTTTATTTCAGTATCTGTTGTTCTTTTCTGGTGAAAACAGTCTTAGACAGCATGACTGTATTTACCCTTACTGTACTTGCAGCCCTGAGAACGAACAGAAGATCAGTCAAATTGTGCTCTGTCTTTAATTAACTAAGTTATAAGTTTCCAAATCATGATATGTGGAGATCTGGGCAGACAAGTAATGCTGCCCACTTCCCCCTCTCACCTTTTGTGTGCAGCTCCAGCTAGGATACACCACAAAACAAGGAGCATGGAATTGCAAGTAAGGTCCACTGAGACTTCCCCATAGAAGAAGCTGCCTCCTTTCTCTTCTGCTCCACACTTCAAAGACCAGAGGAAATGTCAGAGACAGAATAAGATAGTGAGGAGAATCACTTTGACTGTCAGAGTCCCAATCCCAGTCAGGTAGTGGTGATAGATCATGTGTAGCAGCAGGACAGAAAGTGGTCCATGAGATGACCATATTACAAAAGATGGCCGATACCATGACAAGTTTAGGTACCACTTGCCCACAACCTTGACTGCACCACCTGATTTCTCTCTCTGTCTCATGTTCTTTGGACCCACTTTCCATTCATTTTCTTGCCCCTCTTTGCACACTCAACACTTTAGCTCTCATTCCCTGAACCCATCCCATTGCTCTCCCCTTTCACCTCACTTCTGCTCATCTCCTCGCTCTGCCTTCTCTAACTCCAGCCTTATCTCTTTGAAGTTGAGAATGAGAGTTGTTCTGGGAATGGGGTATGAGAGGTGGAAGAAGGAACATTGGAGAATGCATTCAGAAGATCAGTGAGGGTTTCCATCAGGAGAGGGGTGAGGTGAGCTGGCACCATGTGCAAGACAGGACTCACATCCACACCTGCTGCTAGAAATCCTCTCTGAAATTGCATGTAAACATCCCAATGTGACCTACAAACAGTTGAGAAAAAAGCCAGTTAGAATTGTTTCATTGGCGAGGTAGCTAGTTTCTAAGGCTTAAAATGGTGTGATTAATATCAACCGGTCTGGATTAAAATAAAAACAGACCTGTAGCTTCATTCAGAACATGATCCAAACAAAAGAGAACTTTTTTGAGGCTCGAGCTCAAAGATTTTTTTGTGTTTGTTTGTTTTTTCAGTCTTTGCATCTTTCTGTGCTTCCTAATGTGGGCCAGAACAGAAGCAAACAGAATATATTGGTGTGCGTGGACTTTCGATCTAGGTTTATACCAAGGAGAATTCTGTAGAAAAAGCTTAATCATGTGAGATTTCCAAACCAGACCTCAGCAAGAGGAATCCTTCGGTACTTAGCTGAACCAGTTTTCGGAACCTTTTGTGGTACACCCATTGCTAATGATGATTAATTTTTCAATTCCTGTGCTCTTACCATCTTTCCATTTAACGATTATATAAATTATCCAATGTATGGTGTATGGAATCAATATACACACAAGGAGCCCACAGTTGTCACCTTTCACATAGTAAATAAGCACCCCAACTTTCACAATAAGCCAAAAATCAAGCTAGTCCCATTTCAAAACAAGACCAAAACAAGCCAATCCCTAAGAACCCCAACACTCAGTGTGACTAGATTGTCTGGTGTGCAGTCTGGGACTGTGATGGGCCTGTTGTGCACCCCTGACTGTCTCCCCCCTCCCCCTTTACCTCTGCTTGACCCCTCCCTTGCCAGGAACCCCTCCCCCCCCCCAAAAGCTACAAGCCGCAAGCAACTCACAAACCAATTAAGCCAAAAACAACCCCAATTTCTGGGTTTTTTTCCACAGATTTGACATATCTGAAGAAGCCTTGCTAACTTAATGGGAATAAAATCAGATTTTATATTTATTAGTAAGCTATCTGAATTTCAGTTTAACAGTCTGATCTTCCTAGCTAAGGAAACAAAGTTGTATAAATGCAGCAGTAGATTTATATATAGCACCTTTCATGAAGCCATATCTCAAGGCATTTTACAAAGTCATGAGCAAAATATTAATCTTAGATTCACCACTGCGCTCCACATCAATAAATCACAGGTGCATATAAGGAGCACCATTTCATTTAATTGATTTGGACAGTTTGATAATGTTAAGAGGTTAAAGAGTGATTTGATAATCCACATAAGCTTCAGCAAGAAATTAGTGTAAAGTTTTCAAAATAATGAAAAATATTGGAACAAGGTTCTATGGTATAGGTAGCAACTTGGTAGCAGAATTGTATTCCGAGCACCTAAATAACTTTAGTCAGATCCAAAAAACCCCAAGTATTCTAGTGATGTCCCTGGGCACACCACAAAAGATTCAGTTTGAGTTCAAGCGACAACAGAATATCACCCAAAATGTAAATGTTTATTTTACTACGGGGCCAACCCTTCATCTCAGAGTCATGTGAATAAAGGCAGTAGGAATGGAACCAGCAAAAAATCCTCAAAAATGACCAACAGAAATAAGAAGGACCAGCGTAGTGTCCAGTAGCTAAGTGTCATTGGTGTAAGCATGACAGTTCCAACAAGTTTATTATCAGGGTGGTAGCCGTGTTAGTCTGGAATAGCAGAGTTAACAAAGTCCTGTGGCACCTTAAAGACTAACTATAAAGTTTTGAAGCATGAGCTTTCGTGGGCTAATACCCACTTCGTCGGATGCAGGCAGTAGAAGTGTTCACAAACAGGCAGTTATAGAAAAGTAGGTAAGAGCCAGGTTGGAGGTGAAAAGGTTAGTCCAATTAAGCTGAGCCAGCTTGTTATCTCCGATCAGGGAGTGTGGATTATTCGTCTAGCATTTGAATGGGGTGTGTGGACATGGAGAGATGAGAAACAATGTCTGTAATTAGCCAACCATTGTAGATCCCGGTTCAATCCCAAAGTGTGTGTGCTGAATTTGCAAATGAATTGAAGCTCTGCAGTCTCTCTTTGCAGTCTGGATCTGAAGTTCCCTTTCTGCAGAATGGTGACCTTTAAATCTGTAATAGTGTGTCCAGGCAGGTTGAAGTGTTCCCCTACAGGTTTTTGTATATTGCCATTCCTAATATCAGATTTGTGTGCATTTATCCTTTTTCGTAGGGACTGTCCAGTTTGGCCGATGTACATAGCAGAGGGACACTGGTGGCATATAATGGCATATATGACATTGGTTGATGTACAGGTGAATGAGCCAGTGATGGTATGGTTGATCTGGTTAGGTCCTGTGATGGTGTTGCTGGTGTAGATATGTGGGCAGAGTTGGCATCGAGGTTTGTTGCATGGATTGGTTCCGGAGTTGGAGTTATTGTGGTGCAGTGTGCTGTTGCTGTTGAGAATTTGTTTAAGGTTGGCAGGTTGTCTGTGTGCCAGGACTGGCCTTCCTCCCAAGGCTTTTGAAAGTGAGGGATTATTGTCCAGGATGGGTTGTAGGTCACTGTAGGTCATACTGTACAACAAACAGGAAAACATCAAAAAAGAGCTTTCCAACCTAGAGACCTTCATAAACGACCAACCTTCCACACAAACAGACTTTACTAAAATTAGACAGGAGATCTACATCACACACTTCACCTCTCTACAAAAGAAAAAGGACTGCAAACTATCTAAAATCCTACCTCCCACATGGGGCCACAACAGTGGCACCCCTACCTCACCCAGCAATATCGTCAATCTATCCAGCTACACTCTCAGCCCGGCAGAAGAGTCTGTCCTATCTCGAGGACTCTCATTCTGCCCCAGCACCCCCACAAACAAGATACAATTCTGCGGTGATCTGGAAGCCTACTTTCGCCGTCTCCGACTCAAGGAATTCTTTCAAGACAACATGGAACAGCACACTAGTACACAGACACCGTCCCACCAGCAGCACAAGAAGAAGAACTCCACATGGACTCCTCCTGAGGGTCGAAATGACAGTCTGGACCTATACATAGAATGCTTCCGCCGACGTGCACAGGCAGAAATAGTGGAAAAACAACATCGCCTGCCTCACAACCTAAATCGTGCAGAACGCAATGCTACCCACAGCCTCAGAAACAACCCTGACATCATTATCAAAGAGGCTGATAAAGGAGGTGCTGTTGTCATCATGGACAGGTCAGACTACCAAAAGGAGGCTACCAGACAACTCTCCAATACCAATTTCTACAGGCCACTTCCCTACGATCCCACTGAGGAATATACTAAGAAACTGCACCACCTACTCAGGACTCTCCCTGCACTAACACAGGAACAAATTAATATACCCTTAGAGCCCCGACCGGGGTTATTCTATCTACTACCCAAGATCCACAAACCTGGGAACCCTGGACGCCCCATCATCTCGGGCATTGGCACTCTCACTGAAGGACTGTCTGGATATGTAGACTCTCTACTCAGACCCTATGCCACCAGCACTCCCAGCTATCTCCGTGATACCACTGACTTCCTGAGGAAACTACAATGCATTGGTGACCTTCCAGAAAACACCATCCTAGCCACCATGGATGTAGAGGCTCTCTACACAAACATCCCACACAAAGATGGAATACAAGCTGTCCGGAATAGTATCCCTGATGATGCCACAGCACAGGTGGTTGCTGAGCTCTGTGACTTTATCCTCACACACAACTATTTCAAATTTGGTGACAATATATACCTCCAGACCAGCGGGACTGCTATGGGCACCCGCATGGCCCCACAGTATGCCAACATCTTTATGGCAGACCTGGAACAACGCTTCCTCAACTCTCGTCCACTCACACCCCTTCTCTATCTACGCTACATTGATGACATCTTCATCATCTGGACCCATGGGAAAGAAACTCTGGAAGAATTCCACCATGACTTCAACAGCTTCCACCCCAACATCCACCTCAGTCTGGACCAGTCCACACAGGAAATCCACTTCCTAGACACCACAGTGCAAATTAATGACGGCCACATCGACACCACCCTATACCGAAAACCTACCGACAGCTATGCCTACCTTCATGCCACCAGCTTCCATCCCGGACATACCACACGATCCATTGTCTACAGCCAAGCACTGAGGTACAATCGGATTTGCTCCAACCCCTCAGACAGAGACCAACACCTACGAGATCTTCACCAGGCTTTCTCAAAACTACAATACCCACACAAGGAAATAAGGACACAGATCAACAGAGCCAGACGTGTACCCAGAAGCCTGCTGCTACAAGACAAGCCCAAGAAAAAAAACAACAGAACACCACTGGCCATCACCTACAGTCCTCAGTTAAAACCTTTGCAACGCATCATCAGTGACCTACAACCCATCCTGGACAATAATCCCTCACTTTCAAAAGCCTTGGGAGGAAGGCCAGTCCTGGCACACAGACAACCTGCCAACCTTAAACAAATTCTCAACAGCAACAGCACACTGCACCACAATAACTCCAACTCCGGAACCAATCCATGCAACAAACCTCGATGCCAACTCTGCCCACATATCTACACCAGCAACACCATCACAGGACCTAACCAGATCAACCATACCATCACTGGCTCATTCACCTGTACATCAACCAATGTCATATATGCCATTATATGCCACCAGTGTCCCTCTGCTATGTACATCGGCCAAACTGGACAGTCCCTACGAAAAAGGATAAATGCACACAAATCTGATATTAGGAATGGCAATATACAAAAACCTGTAGGGGAACACTTCAACCTGCCTGGACACACTATTACAGATTTAAAGGTCACCATTCTGCAGAAAGGGAACTTCAGATCCAGACTGCAAAGAGAGACTGCAGAGCTTCAATTCATTTGCAAATTCAGCACACACACTTTGGGATTGAACCGGGATCTACAATGGTTGGCTAATTACAGACATTGTTTCTCATCTCTCCATGTCCACACACCCCATTCAAATGCTAGACGAATAATCCACACTCCCTGATCGGAGATAACAAGCTGGCTCAGCTTAATTGGACTAACCTTTTCACCTCCAACCTGGCTCTTACCTACTTTTCTATAACTGCCTGTTTGTGAACACTTCTACTGCCTGCATCCGACGAAGTGGGTATTAGCCCACGAAAGCTCATGCTTCAAAACTTTATAGTTAGTCTTTAAGGTGCCACAGGACTTTGTTAACAAGTTTATTATGATTTAAAGCTCAGAGGTGCATATAAATACTGAAAACTAATGGTCTAAGAAAAGAGAACCCCACGAGACACCACAGCATATCTGTCTTATGTCTGCATGTTGCAGGGTGCTGCTGCAAAGGCACCCAATTAGCCCCTGCTCAACCAGCCACAATCAGGGGAAATAGATTGGGGCTGGAGAAAGCCTGATGCCTGGCCTGTGGATTGGCTACACCTGCTGGCCTGAGGGCTGTAAAGGCTGGGAAGGAGCCAGAAGGGAGGGGGAATGGCCAAGTAAGGTCAGTCTCCTGGCTGAGGCCTGCTGTGTTTGTAAATGGAGCCAAGTAGGCTGGTAAGCTCTGTATATAGCTTAGCACTGGTGGTAGGACAACGCTTTTGTAAATAAAGACACGGGTGCCGCATAATTAAGGCCTCTCTGAGCTTTATTGGGGCAGCCAGCGGGCTCCAGGAAGAGGGGCAGCCAAGGGACCCTGGTACACTGCAGAAATTGGAAGCACATTTGATATAATGTAGCTGTAACCCAACAGATAGGCAGACATATCACATAAGAATGGCCATACTGGGTCAGACCAATGGTTCATCTAGCCCAGTATCCTGTCTTCTGATGGTGGCCAATGCCATATGCTTCAAAGGGAATGAACAGAACAGGGCAATTTCGAGTGACATCACATTTGGATATATGGCAGTTTTAATATACCCATCTTACAGATGGGCAAACAGAGGCACAACAAATTTGTGACTTGTCCAAGATCTTACAATGCTGCAATGACATGGGTGATTACACTCCCCACAAACTCAACCCTTTTCCCAAAAGATTCTAGGACTTTGTTCTGTAGCTTTTCAGAAGCAGTTTTCTAGAGATGAAGTATCAGTGGCATTTAACATTCTCCTGACTTCTGATTTCTTTGAAAGACAGCTGATTGGCCCACACAGTAACATCAAGAAAAAGGGTAACGTAGTTAAAGATCACTGAACACCAAAATCATCTTGTGGTGTCCTAGGTCCATCTGTGGAGATGGGTGTTGATAGGAGCAGGACAGATTCTCCCACACATTCTATTCAGTCAAATGTCCAGGATTTGTATGCTGGCTTGAGTCTGGTGTGTTTCCAAGCCACTCTTGATTATGGTTGCTCCAGGTGCGTGAGGGGCCATGAAAAGCTGCTAATGGGAGGCAGCCATACATAATCACTTTCTTGTCCACTACCAGAGAGGTTTCTTCTCAGCACCTCTTCCCGTAGCTTTTCCTTGGTAAGTGCTGATATCATTTGGCACTTCCCATATTGTTTTCTCACAGATGATGTGCATATTGTAGTTATTTAACTACCAAATGATTACTGTTGATGTGGGTTGATCTTTGTCCCTATGCAAATAGTTATCCTGACTGCTGTATGTGGAAGTAGGAAGGAAATTTTCATCATGGTAGATTCACTATGTTTTGTGTATAGGACATTTGATGAGGAAAATTTGTCCAGAGCTTAGACTTCATCTAAATCTTTTGCAGTTGGTCTCTATTTTACATTTGTTTAAAGTCATACTTGTTTTTGTCTCATTTTTATTGTCCGTTGTGGTAAAGCATCTGTGTTTGCTTAGTTATTTGTAATATTTATGTCATTGCAATAGTAGATTCTCAGTTATAGTAAGGCCACCGTATGCTCCTCTGGCAGTATAAACAGGCCATAAAGTAGGTGCAAGTGTAATTTAGTCCCTATTAAGGCCCTGGTTTGCTACAAGAGTGGCATAAATGAGCCATTGTCTAATTGAGAATTAAGTTATTGGTGAATGGATAGTTTAAGTTAGACTAAGAATTTCAGGCTGAAGACAATTCTTTTTTATCAAAATATATTATTGTCTACTCTACTATTAAAGAGATACAAAGCATAGGGGAAAAATACATCTCTTTATATTTAAAGCAATTGAGTACATTTTAGTTCTTGTGAAAAATATTGGATGGAGAGTCCTGGAGACTGAAGTCTTTCATTTAGCCACAGGATAGGTACAGCATGAGGAAGTGGCAGTGAAAGTTTCAAGACACTGTTCTACTAATGTGCTCCCACTCTGACCTAATGGGACTACCTCTATCTGCAATAGGGTAGTTCAGTGTCATTGGCTCATTCAATTCTGGCCCCTCCTCCAAGTGATACTAAATAGAATATATATTTGTGATGTGGATACCTGTACCCTAGCTATTATAAAACAACATGTATGGTAGGCTGCCAGTCACCAATCCTGTGGTAACAACTTTAGTTTATGACCCACCTGGACCAGATTCAAAAGGGCATGGCAACTAGAGGCAAAAGGCTTTGTGCTATATTAAAAATCCCTGGAACTATCCAATCCACTATTAAAATAGTTAATAATTCTTTGAGTGTGTACTGTACTCTTGTTACTTCTTAAATACAAATACTGATCTTAACCCCTTCAAAAGAACTCTCTTCCCTTCAGGAATGATGTTGAAACTGTCTATTAGGTGTGTTACAGTGTGAGCCAAAAAGAGATGTTAGGATGTTGATCAGTTGAGCGTTCCATTTGGCTGACCAGCCTTAGGTGTTATATCCGTAACAGGTCTTTCAAAATATTTGTATTTGTTTCTATTGTAATCATTGCAGGCGACATTGTGTGTCCTGCTCTGTATGCTCTTTACGTCCCCGCTCCTTCCTGTCATCAGCCACCTTATTTAGATTTCCCTAATGCATATATTTAAGCTCCATTTAACAACATGAGCAATGGATTTCTCAAATGAAAATCCTTAAAGGGCAGCAGATCATAATGGATATCAAAGATTGCAGACTTTTAAAGTCAATCAGGCTTAAAAACAGTGGTTAAACATATGATAGAGATATCCAACCAATCTATCAGCCATTAATGCTACAGCAATAGAATTAAATATTTGCCATACTGGTTATTTATGCTTGCTCTATTTATTATAGTTTGAAAACGAGATCATCACAAAATTGGATCATGAAGTGGAAGGAGGCAGAGGAGATGAACAGTACAAAGTGTTGTTTGACAAAATGTAAGTGTTGATTAACAGTGGGACTTATGTCAGAATATATCTGGACTAGAATGAATTTTGTAGTCCAAAAATAGTTACAATCTGTTAATGGTGCAAAATATTTAAAATTGCACCTTAGTCTAGCACCTCTTCTTGATTAACAAGGAGTGTGTAATTATTTTTCAGTCTCTTGGAGCACTGCAGAAAACACAAATATCTTGCTAAAAATGGGGAAACTTTTGTCAAACTTGTTGTCCGTCTGATGGAAAGACTGCTGGATTACAGAACTATAATGCATGATGAAAACAAAGAAAATCGCATGAGCTGCACTGTCAATGTACTGGTGAGTGAGAAGAAATGAGTTGGCTAAATTTAGAATAGGTACTGAATTTTTAATTTTAACAGCAAGCTTCTGTTTGTTCTAAATGAAAGAGCTTATGATTTTCACCCAGCTGTTAGAAATAAGTCTGATTAATCTGATTTAAAGAGGGGAATTCTTGAAAAATATTGTTCATCACTTTTAGTTTTTCATTTTTTTTTAAGGGAAAAATGTGGAAAGGGAGTAATGTAGTCATCCTCACTCCTATCAGTACAACCCATATGCCACACCATCATCTGTAGACTCAGATACCAGGGTTGTCACCTGTGTGTTACTTTAAAGCCTAAAACATCTGTTGAGTCAGTGTGAAGTGATGGAAACAACTACAAGAATGGTTGAGAGCTGTTTTGGTTCAGAATATCACCAGGTTCTTCCTCGGGTGATTGCTTATGTCAATTCCGTTATAGGTATCTATCTCAGTGGCCATCACAGATTTTTGCCTTAGCAGTATCTGTAGGGCAGGCTGTGGTTTCCCCTGGAGTTCCATGCTCATGCCACAGTATATCCAGCACCCTCAGTTCCTTCTTACCGCTCATGGTGGTCAGTTAGGGCTGGTCCTCACTACGGGGGGAGATCGACTGCAGATACGCAACTTCAGCTACGTGAATCACGTAGCTGAAGTTGTGTATCTGCAGCCGATTTACCGCTCGTCCTCATGGCGGCGGCGGTCGGCGGCGCGCTCCCCCATCGACTCCAGCTTGCGCCTCCCGGCAAGCTGGAGTTCCTGAGTTGACGGGGCGCCGCGAGTGATCGATTTCTCATTTATAAGATGCGATAAATCAATCGCCAGAAGAGCGATGGCTACCCTCCGATTCGGCGGGTAGTGAAGACCTACCCATAGAGTACCTCTGTCCCTTGCTTTGCAACTGGCCAGTGGTTTCTTTCCGTCACATCAGAGGTAACTCAGCCAATTACCAGCTTTACTATGAAGCTAATTTGCATGTTACAATTTCATTAGTTGTATGAGAGAGACTGCACAGATGGTGGATTACTTGGCTCAGTTGCCACACCCATGTGACAGAATGGCACAGCATACAGATCCATCAATTTAGAAACAAGGATTTGCATTAGAGTTTGCTTTTCTTGTGTTTGGACAGCAGAGACTGAGCACTTTATAATCTGAGGAGGAGAGAACTCTTGAAGTTGCCACTGGTCAGTGATCCAAGGAATGACTCTTAGGGTATGGTTAGACTGGCGCTTTGCAGCGCTAAAACCCTCAATTAGCGCTATAATTATCTGACCCTACACACATGCAAGTGACATTTTGCGCATTTAGTCACCCTTCAAAGCGCAAGTATAAAACCACCTCGCCGAGAGTCAGAAGGCTTTTAGCGTATTCCCTGTAGTGTGAGAGGGACAGTGTAATCACTCCTAACACAATAAGGGATCTCTGGCACACCTCTGAGCCATGTAAGGCAATCAACAAGCCATTTAAGAGAAATGACATGTTAAGTGTTGTTTTGTAAACGGAAGGAAAATGCGGAAGTCCCTCTTCAGTTTCTCTATAACAATTCACAGCAAATAAACACTGAAAATGCTTGTGGAGGGAGATGTGTGTCTTAAATAGACAGCCTGTCAGTTTTCGCTAAGGAAAACTCACTGACAGCCTGATCTCGTCTCCCTGCGAACATGTTCCCAATTCCCCTACTCAATCCCCCCCTTTGCAAAGCACGTTGCACCCAGCTGAATGCTGGGATACCTGCCCTATCCCGGTACTGTCACTGCCGCCAGAAGCTCTACAAATGTGTCCAGGCTCTAGCGCAAAACCTATTGCGCTAAATTGGGAAGCGCTATAAAAAAACGTGCTACAATCTGTAGTCTAATCATACCCTTAGATTGCTTGTGGAAGAGGCAGCTTCCCATTCTGAGTAGAATTAGAGTGACAAGAGGCCTGTTGGTAACTGACAAAGAAATTACAAAAATAAAGAGGCATTTGTGGTGGCTTAAGAAGATATAAAACAAGGTATTTATAAAACTGGAAAAGTCTAGTAGGAAAGAAGTTTATTTTTCCTCCCCTCCTTCATACCCTATGCCTGTTATTTTTACTTTAATGTAAACTTTGAGAAGCCTTCTTAGTAAAACTTGTCATATCAACTATATGGGAATCTAAATGTGCACTTGGGTGTCTCTCTATCCACATCTCGTCTTTTAGTTAATATACTCCTCTTTCTTCATTTATATAGAGACAAATTTTTGTAATAGAGTCTTCTGATGCCGAATTTTTGTTCTACTGGATGTGATCCCAATATTTCAAATATTTGCATATGGTAAATTCTGTGGGGGATTTATTGTCATTGAGCCAAATTGCCCTGAGATACTCCCACACAACACGCCCATTGAAGTCAATGGGAGATGCATGCAAACATCTCAGGGCAGTACTTGGCTCAAAGATTTTAAATCATATTTGATGACATGGCCTCATTTTAAAGATGTATTCAGCCTTTGGGTTTAACATAATCTTATATCCTTAGTGTGCCTAAAGCGAAATTCATCCCTGTACAAAGGGCCAGCCTAACATCAATTCACCATTTAATTCCTTCTTAAAACCTCAAAGTAGGCTGTAAATGGGACCTAGGCCTTGCACTTGCCTGTTGCCCCCAGGGATAAATTTAGTTCATACTTACTAGAGCAGTAAGTATGCTCTAGTACTGCAGGCCAGATATGGCCCGCGAGCCATTTTAAACTGGCCCAGTAGCTCCCGCAGGGGAGTGGGGTTGGGGGCCAAAGCATGTGGCTTGGCCCCATTATGGTGCTTTAGCTGGGGTTCAGGGTCAGGGGCCGTACCACGTGACTCCCAGAAGCCACAGCATGGCTGTGCTGTAATGGCCCCCTCCAGCACTAAAACAGGAGCTACAAGGGCAGTGCCTGCTGATGGGGCAACGTGCAGAGCCTCTTGACCATGCCGCCGCACAGAAGCCAGAGAAGGGACATGCCACTGCTTCTGGGAGCCTCTTGAGGTAAGCACCGCTCAGAGCCTGCATCCCTGAGCCTCTCTGCATGCCCCAACCTCCTCCCCCCAGTCCTGTTCCCCCTTCTGCCCTGCCAACCCCTCAGTCCCAACATAGGCGTCGACTTTACCTGGTGCCGGTGGGTGTTTGTGCCCCCTGGCCCCGCCCAAATTCCGCCCCTTCCCTGCCCCCATTCCAATCCCTTCCCCAAATCCCTGGTCCTGCCATCCTCCCCCAGGCACACCACATTTCCCCTCCACCACCCTCCTTCCCAGGCTTGTGGCTGGGGATGAGGAGTTTGGGGTGTAGGTGCTCTGCGCCGGGACTGAGGGGTTTGGAGGGCAGGAGGGGGATCAGGGCTGGGACAGGGGTTTGGGGCGTGGGGAGAGGCTCAGGGGTGCAGAATCTGAGCAGCCCTTACCTCAAGCGGCTCCCGGAATCAGTGGCATGTCAGCTCTGCATGCTGCCCCATCCACAGGCACCGCCCCTGTAGTTCCCATTGGAGTGCCATTGGAGCACATAAGAGCTGGAGCGGACCATGCCGTGGCTTATAGGAGCAGTGTGTTGCAGCCCCAGACCCAGCGCCCTGGCTGGAGCAGAGCCCAGCTTGTGGTACGGCCCTGAACCCAGTGTCCTCGCAAGAGCGGGGCTGAGCCACGTGGTGCAGCCCCTGACCCAGTGCCCCAGCTGGAACCAGCGTCTGGCTTAAAATGGCTCGCGGCCCAGATCTGGCCCACGGACCATAGTTTGCCCACCCCAGTTCTACAGTCTCCTAGTTTCTGGCAGCTTTTACCTGTCAATCTTTCATTCCCAGGCAGCCTTACCTTACCTGCCCTTTTTCTGATGACTCCTCCTCGATCTCTCCCCACTTACATTGGATAGGTGCCTTCTTTTAAACCCAATTTAAGAGGCAGCTGATTAATCACAAGTGCACTAGCCTTAAAGGACCTATGTCTCCCCATGATAGTTGGCGGGGGGGGGGGGAATTGGTAAGTCTTAGCATCTTTAATATCTTCCCTAATGTTTCATATCATACATTTTTCAATATTTGCAGTACTTTATCTCTGTCTGTCTCAAGGCCAGGGGCATTCAGGCATTTCGTTCAAAAGGATGAGATGTGGTATATAAAAACCAAAAAAGGAACAAATTTTAACTTTCTATTTTTTAAGAAAATATTAGAATTCAGGAGTGAATAACTTATTACTCAAGATTGAGAGTTTAAAAACCATAGTTCAGCAATTACTTTAAAAATATGTTTTTGTAGATTACTAAATTTTAACTGAAAGCAATTAATGCTGTGTGATTTGCAAATGCCTGAAGTATATTTCTGCCTGTACTATGATTCTGATTCATAACCTTTGCAGTGGAATGTGAGCCCTAAAATGTTACGCAATGAAACATCATCATGGTTTTAGACTTTATAGTTAAATAACTTACAGGCTTCTCTACCAGAGGCAAATTCCATTTTGCAGTTTTCGAGGTTGATATTGTGCACTTATGACTTTTAATTTAGTACATATTCTGTGTACATGACACACTGTGAAATCAAAGTCTTTAAAACTGAATTTAATTTTACATTTCAGAATTTCTACAAAGAAATTGAAAGAGAAGAAATGTACATAAGGTGTGTAAGCATGCCCTTTGACATATTTTTCCCAGCTCACTTTACTGTAATTGGAGAAAATGAATTGTCTACTAAGCTACTGATTTGGAGGGGGGGAATGGCAGTAATGAGAGGCACATACCTGTACTGAGGCGTAAGCAGATTGAGTTTACAGAGAATAATAAGCATCAGTAATTAGGCTCATAAATTTTTTTAACCCTTCTGCATCACCTTCACTTTCATTATTATAACCATTTAAATACTTAAAGCTGTTATGACATACAGCAAAGAATTAATTGAATTTTATTTTCTGCCCATTTAAAAAATCCGCTGAAATAAAGACTGTTAATATATTCCAAATGTTTATTTTAAGCTTAAAGCTTTCAGGAGCCCATATAACATTTTCCTTTATTATGTAACTTTAAAAATGGTAGCATTGCAAGAAGGCTTCTGATTGCAGTTTTCTAGTGAACTTGGTTGCTACTCCCATATTTTTATATCAATTTAAGAGGCTCCATCTGCTGTACTGTTGTGATAAAATGAAGAAACAGATTCTCTCATTGTTGTGTTATGAGTATTTGCATATCCTTTATGCATTCATTCTTAGCCACTTATTCTCAGCTTGGGAGAAAGAGTAACATAATTCTCGTCAATGTACCTGCCTATTTCCTTAAAGAACTAAATTTGTGCCTTGCAACAGAAGGATGGGTTGCTGACTAAGAAAGTGCATTCAAGAGCATTATTCATGTGTATGTCTGATAAAACATGTATGAGGCCAATCCAGAACCCACTGAAGTCAATGGGAACAGGATCCAACCCTATTTCTTTAAACAGAAACTGATGGCTCGGTTTAATATAGGCACTGAAGCTTGTATTTAAATTGATTTTTAAAGGACACAATGAATCTATTTTTTGTTAATAGTTACAGAAAACAAAACAGAATTCTTCTCAGGATGTCGGCTGGTCTTGAGGTTCAGGCAAAAGCCTAGAAGTCAGAATACCTTTGTTCTTTGCTGACTCTGCCAAGGACATCATGTATGATGCTGGGCTCATTGCTTTGTTCTCTTGTGACTATTTCCCCATCTATAAGATTAGGATAATAATACCCACCACACAGGTGTGATGTGACGTTAAATTCATTAATATTTGCAAGCCATTTTCACTTTTTGGAAGAAAGGCATTATGGAAGTGCAAAGTTATTTTTCTTTATCATATAATTAGTATTTTATATTTATTTTCCTATCATTCTGTCTGAATTTTTTATCTGACAGGAACGGTTTGGGAAAATGAAGTGAGGACTGCAAGTTGCTAGTGTTGCTCTTTAAAGAGAATTGCACTTTGATATCAAAATCTTTACTTGATCTTTTTTTTTTTCCCTCATCTCCAAAAAAAACCCAGGACATCAGAACAAGTTACAGTTTTATATCTATTCTAAAACACACTAGTATATTTTGTTGATGTTGATTTTCTTGGCATGCTGTATCCTAAAAATGTGCCTGAAGTAGTGAAATATGGGGCTTTAAAAAATCCCAGATATGTTTTACTGTTTGAACATAGAATTTAGCTGTTGTAGTCTTCAACACAAATTATTTTGTGACATTTTAAGAACTGACTCTCTTTTATTACCGTAGGTATTTGTACAAGCTATGTGACCTGCACAAAGAGTGTGATAACTACACTGAAGCTGCCTACACATTACTTCTGCATGCAAAGCTTCTTAAGGTAGGGTACTTGAAATATATTTAGCATTTTGAAGATCTTGTTGCAGATTACTGTGTAGCTTTGTGTTTGTTTTTTCATATAAGGTTTATGACATCCACATTTATAAATTACTATTATTGACTTATTCAAAATAAAAACAAAAGTAGTAACTCAAAGTTGTATTGTGATTTAATGTGACAATGAGGTTTTTTGTTTTAGAGAGAGGGAGAAGTAAAAATTTAAACTTCACACTGGAAATGGTCATTTTTTTAAAAATCTTTGTTTTTTCTCTTTATGGCCCCTGATTGTGCAAAAACTTACATCTGTACTTAACTTCATGCTTATGGAGTCATTGGGGCTACCCACACATCATAAAATTGAGCACGGGCATAAGTCTTTGCAGAGTTAGGAAGGGAGCTCAAAGAATGAGACATGGAAAGGTAGGAGAAAGAATTACATTTGGGGCTTGAGATTGACTAGTGCATATAGTTCAGTGTGTCAAGATCTTTACTCTTTTGATCATTCTTCCCATAGATTTTAGTGAGAATTTCATATGCGTATTGAGAGCAGAATTTGGTCTTCAGTGTATGAGAGCTGCATATGTGAGCTGAGTGCATGTACCAGGAAGCATGTCCTTCTATCATTTTAATTTTATTATGATAATTAAAACATGTAAAAATAGGGAAATGATTTGGTGAAAAATTTTGAAATTGTTTGTTATTTCTGTTTGGCAGAGTTTGAAATTACCCATTTTCTGTGACATCTTCCATTATATTTTATGAAAACTTGTACTGCATTCATTTTCATAATACTTTGTTTACTGAAAACTCTAAGAAAAGACAGCTACTGGTTTTCTACAATGAAAAAAGTTTTCATGCAAAATATTTTGTCCGGTATTTTTTTAGAATGAGGATTCTGTATACGTAACTGATGGAAAACAATTTTTGTGGTAAAATAGGTATGGATAGTGAAATCACAGCTTCCAGAAGTGGGAATCAAAATAGTCATGAGGACTTCCCTATGAGCACTATAATGATAACCCTGAATTCCACAAAGAATTGACTGATAGGCAAAGTAACAAAAGGTCCCATTTTGCAAGGTTAATGCTTAAGTTTTGCATGCAAAATTTGTCTGTGCACTTCATTTGTAAAACCCAAATTTGCACTCTCAGGCAAACAACTGTGAGTACAAAGTAGTTTCATTCTTGTAATTTCACTATCATATTTCATAATTGTGATGATAATACAAAGTAATTCATCAATTTAGAATGTGTGCATTATTGTAAATATGTTGTGACAGAGTCAGACCAGAAGGGTATAGGAGAGTGCTGGAAGGCAGGTATATCAGTCTCAGGATGTGCAGGTCTCTGTTCCCTCTATAGCCAAACAAAGGCTACTCCAGGCCAATCAAGACACCTGGGGCCAATTAAGAAGGTTCTAGAAGGCAGCAGAAACAGCTAGCCTGATTGGGACACCTGAAGCCAATCAGGGGCGGGCTGAAACCATTTAAAAAACCCTCCCATTTGGTCAGGTGGGTGTGGGTGTTTGGAAGGAGTTTGGAGGCGTTGGAGCAGAGAGCAGTTTGAAGGCGTTGGAGCAGAGAGCAGTTTGGAAGGAGGCCCTGAGGTAAGGGTGAAGTGGAGAGTAAAGAAGCAGGGACTGTTGTGGGGAAGTAGCCCAGGGAATTGTATTGTGCTTGGTGGTTAAAAGGTCAGTCATCTTAGCTGATACTATTAGGGTCCTTGGGCTGGAGCCCGGAGTAGAGGGAGGGCCCGGGCTCCCCCCTTCTTACCTTCCTCAATTAATCACCGAGACTAGGGAAACAACAGAGACTGTGCCAGGAAAGATAATTTCTCCTCACTGGCTTATGATGAAAATGGCTCAATAGGCTGTGACCTTGACTCTAAAGAGAGAAGGGCTACTTGGATGGTCACAGTGAGCCTCTGAGGCTAGTGAAATCCGCCAAGAAACGCAGGACCCACAAGTACAGACTTGGAGCTTTGTCACAATGTATATATCTGTATGTATAGAGATATAAACAATATGTAGCTCAGTATTTGTACCTAGAGATTTAACAGACATATACATTAAAAGCTTTTACAATTTTGTAGTGCAGTATCCTGTAGTAGAAAGCACTACAAAAAACCCCACGTCCACATCTATTTGCCAAAGGACAAAAATGTACCAGTTAGAGCAGTGTCTTCAAAGTGGGGTGCGCGCACCACCGGGGTTGCACGAGACCTCAGTGCTGCCGCCGATCCCGCCCAGGAGACTGCTGAATAGACAGGCGGTCTATTTTTGTCCTGTCAAAATGCTGCCACAGAAAACGGAAGCTTTCAATTTTGCGGACATACCCTGGGGGACCATGAGTCAATGCTGGACCGCAGAAGGGGGCCACAGCCGGAAATCTTTGAAGAACGCTGAGTTAGAGGACATATGAAAGATAGGGTGGTTCTTCATAAGAAAGTCAGCACTTCTAACAGCAACTAATTTCATAAGGATTTTTAGTAAATAATGCTCAGCAAAGTAGTTTTAGTAGTATTAATCTGGGGAACACAGAGAAAAATGTTTGGAATAAAGAATAAATAAACTTACATTTAGAAAGATACAATTGAAGGTGTTGACTGAAACATTTTTAAAGTCTACCCTGGGTGCCTTCTTATTTTTCTCTCAGGATTGTGAATACATTGTGCCAAAATTGTAGTTGTAAGGTTGAATGTGATTCAGAACACTTTTGTGGCACTGTGTGAAGACATTTTCAAAGGTATATACTCAACTTTACTTTAAACTTGATTGGTGATTATATAAAAATGAAAATGTCAATGATATTCAGCTGCCACTTAAAAGATAAAGCTGTTGCTAAAGTGCTGTTGTAAGCTATTGCTTTCATAATTAAATATATTACACAGAGACATAACTTCTGAAGATAAAGATTTGAGAAGATGACTCTGACACCTTCAGTCACACTGAATTTTCCAGGGGGGTTTGATTACAAATTTGAATAAATAACTAGCTGATTTTGTGGACACAAGGATTTCTCTTATTCCCATTGGGGAAATTAAATGGGATTGACAGTCTGGATAATATTTTCTTACTAGAGTTATTAAATTATGTTTAGATTGTCATAACTTGCTTGATCATATGTTCCACAACCAAGTCTGATAGACCAGATAAAACATTTTCCTCTACTGGGGTGCTGCATCTCGAGGAAGATGATGCAGTTCAGAGTGCAAGATAGTTTCACTCTGACTCTTATTCATTAGATTTTCCAATTTTTTAATCAATAAGTGTTTATCTGGCCTCAATTTAGAGTTTAAACTATTTCAATTAACTATACTTTAGAGTATATTTTTATTCTCCCTTTTAAAATATTTTCAGATACCAGATGAGTATTTTAATTTGCTACTGCTAATTAACTGAAATGAAATACCCATCCTGTAATCAGTTTTCTACGTAATGTAAGACAATAGAAAATGGCAAAAATAAAAGTAGCATTTGCATCAGCTCTGTTGTGATTTTCACATTCTAAAGAGTATACAATCTATTTTACTTTCCATAGGAAACTGGTCCATTTAGTTTGATAGCTTGTCTCTAATAGTTGTCAAGATCAGATACTTCAGAAGGTGCAAGAAACCCTTCAATAGGCATTATGGGATAATCTGCCCCTGAGAAATGTTTTCTTCTAAAACCTTCGGTGAATGGTTGGATTATGTCAAAATTTCTAAAGTTTTTATTACTGTTTTTTTAGTTCATGTCATGTCTCTTCATTACTGTGGAGCATGTAACTTTAAACTTCAAAGCCTCGGGCTTTTTTTTGGCTGGACCTTGAGGATGGGATTTTCATTAGCCCTCAGCACTGGAATAAATGTCAACAGATTAAAGTCAATGGTAAATCAAATTGGTTTTAATGGAATGAGACTTAGGTCAGTCCTAAGTGCTTTAGAAAATCCCACCTTTAAATTTGTAAGAACTATGCCTGTGGAGAGAGCAGCTATTTAGTTCTTAGAATTACTCTACACCATATATAGGACGGCTGGACGGACACACATACACATTCTCATTCATTCTCTCTCTCTCTCTCTCTCTCTCTCTTTCTCTCTCATGGAGATGTTTTTTTCTTGTTGGTATCATTTGTTTGAATTAAGTTGTTCAAGCTAATAGTACACAGTAGCTCTTTGTGTGAGGGAAAATGTAATTGCATTTTAGACGTCTTTGGAATTTGTGTAGTTTAGCAATATGGCTTTTGCATACAAAAAAGTGGCTACTTATAGAAATGTGACTTGTAGCTGAACAGAGGAGACTTGAAATTGAAATTATCACTAGATCTTTGGAAGCACATTTATTCTTCCTTCCAGGTGCAACTTGTTTCTGATTAAACTCATTCTGTTGAGTATATACTAAAATTGTTCTAGTCCAGACAAACATTATCATACAGAGTGGTCTCGATCAGTTGGTAATCTGGGCCCAGTCAAACAAAATGTGTTATAATAAAACTAGGCTGACCATATGTCCCGTTTTGAACGGGACAGTCCCGTTTTTTACATATTTTCAGACTGTCCCGTCTTTTTAATACAAATATCAATTTTGTCCCGTTTTTTGTAAAAAACGGAACGCGGCTTTACTCGTCTTTATTCTTTCCAGAGACAAACGCGTAGGGACCCATCCTGCCCTCACTGCGATCAGTAGCAACACTTCAGTGGGAGCAGGGCCCTTGAACTAACCAGACTGGGGACGCTCTGTGAACACTACCCTCCCTCCCTGTTCAGTAGCTCTTGAGCCAGCAGCCTGCAGAGCGAGAGCCGAGAGCTGGCCCCACGCGGCCGCCCCGTGCTCCGGGGCTCAAAAACGCACCTGCAGAGGGTCTGTCTTTGCAGAGGACAAAAGGGGTCGCACCTCCCCCCGGGATTGGAGCTCAGCAGAAGCGCCTGAAAACGCAGGCAAGGTGCAGGCAGCAGAGAGAGGGAGAAAGGCAAAGAGATCAAAATTGCCGACGAGCAAACTGCATCTCGCCAGCCCAGCACCAGTGTCCTACCGCTGGACGGGTGATGGAAAAGATGCCCGAGAACTATTTATTTCTAATAACTTCCTGCTGGCAGCTCCCTCACCGGCGCGCCCGTCCCCACCTCGGCCCCCCGGCTGCAGCTCCAGACAGCTCCGCTCCGCCGTCGGCTTCAGCCCGCCGCCCGCTGCCTCCTCTTCTCTCTATCCCTCCTTCTTTCCATCCTTCCCTTCCTCCCTTCTCTCTCTCCCTCCGTCCGCTGCCTCCTCTTCTCTCGCTCCCTCCATCCCTTCTCTATCCCCCTTCTCCATCCCTTCCTTCCTCCCTTCTCTCCTTCCGTCCGCTGCCTCCTATCTCCATCCCTCCCTTCCTGCCTTCTCTCTATCCCTCCATCCCTCTCTTCCTTCTCTCTATCCCTCCATCCCTCTCTTCCTTCTCTCTATCTCCCTTCTCCATCCCTCCCTTCCTCCCTTCTCTCTCCCTCCGTCCGCTGCCTCCTCTTCCATCTCCCTTCTCTCCATCCCTCCTTCTCTCTGTCCCTTGCCTCCTCCATCCCCCTGCTCCCTACCCCCATCTCTTCTCTCATCCATCCATCCTCTCCCTTCTCACCTTCATGCCTTCTCTCCCTCCATCCCCTCCATCCTCTTCATCCCTCATCCCCCTTTCTCTCTCTCCCTCCATCCTCTTCATCCCCCATCTCTCTCTCCCCCATCTCTGTTCTGTTTATTCCTCCATCCCCGCCCGGCGCTGGGGGGCCAGGTGGGGCCATGGCGCTGGTCACCTCGCCCACCGAGCTGGAGTGCCTGGCCAAGCCACTGTTCTGCCGCAAGGGGGCGCTACGCCAGAAGGTGATCCACGTGGTCAAGTGCCACAAATTCACGGCGCGCTTCTTCAAGCAGCCCACGTTCTGCAGCCACTGCACCGACTTCATCTGGTGAGACCCCCCTAAATCCCCCCAACCCTCCCCCAGCACCCCTCAGCCCACGGTCTGCAGCCACTGCACCAACTTCATCTGGTGAGACCCCCCAACCCCGTCCCGTTTTTGCCATCCCAATGTCCCGTTTTTGTCTCAAGGAAATATGGTCAGCCTAAATAAAACCAAATGCAAAATTATAAATCTAGGAGCAGTGACATACTTAAATAGCTAAATCTGTTTATTTATCAAAAAGCAGATTGAGAGGTGACTTGACTAGAGTGCATAAGTACCTTCAGGGGGGAGAAAATACTGGGTATCAAAGGGCTCTTTAATCTAGTGGAGGACGACATAACAAGAACCATGGCTGTAAACTGAATCCAGACAAATTCATATTAGAAATAAAGCACACCATTTTAACAGGGAGGGTAATTAACCCAGGAACAAATTACCAAGGGAAGTCCTGGATTCTCCATCTGTTCTTTCCAGTCAAGACTGGATGACTTTCTAGAGCATATGCTTTAGTCAAACACAAGTTATTGAGCTCAATGCAGGATGAACTGGGTGAAATTTCATAATATGGAGGAGGTCTGAGTAGATGATCTAATAGTCCCTTCTGGCTTTAAATTCTGTGAATGAATCTATGAATTGCTGTCCTTGCAGGGATTCCTTTTCATCCCAAAGTTCTACCTTTTACTTTTGGGGAACAAGAAAACAATAATTTTACATTTTGTAGGAGACAATGAGCAGTTCTTTGAATTTTATTTTTCTAATCTACTTGAAATCTCACCTTATACCGGTCACTCGTCGTCTTCCAGATGGATAGTTTAGATAAAAGATTGAAAACACATCTGTATGTAAATTACATATTTTTAAAGACAGTGTTTGTAACAGGACATTTCAGGTTGTGGGTTGTGAAGGGTTATCATCGCATCTCTGATAGTTGGCACTGTTTGTTTGTTCTATGGCAAGTATAATTTTTCTCCAAGAATTTCACCTCTTTACCTTCTGTGTATAAAGTTCTGTCCACTCATATTGACATAACCCAATTTTGTAGGCTCTCTGTGTAAACCTACTAATAATGGCTATTTATCCAGCCAACTGTGTTGATCATGAGTGCCAGGCCACTCTAATCCCTTCTATCAAGGAGAAAACCAAACCTCCTCAAAGACCTGTCCCTTAGCTGATGGTGAGATATATAAACCATCCTGTAATTACTATAGTTCTGATAAGTAAGTCCACTGCTATGGAAATCAAAATACGGCATCATAGGTGCTGTAAAAACTTTTAGATATTGGGCCAGCCCTGATGGCGCTTTTAAAAATAAACCAAGATTGAATATTTGCATTAGCCCAATGTCATTGATATGTTACATCATCTTTTATTGTCTTCAATTTTTTCACTCTTCATCTGGTTTAGTGGTCAGAAGAGGCATGTGCAGCACATCTTACTCAGCGAGATGGATACCAGGCAGCTACTCAAGGACAACTTAAAGATCAGCTATATCAAGAAATTATCCATTACTTTGACAAGGGCAAGGTAAAAAAAAAGAGCATGTTGCACTGCTTTTTCTCTTACATTCGCACTCTCTCTTGCTAAATGAATGCCAAGTAGTAAACGTGCATCAAGTGACCTTCAAGGAGCTTTAAACTTGTTATAATTTGTAATTTGGAATGTTTTATGTAAACAATCTGCCAGCTAGTACTTACAGATAATAATACTTTAAAAAAAATCAATGGTACTTTTATAAATGCTGTGTTAAATGTACATAGGAAAAGGGTAAATAACTGTGTACGTGCTGGGGAGGCATGAGGAAAAATGAAGCATCGTATTTTGAGAGGATTCATTGGCAATTGGGGCTAATGCAGTCTGTTAGCTATCTTTCTTTTTTGTTTGTATCAGTCAAGTTATCTAGAAGTATGGATGAATCTCAGGTTGGTATCTTAAAGAGGTATGGAGGGGAGAGGTCAGAAGGGAATATTTCTTTGGAATTGCTACTTTACTCTGGATGAATATGGGTTTAACACTGGCTCAGTTTTTTGTGTGCCTGTCAGTTTGTCTAAGTTGGGAAAGGGGAAGGAGAGGGAAGATACAGTTGGTGGCAGTAGCGGAACTGGGGGGAGGGGGGATCAGGGGGAGCAGCCACCCCTCCCCACCCCCCGTAGGCTGCTCTCCCTGATTCCCCAAAGTGACACCTTTTCTACTCACCAGGTGGCTGGAGCAGGGAGGACTCGTGGAGCTGCCATCGAAACGCCGCCGCCGGATAAAGCGGCAAAGCAGGTCCATCCGCCCAAAGGGCTCCACTTCTTTCGGCTGCATTTTGGCAGCCATACCCACTTCACCGCTTTGTCCAGCAGCAGCATTTCAGCAGCAGCTCCACCAAGTGGAAGTGGCACCTTTTTTTTGGAGGTGGCTCCCCTTGCTGTTGAAATCTGGCTATGCCCTTGGTTGGTGGCACATCACTGGTTGGGCCTTTCTGGCACAAAATGTTTAAAAGGATGTATAATAGAGATAGCAGACTCATCATTAGAAGGGTCCAGGTACACATGTCTGTGTTGTCACAGTTTATTGTACAGAAATGGTGCAAAATTTCATTGTCAATTTTTACAAGAATGAATTGTTGTTCTGGCAATTCAGCACTATGCAATCATGTTTTTAACGGCTGCATACTGGTTTGGATGAAACTCCATAATATTCTATGCACAGAAAAAGCCATCTATGGTCACTTTATATTAATGTTACCTTTATAAATAGTTAATAAATGATAATATATCTATATATCTATATATATAAAAGTCAAATGGTGTGTGTATGCGTGTATGTACGTGCGCTTACTCCTTCCACACCGTTTGAGCTAGAGACTTGAAATTTGGTACAATTTGGTACAATCCCCGCACTTGCTCAGCTCTCTGCCCCTCCCCACCTCCGACGGACCCGAGTTGGGTTTGGTCAGAGGATAAGTGAGGTAGGGGTGTCGGGTTTGGTCGGGGGGTGAGGTGGGGGTGTCGGGTTTGGTCGGGGAGGTGAGGTGGGGGTGTCGGGTTTGGTTGGGGGGTAAGTGAGCCGGGGGTGTTGGGTTTGGTCTGGGGGGGTGGGAAGATGTCGGGGTGGGTGAGGGGTGAGGTGTGGGTGTTGGGGTTGGTCAGGGGGTGTTGGGTTTGGTGGGGGGGGTAAGGTGGGGGTGTTGGGTTTGGTTGGGGGGGTGAGGAGGGAGGGTCAGGGTTGGTCGAGGGATAAGTGAGGTGTGGGTGTCAGGTTTGTTTGTGGTGGTAGGTAGGGGTGTCGGGTTTGGTTGGGGGGGAAAGTGAGTTGTGTGTGTCAGGTTTGGTCTACGGGGGGTGAGGTGTGGGTGTTGGTCAGGGGATGTTGGGGTTAGTAGGGGGGAGACATGGGTTTGGGTGGGGGGGTGAAAATGTGAGTCGGGGTTGGTCGAGGGTTAAGTGTGGTGGGGGTGTCAGGTTTGCTCTCTGCCCCCTCCAAAAGACCCCGCACTCGCTCAGCTCTCTGCCCCCTCCCCACCTCCGACTGACCCGAGCAACGCCGGGTATTTTCGCTAGTATATATATAAAAGTCAAATGGTGTATGCGTGCGTGTATGTACGTTCCCTTACTCCTTCCACACCATTTGAGCTAGGGACTTGAAATTTGGTACAGTTATAGGCTTTAGGGTCCTAATCAGGGTAAGAATAAAAAAAAATTCAAATCTCACCTCTGACGCCCCCTAGGGGTGAAATTCTTTAAAGCCCATTCACATCATTTGGGCAGCAGGTTAACACCTGCTGTTCTCGGTGACATAGTTATGATGTAATAATACCCCCCTCCAACGGACCCCGCACTTGCTCAGCTCTCTCCCCCCCACTCCAACGCCCCCCCCCCCACTTGCTCAGCTCTCTCCCCCCCTCCGATGGACCCAAGTAATGCTGAGTATTTTTGCTAGTATAGTATAATAAAAGATGAATCTTCTAGATTGTTATATAAGCCTCCAAGTGTGCTTAGAATCATCGATAATGTATGCTGGTCATCTATGTAGCATGCCTGTAACCTCTATTAAATATTTATTAATTCTCTATCAACTATTAATAGATGGAACCTTAATTGACCAAAAATATATTTTAATTTTGTTTGCAGCATACATTTTTGGGGGCAGCAGGTAGAAAGAGTTTTTATTTTTTTATTGCATGTTATAGTTTCACCCTTGTTCCTAAATAAATTACACTTCTTTGTTTTCAGTGGCCTAATTTCCTCAGTGACTGAGGAATTACTGCAATTCCCCAAACTAATGAAACCACTGAAAATCAGGCCACTGGAGTTTAAATTAAACCAATAATGTCCTTTCCCCTGAGCTGCATGTGAAACAGCCAAGCTACTTTAAAGTTGTTCTTGCCCCTTTCTTCTACTTTTAGAACTAATGAGCTGTTTATGAACAGCAGGCAAAAATACCTGCTGTTTACAAACATTCATCCTGTGCAGCATTACACAGTCAGGTATCTAAAGCTTGAGAGAACACTGTGGGATTAAATAACTCCACATAATTTTAACATACTGTACAGTCTGTTGTATAGTTCAGAAGTGAGACAGGGAAGTAAATGTCCGCTTGTTTAAGAACTGCTGAACTGTCTATATTTTCCCCCTTTCACTTATTTTTGGATAGCTGAACAATATCAGTGTGCCCTGAGGTTAATAAAGACATGCAATCTTGGACTAATGTGTACGGCAAATTCCAAAGGCAAGCTACCTTTCAGTTGAGAATGTATTGCTTTTAGACCTTCAGAGTTAGGCCCAAGTCCAGAGAAATTCAGAATTAAATATTCTCTCAATAAACTGGAGGACTGCAATAAACACCATATTGGCTATAGGACTGAAGCATAGTGTAGCAGGCTAAAACAAAATGTCAGCTTTAACTCTGCTTATCTTTATTTTTGTAGTTTGAGACAAGATTAACATTTCAGAATTTAGTTTTTAAATTCCCCAATACATTTGCCTTTTTCTTGTGTTTGACCCTCTATCTTGCAGACATTTTCTTTTTTCTGCCTGGTTGATGTTCTCCTTTATTCTTTAGCGTGCTTACCATTTTTCCTAATAATTATAGTATTTTGCTCCCTGTCTCTTCTTTCTAAGCTGTTTTTTCTGAACCTTCCCATTACTCTTCTAATCTCTGTCCTTTCCAAAGTAAAATGCAATTTCCTCCAGGTTTCCTAGGAGCCTTCATGTTTTTTTCTTCCTCTCCTAGATAATTATCCTTCACCGGTTTTGTACTTTTTGCTATCATCTTTTGGTTTTCCCCTTTAATGGCCTTGTGTTCAGTTTTATCATGTCAGTCCAACCTATCCACCGAATCTGCCCTGAATTGTCTGGAATTACAATGTTTGGCTAAGGTCTTATAATTTTCCATAAAGCTTGAATTCAAGGACTTTCCTAAAAACGAAGGCTGCTGTGTAGCATGATGAGAGTAGAAAATAGAATGGCAGTAATAAAAGAAAAATGCAGTCCATGTGGAGAAGTTGATGTTAGTCAGTGTTAAAGAACCACTGAAGCCAAGAAACAGGCTAGAGGCACTAGTAAAAATAATATATATTTTATGACCCAATTTATGTGGTCTCTGCAACCCTTTTCAACAGAAGCTGTGGAATGCCTGTTCCTGTTTCTTTTTTGTAAAATGTACATCTTCTTTAACATGTTTAAGGTTAGAGCTGAATTCTATGATATACAAACCAATAAACATATTTCACAACTATTTATTAAATTAAAAATGTTAGATTCAGAAGTGAGCAATAAAATAAATTCACATTGTTGATTAATTTGATAAAAATCATGCTTTTGCAGGATTCACAATAATTAAAGCATAAGTGGTATTTTACATTAAATGTCTTGAGGGCAAAAAGCTCAATGTCTGTTGCAGCTCACATGACAGCCTTTCTCTGTAAAATTTATACCCGTGCAGAGGGCCAGTACAAGGCCTGTACACTGCTTAAGTCACATTTAAGGCTTTAAATAGGAATTAAGTGGTGCCTAGGTCTTGTATGAATTTTAGCCTATGACAATATATTCAAGAAAATGAGGGTTACAACTGCTGTCTGTCCCGCTAAACATTTTATATTCTTCATACCATAAAGCAATGGTAAAATATGTGCTTACTGTGTACAACTAGATGGATACATCCTCCTTTCACTGCCTCATCCTGATTATTTTTCATCTCCAAGACTAGATTACTTCCCTTATTACCTGTCTGTCCCAGGCCCTATATCCCTTTGCCAAAAGGCTATTACTTACATATAGTGTAGTATCTAATGAGCTATATCTGCTCCAGTCAGCAGTAATGAACCTTCAGCTCCCTGCCAGACTCCAACAACTGCTCCCAGGGTGTGGAACAGGAGAATTCTGCCACCCTTTTCCAAGGGCTCAGGAGACAGGTTTGGGCTTGTCTTCACTACCTGCCGGATCGTAGTGAAGACCAGCCCTTTGTGTTGACAAAAGCATATTGGGAGGGCAGGAAGAAGAAGTGAGAGGAACTATATACATTAGGGAGGGGTTTAATAATGTGATGTGTTATAAAGAATTGAACATGATGCAAAAGCTAAGAGTAAACCATTGAACAAATTCAAATAGGAGATTTAAACGGTCAAAGCAGCTGGAGGAGGAGATTAATTTTAGAAGTAGCTTTTTGATTAAACTGAGGGGATGGAGTTAAATGAGATGCATGGAGACCAGACAGGAGAAAGTTGCAAGACAGAAGGTGATGAAGAGGAGGAAACAACAGTATTTAGAGAGAACCTGGAATAGTCTAAGGTTATGGAGAAGAAAAGGAGAGCAGAAAGCTTTTGAAGGAAAGTTGAAAAGTTCAGTTTTGACTCTTTTGAGGTTGTCATAGTTGAAGGATAATCTGGGAGGAGATATCAGAAATGCAGTCAGCAATCCGAAACTGTACAAAGATAGTTTGGGTAGAAAGATAGAGATAAGTAGTGTTCAAGATAACCATTCATAAGAGATCTATATTAACTTCCTGTTGAGTAACAGGAGCTGCAGATAATCTTTAATCACTGAATAGAGCAGATTCCTGTGTACTCTATTGAAGCAACATGTATGAAATGTTTCTTTACAATAATATAATACATTATCCTTTACATAATTTGCTAAATTGCAATTTTACAAAGATTGATTCAGCATGAGCAGCTGAATTTTCCTTAGGAGAGGCTAGAACTAAGGACAGAACCCTGGTGCACAGCAACTGATAACTAAAAAGAAGATGAAGAGGAAATGCTGGGTAAAAGGTAGAAGAGGGCATCAGACTCACTAAAGCCCAGGGAGAGAAACCTGCAGGGAGGAAAAGGGGTGAGAGTCATCCTCCTCAATCTGTCAAGATAGTCAATGGAGTGACCGTCTGCTGGAACTCTCTTGAAATGAATCTAGTCAGGTATTATTATTAGAGGGTTTCTAGACACCTTCCAATCAGTGTTTCTGACACCCATCAAATCCAATGTTAAGAACTGACCGAGAATGTATGTTTATCATTGCATTACATATGTAAGCTTTTTTAATAGTTTTATAGTAGCTTCTGGAACTTAGGTACAGTTGTTAGGACTCTCCTAAGATTTAGCAGTATTGTGAACTAATATTCCTATCTTGGAACATTATATTTTTACCTATTGTTAACTCAGCCAGAGGTTAAATAATATCATAAATGATATCCATTTCTATTGCTGAGGAACCTTTTGTAAAGCATATGAAACTAGACCCCATAGCTCTTCTCAGGCTGTGACTATTTCATGTGAACTTTAAAATTAATTGAATTATAGGCTATTTGATAAAAAGAATATCCTTTCAGATTCTCAAAGGCTTTTCCATAAAAGGATGCAGTCAGAGTCCTGTGTATCCCACACAAATGAATTCAGGAGGACACTTTTTTCCTCATTCTTTCAGCAGAAGAGAAGCATTTTCCCTATAAAATCAGAACCCATTCTCACTTGTACGCTCTCCAGATCGATTGTTTCTTGCATTAAGGAATCATGTATCAAACTACTACTATATACTAGTTCCCTTTCCCATTACAGCTCATTTCTCTAAAAGACTTGCCATGTCCTAGGCAAAGCTGGGAAAAGTTCCAAAGCAAGAAGTCTGCAAGGCAGCAGATTGGGCATTACTGACCTTCGAGAATATTTATAGATTTCAGTTAACAGAATCCTTTGCCAAAGCCATACTGCCCTCACCCAATATACATTAGCTTTAGTATAGACAAGGGAATTTTTTTTTTTAGATTTTGCAGTGGATTTTAGGTGCACATTTTACTTGAAGATGATATTTAAATCACTCACAATGTTAGAAAAATTGTACGGAATAGTTTTATGCTTTAATTTTCTTCTCCCTGACATGATGGTAGATCTCCCAATCCTTGCTGAGAAAGTAAAGGGGGGGAAAAGGCACATGGTTAACTGACTGCAGGCCACTGGAATTGAGAGCACTCAGCACCATACAGATTGGTTCCTGTGGTAAAAACCTCTTCTTACTCCCTCACCCTATGTCAATTGGATTTCCTCATCAGGTCAAAGTTGAGCATGTAGTGGCATAGTGGGATTTATAGGAAAATCTAGTGACCAGCAGCAAGTCCTTTCCTTTTGGTCAAATTACTTCCATAGAAAAGTACCATTGGAGACATAGGAAGGAAGTTAAAAGAATTTTGTCCCACAGTTACAGTTTTAACAAGAAAATGAAACAAAACTTATTTTTAATAATACAAAAAATGATTAGCAACAAGGTGGGTGAGGTAATATCTTTTATTGGACCAACTTCTGTTAGATTTAGGGCTTGTCTTCACGAGCGCTGCCGGAGATCGATCTTCTGGCGATCGATTATCGCGTCTCGCTAAGACGCGATAAATCGATCGCCCGGAGCTCCCCCGTCGACTCCGGAACTCCAGCTTGCCAGGAGGCACAAGCTGGAGTCGACGGGGGAGCGCGCTGCCGACTGCTGCCTCCGTGGGGACAAGCGGTAAGTTGGCTGGAGATACGCAAACTTCAGCTACGTGATTCACGTAGCTGAAGTTGCGTATCTGCCGTCTATATCCCCTCCCCTCCGCCCCCCAGTGAGGACCTTAGAGACAAACTTTCAAACTTATGCAGAGCTCTTGTTCAGGTCTGGGAAATGTACAAGGTGGAACAAATGTTTAGTATAAGTAGTTAACCTATTTTAAGGGACCATTCAAGGTAAAGTGGCCCTTTAGCACCTCTCCAGTTGGGGTGGAGGGAAGGGGGAGTTAAGGATGCTATTAAAGTAGTTTTAGCATTTCAAATCAGAAAATGAGATTGTCTGAGTTTTTTTTCCCCCCCATTCAGGTACAATTGTAGTTAAGTGAATTGTTTATTCAACAGAATGTAAGAAGGTTGAGGTTATTTGACTGCAGATATAAAGGAGAGTCTCTATTATAGTCTATATCATATTGAATTTTGGGATTCATGTTTAAGCTCTCCATGCTGTAACAATAATTTATCATGAATAAAGGTGTTATTAATATGATTTGTATTACCGTTGCTTCTACGGGCCCCAACTGAGATTTTACATATTTGTATTTATTTTGTATATGTTGCCCATCAAAGTCGCATCTAAGTTCATGAAATTCTTAAAATCAAGCATTTATAATTAAAAGTATTCTCTAACATCACCTATTGCTACTGTCTGGTCCTAATAGGGACATCCATCTGCCACTTCATAATTGCTATGTAATTATTTTTCTTAAAGCCTGGTTAATTAAATAGGCCTATCTCTGTGCCCAAAAGGCCACCAGACTCTAGCTCTGATGAGCTGCCAGAGAGAGCAAATTCTCCAGGCAAAGCTCCTCTGGTGAGAATGACTTGTTTCTAGTTCTAGGCCTTGGTTACACTACAGGATTATAGCGCATTTGGTTATAGCACGTCCCATATACAGCAATAGGTATTGTGCAAGAGCGTGTGCACACTTAGACCCGCCAGCGCTAGAGCATGGCCACATTTGCAGCACTTCAGGCGGCATTAGGAGCAGCACAATAGCACAGGTATCCCACAGAGCACTTCTTCCCAATCTGGCGCAATGCCTTATGGGAAGGGGGGGGGCGTCACTTGCGGCCATTTTGCATCCTGTTCCAACTCCCCGTGATGCTTTGTGTCATATTGCAGGAATCACTGTGTTTCTGTGCACCTCAGGCGCCATCTTTCAATGGTTTCAGCAAGGCGCACACGCTCTGTGTCCATTTTCCTGTGCCGTAATGGATCACGAACTGCTGAGGAGCATGCTGGCGAGTGTCACCAGCACCACTCTCTGCTCAGCGGAGTTCATTCTTGACAGGGAAGGTGACAGTAGTGATGAGTCTGAAGAAGACGAGCTCGAGCCGAGGAACGCATTGGACACTAAACTGATGGTCACTTTAACAGACATTCTCACTACCGTGGAACGCCGCTTCTGGGCACGGGAAACGAGCACTGAATGGTGGGATCGCATCGTCATGCAAGTGTGGGACGATGAGCAGT
Organism: Sternotherus odoratus; assembly: GCA_032164245.1. Taxonomy (NCBI): domain Eukaryota; kingdom Metazoa; phylum Chordata; order Testudines; family Kinosternidae; genus Sternotherus; species Sternotherus odoratus. The sequence goes on along the minus strand of JAVMKO010000005.1, from coordinate 88,165,372 downwards.
GGCTGCAAAACTTTTGCATGAGAAAAGCCACTTCCATGGGACTGTGTGCTGAACTCGCCTCCACCCTGCAGCGCAGGGACACCATATTGAGAGCTGCCATCCCGGAGGAGAAGCGGGTGGCTATAGCAATCTGGAAGCTGGCCACCCGAGACAACTACGGATCGGTGGCCAACCACTTTGGGGTGGGAAAGTCGACCATTGGAGTCGTGTTGATGCAAGTGTGCAGGGCCATTAATCGCCTCCTGCTACGAAAAATCGTGACTCTTGGTGACGTGCGTGACATCGTGGCTGGCTTTGAACAGGTGGGTTTCCCTAACTGTGGAGGGGCAATCGATGGGACCCATATACCTATTCTGGCGCCCAAGCACCTAGCAGACGAGTACATTAACCGAAAGGGGCACTTCTCCATGGTTCTTCAGGCGCTTGTGGATCACCGTGGGCGTTTTACTGACGTTAATGCAGGCTGGTCGGGAAAGGTGCATGACGCATGCATCTTCCGCCTGTTCAGGAAGCTGCAAGAAGGCACTTTTTTTCCAGACCAGAGAATCCCCGTGGGGGAAGTTGAAATGCCCATTGTGATTCTACCCTCTAATGCCCTGGCTCATGAAACCCTACATGGGGAGCCTGGACAGCAGCCAGGAAAGGTTCAGCTACAGACTGAGCCGCTGTCGAATGACTGTGGAGTGTGCTTTTGGGCATCCCAAGGCGCGCTGATGCTGTCTTTATGGGAAGCTAGACTTGGCAGAGGGAAGTATCCCCGTGGTTATTTCCGCGTGCTGTGCCCTACATAATCTCTGTGAGCGAAAGGGCGAAGGCTTCACTATGGCATGGTCCTCGGAGGTTCAACAGCTGGAGGCCACGTATGCACAGCCAGAGAGCAGGGCTCTTAGAGGGGCCCAGCGCGAGGCTACAAGGATCAGGGATGCCTTGAGGGAGCATTTTGAGGTTGAAAGCAAGTTCTAATGGGAATTCCAGAGGGAGGGAGAGAGGGAGGGTGCATTCTGTTAATAGGATAAGGCATTTGCTTTTCTGTAGCTATTAGATACATATGTGCACCAAATAAAAGAAACCCATTTATTATAAAGAATTCATTTATTGAACAGCTTTTCCAGAATTTGAAATAAAAGTTGAAAAAAAGTAAAATGTGTGAGGGAGGAGGTGGGGTGCAATTGGGTTGGGAAGGGGGTCACTCAGAGATTGGCATAAGTCCTGTCCTCATAACCTCCAATGCCCTCCGAGTTGCTTTGTTTCCCCCAACCTAATTTGCGGAGGGTGGTTATGCTTGTTATTAGGGGTTGAGTGCAGTGGATAAGGGTGCTGGGTCTCTGGGTTGGTCGGTGAAGACAGGAGGGTTGAAGGCAGTTGTGAGTGGTAATAACCAGGCAGCTGTTGATAGTGGCCTGAAGGGGCCATCGGGCCAGAAGGGGATGGGTTAGGGGGCAACTGACAATGGGGGCGGTGAGCACGGTGCTGCTTCTCCTCCTGAACGGCAGCGATCCGCTGCAGAGTCTCTACTTGCAGCTGTAATACTGTGAGCAGCTTATCAGCGCACTGCTCGCGAGCCATCTCCCTCAACTGGATCTGTTCCTCCTTCCGCTTCCTCTCATTCTCCCTCCACTTGCTCTCATTCTCCTGCCACTCCTGTACAATGCGATTCTCAGCTGAAGCCTGTTGCATAGCTTGTTTTAAAAGATCTTCCTTGCTCTTCTGTGGTCTCTTTCGAATCCTCTTCAGCTTCTCAGCTGGATATAAGACTGACGTTGGGGTGTTCAAGGCCGAAACTAGGGAAAGTTATTAGTGCAAAGTTAACACAGAGGATTCCCTTGTTCACAACAGACAGTGGTAGCATTCCCACGGATTCCATCTGTCCCGTTTGCCTGTCCCACACAGCTATAGCACACACAGAGAGAGCAACGGAGCCCCTGCCATGGTGAGTTGTCTCAGGATGCAGGGGCAATGATTGTTTCCCTGCCTTGCTGTACTATGGCTTGGGGGGACCAGAGGGCATTTGTGGGAACTGTACTCTGAGCACTGTCCCAACATTCTCTGTATAGGTGTTTGTGCTGGAAGATATCTCGCTGCTGCAGGTGATGGAGCAAGAAAGGGAGGGCATTCTAATGAGATGCGGCTTCCACCCAGGGCCATATGCAGCTTGCCTCTGTGCAGCAATGCTCCCCCCACCCCTCTTAGAACAGTGGCGGGGACTAGGGACCACACTGGCTCTCCCGAGAAACCTGCGCAGGCACATTGCAAGAGCTCTTATTGAGATCTTTGAAGAAATTACTGATGACGATTACTGTGATGTGATAGACTACATCAATGCACTATTCCACATGTAGACAAGCATGCGGCAAGCATCCCTTTCCACCCCGGCCAAGCTGCCTGCCTTCCCAATAGAAAAGTAGCTGTACCTGCGCAATCCGCTGCTGCTGCCCTGCCCCCCACAACCGCCGGATGCTGTGGCTGGCTCTGGCTGTCCTCCGGGCTTGAGAAGAGTTCCTGGCTGCATGTGTCCTGTGACTCCTCCATGCCCTGGGTCGCTGCCACATTCTCCTCCTCCTCCTCTCCGTCCTGCTCCTCTCTGTCCTCCTCTTCTTCGGCATCCTTTCCCACCCCCCTTCAGTAATGGGCTGGGAAGAAGTGTCCTGGGTGGTCAGTGGCGTGCACGTTGGATCACCACCAAGTATCGCGTCCAGCTCCTTGTAGAATTCGCAAGTCACAGGGGCTGCCCCAGAGCGGCTGTTTGCGTCGCAGGCTTTGCGATACGCAATCCTAAGCTCCTTTACTTTTGCCCGGCACGTCATGGCCCGTGATATCAGTCCATATGTATCATAATTCCTGCGGCTAGACTGCAGCTGAGACTGGACAGCCTCTTCCCCCCAACAACTGATGAGGTCCAGCACCTCGCTATTGTACCACGGTGGAGATCGCTTGTTGCGAGGAGGCATGGCATGTGGAGTCATGGCCAAGCAAAATGGTTACCTGAGGAGCACTCCACCCCTGGCTGGAGCAAACAGGAAGGGGATTTTCAAATTTCCCTGGGAATTTAAAGGGCAGGTTTGACGTGTGGTCACCTGAGGACGCGACAGAAGAGTTTGAAACTGATGAGCAGAGTGGCTCGAATGGGAATTATGGGCCAGGCTGGAGGCTAATTAACGCGCAGTAGGTGTTCACATTCGCACCGTAGCGCTACAGCGGTAGCGCAATAGCCCTTATTCCCCGTGCGGAGGTGGATTACCACGAGCGCTATAAACTCGGACTTATAGCGCAATATGTGCCTTGCCAGTGTGGATGGGTAGAGAGTTATAGTGCTCCTGGAGGCTATATAGCGCTATACGGTGGCAGTGTAACCAAGGCCCATAGAGAGTTTTATCCCAGAAACTGACCGTAGTAGCACCACAGTCAAAGGAGCTATGCCAGTTTACACCAGTTGAGGATCTGGCCCAATGAGTTTATATTAAATGACACCATGCATTTATACTGAAGCAACGCTTTTAGTTACTGAAGGTAGATTGGGAATATATATGCTGCTAGAATTGTTGTACTGCTGCAGAGTCCAATACGACTGAATGTGCCTTTTTACAGTGTTGGCGTGATTCCAAAATTATTTAGAATTACATTAATTTTAATCCTGAAGATTTTTGAAAACTATTTGATACAGATCATCTGTGTAGTGGGTTGGAATCCCAAAAACCCCCTTGGAAGCTGCCAACTAATATGCCAAGGCTACTCCTGCCTCTGTTTCCTGCCCTAACATCTTAGGACCTCAGTACCTTGCCTGGTTTGAGTCAGACTTGCTAGCCTGCTGCAGAACCATTCCCAGGTCTGAACCACGTCCCCCAACAGCTGTAGGCTTGCCTTTAAACAGGTTAGGAAGTGTTCCTGCCTTTAGCACTCAGATGCTCAACTCCAACCCATTGGGGTCCAAACCCTGAATAAATCCATTTTATCCTGTATAAAGCTTATATCGGGTAAACTCATAGATTGTCTATGATTCTATGATTGTTTGCCCTCTATAACAATGATAGAGAGAGATGCACAGCTTTTTGTCCCCCCAGGTACAAACATGTACTCCAGGTTAATTAATAAGTAAAAAGTGATTTTAATAAAGACAGGAAGTAGGATTTCCTAGAATCATAGGATATCAGAGTTGGAAGGGACCTCAGAAGATCATCTAGTCCAACCCCCTGCTCAAAGCAGGACCACTCCCATTTTTGCTCCATATCCCTAAATGGCCCCCTCAAGGATTGAACTCACAACTCTGGGTTTAGTAGGCCAATGCTCAAATCACTGAGCTATCCCTGTCCCCATAATTTATGTGGTGCAAGTAGTAACAGACAGAACAAAGTGAATTACCAAATAAAATAGAACACGCAGCTCTATCACTAATACAGTAAAAAGCCTCACCCTTGCATGTTTCAGTGAATTGCTTCTTTCAGACTAAACTCCCGTTTAGTCTGGGTCCAGCTATCACTTTCACCCCCCACTGCCCCGCAGTCACTGTCCTCTGTTCCAGTTTCCTTCAGGTATCCTTGGGAGGTGGAGAGGCTCTTCCTTGAGCCAGCTGAAGACAAAATGAAGGGATCTCCCAGGGGTTTAAATAGACTCTCCACCTCCTCACTATTCCCAGGGGGTACAGGAGGGGTGCGGGGTGTGTCAGGAGTTCAGGGCAGGGAGTTGAGGTGCAGGAGATGCGCAAGATGCGGCAGGGGGCTCAAGGCAGGGAGTTGGACTGCAGGAGGGGTATGGGGTGTGGTCGGGGACTCAGGAAAAGGGGTTGGGTTGCAGGAGGGGTGAGGGGTGCAGCAGGGGGTTGGAGTGCAGGGTGTGGCAGGGGGGTTGGGGTGTGGGGTACAGGAGGGGTGCAAGGTGCAGCAGGGAGTTGGGATGCAGGAGTGGTGAGGGGTGTGGCAGAGGGTCAGGGATGCAGGAGTGAGGGGTGCAGCAGGGGGCTCAGGGAAGGGGTTGGGGTGCAGGAGGGGTGAGGGGTGCATCAGGCAGGCGGGCAGGGTGAACACCAGGCTGGAGTTGCTCTAGGTAAGTGCGGGGGGCAGGGGGAGTGTGGCGGGCCCCAGAAAAGAGCTCCGTGGACCATGTGTTTGAGAGCAACCAGACAAAAAACTGTGTGATGAAAATTAAGGTAAGGGTATTTTCTTTGAAAGAGAATTGTGCAAAATGTTAAGAATGACTGAAGCTGTAAAGAAGCATTAAACATTAAGAAAGGTTCAATAATTTAAAAATAATTCTGTTCTTGCTGACTTATCACACTACAGTAAATGTTTTGGTTTATATACATTTTCAGGATATTTCTGCTGTGAGTCAGAAGGAACTCTAGATTTTTTTTCTAATTGTTCCTCAATTATTGTAGCCATATTACACTTTAAATAAAGTTAAAACATTTCTCTTTCACCATTCTAGATCAAACCTTTTGTTTCATATATGTAGTTTGTATTGGAAAGTAAAGCATTACATTTGTGAACAATCTGTTTCCTACTGTTGCAATTGTCATATAATTTTCATGAGGCCTAGATGCCTCATTTTCAAAATAGTAATTAATAATGCCACTGAACATAAGAGCTGCTATACTGTGTCAGACCATGGTCCATCTTCCCCAATATCCTGTCTCCAGGAGTAGTGTACAGAATAGGCCAGTTATGGAGTGAACCATCCCCCCTTCCACTCCTGGCTTCTGGTAGTCAGAAGTTTTGAGTCACCCCAGTCATGGGGTTGAGTCCTAATTATTGGTGGGCTTATCCCCCATGAACTTGTCCAGCTTTTTTTAACCTGGTTATACTTTTGGCTATCACAACATCCCATGGCAATGAGTTCCACAGGTTAACAGTGCATTGTGTGAAAAAGTATTTCCCCTTGTTTGTATTAAATCTGATATCTATTGATTTCATTTGGTGACCTTTGGTTTTTGTATTGTGTGATGTGCAAATAATGTTTCTCTATTCACTTTTTCTACACCATTTATGATTCTGTAGAGCTCTGTCATATTCCCCTTAGTTGTCTCTTTTCTAAACTGAACAGCCTTAATCTTTTAGTCTCTCCTCATATGGAAGCCATTCTATTCCCATGATCATTTTTTTTACCCTTGTCTGAACATTTTCCAGTTCCACTGTATCCTTTTTGAGATGGGGTGACTGGAACTGGACACAGTATTTGACTTGTGGGCATAGCATTGTTATATATTGCACGCCATATCTTCAAAGCAGTTTTAAAACATTAACTAATATTCATTCCATCCTTGTATAATAGGTGAGTATGTTGTGATCCCCATTTTGCAGAGGGAGAAACGTTGGCAAAGGGGTTAAGTTTCTTCTAAAATTACAAAGAGAACTGAATGTTCCAAATTTTAGACCTCATGAATTCCTGTCTCCCATTAGTCCCAGACTAGACAGCTGGCAGCAGACATTAGATTGGTGAGATAGTCTCTGTTCCACATAATAGTGCTAGAGTCCTGAAAAAAGAAATGCTGGAACTCATTTATAATGATAGAACCAGAAGTACTGGAACAGCCTTTTGGCTCCCCCAAACAGTTTCAGAACATAATTGCAACTCCCCAAAAACGTGCCAAAATGGCATTCCAAGACATTCCAGCAGAACTCGGGTCCTGCTCCTTCCTAGATATCTAGAACCTGTCTTTGAGGCTCTAGGCCCCTTGTTCCCTACCCCATACAAACTGCTTTTCAGGGCTTCAGATCCCCTCACCACTTCCCTCCCTTCCTCCCCCATATCAAGCGGCCGTTTTTAAGGATTCTGGGTTATTCTTTCATCCACTCCACCTCTGCAAATCCAACAGCAGGTTCTCTCTGGACTCCAGGTTTACCGTGTCCTTTCTGCCCACAACTAGTCCCCCAACCTATTTACCGGCAGTCAGTTACAGCTACTTTGGAGCTGTAGACATACTATATCCCTTCCCCCACAACAGACAGTAACTTCTCTCTCCAGCTTATGGCTCCCTCTTTCCTTTTCTTCCCCTCCACTCCCCCCCCAGCTGCTAGAGTGACTCTTCTTCCAGGCTATGGGCTATTGGCTGCTGCCTCCCATTCCAAGATCCAGTAGCCACTAAGCTGTGCAGGTTTCTCATCAGGGTTCTGGAATGTGATTGGGTGGATGGCAAGCAGGGGGTTGAGAGGTACTTACTCCAGAGCTTTATACAAGGATGAGACCTATCAGGCTAGGGTATCCATTTGCCTTGCAGCTACCTAGCTCACCACATTACCAGCTTGGAAGCAGTCTTGTTTATCATGCAGTCTGCCTGCCTACTCCAAATTGCCAAGCCCCACATAAATAAAGGAGCATGGTGGAGTGAAGATGAGATGGTTTTGTTTTGGGGGAAGGTAGGTAGGAAGCAAAGGAATTGTTGGGGTTTTTTTGTTTGTTTGTTTGTTTTTTTGTGGTGAGCAGAGAAGACCAAGAATGGAAATTGGGGAGAGAGAGAAGGAAGGATTTATTGATTGATGCCAGGAGGAGAGAAGGAATAGGTTTGATTTGTGGGAGAGAAGGAATGGATTTGGATGGACACATGCATGAAGATAGTGTTTGTCAAATAACAATGTCTGGTAGAATTGTATGGGCTGTCTGAGCCCACAGGCTCCCAGCAGACTGCTCATACTCATATAGGTCTCTTGTTTTGGCCTAAAAAGCCTGTGGGATAATATGTAGAAAAACTCAGTTTTGCCAACTCTCATGATTTTATTGTAAGTCCTGTGACATTTTGGTGCTGTTCTTAAAGCCCTAGGTCCTGGTATGCTGTGATTACCTGAGTACCTCAGCTTTTGTTTGAAAAAAAATATTTTTTTTTAGTCCTTATTGTTGTGGAGAAAAGCTTGAAAATGTTCCATGAAATCCATACATAGCCCACTGAAACCTCCCACTTCCCCTCAGAACCACCTGCTTCTCCTCTAAATGAAGCTTGTTGGATGAATAAATTTCACCAGCTTTTCTCCTGTCCCTCAGCCCTTCCACTGCTGCTCTCATGTGGGGAAGAAAAGGGACAGATCTCTTCCTCTAAAAGGTGCTGTCAGAAGGGCGAAGGACTGGCAAGATTCAGTCAGCACTATTAGAGTTGAGGGTCGAGGTGAGCAGGTGTCCATGTAGGAGAGGCCTGTGAAATCAGTTTCACTGCATGCAGATATATCCAGGAGCACTCTTTCTTCTTACGCCTTCTCAGCAGCCAATTCAGAAAACTTGTGTTGCTGCATCTCGAATTCTTTCTCTGCAAGGCAGATGTTTTTGGGGAGTGATGGGGAAGCAAGTGCTTACCCCTTCACTTTTTTATGCTGTTGCTCTTTGAAGTGGTAACCATGTGTCTTAAAATTTAAGATAAAGGGTAAAATGGAACAAACTGGCATCTAACTCATTCTGATGCTTATATTTTATTAAATGAGCCAAGTTTCAGTTGTAAAGACAGATTGTAAGGTTTGGTTCTTGGATTTCTTGATATGGGAATTTAAACATGAGTCTTTACATATACATTAGTCAAAATTAAAAAATTAAAAACATTCTTGCTATTCATCTTCAGAATTCTCTGTATACTGAGTAGATGAGGGATATTGCTAGTTATTGTTAAATTTTTTTGTCAGTTCATATGGCACAAAACAAAAGAAGCATCTCTCAATTGTAGCCTGCTTTATCTAAGATGGATTTGTAGATTATAAACAGTTCCCAGAATCTGTCAGAAACCCTGAGTTTTAGGATTTTCAAGTAGACCGTAAGGGTTGGTCACACATTGTGTACCTGGTTTGGCTGGTAGGAAGAGTATTTATTTTTATATAATCTGCGGTAAATAAAAAGATGGACTTATGAAAGAAGCTGACACAAATATTTATTTTGTCACATTTTATGCACAGTGCTTTTCAGGCATATCAGAATGTATTTTGCTATGTTTTGTTTAAATTTATTTTAATCCAATTTCATTGTTTGACTAAGGTATATAATTCAGTTGCATTTTTTTTAAACAGATGTGGGAAGAGGCCATTGCCTTGGGCAAAGAACTGGCAGAACAGTATGAAAATGAAATGTTTGATTATGAACAACTCAGTGAACTGCTGGTAGGTTTCTTTTCCATTCAGTTTAAATTAACATAGACATTATCAACCAGTTTCTCTTGAATTTCACTTTTTAAATTTTTAAAATAATATTGAAAACTCCTTTTACCTTGGTTATACTAGCCCAGTGGGAAGACTGATTTACTTGGCCTTTTGGAGCAGATGTTAGCTGGCAGATTAATTAAATGACCATCTTTGGAAGTGACTTAAGTGGAAATGTTTGTTTTTTATGCTGGTATGAAGATATTCTGATTATAGTTTGCTTGTGGTCAGAAGGAAACAAGGTTTTTTTTTTAAAAAAAATAGCAAGATGTGTACATTTTGTGAAAATTTCCTATCATTCCTGGAGCAATTAAAGATAGAGAGAGCTCAGATTTTGATAGAATTATTTTAAAAATTTAAAACTGTATTTTTAATAACTTTACCAATAACTGTGGAGCTTGTAGCTTGTTAGTAGTAATGAGGTATATTGAAAAGAATATATAGGACTGGAAACTAGGAAATTGATTGTTTTTCATCTCTGTCACTGACCTACTATTTAGCCTTCAGAAAGTCACTTAAAATGTTGTTTTACTTTCAACAAAAGCTCGGGGATTTTTTCTTGGGATCTCATCCATCAGGGAATCCATTTATATACAGATCTCAGGAATATTTCATATGCATAAAGAGACTGATCAATGTAAACTCAACTGTTCATATGTTACATTATCTTCCTGGGGAATGCTGTTTCTTGGCTTTGTTGCTTGCCTTGAGATTAAATCCTTGGCCTGCTTCTGGGTTCAGATCCAGAAGATGTTCTTTCTGTGCATCATATCCAGCAAAGAATAGAGCATGACCCAAGTGGTATGTAGTCCTTTGCATATATAACTTTTTGTAACTATTCCACAGATGATTTTCTCTTATATGGTGATCCCACAACTCAACACTGGTTAAGAGAACTTGTATGTCTGTTGTCCATTTAACTGTTCTAACTACACTTGTGAGTCTATCTGGTTAGAAGATGCATGTGGAGACAGTAGGGTGGCTCCAGGAAAATGGTCATATAATATTGAAAAGTTCTAGATTCAAGAGCTATATGAAGGACACTTCTACTGCTACTTACATTTAAGATGTGTGGAACAGGTTCTAGCAGCAAACGAGTTCTAGTCTAGTCTGACTGTTGAACAGCAGTTCTCTACGTGAATGTGAAAGGGGTTCCACTCACTGCAGGAGTCCCTACTTGTGGCTAGGTCTGAAAATTAGCTCTCACCCAGTCTGGCACCCCATTCTGTTGGGTGCTTACTCTGTGGTCCCTCTCTCTTTGGAACTTAGGGTACTCCATCATTGTGACTTGACCCTAGAAGACTGTTTTCAGGTGGTCTTCTGTTCCAGTTATCCAGGTCCTGTGCCACTTCCCCTCTGGCTGTTAGGGGAACCTGGGTCCACCAGCCACCCTGGCTTCCAGAGCAGGGACCCTATGACTAACAACATAGGTCTGCTCAGTCTCAGTCCCTATTCCTGATTCCCTGGGCTCCTTCCTAATCCCACTTCTCTACCTCCTTGCCTATCTCTGGGTTTACCACTAGAGTTCCTCCACTCTCTGTGGTTACTTCACCACTCTTGGCCTCTTCTCAAATTCCCTAGTCCTAGGCAAGATCCCAGGACTTACTCTCCACTTGGCTCTCCTTTCCCTAGCGAACTCCCTTTCCCTCTAGGGAGTGACTGCAGACCCGCCTCTCTGCAGTCTTTTCTTGTGTCTTTGTTTTTGGTGCAGCAGCCTTATTGGACAGGTCTATGACTGTCCCATTCTTCATTCATGTTTAGCCGTGTTTTGGGTTTTTATAAAACTGTTATTTGACTCAGTCTAGTATCCTTAAGAAAACATAACAAGATTTCTTTTTTCTTTTTCTTTTTTTCACTATTCCCTGACATTTTTACTGGTCCCTTTAGGGAAAAATCTTTGATTTTAAGCAGATTCAATTTTTCATAGTAAAACTTACTTTCCATAGAATATTGCCCACAATGCCATAAAACACGATCAACAGTTTCTTTGGTTTAGCACATTACCCAGCCCATCTTTATGTCTTTTTTTAATAAGTTTAACTTATCATTTAGGGAACAATAAGAGTCCTAAATAACATTCTAAAAAAGACTACTTCACTTTGTCATAATTGTGGAGCATAGTATTATCGTTGATTTGTGAGCATGCATCATAAAACCATTGTCCTTTTGTTCCCTTTGTCCATTGTTCTTGCCATTTCTTTGTAAGCTCTTTTGTGCCCACACTTTTAAATTCTTTTCTACTCAAGGCTATCTTACTACCCACTTTCTAGAGGTTGATCTGTCATCTCATTTACAGGTATTCTGATATGTGCCAGATTCCATGCTATTGTTAGAACAGATACTTGCTTGCATTATATCTATTTGCTTTCCCACACCTAAATTTTTTAGTTTTCTCAATTTTTCTTTTTTACACATTTCCTTTATCCATTTTTGACCCTGATAGCATGAAGAAGTCTGTGGCAGTCCATATAATGTTGTCTACTAAACTCTCAGCGATGCTCATCAACCGCTTCCTGCTCTCACTTCCTTGTCTTTTACAGCTATCCTAGCTCCTTCCCCAGCTGGGCTTCATCTGCAATTACCGTATTTTTCGCCCTATAGGACGCTCCGGCGTATAAGACGCGCCCAAGTTTTTAAATTAAAAAGCCGGACCAAAAAAAAAAAAAAAAAAAAAAGCGCCTCGCTCTCCCGTCCCCGCCGCGCGGGCGGGCTGCTGGGAGCGCGCCGCACTCCCGTCCCTGCCGCGCGGGCGGGCGCTCCCAGGGGCCCCGAGGCCTGAGCTGCTCTCGTTCCCCGCCGGCCCCGAACACATGCGGGTGGGCTCGGGGGGGAAGCGCCGCCCCGCCCCGCCCGCTGGGCCACCTGCAGCCGCCCCAGCTCCAGCTGCCAGGTGAGTGTTTCATATATTCGGCGTATAAGACGCCCCCCCTAATTTTGAGATTATTTTGGGGGGTTAAAAAGGCGTCTTATATGCCGAAAAATACGGTAGGTTTTATTAAGCCTTGTTTTCCCTCCAGGTGCAGCATGTAAAGTTAATTGGCCCCTTCTGATCCATATTAGCCTATTCAGGGCTTGCGTGGTGGTGGTGGACGCCCCATCACAGTGAGCCATCAACCAGAAGTCCTACGTTTCTGTCTGAGTCGAGTCTATTACCCTTTTGTGTAGTGGACACAACCTTGCTGCCCTCAGAGAAGAGGGCATGCCTACTGTGCTTCAATAATCCATAGCTCCCAGACCAGTCCCATGAGCTTATTCATCTTAGGCATCTCTAACTTATGGCAGAGTTCACATATAACCACTTTTGCCCACACAGAGCGTAGTTTGATTGTGCACCAAGCCCAGCATGGCTGGATCCTGCTGCATCTCTGAATACTTTTTATATAGAAGCTGTTGTTCAAATGTTAAACATTGGACTTTAAGACATTAGCAAAATGATATTTTTACTGCCAGTTGCAAAATTCACTTTTCGAAAGATGAACTAAGATTTACTTGGTAAGCTTATGTCTTACAAACCAATTGCTGTCTGCCATATGGTTGCAGTAATAAAGCTACCCCAGAATCACACTACAACCACATACAAAATGTAGTAGACTGAAATTATGTTAATGAGCACATATTGTAAAGTTATAAATTCTATTCTCTTACCTCACAGCTCATTCTCATCATTTGAGCTTAACATTGATTTTAAAAGAAATAAGGATCTGAGTTCAAATACAGATCAGTGAAGAGGCCTAATAGTCCCTGGTACATTTGTCTATGTCATGAAGTTCACAAATTTCAATTTTATGGATGGCATCTTAAAATACAGTCCTGTTGACGATCTTCACTTCAATTCACAGTTGCATAACATTCCAGTTGCAAGTACAGCAATTGTTCACATGAAAGAGTAATGCTAGGAACATAGAGGGGTAGCCATGTTAGTCTGGATCTGCAAAAGCGACAAAGAGTCCTATGGCACCTTATAGACTAACAGATGTATTGGAGCATAAGCTTTCATGGGTGAATACCCACTTTGTTGGATTGGCATGCATCCGACGAAATGGGTATTTACCCACGAAAGCCTATGCTCCAGTACATCTGTTAGTCTATTAGGTGCCACAGGACTCTGTCATTTTTGCTAGGAACATATTTATATGTTAGCATATTTTAATGCAATCTAGCAGCTGGAAAAAAAGGAGGTGAGCAAGTACCAGGAGACCAGCTAGCTTCAGCAGCAAGTGCTTCCGGGATTCAGCTTTGAAACCTTTAATCTATATCGCTTGAATCCAATGTGGAATTGGTACCTTTGGTCATGTCCACTCAAGAAATTTCCAGAGGATAAGACAACAGGTTTGTTGCAAGTCAGAAATTAAGTGCTTTGGAAAATTCCATTGGGGAAGTATGTATTTATTCTGTCTATGTTCTGTATCCATTAACACAAAAGTTCACCCTAACCGGAAAGAATATGGAGGATAAATAGTTTGGCATTTTCAGATATCAATAGATAACTGGTCAAAAGATGAATAAAGACAAAAACACTTAATAGAGAATGATTTGAACAGAAAAACTCTTACACTGGATTCTCATCTTCAGAAGGAAACTTTCAAGTAAAGAGTTGTTGCTGTTTACTTTACAGAAAAAGCAAGCACAGTTTTATGAAAACATTGTCAAAGTGATAAGACCTAAACCAGATTACTTTGCTGTTGGATATTATGGCCAAGGATTCCCTACATTTATACGGGTAAATATATATATATTTATTTTATTTTTTTTCATGAGTTACAGGTAGATCACTTGGTTTGAACAGATTTTCCTTTCATGCTGGAGAGGATTTGTAAATAGAAATTTTTTGTAGTTATACAAACAGATTTAAATTTTCTTTTCACTTCTGACTTACCAGAATTGTAGTAAAAATAGCTATTCTTTTCAGAACATCCAGTTTTTTTATAAATCTTAAGTTTTCAAATAATTGGAAATGAACATGTATAACCAGTATGCTTTAAATCTAAATGATTGTCTTGCTCTTGACTGTTCCTTTAATACAGAGTGCAAATAGTGATTGTCAGATAAAATAGTTTTTCACTAATATAATATTAGAAGATTGTGAAGGGTCAATAAATTCAATAAATTTTTTTTGTCTGAACTATACTTACAGTTTAAAATGATATCTAATAAAAGTATTTTCTGATTGCTTGTGATAGTGTGATCTTTACTTATTTTATCATAGTTCATTTACACATTAAAGCTATTAACAAAAAATTTGTAGAAGATTTAGGAATAGAAAGTAGCTGCCTTGTATTTATTGTACTAAAATTTAATATTTAGCTAATTGGGGATTACAACAGGCAGATATTTCCTATTCTAATTGTTAGAATCATAAAGTATGAAAATGAAAAGCTCTCGCGAGGGAATGCAGTCCTTACACCTGGTAAGTGCAGGATTTGTCTTTACCATATATTTTCTGGTGCTTTGTCTTCATGGTTATAAATGCTAGTTTTGATTATTCTGTTCTTGTGAGACATCAGCTGATCTGCAATTCTGAAACTTGACTGACTTCCCCAGAAAATAATTGGATAAACATTTTATAAAATTCCTGAAAAACAAAACACAGGGAATGGTGAGAATAACAGTAATCTTCAAAACTAGAAAATAGAAGGTACCATAGAGTTGCTGGCAACTTCTCAGAGAGTATTATATCTGTGATTTACTACTAATCTTGCCTAATGTACATTAACATACAACATATTGTACATATTTCCTATTATGGACAGCATTATCTGTCAATGATTTAGAGTTGTTAAATACAACTTTGTGGAAATGATTCTACAGGGATCACAAAAGAGGCAGCAAGCTGTCTTGAATATCTGAGTGCAATAGAAGTATATTCGCACGTTCCAGCATCTGAAACAGTAATACATTTACATTCAGGAAATTAACAGAGAGTACAACACACAATTTTCCAGTTGAAGCACTGTGTTATCTGTATTTTCAAAGGGATATAATGGAAAGTAAGAATAGAGAGTTAACCAGGTTTACTAATATTGGACTGAGCTTTTCCTTCACAACTGAATAATTTTGTGTCATTGCAGCAACATGTTTATTATGCTTCAAAAATTGTCAAGAGTCAGTGTATCATATATATATTAGCAATAAAAACTGTAATGTTTGACTATTAACTGCATTGCAGACAGATCTCAGTACAAGATTTTCCCTGTATTTCAGTTTTTTCTTTGCGTTAGATACATTAAAAATGAATCATTCATATATCTTCATGTTTTTATTCTCAAATAAAGATAAATATTTTCAGCTCTTATCAATTTCGAGGAGCAGCATTGCAGAACCAAACTTAATTGACTATTACAGAAATGATTAACATGCTCCACAAATCATTGTTTTTCTATTAGGTTGTTAATACTTTTTTTATAAGTCTTGCTTCTGAGATGAATAATATGATAAAACATTTTCAGATTAGATTGTTACTTTCATATCAAAATTCATTTTAATGTGTCTTGATCGCTCTAGTGCTATAAACTTAAGTGCTTCCTATTGTACAACATACTTATTTTTAGAATTAAGCATATTTGTTGAATGCATAACTCAGATTTACCTTATCAGTTTATCTTAATTTTCATTATTCAATGACACAAAGCAATAAGTAGAAATAACCTAGCATTAAAATAATCACATAGAAGCTATTCTTTTGAGATAACTGTAAAATATTAATAGAAACTTGTTTGATAGAACTAAAATGAAATCCACAGTATCTCAATCTTTTTAGAAAAGCTAAATTAGATATATTGTCTTCAGATGTATATGAAGTGCTGTGCACTAGAGTTGAAATATTATGTGATAAGATGTCATTTTATAACTACAGATTATATGGAACTGTCCTGCTATATGTAGCAAGAATCTCTGATTTTCCTTGAATACTCATTTAATCAGAAATGGTTTTGTAAATGTTTAGACATAATAGCTAAATTCTGCTCTGATACACCATGCAAACACCACTAACTTCAGAGGATGATTTGTGGGTGCAATGGAGAAGATTATTTTGGTCAATATTTATTCAGATATTCCGGAAGGTGGCTTATGCACTTAAAGTTAAGAGGTGCTCAAGAATCATCCTGAACTGAGGCCTTAATTATTTGCCATAGGCTCTATTTAAACACATACCAAAGCTCCATTAACTTCAATAGGATTTAAGCCTGTGCTTGAAGTTTAATATATGCTTAATGGCTTTACTGAATATGGATTAATTTAAGCTTTATGGATTAATTAATGGTTCAGTGCTTTGCAAAATTTTCACCATAATACCTATAATTTGTATTGTGTCATTCTGTTGTAAACTAGATGTTTTATTTTTCTACCACTAGTAGCATTTGAAGAATCCTCCAGATACACTTTCAGAGGACTAGGATATTATTTTATAGTGAATTAACTGTGAATATTACTATATGAATTTCACTGCTTAATTTGTTTCTAGAACAAAGTGTTCATTTACCGGGGGAAGGAATATGAGCGTCGTGAAGACTTTGAAGCAAGGTTATTAACCCAATTTCCAAATGCCGAAAAAATGAAGACAACATCTCCACCAGGCGATGAACTTAAAAACTCCCCTGGTCAGTGTATCCTTGGAAATTGCTACATGCATATGCTCATGTAATTTAATCAGACTGAGAATTTGTTACTGTTGCTAAAATTGCAAAGTAGTTCACTGCACTTTTTATGTTTTTATTGATATATTACTGTCTTTATGTCAGTTTTCAAGAGACATTTCTCAGTTGAACCATCTCTCTTGCATAATTTAAACGCTGTCTCTTTTCAATTCTTAACCTGTCAATTCAGATATTCAGTGTTTTACTGTAAAACCAAAACTTGATTTACCACCCAAATTTCACAAGCCAGTATCAGAGCAAATTGTAAGGTGAGTTTTCATTTATTTCTGCCTTCTTACCAATCTAGGAGAAAGGCCTGCATACAACCCTTAAATTAACATAAACCCTTGTAAACTATAATTATTCTTCTTTATGGTGTGTGTTTGATTTAAAAATAAGTTTCTGTAAGCAGCCACTGAAGATAACACAGACACACAACGCTTGCAGAGGGGAGCCAAGCTCATATCACAATGGGGTCCTGATCCATAGTGGGACTATTAGGCAGTACCTGAAACCAAAATATTATTAATAATAATAACAACAAAAGCTACAGTAGAACCTCAGAGTTTTTTGACACCTCGGGAATGGAAGTTGTTCAGAACTCTGAAATGTTTGTAACTCTAAACAAAATGCTATGGTTCTTTCAAAAGTTTACAACTGAACATTGACTTAATGTAGCATTGAAACTTTATTGTACCGAAGAAAAAATGCTGCTTTCCCTTTATTTTTTTAGTAGTTTATGATTAACATAGGACTCTGGTGGTTTTTTTGTCTCTGGTGCTGCCTGGTGGCGTATTTCTGGTTCCAAATGAGGTGTTTGGTTGACTGGTCACTTTGTAACTCTGAGGTTCTACTGCAGTTACTTCACTTCTTTGGGCTGGCTCCATGCCTAAGTAAAAGACTTTGTTAGTTGCGACAGTACAGTGAATGATGTGGTACTGTAGCCAAGCAGGAGCCTAGCAACCATTATATTCACAGACATGACAAGAGCTGAAAGGAGAAAAGTAAAGTATGAGTTTTAAACAATATCATGCTGAATTTTCCTTTTTACCTGGCTACTTATAGCTCTTCAGCCCCTACTGATAAAGTTTCCAGCACCTGGCACTTAACCATTGCAGACTACCTTTAGTCCCTGAGTAGAGAACCCTTGTAGTTACTAAAAACAATGGCACACCTCTGCAGTTGTAAGATAAAAAGGGGGTTAGTGGATTACAGATTGTTGCAGTAAGCAATAAATCCAGTATTTCTGTTCAGTCCATTATTTTGGGTGGATCATTATTCATTATGGATTTACAGCTTATTACAATATTTTGTAACCCACTCGAATGGGCATGCGCTCACCACTCCAGCACCTCCTGCTGGCTGCCTTGGGAATTAGTTTTGTGCCCTCTTCAGGTGGTGTCTCGCTTCCATAATTCCTGCTCTAGGAACCAGGTCTCTCCAAGGACCATAGCATCCTCTTCAATGAGACAGCCTTCTGGCTGTGCCACACACTGTGCTCCCCGATTCCGGCTACTTCCCTTAATGGCTAAAAGTAGCAAATTGTCAGGCCACTTCCTCATGGCCCCAGCATCCTCTTTGCCCTTGCCTCAGGGCCTCAGCCTGCAAACCCCAGCAGGGAGCCAGGAGCTGTCTCGCAGCACTGCTCTGGCCAGGGTGCTGGCCGTTCGTTCTCTCAGCCCTCCAGAGATAGTCCTTCCTCACTGGCCTCCCAGCAGAGAACTGAACTCTGTGCTGCAAAAGCTCCCTTTTCATAAGGGCCTAGTTGGCCCTGATTGTCTACTCCCTTCAGCCCTTCTCTGATTGGCTGCCTCCGGCGCAGTCTCCCTGTGACTCCTTTTAACCCCTTTTCTGCCAGCGGGGGGCAGTCGTCCCATCACACCCACCCATCCTCTTTTTGTCCTAAGACTGCAGAAGTGTTAAGAGGCCACTCTACCTTGAATGGTCCCTTACAATATGTACTAACTTCTAATTATAAAGAGTCTGTTCCACCTTGAGTTTTGCTGTGATGCTGGGAGTTCCTTTCCCAGACCTAAAGAAGAGCTCTGTGTGGCTCGAAACCTTGTCTCTCTCACCAGTAGACGTTGGTCCAATAAAAGATAAGAAGAAAGATATGTCAGTCTCTTTTACTGGGCCAACATCTGCTGGTCCAATTACCTCACCTACTTTGTGTCTCTAATATTTTGGGACTGACATGGCTACAACTACACTGCATCCATATATGTCTGCAAACTCAGAGCCATGGGGCAAACTGTGACTCCTCTTCCTTTTTAACACAGAGTTTCAGCGGTATTTTATTTAAATGTTCTAATGACGAAACATGTTAGTACAAAATATGTTTGCAGTTACGCAATCTGTTTGTTTTTTAAATTCAGTTTCTATAGGGTGAATGAGGTCCAACGATTTGAGTATTCACGGCCTGTCCGAAAAGGAGAGAAAAACCCAGATAATGAATTTGCGGTAATTTTTTTTTTCTCTTTTGTGAATGCAGGATAGCTGTTATGGTTTGGTTTCGTGGTGGTTGATTGATTGATTTTGTAACTGCAATAAAATGGGACTGAATTTATGATGAGTGCAATAAAAACTATATGTATCATAAATTGTGTTTTATAGCACGAAGAAAAATGAACAAAGCTGTCTTTAGTCTGTTGAACACTTGACCACTTTGCAGGAGAAATGCAAAACTGTCAGGCCTTAAAATGTAACCATCCTTCACTGAAAGCTGTCTTACCTTAAGGATCCCAGCCAGGCATCCTTTAAAATCAGTCTTTACTACAGCAATACATATTTTACAAAGCCATATGGTTCACCATATGGTCCATAAAGCTCTCTCTCTTATCACAGCCTGTGTCCAAGTTTGTTACAACAAGCCACAAAATCAAGTACTTTTCCCCTTTCCTCCCCACACCCAACTAATTCATGGCATAGGAGGAGGAATAATACTAACAGTACTTTGTACTTGCATATAATTTTTCAATTGTAGATCTCAATTTTCTTTAGAATAGTCAGCTCCTTGTGCCTTTGAATAGACTGGAATTGGTTTACTAGAGCAGAGAACTGTGAACAGCTTCCCCAGTTTCATTGTCTACTTCACCATTTGCTCTGAATTGAGAGCTGCAGTCTTACTCCTCCAGACAAGTTAGCCAATTTTAATCTGCTGTGCTTTGAGGGGCTGATGTGTTGCAGAACTCCACGCTGCCATTGCAGGCAGAAGATACTCACTCAGGGTTCCCCCGTACCAAACCAGCTATCCTGATTCACTTGACAAGCCCTGTGCCACAGCTGGCTGTTCTGCAACTCAAAGTAAACTTAGCTGCTAATCAAAGTTATCCCAGATGAGATGGAAAAAAATGCTCCCATCATCAATGGAAGATGCTGGTGCGAAAACCAACAAAGATGTTTTGGTGAGATAAAGTGCTACGATGTACAATGCATCTTGATTTCAAATTAAAGTAACTAAAACACTTGGCGCTTAGGCCAGATTTTAAAGGCATGTAGACATCTAATGTGACTTTCAAAAGCACCTTGGTGCTTAACTCTAGGTATCTGGTTGCTTTTGAAAATCCCACTAGACACCTGAATACATTTAAAAATCTGGCCCTCGTGACCTATTGACTTTCAATGGGACTTAGGCTGTTAAGTGAGTTAGGGACCAGTAAAGACAGCCATGCCAATATATTCCTCATTAAAATGGGGGAGCTGGGGCCATATAAAACAAAATTATGTTAAGAAACATTTTCTTCATGACTTTATCATTTACAGACATGAGAGAGCAATAATTAAAACAATAATTTATTTTAAAAATTCAAGACAGACATTTTAAGATTAGGCTGCTTCTCCTGGCACTTAACCTCATTGAGATTTTTGACGAAAGATACAGTCTATAATAGCACTTTTTAGGGTACTAATGTGAAAATCTTAATGGTTACACCTGGGAAACTTGTTTTCAGCTTTATTTAAAATTGTCCACTCAGAGAATAGAGTGGAGGATTTCTGTAGACATAAATTTGTTCATGAAGTCTGTCATCCCACTTCTGTCTAATGTGCTTTTCACATGAAAGACAGATTAGTTGAAAAATGACAGTTCAACAGAAGCAGGTGGAGCTTTTACATAATGTTACCCGTTAGTTAAAAAAACAATGTTTAACTGTTAAATAGCACGTTAGCTAACATATTGAGACCAATCTCGCCACAGACATAGCCAAGAAATACACATACAGATTCCATTTGCAATTTTTTTAAACTTAGTAATGTCTATACTGCTATAGTTCTTTCTGATTATGAAGTTATAAATCTTTGGTAGGATAAAAGCTATCAATCTGCTAACATGCTATTTCTAACTTTGTTTATGTTATATTTGCAGAATATGTGGATCGAGAGAACCATCTATGTGACAGCATATAAATTACCAGGGATTTTAAGATGGTTTGAAGTCAAATCAGTTTTCATGGTAAGGACAAATCAAGATGAATTTACTAAGACAACTTTGAACTTTTTTATCCAGTTACTGAATATATGCAAGAATCAGAGAGGTAGCCGTGTTAGGCTGGAATAGCAGAGGTAACAAAGAGTCCTGTGGCACCTTAAAGACTAACTAAAGTATTGAAGCATAAGCTTTCGTGGGCTAATACCCACTTCATCGGATGCTTATGCTTCAATACTTTAGTTAGTCTTTAAGGTGCCACAGGACTCTTTGTTACCTCTGCTATTCCAGACTAACACGGCTACCTCTCTGATTCTTGACATCATGCAAGGCACTGCATTTAGCCGTATGGAGTGGAAATCCATCAACCTCATGAAGAAACTTGCACAAGTACAGACAGATATCATCTTTCTCTCCAAATGCAAATGGATGGACATCATACCAAATGGACTGAAGGTGAAAAATCCATTGCTATCTACATACTGCACAGACTACAGTGAGAGATTATGCCAGACACTATCTAAGAAACTGAGGAACCATCCGATCAGCATCCTGTCCAGCAAACAGGAAAACATCAAAAAAGAGCTTTCCAACCTGGAGACCTTCATAAGCAACCAACCTTCCACACAAACAGACTTTACTAAAATAAGACAGGAGATCTACATCACACACTTCACCTTTCTACATAAGAAAAAGGACTGAAAACTATCTAAAATCCTACCTACCACATGGGGCCACAACAGTGGTACCCCTAACTCACCCAGCAATATTGTCAATCTATCCAGCTACACACTCAGCCCGGCAGAAGAAAAAAGAAAAAAAAAAAGGCATCCGACGAAGTGGGTATTAGCCCACGAAAGCTTATGCTTCAATACTTTAGTTAGTCTTTAAGGTGCCACAGGACTCTTTGTTACCTCTGAATATATGCAGTGTATATAACTCTGCTTAACCTCGAAGTCTAATCAATGGAACCATAAGTAACCTGCTAAAGGAATGGGGACTTATATACCCACTCTTCTCATTAGGGAATACTGTTGTTTATTGACTAAGATGAATGCTCAAATAGGAAAAGTAGTATTCTTCCCTCACTGGTATAAAAAAAATGAATTGTGAATCATATAAACCTTTAGGCCCTGATTCAGCAAGAGTTTTCAGCACTTTTTACCTTTAAGTGCAGGAGTAACAACATTAAAATCAAATGGACTATTCGTGCATTGCTGTAAGAGAAGGCTTGGAAGGGTTAGATTTTTATCATTGGGTGTCAGTTTCACCACAAACACACAAATCAGCAAAAAAGTCTTTCCAGCTATAATAATAAAAATATACAGATAGGCAAAATAAGAAAAATGATACTTGAGAACTTACTTGACTTTGATTTACGGATATTTATTTTGTACATTTAGACATGAAGCTGACAATTTGTGTTTTAGCAGTTATAAAACTTTGACTTTTTGATTCTCAACATCTACTGTCATTAAATATTGTCTGATTCCTCCTGTTGTCTGACCTCCCCATAATTTCCCACAAGTGAACATTTAAATAAATAAAAATTGAGAAATGCTTAAAACAAATGATTTAGCACAATTATGAAAATGTTAACTGATAATTTTAAAAATAAAAATATCTATCAAAAGTATTTTTTAAAAAATCTGCCAAGGGCCCTAATTTGTGAAGACCACAAAAGTATTGCTTTTTAAAAGTAGGAATTGGATAATTTAACTGTAATTTATCTAAGGGAAGACGAACTAAATTAAATTATTTGTGCTGACTGAATTTCTTTTGAAAATATAACTTGTGATTAAATGTTATTGGAGTTCTTTCTGTATTTTTTAAAGTTATCTAAAATATGCCCTAAAAACTTCACCAACAATTTTTTAAAATGTGAACGTCCTTTTTTCTCGTTCATAACTAAAAAGTTTACATAAAATAACTTGCATACTAAATTAGGTGTAATTTTTAAGTTGCAATGAAAACATTGTTACTTGCTTCAGTTTTTAAATCTTCCTTGAGGCTTTTTTTTTGGGGGTGGGGAGGAAAGAACAATTTGCATATGATTAATTAAAAACATTTTATTGCTCCATTGAGATTCGGTTGGACAGTTGTATTTAGATGAACAAAAGTAATGCAGAAAATGACTATGGTATCTATAGTAACAGATTATGAATGTGATGTTTGACAGTATTAGGCAACTGAATAAAACATTTTGAATTTTTTTTTTGTATTTTTATATTTTAAACATAATCCTGATGGAGATGATAGCATTTACCTTCCCTGTTGCAAGAATTGTTTCTGTAAAACCCGGCATATCTGATGAAAACTCCTTCACCTTCTGAGTAAAGAACACTGTCTGACAGGCCACTTCATCCACTTTGTACATGTGCACTTTTAATGCTCTGCACCTAATAAAAATGTACATGAATCGTCTAATGGAGCTCTTTCTATAAGCCTTTTATAAGCAAGGATTATATTAGTCACAGTTGAAAAAAGGAAACGGAAACAAAAGTAACTTAATGTTAGAGGAGAGCAAAGGATGACTTTTGACCTACTATGTAAGATCTATTTACTACAAAAGCAGTTATTAGCTGTACATAAACATTCGTATCAGGAAAAACTCTACCAGCATAATTGCGAATCTTGGACGTCTATAACACAACATTTTAATTTCTGATATAAATACTCCGGGTACATTACAGAACACAATGAATGATATGCCTTTGAATATTTTATAAATTATTGATAGAACTAGAGAATTCCATTTTAAATAAAGGGTTGATGCCACATCAAATCATTGACTAGAGAGGATTAAATAATTTAATAGATGAATTAATTTGTTTTTTCTTTTTGTATATAACCAATAGCAACCTACGATTTCTTTTAATTTTTGGTTTGAAATTATTTGCTTCACTTTTACTAATACTTCTTGGTCTGTAGATTGTTTAAAACAGGTTGTTGTGAGTATTTGAGCTCTGACATTTTAATTGGGCTCACATATAAGATACTGGCGTTTCTTTGTAATGAATGGATGAGCATAACTTCTAAAATTAGGTTTTCGGTTTGAATACACAGATTTACAAGTTCAGTATTCATTTTAAAAGTTTGTGTGCACAAACTTCTGAGACAAACAGAGTCATTTGTCATGAAACCTTGAATTCTAAAATAGTGCTCAAAACACACTTTAAACAATTATAATTAAAACAGACTTGATTTAATCAGATAGCAGGTGTAAGAGTGACAACTAAAGAAATTTGATTATAAGTGGCTCTCAGAAGCATGATAAGCAACTGATAGCTAGCTAGAAGTGCTTCATTTATGTAGAATTTATGTAAATTAGAGTGTAATCAACTACACACTTGCATTTTCCTAACAGGCCCCAATTAACCCCCCACCACACACCTTTTCCATTCCTATCACAACATTTTTTGGATAAATAGGCTAGAACTTTAACACTCTTTAATGGAGAGACTTCCAAAATGTGGTGAGTGGATCACTTAGGGCAGGGCAGTATATATTTTAATGTTTTTAGAAGGTCTCTTCCTATAAGTCTGTAATTTATAACTAAACTATTGTTGTATGTAAAGTACATAAGGCTTTTAAAATGTTTAAGAAGCTTAATTTAAAATTAAATTAAAATGCGGAGCCCCCCCAGACTGATGGCCAAGACCTGGGCAGTGTGAGTACAACTAAAAATAAGCTTGTGTGCTGGCTTTGATACACATGCCATAGGTTGCCTACCCCTGACTTAGGGTATTCAAAGGACTTGGTGATGGTCTGTAGAGAGCTTGCTCTCCTCATACAGCGTGCTAATTCACATGAATATGTATTTTAGCTATATTTTAAATATATATTTTCTAAATATTACTTTTAGGCATAATCAATTGCTGTAGTTGCCAAAAGGATGTTACCTGATCACAAATGATAGGAGGTGATCCATATGATTTAAATGGGAGGGAGGCGCATACAATACAGTCTCTCTATTAAGAACCGATTCACCTTATTAAAGGGTATGAGGAGCCCTACTTTAAACAATGTAAAATAACTTTAGACCCTGGAATAGAATTCTAGAACTAGAAGGGACCTCGAGAGGTCATCTAATCCACTCCCCTGCACTCATGGCAGGACTAAGTATTATCTAGACCATCCCTGACAGGTGTTTGTCCAACCTGCTCTTAAAAATCCCCAATGATGGAGATTCCACAACCTCCCTAGGCAATTTATTCCATTGCTTAACCACTCTGACAGTTTTTCCTAATGTCTAACCTGCTAATACATCCCAGAATTATGTTTTCTTTTTCTGCAACAGCATTAGACTGTTGACTTACATTTAGCTCCTTGCATGGTGTTCAGTATCAGAGGGATAGCCGTTTTAGTCTGGATCTGCTAAAGCAACAAAGAGTTCTGTGGCACTTTATAGACTAACACGTATTAGAGTACAATACATCTGTTAGTCTATAAGGTGCTACAGGACTCTTTGTCACTTTTATATTTTGCTTGTGATCCACTGTGACCCCAGATCCCTTTCCGCAGTACTCCTTTCTAGGCAGTCATTTCCCATTTTGTATGGGAAGAAAGCATCTTTTTGGTTTAATTATCTGAAATAGAATGAAGACAGTGGTACCTACTGAACAAATATGATGGCCTTTTTTACAACATATTTAATACAACTTCCTGAGAGGCTACCAAAACAGTAACTGGAAAAGCCACACAAAAGTACCTTCTCCCTTTTTAACGTTTGAGTTTCTGAAGAGCACATCATCAAAGTCCATCAGACGATCCAGTCCAAATGTTGGCTCTGCTGTTACCATAATAGTAACTGGATCACTCTTGTGTACCACTAAGAGCTGTTTGTCCATAAGTCTTCGTATGCATAATTTTCTTCAGTATCTCATTAGAAGCTCACTTGGGCTCTGTCAAAGCAATTCCAATGTTTTAGACTTGCTTCATCTTTCTGAGAGTCTTGGCCTATGCAGTAATTATGCTGTAAGGGAGAAAAATAGTAAACCTTTTATCTGTTTATATCATATCAGTTACTGCAGTATTGACTCTGTATAACTTACCTAATCGAAACGGCCCCTTCCTGCAGCTATTGACTAAAATTCCTCTTTCTCTCTAAAATCTATTCGTTATCGTTGGGATGGTTTTGTGGGGAGTAAACTATTCAAGTGTGGCCTGTTAATGACTACTGAACCAGTAATTAAAAGTTATTTTTGTGCTGTTCTTTTAGGTTGAAATCAGTCCGCTGGAAAATGCAATAGAAACTATGCAGTTAACAAATGATAAGATCAATAATATGGTTCAGCAACATTTGAATGATGCAGACCTACCTATTAATCCCCTCTCTATGCTACTTAATGGCATTGTGGATCCTGCAGTCATGGGAGGATTCACAAACTATGAAAAGGTATGTTCAAACTTAGCTTTGTTTGGTCACGGAATCTAATCAAGTGTGTGTGGTGTGTACACATGCATGAGTAAACACAGGCATTATAGGTCCGTTTTTGAAAGCTAAAACTTTCCATGTCTCAAATATATTATAATAGGTATATCTCCATAATTATTTATTATCTCATAGAACTGGAAGGACCTTAAAAGTCCACTCCCCTGCCTACACTATCAAGACAAAGTACTGTCCCCTGACAGATTTTTTTTTGCCCCAGATCCCTAAATGGCCCCCTCAAGGATTGAACTCACAACCATGGGTTTAGTAGGCCAATGCTCAAACCACTGAGTTATCCCTCCCTCCATTATAAATGTGTGATATTTATAAAGGAATTCTGTGAGTCGAAGGAAGAGAAACAACTATGAGGGTTATTAACCACTGAACCAATTTCCCAAGAGGTGTGGTAAATTCCATCATTTGAAATCTTTAAATGAAGATTTGATAACTTTATAAAATTTATGCTTATAGTTCAACTGAAATTTATTGGAGCTGATGCAGGTATTACTGGGTGAAATTCTGTGGTCTGTGTTATACAACTGGTCATACTAGATGTATGTAGTCTCTTCCTGCCTTAACATCTATGAATTCAAAGTAATTGGGAATAATTAAGTGAACATGCATTATTATTATTACGTATTAGTTAATATACAGTTCATTCAAATATATTTGAATGATGTCAGCTGCTTATCACACACCTAGTCTGATAAATATATACACATGAGAGCTTATAAAAATATAAGAGTATAAAAATGGTGAAAATGTAAAACCTATATTAGTGCCCATTCAAAATGCTGTACATAGACAATATGTTTTTGTAAGATAACTAAGGGGGACATGTGGTTTGCACTCTTTGACCTGTTATTGGAAGAACTCTTCCAGCCTCCAATATCCATAGCCTAGTTTACCTACATAGAACACGTAAACCACTGCACACTCATATTTAGATAGTATTGTGGAACATAAATCATGTTGTTGTGCTGCAACATGTATTGTAGGCTTCAAAATTTAACTAATCTTCCTGGTGACCCCCAAAATTGCACTTGGGTACGAAACCCACAATTGTAGATGAGGAGGACTAAGCAGAACCTTCAGCGGTGCTTCTTGCTTGACCAGAGGGTTCATTGGTGAGCAACATATGATAATTTTCCTCCCCTTGCTTTATTGCCCCGAAAAGATCGCTATCATGATCTTAGGCACTATTAAATTGTCATTCATTGCTTTTAATTATGTATTTATGGGCATGTTATTACTGATATTTTGTAACAAAATCTTTTGGTTTGATTCATTTTCCTTTGCTGTAACTAAAAGCCTTCCTAGGTAGTAAATGGTCAATCATTTTCTGAAATAACTGGTACCTTTCTGTTTTCATTAGGCTTTTTTTACTGAAAAATACATTCATGAGCATCCAGAAGATCACGAAAAGATAGAAAAACTAAAGGACCTCATAGCATGGCAGGTAAACTTGTCTAATTCAAATCATGCCTGGGCCAAGTGGCATAAAAGGCAGCCTGCTGTCACTTGTGACAAAATTCAGGCATCAAACCATTCACCCTAGTGTACACATTTCTGTGGCATTTAGACTGTCTTGGAACATGAGCTAAAGTTCATCTTTTCAATTCTGACATAGTTTGTCATTTGATAATCCCACAAGTGACTAACATTATTAACCCATTTTTTTATTACAGTCTTTCCTGTTACTAGTTTAGAGATACAAATGCACTCTCACTTTCAAATGACTCAATATCTTACGATTGCATTGGGCAGTTCTGTTGTAAATTTAGTTCTACTTTTTTCCAATATAATGCTAAATTAATAAAGAATTACAATAATAACTAAATTAAGAGTATTAGAACCTTACAATTTAAGAACTCAGAATTTAAATGCCTAGGTTACATGTTCAACTGCAAGCCTGTCTCCTTGTGCAAATGCTTTATAATCTAGTCTGTTTCCATGATCACTTATTGTTTCTCCAAGTAATATATAATTTCTATAACCACAGATGTGCATATGCAGTACAGTATCTTTTAGTACTGTATACTGTGTATGACAGTCAATTAGTCATTTATGCACAAAATGCATAGTAAATGAGGCAAGATTTTCTGCTAAGCCTTTGCCTCATTCCAGAGCACCTTAAAAAATTGTATTGTGTGTGTGTGTGTGTGTGTGTGTGTGTATACAATTACATAATATATATATAATTACTATAAATGCACACAGAGATGATGTACATATTGATATTTATATATATATATATATGTATATGGTGGAACTCTACAATGCCATTTTTACAATCACTGTTCGTAGAAGAAACATACTTTAAATAATTTAACAGGTTTCACAGATATTTGTAGTGAACCAGAAATAAGACTCAGAGCTCCAAGTCCTGTGCCATAAACATAGTACCATCCTTCCTCTGTGAAGAGCTGTATTTATGTATTCCAAAGAATACATTTCAGGAAAAACAGAAAACCACATTCTAGCTTTGTTGTAAGGCTATACTCTGACATTTTTTCATTGGCCTCAGAATAATTTTATGAAAAAAAAATCCACAGATGTGGCTAGAAATGTTTTTACCCTGAAAAAAGTGTTTTATAGTGTTTTATATTCAATTCTGTCATTATAAATGGAATGATTTAAATTTCTAGAGGATTCAATTTTAGATGTAGTAGAGACCAAAGAGATAAAATTCAAAAATCCTTGGGAGGCCATGAAACTATTACAGAACAAACACTAGTTTGGTCTGCAAAAGTTCTATTGATTTTTGTTGTTGTTGTTGTTCCCCTGTAAGGTTTTACAGCAGAATGGATTTTAGGAACTTCAGATTCTAGAGAGGAAAATAATTTGATCCCAAGAGAGTAACTTCATGTCAGCGCTGTCATTGGCCCTAATGACCATATTAAAAATGAATTGTATTGGTGCTCATGAACACGCTGTACCCCAAAAGAGGATCATCCTACTGGCAACACGTATACATTAAAATAAGAATAAACACTGGAAAATGCATTATTTAAAATGTCAAAGTTTTATTTTATCGACGTTTAAAAATACACACAACTTTCTTGTCACTAGTTTAGTTCCAACTATGATAGAAGCTAAGCAATTTAAAGACAAGATATTAATGCAAACAAATATTTTTCTGAAACTGTCACCAATAAGTGATAAAAATCAAAAAGCAAAAGGAATAATTTTGAAAATACCTGATATAAGATTAGAGTGGGCATGATTCCGAAAACATTTCTGAAAACTTTTTCAAATAGCATAACTTCATAGAAAAGGTGGAAGGTTAAAGAAAACTTTTAAAAACTATTTCACATAAGGAACAAGATGGCTCAAGGGACTGGAGAGAAATAGTTATAGAGCCTTTTTCCATTAAATCGCTGGTTTGACTTCATCACCAGCTCAGCAGTCGGTATCTGTTGGCCAATATGAAACACAGTAAGTTGACAATCTCAGTCCAATTCCTAATAAATGGATTTCTGTATCTAAACTGAGCGTATTATAGGTGCTCAGAGATTTGATATCTCAATATAGATCATTGTGTTAATAAAACATTGATATCGAATGTTGCCAATTACCTCCCTGACTATTTTGTTTCTATTGTTGCACCCCTTCACCTTCCCTTTGTCTTATTTGTCTTTTGGAAACAGCCTCTTCAGGGTAGGGATGGTGCCTTCTATTTGGAAAGTGAAAAATAAAACGTGTACTTGGAAAAGAATACATTTTTTTCATTGTATATTCTTATTTTAAAATATAAGTGTTGGCAGTAAGATAATTGTCTTATGCAGTAACTCATATGCATGGGCACCACCGGAAACAAGTAATTGGTAATAATCTTTCATTGATACTCTAGTTGAAAGGTAATCTTTGTTGAGAGCGCTCGAGAGAGGCGGCAAAGATTAAAA
Source organism: Sternotherus odoratus (assembly GCA_032164245.1). Classification (NCBI taxonomy): domain Eukaryota; kingdom Metazoa; phylum Chordata; order Testudines; family Kinosternidae; genus Sternotherus; species Sternotherus odoratus. Next base: position 88,134,878 of record JAVMKO010000005.1, on the reverse strand, counting down.
CCTCATTCCTGGGCACCTTCAACGCCTCATTCCTGGGCACCTTCAAGGCCAGTGGTCTCCAACTTTTTTTACGCACAAGATCACTTTCTGAATTTAAGTGCTACTTAGGATCTACCCTGCCTCTTCCCCAGGGCTGTTCCCAGCCAATGGGAGCTGTGGGGGTGGTGTTGGCAGTCAGGAGCAGCACACAGAGAGCCCTGCTGCCCTCCCCCCTACACCAACAGACGTTTAGTGGCCAGAGAATGCGATCAGCTGGGAAAGTCTCCGGGGTTGAGCAGCTGATCATGATCTACAGGCTGGTGACCACTATTCTAGGCTCAGTCTCAAAACTGGCATGCAGATTGGCACTACTCTCTGGAGAGGCTCTACAGAAAAGCGTGGAAGTACAGAGAAATGAAGCAATGTGTGGCAAAGTTCAGTGTTGCATCCCATGCTTTACTTAAATTGTGGATGAGAACTTCATTTTTCAGTGTTTTCATGTAGTCTGGTGCCTTCTGTTAATGTGTAGTTCAAGCTACTACCCTAAATTAGTACCATGTAAAACAGTTACAACAAACATCCAAACATTTGAACATTGTTTTAAATTCATGAAAATCCTATGAAATGCCATAGTATTTCTCTCATGGGAAATGACTGTGCTGCTCAACCATTAATATTCTAGTTTTTTTATCTATTGTATTCAATGTACATGTTTATTTTTGTCTAATTTTGTGCCTTTTCACTTCCTAGTAAAATCAGATCCTGTGGTTTTATTTGACAGTATCATTTAGATCTGAAATAAGCTGTTTCATCAGCACATGATAGTAATGAAGATCATCTCAGTGCAAAAGTCACTCAACTTCTAGCCATTAAACTTTGAACACACAAAGACCAGCACATAGCACAAAGAATTATTTCTATGCCTTACAGCATACAACCTGAAAAGTACCAAAAAAAAAAAAAATCCCTTGCATGTAAAATTTTCCATTTCATAGGTGCTCAATTATTTTAAAAAATAGAATCGGTGTGATTTTACTGGTAACTTTCTCTTTAAACCAAAACCCAGAACCACAATTTGTAGTACATCAGAGAATGATATTAAGAATTAATAGCAGCTAGAGCCATGATAAACTTTTAAAAATAGAGGAAAAGGAAAACATATTATGGCATAAATAATATATGGATACATTATGGGCTTTTAGTTTTTGTTTCTTCCCCCCACCCTATTTTTAATGTTCCAATATGTGCTTATTTTTTTCATTTATTGCATTACAATAAGACCACTTATCTAAAGCTCTAGTAACCTTCACAGTCTTTAAAAATATGCCAATAAATAAACCGATCATTACTCCAAGGTCAGATAACTTGGCAACAACATAACACTCAATTAACCTTCCGCCCTCTTGTCTTATACACACACATATACACACACACACATATTACTTATCAAAATTCTGCTATCAGACATACCTGTCTCCTTTTGGGCGACGGAGAAAAGATGGTTCTTGCAGCATTACGATTTGGGGCACTATAGTAGGTCAGTTTCTCTTGGATGAGAAATTGGAGACAAAATGTACACAAGTGCTGGTTACCTTGAAAAGAGGTGGTCAAAACTGCACAAATCAAGCCAGAAGCCCAAACCTTAAATTCAGTCCTGTTCATCTGAGAAACAGCTCTGTCTTCATTGTTTCCTTGTTCTCAAACATATCTGGTCTTCTCCCCATCTATGCTCTGCGAATTTTGCTTAGCAAATCCTTTAATCCAACGTCATTAAGCTCTGGGTACATGGCACTCATGTTCTCAAAACTAACCTGGACTAGTTCAGACAGACTCTGCCACTAATCTTCCTTGTTCAGCTGCTCCTGAACATCAAGGAACTTCACGCAGGTTTGACTATATCTATTGTCCACTGGAGCCAGCTCATCTGTTAGTCTCCATCATAACTAAAGAAAATGCTTAACCCATACAGTCTTTTTAATGACCATCAGTTGTTGTTGCCATTGCCAGTCCTAATGAGGTCCCTTGGGCCAGGCCCCTGTTTAACTTCCTATGCGGAGCTTCATATCACACATTTATATCAAGAATCCATAGCATACATTGCATTAACACCTCTGTCATAACAGGGAAGAGTTTAGCCCTATTGAATTCTGCTGCACAGAGCCAGCTGAATTTATGTGCTCAGCTGGACTCTGCAGTCAATGCAAACAGATATAGAGGGGGGGAATAGGATGCTCCCCCTCAGGAGATGCAGCTAATCCTGCTCAGTTCCCAAAGGAAGAAGGAACAAACATTGTTCTTCCAGGGCCCTGTGAATGGCATCAGGGAGGTCCTGCTGAGCTTCCTCAATTTTGTGGGGCTGGGAATAGATCTCTGAGGTTCTCTCTGGCTGGGGGCAAGTCAGCTGTAATGAAGCTACATACTCAGAATGGGCTGGTTTCTCCAAATTGGAGATACCTGTTGGTCCTGTTGGTGCCAAAGGTCTTTTCCTCTCTCCATGTCTGAAGAGCTGCTGCAGGAGCACTGTATATCCCTTTTCTGCCAGCCTGATTGTTCTCGGGATTGGTCAAACTGCTGCAGAGTTCTCCTTAATTTATCTCATTCATTGTTTTATATGTACATCTATTTTTTTTTTAAAAAAAGGTGCCTGTCTTGCTTTAGATGCTCCTTGGCAATCCTTCAAAACACATCAATGACTTGGAACCTTGCTGGAAGTCTCCCCCCAAGTATATGCACTGCAAACTACAGTAGACCTGCTGCAAAAACATATGTATACATTTTAAGATATGTTGCTCAAGTCTTCTCATTCCCTTATAGTGGAGAAAAACAAATGAGCCAATGCACTCCTTACTTGGCCTGAGGGAAACTGAGATTCATTTATTATAGACAGAAAATAAGGAACAAGACCATTCTAAAGTTTAATTTTTTGCTACTGAATACAAATCTATATGGATTATAAATTAAAGTGGATAAAGTACAAATATTGTTGTTGTTTTTAAGAGTGCCAAGAGAAGCAACAGCTGTGTGCTGTTAAATGGCACAAAATGTATTTTATTCATGGATTCATCTTGATAAGATTTCTTAAATTTGTTCACATGTAATTTAATTGTGTACTTCTTATCCTCCCTACTAATAAGTCTGCTCATTTAGATTGCTGATCCATCATATTAGAAAAATCTGTTTTTAATCAGTATTACAGTTTAATTATGAATTATTAAGGGGAAACCTCTTAGCTTGATTGCTGCAAAGAATATCTGACTCAGAACCAGAGCATTGTGTAGGTCGGAGCTGATCTGGAAAAGGAAATATTTGTCTTAAACATGAGATAGACCAGCTATCAGATTCTTCTATGTTGCTGTGGGAATGAAAATGTCTTTCTTAAAACATTTTAAAAGGTCAGCTACACCTCCACACTATGAACTAATTATATAACCTTGTGTTGGCCTGGATATTTCGTGACAGCAGCCTTGCAGATAAATTATTATTTTCAGTTATAAAAGAGAATTAATTTATTCTGACCCCCCCCCCACCTCACTCTCTACTAAAAATCATTGAAAATCAATTCATAATGAAAATTGTTGTCTTTTTTGATATATAGAGCTGTATGTTTTCTTAACAAATATGGTATGTACAATATCTGAGTGTTTTTTCATGATAACACAGGGTTTCATAAATAGCATGTGTTAAACAGAAATGTATATGAAGATTGTTTTTCTCTGCTGTTTATTCCCATGAAACCTGGTGGGGCTGATATTAATCGTCTAGCTCAGTGATTCTCAGACTCAGGCTCGCAAGCCACAAGTAGCTTTTTAATGTGCCTCCTTCAGTTCTTTGCAACACATGGTATTAAAACACTGTGATTTAATTATTAACCAATCCGGATGCTTTTAATATGTTATTTGTCGTTGATAAAATAATAATACTTGATCAGTCATTTTGCTGTGAGAACTATATATATAAAAACTAAATATTTCCCTATCATACCATTTAAATATGAATATATAGCACTATAGTAAATGAAACAATGAATTCACACTACTGTGACTCTTTTGGGTAATGTTGATCGCTAATTTGGTTCCTCAGCCACTAACGTCTGAGTATCACTGGTCTAGCTTTTGAGTCAAATTTAAAATACAGTATGTTTGAGGGGGGGTTAAACATAAAGTAGAGGGGTATTTGTCCAATTTAGCTGTACTTTATAATTGCTTGGCAGAATTATGTATACATTAATTTTAAATGACTACGCAACACAGAGTGAAAATGAAATTATATATAGTACAAAAAAATCACCATGTTCTGCTTTAGTTGCTATTAGTATTCCATAAAAATCCCATATTCCTCTTAGAAACCTTACAGTAGAATCCCCCTTGCTCCACTTCCTTTCATGAGAAAAGACCAGAAAATTCATGGTCATCTAATTGTATTCTTTAGATTCCTTTCCTTGCAGAAGGTATCCGAATTCATGGAGAGAAAGTAACTGAAGCACTAAGGCCATTTCATGAGAGAATGGAGGCCTGTTTTAAGCAGCTTAAAGAAAAAGTGGAAAAGCAATACGGTGTCAGAACAATTGTAAGTTGTCTCCAAACCTGACATTTAAAAAAGTATAAGTTTTTAGAATTGGTGTGATTCACATTTCAGTGATTAAATGAGTATATAGAAAAAAATGTTTTAATAGAGGATGATTAAGATTCTTAAAGGATATGTGGTTTTTCATTTTGGGTTCATGTTGTGTTGCTGGTGATTTTAAACTCATTTTTAGAGTATTTTTTTTCTCTTAGCATCCCTAAAATTGTCCACATGGGTAGCCACATGAAAGTGTAGTGACTTGCCTTGTGTTGCATATCAAATGAGTATCTCTCCTGAGATTAGAATATAATATCTTTCCGGTTTCTAGGTTTTTGTCCTGTATATGCCTATATGCCCATCCAGAATGTTGTCTTCTGAAGCATAGTTATATAGCAGTTATATAGCAGTAGCTTGAACAGGTATTTTTTTCTGTAACTACACTAGATGAATAGGTCTACTTGGTTAATTTACCTATGGATTAGCAATTGTAATTTACAGCATGGGGCCCAGCTAAAGGCTTCACTTTAATTGTCAGTGCTTGGGAGAAGTGGCCAAATGTCTCAAAAAACATTCAAAGACCCTGATCAATGTGACTCCTCAGCATAAAAGGCTTACCCTAAAATACCAGGATCTGTCCATTGAAAGTCAGTATAGTCCTTCAAAGTGTTCAGGTTTTAAGGATCTCTTACATAGGTTACAATCTCTAGGAGGTTCTGACATCTTGAAGCATTTGTTCTTTGAAGTCAGAGAGGTTCATATCAAGGAATATCACAGAGTATCACACCCAAAGCTAGTTCTAATGCACTTTTAAATTTTTTTCAATAAATCAGGGTCCTGCATCTGAAGATTCTCAGCAATGACTTGCTGCTCCTGCTCTTAAGTACAAACAGCATACTTGACCTACCTTACTTGTAATTCTCCTGCTACTAGAACTCCAAACTGTATTTCAGGAGACCGGGGGGGGGGGGGTACATTTTTCTCAGTGGATGGTCCTCAGTGCTGTAATTTGCACTCTCCCAACATGAACAAATCATTTTTCGCCACCCTTCTGCCTCAGCTTCAAGATGCAGCCAGACATTTTGAAAGTCCCCTTACACTTTGATCCTTGTTGATTAAAGGGGGTTAGTTAGTAGAGAAGTTTTGTCTTTGTTTAAGACTGAGTGTTGCTGCTTAGTGCAGAGAGTGCTTCAAGTGCTGGCTCTTGTAGCCTGCACGTAGGTTCTTAATTGAGAATGTATTTTTGAAAGCCGTAAATGCACTTGGAGATTATGCAAAGTGGGCACATGTTTTATAAATACATTTTAAAAATTCAGTAACATACAAGTAAGGTGTTAGAGTTAACCTTAGGACTGACAGTGCTGGGATTTGTGTTCTGAAAGTATGTTGAAGGCTTCTGTTCCAACTCTTATGCCTTGTATATTAGTAGCATTGACAGGTTCAGAATTAAAATCTCCATCAATATTATAAGTATTCTTTAACCGTGTTGTAGATCTTGGTTAGATGTGTAATGAAAAAGAAAGACTTACATCCACTGTACACTCTTTCCCCCTTGTTACGGTTTAAAAAAAAATACATGAATGTGTTCAGTATTTATCCGAAATATAAATTAATCTATCCTAGTGAGTGAATAAACTCAGATTTTGTCTACTTCTTTATCTTGACATGCATTGTTCCCCCTGGTTCCAAATAGCTAAGTGGATTTCAAGCTGTAGTAACCACACAAATAACTCATGAAAAATGAAATTAAGGGAGAATCTACTGAACAATTTGATAAATTGGGACCTTGTAGCAAAAAAATATTTGTCTCCAAGAAAGCAAATATCAGAAATTGCTTGAGAGTAAATATTTTCCCAGAAATTGTAAAGAATAATTTTAAGCAAGAGAATATGTACACTAATAATTGAAACTTTCAGAAAATTCCCAGCAAAAAAAAACACAATATATTTGTAAGGTTGCACAAATAAATGCATTTCCTATCAAATCGCCAGTTGAAGAAACATTAACTACTACATTGTTCTGCAGGCAGCCCAGCTTGCCAGCATATGCTTCTGGTTCCCAAGCTGCCTCCCTGCAATCTGAATTCCAACTCCAGCTTTCTGCCTAGTTCTGTGGCATACTGTAGAGAGCATGCATGGTAATCCAGCTAACTCCCCATTAGAAGGAGAGCTGATGAGCAAGACCCAGCAGTGGACAGATCCTAGCAGGGCAAGGAGACCAAACAAAATACTGAATTCTGGTTGCAGCAGAATGGTGAATTCCATGGTGAAATGTTGACTTCTATGAAGCTTGAAAAAATGCCAGATTCCACAATCACCCCATTTTGGATGATTGGGGGCAGTTCATGCCCCTCAGAGTTCTTATATCAGGGAGTCTGCATACTTAGGCAGAAATGGTTTACATTTGGTTCATGTTTTGAAGGTTATCTCTGCATAAAGGCTAGAGCCATACTTATTTACAAATGTAAATTCTGAATTTAAAGCATAATTCTGCAATATTGGGTGAATTCCACAGCTGCAGAATCACAGAATAAACAGGAACAAGGAGTAATTGTGGCATCTTAGAGACTAACACATTAATTTGGGCATAAGCTTTCATGGGCTGGAATCCACTTCATCAGATGCAGAGAGTGGAACATACAGTAGGAAGATGTATCTGATAAAGTGGGATAAAGCCCACAAAAGCTTATGGACAAATAAATTTGTTAGTCTCTAAGCTGCCACAAGTACTCCTCGTTCTTATTGTGGATACAGACTAACACCGCTACTACTCTGAAACCTGTCAAAATAAACAGGGCTCCCTCTATGCCATTTTTGAACTTTTTATGGACCTGTAAGGTAGGATTAGGATCAGGATCTGGCCCTGAATTTCTGTTATTACTGGGGATCACACAGGTGTTTAGATAGTGTGTTTAGAATACACAAAGTCAGAATCGTTGCTGTGCCAGATTTCCACTGGGTACTGTAGAATGAGACAACAGGGATCTGGTTGTAGCTCTGATTCTTTGATCAGTGCCAGTGTAGCTTAGCACATTCTGGGCCAGGTGCCAACAGTCCCCAAGAAAAACAGATGCCAGCTGAAGATAGCAAGAACACGCTAGCCACACCAACTCTCTGCCCCAACTAGACATCCTACTCTGGGCATCTGCGGGATGAGTGGCATGAGAGCCAGTGCACCAGGGGAATCCCCAGAAGCACAAGGGGAGCAGAATGGGCTGATGAATTTGACTGACAGCCCTGATTTCAGGAAGTCATTTTCAGATCCTTCTATAGTGGTGATATTTTTAAGGTAATGATAGGATTTCTCTCTTCTCTAAATATATCTGAAGCTTACCAGTCTTGATAGTATCCTTGTAAAAGTTGTTCCCTTTTTGGTCCTTAAATCCCTGCTTGATATGTTTTGATGCACTGTGCCTCTAAATAGTAATTTATTCCCAAGGAGAAACTAGATATTGACATTAACTATACTTGTGTGTCACTTGCTTCAATCATGTACATTAACACTGTCAAAGAGATGACTGGAAAGTCAGACCCAGTTGGTGCTATCTTGCCAGTATCATTCTGATCTGCTACTAAGAATTGATGGAATTTTATCACTTCTGTCTTTCTTGTACAATGCCAACTTTGCAGTAGTTGACAGCGTGGAAAAGCTACCTGTGACTAAACAGCAAGAGATTCTTATTTTTGTCTGGAAGAGTTCAATTATTTTATGCATATATCAGTTATTAATGACTAACAAAGCTTGTATAAATATTCAGAACTATAAAAGGCATCTGCATAAAAAACTTTTAAATATTTTCTTCTCAACCTAGATGTCACTCTTGTGAAAGTGGTTCTGTTAACAGCAATACCATATTTGTGGTTTTTTAAAACTGTGGCTCATTATTGCCATTACTCAGTGCTGGAATACACTAGGGTACCGGTAGTATGCCACGTGCACCATAACTCGGAGGAAACTGTAGGTGCTTGAACGTCTAGGTGTTGTAGGTGCTGGTAGCCCTGGTGAGTCCCAGTAACCATTCAGACATACGCTAAGAGAGAGGTTATTTTGGGGGGAACTGGCAGGAAAGGGAAAGATTGCAAATAATCCTAAACACAGAGGCTTAATAGTTACAATGCAAAGTGTGCAATAATGGTAAACATTTCAGTCCCTAGAGAGCAGTCCAATGGAGAATTGGGGCTCCTCAGGCCTACTAGTGCCTGGGCTGCCCTCTCCAGTCCAGTCTCTGCTCAAAGCAAATAGGACCTTGTAGGTTTCCAAGCCAGGCTCAGTTAGTGTCTATCATTGGGGCCCCTCTGCAATGGCTCCCTGCCCTAGCTACTGCTGCTCCCCCAGAAATTCCATACACCCAGGTATAATGTCTGGCAGTCACAGCCTGTTCCACAGGAGACTCTCCATATTGTTCCTGTATTCAGCTTCTCTCAAGCTTTCTGTTTCCATGTGGCCACTGCTTCAGCTGACCTCAGCTCCTGGCTTCCCTGTGGCAACTGCTTTCAAGCCACTTCCTGGTTCAGGGCCTTTTCCCTTACTTGGCTAGAAGAATGGGAAGTGCAGTGGATGAGGAGGAGTTGCTGGGAGTTGTAGTCCCCTGTCTTGCAAAGACATACCTGTGTTTAAAATTTAAGGGCATGCTTAAGTACTTTCCTGAATCAGGGCCTAAAGGTTTGCTTTTTTTCCTTAAATATATCTGTGTGATTATAGATTATTTGTAACTAAAATAGCATAAAATTCTAGGTGGAAAAGAAGCATTTAACTATTCAGCATTACATGATAATGACTCACAAATTTCAGGTTGTGTTCTAAAAGGAGTAAGATCATATTTTTCTTTTTTGCAGCCCTCAAGTTTGGATGATAGACGAGGCAGTCGGCCAAGGTCTATGGTTCGATCATTCACAATGCCTTCATCTTCAAGACCTTTATCTGTTGCATCAGTTTCATCTGTGTCATCGGACAGTACCCCTTCTAGACCTGGCTCTGATGGGTAAGTAAGGTATAACAATTAAGAGCGGTAATTGGGGAGAAAGATTAGCGTGCAAATCTTTATTGGGTTGTGAGAAACTGTCAGCACCTAAAAAATCTCTTCCATTACAAATACATAGTACAGTGCATGTGTTATCTTAATTCTTTGTTTTATAAAGTTACCAAGATGAGCAAATAAAACTCAAGTACATTTCTTTCAAGAAAATTGTTTCTATCCCATCCCATAGAAAATTTCATTGGGGGGGGGGGGGGGAGGAAATCCTGAATTGGGATGTTAAGTCAAAAGCATGACATTTCTCATGGAAAGGGATTTCCAGAAAAATTCCATTTTGGGAGACCCAAAATAGAATTTTTCCGCTTGCTGGCTGCCTGCCTGAAAAGCTCTTGTCCGTTTCATGTTCTATCTGCAGGCAGGTAGTTGCCATTTCAGTATTCCCAAAGGGAAACCAACATTTTTCCAGAAAATTTTGATTTTGCAAAACGGACATGTTCTGTCAAAAAATAATTCCAATCAACTATAGGCCTGAAATCCAGAGACAAGGAAATAATAAATTTGCTCTTCAGTTGAGCCACTAAAAGAGTTTAGTTCCCCCTTCTGGGGTATCTCAATGTCCAATCCACTTCTCCCCATGACTAATGGGAGGCTCAGGGGGACTTGGGCTACCCACTACTCCAGGTCCCAGCCCAGGGACCCTGTAGATAGCAGCTGTCCTTTATCTAAATTGTGCTGCTGCCCTAATTCCCTGGGCCACTTCACTGCAGCTCTGTACCATCTTCACTCTCACTGCAGAGCATTGTCCTAATGGAGTCCCTACAACCAACTCAGGGCTCTTTCTCACTCTTCCCAGCTTCTGGCAGCACTACCTCGTCCTAGATCCTGCAGCTCCCTCAGCCAGCCACATACCATCCACACTCTTCTAGCTCTAGCAAGGAACTGAACTCACTCTACCCCTGTAACCCTTTTTATACTAGACTGCTGGGCCCTGATTGGCTGCTTCCCACACAGCCACTGTAAGCAGCTTGGAGGACCTCTCTACTGCCTTTTTCTGTGATAGGATATGGCAGGGCCGCAGGCCTAGTCCACCTTGTCACAGGCCCACTTCTTCAAGATGCTGATTTGAATGTCTTTTGTCAGATGGCTGATCAATAAACTGAAGTTCTAAGAGGGGCTGGTCAGAAAGTGAAATTTCAAAGCTGTGGGAAATTCTGAAATTAAAAAGATTGTCCTCCCAGCGTACAAAAAGTGAAATTTCAAAATTTCCCAGAGAACAGGAATTCCAAAATTTCATTTAGAAAAAGCAACGTATCATTTCAACCTTTTCAAAATGTTTTCAATGCTCCAACAGCTTCCCAGATGGGGAGCTGGGCAGATCAGCCCTGGCTCCAGGGCAATCAAAATGGTAGTGTGCCTGGTAGCTGGGGCTGCCAAGGAGCTTGGAGTCTGGAATCCTGGACTCCAGACTGTCAAGGAGCCAGGAAGCCCATGCTCCCCCAGCAGACTGCCTGACAGTCTGCTGTGGAATCAGGTAAGCTAGTAGGAAACTGTAGCAGGTGGTGTCTGTGGTTTCCACTGGAATTTCATCTTAATCATCACATTCCCTTTAGTGGAAAAACATTATATCTGAAGATTTCCAACCAGTTCTTGTTCATTTTTTTAAAAATCAAGTCATTGTTTTACATAATTATTTAGCAATATTTTTGTAAAAAGCCTGGTGAGTTTTAAATGGGTTAATGTATTACAAAAGGTTCATTATAGTGTTCGTTTAGATTTAAAACATAACTTTAAAAAATCACACCCTTGCTGATAGAAGTTAAATATTAACAATGGATGCAGTAGCTCTAATTTCAGGATTGTCAAAATGTACTTGAAAGAGGAATATAAAAACTAAACAACAAAACCCTAAAATTAAGTAACAAGATTCAGTAATTTTGTAACTAGACTCTTAAGAAGATAAACCCCAGGAGAGTCTATTGTCATTGATACAAATGAATGTTAATAGCATAAATTCCCTATGCTTTTTCTTCAATATAGATCTTCCAGCATAAAATACATTGAATATTTAATAATGGGTACTAGCTGATTTATAAATATATATTATCTTATGTTAGTATTCTGAGTTTCCATTCTTTGGAAATACTGTAATGTAGTAAATATGAATAATCCTGCCTGTAATACTTACCGCATATTTCTTTGTCACTGTAAAAGTGTGGACTACAAGTGTTCTGTTTTTGTGGTGCCCTCCACCAGCAGTTTCTCTGTTTAGATGTATTTTCAGTGACTCATATAGAAAATATATGTGAATCAAATAGAAAATAAACCCCTTCCAGGGTAATACAGTCCAACAAATGGTTGGCCCCTCCCCGACATCCTCAGTTCCATCTCTGGGCCTGTTTGAGCACTTTCCACCTTCTTGGACTCCACACAAAACTTGTTGCCTCCTCAGCCCTTTGCCACTTAGCGTGTGTCTGATGGAGGGATCCGGCCCTACCCACTACTTCAGGTCCTAACCCAGAGATCCTATAACTAGTAGTCACACTTTGCTTCCTTCGCTAGTGTCTATTGCTGCATTCCTTGGGCTGCTTCCCACTCTGTTCCATCAGCTTCTTGGGTCTTTGGCTGTCCCATCAGCTTCTTGGATCTTTGGCCTGTTCTCTGCTTAAGCAGCGTCTCTCCCAAGCCTCCTTACCTAGAGAATTCGTAACAGTCTCTTCCCTATTCTATCAGGGTTCTTTCTCACATGAAAGAACCTCATGAGCTTTTAACCAGCTCTGACTCATCTTGTCAAGTCTCTCTCTCCCAGGCCTCTGTGCCTGGAGAACTTCACAGTCCTATCCCTGCTTTGGCAGGGTTTCTCCCCATTCTTCCTCCTCTGGCTCCAGCCAGCAGCTGAGCTGTCCAGGTCCTGCAACTCCTTTTATATGAGCCTTCTAGGCTCTGATTGGCTGCCTCCCTTCAGCCTCTCTAGGCTGCTTAGAGGACCCCACTCTATTGGCTTTTTTCTGTGGCGGGGTGTGGTAGGACCGCAGGGTCTTCCCAGGGGCCTCAAAGGGCCTGGTACACCCCATCACAATCACTATGTTGAAATATATATGTATACTACATATATTATGCAAATATAATCCTTGATTCTACACTGGAAACCTGTAGTACACATCCCTGAGCCTCTGAATCTCAGCCAACATCAGTGGATTTAACAATGTCAATGGGAGGTCCACACTAGTAGATCCCAATGCAGAATCAGACCCTACAGATGCAAGCATTATAGCTCGGTGTATACTTTTCTTCCTTATGAAAAAAGCTTTCTTATAAAGAAGATTGACTTTTTATGATGGTTTGTCTTCCTGCCGTGTGATAATTTTAATTTGTTTTTATAAATTCTTTAGTATAATGTTTAACCTAGGTTGTGTTCTCTTCATCTTTTATAAGATCAAAATAACTTTTAGTTTGAAATTTGTTTTTAAGCTGTTTTGTAGAAAAAATTACTTTTTACGCTGAAAATTATACATGAGAAACTAGCCCAAAAGGAGTCATAGTATGTTTAGATCCTTAATTTCCTGGAAATTTAAGCCAATGGACTCAAAGCAGAAAAATATCATCCAAATATTCCTTAGAGTTTTCCTTGGCGTATTTAAATAATAAAATTAAAAAACATGTTTAAATATTGAACTGTTTATTATTTTCTTATAAAAATTCATTTTAAAAGTTCATTAAAACCCTAAAGGCTTCTGCTGTGCAGTTGGAGCAAAAAATTGTCAACTGTGAAGGGTAAAAATTGAATCTTTTCAAAGAGAGGTTATGATAGTAGGGTACCAGCCTTGCATATATTCACACTCAAAATACATGTCTGTTTACCAAATGCCTGAGGTTTGTACCGTTCCAGTTATGAAAATTCATCTACTATTCAGAAATCAACCTTGCCCTTAGTTATTGGCAATAAAAAAACAAACCTAAACACTTTCACTAACTTGTCATCTTTTGATCTTTTTTATAGTATCTTAGAATTGCTCTTTTATCCTCACAGTTCAGTGTTTGTGCATACATCACAGTCTGTAGATATAGGCATACACATACACATCTAATCACACACATTATGCATTATGTTAAATACATGCAGCTGGTAGCACGGTTTATAATTAAGGTTGTCTGACACTTTATAAACCCTGTTTTCAGTTGCTCTTAACTTTGCCAACCTTTAACCCATGTGGGTTGAATTTTCCATGCCAGATGTCTGCCTCAGGTTGAATTTTCTTTGGAAGATTTCAGCTAAAACAGTTCAGATGCCTGAAAACGAAGCTAGGTCAAAAATACCTTGTTATGCCCATGTAAAAAAAAAATGCTGAGAACTTTTTTCTTTGACAATTTCTAATGCATCTATGCTTTGGATAAGGGACTAAAAATTTGGCAAGGAGGCGAGTCTTTAGCTGTGCCTATGAAGATCCACCCATCCCAAGCTGGCCAAGTCATAAGCTTTTGAAAAATCACATTTTGCACATGTGTAGTAGACACTTGCTAGACTGCAGCTAAAGATTTTTTCTGTACTGGGCATGCTCTAGCCTTGGGCAGAGCAGGAATTTCCCTGCAATTGCAGCAACTCTGAGCTATTGTGGGTTATCCAGGGTCCAGGTTTGGGCACCTGAACTAAGAGCAGGCATTATGGGTTCAAGGCCAGCCGACAGGGAGCCAGTTAGTCAAACCTCAAAACCGTTGCACTGGAAACTTTCCTACCAGCTCTAGTCACTATACATCTTTCAGCTTCTTCAACAAATGAAGCAGGGATCCAGCAGACAACAGCCTCCTTCTCTGCATAACCATGGTTCATACGATGGTTCATACCCAGAGCATGTCTGTACTGAGTACTGAATGAGAGGAGAAGTCCTGTGGAGAAAATAGTATGTGATTTTGTAATTAGAGGCCCTATCATAATGAAAATGCACAAGGGTGCCAAATTAAGGGTGCGGAGACAACATCAGTTCTGGCATTTCCTAACTTTTCAGTGCTTGACTTTGCAACCTTAATAATAATCTTTTAATGTACTTTTTTGTGTACATGTATATACAATATGCATATGTATATGATCCTGTTAAGTGTATGTACAAGTACTGCCTGTGTGTACATGTGTGGCATACGCACATTCATGAAGTAGAATTTCATCAATTTGCATTATGATCATTTGTGAATTACTAAAATTTGCAGTGAATGAGACAGGCTATACATATGTAGTGGATGATGGTGTGATCCATAAATGTGATGGTATATAAACACAGAGAGAGATGCTTATCAGTATGTATAACCATTTAACAATAAATTTACCTCAGAATAGTTATGCATTAAATTTTAGCATGAGACAATTATTGTTTGTCATTACCTTCTTTCCCGTCATGATAATGAGCCTTACTTGGTTAACAAAACATCTCTGGTCTAAAATTATACTATTGCTGGGAACTGGGGAAATTAAAATTTGTTGTTTGATAGTAATATTTCATTGGTCTAAATAAACCAAATTTTCCTTCAGGTTTGTGCTTGAACCTCTTCTTCCAAAAAAGATGCATTCTAGGTCTCAAGATAAGTTGGACAAGGATGACCTAGATAAGGATAAGAAGGAAAAGAAGAAGGAAAAAAGAAACAGCAAACACCAGGAGATATTTGATAAAGAGTTGAAATCTACCGATATTTCTCTGCAACAATCTGAAGCAGTGATCCTTTCAGAAACGGTAATGTTAACAGAGTGTTATTTAATTGTGGGCAAAAACTGACAATTTTTACAATACAGAAGAGTCATTTTGACAGTTCATTTTGTTTTTAGAATTAAAATAACTGAGAAAAAATTCCATACTCTTTAAAACATTCATTAGTGTACAAAAAGAACAGAATAATGTATTTCGTATAGACTTTCTGTGAGGTTTTTTTATATGGCCTTTTGAAAAATACAATAGTTGATATAATTAAAGAAAATTCACTTGCACCATTCATAGCCTGGATTCTTCTAGGTGCTGGTCATGTGAGATTCTGATGGTTCTTCCATGTGGTTTCAATTATCTTCTGCAAGATATAGTTGGTGGATATACTGTGCTGTCATTTTATATATGGGAATTACATATTCTTTATTCCTGGAGGAATTCTGCACCAAAAAAATAAAAATTCTGTATACCATATTTTAAAATTCTGCATATTTAATTTGTCAAAATAACACTATATATAATCACCCTAGTTTCAAATATTTCGTTAATTTATTTCAAAATCCCTTTCAGCAACTCTGTCTATAACAATGCAGACACACACAAAAAAACCCTAAGAGTAGAGTTAAAGAAACCCCTATGATAATCCAGTTCCTATTTCTCTGCCCCTCACCCTGCCAGAGCCCAGCTGGGAAGCCAGACACCCACACCCTCTTCCCTCATAGCCCAACCATGGGGCACCCCCCCAGCCCGGACACCTACTATCCCATACCCCCCAGCTGTGGAGGCCTCCCATGCCAGACACTTGTACACACTCCCTACCCTCCCAGAGTCTAAGGATCCAGACGGAGAAACAACCTGACGTTGGGTCTCAGGCTTGTGTGGAGTTTCCTTCATGTCACCTCCTTCAAGGCGTGTCAGGAACTGTAGCTGCCCGGACCCCTCCAGCTTCATCCCCTTCCCACTGCCAGGATCTTCTGTTTGTGAGCTGGGCTCTGCCAGGTCCAGCGGCCCCTAGTGGCAACCAGTAGCTCTGCAGCCCATTTCTATGGGGGAGGGGGAAGAAAGGAGATTCTGCACAGAACATTAATTTCTGCGCAAATTCTGCATTGCACGGTGGCACAGAATTCCCCCAGGAGCAATTCTTGGAAGGCAATTTTTAACAGAAACATACATACCGCCATCAGTGAAGTAATGAAAATGTATGTACAGATATTCATTACAGGGTATCTCTTTTTTGAACCCCACCCTTCTTTGCAAATATTTAAATTTACCAGGACCACCTCACTGATTTATAAATACTGAAGTTATATTTTTTAAATTGAAAATTAAACCATTTTTCACTAATGTAGTAACCATAGCCTTGGAAGCTCAGGAGAGGCATCTATTTTGATGCTGTTGGTTTAACTTTGTTCTCAAGAAATACATGTAATGGTCTCTTCTCTGTGTGCTAGTATCATGACTACTAGAGCAATCTTCTCTATTAGCAGGATACCTTTCTAGTAACTGGAGTTTTGTTAGGTGCACCATGAACAGACCTCAACAAAAACTTAAATCAGAATCCATGTGCTATCCAGGGGTTTGGCACAAAAACTATTGAAATTAGTTTTTCCATTGACTTCAGTTGGTTTTGGGTTAAACCCTAGGTTTGTTAAAAAGGGAGATTCTCTCTACCAGATCTAGCAGGAGGAGCTTTCCTAGCCTTTTCTCAACTGGAAGATGCATTTTGCATAAATGTGCCTCATCTGTTTGGTGCGGTGTACTGCATTCGACACATCTCAGATAGATAACTACTACACTGACATGTCTTAGCTGTTGGGATCAGCAACCCATCTTGGCTATTGCTATTGATTTCAATTTGGAATCTCGAGTGGATTTTTTCATTTTTAAACTAGTACATGCCAAAGGTCCTTATCATATTGTGGCAGGGTGGGGCCTGACCCAGCCCTGCTGCCCCTTTAAGAGAGCAGGGAAGCCTCTGCAAACCTCCGAGTGAGGGAAGGCTAATCAGCCACCTGGGCTGCAGAGGGCTCAGTGTTGCACCTGGCAACCTCTCCAGAGGATAAAAGCCTGTCAGTGTGGAAGCCCACGGTGGAGAGAGAAGGAGACAGAGAAGGTACAGGGAAGGGAGTAGAGCTGGTAGAGCTGAGGAAGGTAGCTGAGCTAACTGTTCCTGAGGCCAGCCAAGTGAGGGCTGGACCTGAGCTAAAACCTGAGTTTACTTGAAACCTGTAAAACTGTATTTAGGTGGTGGGGCTTGCACTGTAAATAAAGAACACTGTTGGAAGCCACAAAGGAGTCTCCTGCCTCTTTGTGACGTGGACAGACAAGCGGATCTCCTACAATATAGTCATGGAGATGTTCAGTGGTGAACATTGCATAAATACTTAGATAAATAATATTTGTCAGTATATAACAGCAATTTACTTAATTTTACTTGGTGTTTTCTGGGTGACAACAGCATGGGTTAAGTGACTGCTGCAAATTTTGGAATATCTTTTTTCATTCTTTATGCATGATTTAAGAGTTTAGTTCACAACTGCAGACACTATCAAACATCGATGGTCTAGTCTCAGTTCTTAGGATGGAGCATGTGTCAACACACATCTGACATATTTTGTAGGTAGAATTCACCGACATTCACAGTCTGCATTGTGTACATTGAGTGAACTCGGGGGCCTACACCTTGATAGCTCAGAGGGGGTATATATTCACATCTACACATGAGGAGCTATGGTGGCAGCTGCAGAGGAAAAGTCTGTTCTCCTGCTGTCTGCACAGAGGCTCTTCATTGGTTATAATAATGGCTGAGGCACCATGCATCCTGCCGAGAAACGATAAGGAAAGGTTGACAGGGGCAAAGGTACATCTCAATGAGGTGTGGAAATAGATGTTTCAGTGATGGGCACCTTAAAAATGCCTACAAGGGATAGATAGGGAGTTTGATTAGCGCACACAGGTCAATGATAGACACAGCAGTGAATTTAAATGGCAGTCTGCCCATTTATTAAGTTAACAGTGAGGGAAATGGATTTTTTATGTCTTCCTTCCATGGCCTCTTCTCCCAAGACCACTGCCAAATATTGGAGAGGATAGATCCAGATTGGTTATACTTGCACTGGTCTAGATATTGCAGTCCTCATTCTCAGAGCTTCTGGTCCTTTTTGTAGATCGAGATTCACCGTCAATGGAAATCTTTAAATCTAGACCGAATATTTTTCTAAAAGATATGCCTTAGTTCAAACATAAATTAATTCAGGGAAGTCCTGTGGCCAGCCTGCACTATATACAAGAGGTCAGACTAGACAATCACAATGGTTCCTTCTGGCCTTCTAGTCTACAAATCTCTTCCCCAAATTGAGAACTCTAGTCCCATCAGATAATCTCCCCTGGCAACATGGCTGCTGTGCTTCTAAGGCACATCCTGTGCTTGTCTACAGAGATTGAGGAGTCTATAGAGACTGTTGGAGTCCAGAATGCCTTTCAATAGAAGATGATATGCTGTCAAATGGAACTTGAAAAGGTTTCTGCTGGAGACAGGCACCTTGACCTTGTTTTTTGTCTAATTCCAATTATGTTGAACTTTCTCTTGACTCTGAAATCACAGCTATCCCTAGCAACTACTAACTTTTACTTATCTATTTTTTTTATCTACCATGTCCCTGAGAAAAAGATCTGAATGTTTGCATTTTAAAAGGTTTTAAAAACAGATGCCCTCTACCTGAGAGCCTATTGGACCTTGGGATTTGATTGTAACCAAATTTCTTGGAGGTTGCTTTGAACTCATAAAAACCTGTATTCGCTCTCCCAGAATGTTTCATTTTTTGTTGTCATCACCTCTGCCAGGAAGGTCTCAGACCCTCAGCCAGTGCTTTAAGGCCAACTTCTACCCTTTTCCACAAAGATAAGGCAGTATTTAGATTTACACCAAATTTCTCATTCTCAGAGTGATTGGGTATGCTCTCTAAGGACTTCTCTACACTTTAAAAGCTACAGCTGCACCATTAGGGGCTAGGTCAGCTTAACTATACCACTGAGGGGTGTGGATTTTTCACACCCTTGAGTGACATAATTAAGTCGACTTAATTTTCTAGAGTAGACCAGGCCTAAGAGCCCACTACTGTTCAAAAATATTTTGAGGCTAGGCACACAACTCCTGCTGGGTCTGTGGAGGCAGCAAGTGCAGAAAACAGAGAATTATTCCTGACAAATAATCTCCATTTTCTCCCTTATAGAGTCTGTTCATAGAATATCAGGGTTGAAAGGGACCTCAGGAGGTCATCTAGTCCAACCCCCTGCTCAAACCAGGACCAGTCCCCAACTAAATCATCCCAGCCAGGGCTTTGTCAAGCCTGACCTTAAAAACCTCTAAGGAAGGAGATTCCACCACCTCCCTAGGTCACCCATTCCAGTGCTTCATCACCCTCCTAGTGAAGAAGTTTTTCCTAATATCCAACCTAAACCTCCCCCTCTGCAATTTGAGACCATTACTCCTTATTCTGTCATCAGGTACCACTGAGAACAGTCTAGATCCATCCTCTTTGGAACTCCTTTTCACGTAGTTGAAAGCAGCTATCAAATCCCCTCTCATTCTTCTCTTCTGCAGACTAAACAATCCCAGTTCCTTCAGCCTCTCCTCGCAAGTCGTCTGCTCCAGCCCCCTAATCATTTTTGTTGACCTTCACTGGACTCTTTCCAATTTATCTACATCCTTCTTGTAGTGTGGGGCTGTGGTAGAGAGATCTTCCCTTCACACTCTACCTAGGGTAAAGAGGAGGGTCTCTCATACAAGACTAAATAACTGCAAGCTGCTTTCCCAGCCGGGAAGTTATTCTTTTCTTCCCCCAAACCCACACTCTACCAGTTGGGAATTGGGGTTCTGCTGCCACCACTCAGTAATCACCCCAAGACTATGGGGTGGGGTACCTTGACGCCCCCCCCCCCTCTCCCTTAAGCCACTTGAAAGAGAAAAGAACGTAGGCTTCCAGCCACCACCACTCCACCCTGCTCTCAGGAGAGAGACGCAGCACTCCAGCTCACGCTGTGAGCCTGCCACTCAGACACTGTCCCCTTCCCCCCTCCCTTTCCAGCCTGAAAGCAGGGAGAACTTTAAGGGAATAACCAAACACTTTTTATAACAAAAAGGTTTAATAAAGAAAAAAGAAGAACTTACAGCTAATACACTTTACAGATATTAAGCTTTCTAATCCCTCCCTCTCTGGGAAGGTTAGTGACACTCTAATCAGGTACAAAATTATGAAATCAAAATGTTACTTACAGTTAGTTACTTAAAGCTTATGAAGGAAAAGTAGAAAGTTGTCTCTCCATAGCTAGAGAGACAAGCTGGGGAGTCGCCCAGAGCTGGGACCGCAGAGAACTGAAACTAAACCTCCCTCTCTGTCCCGAGTGACGGGAGCTCTTACGTCAGCCCCTCCAAGGTTCAGTTAACCCCATACAGGTAAACAACAACTCTCAAGCACATTTTTACGTTGTTTACATTTTTCTTTTCCTAGCGTCAGGCCACTACTCCATGTTCTACCATCTACTGAGAGTAAAAAAAAAAAAATCCTTTTGTATTATGATTGGTATATGGAAGGTATTTTTAACAATGGATGGAGAAGAAACATTAGAATTCAAAATTAAAGATAGCAAAGGGAGTAAACTGCAGAAAGGAGTTGGCTTTACAATAGGTTAAAGAGAATGGGAGCAATTATTGAGAGAGAAGAAAGATTAGAAAGGGAAAGAGATGAGACGAATAAAAAACATTACGTCAATATGAGAATAGGGAAAGAAAACTTTATATATGATGTAGTTTTGCATGAGAACACAGGCATTTAAACTTTTAATAAGGGTACATGATTTGAGACAAGTGACCTAGGTTTTTGGCTCATCTTTGCAGAGAAATATTTAGAAGTCTCTCAAAGTGAGCACAGTCTGAGAAAAATAGTATTACTCTTCACTTTGCTGCAAAGTGGTACAGATACATGTTGGTGTTGCCATTTAGAACTCTTGACAACTAAATTATTCATATTAAGATCCTTCCAGGCAGAATTTTCTGTCTTTGGATAGCAGATCTCCATTTAGCTAATTGAATCAACCTATCCATCTTCTAAAAGGGTGGGCTTAACTTCACCATATTTGCTTTCCTTACACTGGTGAAAGGGAAATCAGTTTTCATTTAAAATAACCTTAACCTGCTCTGTCTTAAAAGAAAAGGTCAGTTATTTTGCACGGACTTATGGTTTCTCCTTTGTCAAATCATATTTTCCAGATATATTTGGCAGTACAGGAAAACATACTGTAGAAGGAACTGAGCCAGAGTATACACTGAATGATATTTGCAAATAACCAAATATAACCATCACTGTCATTGATCTGCCTTAATCATTTTTTCTGAATCCTGAGCTGTCCTTCACACTGAAACAATTGGATTGCATCTCTCTACTCAGAAATATTTGAGGCAGTTCAGACTTGTCCAGGTGGCTCCCACCTCTCCCGTCTTTGTACAAGTTTCTGTGTCTCCAGGGGTGCACGCAGAGGTGCAACCACACCTTTTGCGTCTGATTTTGGAACATCAGCAAGGAAAAAGCTTCTCCCCACTCTCTCCCTAAGGGCAAAATCATTCTCTCTATCACTTGTCAGGACGAGAAAGACAAATAGAGAAAGCTGAAGACCAAGAGGGGCTCTCTAGATATGTTAGGTACTTACCGGGCTCTCATTGTAGTGTCTGAGTACCTCACCTTTAATATATTTTTCCTCACAACACTCCTGTAAGGTACTATTTCCTGCCATTTAAAGATAGGGAATGGAGGCACAGAGAGACTAGCCCACAGTGGAAGCTTGTAGCAGAACAGGAAATTGAATACTGGCCTCCTTAAACCCAGGCTTGCACCCTAGTCACTGGACTATCTTTTGTCTGTAGAAGCAGACCCTTTCAGGAGCCACAGAAGGAAAGCTCTACCCCAGTTGCTCCCAGCCTGCGGACCCTCACAGTGTCAGAGAAAAGGGCTCAGAGTTTGGGACTTTCGCTTCCTCCACATCTGCTTCTCTCTGCGACAGGGTGTGGTAGGACTCTGAGACCTCCAACAGGGGGCATCTGAGCCTACTCCACCCCATCACAGAGGTAGATAGATCATGAGGTTGAAAAAGATTAGAATGTCAGAGCAAGCTAAGATGGAGAGCTCCCAGGAAGCCATTTACTTTGTCCATTTTTATTCTTTTACAAGATAAGTTAGGAATGTAGAGATCAGCTAAGGAATAGGTCAAATGTGGACAATGTATAGACAGAGCATGCTGTATACGTAGGGCCCTACAAAATTCACAGTCCATTTTGGTCCATTTCACAGTCATATAAGTTTAAAAATCATAAATTTCATTATTTCAGCTATTTAAATCTGAAACTGCAGTGTTGTAATTGTAGGGGTCCTGATCCAAAACAGAGTTGAGGTGTTACAGTATTACCACCCTTACTTCTGTGCTGTTAGGGTGCAATACTGTAATCCCTTTAAAATAACCTTGTGACACACCCACAAACACACCCACACACCCCGCAACTCCTTTTTGGACCAGGACCCCCAGTTTGAGAAACACTGGCTCCCCTGTGAAATCTGTACAGCATAGGGTACAAGCATACAAAAGATCAGATTTCACAGTCCGTGACGTGTTTTTCATGGCTGTGAATTTGGTAGGTCCCCATGCATAGGGATTGTTTCCTGCAAAATAACAAAGCCAATTAAAAAATGTGATGTAATGTGCAGTAAATACAATGAAATGTGTAAATTTATGTAAAGGGAGAGGGTTTCTGTGTAACTTTGGAGCTATGATTTACTCTGTATCTGAAACCCTGCATTTGAAGCTAATCAACTTGGTTTAGTGTTGCTGTATGCCAGGGGTCTCAAACTCAAATGACCATGAGGGCCGCATGAGGACTAGTGCACTGGCCTGAGGGCCGCACCACTGACACACACCCTGCCCTTGCTGCCCCGGCTCTGCCCCCACTCCACCCCTTCCATAAGGACTAGTGCACTGGCCCAAGGGCCGCACCATTGACACACACCCTGCCCTCGCTGCCCCGGCTCCGCCCCCACTCCACCCCTTCCAAGAGGTCCCACCCCTGCCTCACCTCCTCCTCTGAGCACGCAGCTCCCCATTCCCTCCTGGAAAGCGCTAGGCACCACCAACAGCTGTTTGGCAAACAAAGCAAGAGCAATATAGGAAGTCCAGAGCTAGAAACACGCGCGGCCCAGCCAGGCAGCAGAGAAGCCTCCACTTCTGGCCCCTCCATCCTGCAAACTGCTATGGGGGGGGGGAGGGGGGGGGCGCCAGGAAGCTTGGCGGGCCGCAGGGAAGGGCTTTGTGGGCCGCATGTGGCCCCCAGGCGGCATGTTTGAGACCCCTGCTGTATGCCAAATAAAGGAAACTTGAGTGACACACTCTGGAGTCAAGATGGGTGTTTTGGATCCCAGAAGACTGTGCTTCCAGAACTGGGCAAGTTGTTCTGGATAAGCTGAGTGGAAAAGGTCTTGGAGGGAATTCATATATCCTGGAAAACACAGGTTTTAAGGAGAGATTTTTAGATTATGGAACTGAAGATAGTATGACAATAATCAGAGAGGTAGCCGTGTTAGTCTGGAATAGCAGAGGTAACAAAGAGTCCTGTGGCACCTTAAAGACTAACTATAAAGTATAGAAGCATAAGCTTTCGTGGGCTAATACCCACTTCGTCGGATACAAGCAGTGGAAGTGTCCAGGGGCAAGTATAGAAAAGTAGGCAAGAACCAGGTAGGAGGTAACAAGGTTAGTCCAATTAGGCTGAACCAGCTTGTTATCTCAAATCAGGGAGGGTGGGTTATTTTTCTAGCAGCTGAATAGGGGGTGTGAACTCGGAGAGAGGAGAAGCTGTTTTTGTAATTCGCAAGCCATTCATAATCCCTATTCAGTCCTGTATTGATTGTGTCAAATTTGCAAATGAATTGCAGCTCTGCAGTTTCTCTTTGCAGTCTGGACTTGAAGTTTTTTTTCTGCAATATGGTGACTTTTAAATCTGTAATTGTGTGTCCAGGCAGATTGAAGTGTTCTCCTACAGGCTTTTGTATATTGCCATTCCTGATATCTGATTTGTGTGCATTTATCCTTTTTCGTAGGGACTGTCCAGTTTGGCCGATGTACATAGCAGAGGGACATTGGTGGCATATAATGGCATATATGACATTGGTAGATGTGCAGGTGAATGAACCAGCGATGGTGTGCCTGATCTGGTTAGGTCCTGTGATGGTGTTGCTGGTGTAGATATGTGGGCAGAGTTGGCATCGAGGTTTGTTGCATGGATTGGTTCCTGAGTTGGAGTTATTATGGCGCGGTGTGCTGTTGCTGGTGAGAATCTGCTTCAGGTTGGCGGGTTGTCTGTGTGCCAGGACTGGCCCGCCTCTCAAGGCCTGTGAGAGTGAGGGATTATTGTCCAGGATGGGTTGTAGGTCACTGATGATACGTTGGAGAGGTTTTAACTGAGGACTGTAAGTGATGGCCAGTGGTGTTCTGTTGTTTTCTTTCTTGGGCTTGTCTTGCAGCAGCAGGCTTCTGGGTACACGTCTGGCTCTGTTGATCTGTGTCCTTATTTCCTTGTGTGGGTATTGTAATTTTGAGAAAGCCTGGTGAAGATCTTGTAGGTGTTGGTCTCTGTCCGAGGGGTTGGAGCAAATACGCTGTATCGGTCTGGCTCTGGAGTTACTGTGTATATCCAGACACCTTGGATCCATTCAATTTTGAGTGATTTTGAGGGTTTGGGGGAAAGAGGACTAATTTAACATCTAAGACAGTGGATGGATAGAAGAAACATTTTGAAAGAAAAAATTAGTTGCAAGAAACTGATCTTAACTATGCTTTGGCAACTAGGCTGTCTGAGTACATTTTTTGCTAGCATCGGGGACTTCAGGCTATTTTTTTAACTGTAATTTCATTTAAAAAATATACATTAAATAAAACAATACATGTGTGATTGCTGGAGTGAGGAAAAGGCAACATGTTTAACAACCTATTCTGCATCCCTGACTTTCGATTTTTAAGTGTTCTTCAGTTTATAACAGATTTTTTACTATGATGGAAGTTGTTGAATATCAGAGTATGGTCACCAAAGACCAGGAATAACTCCAAACAGTGAACTAAAAATTAAACATTGCCACACTAATCATAAAAACCTCTGCAGGAAAGGGGAAACCCACAATTTTGCTCAGTACAATACTCATTAAATCAAAAATTTATCTTATCATTTCAATATTACATTCTAGATCTAGGGAAATGTCTTACTTATCACAAGATCAACAGCTCAATAAGAATCAGGGAGGTAGCCGTGTTAGTCTGGAATAGCAGAGGTAACAAAGGGTATTAGCCCACGAAAGCTCATGCTTCAAAACTTTATAGTTAGTCTTTAAGGTGCCACAGGACTCTTTGTTACCTCAGCTCAATAAGAAGTGCTTTTCTTTACAATGCAACCTGCTGTGCTGTAATAATGTGCATTTCTGCTCAGGCTATGTGACACATTATGGTGAAACCATCACATTTTTATGTTTTTGTTCTAATGCAGATAAGTCCACTGAGACCACAAAGACCAAAGAGCCAAGTTATCAATGTAATTGCAAGTGAAAGACGTTTTTCTGTCTCTCCGTCATCTCCAGCTTCTCAGTCAACACCACCTCCAATCACTCCAAGGACCAAACTTCCTTTCAATTTACAGTCCAGTAAGTTTTTTGTAATTAAATTTTGTTTTCCTAAAATATTTTGTGCAAAATGAATTACATTTCAGCCCCATTACTCTGAAATGTTTCAGAATCAACTGAACCACTTAGATCAGATCAACAAGAGGATAATCCAATGTGTACATTCACATGATGAGGTGTAAGTTTAGTTTTGGAAGTTAAGAGATATGGTTGTGTAAGCTATATTATTACAAATGATGATTTCTGTGACCTGATGTGTGTTACAAATCTATATATATAAAAGTCAAATGGTGTATGCGTGTATGTATGTGTGTATGTATGTTCCCTTACTACTTCGACACCGTTTCAGCTAGGTACTTGAAATTTGGTACAGTTATAGGCTTTAGGGTCCTAATCAGGGTAAGAATCGAAAAAATTTTAAATCTCACCTCTTACACCCCCTAGGGGTGAAATTCTTTAAAGCCCATTAACATCAACTACATAGCTCACATAACATCATCTGGGCAGCAGGTGAACACATGTTGTTGTCTGTGACATATTTATGATGTAATAATACAGATAACCAGATAATTAAATACACTGTTTTTTTCTTAAAAAGGACCCTATTCGTTATGCCGCGTAAAAAGTGAAAATGTATTGGAGAAACCACATCTAAATGCAAGAGAATGAAATTAATTAGACAAAATGAGACTTCTGAACAAAATTTGTATTAATAAAAAACATTATAGTCTTTTTACATCCCAGTTTCCGATTACAAATACCCAGCGCAACGCCGGGTATTTCTGCTAGTACTGTATATATCAAAGTCCTTCACTTTGAAACGTATCCCGCTCCTTCCCTGTAAGTGTGCAATGCTATCTTGCAATGGAACTGGTGGCTCCAAGCTTTGGGGAGGCCAGGTAAGAGGTGCATACCCTCTACACAGTGGGAACTCAGGTACTACAGGGGGACAGAGTTATTTGGAAGAGGAGCAGGGATGTGGCTGGAATAAAATCTACTATTGTGCAATTCCAGCCATGGTTGGGAGCTACTGGGAATTGTCAAGGCTATTCCATCTATTAAAATGAAGTCATCTCCAGAGGTTATCTCCTCTGCTGCTCCTTTGTTTGAGGAAAAAAATCCTTTTCTACCTCTTCCATGGATCTCCCCAGTGTCTGTCTGAGATTCACAGGCTGAGCATGGAGAACTAAATTTGGCCCTACAGAAACAGAGAGCCAGGTCTTCTCATACTCTTAGCAGATACACTAAAATGCTTTACTAGAAATTCCTGTATAAATACCTTTGACCAGAAATTAAAATTAACTGAATTAAGATTTTGAAATACAATTATAGCTACTACAAATAATGTAAACATCAAAGGCATCTATTTTACTGAGGGCTACATGTGTGCTCTGTTTACTCAAAAGTTTCATTTTCTAATCAAAGTAAATTTGGTATTTAATTAAAAAATTGATAGTTTTTCTCACCTTTAAGAACTAGCTCTTCTATGATGGCACTGAAATTATAAACCATGCTATTTTTATGTTAATCTAAGAAAAAATGTGTGTGCTTCTGTAACCGGGCCCTGGCTGGTCCTCCCACAAACTCAGCTGGAGACCAACCAAAATGCATGCACTGGTGCTCTTTTATTGTGTGTGTCCATTCCCACCACCTGCTATATACATATTTCTACAGACCAACACTCTGGGGGACTGTAGAAACCCTAGCTTCCCCAGCCAGCAGTGATCTATAACCATTCGCTCCTCCCTTTTCCGTGTCTCCTCCCTGCCAGCTTTATGTAGCCGGCTGGCTAATCGAGCCCACAGGTGCCTTCCCTCAGGTAATTTGGGAGTGGCACAGGAATGAGAATGAGACAGGGTTCATTGAGGAGGAAGTAAACAGAAATGAGAACAGTGAAGCAGGCAGCCATAGAATTGCTCAGGTTTCGAGTTGAGGAGGCCATTGGAAGAATTTGAATGTGATGGATGAGGGATATTCTTTTAGATAATGTAGTCTGAATGGACTAAATAGAGATGAAACGACAAAAAGATTTCAGTGATAAATCAATATAACTGTCTTGAAGCTAAAGTTGTACTAGTGAAGAAAATTGTAAGGTAGCTCATTTGGGAAAACCAGAAAAGATGCACAATATAAGAATATTGCCAAATATTCTGCATTAAAAAAGAATCAATGTAAATAAATCCTCCACCTATAAAAAAAAATCACAGTGAAAACGGTTTCCCCAAGTTATAAACAAAATTCTGTATTTTAAGAAGGACCTTATCAGTGCTCATTCCTCTGGCAGCGCTCTTGCTTAAATCAGTGGAAGATTTGCCTGTGGAAGAATGGCTGAATATGTTCCTGTGGGTGAAATTTACCCCCGTGAGGAGGACCAGCACAAGCCTATACACCACTTAGGCCTTTAAAACAAGACTTAATTAGAAGTGAAGTGTTGCATAGGCCTAGTTCTGATCTTCTTCACTAGGGTTAATTTCACCATGTTAATGATTGGTTCCCTACCTTCTTGAGTGAATTTTTAAAAATCTGCTGTACATTCTCTTGGTTTATAATGTTAACTATTTAAACAATTAGTGACTCATAATTTTATATAATTATAATTAATATATAATTTTGCAAGAAGCTGGGAATGAGCGACAGGGGATATTCTGTTCATTCCCTCTGGGGCATCTGGCATTGGCCACTGTCAGAAGCCAAGATAGTGGGCTAGATGGACGTTTGGTCTGACCCAGTATGACCCTTCTTATGGTGCTCTGGATTTTGAAAGCTTTCAACAGAGATTTCTGGTTAATTATGGATTTCTTTAATGCATTTAATTTTTAAAAGTCTAAATTTCTAAAAGTAGAAAAGCAAATAAAGCTCTGCTCTGTTATATTCTGTATATACCTTGGAAAGTTACTCACATCACATTTTCAGTACTGTACAACGCATAGACACAGGTTACAGCTGAGAAAATTTTATTTGTTTTAAATGATCTGTGAATATCAGCAAGTGAAAGCTGAGACAAGTGACAATGTTGTACAATTTCCCTTTTTATTAAACAGTGAGAGACCTTGTCAGTGTTGATACAGACTGTACACTTAAAAGTTGACCTATCCTGACACAATGATCTTCACTTTCATGATTCCAGCAGTTTCTTTTTTTTAATTTAAAAGCTATTGTTCCATGAGCAGCAAATAATTATACAGTCTATGAAACGAAGAGTGAGCAAATGGATGCATGGGCACTATGTCTATCATAGCATTAATGCCTCAGGAAACATTCTGCAT
The DNA here is from genome assembly GCA_032164245.1 of Sternotherus odoratus. Lineage (NCBI taxonomy): Eukaryota > Metazoa > Chordata > Testudines > Kinosternidae > Sternotherus > Sternotherus odoratus. The sequence continues at coordinate 88,105,705 of JAVMKO010000005.1, read as the reverse complement.
CTTAAGATTGATTTAGATGATTCAGAGACTTAAAGAAATGTTAATTTTTACAGATCTGGAGCTGAATGGTGTGTCTAGTTTGGAAATGGCAGACATTCCTCCTCCTCTGCCTCTCAAAGGTAGCATGGCAGATTATGGAAATCTCATGGAAAATCAAGAATTGATTAGCCCTACGACACCCCCCGCTGCACATCAAAGGGTAAGTCTTAGATGATTTTCTGCTAGTTTATTTGCAACATTATACTGGCTGAGAACATGAAGTTCTATGTAATGCTGAGAGCAGACATGTATGCATCTAAATTATTTCTACTGCTACAGAACAGTGTCTTAATCAGGGCATGAAGCAATGTGGTTGCTCATTCTAAATGACTTGTAAGTAAAGTTAGATTCATTCTGGTGGAGAAAACTAAGCATAAAACAAAAAACTGTTAAATATGTTAGCAAGGGAGCTTAAAGTGACAGGATGTAGTCTCAGCAGCAAATTAGTTTTTATACTATACAAACAGGAAAGAAACATGCCATAATAGCTAAAGCACAGGTCCGAGAGTCAGAAGATAAGAGTTCTATTTTAAGACTTTGCCACTGACTTGATGAGTGATCTAGGACAATTCACTTAACTTTTGTGCCTCAGTTTCCTTGTCTTTAAAATGGGAATCATAACACTGTGCTTCATTTGGACTTTGTGAAATTTTACACATTTTTTACAGTCTTCCAGGATGTTTTCTCTCTTTTACTCTAGTTTGCCAAAATGTCCAGATTTCTATCAACCAGTTTCTGAGGGAGCTCAGGATTTGAACACAACCTGAAAAATTAATCAAAAATAAGTTCTAAATCCTAAGCTCCTGAAATTTTATAAGACAACAATTGAGTGTTTAGCTCTTTCTCTAGACTTCATAAACTCTTCAAGAGCAGAGAACCTGGATGAATGAATAGTGACAAAGTCTGTGAGGAAGATTTGAAAACAGATTTGAAACAAATCTAGAGGGTTTATAAATTTATATAATTTAAGAAAGGCTTCCAATTTTGTAGCAATTATTGCATTTATTTCACTTTGTACTTGGACCCCACTGATATTATTAAAAGCAAAATGTGAAGACTGGTGCAGGCAATGAAAAAGATCAGTCAGGTATGCTCTTATAACTTTTATGACTGAACCCTCACAATTTATGGTTACAGGCTATGGTATTTCATAAATGGAATAATTAACCTTGATTATCTGTCTAGTAAACTGATTAATTTTAAATGATCTATTCTTAGCATCAGTAAGGACAGACCATTGAAAAGTTCTGTAGATAATCTTATCCCAATTGCTTTAAAAATGATACTACAGAATGGGAAAGATCTCACTTTGTTAGAATTAAATACTTGGCACAATACTGGTTGCCTTGAAGTCAGACATGAAAAAGTTTCAGTGAACAGAAAAGAATACATTGACAAATATAACAAGTAATGGCCATATTGTTATGAGTACTTTAGGTCTCACTGCTGCCAATAATCATCCATGGTGCTTGAGATTTTAATTTTTTTAATATTTAGATTATTTGGAATCCATTGTTAATCTACATTATTTAAGTCTTTTTATCCCAATAATCTTCTGACTATAATGTTTTGATTTGTTATCTTGTTCATTGTCATTTTTAAAATATTAGCTAGAATATCTATATACATATTCATTCTTGCATTGTGTGATTTGTTCTGTTACAAAAAATTCTTAATAATATACATGAACATGAAAAAGAATCCTAGGACTCTTGCAAGGATTATTGTTACATCAAGGCATTCCTCTAGGCTTTTGTGCTCCTTCATGGGTTCATGTACATCTTTGCATACAAAATCTTTAGCATTCATAGTCAAAAGGGAAACTCAAAAGAAAATAGACAAAGGAGCACTTACATTTATAAATATTGGCTATAATACTTACTATTCACAGGATAATAGTTTTGACAAGAAGATTTCCATCAATCCAGCAGCAGATACAAAACTTGACAAAGAGTGTGGCAAAGAAGGAAGTGGTGGTGCATAATGAAAGAATGAAAACAATATTTATTTTGACTTTCTGAAATTCTGATACATCAGTAACATTCAGACTGGAATCTGTTTTGGATATAGTGAAAATCTGTTTATAGTGAAGCAATCCAGAGTTTGCATGTTTGTATGTTGCATTGCAGATTATTTTACTCCTCTTATATGAAAAAATGATTTATAAGAAGGTTCCACTCTGTGCTATCCTCACTTAGACATAGAAACCGAGGTGAGATTAAGCTGGAAGCTGAGTTAAGTATTGGGGCCAGATTGTCAGTTGATGTAGGTTGCTATCGCACCATTGAAGTCAATAAAGCTATGACAATTTACATCAGCTGAGGATCTGATCCTTGGAGTTCATTTTCACCTGTAAAGCCCTAAATGACTTGCATTAGTCTACCTGAGAGATTCTCTTTCTCTCTGAGATTCACTGCAGAGGCCCTGATGCTACTTCCCTCAACAGAATGTGCTGCTGGCAGAGCAGTCTCCATAATAGCCCTGGAGTTCTGGGGTCCTCCTACCCCTGGCTTAGAATAGCTCAGAATAGCTGACTTTCAGAGCACACTACAGGGTCTGTTTGTTTCACCTGGCTTTTGAACAGAACTAGGGGAAGGTGAAGAACTAGCACACGTGCTCATATCTTGTGTATGGCAAAGGAATGCTTGCCTCCAATTTCAGAGCTGTTTATATAACGCAGACTTTCCTTGTAGCAAAGACCTTCTGCGTTTCTCTCTTCCAGACTGTCTTATATGACTTTGTCTGGCACTGACTGCATTAGCCTTGAGTGCATCGGTACCATCCACTTTACTTGCTTCATTGTCTCCTTGGTTCTTCCTGCATCTTCCATGCAGCCCTCAACAGCAGCTCTAGCCTTCTGCCTTCCAACCACCTTGTCTGCTCCCACCTTTAGGACCCCAGATATTCAGATATTGGTAGTACCACTAACACCATCTGGAGCTGCTCTTCCATTCACTGAGGAGCTACATCTTCTCCTCTTCCGACTCACAGATTTTAAGGTCATAAGGGACCATTATGATCATCTAGTCTGACCTCCTGCACAATGCAGGCCATAGAATCTCACCCACCCACTCCTGCAATAAACCTCTCACCTATGTCTGAGCTATTGAAGTCCACCAATCATGGTTTAAAGACTTCAAGGTGCAGAGACTCCTCCAGCAAGTGACCCAGGCCCCACACTGCAGAGGAAGGCAAAAACTTCCAGGGCTTCTGCCAATCTGCCCTGGAGGAAAATTTCTTCCCGACCCCAAATGCTGCAGTCAGCTAAACCCTGAGCATGTGGGCAAAACTTACCAGCCAGACACCCAGGAAACAATTCCCTGTAGTAACTCAGATCCCATCCCATCCAACATCCCATCACGGGCCACTGGGCCTATCTACCACGAATAATCAAGGATCAAGTAATTGCCAAAATTATGTTGTCCCATCACACCATCTCCTCCATAAACTTATCAAGCTTAATCTTGAAGCCTGATAGGTTTTTTGCCCCCACTGCTTCCCTTGGAAGGCTGTTCCAGAACTTCACTCCTCTGATCATTAGAAATCTTCATCTAATTTCAAGTTTAAACTTCCTGATGGCCAGTTTATATCCATTTGTTCTGGTATCCACATTGGTATTGACCTTAAATAATTCCTCTCCCTTCATGGTATTTTTCCCTCTGATATATTTATAGAGAGCAATCATATCTCCCCTCAGCCTTCTTTAGGTTAGGCTAAACAAACCAAGCTCCTTGAGTTTCCTTTCATAAGACAAGTTTTCCATTCCTAGGATCATCCTAGTACCCCTTCTCTGTACCTGTTCCAGTTTGAATTCATCCTTCTTAAACATGGGAGACTAGAGGCGCAAGCTGGAGTTGACGGGGGAATGCGCCGCCAACTGCCGCTGCCGTGAGGACGGCAGGTAAGTCGGCTGTAGCTGAATTTGCATGTCTACAGCCGATCTCCCCCCCAGTGACGACCAGCCATAGAACTGCACACAGTATTCCAGATGAGGTCTCACCAATGCTCTGACCACAACAGACCTATGTTTCCTCCATGATCTTTCAGCTCTCCATACGGACACCTGGAATAGGGAACAATAACACTATCCTTACAAAGAGTCTCCAGTATGGTACCTACCACCGTGGGCTGTACAAAGATTAGAATACCCTCCTGGGCCTTATTAGGCATCTTCAACTGTTCCAAGAGCACCTAGATCTGCATGAGAATCTGAAGGAGGTCGCCTTCTCCTATACCAACCTCATCTATGTATATGACAGCATGCCAGGTTTCACCTCGTATGGCTTCACTTACTACATCTTCCAAGCAGATGTTCTCTGGACATGCTGATTTGCGTACTTCCACAACTACTTCAATCCCTGGTTTGATGGTTGGATCCTGAGAACATATGCAAGGGGGTTCCTTTTCTGCTGGAACCAACTATGTTTGTTATAACAGACATGTCCACCAAAGATTGTGGGGGCCTTATCTGGATCAACTTCCAGCTTAAGCACTTTGAAATTCTCAGGAGATTTCACTCTATATAAATGTGCTAGAGCTTTGAGCTATTCATTGGGCCTGAGAGATCAACCATCAGGGATCAAGTGGTTCAAGTTCTCATAGACAATACCATAGCTATGTTTTAGCTGAACAAGCAGGGAGGTGTAAGGTCATATCAGCTGTGCTAGGAAGTGATCCATTTTGTATAAAGAACAATATCTCACTAAAAGCATTTTACCTTCCCGGAGTGAGACACACTATTGTGGATTCCCTAAGCAGAAACTTCATAGACCATCTGCATAGTCAATAAGAAGAAACATTCCACACCAGATCTTCCAGATTTGGGGATACCTGGTAATAGACCTCTTTTGCAACCAATCTGAATGGCAGATGCAAGAGATTGTGCTCCAGGGCAGGTCACAGGCTGGATTCCATGACAGATACTTTTCTCCTCTCATGATGGAGAAATCTGCTGTATGTATTCCTTCCAGTCACTTTCATTCTGAGGGGAATGACGAGACAAGCTTAATCTTTGTAGTGCCTACCTAGCTAAGACAGTATAGGTTCATGGACCTAAATCAACTCTCCATTTGGTCCTTAGCTAAGGATTTGCTGTCTCAAGACCAAGTCATGTCTCTACATTCCAACTCAGTCTATCCACCTCACAGCCATAAACCTCACCTTCCTCTTGGAGCAATGAAGAGACACTCCGCTCCCGAGATATCCAGGCCATTTTAGTGAGCAGCAGAAAGGATTCCTCTAGAGCCATATATGCAATGAAATGGAAAAAGTTTCCAGTCTGGGTGGAATCTCACCATTTATCTACAGATTGTACAGAGATTAGATTTATACTCTACTACCTACTGCATGTGAATTACCCTGGTCTCTCTGCCAGGTCAATGAGCGTCCACCTTGCATCCTCTCTGCCATATACCTTCAATGAATGGGTTTTCTATCTTTTTGCATCCCTTGGTTTCCAGATTTTTAAAAGGACTTATTAACACATGCCTTCCTGTATCCAATCCAGTACCTTCATGGGACCTGAATTTAGTATTGTCCTGCTTGACTGATTGTACTGTCCTCCCTTTTAAACCTCTCTGTTGCTGTCGTCCTGTTAAACATCTCTGTTGCTGTTGTCAATGGCAACAGACTTCTTAATAGTCATTGTCCCTGTGAGGAGATTCTCAGAGCATGAGGATAGTGAAGGCCCATCCTGGCAAAAGTCTCCCACCTGAGTGCATGATTGAGTACACGTACACCTGCAGTAGACTGTATATGTCAGGGGTAGGTAAACTATGGCCCATGTTCCTTAGGCGACATGCAAGCTGATTTTCAGTGGCACTCACATTGCCTGGGTTCTGGCCACCGGTCTGAGGGGCTCTGCATTTCAATTTAATTTTAAATGAAGCTTCTTAAACATTTTTAAAACCCGATTTACTTTACATACAATAATAGTTTATTAATAGACTTATACAAGGAGACCTTCTAAAAACGTTAAAATGTATTACTACATGCAAAACCTTAAATTAGAGTGAATAAATGAAGACTCTGCACACCACTTCTGAAAGGTTGCCGACCTCTGATATATGTGTATGATGCATCTCAAAGAATGCATAGCATAGGTAAGTAACCATTTTTGGTGTGTTTTTACCTAGTTGAGGCAAGATAATCTTCTTAATGACTACTATCACTGGCCATGAGCACTACCATCACTGGGCAAATCAGCACTGTACAGTACACAGTATTTTAAACATAACAGACTTACAGATATTGGATCAAATATTCAATAGGTATAGCTCAATTGAAATCATTTGAGTTATACAGATTTATATCAGCTGAAGATTTGGTACATTGTCACTTTTAATTATGAGTATTATATCGGATGAATTTTTGCGATGTCATTTGTTTCTATAGATAAATAACAAACATGCTGCTGTTTATAGATTGTGTGACTCAGCATCACTGTAAAAATAATAGTAAAAGAAGAGAATGAATTTTAGACAACAGTGCTGGAAAATTGTTGCACAACACTATGCAGCTTATGTCCTGATTACTTTTCATTCACACAATGTATGGTTTATTAAGTGAAATCAGTTAATTCTGAAAAGGGAAGTATTCCTAATCAAATCTTGGAAGCTAAACATTTGTCTTGCTATTCAAATTAAATAAAATAAGAATACAGGAACTCAACTCTTTTATGGTGCCACGTGGTTTCATTGTGGAATTCAGTTTGTGTGTTTTATACTGCTTTCAGAGTGACAAAAACCTTTCACTCATATTCTTTTCTGTAGATTAAGAAAGAATTTTTGTCTTTAATTCTTATTTTCTGTGTGTGTACGTTTTGTGCTCTATTTCTACAAGAGAGTGAGGAGAAAGGAAAGATTTTTAAATTTAATTACTTCTTTTTGTACAGGGGAAAACCAAACAAATGGGAGCAATTTAATATTTGAAATCGAAAAGACAAAATGCTTGTATTTTCCAGATGTGTCTTTTTATAAGGTTCCCATTTCTCCTGAGGTAAACGTGAATCAGGGAATCTGCCGGAAATAGGTTCCAATGTGCACTGGCAGACTCTATCTTTATCTCAGGAAAAAAATCAATCTCCAAGAATTGAAGGACTCACTATTACTGTGCCACTGAAACATAAACAAGAACTCTGCAGAGCACCTTTAATTAAATGTAAATGCAAGGGAAATTTGATCTTGTATTTCAGAAATGTTGTATGTGGAAAACTGGTTATATCAGTTTTGTGAGAGTAATGATCATTTTCCCAATTTCATATTGAGTGTGAATACCATCATTCATACTATTGCTGAATAAATGAAAAGACTGGTAAGTTTTTAGAGTGGTGACCAAATTTGTTTTTGTACCAATTCACATTGGCTGTTAAGTTTTGTCTGGCTAATTTCTCAATACTGCTGCGTTGGCATCATTAAATGTTCTTCTAATATATTCAGTGGTAGCTTATATAAATGAATGAGTGCTAAATTTAGCCCACATTATAAAGGAATTTGTAAATTCAATTATATTAATTGTCCACCTATTGCTGTTATTTCTTTTCTGGCTAATTTACTTGCAGAATGTAAGCGCTTTCACATAATATGCATGTTGTTTATGACTAGTATATTTAGCCCATCCTCATTGTGTTTTCAAGATATGCTCTTCCCTATTAGGTCTTCAGCTCTATTTTATGATAATTGATCATTTGATTTCTATGAGTGACGATAATACAAAAACCCATTGGTTTGATTAAGGACTTTGATCTGTAAAATTGCCAATTACTGCCAGTTTAAAGTTAATTTAATTCAAAATGGCTCTTTGTGTAAGTTATGTGATCAAGTAGTTTTGCTTAATGACAAATATGAAGTTAAAATGCCTGTGAGGAAAATATATTAGGGAATATTAAGTCACTTTTTTGTGATGTTCCATAAAGTTTTTCAGAAAGGATATACAGTTTATTTTGTGAGTAGGAAACAAATCTTTTGGTTTGGGATTTTTTTTTTAATGTTTTACTAGTGATTTACAGTTTCTGTGTCTGAGGTCTGGGCCATTAAGTGTTCACTTTATATCTGTAGAGCAGGGGTCTCCAAACTTTTCAGCCCGAGGGCTGCATTAACTATCAAATAGCAGTTCGGGGGCCGACAACACACTCGAGGTCCAAATAAAAAAGAATCAAAACATGGATGTTGTTTTTAATTATTTATTAAATAAACACCCAGCCAGGTCTCTCCCCCCCAAACCTCCTTTCCTCCAACCCCCAACTGACCCACCCAGCCAGGTCTCTCCCCCCAAAACCTCCTTTCCTCCAACCCCCCCCCCAACTGACCCACCCAGCCAGGTCTCTCCCCCCAAAACCTCCTTTCCTCCAACCCCCCCCCCAAATGACCCACCCAGCCAGGTCTCTCCCCCCAAAACCTCCTTTCCTCCAACCCACCCCCCCCCCAAATGACCCACCCAGCCAGGTCTCTCCCCCCAAAACCTCCTTTCCTCCAACCCCCAACTGACCCACCCAGCCAGGTCTCTCCCCCCCAAACCTCCTTTCCTCCAACCCCCAACTGACCCACCCGGCCAGGTCTCTCCCCCCAAAACCTCCTTTCCTCCAACCCCCAACTGACCCACCCAGCCAGGTCTCTCCCCCCCAAACCTCCTTTCCTCCAACCCCCAACTGACCCACCCAGCCAGGTCTCTCCCCCCCCAAACCTCCTTTCCTCCAACCCCCCCCCCAACTGACCTGCTCAACCCGGTCTCTTCCCCCCCCCCCCCCAACTGACCTGCTCAACCCGGTCTCTCCCCACAGACCGTTTCGCCGCCTGGCAGTGGGTGGCTTCTTGTTTCGCCGCCTGTAACTGGGTGGCGGTGCGGCGCGTCCCGGCCCCAGCTCTGAGCCGTCCCTGGCCGGCGGCGGCAGCGGAGCACGCGGCGCGTCCCGGCCCTGCGGCTGGCGGCGGCAGCGGAGCACGCGCCGCGTCTCGGCCGGCGGCGGCAGCGGAGCACGCGGTGCGTCCCGGCCGGCGGCGGCAGCGGAGCACGCGGTGCGTCCCGACCGGCGGCGGCAGCGGAGCACGCGGCGCGTCCCGGCCCCGTGGCTGGTTCCCGACCCCTGCAGACAAAAAGATCTCCACGGGCCGGATGAGAGGGCCTTGGGCCGTAGTTTGGAGACCCCTGCTGTAGAGTAATGTGGCCAAAATTTTCAAAACTGGATCCCTAGCTTCCGGTTTGTAAATCCATATTTAAGTACTTCAGTAGAACTGCCCTGTTTTTTAAAAGTGCTGAGATCTGCGGATCCCAGTGGAATTTGAGAATGCTAAATCCTTCTAATGTTCAAGCCACTTTTATTCGAATGCATAGGTATGGCTTCAGGAGCCTAACTTTAGACACTTACATTCAAAAAATTTGGCCAGATAGGTATGAATAAACAAAGCTTCAGATCATCAGATCGTCAGATCAGAAAACTGAAAGTTACTAGCAAAACATAAAAGAAATCCTAATTTTTTAAAAAAAGTTTCACATTTAACCAAAATAAAATTCTAATTTTACCTGTCAATTTTTCATATTAAATAGTATGTTGACTTGATCTTCTGATACAGAGGTCACGGAGAATTGTATTTCAGTGTAAATCAGGAGCAAATTGTACATCGTTTGCAAGACAAACACTGAAAATTAATGTTGATCCCAGCATTATTTTCATTAATCATATAACTCAGCGGTAGGCAACTTATGGCACGGGTGCCAAAGGCGGCACATGAGCTGATTTTCAGTGGCACTCACTGCCTAGGTCCTCGCTATCGGTCTGGGGGGCTCTGCATTTTAATTTAATTTTAAATGAAGCTTCTTAAACATTTTAAAAACCTTATTTACTTTACATACAATGATAGTTGAGTTATATATTATAGACTTATACAAGGAGACCGTCTAAAAACGTTAAAATGTATTACTACACGCGAAACCTTAAATTAGAGTGAATAAATGAAGACTCAGCACACCACTTCTGAAAGGTTGCTGACCCTGATATAACTATTGCAGCAATGCTGTTTATACGATAAAAGCTTTCTTTGGTAATCTAGCTAATCCCTGGAAAGACACATTGTAAATTTTAACTGGACTGTGGATAGGAAATTCCTCATTATGGGATATACTTAACCAGGTCTTGGAAAAATAAACTCATTACTATTGAGTATGCACCTTCATATGGTAAGTGTGGAGCCTAAACTATCGATCTCTGTAAGAAAAAATCTGAAATTTCTTTCCTTTATGACCACAAATATAATCTTACAAATAGGAAGTCATGCAGTGTTTGTTATCTTCCCTCGTCCATAGACACAGCCCAACTGTCTTTGCTGCTCTTCATAGCTTTCTAATCCAGCAGCAGATTAAAATTACCAGTTATGATCACTTTCCCAGTTGCTATCAGAACTCCTTAGGCAACAGCACAACTGTCAAGAAACACATCATATTCACTCTGCAGATGGTTGGATGAGGAGCCAAAGATAGAGGTTATGGAAGAGGATAGTAGCAAAGGCCCCCTCCCTGAAAGAGTCAGTATTTGCTATTCATATGAGAGTACGTGCAGGCAGGGCTGGCGAGATAAATTTGGGGGCCCCCTACTCTGATAGTTTGGGGGCCCCCCAGCCCAGCCGGGGCCCCCCCCAGCCAAGCCGACAGCGGCTGGGCGCCCCCCAGCCCAGCCAGCTCCCCCCCCCCCCCCCGCTGACAGCGGCTGGGGGAGGAAGCCCAGCCGGCACTCCCCCCCCCCCCCCCCCCAGCCCAGCCGGCACTCCCCTCCCCCCCCCCAGCCCAACCGGTGCTCTCCCCCAGCTGGCGGGAGTGAGAGCCCGGGAGCTGCGTAAGCCGCCCTTGCTGTTCTCCCCCTCCCTTTCTCCCCCGGACTGCGCTGCTGCCGCCGGCCGGGCTCACTGCTCCTGCCGGGGCCAGGCACGCTCGTCCGGAGGAGAGCCGCGCCGCCTCCCCGCCCCTTCCCTGCTCTCCAGGCCCAGCGACAAGGGGGGACGACAACGGGTACAGCTGTGTACCGGGGCCCCCCTAAAGTTGGGGGGCCCGGTACAGCTGTACCCGTATTACCCCCCTGTCGCCGGCCCTGCATGCAAGGGAGAAATGCCATCTACCTCCTTTTGCTGCATCCAGGAGGCTCGGGCAGGACTATCGCAACAAAGATTTTGTCATCACAATCACCATTGAATAGCTGAGAAAGTGCCTCTCTTCTAGAAGCCAGAAAGAGAAGATGAGAATTCAAATTTGTCACTTACCAGGCAGAGACTGATATGACAGACATTTCTCTTGAGTTAGAATCCAAGAACAGTGCTTCAGCAGGAATAAAATACCCTTCCTAGCTTGTGTATGGAGCTGAGTTTCACAACAGGTCATTCGTTGTTTTTGAGTCTCAGCCAGTATATAGAACAGGGGTCTCAAACATGCGGCCCCACCAAGCCCTTCCCTGCGGCCCACGAAGCTCCCCACTGCCCCTCCACCACCACCCCCAGTTGTTTTCTGGGACGCTAAGCTCTCCGCCTCCTCCCTCCACCCCTCCTCCCTGAGCGCTGTTTCCCACTGCTCTACCTACCGCCAGACATCTCTCTGGCGGCATAGCGGTTTCTAGGAGGGAGGGGCCAGGAGTGGTAAGTGTCCCGCAGAGGGGAGGAGGCCCGCCAGGCTCCCTGTGGGCCACCCCGCCCCCCTCTGCAGAATTGAATCCTTGCCTCAAATGTGCTGCAGACTCACTGTCCAGCAACTTTCGGGACTTTGGGGAAGAGGTTTGAAGGGGACAGGGAAGGGGTTGGAAGAGGCGGAGAAGGAGTGGAGTGGGGGGTGCAGTCCAGTGCAGGGGTGAGCTTTAACAGAAGTAAAGTTAATAAAAAAAAGTTAATAAATTTAATAGCATACTATGTTACTCTTCATTTTTGACTATACTTTTGTATTGTTCTACTAAGATCACGTGTAACACTGAGGCTAAGTATCAGGCTCAGATTTGTTAGGCGGTGGAGTAGTTCACCTAAGGCAGTGGTCTCAAACACACAACCCACGGGGTTATTTTCTGTGACCCGCCAAGCTCCCCATGCCCCTTCTCTCCCCCCACTTTATTTCCTGCAGCTGCCAAGCTCCCCGCCCTCCCCCCATCCCTCCTCCTCCCTGCCTACCTCCAGGCATTTCCCACAGCCAAACAGATGTTGGCGGTGCTAAGCGCTTTCCAGGAGGGAGAGGGGAGGAGTGGGGAGCGGCGCACTCAGAGGAGGCGGCGGGGCAGGGGCAGGACCTCATAGAAGGGGTGGAGTGGGGGCGGGGGCAGAGGTGGTGAGGGGGGCGTGTCAGTGATGCGGCCCTTGGGCCAATGCACTAGTTCTCATGCAGCCCTCGTGGTCATTTGAGTTTGAGACCCCTGATGTAGAACCTCCCTCATCTTTTGTATCTGCCTATGGCTAATAGAGGGCTGGTAAATACTTCAAGCCCTGTGTTTAACTCTGTTTGCTGCTGTCTTAAAATGTAGCTATGAAATGGACCTTAAATTACCTTAAAAGTACTTTTCCTCTACTCCCTGACATTTCTGCTGGCTCTCTCTAAGTAAATTTAATGTTTCAATATGTGCAAACATATCAAGCATAGCTCTAGGGCTTACCCTGCCCCAAATGAGTGGAGGGAATTATGTGAAATAGCAGGGAGTCATCCAGAGCCACTAGGTTTTTGTATCACAGCATATGGCCTCTTTTCAAATAATGTAATTGCACAGGGTCTATCCATGATGTTCTCATAATAGTGTGAGTGTATAACTGATTCAGAAATAATGGACTGCCTTCCAAGACGCTAACAAAAATAAAGTCTTATTTACAATGAATTCTAGTAACTAAAACAATCTATCGATGGAGCCCTTTGAAGTAGAAATGAAACACCAATATCAAGATTCCATGTACAGTACATGCAATAAAAGGCTAAGCTATTTCAAACATTTGAATTGTTCCCATGGCAGTAATCAGGAAACTTGGCAAACTTACAGTGTGCATTGTAATTTAAAGTATTTGTGTGTGGCTAACGTTTTTATAACCATTTGTTTGGAAGTGTGTCGGATAGCAATCTAATGAAGTATAACAAGAATGAGTTGAGGAAGGGGGGGGCATATAAAATGAGGTTAAATGGCAAGAAGGATAGGAAAGTGCTGAGAAACCAAAAAGCAAAGGTGGGTTTTATCTTCATCAGCAGGGGAAGGATGTTATGAACTGAAAAAACAATACTTAGTGGGGGTAACACTGCAATATAACTTCCAATGCAGTGATTGAAAAGCTGCAGTGATTTCATAGCCAACATGTTGTTGAAATCTACCCTGAAAACAGCGAATGAACAAGCCTGCAATGTCCTTGTATTCTTTCAGAAATATGAATTTTTGTCATCGTACATATAGCTTAAATTTTATGAAAATAAATCATTTGACTTCCATGATCAGTTGGAATACTTGCTTTTATTTGCTTCTGAAGCAAACCAACGGCCCTGTTACCTTGTTGTACGATTTCCTATAATGTAGAGGGATCATTTTTTGTAATATTTTTCATCACCTCAGAATATTATTTTGAATAATGAAGATTATTGAACATCTGATAATAAGGTGATAACTATTTATAATCTGTTTAATCTATTCCCTTTTCTTTTTTAGCATTTTTTTCTATTTCTAAAAATAGAAAAGAAGAAAAGAAAAAAGAAAAGACAGGAAGTAGAGCTATAATTCAATGTACTTTTTAAACCATGTAGTGTTTAGGGGTGACAGAAATTAGTACAGGCTGATAATCAATATGATATAAAGTATAGGGATATAAAATTTGACAAGCTCTTTCAGTAGACTTTTTCTGAAACATTGAGATAGTTAATAACTCTTGAGAGACTTGTTATTGTCAGCAGTAAAAATTAGGTTGTAAGTGAAAAGCTAGAAGCAAAACTGTATTCATAATAGCAAAGTTTGAGAGGAAGTTTTCAGGAATAAAGCAGATCAAGATTTACTCCCCTGTCACAGCAGTATATGAAATTATACATGAACAACCAGTTCATCAAAATCAGTTAATCAGTAACATGTTTTATTCATTTTTTTTAGCACCTGCCACCTCCATTACCCAGCAAAACTCCACCACCGCCTCCTCCAAAGACTACTCGAAAGCAAACATCTGTTGACTCTGGGATTGTCCAGTGAACATGAAAGCATTTCTCCAAAGATAAAGCTGTAATATTTCATTTCCCTAAATATTTTAAGGTATATAGTGGTTACCTCATTCACGTCTGTAGTGTCTAACATTTAGTGACATGATTCTAACTCTGAACAGAACTCATTTGTAACAGTAAATCAATTTTCTAAACAGATCATGCCACTGGAATAAAGCTGTCATGGGATAATGGTGACCCATTGCTTGGGAGGAGCTTGCGACCTATTTTCAAAGCAAAGGGGCATTTGTCAACTGACAATACACTATTCCCTATTGCAGAACATTTTGCTTTCTCGTACCAGCCTACTTAACAGAAAATAGAACTGGATACTGGTGTGTAAAAGTGACAGTTGGGCACTATAGGCCTGATCTCAACACCTGTGGAAGTCAGTGAGAATACTGACATTGATTTCAGTGGGCATTGGATTGGGCCTAATAACAATACTAAGAAGTAGCACTATGATAGCTTCAAATAACAATCGTGTTCAGCGGATCACATATTCAGAAACCGGATTTTCCTATAGCGTTTTTAATTGCTCTGTGTTATAAATAAACTGATTTCTTGATGGGCTTTTTAAAAACTTTCATTAGGGATTGCCTGCTCCTCCTTCTGATACCATTTTAAACTAAGATAAATTTTTAGCTACTGAACAGGCACTAATTTATAGGAAAAGAAACTAAGTATACAAATATGGGACCTGTTGTGATTCTACAACTGAACAGTTGAACATAAGAACGGGGAAAGCTTTTTTTTTTTTTTATGTGTAATATTTTAGGTGGATTAGGACAAATTCAATGTTATCTTTTTGTCCGTGTCATCATTCTGTACAGAAGTTTGTATATATGATGGTTCTTAGAATGTTTTTAATTTTTGCTGCCTGCTTTTCATATAATAATGATTTAATGTATCTGCAAATGATTCCATATTACTTTTTTAATTTTAACTGCTGGAAATGTTTAGATAGCTAACTTTTTTCCTTCAAAATTGGCATCTGAAAATATTGGACAATGATTAGGGAAAAGAAAAGGAAAGTAATATTTTTTTTTATTCCTCTGTGGTTTTTTATTGCCCTCACACTATATATTTTTTACTATCTACAATCTTTATAATCTTATAGTAGATTGTTTTAAGTACATCACTGACTCAAAAAATTAAGGATTATTTTTTAAAAAAATAGGTTTGTCTATGAAAATAAATGTATTTACTTGATATATTTTTCATCCTTTTACAGAAGTGTTATTAAATGTCTGTACTTTTAATTTTCTGAAATGCAGATTTATAACAAGAATAATTTGAAACTGCCTCTGATAAATCCTACATCCTTACCCTATTATTTTATAATAGTTACATAACTTGTTATGTAGTGTTGAAATAAATAAGAATTTCAACACTATGAGAGTGCATCTTTTATATGCCATTCACATTGCGATTGACAGCCTTTTTCAGTTTTAAAATCATTGTTGTATAAACAGCACATAAAATAGCTTAGTTTTACATGGTGCTTTAATGCTTACTGGGTGCCAACCAGATAAAAAATAAAAGGCAGAGACATGACTTATGGAGCAGTAAAGCAACAACTTCATTAAATATACAGATAGTCCTTGTCACTCTAACAGCTCAACTGGTCAGATAAATCTGCAAATTATTTTGCATTTAAGCACCATGTAGCTTTGGATCACAACCAAGCTGCCGCCCGGGTCCCAGCAGCGGGCGGGCTGCGGAGCTGTCACCCCGACCCTGTGGTGGGCGGGCTGCTGCTCCGACAGCTCATTTTTTTTTATTATTAAATAACAGACTTTTTGATTTAACGGACACCCCCTCGCCCGAATTAGTCCGTTAAATGGAGGTTTTACTGTATATCTATATAGATATAGATATAGATATTGTCCCTGCTATTGTTTTAAGTAACTGTGCTGAGATCTCCTAAATGTCATTGTGTTTGGTAATTTTTCTGGTCATTTTCCACTTAATTTCAGTTAAGAGCTGGCCTCATAGGGCCAAATTTTCCGGACCTTAACACAGTCTCTACTTGTGCACACATGAAATTGCATACATGTGCCTTTGCATACTTTTTGCAGGGACAAACACTTGCACGTGCCTTTTGCAAATTCTGACTTGTGCAAATGTTAGAATTTGGTCCTGCAAGACTGTTTAGGACAAGTAAAATTTTCAATCCTACATGGATCTTACAGTACAAATTCTACACTTGCATGTGTACTTATATGTGTGCACACAGTTTTGCAGACACACTGGTGGAGCCTGAAAATCAGGGCCTTAGATTCAATTTGAGACCCAGATTGCTCACTGTGTTTATTACCCAGCAGTTTCTAGTAATTTATATAAATCCAGCCACCAAGAATCCCTCCCTTCACCCTTCAAGAATCCCTCCCTTGCCAGCTATTGCTGGCAAGCCACATTTCACCAAGCCCAGGAACTAAGCCAACAGCAACCTTTTTACCCATTGATCACGGTGGTAGTATAAAATCCAGCAGGTTAAACTCTTCCTCCACACCCTAGTGATGTTGCATCAGAACATCTAAATGCAATGTGAGGATACTATATTTAAAAAAAAAATCACACACAAAAATTTGTAATATCAAGAGCAGAATGACATTTTGCAGGACCCAGTATTGATTTCAGGGCCTGTGAGCATCCTTCAAACGCTCTTAGCAAGATACAGGTTCACCCTGATAAAACCAAGATGATATTATCAGGAGATGGCTTATCACAACACGTTCATCACTCATGCAGTTTGATTGTTGTCTCGTAAACTGTAAAGATTAAAACATCCTTAGCTAAAATGAAGGTACTTAGTTCCTACATGGACCCAATATTTCAGCCTTTATGTGCATACAAGCCTGAGTGGAAGGCAGCTATTGAAACCAACAGAAGTATTGCATCCTCCAAGACTGCAAATCAGCCGTTGGTGTACACTCAATAAAAAAAGAGTCTTAATACAGTAATTGGTTTGTTTCACGAATCTGCAAAAGCAAAAAAATATTAATGTAGGAGTCCAAAATGTAGACAATCCAAAAATGACCTTCATAACGCTGAGTGAACAACTTGCAGTCTCTAGATACTGAGTGTTTTTTCAAGGATTTCCTGTATAGCAAGGAAATTTGTTATTTTTTTGTCATTTACCTTGAGATATAAAGGGCAGTTTTCATGTATGTATTTCTGTCAAGTTGAACCCAGTTCCCCAGTCATTGTACCTGAGAGTTTGGATGTTGGCTGCTTGAGCAATACCAACAGAGACTGCTCCCTTCAAGTTCAAAAAGTAGTGACCCTGAAAAAGATTATAATTTTTTTGATGGAAGGTTGGATAATCAGCTGAACATGAGTTCCCAGTGCAACCAGTAATTGGTTTGTTTCACGAATCTGCAAAAGCAAAAAAATATTAATGTAGGAGTCCAAAATGTAGACAATCCAAAAATGACCTTCATAACGCTGAGTGAACAACTTGCAGTCTCTAGATACTGAGTGTTTTTTCAAGGATTTCCTGTATAGCAAGGAAATTTGTTATTTTTTTGTCATTTACCTTGAGATATAAAGGGCAGTTTTCATGTATGTATTTCTGTCAAGTTGAACCCAGTTCCCCAGTCATTGTACCTGAGAGTTTGGATGTTGGCTGCTTGAGCAATACCAACAGAGACTGCTCCCTTCAAGTTCAAAAAGTAGTGACCCTGAAAAAGATTATAATTTTTTTGATGGAAGGTTGGATAATCAGCTGAACATGAGTTCCCAGTGCAACACTGTGGCCAAAAAGAATAACACAATCCTTAGACACATAAACAAGAGAATCTCAAGTAGGAATGGAGTGGATATTTTATCGCTGCAGTTGATATGGGTGTTCCACTGCTGGAATACTGGACCCGGTTTTGGTTTCCACAATTCAAGAAGGATGTTGATAAATTAAAGAGGGTTCCGACAAGAGCAGCAAGAATGATTAATGGATTAGAAAACTTGCCTTATATTAATTGACTCAAGGAGCTCAATCTATTTAGCTTAACAGAGAGAAGCTATTGGGTGATTTGAGTCTATAAGTACCTGCATGAGGAACAAATATTTCAATCTAGCTTTTTAATCTAACAGAAAAAGGTATAACACAATGGCTGGAAACTGATGCAAGACAAATTCAGATGGGAAAAAAGGCATACATTTTTAACATGGAGGGTTAGTAACTGTGGGAACAATTTGCCATAGGTCATGGTGGATTTTCCATCACTGGCAATTTTAAAATCAAAAATAGATACTTTTTAAAAAAAATATGTTCTAAGATTTATTTTGGGAAAAATGTATCGCCTGCGTTATATAAGAGGGAATGCTAAAATAATCACAATGGTCCCGTCTGGCCTTGGAATCTATGAATAATACACCAGAAATATTTTTTAATCAAATTTGTTTCAAAGAGCTACTCCAAGCCAATTTTTAGCTATAATAACCAATTTTTATGATTGAGTTATAACTGCTGTAAATGCCTCTGATGATTGTGAGATCACAAATGCTATGTATAAAAATAATAAAATAAGAAAAATTTGTGCTGCATTACCACATGAAATATTCTTCATAATATATAATGTAAGTACACCGTATGTCTGTGTTGATTATTTGTGTAAAGAGAGCCAAAGGAGGAGCTTGTAGTAGATGACATCAGTGAGAAACTTAGGGGTCCTTCTCCTGTTCCCATTAAAGATAATGATTAATGCCTTCAATAGGAGCAGGATTAAAAACAAAATCTAGGTCCATTGGTGTTTTTCCATCTTCACCTATTATTTCAATGTCAGGTTAAAGAAGATTCCACCATATTTTGCTTCGTACAAGGTATGTTTCCCAAGAACTTTATGACCTTCTGTGGGATTGTACTGCCCAAGAAACTTTGGTGCAGCTTTAAAGGATGCTGTCCGTTATGATGAACTAGCGAAAATACCCGGCGTGGCTCGAGACTGTCGGAGGTGGGGAGGGGGCAGAGAGCTGAGCGAGTGCGGGGTCCGTTGGAGGGGGGAGGGGGCAGAGAGCAAACCTGACACACCCACCTCACCCCCCCCAACCAAACCCGACACCTGCACCTCACTTACCACTTGACCAACCCCGACTCACATTTTCACCCCCCGCACCCAAACCCAACACCCCCACGTCACCCCCTACCAACCCCAACACCCCCTGACCAACACCCACACCTCACCCCCCGTAGACCAAAACTGACACACCCACCTCACTTTCCCCTCCAACCAAACCCGACACCCCTATCTACCACCACAAACAAACCCGACACCCACACCTCACTTACCCCTCGACCAACCCCGACCCCCCTCACCCTCCCAAACAAACCCAACACCCCCACCTTACCCCCCCCACCAAACCCAACACCCCCTGACCAACCCCAACACCCACCCCTCACCCACCCTGACACCTTCCCACCCACCCCCCAGACCAAACCCAACACCCCCGGCTCACTTACCCCCCGACCAAACACAACACCTCCACCTCACCCCCTGACCAAACCCGACACCCCTACCTCACTTATCCTCTGACCAAACCCAACTCGGGTCCATCGGAGGTGGGGAGGGGCAGAGAGCTGAGCGAGTGCGGGGTCCATTGGAGAGGGGAGGGGGCAGAGAGCTGAGCGAGTGCAGGGTCCATTGGAGGGGGAGGGGCAGAGAGCTGAGCGAGTGCGGGGTCCATTGGAGGGGGTATTATAACATCATAACTATGTCACAGAGAAAAGCAGCTGCCCAGCTGATGTGATTGGCCTTTAAATAATTTCACCCCTGGGGGGCGTCAGAGGTGAGATTTGAAAAATTTTCGACTCATGCTGATTAGGACCCTAAGACCTCTAACTGTACCAAATTTCAAGTCTCTAGATCAAACGGTGTGGAAGGAGTAAGCGCACGTACATACACGCATACATACACGCATACATACACCATTTGACTTTTATATATATAGATATACATGATATGATATACTGTTTTTAGCCAAAGTTCCCATGGTTACATTAGTCACTCTTAATATAAGTTTTTGATGCAATCAGATGAAATAACTATAAATAAAGGTTTTATAAAGATTACAATTCAATATTTAAATCTGCTTCAATGAGTTTTAATAAACATATGGTATTCTGGGGGTCATGCTCTTATGTTTCAAGTGCTGCAGTGCTTAAACACCAGTGTGTTGGGTGCTATTAAACAAGACAAAACAATTTTTTGTATTCTAGGCAGAGATCTTGGAACATAATTGTTTTTCCTTCATCTACTGTATTATGTACTTCATGTGTGTTCTGCAGCATTTCATATTGTTGTTATTAATCTTATATAGCACCAAAAATTCATTCAATTTATATATGTGGAGTAAGAATCATTTCCTTTTTCCCCAATTTTCCTTGGCTTCCCTCCTCTGTTACAAACACTGCACCTGCAGTGTTGTCACTCATGAAAATCCCTCTGTCCTGATTTTTTATTTGGGGCTATTTTATTATTATTTATATAAAATTCCCTGTTCCCCCAACTAACTAGATATTAGATTAATTTTTTTTATGTAGTTTACCCATTTTTATAGTGCCATTTGATAGACATGTCCGATAATTTAGCTCTACTCTGTTCTATACCTTTAAATTACATGTATAACACCTTTCATGTAACACCCACATATTCTGTTGGTCAGTTTGGGATTAGGACCCTCCTAGGGTAGCTCTGAAGGGGATGGTTTCTCAGGAGGCTCCATTCCTTCCCTCTCTCCTTCCTTCCCCCTGCCACCTCCAGTTCACAGGGAGAGTGGACAACTTACCTTGATATTTCTTTGCAGTAGGGCAAAGACTTTGGAAGGTGCTGCTTTCTTGCTCCTGTGCTGCTGTCCAGCTTTGTACTAGGGAACAATAGTGTCTGGCTCTGTATATGTAAAATTAGAAAAATAAGGCATTTTTCAATTTACATCCAGACCATATTCTGCTACAAATTGTACTCCATTCAGAACATACACAAAGAGAAAGCTTGCTAGATGTGAGTGTGTGTGTGTTGAAAAGCCTATTTTAAGGTGTGTTTTTTCTTTGTCTTCAGCATGAATACAGTACATTATAGCTTTCAGCATGAATACAGTACATTATAGCTGTGAGGTCCAGTTGCTCTGACATTTCAATTTCCTTTCATTCCAGTTTTGTATTTTTCATGGATTTAAACTTAATTTCAGGCTTACAATTGCCATTTTTTCTGGTGATATAGAAGAGTGTGGTTTGGGAAATAAATAACCTCTTAGTAAATGGGAGCTAGCTACAGTAATACAGTAGCTATTTTGCAATAGTACCATTGATTGTGGTTTTAATTCTTTATTGGTTTTGTAAAAACTCATGAATATACTGCAGACTTGAATAATTACTGTAAATGAGATATGTCCATCAGAAAAGGAAATGCTTTTTGTGGAGATTTTTTCCAATTTCTAAAATGAAACTATAACTTCCTTTGTATTCTAGCATACATGTGCTGCAGTATTTAACTCCTGAATTAATGAAAGAAGCTGAATTAAAAAACTTATCCCAAATGTAGTCAGAGTGGGTTTTGAAGGATGTGGATGAACTGATGGGTTCCTCAGGCTCCAGTCATTCAGGGATCACTCAGTGGGACCCAGCATGGCCAGGGACTGCATAAAACCCTGTTTTGCCAACCTGCTTCCAGTTCTTTATTCACTTATAGTTGTTGGAGTCTAAGCAGACTACCTGGAGTCACCTCTAAGCCCCAATCATCAACCCCAAGTTTACAGAGATTGGGCTGGTCTTCACTGGGGGGAGGGGGGGGGGGGAGTCGACTGAAGATACGCAACTTCAGCTACGTGAATAACTTAGCTGAAGTCGGTACATCTTCAGCCAATTTACCTGCTGTCCTCATGGTGGCGGCAGTCGATGGCGCGCTCCCCCGTCGACTCCAGCTTGCGCCTCACAGCAAGCTGGAGTTACAGAGTCAACGGGGGTGCTGCTGGTGATCGATTTCTCGTGTATTAACGAGACATGAGAAATCGATCTCTAAAAGATCGATCGCTACCTGCTGATCCAGCAGGTAGTGAAGATGTACCCAGAGTGTGGGAGATAAGATTAGAAGAGCTTGATTTCATGGTGAACATACCCATTATGTTTTTCTGGGGAACTGGACGGGAGAGATTCTGGCCACGATGTAGTGGTGTTATGCAATCAGTGATGATACTTTGTTTTCTTGCAGTATAACTTTTTTATTATTTGCCTAAGATTTTTTTATTTTTTTTAATGGCATTTCCTGTAGACTGTGTCTTTTCTCACTGGGTGGCTTCAAGCAGATTTCTCAGTGCATCAACCCACTCTGCTCATGAACCCCTGACAGTGCTTTCTCATTCCTATACTTACTTACATAAAACATCTGTTAACAAAAATGCAGACACTACAAACGAAATAAACAAATATTCAAGCAGCATTCAAAATGACTACAAAATACATCATCTGACAATCTAAAATCATTTCCGTACTCCGGTCCTCACAGTGGCAGTTGCCTTTAGTGTAGTTTGAGAAAACGTTGGGTTCATTCTGCCATCCTCCTATTGTTGGAGACTCCCGGTTAATTTTTTTTTCTTTTTTTCTTACCAAAGTAAACATGCTTTTTGGACGAGCTGATATCTAAAACTGCAGTTGACTGCTTGCATCCGACGAAGTGGGTATTAGCCCACGAAAGCTTATGCTTCTATACTTTATAGTTAGTCTTTAAGGTGCCACAGGACTCTTTGTTACCTCTGCTATTCCAGACTAACACGGCTACCTCTCTGATTCTAAAACTGCAGTGAAGCCTCCGCTTTTCAGTGAGTCACCATGAATGTTGTTGCATGTTCTAAACAAAGGAAGATCCTGCTATTGTGTTGGGTAATTGTGACTAATGAACTGGCTTTGTCGGCTTTCTTGCACTTGCCCCCCATACTGGTATTTCTGGGCCATGTTTCTTAGTGTGCATTTTCTCCCTCTTACTGTCAGAGTACTAAACACCGGCTGGATCTTCAGTTATTCACTGCGTGTATTTCACATGCCCAGCATCTTCTCATTTGCCTAATGACTCCTTACAACCCCTTGTGTAAAACACACTTAGCCATGAAAGGTATCATAGTGCAGCTTCTGCACTGTACCAGAATTGCTTTGCTGCCTTTGCTACATTAAGCTGTACGGTCACCCAGTGTATTGTATGTATCTAAACTGTTCTCGGTGTGGCTGGATTAAATTAAAAACTCCTTGAAATAGGG
Source organism: Sternotherus odoratus (assembly GCA_032164245.1). Classification (NCBI taxonomy): domain Eukaryota; kingdom Metazoa; phylum Chordata; order Testudines; family Kinosternidae; genus Sternotherus; species Sternotherus odoratus. Next base: position 88,082,254 of record JAVMKO010000005.1, on the reverse strand, counting down.
ACCATGACCCAGATTCTTGTCTTTCTTACACTGGCTTTATTAGTCTCGTGTAATCCAATGGATTTCAGTCGTGTTACTTATGATTTACAACAGCGTAGGTAAGATCAGATTCAGGCCCCAAATCCCCTATGTTCATATAGCATATTGAAATGTATCTAAACGCAGATTGATTTCTGTTTTTCATAAAGGTCTTAGAATATTTCTTCATGACCTTTACTTGCATTTATTACTGAATGGTAGTACCCAAGTGTGTGTGTGTTACAATTTCTCTTCCTTTCGGTATCCTATTGATGAATCCATCTTAAGGGGAAATAGCTAGAAAAATGTAAATAAGAGATTCAAAGGTCAACTTTTCATAAATAACTTCATCATCCTTGCAGAGATGAGAGGATTTGTGGAGGATTGTTCAGTGCTTTTATTTGGGTCTTCCTAGAACTGAAATCACTCAAGAAGACCTACCCAACACACAGGGTCAAGTATGTTAGCAAAAATATTAACTAGGAAAAAAATCCAATCCACTTTTGAACCTTGTATTAAAAAAAATACACTAGACGGAGGGAGGGGAAAAATCTTCACTTTTGCAATACCAATTCAGTGGGGATTCTGGAAATGAACAGTGGTGAAAGCTGACAGTCTTTGAAAAACTGGTTATATTTCTGTCCTTCCTGACTTTATTTCTGTTCAAAATATTGTTCTTTACAAACAAAAAAAGAAGGGGGCAGGGGGAAGAAGGGGTACAGAGTAAAATCCATGTTTTAATATAGGGTATTTTTTAAAAAAATAAATTTTAGACATTCTACTTTATTTGGTGGCAAATTTAGTCTTGATCTCACAAGCTTTGTAACTGTTAACTTTAAAAGCAAGAAGAGAGAGCACAGTGGGCTATTAAGTCTTTCCTTGGTTACAGTACAACTATGCAAAGCCAACAAAGTCAGTGTTCGCAGGGTATAACTAAGGGCCAACTGCAGCCTCCTGTTCTTAAGATTTACTCAGTGTAAATGTATTCATTAAATTATATAACAACTTATTCAGCATAATGAAACTGCAAGGCCAGTAGTAAGTTTATGCGCATAGCACTGACACACACAATATCTACATTGCACTATTATTTTTCCTAGTACAGATGTAACACTTTTGCTGTAAAGGATGTGATTGCTATTCTAAACTTTGGTAATATTAGGGAATAGAACACTTGCTATAAAAGCTTATTTTGTTCCTTCTGTGTTATGTCAAAGACAGTTTTACAATATCATTTACTTTCCATTTTTTAAAAGGAAATCACCATTCTGCTCATTAGTTATAGAAAACATACTGCAAATTGTGCAGTCTTTATTCAGGTCTTAGATGTAATTTCCATTAATGTCAAGGACTGCAAGACTACTATCTTCATTTTTTATTTTATTTTAAATAAAACTTTATTGTTTACATATAAAGTGAGAAAATTACAAGTGGACATAATAAATTAGTACACATTATAAGTCTACCTTAAAAGTCAATAATGAATGCAGATTGTCCAAGACTGATGCCAAACAGTATTATTTCCTTTTATATATATATATATATGACGATGATTGAGTAGCAAAAATGTTCTTATTTTCTTATCATAGAATATTAGGGTTGGAAGGGACCTCTGGAGGTCATCTAGTCCAACCCCTTGCTTAAAGCAGGATCAATCCCCAACTAAATCATCCCAGCCAGGGCTGTGTCAAGCCTGACCTTAAAAACCTCTAAAGAAGGTGATTCTGCCACCTCCCTAGGTAACCCATTCCAATGCTTCACCACCCTCCTAGTGAAAAAGTTTTTTCTAATATCCAATCTAAACCTTCCCAACTGCAACTTGACACCATTACTCCTTGTTCTGTCATCTGGTACCACTGAGAACAGTCTAGATCCATCTTCTTTAGAACCCCCTTTCAGGTAGTTGAAAGCAGCTATCAAATCTCCCCACAGTCTTCTCTTCTGTAGACTAAACAATCCCAGTTCTCTCAGTCTCTCCTCATAAGTCATGCACTTCAGGCCCCTAATCATTTTTGTTGCCCTTCTCTGGACTCTTTCCAATTTTTCCACATCCTTCTTGTAGTGTGGGGCCCCAAAACTGGACACAGTACTCCAGATGAGGCCTCACCACTGTTGAATAGAGGGGAACAATCATGTCCCTTGATCTGCTGGCAATGCCCCTACTTATACAGCCCAAAATGCCATTAGCCTTCTTGGCAACAAGGGCACACTGTTGACCCATATCCAGCTTCTCATCCACTGTAACCCCTAGGTTCTTTTCTACAGAACTGCTGCCTAGCCATTCGGTCCCTAGTCTGTAGCAGTGCATGGGATTCTTCCGTCCTAAGTGCAGGACTCTGCACTTCTCCTTGTTGACCTCATCAAATTTCTTTTGGCTCAGTCATCTAATTTGTCTAGGTCCCTCTGTATCCTATCCTTACCCTCTATATTATGTATACACTTGCTTCCAAAGTGAATTTTAGGATTGTTCCAGCTTTTGTTTGACCTTTTCCAAAGGCCAATCGACTAGAATTTGAACCCTCTTTAAAATATTTCATTCTAAATCCATAGTTATTTTTAAACTGTCTATAAAAATGCCTAGTCCTGCAGTGCCTCAAGTCAGCAAGAGTTTTTTCTGCATCAGGGCTGCTGAACTGTACCCTAAATCAGCAAGCACTGCTGAATATGTGTCTCTTAACTGGAGGATAGCTAATGTGATGCCAATTTGTAAAAAGAGATCCAGAGGTGATCCTGGCAACTACAGGCCTGACTTTAGTACAAGGCAACCCGGTTGAAACTATAGTAAAAAACAAAATTGTAAGACACATAGATGGATATAATGGACAGAATCAACATGGTTATTGTCAAGGGAAATCATGCCTCACCAATCTATTAGAATTCTTTGAGAGGGGGTCAACAAGCATATGGCCCAGGGAGATCCAGTGGATATAGTGTACTTCAATTTTCAGAAAGCCTTTGACAAGGTCCCTCACAAAGGCTCTTAAGCAAAGTAAGCTGCCATGGGATAATAGGGAAGGTCCTCTCATGGATTGGTAACTGATTAAAAGATAGAAAACAGAGGGCTGGAATAAATGGTCAGTTTTCAGAATGGAGAGAGGTGTAAAAGTGGTGTCCCCCAGCGGTCTACTGGAACCAGTCCTATTCAACATATTCATAAATGATCTGGAAAAAGGGGTAAACAGTGAGCTGGCAAAATTTGCAGATGATACAAAATTGCTTAAGATAGTTAAGCCCCAGGCAGATTGTGAAGAGCAACAAAAGGTTCTGTCAAAATTGAGTGATGACAGATGAAATTCAGTGTTGATAAATGCAAAGTATTCACATTGGAAAACATGATCCCAACTATCTATATAAAATGATGGCATCTAAATTAGCTGTTACCACTCAAGAAAGAGATCTTGGAGTCATTGTAGATAGTTCTCTGAAAACATTCATTCAATGTGCAGCAGCAGTCAAAAAAGCAGAGTGTGAGGAATCATTAAGAAGGGGATAGAGACAGAAAATATCATACTGCCTCTATATAAATCAGTGGTATGCCCTCATCTTGAATACTGTGTGCAGGTGTGGTCATTGGAAAAGAAATATTGGAATTGGAAAAAGTTCAGAAAAGGGCAACAAAATTATTAGTAATATGGAACAGCTTCTGTCTGAAGAGAGATTGGAAAAGAGATGACTAAAGGGAGATATGATTGAGGGCTATAAACTCATGACTGGTATGGAGAAAGTAAATAAGGAAGTGTTATTTACTCCTCATAATACAAGAACTAGGGATCACCAAATAAAATTAATAGGCAGCAGGTTTAAAACAAACAGAAGGAAGTATTTCTTCACACAATGCACAGTCAACCTGTGGAACTCCCTGCCAGAGTATCTGAAGGCCAAGACTATAGCATGATTCATGAAAGAGCTAGATAAATTTATGGAGGATAGGTCCATCAAAGGCTATTAGTCAAGATGAACAGGGATGGTGTCCCTAGCCTCTGTTTGCCAGAAGCTGGGGATGAGCGACAGGGAATGGATCACTTGATGATTACCTGTTCTCTTCATTCCCTCTGGGGCACCTGGCATTGGCCACTGTCAGAAGACAGGATACTGAGCTAGATGGACCTTTGGTCTGACTCAGTATGGCCTCTTATGTTCTTAAATTTCTTCTTTCCTCCTTGTTTCTGATTAAACTACGGATTGTAGCGCATTTTTTTTATAGCGCTTCCCTATTTAGTGCAACAGGTGTTGCGCTAGAGGCTGTGCACATTGAAGCCCTCTAGCGCCAAAGAATGAACACATTAGCAGCGCTTCTGGCGGCAGTGAGAGTAGCGGGATAGGGCAGGTATCCCAGCATTCAGCAGGGAGACAATTTTTTCAGGCTGTCAGTGACTTCTCAAACTGACAGGCTCCACACAGCTCCCTCCGAAAGCATTCCCCGCGACCCCGAAAAACAGCAGAATTTTTTTTTAAAAAAGTGAGGACGCCCCAGTCCCCCCCTCCCCCCACCGTGCCACAGCCCCCAGCCCCCTCCCCCCCCGCCGCTGCGGGCAGTCTGCCGGGTCCGCCCGGGTCTCCGCCGCTGCAGGCGGGCTGCCGGGTTTGCCCCAGTCCCCCGCCTGCGGTGGGGACGGGGGAACGGGTGCAAACCCGGCAGCCCGCCCGCAGCGGCAGAGACCCGGCAGCCCGCCCGCAGCGGCGGAGACCCGGCAGCCCGCCCGCAGCGGCAGAGACCCGGGCGGACCCGGCAGACCGCCCGCTGCGGGGACTGGGGCCAGGGCGCAGGGGGGGTCAGTTTTTTTTTTTTTTTTTTTTTTAAACGCTGCCTTATCACGAAATTGACTGTATACACTGTCCCTAACACGCTACAGGGAATATGCTAAAAGCCTTCTGACTCTCGGAGAGGTGGTTTTATACTTGCGCTTTGAAGGGTGACTAAATGCGCAAAATGTGCCTTTCAAGTGTGTAGGGTGAGATAATTATAGCGCTTATGGAGGGTTTTAGCGCTGCAAAGTGCCAGTCTAACCATACAGTTAGGTACTCAACTTCCTCCATTCGTACTATAATCAGGACATTCATTTCTAGTACCTCTCTCATCTCATTTACCACAGTAGTGAGCAAGATGGTTGTCAACTTGGTTGCATGGGGCACTGATGTAAATGCAAGCAGAATGACTGTAGGGTGTTGATACAGTCCCTTACATAGTGGCCACAAAAAAAGCCCATTAGCTTTGGTAACCTTAAACTTGCTGGGCCAAGGGAAAGGCATGGGCTCAAATAAAAGTGACTAGTGTAGTTTTGAATAAAAGTTCAGTTTTGAATAAAGCAAATGAAGTGTTCGTTAACAAAACAGAGAGGTTTTCTACATCATGTCCTTTATGTAACATTCCATCCCTAGCCTCTGCTCCTCCTGGACCCTTTCTTTAGCTTGACATTCCTCTCTCAAGCCCTAAACAGCAGTGAATCCTAAAGAGAATGTTTGTTTTGTTATACAATTGCTCCAGTTAGCTGCTAGTTGCCACACCTGAAACTCACTGAATTAGCTGCAGCTGAGCTGGCCTCTGTCTAAGGCATTCCCATTGGCAGATGGTGACTGTCTGCTTCATAAATCCAGGCCCTTTGGGGATTAAAACCGAAAAGAGGAACTGCAATAGCTTCTTTCAGTTAAAACAGCCCTTTAACTAGGAAAAGGAGGAATGGTTTGTGTCTGTTCTGAAAAAGGTTAGGAGCGAGGGGAGTTGGAAAAAGAAGTACTACCAGAATTCTGTACCAATAAGATAAAGAAGACAGCAAGTCTGTCTCATGCAAACTCCATCTGTCTGACATATATACATTCCATGGAAATGTTTGCTAGAGCCAGAGAGATGGTTAAACTAAGCACTTTTTACTCCCTGGAGCCTATTAAAAATTTCCCCATTGGCCCCTTAAGGAAGAGAATCTCAAAAATCCCAAATAAATAAAGGGGATAGCAAGAAATGTGATTTTTCCCCCCACCCCCCATACAACCCCTTGAAGGATATGGTATACAGGAATTGGGTAGAATCCATTTAAATAGCTTTAATGAGAGCAATGCATATGTAATTTCATTAAAATGTCCTTTTACTCTACGGGTGGAGAAGTGTACAGGAATAGAGTAGTATCACTTTAAATAGTTTTGGAGCCATGAAGTAGCCCTCATTGTCATCTATGTTTCAGAAGCCACCAGAACTCTGCCAAAGCAGTGATGTGTATACATAGCTAGGTCTTGCATGTTGTCTGTAGTACTTAAATGGGATTATATGGACTTTCCTCTGCCCTTGTGGTTCCCAGCATATTGAACACAACAAAAGAGAAAAGAAAAAACATTGACCGAAAGGATAAACCCACCCTGACATACTTATGCTTTCTGTGTGGTTTCACAAGGCCCAGTACACAGCCAATAGTTCCAGTAATACTGCTGCCAATGGACTTTCTGCTCGCTCTCTCTGCTTCGTAGCCACTCCTCCCTGCTCGGCCTCTTTGCCCATTTCTGTGGTGGGTGTGTTTCAAGGTAGTAAGATATCATGTCAGAGATATTTTCCTACCTGTTGTCCAATCTCTGCATCACTTGTCTTCCTTGCATGCTTACTGAATTTTATATAAAATGTGTGCACACACACCAGCAGACTTTTGGCAGCCCTGTGTTGGGTGGAAGGGTGTAATAGGTATGATGAGGATGCGACTTTGCACATCTTCCTTTGAATAGGGGCCCACAGTATCATGGACTGGTCTGTCCCACTCAAATTCTTGCTGCTGCATTTTGGGAATGAGAAGTTTCCCACTCACTCACAGGCTTGTCCTCCAAAGACTGACAGTTTTTGAAGATTACAGAATGTGCTACCATTGCTTTGCTGTAACCTTATTTTATTTCTTCTCACCTCCCAGCAGTTTATGGTTTGGGACCTTTACCAGCAAAGTCAAGGTCAGGTAAGTATTGTTAGGGTGCCTCAGAAAGGTCCATTCCATGATGCAGGATTTCTGCTGGTCTTGAATGGTTTGTGACATGAAGATGGGCCCAAAGCAAAACCTCAGGCAAAGTAAGTTCAGAGACAAATGAGGAGTTCATGGCTGATACCTCCCTCTATATACAGTAAACACCCGATTTAACGGACCCCGATTTAACGGACTTCGGATGCAACGGACAAAATTTATGAGCAAGTCCGATGCATCCAAAATTCATTTTTTCGGGGGCTGGCTGCCGGCTCCCGGCTGCCGCCCGGGTCCAGGCAGCGGGAGGGCTGCCTGCCGGCTCCCCGCTGCCTCCCGGGTCCAGGCAGTGGGCGGGCTGGCTGCCGGCTCCCCGCTGCCTCCCCGGTCCAGGCAGCGGGCGGGCTGCCTGCCGGCTCCCCGCTGCCAGCCCGCCCAGGTCCCGGCTGCTGGCTGCCGCCCGGGTCCCAGCAGCGGGGACCTGGGCGGGGGGGGGGGGGGCTGCTAGCTGCCGCCCGGGTCCCAGCAGCCGGGGACCTGGGCTGGAGAGCGGGCTGACGGCTCCCGCCCGGGTCCCAGCAGCCGGGGACCCGAGCGGGGGGGGCAGGCAGACGGCTCCCGTCCGGGTCCCAGCAGCCGGGGACCCGGGCGGGGGGGGCGGGCTGCTAGCTGCCGCCAGAGTCCCAGCGGCCGGGACGCGGGCGGGCTGCTAGCTGTCGCCCGGGTCCCAGCAGCCGGGACCTGGGCGGGCAGGCGGGCTGACGGCTCCCGCCCTGGTCCCAACAGCCGGAACCCAGGCGGGCTGACTCACGGCTCCCGGCTGCCGTGATAAGTAAAACCTCGATATAACGGACTAATTCGGGCGACGGGGTGTCCGTTAAAGCCGAAAGTCCTGTTATTTAATAATTTTTAAAAAAAATTAAAAATTATTAAATAACGGACTTTCGGCTTTAACAGACATCCCCTCGCCCGAATTAGTCCGTTATATCAAGGTTTTACTGTATATATAAAAGTCAAATGGTGTATGCGTGCGTGTATGTACGTTCCCTTACTCCTTCGACACCGTTTGAGCTAGAGACTTGAAATTTGGTACAGTTATAGGCTTTAGGGTCCTAATCAGGGTAAGAATCGAATTTTTTTTCAAATCTCACCTCTGACGCCCCCTAGGGGTGAAATTCTTTAAAGCCCATTCACATCAGCTGGGCAGCAGGTTAACACCTGCTGTTCTCTGTGACATAGTTATGATGTAATAATACCCCCCTCCAATGGACCCGCACTCGCTCAACTCTCTTCCCCCTCAGGTAAGAATAGAAAATTTTTAAAATCTCACCTGCCCTCCCCACTCCAACGGCCCCCCCACTCGCTCAGCTCTCTCCCCCTCCCCCCTCCAACGGCCCCCGCACTCGCTCAGCTCTCTCCCCCCTCAGGTAAGAATCGAAAATTTTTAAAATCTTCCCCCCTCCTCCCACTCCGACTGCCTCCCCACTCACTGAGCTCTCTCGCCCCTCCCCCCCCAACGGCCTCCCCCACTCACTCAGCTCTCTCCCCCCCTCAAACGGACCCGAGCAACGCCGGTTATTTGTGCTAGTGAGGTATAAAAGCAAATCCCTATAGAATTCTGGATGTTTTTGGATCAGTATCTAAACTTTGAGGATGAGCCCTGTTGTTTGGTCAAAAGCAACCTATACCCAGGCTCAGTAAATGGGCCTCCAGAAAATCATCTAATTATAAGCTTGATGGCATGATGGCCTTTTGCTTTCTGACCTTTAAAATTCGAATCCTGCAGAATTATTTTAAACCTGTTCCCATTGAGTTTCTTATCCTTTAACGTCATATTCATAGTGATCAGAATTACAAAAGATAGGATTGTCAACCTGAGATGCAGAATGCCTTTGTGATTCAAAAATAGCCATCTTTCTAACCAGTGTGCATCTTGATGTTATATATGTGCTCAATTACATTTAGTTAAAATGATTTTGTCTCCTGTGTTCACTAGTCATAGAATATTATTTTTAAGGGACTTCAGTACAAATGTTTGCTCCATTTTAGTACAGGAAAAGTATATCCCCAGAGCAGTGTGACCTCAAGTTGGCAGGTAATTGACAGTAGGGCACTGATCTTTAATGGGAATAAAGCAGCACTGCCCTGCTTTCACAAAGATTCTGACAGGGTTATCTAACATATAATTATGTAACTTCAGCAGAAATGTTTTCTTTTTCTGTAGGCCATTATAGTACTGAAGAAACAATTTCTCTGCTTCAAACTTATTTTTCTACATTGCTGTTTGTTTCTGGTTGACAACAAACGTTAGTGGATGGTGCAACATAATCAGAAGTGACCAGTGACCACAAAATCTTGTGTGGGAGGTCATCCTTTTTTTAAAAAAAAAAAAAGTTTGCATTGAAGATACTGTTTCCCCTCTATTCCTCCCCCTCTTTCCAATCTGCAGAGGAATAGTATATTGAATGCACTGGAACCATCAAATTACAGTACAACATACAAAGGTTGTGTAACCATTTTAAAGCAGTACAGAATCTCCATTAATTTAGCATATCGCACCTTCCTTAATCAGGGGAATGTTGTAAAAATATATTTTTGGGTGAAATTTTTGCTTGTGCAACTGAGGATTTAAAAGCATTGGCTGTGGGAGAGAAAGGCTCTTAAAATGGCTAGAGCCCTAGCCTTGGACTCCAGAGACCAAGGTTCAATTCAATGCTCTGCCTCAGACTTCCGGTGTGATGTTGGCGATTCACTTAGCTCTCTGTGCCTTGGTTCTTCATCTGCAAAATGTGGATCGTGGAACTCCCATACCTCATAGAGGTGTTATGAGGATAAATACATTTACAGATCGTGAGTTGCTCAGATACTGTGGTGCTGGGACCATAAAAGTAGCTAAGATAGATGGTATGCTGGCTTTATGTATGCTTTCAATACAGATCTGCCAATAAACCATTATACTCCCTTTAAAATAAAATAATATTCTACAGTAATTGTTTAAAATTCTATAGTTTGCCATAATGCTATCGCAATGTTATGGCTTAATACCCTAGAATATTTACAAGGTCTGATATACAGTCTTCCCTACTGCTGTTAAATGATAGGGATCCAGTCAGCACAAGACTGGCCAACGCACCAAGCTGCCTAGTGTTTTTTTTATTTCAACAAATATCCACTAGAGGAAAAATTACATGGTGACTGACAGCATCCTAGCTTCCCTCTGTTTCTGGTTTATGGTGTAATGGTGAGTCCTCACTCTGAATGGGGAATATTGATGAATATTTTGAAAATTAGGAGCAATAGAGCGAACAAGTAAGCAAGCTTATGCAGTGTATTTAGACTAAGCATATACTCCAAGGCTCAATATTTTAGCTTCTAAAGCCATTCTTGCACAGCAACTGTATAGTTTCACCTTCTTGGACTGCCTTGCTTCCCTAAAAATCTATGTCCATGTGTTCCGTTTATTATGCTCTCTCATAGCAGAATTCCACAAAGTCCACTGTGTCCAGGGCCTTCTGTAGTGGGAAGGGGGCAGAGTAGGATGTGCCCCCAGGTCTATGTATGGAGACCAGTGTGTCCATTAATTCCTAGGCAAATAACTTCACATTTTTGCAAGGGTAATATTTCATTCATAAACACCCTTGCTGGCAAAAAGTTGCATGAGGTCCCAGAATTGTGGGATAGGCTCTTTATTTTATTTTTTAAGTGGGTATCTTTGCACCATCCCTAATGTTCACAGTTCCACATGTGACATGTCATTCGGCCATGTTAAGAGAAGAGATCATCAGAGACTAAAGGATTGCTCCCTCTTTTCTCGCAACAAACATATTCAGGCAACAAAGGAAATTACCAAATTGCTATGAATGTGGGCTACCAAGTTTATTTCCATCCTGGTCTAAACTAAAATTCTAGAGGGGAGAAGCTCATTGTTTAACGCCACCAAAAATCACTTTTTTGTGTCTCATGTTGCATGGGGTTTTGATTTAAACAGCATAGCAAAACCTATAGTAAATATAATTCTTATTAATCATTATGCTTTGAGAATAGAAAATATTGCTTCAGCCAACTTAGCTATTGTAAAGCTAATCTGCTGTGTTTTATTTCTCTGATAAGAAAAACTGAGGCGAGGAAAGCCAAGCTCTCAGCTATTTCTAGATAATTTACCTGTGTTTGAGCTATAAAATAAATGTCTCCTGGATTTCTCTCTTCCATTGTAAAAGAGAATGGGGGAGCAGCCGAAGGCACCTTCAGGCAAGAGCAGAACTGGCTAAGAACAAAATAGAACACATGCTAGCATTCTGGATCCTGGAAAATTATGAAAGCATTCTGCAACTCCCAGTAACATATTGTGACATCTGTATATTCTAAACAGGAGGCTAAGTAACAGTGGGTAGCAAAAACACTACCACCGGACTGGGAATTACTGTAGCCATGTCTGCTCATCACATGAATTATTTTCTGGTAGGGAAATCACATCTGTTATGTATCTCAGGTTAAGATTTTATTTATTTTGCAGTATGTGCCCTCAAAATCCTTCCCTTTTTTTAATTAGCTGGAAAAAGGGCATACTTACCCCCACCTGAATCTTTTAATCAGCACACTGTGATGCTTCAGACATTTGGATGTATTATTATGAACACAGGGCAGAAAATTGCTAAAGGATTAATAATATATCCATGCAGTATGTTTTAAAAGAGATGGTGCTGTACTTGCGCCATGCAAAGAGGGACTTTTGCAATGTGATACATTGTCATGTGGTGCAGTACTTAAGAATGCCCTCTTCATTTTGTTGCCTGTTTTTTCAGATGCCTGAATCTTGCACACTGTGAAAGGAGCCACCATTTCCTAAAGAGCATTTCTTTCTAGAAGTTTCAGTGTCTTCCCAGAAACAGAAAGAAATCCTGGTCTTATTGAAGTCAATGGGAGTTTTACCATTGACTAAATAGGGCCAAGATTTCATCCTTAGGAATGCCTTGCTGGTTCAGATGACTGCCATTTTGGGTGTAGCAGAGCCCCAGTGCTCAGTGATTTGAGTTCATACATACTAGCTTCAGATAGTGGTCACCATTAAAAAGCCAATATTTACATGCAGGTACTTCCCAGTAATATATTTGGTATCAAAGTATTTCTGGAATATTGCGACTGTCATACCTCAAATGTAAAAGTTGACTTTTTAATAGCAACTATTGCATACATATAAATATGAAAAAAAAATAGGATTTGGGGTTACAGAAGATTTAGGCAGGAAATATTTTCCCTTAATGAGATCTTTCTTTTATTCCCTAGAGTGTTAAGGAAGCCATCATTTGAGATCCCAGGAGATAGGTTCCTGCAAGCTACTAGTGTTTCTAGTAGCCTTTATGGCTGTTGTTTAAATCCTAGATCTTTATTTAGGCAGCTTAATAATTTTCAAAAGCACTGATCAACCAGGAGATCCTATAGAAATCAATATTTTGGCACTGAAACAATGATGGCATACAGGTAATAATTATTCATTTTCTGATTTCTCTGATGCAAGTACATCCAGATGTTAGTACCTAAACTTTCACATCTGACATCATATAATCCATTGTTGAAAATAGTATTGTCGTGGTTGTGTTGGTCCCAGGATACCACATAATCCAGTTTCATCTAAAGAGCAAATACTTAAATTTGGCCCTTAAACCCCACTCTCAACCCTGCTGGACATAGCTGAGCATAGCTAGGCCTAAGATCCACTGGCTGAGATACTGGCCTCATTGAAGTCAATGAGAGTTTGCCATTGACCTCACTGGAGCTAGGATTTGTTTGTCCTCTTTTACGACAAAGCATAAAGGCTGAGTATTATATGTATATTTACACTGTATGTTAATGAAGCTGGTGGATATTCAGCACTTTTGAAAAACAGGCTTCTTATTTAAATACCTAAACATGAATTTAGGAGCCTATTTTCAAGCACCCGTTTCTGAAAATGTTGCTTAGATTTTTCACAACAAAGAATAAAAATCTGATGAAAACAGACCTCAGGAATGTAGTGCATGAAACCTCAGTGGGTGGCAGTTCTGACCATAACAACTCTTTAAAGCCCCTGAACTGACTTAGTCATCTCAGCCAACTGTTTCTTGAAGCCTTATGTGTGCCGGCATTTATTTCCTAAAATGTACCACTATGACTACCCTTTTGCAGTATAGCTGCTGGTGGAAATCGACATTTTAAGCTCAATTTGAACTGCCCTTTGATCTAGCTCAGCACAGAGCAGATCTGTGTAGCACAGTGGCTAAACCACTGGTGTCTACAGGTGCCTTGCATACCCTAGAACTCCCATTGTTGCTACCCTCAGCAGAACTGCAACAGTGGAGAATTTTAGGCTGGAAGAGTTTAGTATAGACTGCCAAAAAAATTGGCAATATTCCCTAATTAACTGCTTTTGTGCGCCTTCTGTGGTCAGGTTCCTCATCCTTGCTTTGGTTTCAAGATTATCTACCCTATGACAGAGCATATTAAGTATCATTATGGGCAGAATTAATAACATAACTGAAAGAAGCATTTTCAGTTTCCTTAACATGGGTGTTCAAATCTTTGATCTTGACATGGTCTCTAGATTCCATACAAATTCACTGGGGGGGGGAGGGGTTGTGCCTTTTCTCATCTCTTAGTCATAAAAGTCCTTCAAATTCTGCATATAGGTATCACATCTGCCTCGCTGCATGGGATTAGAGGCTCACAGCACAAGCCTGTAAAAAGGTTGAGTGTATTTTAGATTTAAAAGGGTTTTCTTTTAAGCGGATTAGATTCTTATCATTGTAGATGACCAAACTCTTCCCAATGCATCAAACTCTTATCAGCAGCATTGTAGCTGCTAGTAAAAATGGGAATCTGGCAGAGATGTAGGAAAAATACAAGAGTCTAGACAGCACATCCCTTATCTAACCACTAGAAAACACTCCCTCCATACTTTAATTCCAAGCTTTAAAGACAAATACTGTAATAATATGCCAATACAAGTATAATACTAACTTAATGTTGAAATTCAGAACATGAGTTGGATCAATTTTACAATTTCTCTTTTAACTTGAGACTTGTCAGGTGCCATTATTCTCAATACAATCTGACAGTTCTAGGTTAAAAAGACATCAATTACCTTTTGAAATCACCCTTTTTGCTATAGGATTAGCTGAGTTTCTGCTGACATAGAAAGTTCATTGTGCACAGTAGACTTTGAAAAAATTTGTAAAGTACTGTATATAACCCTTTAATGGGCCCTATACTATCTGCTTTAGCTGCAGTTGTGGCACCACTGCTGAAAGTACACCCTGCTCTTGCTTGAATTCATTATGCAGCCATTCCATTCTTTAACAAAAACTATTCTGTTGAGGTTTGTGGTGCCCTTTCACTAAACTTCATCTAATATATAAAACCTGTACATTTTGTATTTAAATATTGGATTATTATACTAAATATGCAAACATCTGTGGAATCAGCATCTTGGACGACTGGGTATTGAATGAACCTATGCATTTTCATTAGTTATGCATTGTGCTGTTTTTAAAATGGGTGTAATATACAATCGCACATACACCCCTCTTTCATTCAGAGGCTGTGTCTATCCTGTGTCTAACAATTTATGCTTCTATTACTTTTGTATTTCATCTCCATCATCTTCTTTCATTGCTAGTCAAAGATTATGTGCTGCATTAGGAATTGTAGACCATTTTAGCAATAGTGGGTGAGTTGATAATAGAAATGTTGTAATTTAATGTTAAATTAAAAGCCAGAGAGTATACAGAGACCAACAGACTGTCCTAGATTCTCACATCTTGTTTTGAAATTCTGTGACAGTCAGAATGCCCATGGGTATCATATAATCATCTTGCAGTTCACTGATACATTTTCTTTTAGCAGCTTGTAATTGATGTGCTTTTACCCTCTGCTGAATGTCAGAGGTGGGTTTTTCCAGTTGCAAAAAATAATGGAATTAAGGTATATAATGGTTTGAATAATTTTTACTCTAAGTTGGAAGGTAAAGGTTTTTTTATTTGTTTGTTTTTTTAGAAAAAACAACCCACACCTAGAATTCCTCTCCCCTAGTTATTTTTATTTGGCCACATCATTTTCTTTTCACTTTCATAGGTCAATAGGCATGAATAACATCACAATAGCTTTTACTTTATAACCTATTAGATGACTTCTAAATACTTTAAATATATCCACCACACTGAAAACTCTTATTATTATCAAGTTCAGAGGAGTACTCTCATAGGAACAGTTTTGGAGTGTACTCTTAAAAAAATAAATTCTTTGAACAATTTTTTTTTAAGTACTTGCACCAAAAGATGATGTTACTTAAGCTGAGGTTAAAATCATTCATAAATTTGTTACAAATCCTCTCAAAATTGAAAATAATCCCTTTCAGATGAGAGGATAGGTGGAAAACTAACTAGTATGCATTTCTGTGCTCTCTTTTAATTTTTCTTGCAATGTTGATTATTTACTAGGATGGCATTAGGTTTTTCTGTTTCTTTACATACATCAAACTGAAATCAATTAAAACTAATAATAAAATAAATTAAATGGAAAACAGTTAATTATATTTGTATTTAAATAAAAATTCCAAATGACAAGAACCCTCCATATCTCTATGAAGGCTGTTAGGCTCAATAGTTTCTATTAATATCTTAAGAGGTAATCATCCATTTTAGGAGTTTCCACTGATCAGCCTGACAATCAGGTTGCATATCTGGTGGTAAAATTGGTGCCTATAACTTTCCACTGCTGCATCTCCACCACAGCTTCCATCATTGCTATCACTGAGGGAGCTGGAACAGTGGTGAATTATGGGTCAGAGTCTTTGAAGATGCAGATCTCTCATCTTCCTGGAGTTCCCTCCTTTACAAATAAACCTTGTCACATAGTTGCTTTAACACTGCAAGGTCATGTGATGATGTCACCTGGTACGAAGTACTACCTTGGACACTGCTGGGATTTTTCCACTGGAAACAAAGGATTCCCTCCTTATGTAAATCCTATTTAAGGCTGGGAAGTGAGTCAATCAAGGCTCTCCTCCATTGCCTTCCTGCCTAAGAAGGAAGATTGCTGAAAGCACCTGAAGAAACAAAGGAACTAAGCTTAGCAAAGGCAAGTGCTGAGTCCAGGCTTAGATATGGGTCTAGCCTATGAAGAGAAATAACTGGAACTCTAAACTGTAGAAACTCTGCAGCCTGCCTAAAACAACATTTAGGGTGAGAAATTACAATTTGTAACCTGTTTCATTAGTGTATTGAGCTTAGTTTGCATTTTTTGTTTTATTTGCTCAGTAATCTGTTTTATTCTGTTTGCTGTGCCTTATAATCACTTAAAATCTGCCTTTTAATCGTTAATAAACTTGTTTTTTTAATTTCAAATCCCAGTTTGTGCAGTTCAGATCTGCGGGTGGGGAGGGGAGGCGCAAAAAGCAGTGCATATCTCCCTCCACCTTGAGGGAGGGGACAATTTTTATGAGTTTGTTGTATAGATCTCTATACAGCACAAGACAATATTATTTGGGGTTTATACCTTAAAGGAGGTGTTCATGTGAGTGCTGGGTAAATCCCCGAGCTGAATCCCTCCCACATAATGCTTATTTCAGTCTGTGTCTGTAGCTGGGTGTAGCCTTACCTTTGTGCGTGTAATAGAGAAGGCTTGAGGGCCTAGCACAGCAAGGACAAAGTGAGGAAGCCCAGGCTGGTGGAACAGGTGGGCTCAGTGGGGCCCCAGCACATCTGGTGGCATCCTGGATGGTGGGTGCAACCCATCATAGAAGGCATATGCCAGCACACTGCATGCCGGACTGTAGAGAAGTCTCTGCAGGGCCTGGAGGTGGAAGGCCTAGACCTGGCTGTTGATGCTACCAGGCCCTGTCTGCCCTCCCCCCGGGGGGATCAGAACACCTTCAGAACAATCCAGAAACCCAGTGCAGCCCCAGCCATAAAAACTCCAGGACCTTCTTCTGGAGTCTGGCCAGGTTCCATGGGGGGCAGACTCTGAGTGTTGAACAGGTGCCAGAGCATGGACAGGACTAGCTAAGTGATTGCTAGTACCCTCCCCTCAAGGGAAAGGCACCAGAGCAGCCCCATCTACCTCCGCAACTGATCAAACACCCTGGCCCGTAAAAGATCAATCCAGTTCTCCAGTGGGGAAGGACTGGTGGTAGAAAGCTACATGTCCGGCTAGAGCAGTGGACCTGTACCCCACCAGATTGCGTGGCAAGTGGGTGGAAGGGAGCCCATCTGCCACCTAGCCCTGACCACCAGACCAGTACTCTTGACCCAGCTGAGCTGAGAAAAGGAGGCTGCAAAGCAGATTGCTTGGCAAGCCTCTACCCATACTAGGTCTCTTGGGTCCTGGGTATAAGCTGATGGGACCACCCACAAGTCCAGCTCCCACAGCACCAACCCTCTCAGCCTGTTAAGAGAAGATGGAAAAAGGGCTTGATGGCGATGGTACAGAGCTGTCCGGACACCAAGTTTTCCTAGTGTAGACAAGGCATTAGAAATAGAACCTTGGGCATTTTCCCATTTCAGGCTGGAAATTGAGTCACAAATTCTGAGGATGACTGAAAAATATCAACACTGTGTAATTTGACAATTGACATGCAATTCATATTTTCTAAAACTTTAGAGCGAAAGCGTTAAGGCTGCAACAAGTCTATTAACATAAGGAATCTCAAACCTATCAATCGTAATCTGTCCTAAGCCCTGTTCTGGAACCCTGGCTCATGCTGAATAGCACTTATACAAGTAGTTTTATTGATTTCAATGGGACCACTAGATAAGTGCTGCTCAAGCTAAGGCTTGAGACTGAATTTAGTTTTCTCATTTCTGTGCTCCAGATGTTAAAAGTCGTGTACATCTGGTGTTACAGGCATAGTGTATGAGGAAGATAATGAGTTTCAGAAGAAAAGCAAAGGGGAAAGAAAGGTGATGTTTGTTATAATTTGCGAAAACATCTATATACATATCTATAGCAAGCAAGTGGCTTAAAAGACGTACATAGATATGCCCCCCCCCCAAAAAAGTATGCCATTAAAATGCATTATTAATGGCTTAATAGACTTAATATAAAACGTTGAACTAAATTTGAAGACCCCCATTTTAATTTTGAAAGTATGCCATATAGATCAAATAACAGGAAAAATGACCACTTTATGTACAGCTAATGTTAAAATTATCTAATACACAGGCTAAGGGGAAAGTGTCTATACATCTAGCTATAATACTTACATTATCCCAAAGTACAAAATTTGATTTAAAAATCCTAAAATACTTATAGTGTATAATCTTCAATATCCCAAATTAAGGATAATAAATGTAACAATATAGTTAAAATATTAACATCCAAATATTCAGGTACATCACTCAAAAAAGTGAGAGTGGCTTCTGGAAAACAAATATAGCAATGAGTGTAGATTGTCCCTCAATAATTGAGAATTTAGAATAGAGTGTCCCTCGGTAAGTTCAATCCATCAGAGAAGTATTATTAATCCTGTTGAATTTGTGCTTTTCCAAGAGCACATCTCTGGATGTCATTTTCAAAAGCACTTAACATTGTATTAACTGCTGCTGAAGTGAAAGTGTGTTTTATCATAGAGTTTAATGGGAGCAGAGATTGGCCAGTGCTGTGCACTTTTGAAAATGTCACACTCTGTGTACAGAGAAGATGATGAAGAAAATAGATTTTATTGAGCATCAAGAGCACAGCTGTCGGGATGGAGAAGGAAGAAAGCCCATCTACACCAGGGGTGAGCAAACATTTTGGCCCGAGGGTCACATTTGGGTTCAAAATTGTACGGAGGGCTGGGTAAGGAAGGCTGTGCCTCCCCAGATAGCCTGGCTCCGACCCCAACCCACTTCCCACTCCCTGACTGCCCCCCCTCAGAACCCTTGACCCATCCAACCCTCCGTCACTCCTTGTCCCCTGATTGCCCCCTCCAGAGACCCCGTAACCACCCCTCCAAGACCCCACACCTATCTAAGCCCCCGCTCTTTGTCCCCAGCAGAGGAGAGAAGCTGCAGCCCCGCGCCTGCCTGGGACGGAGAACTCTGGGATTGCAGATTGCAGCCCTGGAGTTCTCTGTAGAAGCAGCTGTCCCCGCACCTGCCGGGGGCAGGAACCACCGGCGCCTGCAGCCCCCGGAGTCACCTGTCCCGGCAGGGGTGGGGCAGCGGCTTCCTTCCCCACGCCTGCAGCGGCTTCTTATCCTGCGCCTGCTGGGACAGGGGACTCCAGGGCTCCATGCAGCCCTGGAGTCCCCTGTCCCAGCAGGTGCAGGTACAGTGGCTTCCACAGGGAACTCCTGGGCTGCAGTCTTCAGGCGTGGAGTTCTCTGTCCCAGGCAGGCTTGGGGCCACAGCTTCTCTCCTCTGCTGGGCAGCGGGGGAGAGAAGCAGGGCCGGCGACAGGGGAGTACTACGGGTAGAGCTGTACCGGGCCCCGGACTTTAGGGGGGCCGCGGTACACAGCAGTACCCGTAGTCATCCAGGCCTGGAGAGCGGGGAAGGGGCGGGGGAGGCGGCGCGGCTCTCCTCCGGAACGGACGAGCGCGCGTGTCCCCGGCAGGAGCAGTGAGCCCGGCCGGCGGCAGCGATGCAGTCCGGGGGAGAAAGTGCGAGGGGGAGCGGGGGAGAGCAGCAAGAGCGGCTCGCGCCACTCCCGGACTCGCGCTGCCGCCAGCCGCTGTCAGCTGGGGGGGGGAGCGCCGGCTGGGCTGGAGGGGGGGCCCAGCTGGGCTGGGGGGCCCCCAGCTGCTGTCAGCTGGGAGGGGGGGAAGTGCCAGCTGGGCTGGGGGGCCCCCAAATGATCAGAGTAGGGGGCCCCCAAATTTCTGTCGCCGGCCCTGGAGAGAAGCCACAGCCCCTGGCCTGCAGTCCTGAGTTCTCTGTCCCCCGCAAGCAGGCCGAGGCTTCTCTCTTCTCTCTGAGAGAAGCCCCAGCCCCATGCTTGTCAGGAATAAAGAACTCCAGGGCTGCAGATTTGGGAGCCATGGTATAATTGCGCTATATCTGGATTCGTGTTATACCGGGGCACGTTATACCGGGGCTCCACTGTATTCCAATGGTTAATTATCTTCACTGTTAAAAATTTGCTCCTAATTTCCAGTCTGGATTTGTCTAGCTTCAACTTCCAGCCACTGGAGTGTCTTTATACCTTTGTCTGCTAGATGAGCCCTCTATTTTCAAATGTCTGTTCTCCATCTAGGTACTTAGAGATTGTAATCAAGTCATCCCTTAACTTTCTCTTTGTTAAATTAAGCAGATTGGGCTCCTTAAGTCTTTCTCTAAAAGGCATGTTTTCCAATCCTTTAATCATTCTTGTGGCTCTTCACTGAACCCCCTCCAATTCATCAATATCCTTCTTGAATTATGGACACCAGAACCAGACACAGTATTCCAGTAACGATCACATCAGTAACATAGACAGAGGGATATAATCTCCTTACTCATACTTAGGGACTTACCAAATTCGAGGCAATGAAAAAATGTATGACGGACCATGAAAGCTGGTCTTTTGTGTGCTTTTACCCTATACTATACAGATTTCATGGAGAAGATCAGTGTTTCTCAAACTGGAGGTCCTGACCCAAAAGGGAGTTGCGGAGGGGGTTATAAAGTTATTTTAGGGGGGTCACGGCATTGCTACCATTACTTCTGTGCTGCTGCCTTCAGAGCTGGGCAGCTGGAAAGTGACAGCTGCTGACTGAGGGCCCAGCTCTGCTGGCAGCAACACAGAAATAAAGGTGTCAATACCATACCATGCCATCCTTACTTCTGCACTGCCGCTGGTGGTGGCTCTGCCTTTAGCAGCCACCACTTTTCAGCTGCCCAGATGCCCAGCAGCGCCAATGCAGAAGTAAGGGTAGCAGTACCGCAACCCCACTTCTATAATAACCTTGTGACCGCCCCCACAGCTCCTTTTTGGGTCAGGTTCCCTACAATGATAACATCCTGTAATTTCAGATTTAAATGGCTGAAATCATGACATTTATGGTTTTTAAAATCCTATGACCCTGAAATTGACCAAAATGGACAGTGAATTTGGTAAGGCCCTACTCATACTTGATATTCCCCTATTTATAATGTGCTGTTTTGGCCACAGTGTCATACTTGGCGCTCATGTTCAACTGATTACACACCTTGATCCCCAAGTCCTTTACACAGGCATAGCTTCCAAGGATAGAGTTCTCCACTCTGTAAATACAGCCTGCATTCTTTGTTCCTAAATGTATATCTTTACAGTTCACCATTTAAAGCACATAATACTGTTTGCCTGCACCCAGCTTATCAAGTGAACCAGAACTCTAACAGTTACCTGTCTTCTACCACTCCCTCAATCTTTAGACCATCTGCAAACTTTATCAGTAATGATACTGTGTTCTCTTCCAGGTCATTGATAAAAATGTTAAATACCATTTACCATTGGGCAAAGAACCAATCTCTGTGGAACTCCACTAGAGATATACTCACTCAGTGATGATTCTCCTTTTACAGTTGCATTTTTGAGACCTATCAGTTAGTCAGATTTTAATCCATTTAATGCTATGTTGATTTATTATTATTTTAGTTGCTTAATCAATATGTTGTGTGGTAATCAAGTGTCTTATGAAAGTCTATTACATCAGCACCATTACTGTTTATCAACTAAATCTGTAATCTAATAAAAAAAAACAAGTTAAATATGATCTGTTGTTTACAAACCCATTAAGCTCCTTTAATTTTTTATTAATTGAGTCCTGTCTCAGCTGTTTCAATATTTTGCCCAGGATCAATATCAGGCTGACAAGCCTTTAATTACCTGGGTTGTCCCATTTACCTTTTTAAAATATTGGCACAACATTATCTTTCTTCTGTTCTCTGGTACTTCCCCAGTAATCCAAGACTTATTGAAAATCAACATTAATGGCCCAAGGAGCTCCTTGGGCTCTTAGTTTTTAAAAACTGTCAGATACAAATCCCGGACAGGCTAGATTTAGTAGCTCCTGTTTGACACCCTCCTTAGTTACTGTTGGAATGGAAAGTATTTCATTCTCATCATATGATATGACTACATTATCTAACTTTATCCCAAATATAAAACAGAAATATTTATTGACTACTTCTACCTTTTATGCGTTATTATTGATAATTCTACCATTTCTACTAAGTAATGGACCAACAGCACTGTTAGGATTACTTTTATTCCTAATTTACTTAAAATAATTCTTTATTAGCCTTAACAGTGATGGCCATAGAGTTCTCCTTGTGTGTTTTTACTTCCCTTATCAATTTTACACAGTTTCTAGTTTCTAACTTTTATTCAATACTATCAACTTTCGCTGTCTTCTGCTTTTATATAGGGTAATGGTGTCAGGATATAATTTTTTTATATCTTCCTTTACTTGTAAGAGAAGTTTGATTTTTATTCAGTGTTGCCTTCTGTTTGGACATCTAATAAAATGTGCTTAAACTGTTCTCAATTATCATTCATCTTTTTTCACCCAATTGATATGACCCATAATTGTTTTCCACTTTGTGAAACTGGTCCCTTTAAAGTACCAAATAGGGGTGTGTGTGTGTGTGTGTGTGTGTGTGTGTGTGTGTGTGTGTTACTGGTTTGGACTTTATTCTGTTTGTAGATAAAAAAGATAATCAAATTGTGATCTCTTCTGTGTATGCCGCCACTAATTTTTATTTCTGCAATCAGTTCTTTATCTGTCAAGATGAGGACAAATATAGAATCCCACCATGTTGGATGCAACACTTTTTGAGTTAGGAAATAGTCATCTGTAAATTTTAGAAATTCCAAAGACAATGTGCTCCTGGCAGCGTGAGACTTTCTTAAATACATCACTCAGATTGAAGTCCCCCATGATAGCTCAGCTTTTCCCCACTATATGTTACAGGTAGGTACTTAAAGAGCGGGTTGCGGGGTGCTCTAGTGTGATTGGGTGGTCTACACCAAATACTACCCTCTCGTGTGTTCATCTTTTAGAACATTAATACAGAAGCCTTCAAAATAATTTGCTTCTGAATTGTCAGTGACTCAGAAACAGGTAATACTATTCCTAAATAGGTCATAAGTGATTTTAACATTCCAACCATATGAATCTTCCCACCAAGTTTCGGTTTTACCAACTAGATTGAATTACAGCTCCCAAATGAGCAATTCTAATTCTTGTTTGTTACCCAGGCTCCTAAAATTGGTAGCTAGGCAATTTGAAAAGAATTTCCTCTCTTCATGTCCTTTGGTTTCTTGATTACTTTTGTTCTCAGCATCTTGGTTTTGTCCTAAAGGAGTGTTCATTTGTTCTCCTTTCATTCTCCCCTTTTGTTGTTAGTTTAATACCATCTTGACTAGTCTAGCCAGACTGTCCTCTAGATGGTTGGTTCCTCTTATACTGAAAAGGAGCAATCCAAACTGTACAATCCACTTTCCCTATAGATTCTAGAAGATGGACTAGTGTTCCACTAACCCAAAACCTTCTACCTTGTATCGCTTACCTAGCCAGCAGTCCACTTCAAGGATGGATGGAATGAAATGATACAATGAGGTAACTTGACAGGAAGGCATCTTCCCCGTTTGCCTCAGCCAGACCTATGGAGAGAGTCTCTTTCACTTTTCAGAGCTTCCCAACATGCCGTTCCAAATCCTAATATTACTTCAAATAATTATATTCTATGCTGCTCATTATCAGCCAGATCATTATGAATCAGCTGTATGCCCTGAATCAGTTGACCTTGTTATGACTGCATGGGTGCTGCGTCTATCATCCAAGAGAGAACACATTTCCCCTATTGCTTCAGATAAAAACAGAGCCTTCCTGTTCCCATGACTGGAGGAGCATCCTCTACCAGCTTCTCTTTGTGATGCGATTTGCTGCTTAAAATCAACAAGTAAAGATAAATTATGTAGTCTTACATGCACATAAACACAAGTTTTCTTTGCTGCCACTATAGATAATTTCATTCTCCTAAACCTAGAAAAAAACAAAAACCAGGCAATGCAATACATCAAGTGCAGAATGGAATCAGCTGCTGATAAAAACAGATAGCTGTAACATTGGATTTACAGTCACACCGCAGAGGGAAAGATAAGTTTAAAACTTTCTGCCCTTATTCCCATAAAAGCTTTTAATAAGGTATTCTTATTAACACGTTAGCTTTGTCCTGCCCCTGCACAGCACCACTCTCCGACCCCAGCCAGTATGACCTTGCAGGAGTAGGAGCAGGACCGGGGGAGGAATTTCAGTTGCATGAAACAATAAAATATTGGTCCTTATTGAGTAATGGCACTGAATAGTGGCACTATTGGTGATTTAACTGACACCTCACTCCTGAGGGTTACAAGTGCACCAAGCACTCAGCTTCTACTGGCATTCCAAAGCCTCTGGGGCATATGTGCCACTAGTCTGTTTACTGCAATGGTGACAGGTGAATTCATCGTGGAGTGGCATGGAGGAAGAAATAAGGCAGCCATCCCTAGCCACCTTTGGGAAAATTCCAGGACTGGGAAAGGATTGCAGAGTATCTCCATGAAAGTTTCATCAAGATATCTCAGGAGGATACAAGGGATAGCCCTATTTATATAAACAAGAGGTGGGCTCACCCCCACCTCTTCACCCCCTGTCTCATCCTATAGAGGAATGAAGAGCAGATACCAACTCTACCTCTGTTTGTTGTACCACTACCTTTTCTCATATGAGTAAAACAATGAACAGTTGATTCCTGTGTCATGCTAACCTGGGATGGACCAGGCACCATCTTTACATTTAAATATCGGAAAGGAGAGTGCATGCTCGCACTTACCCGAGGTCCACTCCCCTTCACCCAGCTCATCCAGGGTCAGCTGGCAGGACTGGCTAGACTGTGGTGGCTTCTCAAATTGGTCCCACCTTGTGGCATGGCTGGACTCCCGCACAGCATCTCCCTTCTCCTCCTCCTTGTTCGCAGCAAGAGCCTCTGTCTCAGGGCTCCTTCAAGATACCGATGGTGGTTTGCAGGGTGCTGGAAGGACCTCCACCAAGTATGTCATGCAGCTCGTTGTAAAAGCAGCAGGTTGGCAGTTCCGAACCAGGTCAATTGTTGGTCTCCCTGGTTTTATGGTATGACTGCCACAGTTCCTTCATATGGCATTGCTGCTGATCTCAGCTGTCCCCCTTCGCCTGTCTCCTTCATGCAACCTTTCCATAGATGTCCACATGTCTATGGTTGGTCCACAGGTGTGCTTGCACAGTTTTTTCTCCCCACAGGCCCAGGAAATCCAATACTTCCTATCTATTCCAGGTTGGACTGTGTCTTGGGCATGGAGGCAGCATGGTCTGTTGAGCAGTTACACATAAGAAAGAAGAGCTGCTAGGTATTCTTGCCAAGACGGAGAATCAGGAAAACACATTTCAACAATGTGCTGAGGGTTTTAAAAAGGAAAGGGGGCGTGGCTTTCCATCCCTAAGCAGTGGAGTTTATAATTGTGACCAGAATGATTAGTGTTGCATGGAATGGGGCATTGTGGGACAGTTGTTGGAGGACTGTTAGAGCCAACACAGGTCACTCAGTCTCTACACTCTCACTGTGTCCATGGCTCAACACTGTTCAGAGAGGTAGTTTTATCACCACAACTGGGCACTTATGCCTGTTGGAGATAGATTTGAGTGTAGAAACATACACAAATAGGTTGACACAAGGCAACTTACATCACCATAACTTTGTAATGTAGACCAACTTTGTAATGTAGACGCTGTGAACAGGAGAGGGCAAGAGATGGGCATGCTTTTGTAGTTAGGGTGTAGTGGCAGATCAACTGCAGGACCAACCAAGGTCAAAGCAAGCTAAGAGAGAGAGAAGCTCTGTGGTTCTGAAGACAAGCTATGAACTGTAGGAAAAGGATTCTGGATGCCCCAAAACACCCTAACCTTAACCCAAAAAATGTTCCAGAATTGCAAGGAAACTGAGGCAGAGAAATATATGCAGAGATTATTTTTGTCAAGATCTGTGCATTTCTCATTTTGCTAAGAGCAATCATGTTTTAGTATTCTGAGCAAAGTCCATGTGCGTGTTGTGTGTTACCTAGCACCTGCCCCTGAAGAAGTAAACTGTAAACCCAGAGCACCCACAAAGATAGAGTTCTGGGAAAGGAGGTGAATAAACAATGGGGGTGGGAAGCCTGAGGGGTCAGCAGTTGAATTGCATTGTCACAGCTGTCAGAAGGGGTGTGTGATATGGCGTGCATACCCAACACTAGGCAGGAAAGGGTTAATCTCACAGTATGGGCAGCAGAAGTCCCGGTTTTTAGATCAGACCAGGCATGCTCCAAATGCTGCCCCAGTAGAAAGGAGAGCAGCCCAGCTCATTCCAGACTGACCGCCAGGGAAGAAGGACGCTCTGTGGAAGCTCCGGCCCGGGAGCCACTCCAGCCCCTGACTGCTGGAACCAGAGAGCCTGAGGCCCAGACCGGAGACTGATTGCCCACAGCCAGTCGACAGGAGTTGGAATCCCAGCCAGTTACCTGTGCCAAGGAGCTTGGAGACCCTGATGACAAATGGACCCCCAGCTTCAGGACTGATGGTAGGAAGTGGCCTGGGGGGGGGGGGGATGTAGTCAGCATGTTGCAGTAGGATCCCTGCTGACTGCGTGGTGACCATGCTCGCTACTGGGCCCTGGGCTGGGACCCAGTGAAAAGGGAGGGGCTGGGTCCCCCTATCCCCTCTGCTGCCTCCCACCCCTAGGTGGTAGCCCACCTCTCTGACTCTGGCCATTAGGCTGCCCAGCCCTGACCCCAAGGAGCATTGTACTGTGGCTGGCCTCTAGGCCACACAGCTCTGGCCTGTTGTACTGATCCTGGCCACTAGGCCTCAAAACCCTGACCCTAAGGGCATCGGTACTGAGGCTAGCCACTGGGCCTCACTTCCTAAACCCCAAGGACCACCCTTTTGAATCTGATCATTGTCCCTTATCATGGTGAGGCACAAGACAGTCATGTAGACTGTAACTAGAGATGCCAACTTGCTAATCACACAAAACTGAACACCTCTGCCCTGCCCCTTCCACGAGACCCTACCCTGCCCTGCCCCTTCTCAGAAGCCCTGCCCTTGCTCACTCCATCCTCCCCTTTCTCCGTCCCTCACTTCCCCTCCCCGCACTCACTTTCACAGGCTGGGGTAAGGGGTTGGGGAATGGGAGGGGGGTGAGGGCTTTGGCTGGAGGTGCAGGCTCTGAAGTGGAGCCAGAAATGAGTTCAGGGTACAGGAGAGGACTCAGGCAGGGGGTTGGCTTGTGAGGGGTAAGGACTCTGGTTAGTGCTCTGGGATGGGGCTGGGAATGAGGGGTTTGGGGTAGAGGAGGGTGTTCAGGGCTGGGGCAAGGGGTTGGGATGTTGAATGGGCCAGGGTGTGGGCTCCAGAAGGGAGTTTGGCTCTGGGAGGGGACTGGGGCAGGGGTTTGGGGTGCAGGAGAGGGCTTGGTATCCTGGTAGCACTTACTGCGATTCCCAGGAAGTGGCCACCAGGTTCCTGCAGCCCCTAGGCACATGGGTGGCCAGGGAGGCTCTGCATGGTTCCTGGCCAATAGGAGTTGCAGAGCTGGCGCTTTGGGTGGGACAGTGCGCACAGTCTCCCTGGCCACCCCAGCGCCTAGAGGTTGCAAGGACCTCGCAGCTCCTTCCAGAACTAGGGCAGGCAGAAAACCGGATACCTGCTAACCCTAACTATAATCACAGTGCCAGCACACCCATCATCCGCTTCAACATGAGACGGGGCATGCATACACCTCACAGGGTGCTAGACAGAGAAGATCTGCACATGAGGGTGTGCCTAGAGACTCCAACCTAGGGGCAATGCCTGGATTCTGTTCAGGTTCTGGAGGCTAAAGCACACGTGGGTTCAGTATGTTGATCCCCTCACGGCTGAGTTTGACTAGATCTTTGACACCAAGGCATTCCATGATGCAGTATCTACCTTAGGAAATCTGTCCAACTCTTCACAGAGAGGTTTTTCCCCAGAACTCGGTTTTGGGTTTATTTTACTTCAGTTTTCTTCATTTTGTATGTCATGTAATTAGCTTTAAACTCTGCTTTCACTGCACTTTGTATTTATTCATGCCATATGGGCCACTTATCCTACTTATTAATGAGATCTGAAACCTGTGGTATATCACTTGATTCACACTTTATATTTACCGCGCCTCTGATCTGGATCCATGGCAAGTTTCACTTAGTCCTCTACGCAGATAAATAACATCTGTTTTATGTAATGAACCAGCTCTTTATCAGTTTTGAAGTTCCAAGCTGCATCCCCCAAGCTCATTTCTTACGCAAGGCGCTGTCATGAGGAACAGTCTATTAATGTCTTTCTGAAAATCAAAATAAATGATTATGTATGCACTGTCATTATCAATATCTTAAACCCTCTTAAAAAATTCAAGGGCATTAATTAGATTCTCCATGCTGATCATGCCCTCCTGGATTATTAGTATACATGAACTATTCTCATTTTGCTTTCAGTGTACTTTGCATTGTTTTCAATGGCACAGCCTTGCAAGCTGCTGGCCCTATAAATTCCTGGCATAATTTAGCACACAATTTTGAACACAGTTAGTAAATATGCATGTGTAATCTCTCATTTATATACTGAATAAATAACATTTGCATACTTTTCCAGAGTCAAACAATTCTGCACCATTGAAATCAAAGGGAATTTTGACATTGGCCTTACAGGGTGAAAGATCTAGGTCCCAAAACACACACACACACGCTACCTGTGCGTAAAGGTGAAAGGAAGGATGGTCTAGTGGTTAGCCTGGGACTCTGGAGACCTGGGTTCATTTGCTGCTCTGCTACAGATTTTCTGTGTGATCTTGGACAAGCCACTTAGCATATGTCTACACTACAATTAAACACCCACAGATGGCCTGTGCTAGCTTATTCAGTCTTGCAGGGCTCAGGCTAAGGGGGTGATTAATTGAGATGTAGATGTTTGGGCTTAGGCAGTAACCTGTGTTTTGGGACCCTCCCTCTCACGGGGTCCTAGATACCAGGCTCCAGACCATCTCCTTAGCTCGAGCCAGCTGGCCTGGGCCAGCAATGGGCATGTAATTACAATGTAATATTACCTTTAGTGTCAGTTTACTCAGTTTCCCCTGTGTAATATGAAGCTAATAGTACTTCCCTACTTCACATGAATGTTGTGAGGATAAATACATTACCAATTGTGACGTACTTAGCTACAGTAATGGAAAACATATAAGTATCTTAGATCGATAGACCTGCTTATGGGCCTTACGGTATCAGCGTACAACAATATTGCAACAAACACCTCAACAAGAGCACCACACTTCACATCTGAAAACCTGTGTATTTTACATGCTTATTTTTGTCATTTTTTTATGTTATATAAGGAAAAGGAAAGTATATGCATGTATTTTAACTTGATTTCCATAGCGAGTGGCATTGTCCTCTAAATTCTGCTCCTTTTGACACTTTGAAATTAATCTGACTTGATTGAAGAGAGTTGTTGCTTTTAAATTGCCTTACCTGCTTCACTGGTCCTAGAGTTATCCACAGTGCTGTTTATGTGCATTGTATTCAGATGAGTATATAGAAAAAAGAAAATAGTTCAGATGTGAAGATGTTTACTCTGTCTAAACACAGATATTTAAAAGGTTCTATATGAATTCCTGGTCAGTGTGGCAGTAGCACAATATAATGCCAAAGCAATGGAAAACCCGCATCTCTTTCCAGGCTGAACTTATTATGGAGGTTTGTACTTAGACCATCTGTCCTTTCAATAATCTATGAAATACTTAACAAGAACACACTTGTGACATCCTGAGATAAGATGCTATGATGGCGCTGTTACCACCGAGCAGCTGGGTGGATAAGAAAGGGAGGGGGAGAGCCCCAAATGAAGGGAACTGAAGTTTTTGAACTGTAGCCAGAGAAGAGTCTCTGTGGGAATGGTCTGGCAAAGTTGCTCCAATAACACAAACCCATTTGGGCAGTAAAGGAGGAGTGGACCAAATGATAGGAGAAATTACTAGCATTAAAATAAGAAGGAGGGAGCCCTCTGACTAAGCTTGGGGACAGAAACCTGTACAGGACATGAAACTATGACTCAGATCCATGTATTTATACAAAATAAATGGGCTGTTTTGAATTACTGGCTTTATCTACACTGTTGTAATGTGTTATCTGCAGAAACATCTCCTCAATCCAGCCCTCCCAAAGGATTTACCTATGTTAGTCACTTAGAAAGCACCCATCACTGCAATATATATGATAGACACTAAATAAAAAGACACTTATATTTTATCTACAGAGGACCTCGGTTTTCTCACTGCTCCTTGATTTCGCTGTTCCTTATAGAAGGGATTTTATTTTTCTCCCTTCCCTTGTTCATGTATGTAGTCCAGTGGCACTTCAGCCATTGTTACTGGGGAAAGCTTGCCCACAAAGATGGGCTTTGCAGTATACTTTACAATTGATGCACCTTGAGTTCATCCTGACCACTTTGATCAAAGAGTTCCATAGGTAGGGGCATCAGCCATGTTTGCTTGTTCTTTACTTTTATTTTAAAGCGGAACATTTCTAACCTTAGTTCTGATCAGTGCTATTGCAGTGCAGTAATCCTTGGAGACATCCCCTTGCAGAGGCACCAGATACACCCTTGTTTCGAGCCTTCCCAGCCAACAGAAGCAGAGTAGGAGCTCCCAGGATGGAACTTCTGAGGCCGAATAGATTCCCTCATCAACCGCTAGGTGCAGAAGTAGTGGGTCAACAGAAGCCAGCTGGGGCACCATGTTCTCCTCAAGCTTTCATAGGCTGTCAGCATGAGTGATAGCAAATGACAGCATTTTATATTTTGAATGTCCAACTACTGCCGTGGGCTTTGCCCCAAACTCCTCTCCCTCACAGTCGCTCCACTGTCAATACTACTTTTCCTCCTCTCCATCCTTCCATCAACCCCATCCCCTTCTGTCTTTCTCCCATTCTCCTGCTCCTATTTACTCACTCTCACAGACACTTACCGTCAAATAAATGGTACTAACAAACTGTGTCCTATTCATCCCCTCAATCACTTTGTTGTGTGTTGAACCCCGCATACCTCGTCTGTTTTTGTAAGCTCTGTTGAGCATGGATTCATGCCTTCCTTTTTTTCTACAGCACTTAATACAGTGGAGCCCCACTTTTGTTTGGGGACCTCTGTGAAGTAGGGTAATACACACAATGATAAATAGTGATAATTGGCTGAATTACCGTTGATATCATAACCTGACCTGAACTGATCATAGCTATCTTGGAATGAAGTTTAAGTTTGCAAGGCAACATCTTGAAATGCTTTTTTTTTTTGTTTGTTTCTCTAACAAGGAAAATCCTTCAAACAAGAAATGTGTAGGGAAGCAGAATGTAGCTTGTGAAGAGTTTTTTTTTTAAATTTTTCCCTTGTTATGCATTTGTAGAGTGCATAGTATAGTGGGCCCAATCCATGACTGTGCTCCACAGGCATTACTGAAATACAAATCTATATATATAAAAGTCAAATGGTGTATGCATGCGTGCGTGTATGTACGTTCCCTTACTCCTTCCACACCGTTTGAGCTAGAGACTTGAAATTTGGTACAGTTATAGGCTTTAGGGTCCTAATCAGGGTAAGAATCGAAAATTTTTCAAATCTCACCTCTGACACCCCCTTGGGGTGAAATTCTTTAAAGCCCATTCACATCAGCTGGGCAGCAGGTTAACACCTGCTGTTCTCTGTGACATAGTTATGATGTAATAATACCCCCTCCAACGGCCCCCCACTCACTCAGCTCTCTCCCCCTCCCCCCTCCAACGGCCCCCGCACTCGCTCAGCTCTCTCCCCCCTCCCACCCCCTCCAACGGACCCTGCACTCACTCAGCTCTCTCCCCCCTCCCCCGTCCAATGGCCCCCCCACTCACTCAGCTCTCTCCCCCCTCCCCCCATCCTACAGACCCTGCACTCGCTCAGCTCTCTCCCCCCTCCTCCCCTCCGACGGACCCGAGCAACGCCGGGTATTTTTGCTAGTAATTAATAAGAAAATCTTGATAAGCCTTCATCACAAATCCCAGAAAACCTGTAATTTCTGTGTTCCACGGTGTTGTCTGCTAAGTGTCTCCAGTCAATGTGCTAATGTTCCACTTTATTCCTGCTGCTTGCTAACATCACGCTTGTTAAGTTTTGGCACTCGTTTATGATTTCTCTGCTGCATCAGTTTCGTCTCAGTGCAGTTTCCTGGTCTCTGTGTTGTAGCTTTTTCTAATTTCCTGAAATTTCCTGTCTAGGTCATTAACTGGAACATAGCTAGACATTAACTATCCTTGAGAATGCCTCTGACATGTACTCTTTTGTTGTATCCATCATTTTCACTGTTCTTATACTACATGTTTCAGAACTTCCTCAGTTAATATTAGAAAGGTTCACATACAGAATTGTAATCACTGTCTTGTTATCTTCACAGTTCTTTCTGTTCTTGTGTATGAATGGACACAGAAGATGTCTACAGATAGCAATAAACCTCTCTGGTGCTTTAGGGCTGTTGGTGCTGCAATGGAAATGGGCAGTCGTTTTCACCTTTCCGTGAAAAGCTGCATGGTAGCAGCCCATAACTCTCACTCCATGAATCCACCATTAGCTGCAAACCTCCATGACATCTGGCATTTCACATATGTTTAAACACAGACTGACTGACTGACTATGGAATCTATTCACCCCTTTAGGGAGTGAATGGTTAAACCACAAGCATGTGTTTTAAGTAAGAGGCTGAAAAACGGTTGTAGTTTTTCCACTAAGTATGGAGCAGAGAACTTAAATTGTACATAAATCTAATTCTTTATGAATGGTGGATTTTTTTTCTGGGCTCTGGCAGACCTACAAGCAAAGAACATTCCAGAGTCATGTGTCCTCATGCTGGAAACTCTCCAGTGTGAGCACCCCTGATGATCACAACTACAGTAGTGTGGAACAAGGGGATACGTGGTTTGAGATAACCAGTTAGAGCTTTGAAGATCAAAGCCAACGCTTTGAATTCTATCTGGAAACTAACAGCGGTTTTGCACCCATAATGTCAGCTGTGGTGATGAAGTGGTTAAAGTACACATAGATTATTGTATTACAGTTCATTTCATCTGTACAGGTGACAGCTTGTGTACCAATCTTATGATTTTTTTGCATTGTGAATAAGTTTTTCAAAGAAAATGACTGTAAAGCAGTGGAGTGGGTCATCCTAGCCCAACAGCAAGAAAAGGGTTTCTTGCCAAGAAAATTGCCTCCCAGGGATTTTATTTGCTGGTTTAAACACAAGAAGGTTTTCTCATTAGTAGAAATCAAAAGGAAAAAGGCCCAGCTCTGATTCAAAGACAATCTAGCCCTTCAAACTAATGGGTGTGATTTTCTGCCTCCTTAGACAAGCACTCTCACTCTCTTGTGTATCACAAACATGTTATCATGGCAATTCCTGATTTAATTCTCAACTCCTGAGCCTGGTTGACTGCCTCACCCTTTGCCAGAAGGCGAGCAAGGCAGGGAGTTAGCCTGGCAGAATTCAGGAAGAACTACTTCACCCTGTCACAATGCTATTGCTATATTTTAAAATCACATGTGAAATACTGTAGTTGCTCTTCCATTTCTTCCACCCACTCCATCTATTTTGACTGTGAGCAATAGTAGTTGGCTGTTTATAAATCATTAAAATGAGGTGAAACAATATAAAATACTAGCATAAGTGCCCGGCGTTGCTCGGGTCAGTCGGAGGTGGGGAGGGGGCAGACAGTTGACACCCCCTGACCAACCCCAACACCCACCCTTCACCCACCCTAACATCTTCCCACCCCCCCGACCAACCCCAAGACCCCCCGGCTCACTTACCCCCCGACCAAACCCGACAACCCCACCTGACCCCCCAAAACAAACCCAACACCCCCACGTCACCCCCCGACCAAACCCGACACCCCCACCTCACTCCCTGAGCAAACCCGACACCCCCACCTCACCCCCCGACCGAACAGTGTATTTAATAATCTGTGTGCTACACAGTGCACCATGAGCCGGGGGGGGGGGGTGTCGGGTTTGGTCGGGGGGTCAGGTGGGGGTGTTGGGTTTGCTTGGGGGGGTCAGGTGGGGTTGTCGGGTTTGGTCGGGGGGGTAAGTGAGCCGGGGGGGTGTAGGGTTTGGTCTGGGGGGGTGGGAAGGTGTTGGGGTGGGTGAGGGGTGAGTGTTGCGGTTGGTCAGGGGGTGTTGCGGTTGGTGGGGGGTTGAGGTGGGGGTGTCAGGTTTGCTTGGGGGGATGAGGTAGGGGTGTCGTGTTCGGTCGGGGGTAAGTGAGCCGTGGGGGTGTCGGGTTTGGTCTGGGGGGGTGGGAAGGTGTCGTGGTGGGTGAGGGGTGAGGTGTGGGTGTTGGGGTTGGTCAGGGGGTGTTGTGGTTGGTGGGGGGGGTGAGGTGGGGGTGTCGGGTTTGCTTGGGGGGGTGAGGTGGGAGTGTCGGTTTCGGTCGGGGGGTAAGTGAGCCGGGGGGTGTCAGGTTTGGTCTGGGGGTGTTGCGATTGGTGTGTGGGGGGGGTGAGGTGGGGGTGTCAGGTTCGGTCAGGGGGTAAGTGAGCCAGGGGGTGTCGGGTTTGGTCTGGGGGGGTGGGAAGGTGTTGGGGTGGGTGAGGGGTGAGGGGTGGGTGTTGGGGTTGGTCAGGGGGTGTTGCGGTTGGTGGGGGGGTGAGGTGGCGGTGTCGGGTTTGGTCGGGGGGTAAGTGAGCCGGGGGTGTGTGTCGGGTTTGGTCTGGGCACCCACCCCAACACCTCCCCCCCCCCAGACCAAACCCAACACCCACACCACACCCCTCACCCCCCCGACACCTTCCCACCCCCCGAAGCAAACCCGAAACCCCCACCTCACCCCCCCGACCGAATCCGACACCCCCACCTCACTTACCGTCCCACCAAACCCAACTCAGATCCGTCGCAGGGGGGGAGGGGGCCCAGAGCCGAGGGATTCCGGGGACCTTCGCAGGTGGGGGGGGCACAGAGCTGATGTAGTCCGGGGTTCCGTTGGGGAGGTGGGAGGGGCAGAGAACTGAGGGATCTCCGGGGTTCCGTTGGAGGAGGGAGGGGTGAGCTGAGCGAGTGAGGTGTCTGTTGGAGGGGGGTATTATGACATCATCACCACCTAACTGCCAAGCTGATGTGATTGGCCCTGAAAGACTTTCACCCCTGGGGGGCGTCAGAGGTGAGATCCGAAAATTTTTCGACCCTTACCAGCATCTAGACCCCAAGACCCCTCACTGTACCAAAATTCAAGTCTCTGGCTCAAACGGTGCGGGAGGACTTCGCAGTCATACGTACATACATACACTCATACATACACCACTTGACTTTTATATATATAGATAACACAAAATATAAACGCCTGCTAAAGAGCAATGATGGCTTTCTTGTCTCATGGTAATGTTTTGGCATTTTGTTCCTATTTAAAACAAACTTAGCAGAGAGGGACTGAATGTCTCCAGGAATTGGTAATTGGATATTGATTCATTCACCTCTAGGTGGCTAGTTTGAATCCAGCCCACGCTGATAGCAGCTCTTTGATAGCCTATGTGAAATAGGTTTGCTGACCTACATGAGAGGCGTCCACATCACAAAAACACCAGCTCACTAAGCACTAATTTGACAGCCTTATTGGCAGCCTCTGCTGAAACGCCAAAGATTTGACTGAGCATGGAGATTGAATTACCCTATCAACCCCAAGAGGTCATCCTTTCAAGCCAAGTTTGAAGCAGGTGGAGGATATTGGCTTATAGCTCCCAAAGTAGCTTCATTTGTCTCTGCTGACTGGTCTGTCTGTCTGACATCTTTTGTGAGCACTACGCTACCAGAAATTCATGTTAAAACCACTAAAAAACAAAAAGGAAATGTAATTTAATTTTATTTATTTTTATCCCAAATTGTTAGCCTGACTGTGATTAGGACAATGTGCTTGGTCTGTACAACATCTTGTCTCTTGCTAATATCAGATGGCAACTGAAATAAGATAACATTTTATTCCTAAAGTGGCTACTCTGGTAGTGAAATTCTAAGCCCCTTGCCTGAACCTCAGAATAATTAAAACCACAGTCAAATCAAACCAGAGTAAAAATCCCTTTGAGAAGCTACATTTTAAAAAGGACCAAAAAGTTCACACGATGAGTCATAGAACCAAATTTAACACTAGCAGCAATAGGCAGAACTGCAATTGAATTCCACGTACCCCAGCTCTGAATTTAGCCTCCTTTGACCTAAGGAAAAAAGACATCAGCAATATTTGAATTCTACATTCTTCAGAGTATATAGATGCTTTTCTTATTGGATGAAAAGGCCTTGTCTCCATTTGTGTATAATACTTTCACAAAGAAGAATTGCTATACATTTATGTTATACATGAACAAACTATACTAAACATATAATGAAAACGAATTATGTTCTCCAATAGGTGGAATTTATAGCCTGCTGTAAAGTAATTATGTTTATCCATAGTATGAGCATAATAAACTCTGGAAATTCACACTACAATGAATGACATGATAAAAGGTATAATTATGTATAATTTTTATGATATACTGAACCACATCTGAAATATTGAAATATTTTTGTAGGGTGTGTGCCAGATGCAGCTCTAGATTTTATTGGTGAAACCCTGGAATATTTTCAAAAGTGCCTCAAATTAAAAAAAAAAGTATCCAAGTTAGCTATATATGCACTTTAGCCTCCATTTTCCATGTGTGCTAACAGCATGATCCCAGTAATTCCTTTAACACTGATATTAAGCCCTGTTTACAACAGAAAAAAATGTGCTAGTGGAGCACTCCCGAATGCTGTCTTACATCTCTGAGGTAGGTGTATGCTTTTATCCTACAGTTAAGCTGCTTATAGGGTACAAAGTATTCTCAGCTAAGGTTATCATGGATTCTTTGCTGGCTGTACTAGTAGAGCAGCCCTGTCCATTAGACTCAGAACTTTAGAAAGACCTAGTAACATGTTTTTTACGCCCACTACTCCTTATCCTTCTACTTAACTTCTTGGATGAAGGAGTTGGATCTTCCAGAGAAAAAGACTGTTTCTGGTAATTGATACCCTGGGAACTTGAAGTACAGAATGGAATTTAGTGTCCATGGCTAGGTTTGGGATTCCTGTAGGAAATACAGCTTTGCATCCCAGTTTATGACCTAGAGATTAGATGACATATGGATGTATTTCAGCTAAAGAGCCCTGGGGATTTTTTTTACCTAAATTCTGAGCTCAACTGTAATAAGTGAGTGAAAGTTCTTAAATTGCACAACAACTTATAGTAAATGATGGGAAAAGATGCAAACAGGAGACAGATTGTATTAGTATAAACAAAAAAGTCTATTGATATAATTCAAGGACTCTGTTAAGACCATGCCTGATAAACAAGAGAAGTGTGGGACTAGAAATCAATTAATCAAAAGTGGTATGTCAGAAATTAGGCCTAATTGGTGGACAAAATAATAAGGGGATGGGCTATTCCACCATTACTCCCTTTTTGGGGTCCTAAAAATATTATGAGGGGAAAATTAGGAGGGAAGGGAATACAAAAATTGCTCACAGGAAGAAAGGGAAAAGAGTGAGCTTTACAATCATGGCTACCACCCTCACCATGTTTTAGGACCCAGGATGCACTGTAATGCTATTAGGCCTTCATCATCCTGACCAGATCAGGCAAGAGAGAGGGACCAAGGTAACATTACCACCTTCACCTGCTTTGGCTGAATCCTACCCCCAACCCCCCGACACACGTGGATTCTTCACTTTCCTAACCTTTTTCCTTCTGTCTAATAAGAGTGTAACTTAGTTGGCCAAGACTGTATATTTCACAACACCACTGTAAACCTGTCACCAGAGAGTCAGATAAAAGCAATAACTGAAATAGCACGATGCTGGTACAAGTTTGCCGGACAAGATCATGTTAACACCTTTTCCTCTTTGGGTTCGTTTGGTCCATTGAAATTAATACAACACTCAGAGAAAATTTGAAAGCACAGTGTTGTTTTGTGATTTGAGTAAGCAAGCGATAGGATTGTACTGAATTATTTATTTAAGATAACTCCAGAGATATAAAGAGTTTTCCAGCAGCACATTATTATATTTCCTTTCCCTTTCTTCTCTAAACCTCCTCTCCTATTCTCCTTGGATTTAGACACAATACCCAGAGCTGACATGTTCCTAAGGATGAGGTTGTGCAATCCCCACTGAAGTTAATTGAATGTGAAAATACAGGTACAAGGTCAGAATACGGCTCATTGTATTTTAATAAAACCCCATCTAACTTTATTCCTTACTTCTTATTACTTATTGTCATATATTTTTATCTGGCCAGTAGTATTACTCTCTGCCTGCTGCTCCTATCTCTAAACTATTTAGAGGTCCTTCATTCCAGGATTGGTATGGGGATATGTGTGTGATGACATGAATATTGCATTGTGACACTATGGAAAGACTCGGGAGAAGTGAACAAGCCGATCATGCTGCAGAGATCTAAACTTTCAGTGAGGTGCAAATGCTCTTGTGCTTGTTGTTATGGGAAACAATATGTAGACAAAGGGCCTGACTGTTCAGTGATGGTTTCTAATTTTTATTTTGTTTTTAATAGGATCCTGACGCTAACATGGCCGATATTAAAAGTGGCTAGTGTCGTTCCTTTTTTTAAAAAAAAGAATCCCCAACATACAATATTCTGATCTTCATTCATAACCAGCTAAACTAAATAAATTATCCCAATCCTCAAATAACCCTGTCTCCCTGTGATTACAGATTATTTGCCTCACCTGATACAGAATTCACTGAACCACTAATAATATACCAGATGGTTTAAGGCCTGTTTTTCTTTCTAGCACTAGTAAAACCTGGAATGTTAAGGGCTCTAAGTCTAATCCACCTTTAGAGCAAAAGATAAGATTTGTTGATACTGGACACTGAATGGTTAATGGATTTTAGCAGGTTGCAATCTAAGTTTTATCTAATGTCAGGTTTTTCTCCCGACACAGCATATAGGCAAGGTGATAAACTCATATGTAAAGATAAACATCGATATATATAAAAGTCAAGTGGTGTATGTATGTATGTATGTATGTATGTATGACAGCGAACTCCTCCTGCACCGTTTGAGCCAGAGACTTGAAATTTGGTACAGTTAGGAGTCTTGGGGTCTAGATGCTGGTAAGGGTAGAAAAAATTTTGGATCTCACCTTTGACGCCCCCCAGGAGTGAAAGTCTTTCAGGGCCAATCACATCAGCTGGGCGGTTAGGTGGTGATGATGTCATAATACCCCCTCCAAAAGACACCGCACTCGCTCAGCTCACCCCTCCCTCCTCCAACGGAACCCTGGAGATCCCTCTGTTCTCTGCCCCTCCCCCCTCCCAACAGAACCCCGGAATCCATCAGCCTTGTGCCCCCCCCCCACCTGCGAAGGTCCCCGGAATCCCTCGGCTCT
Organism: Sternotherus odoratus; assembly: GCA_032164245.1. Lineage (NCBI taxonomy): Eukaryota > Metazoa > Chordata > Testudines > Kinosternidae > Sternotherus > Sternotherus odoratus. The sequence goes on along the minus strand of JAVMKO010000005.1, from coordinate 88,042,844 downwards.
GCCCCCCCCCCCCCCGCGACGGATCCGAGTTGGGTTTGGTGGGACGGTAAGTGAGGTGGGGGTGTCGGGTTCGGTCGGGGTGTGAGGTGGGGGTGTCGGGTTTGCTTGGGGGGTCAGGTGGGGGTGTCGGGTTTGGTCGGGGGGTAAGTGAGCCGGGGGGTGTCGGGGTTGGTCTGGGGGGGTGGGAAGGTGTCGGGGTCGGTGAGGGGTGAGGTGTGGGTGTTGGGTTTGGTCTGGGGGGGGGAAGGTGTCGGGGTGGGTGCCCAGACCAAACCCGACACTCCCCCCCCAGCTCACTTACCCCCCGACCAAACCCGACACTGCCACCTCACCCCCCCACCAACCGCAACACCCCCTGACCAACCCCAACACCCCCCGGCTCACTTACCCCCCGACCGAACCCGACACCCGCACCTCACCCCCCCAAGCAAACCCGACACCCCCACCTCACACCCCCACCAACCGCAACACCCCCTGACCAACCCCAACACCAACACCTCACCCCTCACCCACCCCAACACCTTCCCACCCCCCCAGACCAAACCCGACACCCCCTGGCTCACTTACCCCCCGACCGAACCCGACACCCCCACCTCACCCGCCCAAGCAAACCCGACACCCCCTGACCAACCCCAACACCCACACCTCACCCACCCCGACAACTTCCCACCCCCCCAGACCAAACCCGACACCCCCCCGGCTCACTTATCCCCCGACCGAACCCGACACCCCCACCTCACCCCCCCACCAATCGCAACACCCCCAGACCAAACCCGACACCCCCCGGCTCACTTACCCCCCGGCTCACTTACCCCCCGACCAAACCCGACACCCCCACCTCACCCCCCCCAAGCAAACCCGACACCCCCACCTCACCCCCCCACCAACCGCAACACCCCCTGACCAACCCCAACACCCCCACCTCACCCCTCACCCACCCCGACACCTTCCCACCCCTCCAGACCAAACCCGACACCCCCTGGCTCACTTACCCCCGACTGAACCCGACACCCCTACCTCATCCCCCCAAGCAAACCCGACACCCCCACCTTACCCCCCCACCAACCGCAACACCCCCTGACCAACCGCAACACCCACATCTCACCCCTCACCCACCCCGACACCTTCCCACCCCCCCAGACCAAACCCGACACCCCCTGGCTCACTTACCCCCCCCGACCAAACCCGACACCCCCACCTCACCCCCCACCAACCGCAAAACCCCCTGACCAACCCCAACACCCACACCTCACCCCTCACCCACCCCGACAACTTCCCACCCCCCCAGACCAAACCTGACACCCCTCCGGCTCACGGTGCACTGTGTAGCACACAGATTATTAAATACACTGTTCGGTCGGGGGGTGAGGTGGGGGTGTCGGGTTTGCTCAGGGGGTGAGGTGGGGGTGTCGGGTTTCATCGGGGGGTGAGGTGGGGGTGTCGTGTTCATTCGGGGGGTGAGGTGGGGGTGTTGGGTTTGCTTGGGGGGGTCAGGTGGGGTTGTCGGGTTTGGTCGGGGGGTAAGTGAGCCGGGGGGTGTTGGGGTTGGTCAGGGGGGGTGGGAAGGTGTCGGGGTGGGTGAGGTGTGGGTGTTGGGGTTGGTCAGGGGGTGTCAACTGTCTGCCCCCTCCCCACCTCCGACTGACCCGAGCAACGCCGGGCACTTATGCTAGTATAGAATATATTTTCATGATCTCATGTATATAGAGAGTGGTTTCCCAGGCAACAGTAACATCTTCAGACATAATCGGGTTCAGGAGCTCAACTTTGCCCATTTCTTGCTGGTACAGAATGCTTTCCCATTTTTTTTGACGTTGGAAGAGCAAATTTGGTGAGCTGGCTCGGAACTTTCCCTTCAGAGGTTTGGGTGATTTTATGGGTGAAATGAAATGAATGAAGGCTATAAGATTGCTCAGGTTCAAAGGAATTAGGCAAACACCACGAGATAAAGGCTATGCCCCCGTTATATTATGTTGCTTATGCAGCTAAGAGGACTTTAGAAGTGGAGGGCAGCATCTGTAAACCAAATGAGACAGGTAGGTATGTATATAACCAATTAGGACCAAGTGCACAGTATCCACAGATAGGTTACCCAATTATTATCCAGTTCTCAATATACATTTGAATAATACTATGTAAGAAGTAAGATAAATGGCTGGTGAGTCTAAGAGAGTTAGCCATCTGGTGCACATCTCTAGACCACTTCCGTCTTATTCCCATTGATTAATTTGGGGGCACAAAAAGTAGCACTTTTCTGTGCTGGGAACCTGCCATGAAGTTTAGTAGGACTCTGGGCTGGTTTGCTGTGCTTGATGTGCTGGGAGATTAAGGGTCAGGCAGATGGGTTTCCCAGCAGAGAAAGGCAGGGAGAAAGGTTTCCGCCCCCTCAACCTTAACTTGCAGGTACTACATAACAAAGAACCCATAATGGGTGGAAAATGGCGCATTGGTCTTCATCTGCCTGAACCTCTGAAGGCCCTGGCCTTGGCCAGACAGACATCCTCATCCAGAAGGCTTCTAACCAGGCATCTTGCATCCCCCTTCCAAAGAGAACCAGACAAAATGGAAGACCCATGTAAGAGTTGTGTGATGATGGGGCCCCTCAGGAAGCAGGTAAGGGAGCTGCAGGAGAAGGTGGCTCATCTGTGTAGCCTCCGGAAGCACATAGACTTCATCAGCAGGATGCACATGGAGATGGGATGGAGGATGTTATCCTGACTACAGTGGCACCAGAGGAAGGAGGAGATCTGTCTGCTGAGCACTTTGGGCAGTAGACAATGCTCCATCCCTACCCAGCCCCCCGATCCATTGAGGTCAAGAACCAGTATGCTGGTCTAGCTGCAGGTGGTGTGACTCCAGCATCTGAGGAGGAGAAGCCACCTGCTCCAAAGACTGAGAGGCTCACAACCATCACACCAAAAAGGAGGAGACATAGAGTGCTATGATTGGGACTCCCTTCTGAGGGAGACAGAAACATCCATCTGACAACCTGACATGATGTCCCAGTGAGTGTACTGCATGACTGGAGCTCACATCCAAGATGTTACGGAAAGGTTGCTGAGGTTCATTCATCTTCTGACCACTAGCCTATGTTGCTTATCTACTTGGGCACTAATGATACTACCAGATAGAACCCTAAACAGATTAGCAATGACTCTGGGGCTCTGGGAGCAAGGGTGATGGAGTCAGGCAGGTGCAGGTTTTGTTCTCATCCATCTTCCATTGAAAGTAAGAGCCCAGGCAGGGGCACAAACATCCTGGAGATGGCTGAATGGATGGCGTTGGCTTTTTGTAGCAGGGTGTTCTGGGAAGGAGGACTGCTGGGAAGAGATGGGCTCCACTTAACTAAGAAGGGGGAGAAGGATTACACTTGAATCTTTGCAATGTCTGCTTCCCATTATCGAGTAACATAGACACTCTGTATTTGTTCAGAACAATGGTCCATTGACTATTCTGTCTTCAAAATGGTCAGTACCAGCTGTCTCAGTGGAACAAAAAGAAACCCTGCTGTAAGCAGTTATAGGCTAGTCTGCTCACAGGGAAAATGTCTTCCTCTTAGTATTGGTAATCCTTATTACTGATTAAAGAGTCATTAATAGACTCTAAAATGAGTCCTGTCTAGTCCCCTCAGCCAGATTAATAGGGACCTTAAAGTTAAAATGGGAATTCAGAAGGCAAAAAAGGCAATGAAACAAGTAGATTAAATACTAATGTAAGTGACAAAACAATAATGATCCCAGAGGAAACGCCCTAAGGACCTACTCATGTCAGCATGCTAAATTAGCATTATTAACTGTGGAGGGCTGCATGATAGCATCCACTCATCTTAGACAGCTTTAAGGGAGAAAGCTGAAAACTCTGATGTCCCTTTGTATGTGATATTCTTGGATGAGCTGTTTTATTGGGGGAGGGGAGGGAAATCAGGTTCAATAGCTTACATTCAGACAAAAGGCATGTCAGGCGGGGCACTGAATTGTACAACAGCAACATTAGCTTTATTCTACACGAGGACCTTTATGCCAGCAATGATAGTCATCAAATAATGATCTGGGGCTGACATTTGCAGTAGTAGTAAAGCTCCTTGCTGTCAGTCATAAACTTAACAAAGGGTACCATCTGATAACTGATGACTAGAGCTGTGTAGATATTGAGCTACCTGCTCTCACCCTATCCCTCCTACTTATGGGTTTTTTGTCTCCTGGTTGAATGCTGCAGCAAGGCAGAATAATGGTTTGATTTTATCTTTTTTACCAGCGATAATTTAAAAATATTTGTGTATACACACTGTGAAGCTTGCTCAAGTATGAAGTGGCTACTTTAAAACAATCCCCCGGGTTTTCTGTAGTTTAGTAAGACACTCATGTAAAGACCATTTCTAGGCAAAAGTTTTTTGGTGGGTTGGGTGATCCCTTACAGCAGGTTGTAGTGTGCGAGAGTATCGGCTGTGGACAGGGTAGAAAGGAAATAAATACTAATTAAAGAGATATATTGGCCAGGCATAATGGAAACTAGTTCATGCAACCTGAGTTTTGGAGAAGGACTGGTTTGTGTCCCACCATTCTTTTCCTTTCTGTTACTACGTTATATAAAAATATGGTAGCTGAGTACTTTAAAGAGTAGAGCAATTTGAGTTTGGTAGCTTTATGCTAGGGTGAGCTTCCTTGGATCTGACAATTCTTTAGCTGAAGGAACAAGATGCTGGGACAGGACTCTCGAGTGGTTTTAGAAACCCTGCTGGAAAATTGCTCCTGACCACATACTGGTGGTTTGGTCTGTGGATAAAAGCTATTGTAAGTGGCTATAGAGAAGGGGACTGCACTGGAGGCTTCTGGGTAAAGAGAGGGCCACAGTGGAAGTCATGTGAGCATTAGAACAAGACAGCTAAGCTGCGAAGCAAGAGTGAGACCCAAAGGAGAAACTATGTCCCAATAGGAAAAATAAATCCCCACTGACAGAAGATGAGTGGTGGATTGGTTGATTCTAGGGCTGAGCACCCATTGGGGAGTAAGACCAGGAGAGAATAATGCCTCTCTGTGGCAAGGAATACAGTTCTTGGTTTTAACATCCATAGTTCAAAAGTCAAACGGGAGACAGAAGAAACAGGCTGAACCCTTGCCGAATACCTGCACTTGTGGCCACGTGATGTCAGACTAGCAAATAGAAATGACAGCCACTGTGCTGCGTACCCGTCCACCTGACCAAGAGAACTGCTGGAGTGTGGTGATTAAGAGAGCGGCTGGTTTACTTTTATATTCTCCTACTGCCCCATGAAAGCCTGGACAAACTGAAATGAGACTGTATGTTAAGAAACTGAAATATATTTACTATACATAAAAATTGATAGGGTTAGACAGTGATGATAAAGTTACAGGTGAATCACTTGTTAAAACAGTGTATCCTTACATAATAAGCCTAATTCTCTTCTGTTACCTTGGTGTAAATCCGTTGAAGTCAAAGAAATTTGTCTTGCTTTGCAACTGAAAGGCAACTGAAAGCATGGTAGTACAATACACACATATGACTGTGCTATGACAGGATGGGTTCAAGTTTTTCCTAAACCAAGCTGCTCTCCAGCAAATCTTGCATATTTGCCTCAGTTTCTTTAGAGTGGGAACTCTTCCTCTTAAGTCATGCCAATGTTTCTTCAGTTTCCTCTTGTCCCCATCTACTTTTTGTACCAACTGCATTGATTTTTATGGTTTTGCTATGCTGCATTTTCTCTTCCTTGTATGGGCTCATCCTTGCTGCTCCATCAGACAGAATGTTTATCATAATTTCTCAGCTCTTCCATCTGAACTGAAATTCGACTTAACCTTTGACAGGTGTCTTTAGCCTGATGCTGACATCTTTTCTTAGATTCTGAAGGAAGTTGCTACCTATCTGAGAAGTTTCTGAATGCATAATTTATGTTGATGTGTGCAAATATGCATAGCAAATATGCTAATTACTCTTCTTCTAAATTTGTTGAGCAGTTTTTGCCTGCTGTATTTTTCTAAATACAAGCTCTCAAATTATTTGCATATTTGGTCTTTTGCATGCTAAATAATTTGTCTCAACAATCTTTAACTTTTCATTAAGCACCATGTACATTCTTTTTTGGAAGATTTGCTTAAAAATTCAAGAATATGATTTTTTCCCACCTGTGCCTTACAAAATGGGTTATTCTTGTCATTCGCAGTGGCCTGCAGATATGCACTTGGTGACTTCAGCAGAGGTCCCAGTGGACATTTATGCATCTCACAAAGGGCCAGATGTTATGTAGCACTAAGCACTGAAGTCAATAGGTGATGATGACAGTCAGCAGGCTCATTCTCAAAACCACTGCACAGTTTGGCATAATTGGCAGGGATGTGGATTGTCAAAGCTGTATGAGGAAACATTCACCATATGAGCCTACACTATTCCTATATGCTTGAACTATAATGGGAAAACAGAATATAATTATAGATGATGACTTAAACTTTAAAAATACAGGATTGTGACTCTGATGCTGTGAAGGACACTTTTTGAATCAGTCCAAGACCGGAACCACAAAATGTGATTTTACAGCTAATTTCTATTTCTGGCATCGTGGAACAGATTATGGCTTTAAGCCACCTCACTGTGGCAGAGTGACATGCACCTGCACAAGTCTTATAACAGAGAAGTGCTTAGAAATAGCAAAGAAACCAGAACTCTTGGGTTCTATTTCAAGTGGTTGTCTTGCTATGAGACCTTGAGCTGAACACCTAACTACTGTAGGTGAGATTCTGTGTTGCACCCTTTTGAGACTGGGGTCACTAGTATGGTACACTGTGTTAAAAAGTGTACCTCAGTCACAGGCCCTTATTCTTCAATTCTCACTGAAACAAAGGCTTTGTGTGCTTTCTCCTGCTTTTGGCTAGAGTCAGAAATATCACGGGACCAGGTTTCTCAGTGCATTTGGAACTTTCAACCTTGGTCCTGGTCACAAAAGGGAAATGTAAAAGTTTGGCCACACATTTTGGAACCTTAAGGCGCACACAGATGCCTGTTGTATAGAAACAAGTGAAGACTTGAGAAAGGATGGCTAGGAACTAGAAAGGTTATTTTCCCTTTCAGCTGTGTCACCTATCTGCATCCATGAGGATTTAACTACAGTAAAACCCCGAATTAACGGACCCCGATTTAACGGACTTCGGATGCAACAGACAAAATTTATGAGCAAGTCCGATGCATCCCAAATCCGTTTTTCGCGGGATGGCTGCCGGCTCCCGGCTGCCGCCCGGGTCCACACAGCGGGAGGGTTGGCTCCCGGCTGCCGCCCGGGTCCCAGCAGCAGGAGGTCTGGCTGGCGGGCGGGCTGGCTGCCTGCTCCGGCTGCCGCCCGGATCCCAGCAGCCGGGACCCGGGCGGGCTGGCTGACGGCTCCCGGCTGCCGCCCCGGCCCCAGCAGCCGGGACCCGGGTGGGCTGGCTGAAGGCTCCTGGCTGCCGCCCGGGTCCCAGCAGCAGGCGGGCTGCTGCTCCGACAGCTCATTTTTTATTATTATTAAATAATGGACTTTCTGATTTAACGGACACCCCCTCGCCCGAATTAGTCCGTTAAATCGAGGTTTTACTGTAATTTAAAATTTTCAGTTCTGACCTTTTTTATAGTTAATATACTTCTCAGAGGTTTGGATGAATTACATTTCAAATAGATTTGGAATCATGATTTTGTTTATTTATGCTAGTTATGAGGGTTTTTTTAATCAGCAATTACAAACATATATCTTTTAGAAACAATTAGCTAAAAGAATTATAACAGAGGTTGGTATTTTGTTAGTATCTGATGGTAGAGACTTCCACAAAATAACATTTCCATTACTGTGTATTTATTTGTTCATGAATGAAAACCTAATAAGAGCTATAAAGTTTAAATGAGCACAGTTAAGGAGTGCAAAGCAGAAAAAAAGCTATGAGAGATATATATTTATATAAATATAAATAAAAAGACACTAATAAAATGTGTCACACACAAAAACTTTTCAGAAGCCTGGTAGAAGAGCTAAGATTAAATAACAAAGGCAAGGAAAGATTTGGTGTTCGCGTATGAACATTTATAACATGAGCATCAGAAATATTTGCCCTCAGACTCTTAACTTCAGTCCTCTCTAGTTTGAGGCCAGATAGTGCTGGTTTTCATAAACAAATTTTGTTTGTTTGTGTTTTTGATTGATTTTTCAGGCAGAGATGTGCTGAGTTTTGTGTTCTGGAATTTTTGTGCATCGTGAAATTTCAAGAGTCCCCCTTCTCACATCCACTGCAAGGAAGTTCTTTAGCAGCCATCTGGCAATTCTGTGTTATGAGTGAGAAAGAAGGCAGTGAGAGAGTAACAGTAACACATTCCAATGTATGCACATGCACAGATAGACACAGGAGGTAAAGAAGTCAGAAGGTTGAGCATTGGGGAGGAAGTGATAATCCTAAACAGCTTTGCCAAATAGGGAAATATCTCTGATGGTTATCCCTGCTCCACAAGCTGACTGAGTCCTCCCTCTCAGTAGCTCTGTGACTTTGCTTAGAACCCGTGAGCCCTGGGTTCTCTGTGCTCCTTGCCTTCCTCCTTCAAAGAGCAACTGAGGAGCTGCATCTCTTCCCATAGTTGGGAGGAGACTCCCTGCAGTCAGCTTCTTGCCTCTCATGCCCAGAAAGCTGTGTCTGTCCAATCTCAGTTCATATGTATGGACATATATGTATGCTGGCTGGCGTCTGCAGTTGTCTGCTCTGACATATATCACTGAGGCTCCTTGTCTGGTCACCACAGGCTGTTCATGTCTCAGGTATCTGAATAAGCAAGCTTTTGGGGTCCTGATATCCTTCTCCTCTATGGAGTCTGAAAATAGTATGGTCCTACATCTGAGAAAGCATCTGGATGTGTGGGGTATAGAGGTGGGAGTGCTGGATCCTGGTCAGGAAGATACACAAGGACTAGGGTTGCCAACTCTGGCTGGAAAAATTCTTGGAGGTTTCATCACATGCCATTATCTTTAATTAAACATTAATCTTCAATTCCTGGAGACTCCAGGACAATCGGTTGGCAGCCCTACGGACTGACATATTTACAAATGAGGGAACTTTGTCACAGAGAAGTTGAGTGATTTGCCTACGGTCTCATGGGTGTCTGTGATCAAGCTATACATTGAACCCTGGCATCCTGAACCTTAATCACAAGACCAATCAGCTCTCCACACAATAGGCTGTGGTGGTTAATGTGCGTTGAAATTGGGCTAATCACTGTGGTGAAGATGAAAACTGATGCAACATTTCACTCAAGCAGAACCAAACCCAAACTGATTTTGACTGTAAGAGAAACGTCCAGCTAATCTGATTATCTCTTGGCGTTAGATATGCTGTACCTGTTGGGACTTGATGTCCAATTAAAGTTAAAGGCTTTTCTCCATGCATAAGAAAGTAAGTGCTGAATATGTAAACAGTCAAATGTTCACTTAACAATCTTTATAACGGAGGGGATTGCTACTGTCTTTAAATCGGGACAATTTCATCTTATATTTCTATTAGAAGGATGTTATGCGAGTTATGAGTTTTGTGATCAGCAATTACAAACATATCTCTTTAGACCACTGGATTGCAGCAAGCCTTGACATAGAGGACAGCAACCGGGTGTACTATATTGCATGGCAATGAAGGGAGGGAAAATTTTCAGCCACGGACATTGGACAAACTCCTAATTTTATGAAAAATGCTCAGGAGGTTTAATACCGTGGCAAGTTTTCAGGCTTTGTCTCTAAGAGCCACTGCAGTGAACTTCATGACATTGCATGTGTCTAGCGCCAAAGGATGTAGGGTTGGATCAATCTCGCCATAATTCCTAACTGATCGTTTGCCCCCAAGCCTCTCCCTAGGGTCTCATTCCGTCACCCTCTCCAATCACTTTTTCAGTGTGCAAGGAGACCCAAAGGGATGCATGCCGCATTTTAGGCTGCAGTACCATTGGTGCCCACATGACTCAAACCGAATGAATAACTAAGGGGGAAAATCCTTAAATGTATCATTCAAATGAAAAAAAATTGTGTTCACTTTGTCAGCTTTTACCCATCTTTTGTTTTCTCTCTCAGAATATTCCAGTGAAATAAGCACATTTGAAGTGAATTTTAGGCCTATGCAAAGCAATCACATTTTACATTTGTAAACATGAATATTTGCACCAGAAACCTGACTTTAGGAATTATTTTATTCCAATCAGGGAGACAAAATAGAGGAGCATTTAAAAAGCATTTAAACATCTGAAGATGCAGATGGGGTCTTACGGGATTTTTTCGAAAGTGCCTAGGCAATTGACTCCACTAGCTAGCCAGGTGACACTGGGCAAGTCACTTCACTTATTTGTGCCTCAGTTTCCCAAAATGTACAATGGGAAAATGTCACTTATCTTTGTAAATTGTTTTGAGAGCTATTATTACAATTGTCAACTGAAATGTTCCCTGTGAGTTATTCATTCTCTTCTACACCTCGGCACGCACAGTGAAAGACAAATTGGATTACATTTTATTTGGACAAAATAGAGGAGTTACAGATGAGTAGAGAGAGACCTGTGGTTTAGCAGAGATTTTATCTGCTGCTGCTTTAGAAAGTCTGTGCTCAGCTTTCAAGGATGTTTGCAAATTATGGATTCTTGTCTACTCCTGGATTCCCAGGTAGCAGTGATGGCTAAGAGTCCTTTCTCACATCTATGACTCACTGTAAGGCGGAGAACTTATTTCAGATGGCATCTATTCATGGCTTTTCATGATTTTTCCTCTGTTCCCTTTAAATCACTCAGAGAATCTTGTCTAATTTTTTTGTTGTTGTTGTGCACTAAGTAAACCAAATATAGGGTACTCAATTGTGTCAGGATAAGTTTTGAGGGAGAGGTTTTCCTTAGACACAAGTCTTTATTTTACCTAAAAATATTGTTAATAATGAATAATCCAAAGAATAAACACAGATTTTAATTGCAGAAAACAAAAGCTCTCAAACTAGAAACCCAAAAGATCCAGAGAAGTCTGAAGTCTCAGACTTCACAAGGTTCAATCCTCCCTAATACGCATGGTGCCAACTAAAATACTTAGAGCAAAATACTGATGCGCTAAGTTTCAGAAACCATGTTCTAGTAATGCTAGATAAAGGTTTGATTGATAGATTAAAGTTAATAGAAACTTCCCATCAATAAACAAACACTATCTTCAGCAGATACTGCATGCTCAAAGATTAATTTAATTAATGAAGGTGAGGTTGAGTAAAATAGTGTCTGCAAGAGAAGAAATTAAAGTCCAGATGATGATTCCAAGAATTCCAAATAAAGGGTAAATTAAATGTTATACTGACAGAGGCACTAGCGTCTGCACAGCAGTTAGGTGCACTTAGGCTCATGGTTTCTGAATATGAATCTAGTTCCATTTGGACCTTGTCAAACTGAACCGTCAGTCCATTTTAGCTGGCATTGTATTAAATGCAAGTTTGAACATCATTAAAAACTCAGTACAGATGAGGCCTAAACAATATTCATAGTAAAATCTACAAAATGGTGGGACTTCCATGGTGAAGTGCATGGGTTTTCTATAAGCACCAGATCATGCATATGTGAGTAGGACATTGGCCCCAACAGCTTGCTCTAGCTGTAAGAAAGTCGTTCATTTCAAGAGTCTTATAAATATTGTCTATCCCCTTAGTCTGATAATAAACAACAAATAGGGGAATGTACCATATAAAACAAAAATACAATTCACAACAGAAGTTAAACAGATTTTGCCGAGATAAAAAAAAGTCCTTGGAAATATTTATTGTTTCTGATCCCAATGAATTATACTCTGCTTTGGAGGAACTGGCAGCTGAAAATACATTTTGACTACTTTGTGCATGCTACTAGGTGTGCATGACACATGGAAAGGGTTAATATAGCATACAGCAATTGATGAAACTCTTGTTAAAATACATTTTTGTGGAATCTACAGACCTTTTACCATTTGTGCCATGATAATAAGGGCTGGAGGTAAACTCACTTGAAGGACATTTTAATGGCAACACTTTTAATGAAGTCAATTGGTAGTTTTATAATGGCAGCTGAGTGTGTGTTCTTGCCATTTTCCCATTTAAAAAGAATAAAAGGCCAACCAAGGACCAGTCAGTCAAACTGAAATAGGATTTGATGACATTTTCACTCCTGAACTCTTGGTATAAAATGGTCATCCAAGAAAGAACTGATAGGAAATGAGAGAAATTTGGTAATAAAACTGCATAATTGCACATAAGTGCTGAAAGAAAAAAATGATCAGGTAAAGATATTGCACTTTATTTTATACCTTTGGAAAGTTTGTATTGGTGTATATGTGTGTATATATTTGATTTTTTTAAAGGAAAACTAATTTGAGTTTTTTCTTGCAGTCTGTTCAGGTTAAACTTCATTTTAATTATTTGGATCTCAACAATGCACTTGTGGGGGTGTTACCCAACTGTCCCTTCTTCGGTAAGCAACAATCCTTGAACATCATCTACTTCATTTATTTTAAATAAATATTTTAGTTAAATTTATTTGGATTACTTTAAACACTATTTGATCAAACTTGCTTTTATGTTAAAGGTGTAGAATAAATATTACTATCAAACGTTCCTTGTTATGAAGAATGTTTGCTGTAGTTGCTGGCAGGGTAGACAGGATTATCTCTAAAAGAATCTATTAGGCATGAAGTGTTTATGCTTTTGTGCATGGGATATGGCTTATGCAGTGGTTCAGCCCTGGGACTGAAAATGGGAAGCACTGAGCTCTGACCGTGACTTCATCTCTATTTCATCATCTCCCTTTATTAGCTTTCCCATCTGTAAAATAGAAATAACTTGTATTTACTTCATACGATTGTTAGTTGTTATTTGTAAAGTTCTGTAACGGTTAGGCATTCTTAATAGATTTGTTTGCCTAACGATAACTCCTAAACAGTATTGTAGTTGTCTTATTGAAAGGAACCAATGGGGAAAAAACCATCAGCCTATAGAATGAAAAGTAGTATTTTCTCCATATTATGTATCCATGTATTTTAATGAAATTCTGTAAAGCAGAAGTAAACTGGATATTTTAAAGGTAGTGCATACCAATAGTTGATCTCTGGGATGGGGAAAATTTCAGTAGTAAAATATTAAACTTTATATGAAATGCCCCATGAAAGATTCTGCAAACATGTTCTGAATTAGATGTTTTGCTCCAAACAGTAATTATGTAGTGCAATGTTCAATCTCCACATTAGGATGTAGTTTTATTTGAAGTATTTTGCTGTATTTCTTTGTAACTAGAATATTATTTCTTGGAATCTGAGTTGGGGTTCCTTTCTTTTCCCTTCCAGGCATCTATTTTATATCACCAGATTTTCATTAATGAAATCTACGTCCACTACAAATAGTATCTACTTGTGTGGCTGTTTTTTTTTTTTTTTATTGATGTGACGTTTGAATTAATCTTTGTCAGTCTGATTTTTGTGTATGTTTTATTTGTGTAACTGTTTAATACTGTTTCATTTTTGATCATATATTGTTTAGCCCTATTTTGAGCTATTTGATTAACCATATTTCATTTCAGCTCTCATTATGGCAATGATACAGTATGCCAAATACTTTTTTATTGTTTAATATATGCCCAATGCCTTTTCACTTTCAAATAAGATTAACAGAATGATGACTTTGTTATCCATTAGTACAAATCTTTGTATGGGTTGCAATGATGTCTCTAGAATCTTGAGATTGAATTTGCTTCCTTTATGCTTCTTCAATTTTTTTTTTTATAAAAATGGAGAATTTCCATTTGTAAGAAAATCATAAGCAGAGAGATCATGTAATGCAGTGGATGGGGTGTGTTACTGGGAATTTACCTCAGACTCGCTGGTGACCTTAGGCAAATCGTGGTAATAATATCCATCTTCTGTAAAGTGTTTAGAGGTCTATTAATGAGAATATTATTAAATACTAGATGGTATTATTATAAATAATTATCAGGGCAATACTAATATTCCATGGGAGTTTTGCCATTGACTTCAGTGGAGCCAGATTTTCACTTCATGGCTTTATATTTAGTGACTTCTCAAACGTTAAGCTGAAGATATGTACACATAGATATATATGGCATGTATATTGTACAATGTATTGACTGCTACTATAATCGGATGAAAGGCTTTACATAACTACTGTATGAGAGGATAGAAAATATCACTAATTATGGCTCCCTCAGTATGTATTTTATACATTTTTATAATTGTAAGATACACACAGAACTTTTACTGTATGTGTGTGTGAGAGAGAAAGAAAGCGGGGGGGGGGGGGGAGAGATATCAGCAGGGCTGGATTAAGATCTTTAGAGGCCCTAAGCACAGAAAACATTATGGTACCCCATATACCGTATATGTAATTCAAAATAAAAACAATAGTAAACCGTAAAATATATATATTCTAATGAGTAAATATCATTATTTGTATGAAACAAAACACCTATTATTCCATTGCTTTCTTGCCTTGAAGATACATAGCATTTTAACTTACACGAATCAAAGATGCAAAATAATGTTTACTGTTGCTTACTTATAACTTTATTTATACTACAAAAAGTTTTCTCCTGCATTTTTTAATTGCAAAGTCTTTGATCATATCCTCAAAATTAACCTGACATAACAAATCTGCTTCAATACTTAGCAGAGATAAGGCATCCAGCCTGTCTTGTCGCATAGTTGTTCTGTTGGGATTTTTAATATACTTCAGCCGAGAAAATGAACGCTCAGCTGTGCAATTTGTGACCATTAATGTTAAAAATATACGGAAGCAAATGTCTACATTTGGAAAGGCACACTCAATATTGTCTTCTACAATTATTTTATAAAGTTCAGCATGACTTAATTTTGTTTTTTCATTGTAAATCCTGCACTGAAAAAAAACTCTATGGGCCCCTCTTTACTTGAGGCCCTAAGCACGTGCTTATTTTGCTTAATGGTTAATCCAGGGCTGGATATCCGACTACTTAAATGCAAATAATCAAAAATATTTTTGTCAGTATTAAGAAACATAATCATGACTAACTATAAGAGTGAAAGAGAACCCCCAAAAGCTGCTGTGCATTACAGATGTTTCCATTTCTGGTGTTATGTATCTTTTAAACTAAATAGATTCCACATAAATGGTAGTGGAATTGCTGTTACATGATTAATAGAAAAATCTTATTTTATAACAGCAAATGTGTATTGTATTCTAGAGGAAAGTGACTGTCACCTGCCACAATAGAAAACAGAATTAGTGCTACATTGAAAAATAACATGTTTTGGATCGTAAATATAACTAGAAATATCAGAATTTTATACAGGTAAACCACCACTTGCATTTTCAGAAAAGCTGTAAAAACATCCAATTTGGATACTTTTAATCCAAATCAAATAATAGTTAATCCTGGTCATTTTAAGCGTAAATGATTTTTTGTCTTTCGGCTTTGCTTTTTACAGTGGGCAAGTCCCAGCAAATGTGCAAACCCATAATTATGGCTTTTTTGATCTGTGATATATATTTTTTAATCTTCTGAGCAATAATCCTTTTTATTTGAATTGCCAGCTGTCCAGGAAATCTGATTACTGTCTCATCCTGCTGAATAGCTGCCTAGTCAAGCTGGACAGGAGTGAAGAATTGACTTTTCTAAAACCTTTCCTGGAGAAGTCTTTCACTAAAAGGTCCTTTCGCAATGGAGTTGGATCAGGAATTAAAAAAACTTCCTTTCAAAGAGCAAAGTAATAAACTGCTCAAGAAAGTATCCTCAACTTTAGCATCTAACATTTAACTGTGAGCTTAAAATAATTTGCAATGCATTTCTGTGATAAAACCAAAAGAGACAAATGTATCAGCATGTTCATAATGCAAACAGATGTTTATTTCAAATAGTGCAAGCCAAGTGAAGCAGATGAAATTGTTCAGTACAGGCATTGTTTTCAAAGTCACAATATCATAATGTTTTGTATTGGTATAAATGTGTTTTCATCTGGTTAATTCCCCGTTTATAAGACTACAGATTTAATCAGATTGCTCACAAAAAAGTTCTGTGCTTTGAAAGCATGAACATGTGCAACCAATCTTTAGGATGGCAGCATTATATCCTACTCATCTTTGGTATAAAAGATACCCTCATGATTAATGCAGTACATAGCTGCACTTTATTGGCCTGGTTCTCTGATACATGAAGACCACTTTAACCACCCTGAGGGTCTTCAAATGTAATTTAAGACACCATTACACTGCTTTAGAGGTGTAAAGGGCCACTCCTGAAAAAGAGAATCAGGCCCTATGTTTAAACTCTATTTTATTTTTTAATATAGTTATTTAAAATGACTTCAGCAGGAAGTAATCTCTTGAGATGTCATTCATTTTCAGGAGTGTCCTGGGAAATCATTCAAAGTCACTGTAGCAGTGCATGTCCCTTTGCTACAATTAATGTAGGCAACAAACATCTGATGATATCTGCCAAATGTAGGGTTTGCCTATTTTCTGCTGTTATGGTTGTGCTCTAATGAACAGTCGTCCATTTTTTTTTCTTTGCTGTAAAGTAACTGATTCGATGTTTGTTCTCGAAATATTGTAGATTTTGTCATCTGGAAAGGTCATCTGCTGAGTTACATTATTTGTGTGAATTTTACCTTGTGGCCATTTCCTTCGAAAAGTGATGTAACAGACTCTGAATGTTGGCTTAGAAATGTAGCTGTGTGTATTTGTTCTGATGCATTTTGAATTCTAAAACATCTATTAATAAATCAATGTATGGATCATTTCACATATCTCATTCGTAACATTATGAAGAATGAAATGGTGTCATTAGACTGGGAACAGTGTTTATTTGACTGAAGTGTCACAAAAGGAACATTGTCATTAATCGTTGTTTTCGGGTTACGAAAATATTGGGTACAAGTGCTCTGCTCAGCAGTGCTCATTGCCTACTGGTTGCAGCTGAGTGACAGGGCAGGGGAAGTTCAAAGTAACTGGTTGCTGCTCCCTGATTCTGGGGACAATTCTATATTGATCCTAGTGTACTTAGAACAGCAATGGGACTTCTCTAAAGCATGTCTGGAGATATCTCCAGAGGCCATTAGGGGTATGTCTACACAGCAAAGAAAAACCCACATGCCAACTAGGCTCAAAGGGCTCAGGCTGCAGGGCTGTTTCAGTGCTGTGTGTAGACTTCTAGGCTCTGGCTGAAGACTGGGCTCTAGGATCCTGCAAAGTGGGGGGGGGTCCCGGAGCTTGGGCTCCATCTTGAACCCAGAAGTCGACACAGAAATGAAACAGCCCCTCAACCCAAGCCCTGCAAGCCGAGTCAGTTGGCATGGGCTAGCTGTTGCTGTGTAGACCTACCCCTGATACATGAACAGATTTTTAAAGGTGTTGCCCTATTCAGCATTATAAGCAGGGTTGGCAGAATGATTTTAATCTTTTTTTTTCCTTCAATTTTTATTGTCAAAATATACAAAGCAAATATCCTTAAACCATAATAAGTTATCAATCAAGCAGCATTTTTCTTATTTTGTCTCTAAATTTCAATTATCGTTGTAAATATATTTTCATTGGGTTGTGTGTATGGTGAAATTGAGGTTTGCCAACATTTAGCATAAAAATCTAATCTGTACAAGCCTAATCACAAAATCCAAGTGCATATTTAAGTCTCACTTTCAAAAGTCACTTAAGCATGTAGGAGCTTATATCTCATTGAAAGTCAATGAGACTTAGACTCCAAAGTGCCTAAATCACTTTTAAGTGGCAATCTGCCCAGTATTCATCTAAATGACAATATAAAGCCTGAGCGATATAAAGCCTGAAAAATGCCAGTATCCAACTGAATTACACAAGTGGCTCTGCCATCTGTTGTCTAATCTTGCATTCACTGCACACTCAAATCTCTCATTGCTGATGCTGTCTTTTATAGGAATGCTAAAATCCTTTCTTTGCTTTAAAGGTAGACTTTTTTTGTAAGGAACATAGAGTAACCATAGTGACCTCTGTCAGAAAATAAGGATGTAAAACTGTGGTGGGGTGATATTGCTAAGCATGGTAATGTTTGCTCTATTTGCCTATACAGTCATAGTCCACTTAATAAAGAGATTTCTTATCCTGAAAATATGATATATAGGGCTACATTTTCAATGCACAGACACCCATAATGAAGGATGCAGAAATTTTGTCCTATTGCATTATTAAACTATAACAACAAATCACATTGCCCTCAATACTTTTTCATTATTCTGTGACAAAACATTTTATTCACTTACACTGTTTATTAGTTATTCTTGCACAAACGAGAGGGAGAGGACAACCAGATTTGGGGGGGGGGGGGGAGAGAGAGAAAATATGTGATCTAGGGATTGGGGCACAATAGAGGAAGCCAGGAATGCTGGAGATCAATCCCAGCTCTCAACAGTAACTCTTTCTGTAGCCTCAGATAAGTCCCTTCACTTCTGCTCAGTTCTCCATCTCTAAAATAAGTAATTATGTTTATCCGGCTATCTCAAATCTGCAGTCAGGATTAATTGATTTTTACAGTACTTTGAAGACAAAAGTGATGCATAGGTGCTAAGCAAGAGAAGGGATAGTCTTCTTTTAAGATAAAGCACTGGACAAGGATTCAGAGGATGCGAGTTCTATTCCCAGCTCTGCTCCAGACACCTAGTGTCACCTTGGGCAACCGGTATCGCTGACTTTTGTTGTGTGCCTGTTTACACACGTGTAGAATGGGAACAATAATATTGACCTACATCTTAGAGTGTGGGGAACATAAATTTATTAAGACATTCAGACCCTATGTGATGGATCTGAAAACCTTTAAATTAATATTTTTATTCTTTTGTCTTTACTGGACGCTATAATCAAGGGGTCTCAAACTCAAATGACCATGAGGGCTGCATGAGGACTAGTGCATCAGCCCGAGGGCCACATCATTGACATGCCCCCTTGCTGTTTCTGGTCCCGCCCCCCACTCCACCACTACCACGAGGCCCTGCCACTGCCCCGCCTCTTCCCACCCCTTCCTTGCCCTTTTCCAACCCCTTCCCTGAAGTCCCCACCCCAACACTGCCCCCTCCCTGCCACCAGGGGTACAGAAGATGTGCAGGATGCAGGGAGTTGGTGTGTGGGGTGCAAGAGGGGTGAGGGATGCAGCAGTTGGGGTGGCTCAGGGCAGGGAGTGCAGGAGGAGTGCGGGGTGTAGGGGAATGCAAACAGGTTTCTACCCAGGGAGGGGGAATGCACACAGGTTTCTACCCAGTAGACACACAGGAGCAGACCTATGCAAAGGACCCGAAGGGGGCGGGAGCTGCCTTATTTCTTCTAGCACAGTGGTCCTGCAGTCATCTGTGGAGTGGGCACTGGACCAGGGTGTGGGGGGAGGCATGTTCTGATCCGGAGCCCATGTGCCGCTTTGGGTCCGTTCCGCCGGCTGCTTCCTCCTCTTGCTGCAGCGGCGGCAGCAGATGGCCTCTGTTATGGAGGGCCAGCGCGGGGAGCTTGGAGGGCTGCATAGAAGAGCCCTGCGGGCCACGTGTTTGAGACCCCTGCTATAATCCATTCTTTAAAAAAGACATTGTCCGTTCAAATTTACTCCCTTTAAATAGTGTATGCAGAATCTCTGTCCTATGAGGGTATTTAATTTATTTTGCTCCAAAATGATTTTTGGGCAGATAAACAGCTGCATTTTTAAATTCTTGTAAATCTCAACCTGAAAATGCAATATGGCCTATGGAAGCACTCCTCAGGTGTAATTATTATTATTACTGTTTAACATTTATGTTGCGTTAGTGCTTTAAGACCACAACCACATTTGGGCTCATTATGCTAGGAGTTGTATAAACAGCTAGGAAATGGTGGTGCTGATCCCAAAGAGCTAGTAAATTTCATAGGGTAGATTGCAAACAAAAATCCACTTCAGCTAATAGTAAACAATTATAGAATCATGAACTATGTATAAGTGCCTATGAGCCACAGCACATAAGAGGAATGTACAGAATTAGTCCAACAACAGATATTACCTTACCCACCTTGTCTCTCAGAGTAACACAGGAATTCTGGACTAATGTGGTTTCTCAGGCTACTATGATATATGGGAGTCAGTCTGTGCATTCACAAGGGGGCTATGGTGTGGACACTGCATTAACATCATGATACATCAAAGATTTCATCATGGCCTCCCTAACTATGGCAGGCCTGGGCTACGGCCATGTACAAGACTTTCCCAGGAGGACAAGAAAAGGGCCCTAAAGATAAAACCACCTTTTAAGACCCACCTCTTACGTGAGTTTTGAGCCCCATGAAAGAGAATCTCAGCCTTTCTCATTCTTTTCCTTGTGTAGCCTGATTTAGGGTGTACTAATAACCTTTATTTTATTAATTAATAATATTACTAATAATGTGATTATTATTAATTAGCCACAGCTGAAGACATAAGGTAAACTGCATTGCCACCAGTGCTGCTAGGTGTACGTGAATGTAGGAAGGAATGAAGGAAACCCACAATGTAGTTCCCGAATTCCACACACTGGTTGCGCCAACATCATATGAGAAGGCATTGGAGACGCAGCCTACCACAACTTGTCTCTGTCCCAGCTGAGGCCTACCTGCTGAAACCCAGCTCAGGGTTTAAAGTGCTGCCATCATAATACCCGTGTACCCTCCATCCACTATGCCTAGGTGAGACCTTTCCCCTATCTCACCAGCTAGAAAAGACCATAGGAGAAGATCTGTCCACCTCAAGAACCAAAGGAGGCCCATTTCCCAACCAGTCTATGCTAGAGGTTCATGCTACATATGTGACCAGCCACCACACAGCCAGAGGCCTCGGGACAACTCAGCTTCCACCATCACTGCCAGTAGAGACTAAAGGCTGCCCAACAGCCTGCCACCGTTGCTGCTGTGAGGAATAGCTGCCAGATAAGGTAGATAAATAGGGAAGCTTCCAGAAAGTGGGGGGGATGGGGACAACATGGAATTTGGGGTGGAGATGAAAGGATTAACACAATAGGCAGGATAAGTGTAAGAAATTAAGTGAGGGAATATATAAATGGAATTAATGGGTTTATGGAGGGACAAGGGAAGAGGCCGGAATGGATGAATTTTTCTGACCACTGGTCTGGAAGAGTCTGGGCTTTATGGGGGGGGTGTAGCAGGGCGGCGACTCACCCCTGTGGCGCCACTTGCTGGTCCATCCGGGAATTAGCTCTTCCAGCATCCGGAGCGCCCTCTGCAGGGTGATGTCCCTCACCACTTGCCCCCGTTCACTGGGGCAGACTGCAGTGTAATTGCCACTCATCACTGGTACGGGGGGTTGGCCTGCTGTTCTGCCTCAGTAGCCATGGGCTGCCCCCTGCAATCCTAGTACCCTTTGTTAGACCTTCCCCTAGGCCCTGCAGCCTGGGGGTTTCTAGGCTGGAGCTTCCCCAGCTCCTCTAGCCTTGCCCCAGCCTTGCACCACTCTAGGTACCCTGTCTAGTTTCCCCAGCAGCCAAGCCAGTCTGCCTCTACAGACAGAGGAGACTCTATCTCCTCTGTTCTAAACTGAGCCCTTTTATCAGGGGCAGCTGGGCCTTAATTGAACCCTCCACAGCTGTGGCTGCTCTGCCCAATCAGCCTGGGAGCTGCTTGCCCCCAGCTACAGCCCTTTGCAGGGCTGTTTTAACCCCTTTTTACCTGGAGTGGGGCAGCTGCCCCACTGCAGGGTTTTTTTTCCAGAGGGGTGAGGTTAAAGTCTGAACCTCATAGACTGTGAGCTGGGGTAAGGTCACGCAGCCACGCTATGGAAAACAGGATTGTTATTTGGCGATGTTTTAACCAGTCTGGCCAGTTTTTCTACTCTGGTCAGTTGCTGATCAAGTGTGTTGTCAGGAGTTTTGCTGCACACACATGGAGCCTCTTGTGCTGCAATCTTGTAACTAGTGACTACACACACCGTGGCCAGGAGCAGGCTGCAGCCAGCAATTGGGTCTTGCTCTCCGTGCACAATGTGCTGCATCCTCACCCACTGACAGCTGAAACTGCGGCAGCTCCGCTCTGTGCTGCAGACTGGCTGGGAAGAGGGACAGATTAAGGTAAAGAGTGGGGGTGGACAAGACAAGAGCTTCCAGGAGAGGACAGTAGGGCTGAGGCTCCTGGGAGGGGGATGGATGTAGGAGCACATGAACCAAGGGGTCAGATTCCTAGTAGGGGGACACCTGAGAATGGGAAGAGGAGTCTCAGGCACAGTGTGTGGGGGAATCTATGCCCTGCCCCCCCTCACCCCTGTACTTTCAATGATACTCTGCTGGGACTGATGGGTTTTATGGCAGGTGGAATAGAAGAGTGTGGGATTGATGGTTTTTTTCTGAGGGATGGGGTGGAAGAGTTTGGAATTGACAGCTATTAATACGGAAAGGAAGGTGAAAGACTGTTTTATGTATGGGATGTAACACACATCACTATCTCAGGAAAAGGGCTACTCAAAAATTTTTGGTCCAAGCTGCTTTTTGACAGATTTTTTTCATGAGGTGTTTGCTCTCCATGAAAAAAATTCAACTTTTTGTCCCCACTAGAAAACCAGAAATGTTCAGTTTAGAAATAGCACTGCTGTGATTCTTGTGAACTGTAGTGTGGGTGCCTCGTGTCTCCATCCTCCTTTATAGGCTGGGTTCACCAGCAGGGCCTTCCTTCCCTGGATGCACTGTGGTCAGGCTATTCCCAGGATGCACTGTGATCACTCAGCAAAGCAGGAGACTGGCGCATCATGCAGGATGTAATCTGACCCGAAAACCCAGCCCACAAAGAAGAATGGGAAGATGAGACATTTTCAGTGGGGAAAAAGCCGCACTTTCCAACCAGCTTTACTGAGGAAAAATATTTCTGAGGAAGCTTCTTGTTAAAATTTTGGCTGCCCACCAGTGTAATAATCTCTTTGCAAAATATATGAATATTATTAAATGGTGTCTTGTGTTGCAGGGTCCCCTAATAAAGATATCTAAACAGAGCAATGCTGTGGTAAGGGTTCATAAGCTCCTCTGGGGATGCCAGCCAGCAAACCCTTCCTGCTGCTCTGTTCCCTTCAACCTTCTCTGAGGAGCCACTTTCTACCTCTAGCAATTCCCATTCCCTGCTTACTCAGACTGCTCTGACTTTCTTAGACACTGGGCCTTTCATAGCCCCCAAGAGCTCCCCACCCCCTTTATTTGACCTACTAGGAGCACCTAGACTGGAACAGGAGAGCTGAGCCCAGTTTCATTTAATGGACCAGCTACCATGTTACATGCATATAGATGGTTAATTTAGTACAATAAAATACTGTAAGCATAATAAAGAAAAGTCTCTTGCCACAGTTAGCTCTAAATATCATTTTGACCTCAGGAAAGAACAAGACAGATGTGAGAGGGTATATTAGTTGTTGTCATTACCATAATAAAATACAGATAAAAATCACAGTGCAGAAAGAAGCCAACACGATTAAGAGTCTGAATTAGAAAGTAAATCGAAATTTAACTTACTGTGGGTTCTAGCACTTTAATAATTCACTGTGAAAAATATTTCTAATAGTGATGTTTATATGGTGTGTCATTGATGAGTTGTGTAATTACACATTTAAATAGTGTTGGGGAAGAAAAAAGTTTCAAAGGTACACTTTTTATAGGTCTGACAAAATATTTCATTACATTTAGAGTTTGTCTAATACATTACAGGTTAGGCATTGCATTTTTTTCTAAAAGAGGAGAGGTTTTGGTCCTATTACAAAATGGCGTGTTTAAATGAGGATGAATAAACTGAGAATATATTTTGCTGACAGAGAAAATATACTGAACAAATTAATATTCTGCTATCTAGTATTTGCCATCTTATGACACTGGGGTTTCTGTGGGACCCCCCTAGTGCCAACTGGCAGAGGGCTCAGGCTGTGTACAAGGTTTATAGGGATCCCCTTACATGCATGCTTAAGTCTGATTGACTTCAGTAGCCCCTAAGCATGTGCTTAAGTGCAATCCTGAATAGAAATGCTTTTCTGAATCAGGGTTTTCATAATCCATTAATGCACTTGATTGCTTGAAGGTTCACTTTCAATGCACCAATAGCCAATAATGTAAGCCCTGGAGTGGCTTATTTCTATGTTGGTTTATATGATCCAATAATGTACACTCATCTTGCAGTTTATGAAATTCTAAAATGTTATCAATGCATATATAAAATAAGGGGCAAATAGTAGCAGTTATGGCACCTTTGCCAAGTGTGGGTAAATGTATGGGCACATCACTGTAATTGGGTCCAATCCCAAATGATAAAGTATTCTCAGTTTGAAGGTATGTGAAGCTTTGTAGGGATGTACCCTATATTTCTGAACACAAATGAATGTCCCCTTCCTGAAATAACGCCTGAAGGCCATGATGAAAGTGTCGCCCCACTAGAACAAGCTGCCTGGTGAGGATCTCTCTGGTTAAGCCTGCCTTCCAGCTCCCCAGCATTATAACAATCATGTATATCATTATGCTACCTTTCTTACTTTTTAGTTTTAGCCCGGTCTGAAAATTATTCCTTTCTGCTGGCAATGTGAAGCATGTTAGCTTCCCGGATGATAGCAGCAGAGTCACATGCATATTTTTAATTGCTCAGTGATGCCTAGCAAAGTGAACCTTGTGAAATGCCACTTCCATTTCATGTTTCACAGTTTTAAATTCATTTTCACATTCAAAATGTGGTAAAATTATTGTTGTTCTAGACATCATGGCATGTCAGTTAGGGTGTTAAGTCATTCACACAATTCGACAGCAATTGGAACTGGCTGGAATTCAGTACAACACAAAGAACCAACATGTCAATCAAAGAGACAAGCTATCCAATTGCTTATTATCTGGACTTCATCTCTTCGCATCGAAAGATGTGCCTACTGTTGGCTATCGCAATATGTTATAGCCAATGTCTGCAAAACAATATTGGATTGTGACTGCCACCCTTAAGAAATACAGCAGAATTACAGGTGCTCCAGGTTTATCATAGAATCACGGACATATAGAGCTCAAAGGGACCTCAAGAAGTCATCGACTCCATCCCCCTGCACTGAGGCAGGACCAAGTAAACCTAGACCATCCCTCCCAGATAGTTGTCAAACTTGTGCTTCAAAATTTCCAGTGATGGGGAGTCCAATCTCCCATGGAAGTTTGTTTGAGAGCTTAACTACCTTTATAGTTAGGTTAGTTATTAGGGAAGAAATCTAACTCTCCCTTGCTGCAGATTAACCCCATTGCTTCTTATCCTACCTCCAGTGGACAAGGAGAACAAAAGATCACCATCCTCTGTATAAGTGGCCTTAATATATTTGAGGTCTCCTTCAGGTTGTTTTTTTTAAAACTAAATATGTCCAGTTTTTTTCCTCATGGGCCTGTTTTTCCCTAAGAGGTCTGTTTATCATTTTGTTGCTCTCCTCTGGACTATCTCTAATTTGTCAACATCAGTCCTAAAGTGTGACACCCAGAACTGGACAAAGTAACTCCATCTGAGGCTTCATCAGTGTTGAGCAAAGTAGGACAATTACTTCCTGTGCCTTATATATGACATTCCTGTTAATACACCCAAGAAAGATAGTAGCCTTTTTTATAACTGCATGGCATTGTTAACTCTCATTCAGTTATGATCCACTATAACCCCTAGATCCTTTTTAGCAGTACTATCACCTAGCCAGTTGTTATCCATTTTTGTATTTGTGCTATTGATTTTTCCTTCCTAAGTGAAATACTTTTCACTTGTCTTTATTAAATTTCATCTTGTTGATTTCAGACAGTGCATCAATCTATCAAGGTCATTTTGAATTCACATGTTCCTGCTTGGGCCCTTTCCCTCGATCAGGAGGATGGTTAAGAACACACTTCTGAGCCTAAACATCTATACAGCAATTTTTAGCCCCATAGCCTGAATCCAAGTCAGATTATTTGGGCCAGCCACAGCAGTGCCACTGGTCTTTTATGGCACTGTAGATGCAATTCCCATTGAAAGATAATGGAGTTTGTATTCCCAAGTCACTTAAGCACTTTTAAAATTCCAGCCAGGGTCTCTATTTTTGTAACAACCTCTCTCTCTCTCTCTCTCTCTCTCTCTCTCTCTCTCTCTCTGTCTCACACACACCTCTGCTGCCAAGCTATGGCTTTCAGCTCAGAATGCTGTGTGATGTGCTATTGTCAGATCATTGCACAGTGCATAATTCAAATCCGAGAAAAGAAACATGTGGAAGTACTGCAGGATGAGTATTTCTCAGCTACAGTTAGGATTCACTTGTTTTTTGCTCTTTTGTCTGCAGTGTGCTATGGCGGTTTGTATACGTCAGTATTCAAACGCTGAAAATCACTCCTGATCAGTAATTAAGGTGTTGTTTATGTACTTTAGTTATGAAGTGACCTGCATTTATCTCCACTAAGTTGTCAGAATTAAATCAAGTGTATTAAACAGTACAAGTTATCTCTCTCCTCACAGCACATTCTTCAAATACTGTATCTCTTTCCACTCAGTATAGATCAATGGACAACAGCCATAGGGGATTAGACCCAGTAAAAGGAAAAACAAGGTTTTTTTTAAAAGAATGTTTACCTACCTGAATATTTTACCCTAATATATATCCTAATTTTGACTCTCTTCTTCATGGTTTGAATATCTTGGCGATAATCCCATAGTGCATTTATAGGTACTGCAATCTGTAGTGCATGTGGCACTGTATGATTGAGGGCTATTACCCTTGACATGATTAAATGCTACTACGAAAATATTTGCTTCATTGATATGCAGACTTTATGCGTGAATAGGCATTGCTCGGTATGATTATATATATATATATATATATATATATATATATATTAAGGATGCCACTTGTCCTACTGTATTACAATTTTTTCGATATTCTATGATAGGCAATATCTGGGTGAAATCCTGGCCACACTGAAGTCAGTAGGAGTGTTGCCATTGTCTTAAATAAGCCAGAATTTCAGTCTATATCTTTAATGTAATAGATGCTAACACTCTTCAGACCATCCTTACTCATGTTGAGTTGTATCCTGCTCCTTGAACAGTCACAATGAGGTCAATAGAACCATTCCAGGAGTAAAATGCATATGAGTAAGGATATCAAAATCTGCCCTTTCAACAGCATATCTTTACTGTACTTTAAAAGATCCATTCCAATAGTCTGTTTCCTTCTGACTCTCACAAGAATTATGCATGAAGAGGAAAAAATGCAGTCTTCCTCATTAGTACTATACAAGACTCATATACTGGTTACCATTAAAAGTCAGTATTTACCAACATTTACAACAATAGCATTTAAAGAACTTGGTACATGCTGACTTTTTAATGGGGATCCCTGTGTAATTTTATATTTTACTTTATGCCTCGTTAAAGACAAAAGTGGACAGTTGTTGCAATGGTTCCTACAGATAAATGCTTTTGGGAGTGACTAGGTAAGCAAAACTACTAAAGGTAAATAGAATCAATTTATGGTTTGGGAGTACTCTTATGTTAGTATGTTTAGAAAGATGTTTTCTGAGGGTTGCATTTAAAATCTCAGATGTTATGAAAACAATCTAGTTTAATATAACAAATAAAAAGTGATTCTCACCCAACATGTAAAACAAATCAAGTCATATGTTAGAGACAGAGGGTCTGATTCTGTCTTCTGTGACAGCAGTTTTATACCACGGTATTGTATTGGCATAAAACCAGTGCTATAGAGCTATAGAATCAAGCTCCAAATCTATTCTATGCAAATAGAATAATATAAAAAAAGAAATTGGGTCACTTTTCCTGCATGATGCATGTAACAGCAGAGAATCAAAGCACTGTGTCTGAAATAAAGACGAAAAGTTGCAGTTCTTAGGGCATGTTCTGAATAAATACTGAGCCAAATGCAGCACAGGTATAAAGAGGTTCACCTTTATGGACTCCAATTCATTTGCCTTATTTTCTTTCTATTAAAATGACATTAATAGTCATACAAATAACTGGACAGTAACACCTGACAGTGAGATTTAAGTGTCTCTTGACCAAGTGAACTCCACCAGAGAGGTCTTTCGGGGCCATCTGCCTGTCCCAAGTCAGGGTAAAGGAGGAGGATTGGGCATGGGGCTAGCAACTCCACTCCGTAAAAAAATCAACTTGCTACAGAAACGCCAACAATAGAGATAACAGAGACTTTTAGCCTGGAAAAAGAAGGTTCTTCAACTCGAAGATGCATGATGCTGGGTGGTGAAAGCCGCGAGGAAACCACTAAGCTGATCACCCTTCTTGCAACCAGGAGGATCATCATCGGCACATGGAACATGAGGACCATGTACGAGTCAGGAAAGACGGCGCAGGTTGCAGCAGAGATGAGGAGCAACAACCTGACCCTACTAGGCATTAGCGAGACAAGATGGACGCAAGCTGGACAGAGACGACTGTTGATAGGAGAGCTGTTGCTGTATTCTGGACATGAAGAGAGCGACGCACCCCACACACAGGGAGTAGGCTTCATGTTGTCCAAGCAGGCACAGAGAGCACTGATTGGTTGGGAGGCACACAGACCCAGGATCATCACAGCATCCTTCAGAACTAAAATGAAGAGGATTAAGATGAATGTTGTTCAGTGCTACGCTCCTACCAATGACAGTGAAGAGGAGGACAAAGACTACTTTTACAACAGACTTCAGAAAATATTAGAGACTCTCCCAGACAAAGACATCACCATCCTTATGAGAGACTTCAATGCCAAAATTGGACCTGACAACACAGGATATGAACAAGTCATGGGGACCCATGCGCTGGGAGAGATGAGTGAGAATGGAGAGAGATTTGTGGATCTGTGTGCACTTAACAACCTGGTCATAGGAGGCAGCATCTTTCCTCACAAGCGGATCCACAAGAGTACCTGGGTATCGCCAGCAGGCACAACAGAAAATCAGATCGACCATGTCTGCATTAGCAAGCAGTTCAGAAGATCCCTGCAGGATGTTAGAGTTAGAAGAGGAGCAGACGCGGCATCCGACCATCACTTAGTGGTGGCCAGATTGAAGCTGAAGCTGAAGAAGAACTGGACAGACGCGTCAGACAGAAGAGCAAAGTACAATGTCAGCCTTCTGAAGGACCACAAGACCAAGGAAGATTTTGGACTGACACTGAAGAATAAGTTTTCAGTACTACAGGATTGGTTTGAGGAAGAGGAAGACAGTGTACTCAACAGCTGGCAGAAAGTGAGAGAGACACTTAGGTTGGCATGCCAGGAAGTGCTTGGAATCAAGAAACACCAGCAGAAAGAGTGGATCACAGCAGAGACCTTGACTAAGATAGAAGACAGAAAGAAGAAGAAGGCAGTAGTCAACAACAGCAGGACTAGAGCAGCAAAGGCCAAAGCTCAAAAAGAGTATGCTGAAGCCCACAGAGCAGTGAAGAGGAACATTAGGAAGGATAAGAGAGACTATGTGGATGGACTGGCAGCAGACGTGGAGCAGGCAGCATACAGCAGCAACATGAAACAGCTGTACGACACCACCAAGCGACTGTCTGGAAAGTTCAGCAAGCCAAAACGTCCCGTCAAAGACAAGCAGGGAAAGTCTATAACAGGAATAGAACAACAGATGAACAGATGGGCGGAGCACTTTGAGGAACTCCTGAACAGACCAGCACCACCAAATCCACCAGACATTGACCCAGCCAACGAGGACCTCCCAATCAATTGCAACAAACCAACCAGAGACGAGATCAGAAAAGCCATCACCATGATGAAGAACAGGAAGGCGGCTGGACCTGACGACATTCCAGCAGAGGCCCTGAAAGCAGACCTGGATGCTTCAGTGGAAATGCTGTACCCCCTCTTTGAGAAGATATGGGAAGAAGAAGTGATTCTGGCAGACTGAAAAGAGGGATACCTCATCAAAATCCCCAAGAAAGGAGACCTCAGCAACTGTGCCAACTACAGAGGAATCACACTCCTGTCGGTGCCAGGGAAGGTCTTCAACTGAGTCCTCTTAGAGAGAATGAAGGATGCCGTCGATCCACAGCTACGAGATGAGCAGGCAGGCTTCCAGAAGAACAGATCATGCACAGACCAGATAGCAATGCTCCGCATCATAGTCGAGCAGTCCATGGAGTGGAACTCCTCGTTGTACGCAACTTTGTTGACTATGAGAAAGCGTTCGATAGCATGGATCGAGAGACCCTCTGTAAGCTCCTTCGGTACTACGGCATCCCAGCAAAGGTGATCAACCTGATCAAGAACTCATACGATGGCGTACACTTCAGGGTGATCCATGGAGGTCAGCTCACAAACAGCTTCCAGGTGCGAACCAGAGTCAGACAAGGATGCTTGTTGTCACCATTTCTCTTTCTCCTCCTCATCGATTGGATTATGAAGACATCCACTTACGAGAGCAGGAACGGAATCCAGTGGATGTTGTGGACCCAGCTCGATGACCTGGACTTTGCCGACGACCTTGCACTCCTTTCACACAGCAAACAGCAGATGCAAGAGAAGACCAGCGCAGTGGCAGCCACGTCATCATAGGTTGGCCTCAACATCCACAAGGACAAGACCAAGATCCTCAAGATTAACTCCATCAGCAACGACCCAGTCACACTGAATGGAAGCCCCCTGGAAGAAGTGCAGTCCTTCACCTACCTAGGCAGCATCATCGACCAGCAGGGTGGCACAGACGCAGACATCAAAGCAAGGATTGGTAAGGCAAGAGCAGCCTTCTTACAGCTCAAGAACATCTGGAGCTCCAGAGAGCTGTCTTTGGCAATAAAGATTCGACTGTTCAACTCCAATGTAAAATCAGTCCTACTGTATGGAGCTGAAACCTGGAGGACAACCAAAACAACCACCAGGAAGATCCAGACCTTCATTAACAGCTGCCTCAGAAGGATTCTCCAGATCCGCTGGCCAGACACCATCAGCAATATCCACCTCTTTGGAGAGGACCCGTCAACTGCCAGCAGAGGAAGAAATCAGAAGGAGAAGGTGGGGCTGGATAGGACACACAATACGCAAGCAGCCAACCAACATCACCAGACAGGCACTGCGGTGGAACCCCCAAGGCAAGCGGAAAAGAGGCCATCCAAGAAACACCTGGTGACGCAACCTTCAGGCTGACACCACAAAAATGGGCTACACCTGGAACCAGCTAGAGAGAATGGCCCAGGATAGAGGACTCTGGAGATCTGTGGTTGGCGGCCCATACCCCGACTGGGGTGACGGGCATAAGTAAGTAAGTAAGTAAGTGACCAAGTGAGATACCACTCCTAAAATAGTCAACATTCATTAATATAGCATAGATTCCCTGGAAGTATGGTCTTAGGGTTAGGACACTGCTCTGGGACTCAGAATGTCCAATTCCTAATACTATCACAAGCTTCCAGTTTGGATTTAGGCAAATCACTTAATAGCTCTGTGCCCAGTTTCTCATTTGTAAAATAGAGCTTATCCTTTGCTTGCCTATTTAGTTGTTGGCTATTCAGAATAGGGCTTGTCTTTTAGTGGGAGGCTGAATCTACACTTGTGACTGTACACAGTTATAGGTCCATCGTTGCACCATACTCCTCCTCGTGTCCACATCTGAAGCACTGAAGCATGTTCCTGAAGGGCAGTCTTGTGCGTGAAAACTAGCATGCATGACAGATGTGAGTATGTGCGTGGCTCTGCTGTGTTATGGTCCATATCCATTCTACAGTGCAGTGTGGACCTGGGCCCAGGTCATGGGTATCAACCATTCTCCAAGACCATTCCCACAGTGCATTGATATCTTTGCTGCTTGATCCTTCCCCAAAGGTATAAAGATCCCTGACCACCACCATCCTCTTTCCAGAAATTATAGCAACCTGCTCCAAGCACTTTAGCACTTTTGTTTTAGGTTAGGAGCACATGAAACACCTCTGGGTGAAGGACTCCAACAATCACTCCAGGGCAATGAGTGTGACCCCCTCCCAAACCTCACTGGTATCATCATATGAAGGAATGCCAATGAGGGGCAAGGCAAGGAGGCTGAAGGGACCTTGAAGGAAATCCTGGAGGAAGCCCTGGGAGACACACAGGATGAAGAGCATGTGATTCTGCACCTCTTCCCTGCCAGTCTGGTAGAGGAAGGCCCCCCGCCCCCTGGAGGACCCAGAGCCACGGAAGGAACCAGAATCCAACACTGGTAAATTTTACAATGGACCATCACTGTCCCTTACAATATCCCCTTTTGCTCCGGTGCTACATGCCTTAGCCTGCTGTCTGCCACCCCCACCCCTACCCCACAATGCCACTCCATCCCAACATGGTCCCAGAGGAACACAGAGTTGATAATTTTATTGAGATCCCCTGAGATGCTGTAAAGCATTTAGCAGAAGCAACCAACGGATAGTTAATGATCAGTCACTGTGGCTGTGGGTTTCTTGGCCAGCACTGACAGTGCTAGGCCCTGGGCTGCATGAAACAGGGGGGAAATGGAAGGTGGGCAGGAGCAGTTTTTAAAAGGACAGGCTGGGAAAGAACAATTTAATGACACTTTGTGTAAAGACCCAACACCACCTCTTTCCCCTCCAGCCCGCTCCCATCTTTTCTGCCCCTTCTGAATGGGAGTTGTGCGGAAGGTGGGTGGGGTGTTTAGTGGCTTGTGTGCAAGCCTGCCTAGACATGGGAATAAGAAGGGAACTCTTTGGTTGTCTGAGAAAAGTGTGAGTGTTTCATTCTCCCTATGAACATTTCAAATGTTTTGTACTGTTCCCAGTCTCTGGTGTCTAGCCTCTCCCTTCACTGAGACACTCTGCAGAAGCCAGGACAAGTGGGGATGAGTGAAGCATCCTGTAGCCCATAGAGCTAGCTTAGCCTTTTATTTTATTTAGCACTAATGCAAGGAACCTACAGGCCTGTATTCTGTAAGACATTGGCTTAAGCGGGTTAGCATACATGGCTCATAGGCCTATGACCCCTAGCTTAGATAAAATGGCCTAACAGTTATCCTAGAGTTCGGGGATC
The DNA here is from genome assembly GCA_032164245.1 of Sternotherus odoratus. NCBI lineage: Eukaryota > Metazoa > Chordata > Testudines > Kinosternidae > Sternotherus > Sternotherus odoratus. The sequence goes on along the minus strand of JAVMKO010000005.1, from coordinate 88,009,877 downwards.
TCAGAATAGCTTCTTAAGAGGAGAGTAGATATATAATGAGTCTAGGCAACTGCAGGGATATGGAACTGATACAAGGCTTGGATATTTTAGGATAAAATCATTGGTTTAACCACAAACTTACTTTTGCAATAGTAGATATATATAGTAATGAGCTAAAGGCACCCCAATGTTATAAGAGTGAGGAAGTTAAATATGGAAATGGGAGGCTGGGCATCTGAATGAATATTCATGATGGTTCCTATAATAGGCCAGGCCACCATGTAAAGCAGTGTGGCATGTCTTCCATCATTGACACTTCAGCTCTTCATTGTCATTACCATTGATTTAGAAAATGGTACAGAGAGTACACATATAAAGTGTGTGGACAATACCAAGCTGGGAGAGGATGCAAGAGTTTTGGAAGATAGGATTATAATTCAAAACGATCTGGAAAAACTGGAGAAACAATCTGAAGTAAATAGGATGAAGTTCAGTAAAGACAAATGCAAAGTACTCCACTTAGGAAAGAACAATCAGTTATACACATACAAAATGACAGCCTAGAAAGAAGTACTGCAGAAAGGGATTTGGGGGTCATAGTGGATCACAACCTAAATATGAGTCAACAGTGTAACACTGTTGCAAAAAAAGCAAACATCATTTTGGTATGTATTAGCAGGAGTGTTGTAAGCAAGACCCAAGAAGTAATTCTTCCGCATTACTCTGTGCTGATTAGGCCTCAGCTGGAGTATTGTGTCAAGTTCTGGGTGCCACATTTCAGGAAAGATGTGGACAAACTGGAGAAAATCCAGAAAAGAGCAATAAGAATGATTAAAGGTCTAGAAAACGTGACTAATGAGGGAAGATTGAAAAAAAATTGTTTGTTTGGTCTGGAGAAGAGAAGACTGAGAGGGGACATAATAACCGTTTTCAAATACATAAAAGATTGTTACAAGGAGGAGGGCGAAAAATTGTTCTTAACCTCTGAGGATAGGACAGCAATGGGCTTAAATTGCACCAAAGGAGGTTTAAGTTGGACACCCGGAAAACCTTCCTAACTGTCAGAGTGGTTAAGCAATGGAATAAATTGCCTAGGGAGGTTATGGAATCTCCATAATCGGAAGGTTTTAAGAGCAGGTTAGACAAACACCTCTCAGGGATGGTCTAGAGATAATACTTAGTCCTGCCATGAGTGCAGGGGACTGGACTAGATGAGCTCTCAAGGTCCTTTCCAGTCCTATGATTCTATGATTATCTACCACTGACCTTCAGGCATTGAGGTTCAGACCATAGGACTCATTTGGCATGCCAGGAACAGGACTGGTCCTTTGTCTTTTACCACCAGATCCCCAAGGAAGGGTGTGAGTATATAAGTATGTGAGCCTACGCAAGGAATGATACCAAAGAAATAAAAGTGGCTAAGGCTTTGCTTTGCCCTCAGTGTGAATGTGTCTGCCGTATACCACAGGGTTACCTACAAGATATTGAACTTGTTAGTTTTAATTCTGTGTCTGAGTCTGGGACTATTTCTCTAAGCTATTAAATTAGTGTCAATACAATTATTAACCATTAAAGAATCAGGCTACTGGGGTTGTACACAAACTTGTGGCTCACTACTGGTCCATGAGGTATGAGCACAGAGCATGAGGAAATATTCTGGCTTGCCGGGACCCAGGAGCTGCATGCAGATGGGTGGGTCCATTTGCCTGCACAGGCTTTTAAAAATCAGATCTGAACTGTACTTACTCTCTGTGGAAGTATTCCCATTTAGCCTCACATACATTGTACAAACCACAGTATGCCACAATAATCCAAACTGCATTGGTCATGATGGTATCCACATGGGTCCGGAGGGATCACCAATGGGCTTTCAACAGGCTCAAAGCTACATTCCACTACCATTCTGTAACTACTCAGTCTGTAGTTTAATCTGCTTTTTCCTTGGGTCAGTGATGTTGGGATATGGCTTCATGAGCCCCAATAGGACTGGGTCTGCGGGGCCCACCAAAATCAATGTTGGCACAGAAACACTGTACATAATCATGTCATTTCAGGGGAATAAAGTCCCTTCTTTCCCTCTCTGGTACAACCAGGACCTTCTAAGCACCCTGGCATCATGAACCTTTCCCATGTGTCTAGTGTTCATGAACTGACCCCTGTGATCCACTAAGCACTGGACAGCCAATGAACAGTAACCGTTTCGGTTTCTATATTCACTGGCCCCTTTAGGTGAGCAAAATGCAGGGAAGTGTGGTCCATTGAGGCCCCCCCACAGCTGAGAAACTGCATCCTCTGAAATCCCATAATAATTGTAGGGACTTGGGTTATGGCAACCACCTCTGTGGAGATCACAGTATTGATAGCTTGGAAAACCTGTACACCCCTGCCCCGACAGCTGACTTCCTAACCCGAAACTGTTAGCAAATGACCAGTAGCTGTTAGGCTTTGCTAGCTTCCAAAGGGCAATAGTCACCCATTTCTGCACTGGTATGGGTTTCCAGCCTGGTGCTAGAAGCTCCTTGCACAAGTCAAATAAGGTCTGCTTCCTCATTCTGAAGTTCTGCAGCCACTGAGCATCATGACAGAGCTCCAAGATGGTGTGATCCCACTACACCTTGCTGATTCTCTGGGACCAGCTGCAGCGGTCCACCAATGGGCATATTGTTTTGATCCTGACACTCAACGCATGAATTCCATGAAACCGAGGTAGATTTTCATTCCCTCTCTGGGTCAGATGTCTTCATTATCTTAAATCTCTGGGGGACTGATTCCATCTAGTATGAGGTACTGCACTGCATGAACCTCTCTGTCCAGCGAGCAGGAGCAGAACCTCTTCTTTCTGGGCCAGCTCTATGCCTCCCATGCCGTTCAGCAGAAAGGACAGATAAGCAGGAGCTGCCATCATCAAATGCATGAAAGCAGCATACTAGCAACTCGCAGCAAGGTGATTCCCAGAGTGTCTCCTGAAACCTGGTCTGCGCCCTCTGAAATGGTAACATTACTGTCACATACTGAAAAAGGGGTAATGTGAATGTGAGTATATGTGTGTGCACAGCAATTATCTGTCCCCTGCTCGGCACAGGCATGGGGTACATGCTGCAGTACATGGACAAGTACCAGGGAAGTGTGAAAATGTGGACATAGCCTGAGTTGTATGGTGCTTGACACAATGGGGCACTGAACTCAGCTGGGACACCTAAGTGCTACAATAATGCAAATAATAATGGAAAGGGATACATGTCTGGAATATGGTGAGGGAGAAAGTCTATAGAGAAGAAAACAGAGGAAAGAGAAAAGGCTAAAGTGGGAACCCTGAGCAATGTCTATGTTTTTAACCTGTTTTGTACTGAATACCTACAACTAAATTTATCAGAGACTTAAAACCTGTATTGCTCACATATTTTATCCTTGTTTTTAATTTTCATGAATGAGAGCTTAGTTTTTTAAATTATAAAGGCCATTGAGTAAGGTTGAAGTTGATGCAGGTTAGTATTCCATAATTATTTTTGACATGAAGATGAATGCCATCCTAAAAAAGCTAGATGCTAATACCACCTCAGCCTTGATATATGAATATTACCTCTTTGAATGCTGAAATGGCATTATGGATGGTTTATGGCTTTATGACTATGAGACGTTTTTAGTTGCTGACTCAGAAATACCTTTTCTTCACATTTTGAGGCAACGTTGTTCATTTTTGGTTTCTGACACCTTTTTTCCCCACTCTTTCCCCCCCTTATATTTGAAAACATTTCTTGAAGTGGGTATTGGAGAAAAGTCATCACAAAAATCATAGCTGTAGACCAGTCACCTTTAGCCACCTCTAGCTTAATACTCTGCAATGTCAGGAAAGAACTGCATTGCATTAACTCACTCCATTTCCTGCTGGGAAATCATGCAGCCTTTAGAGTTAGCTATTCAAATGTGAATAGTTAACATGTTTTACATTTTTTAAACTGTATGCCCTTCTGGCTATCCAAAGATCATGCAAATGTGATCTTTCAGAAAATATACTTGCAGAATTGTGTGTGTGTGTAGGGGGGGGAGTATAAACAATAAAACAAAATAGCATAATTTTATTTAGAAAGCATTTTGCTCCTCTTCTCCAGCCTGGAAAGTGCTCAAGGTGCTTCACATCATAATAAAAACAAGTTAAAATGTATTTGAAAAAGCAATAGCATAAAAGATAGCCCTGTAAAATCAATATATAAAGCCAGTAAAAGGGGGTTGGAAAAAGGGGGAGAGAGGCAGTGAAAGGGCATGAAAGGCAATAAATAGGGGTCAATAGTCATCTGACTAAAATGCATTTTGGGGATAAAATAGTATTGAGACTCTTTTTTTTAAAAGCAAGGAGAGACTGAGTAAGGAGCAAGTTCTATACTTTGGACTGAAGGGTGGGATTTCAAAAGCAGCTAGGGGAGCTCAGGACCCAAGTCCCGTTGGAAGCCAATGAGAGATGTGCTTAAGCATTTTTAAACTCTCCCATAAAGAGGTATTAGGCCATATCCTAATTCCCATTTAAGAAATGATGGCCGGATTCTTAAGCAGTGGATGGCTCTGAGTACCCCTTAGGCAGAGATTCACTGAGGAGGACTTCACCGTATGTAGGTCCTATACCATTAAAGGGGTTTAAAAGTCAAATGGGGCATTGAAAAGTCAAGCTGACATTTAATGGCCAGAGTGTAGGGCAAGAGTGACATGATCGTGATAGCTCTGACTTGTGACTGAGTGTACTGCTACATTCTGAGCAAACTGCATGAGCTTTTCTAATGGAAAATGGCAGTAACCAGGCATCACACTGTTTCAAGGTCACCCTGGGATAAAACACTCTTGAATCCAGCACTTCAATTTCCATAGAAACAGTGAGGTCAGAATGATGCCAAAATTATTAAACTGACTTATTACCTTTGAATGAGCATTCTCCGGTAAGTGGAAGAGAGAGAGAATCTTCTCATGTTTATGCTGCCCACCCATCTATCTGACCCTTCTTCCCAAGGCTGAGTATGCACCAAGCCAGCGATATCATCCAGATATTTCACTAGTGACTGAACCTGAAGGAGGAGCAAAAGATGCATCGTTGTGTCTTATCTCGTACTGATAACGTGTAGCAATGATGTCACAAAGCATTCTCATGTATGTGCTGAACTACATGATAGGATTCTTCTTTAAGGAATGCCTCACTTCAAATCCTCAGCAATGACAGAGTCTCTAACTTTAATAAAGGCAGACAGCCAGTCATACACAGTGAAGGTCAGCAACTACTTTCCAGAACTCTTCAATTACAGAGTAAAAGTAATTGTTGTAATGATAGTTTAAGTTCACCATTAAATTACTGCCATATATTTATGTGTATTTCTCTTATAGTAGATGCTTCAGTAGAGAAAAAGCAGCTGTGAATTTGTGGACTTTTATTTGCAATTTAGATGAAAAATTAGACACTAAATAGAAGCTATTGTATATTCTGTTGCAGAGGGATAGTGTATGGCTTAAGAAAGACATATCTATTGTAGAAGCCAATAGGTGTACTGGATCTGCTCCATCTTTATGATGCAGTAAGACCAAGCAAGGAGTGTTACAGCCATAGAGAAAACAAAGAGATTTATCAATACTGAAATTAATACAGAGTAGTGAATAATTCACAATGAATAACAAATTCAACAAATTTGCTCCTGTTTCCAGTTCACTGAATACAGTATTTGGAAGCAGTTACATCAAATGCATTTGCTTATTCAAAAGTATTCTACCATTTACTTGCAGTTTTTAAAACCTTTACTGATTAACTGGCACACAGCTCTCTGCAAACTGCAAGCTGTGTTGGTTAGCTGTGATTGGTCAGATAACTTATGTGATGTGCTTTTGGTTCCCTAATTGGATGCATGGCCACAGAATCCATATAGAAATACTTTTATGGTGAATTTGAAATTTGGTTTTGTGATGGGGTATATTAGATCCTCTGAGGCCCCTGCTACAGGCCTCATGGCTCTGCCACACATTGTCCCAAAAAGGGGCAGTGGAGAGGGTCCTCCAAGCTGCCTAGAGTGTCTGTGTGGAACACAGCCAATCAGAGACCAGAATCCTAGTATAAGAAGAGCTGCAGGGCCAGAGGGAGTTCAGTTCCTTGCTGGATCTGCAGGAACGTGGATAGTGTGAGCTGGCTGACAGGGCTACAGAACCCTGGACAGGGCAGTGCTGCCAGAAGTCAGGAAGAACGAAAAGGAGCCCTGAGCTGGTTCCTGGGACTCCATTTAGACAAGGCCCTAAGGTAAGGGTGAAGATGATGGGGCTGTGGGGAAGTGGCCCAGGGAACTAGAGAAGATGTTCCCTGGACACACTAGATGGCTGCTATCTAGAGGGTCCCTGGGCTGGGACATGGAAGAGTGGGCAGGAAATGATACCACCTCACCCCCCTCATTAGCTACTGGGGGGAAGTGGCCTGGATATTGAGGCACTGCTCTATACTGGAGCAAGGACAAACCAAGAAAGAGAGAGTGAGTGCAGGCACATGCACTTGGCTTAGGGTGTGCTCATGAGAAGTGAGTGTGTCCAGTTACAGGTTTCCACAAATGCTCCTGTATGTGACTTTGAACACTTATGCTATTCCAACTGGATCATGGGAATATACATAGAAAGAGAACATAAAAGGGAAACGAAGGTGGTTGAACCAAATTTATGTAAAAACTTGAGCATATAGTCACTGAAAACTATTTAAAGTATTTTCTTCTCTCTAGAAATAAATAATGTAATGAAGTTCATGACATAATTTGATTGCGTATTTGCAGATTATTATTATAAGGGTTTATACTTTACTCAGAGGTTATCCACTTATCAAGCATTGGAAATGGCCAGAAGAAATCAAATAGAATTGGTCAGAAAATATTTGTATGTTTTTCCATCAAAAAACCTTCTTGGTTTCCTACCAGCTCACTCGTCTTGTTCCTTGGCAGCCAGCCTGGCTGTCTGTATCTGAGAGCCTGAAGCTGAAGGAGTCCTAGCTCTCAAACCCATGAGTCCTCCGCAACCTGGAAGCCCGGACTCCTCAAGCTGCCTGATTCCTTGCCTGGGTAGCTTGGGGAACCTCAGACATACTTTGGAAAGGTCAATATAAAATACTATTTTCACTTTTTCAAAATGGAATGTTGGAATTCCTGGTCTGCAAGAAATTTCAAAATTTCATTTTCCTGTTTCAGAACTTTATTTATTTTATAAATTTTAGATGTTCAGTTTCTGGTGAATTCTTGCATGAAAGACAAATCAAATGCAAAACCAGCACAAAAGCTAATGACCATCTCCTCATCGGAAGGAGACTTGGGCCCTGTAGTGACCGGAAGAAATTGTGACGGGCAACCACTAGGAGGTGTAGTTACACTTCTGAGTCAACTCCAGGAGAGGGCGTAATGGTATCATCAGATGTGAGAATAGCCTTGAGCTTCTGCTATCTGTGTGTTTGGGAATGGAACCGTCCCCAGCTGGGTGAGTGTTTACCCCGTCTGTGTGAGAACGAATGCGTGGGAAGCTAAATGGGGAAACTGAGGCAGGACAGCGTGTAACCAATCAGCTTGTTGCTTGCAAATGAGACATGAGTATGTATGAGATGCAAATGTGTGAGTGTATTTAAGCCCACTCCTGTAATTTGCTCGTGGGCTCTTCCTTCCTAGCAATGGTTCCGGAGTGCTAGGCACCCCTTCTGCGCTCGCATTGATAGACCCGAGCCCCTCAAGCCTATTCGAGGGACCGAGGCCTTCCAATAAACTCATCTACTTTATACAACCACGTGTGTGTGCCTTGTTTCTGCAAAATCCAAAGTACCTCACAACAGGCCCTCATCCAACAAAGCATTTAAGCACCTGTCTAACTCTAAGCATGCAAGTAGGTCTCTGAATGTCTAAAGGATCTAGCTGAAGTCAAGGTCCCATTGTTTAGTGCTGTACATATAGTAAGATGCTGTCTCAAACCTAAATTTCCATCTAAACAGACAATGAGTGGAAGGGGAAATGGAGGTGAAGTTTTACTTTGCCAAGTTCACAAAGCAGATCAGTGGCACAGCATAGAAGTTAGGTCTCCTAAATGCTGGTGCAGTAACCTATGCATTAGAACACGTTGCCTCCCCACTCTTCACAAGCTTATATATACACGTGTTTAAGTACACTGCTGGATCAAAGCCCAAGTCACTATATACTATTGAATGGTGCATGTGCCATTTTAATTCTTCCTTATAATGTAATCTTATTTCCAGACATAGAGGTATGTGTGTCTGATGTACATAGATATTAATGTCGGGTACATTTGTGAAGAAATAGTGCAGATGGCATGGCTGTCATACATTTGATACTTCACAGTAGAAGTATGATGCTTTTCTCAAATAGAGAGGTCAGCATATCTTTCACCTATCACTTAGTATTTCTAGTAGTTGTCAGCAGGCGTGCAGTGTAATTTCAGGATGGAAAATCAATACATATGTCATGGTTATCTTGGTATTATTGGTACCTTAGGGCAGGTCTGGCATTTGGATGCCATTTCCAGACAGAATTGTCTGTATTTTGTCTGTGATTTGCTGAGTAAATTTATAGCTTTAGTATATGGCATAAATATAGCTCAGGCTTCTCCCTCTCTCCTCCCTGCCCCCCAGCTATTGCTATGGATGATCTGGTCGTATTTAAGAGGCAGGACAGTGATAGGAACATGCCATTGTTAACTGTTTGGTGATGGGAAGAGAATTTACAATGCTCTTCTTTTCAAGCAGCGCGCTCTTGCTCTCCAAACACAGTGAATAGTAATGGATAGAAAACAATATTATATCTGTCATGCTTTTATCTTGTTCTTAACATCTCTGTTCAAAATCTAAACTAATGTATGCAGGAAAAGAGAGGCTCCTTCTAACAAATCAGCACTCAGTCTGCACAAACACCCTAGCTTGAAAAGAAGCAAAGCCATGTCATTTCTTTCCTCACATTATATAACTATTAAAAGCAGATGGTTCCTCAGCAATGAATAAGTACTTTTATTTTTCATAAGGATGGTCTCAGAATTTCCAGGGGAGAAACCTAGCAACTAAGATGCTTCCACTTTAATATCTGATAGAGTGGGTTTTGAGAAAAATGAAAGTAATATCTTTTATCTTTTTCTAATGAAAAGACTGCCACCAGCTGGTTAACAAATGGCTTTGAATTTCACACAAAAGGGAGTGCAGCCAGGGTAATGTTTTAAAACCACAACTCAGCTGAAAGTGATATTTTCAGACTATATGGCTCTGCACATTTGCGTCCATTCGTTACTGTTGTAAACAACAGAACATGAAAAAATGTGATGGATGCATTTTATGTTTCACACTTCACTTATGTTTACACTTCGCTCCTCGAGGCCAGCTGAGCTCCACCCATAGAAGGGGACAAAGGTGCTCCTATGCAATTTTTACAGTTTCCCACCTTCACCAGAGGCTGAAGCCAAATCAGCCTCTGGTGCTACTTGGAACAGCATCAGGGCTCATAAATGATTTAAATATACTGTGAATAGTATAACCAGCACAAAGGTCCTATGTCATTTTTTGATATTTTAAGTTTAATTTGTTATGCTTTTCAGTGTGTCATAGATTTTTGTTCTGAGTTCATTATTGCATCAGAGATGTTATAAGGTGGGATGGGGTTGACAGCTGGATGTACTAGTAGCTGAATAGGGTAAATTTGTGGCTTTTGGCACCATGGGAGTCCTGAGAAGCAGTTTAGGATAGTAGGCTAAATGCTATTAGTTGTCTAATATTCTTCTAATATGACCAGTAGTGACAAAATTCAGTCAGTGCTTGAACTGTGATATTGAACTTTCCACATTAATAATCCATTGAGATTAATAGAGCAATTGACACTTCTTGGAATGATTCTTTCAGGCTGTCTGCACACTTGGAAAGACAGCAATTCTGGTTTTTAAAGTTCTATTCATGAGGAATAAAAACATATTTTTTTTCAAAAAATGAAAATTAAGATTCTGGAGCACAATTCTGCTACCAAGGCTGGGTTTTCTGACCCATTCGGTGGCTGAGGAATAGTGGAATGCAAGGGATCCTGCTTATATATGCCCTCAATCCCCACCAGTTTGGTTTTTGGTATGGTTTAGTCTGGCAATGAATTCAGACAATATCCATGCTGGTTTCATTAAATCTCTCATCAGGCTTTAATATCATTGACCTTTGGGGTTTTTTGAGTGACCTGGAGTATCTTGTGGGAGTGGACGAGGCTCCTTTCAGGAAGTTAGTTTCCACTGGCTCTCAGAAAGTTACTCTTCCTCCTTGAAAGTCTTCACATGCTCATTTCCATTTTGTTCATGACATAAGTGTGACTGTGCTGTCTGAAATGTTAGGAACTCTCATTGCTCAAAACACTCTACAGCAGAAATCACTGTCATTAATTCCATGCTGTCTGGGGAACAGAAATATTTTCACCATCAAAACAGTTTATTTTTGCGAAGACTAAATATTTCTCTCCTAAAAGAGAAAATAAAAGCTGTGAGGAATATCCCCGGAAACATGGTCTGGTCCAGTGTTTTATAGAGCAGTCACTAACACGTGCTAAGAGTTCAACAGCCCATTCTTATAATAAATGCTCCTTTTGCTCAGGTCTACAGGCTTTTCTATTTGAATTTATCTGGCAAAAAATTGCTTATTGTGCATTATGGTAGCACCTAGGAGCCCCAACCCAGTTCTAGGCCCCATTGTGCTAGGCACTGTAAAAACACAAAGTGGAAGACCAGTCTCTGCCTTGAATAGCTTGCAGTCTAAATAGACATGACAAAGTGTAAGGGAAACAGAGACACAGAGAAAGAAGTGACTTGCTCAAGTTCAGTGGCAGATCTCAGAACAACTCAACTCTCTGGAATCCCATCCTAGTATCCCAGACACGCCGCTCAAAAAAGCATGTATTTACCGTAGGAGCAAACTGTCCTAGTGTGAATCCCCATACTTCAGAAACTCTCTATAATTTGGTGGGATGGGAGTTGTGTATCTTCTCCTAAGAAACTGCATATTTTAAAATGCCTAGATTTTAATTTTTCTTCTTCAATTTGTCATCTTTTATAATGTCTAAGTTACCTACAATTGCATTTCCCACCCCACCTATCCAGAGTTTTACCCAGAGGTGCTATCGCATTCCCACTAACCTCCACAGGAGATTTTTAGTTTATGAAAATGAGTCATGTAAATTGTCCAATTTTAAAGAAAAATTGCATCTTCCATATTGTACAATATGTTTTAATTGGTTTACAACACTTATTCAGGAAAGCCTACATTTAATTTACAATAGAGACCTTATTTAATCCACCTTTACTTGTTGTATGAGATATGAGCTGGTTGAAAAATCACTGTTGTCAATCCCACTGCTCTCAGATGCTGTAGCTGAGAAGCCAGAAATCACATTTGACAGGACGGCCCTAAGGTATGTACCACCACTGATAAATTCAAAGGAGCTTTCCCTCTTCTCCTCACCATACCTTCAGACCTTCAAAAATATAAGAAACATCCAGAGACACAATGGATAAATACATTACTTCTTTATGAGAGTCAGTTTTCCTTGCCAGAGAATTGAACTAAACATCTGATGAGTCCACCCTCTTATTTCCCACTACTTCCTAAAGAGACACTGGTAGCAACTCTATAGTTAACATTGTGTTAAGATTCCCACTTAAACTAGGTCTAAAAGTAATCTGTTTCACACTTTAAATGCTGAAATTAGCTTCCAGATTTGGCTCACCAAACCTTCAGAGGAAATTTAAATTTTCTATATACATTTTCAGAGTAATCTTTACTGACATTTCCAGCAGAAACATTTGAAGATGCTCCCCATTTTGAAATTTTCCCTGTTTTCTTCACATTCCTTTGGGTTCCTTTAGCTGAACAACCACAGAACCTACAAACTTCAGACCTCACTCCCTCCTACCATCTTTCTCACATACACACAGACATTTTGATTACATCTCAGACACAGGCTAAACACAGTTGTTCCTGGTGCAGTGGAGAGGCCTGCTGCATAGGTGGCCTGATTGGAGGAACCAAGTGGCACTCCACTTCTCTGCAAGCATTATCAATTTTCCTCACGTTGCCCACAGGCAACCATGATGTGCCTTATCTCCACATCGCTCAAAAGTATGGAGCTTTCTTCCATACCCCCACAACACTGCTCAGTTACCACATATCCTGCCACATATCAGAGCACCACCCCTCATTGAACTCCCATCATCTACATTTCTACTCCCAATTCCCCTTCTCTACTCCACTACCAAGTTCACCATTTAGACATGGGTATTTAACAATATAGTGGAGTGTAGCTAAGGTGTTCAATGACTTAACTGCTGATTTTCTGGTTTTATACAGTCTGCATTGATGGGATATCAGGTCTATCATACTTAACTCAAAGTTAATGACTTTTGGGGGAGGAATATATATTAAGCTAATGTCTGTAGTTATACATTTCAATAAGAAAATGCATTTCCCTCCTCTCTCAATTTGACTCCTGCTTACATTTCACATGATTCGTATTTTAAACCACTTATATCATTAGTCATTTAAGCAAACAGAAAAACATAAGTTTCTAGCAGAATTGCTTTATTCCTAAATGCCGTCATGGGCACAATACAGTCTAGTCCAAACTGTTTGGGAGGGAAACAAGTCAACATGTCAATAAACTGCAACGGCATTTACTAGTTACATAGGGTCTGCTCCAAAGCCTCTGAAGTCAATGGAAACTATTCTTTGAGAGTAAAACTCAATACCATTGAGATGACGGATTACAATAATTTGTCGTCTTGTTTGTAAAAAAGCTTTGGAGCAGCAAGTGCATAAAAATCGGAATACACATTGGTCAATGGCTGGCTGTGCAAACTCTAAGAAAATAACACTTCTCTGTACGTCAGACTCAATTTACCAGTCCTTAAAGTAAATAAGTACAATGTCCATTTTATCCTCCTCCTCCTTCCCCCTGGGCACTGGTGGCTTAGTTAGGGTCAAATTCTTCCTTTTGATATCCATGAATAAATTGATGGGAGCTGTGTATTATATTGGAGAGAAAACTTTGTTCTTAACATTTGACAAATACTTTGAGCTCCTTGGATGAAAGTTAATTAGGTCTAATCCAATGTCCATTGTAGTCAATGGAAAAAATTCCACTGAATTCAGTGGACATTGGATCAAACTCTGGCACTGATGTAAATCCATGAGGAACTCCACTAAAGGTAATGGAGTTACACTGGTATAAAACTAGTGTACAGGAGAGGAGATTCAGGGCCGGCGACGGGGGTACTACGGGTACAGCTGTACCGGGCCCCCCGACTTTAGGGGGCCCCCGGTACACCGCTGTACCCGTTATGTCACCCCTTGTCGCCGGACCTGGAGAGCAGGGAAGGGGCGGGGAGGTGGCGCGGCTCTCCCCCGGACAAGCGCGTCTGGCTCCGGCAGGAGCAGAGAGCCCGGCCAGCGGCAGCAGTGCTGTCTGGGGGAGGAAGGGGGGGAGAAAGGGCAGCTCACGCCGCTCTCGCTGCCGCCAGCTGGCCGGGGGGGGAGCGCCGGCTGAGCTGGGGGGGGAGCGCTTGCTGGGCTGGGCTGGGGGGGCCCCCATCCGCTGTCGGCTGGGCTGGGGGGCCCACATCCGCTGTCGGCTGGGCTGGGGGGGCCCCCGGCTGGGCTGGGGGGGGGCCCAAACTATCGGAATAGGGGGCCCCCAAATTTCTGTCGCCAGCCCTGGGCCCAGTATATGTTTATTTGAGGATTGAGCTTTCCTTGAGTCAGTACATGAGGAGTGAATCCTGTCCTATATAGAGTTCAACTTGAAAGTAATTTGTGCCAAAAAGTATTTGATTATTAATACTTAAAGAATGTGATCTATAAACTTTACATTATACTTTAACTAGACTCAAAGGTATATATGGTATCATACTAATTACCTACTAGAGAAGATATCTGTGAAAAAGCAAAACTCCTCAAATTCTTCAAATAAATGAATTTTTACCTCAGGGAAAAATGGTCAAACTGTTTTTTTCCCCCCTCCTCTGTGGGCTACCAGGTTTCTGCTAACGTTTTCCTCTTAACACCGAATCAATTTGACACTTTAACATTACCAATTTAAAATAATTCATTATATTGGTTTTAGCAAGAGATGGTGATAAATTATTAAATGAGCCCAACTACTCTGCAAGCTTTCTAGTTTCAAAGCAGCAGACCACAAATGCTGCTTTGGGCTTCTCTTGATTTATTATTCCATACAAATAAATATGTGTTGCAACCTTCTCTTGTACTATGATACGAGATTAAATTAATTGTTCTGTTGTTCCTTAGGACATAAAATTTCTCAAATGATCCAAAATCTCATTAAGAAATACTAAAATGCTCCCTTTCCTTAAAAAACAAACAAACAAACAAAAAAAACAGTTTGCACAAACTGGACCTCCTTGGTAGCTGATTTGTCATCGGGCACAATTTCTTAAACAGGAGAAAATTACAATCATTTTTTTCACTGACCTTATCAACTCCTAGTATGTTCTGTTCTTCATATTCATTACAGCAGGGGTCTCAAACATGCGGCCCGGGGGCCACATGCGGCCCGCAAAGCCCTTCCCTGCGGCCCGCCAAGCTTCCTGGCGCTCCCCCTCCCCCCCGGTCCCCCCATAGCAGTTTGCAGGATGGAGGGGCCAGAAGTGGAGGCTTCTCTGCTGCCTGACTGGGCCGCGCGTGTTTCTAGCTCTGGACTTCTTATATTGCTCTTGCTTTGTTTGCCAAACAGCTGTTGGTGGTGCCTAGCGCTTTCCAGGAGGGAATGGGGAGCTGCGTGCTCAGAGGAGGAGGTGGGGCAGGGGTGGGACCTCTTGGAAGGGGTGGAGTGGGGGCGGAGCTGGGGCAGCGAGGGCAGGGTGTGTGTCAGTGGTGCGGCCCTCGGGCCAGTGCACTAGTCCTCATGGAAGGGGTGGAGTGGGGGCAGAGCCGGGGCAGCGAGGGTATGTGTGTGTGTCAGTGGTGCGGCCCTCGGGCCAGTGCACTAGTCCTCATGCGGCCCTCATGGTCATTTGAGTTTGAGACCCCTGCATTACAGCAAAGTGCTGCTGTTCAACATTCCCATTAAAAATCTATAGGTTTAGCTCAGCTATAAAAATTTTGCTCTGGGCTGCATCTTAGGATATGCAAGGTCTCATGTTAATGGGATTTCAAAGTATTTAGGTCCACATTCTGCCAACTTTTTTGAACAATCCCACTAATTTCAATAAAGCTGCTGAAGAAGTAAAGTACTACTAAGAGAGACAGGAAACTGGATTTTTCAAATATGCAACATATTGAAATTTATGGTAAATATTCTCTAGCATTTCTGACCATGCTAAGAGTTGGTAAGGTCAGTGAGGAAAAATTGCTGCAGAGCTGGTGCACTGAGCTACTGTGAAAAACCATCACTGAAGACTAACTAACTGGTAGTAGAGCAAGAGAGAAGCATAAAAGCATGCTCTACAAATGGAAGGCAGTAACATGGGACAGGCAATGAAAGAGGGAAGATAGTGTACATGGTAAGATTTTATATAAATATTGTGGCAGGGTGGGCCTGAGCCAGTCCTGCTGCCCCTTTAAGAAAAGCAAAAGCCTCTGCTAGCAGCTTCCCTAAGCTAGGGGAGCTGATTATCTAGCAGAGTGCAGCCCTGGGCTAATTAAGGCCACATGGGCTGCACCTGGTACCTCCCCTGGGGATATAAGAACCTGGCAGGGAGGAAGTCCAGGGTGGTGGAGTGGTGGAGTGATAGAGAGAGGTGCAGGGACATAGAGCGGGGAAGTAGAGCTGAGGCTAGGAGCCTGCAAGAGCTGACTGCTTCCTGAACCCAGCCAGGCTGAGGGCTGGGGCTCAGCTAAACTGTGTAGAGCTGTATATTGGTGGTGGGGTTTGCACTGTATAAATAAAGGACACTGGTGAAGCTGCAGCGGAGTCTCCTGCCTGTGTTTTAAAGTGGGCGAGAAGCAGATCTCCTACAATATGTATATATGTATACAATCTATCTACATAGGTACTGATGGGTGCTCTGGGGCTGGAGCACCCATGGGAAAAATTGGTGGGTGTTCTGCACCCACCAGTGGCTCCCCGCACTGCCCCAGCTTACCTTTGCCTCTGCCTCCTCCCTGAGGAATTGCTGCTGCAAAACATCTGTTTCAGGGTGTAACAAGCTGTGGAAAAGAAGGGGAAGGCACAGGCAGGGGAGGAAGCAGGGAAAGGGTGGGGTCGGGGTGGGGATTTGGGGAAGGAGTCCAATAGGAGCAGGGAGGGGGCGAAGTTGGTGTGGGGACTTGGGGGAAGGGATTGGAATGGGAACGAGGGAGAGAGGGAGTGGTGGAGGTGTAGAGTTGGGGTCGGGGCGAGGGGCCTGAGCACCCACCAGCACCAGGAGAAGTTGGCACCTCAGTCTATATATATAATGATCTTTGTAATTTCATATATGTATATATTAAAATGTAAGTGATTTGGTCTTCACAGTCTACAATATCATTTGGTTGATTAAATGCTATTTTTACCGTGCCTCTTATTACTAATAAGAACTGTCCCTTATTTCAGTTCACATTTACCTCTATCACATACACATTGGGTAGTATCTCGCTTTCATGATTAGGTTCAATGTAAATTTTGCTAGAGAAATCCCACATCATTTGAAGTTGAATGTAATGAAGGTTTTATTGTGTCCCTTATTCAGGTTTCCACATTTGGACCTTGGTACAAGTCTGATATTTTTGATCTCCATAATCCTAATAATACTCAACATTTATATAGTATTATATTTTACATAATTAGGACCCAGTCTTGCGGACATTTATTCACATGATTAATTTACTCCTGTAAATAGTCCAATTTACTTCATTGTGGCTGCTCACATAAATAAAGTTACTGATGTGTATAGCTGTTTACAAAATCTGTCTCTTACATATCAACTGTGGTACATATGGCTTTAGCGTCAGCGATTCAGTTCAGAGTCTATAAAATCACACCTAGCCTAAGCTAAAGTTTCAAGTGTTTGTGAAGAGATTTACATTTTTTAAAAGTATTTAGAAATCTGCCTTTTTCTGTGGTACAAGTGGTCATTTGAGATCCCAAATTTATTATTCAAGTAGAGGTTTTCTTAGCAACAAAAATGTAATGGAATATTCAAATTCAGTTACTTTAACTCTAATAGAGATATTAAATGGCTCAATACTAAATTGAAAATTTAAATGTGTGTGACTAGCTTATATATATATATTGCTATATTTTGGCGGATGTTAGTGAGCAGATTGTGACATTTCCGCAGTACCATTATAACTCAAAACAGAGTACTTATCCTTTTTGCAATCTTCTGAACTACAGCTTTAGTAACCAGTTTTAAATCTCTGTATTCTACGATAATTTATTTTGAGCTACATTCTAATACTAAATTTCATTTATAATTTTCATGCAGTCTGAAGGAAGAAGCAATGTGTTTGGGATTGATTGCAATCTCTGTAGAAAAGTAGCTGGCTGGACAAAATTGGCCAGATCCTCCATAAAAGCAACTCTGTGGCACTCCGCAGTAGCAGATTTGCCCTAAAGCTGGTCTAACTGCGCAGACCCTCCTTTGTTTCAGAGAACTTTGGGCAGGATAGCACCACCATAGCAGTTCCTGTTCCATCCTTAACCTCTTATGGCTTGAATAAGTGTTGTAACTAGGGGAAGAAGTTTACACATTCTCGTACTCCAGTGTTTCCCAGAAGCAGAACCCTTTGGGCTGGATGGCAGTGAGTACTTCTAGAGTAGACTAGAGGCTGCTCTGTTTTGTGCTGGTAGTCTAGCCACCTCTACACCTTCTCCAACCCCTTGCGGATGCACAGAGCAATCACCATCAGTAGTTAGATTTTTGCTGAAATACTCATTAACTCTTAAAAAAGGAGGCAAAGAATTTCTCAATAGTTGGTTGAAATTTGCTTGTGGTTATTAATATTTCTTAAGTGTCTGCAGTAAAAGTGGTGATAGTGTTTAGTAAGCCCTGCAGTACAAAACCTTCTTCAAATAAAGGACCACTATTAATTTTACACTGGATTTCTCTCAATTCCAGAACAAATATTCTGAGAGTCAGTTAACTTTTCACTGAATTGTATGAGCCAAATACTTTGAAAAATGCCATTATATTGACTTAATCACAAATTTGCTACATTGGTAATAAACCCACTTCCTCCAGTATTCCAATTAGTTGTTGTACATTTTGCTAAAAATGTCTTGTAGGGTATATCTTCTCCCTTGGCACCTTTTTACTAAGGAGAGATCAGAAAAATAATGTAAAATCTATTGCATCCAAAGATTATTTTTTCTTGAGACCATTCACAAATGGCTCTAACTCTTTTAGTCCAATCTTGTTTTAGAAAATATGCTACTCTAGTTAATCAAAGTCCATAGATTCTCCTTTACGTACCAAATCTGTATTTCTGGAATCAATGCCAGACCCTGAGCCTCTGTATACTGGCAAAGGTCATTTGAAGTAAATGGAACAACCCCATTTAATGAGAGCTGGGATCTGACCCTTTCCTGTTCCTGTGTTCTATTCTTGGTGCCATACGTGTGACATACCCAGTAAATTTAGCTTTTGTCCTTTATGGCCACAGATTGGTTACAGAAGCTGTTCATTTGGTATAGGAGATAGAATCCAGGGCCTTTGGCTTAACAGCCTTGTTTAGCTGAAAGAAAGGAAAGTCACTGGATGAACAAACTTTCCAAATGAGTGAGCCTACTCAGACCCACACACAGGAAATATTCAAACAGACCGAAAGACTCTTATTGACCTCAGTGGTTGTATGAACTTCTGAAAGGTACATATGGGTGGTTAAGAAGTTTTTACACAAGAAATTATGCCAAACTAAGAACAATTTCTGGTTCCCCTCAAACCTTGCTTTTCCTTCCAGCCCCACTTGTGTTATAATGATGTTTGTGCATTTGGGGGCTCATCCAGACTAGTAAGGGGATCTGTCATCACCTGCCTTGGAACTTGAGGTGCCTTAATGTTATGCTGCTATGACTTAGCGCTCTGACACCAATATCCAGCTCATAAGCTTAAAATTCTCACACTGGCTTCCATCAGCCTACTTACTCCTTGTAGCCCTTCTGCTCCATACTCCTTGTAGCCCTTCCACAAATTCATCTCCCCAAGTTCCTAATTACCAGACACTTAGACTTTTCCACTTTGGTCCATCACCCCCCAAAGTGTGAAAATGGTCCTCTGTTATCAGTTGACTTTGGCACACACAGTCCGCACACCAGAGTCCTGCTTAGGATGAAAATAAATAAAGTTTATTCAGTTGTGTAACCACAGCTTCAAAGATGAAATGGTAAGGAACACAAACACCTCTGAGTTACACAGAAAATAAACATAAAGATGCAACTTCAGGTTTTACATTTCTTTATTAGATACATTCCCTTTTCTAATACTTCTACCTTTTCTGCTGCCTCTGGGGGGACCCAGTGTTCAGACTGCACACACACACCCCTCAATATTGTCCCTCTGTACTGGATAGCCTTCATTTAAAACCCTTTCTCTCAAGGGTTTGTAGGGGTTCCCCCATACTCTCTGATTCATGGTTACTCAGAGTGGGAGACACTCCTGCTCAACCTGGTAGCCAGGGTGTCTCAGTGTCTTCCCATTAACTGTAATGGTCTGTTATTTTGCTTTTCCTGGGTTTTACTAGGGATCCTCATGTGCATTTGGTTTTGTGTAAACACCTGACTTGGAAGTAGTCCTTCCCTGGTCTGAGGTGTATTTGATACTGTTGTACAGGTCATGGGCATAGTATTCTATATACATAAATACAGAGAGTCATAACCACAGTCTGTATGGATATCCAATAATGACCAAGTTCAGAACATTACAAACTTTCATAAAAGATCTTACTCAACACATTTAATACACAGTAACATTGTATAACAACCAGTTGATTCAGTTGATTACTCTTTGAGGTTCAGGCCCCCTGGTCTCCCTGGGGGGGGGGGTGTCTGGACCCTGATTGTCACAATGGATTAGTTCCTCAAGACAGGTGTGGAGCGTCCCAAAGGCTCACTAGTTCTCCTCAGGAGGGTTCATTGCCTCTGATGGAGAAATAGAGCAAGATAAATAAACAAATAACTAATTTCTGATGTCTTGCTCCTGAAGAAATTGAGTATAAGTAAACAGTCTGTGAGGAGGGTAAAGTTATGAATGTCCTAAATTCTCACTTAAGGTATCATTGCACTTGCCCTACATGGGTATGAGGGAAAGGGCTGTACAAAGCCGTGTGCCTCTGCACAGGTATAATTACTTTCCTTGTGCTCAGGGAGGACAAGAGCTATGTCTGATTCCTATTGTAGGTATAGCCTTGCCAAAGGGGAGCCAGTGTCACTTGGAGCACAACAGTTATCTTTTAGAAGGTATAGCAGTGGCACGGTATGACACACCTCAAACAGAATGTTTCTAGAAGTTCTGACTGGGTAGCGCACCTCTACACTTTCCCCTATGGAGGACTATGGCTTAACACCGTAATTTAGCTCTTAGGAAAAGTTAAGGAAATATATACAGGTATATTTGTATCAGAGTTGCTCATTATTCTTTGGTCATTTTATCATCTAAACATGAGGTACCATTGGTTCCAGATACTAATGGAAGTCTGGCTTGCTGTATTCTTGTCACTTCTGTGAATGTTTACAAAATATGTGAAAATGTTATGCTGATCATAGCACGTTAATAAACTTGTGTTGGTACTGCATATAATTGTACAAATGTCACAGATTTATATTATTTTAAAATCAGCATAAGAAATTTTACTGAAAATTTGCAATTTGAGTATATGCCAAGAAAATAAGTGAGATGACCTGACATGGCTTTTCCAATTCTGGCTTCTATAACTCCATTAGCTGTAGCAGTGTAAGGTTCATATACTTGGTCATCCACCAGTAGAGGGTGACATAGTATTAACCAGCTGATCAGGTCTGAAATTCTATCCCAGACAGGATACACATACTAATTTAGGAACTTATTCTGCATTCCTCATACCTTCTCAACCTTTGCAATAAGATGAACAGGGCTGTTAGCCAGTACATTATATACTTTATAGTATTTGCTCATTGCCTGATGGACAAAATATGTGTACCTTCATTTTATTATAAAGCTTATTATAAAGTCCAATAAATGGCACTGAAAAACAGACCTCTTCCAAATTTCTGTGATGTTTCAAAACAAGATGTGAGCCATGTCATTAGCATAATAATTTTGTATTCTTTTCTTCCTATGACTGTTAAAGCTTTGCACATAAGCTAACTAGAATCACTACCATATTTTGAAGCAGGTGACATTTGTTTTTCAGGCATGCTAGACAGTTGATGCCTCTAGTAATGCTCTAATTATGTGTGGTGAATTGTCTCTGAGTGCTGTATGAAAATGCTTACTGCATCATTAGCTACCTTGTTGTTTGCTAAATGTCTTTTATAATACTGTAGGGGCCTGAATGAAGGTTGTGTCAGTGATTGTATTTTGAATTCCTATTTTTAGGACTTTATAACTCAGCCATTTATTTTCACTTGAAGCTGAAACCTGGCACTCTGACTCTCAGCTGCGATTCAACTTAATTACCAGATATGAAAAAATACCATTCACTGTTTTATTGAAATATTTTTAAATTATAAAAGTGAGTGGTTTTCAGATGCTTTGATTTTCATGACTGGAAAAGAGTTACTTTTGTAAAAAGAGACTTGAAATCCAAGGTACAGTTAATGGCTCAGATCTTTGACTATGACTGAAGAGAACAGTGCAGCTTAGGAAGGGGGATGCAAAGGTGGTCTTTGCTCTATAATGAACACTTTTGAGGAAATGGCTTCAGTTTGAGTCACAATCCTTAGGCCCAGCTAAGCCACACTGGTTCAGAATCCTGGGGAGAGTAGGAGGCTGGCAAAGGTGACCCTCAGCTAATCTTATTCCCTCTTCCTAACTAATTCAGGGTATGTCTTCACTACCCGCTGGATCGGGTTAGGGAAACCACCTGCTTTCTGCTCCTGGGCTCAGCTTCTCCCAACCCACACAGGGCACATGGCCTTTTGTAAAGCAGCTTCCCTCATGTTGTTTGAGTCCATCTTAGGGTGACCAGACAGGAAGTGTTAAAAATCTGGGGTGGGGGGTAATAGGAGCCTATATAAGAAAAAGACCCCAAAATCGGGACTGTCCCTATAAAATCGGGACATCTGGTCACTGTAATTCAGCTACTGGGAATCTATTGAGAATACTCAGAACTACCACACCCATTTTCAAAAACGTCTCAATGTAGAATGTTAATTGTGCATCGGCCTAGCAACGACCCAGACACAACTCATTCCTACCTCCTCTCCCTGCATAGAGCTCTTAAACAGATCTCTCCCTATTAGGCACTTGTGAGTTACACAAGCTTCCTTAATGATATACCACATATACACATCTTCAGCACACAGTTTGTCATTGTGGACCATACTGTAGCTGTTATGCCATATCATAAGAAGGCTTTTGACATGACAGAAAGGGTGACTGAGTAAATCTTAATACAGATCATGCCAGAACAATCAAAGTACAGATTTATAATATAACCTCTGAAAAGTAATTATACTTTTACAGGTTATTATAATAGACTACAGAGATATTATCTTGAGTTTTACAATGTTAGAAAATATGCTACATAGCTATAATAGCTCTTACATAGCCTCTATCAGATTAATTTAATTCTTGCTTCTAAAATCCTCTTTATAGGCTATATTCAATTCTGATGTAAAAAGACACACTAATTTATTGGGGGTTTGCCCAGTTACATCAGGGCTGAACTTCACAATATATGTATTTTATAGTAATGACATATATTTACTGAGTTCTAGTGCTTAAGAAAGGGGCTGGAAATATGTGTAGATACAAAGTAAGTATAGTTTAGCAATAGCAGTGCTAGCTTTCTTCCACAACTCTATTTGTGTACCTCAGACTCTGGAGAATCTCACTTTGTTCTAGGACCCATTTAATAATTTTTGTACATATTGAATCCTTGCAAAAATCATCTCCCAAGATTACCCAACACTGATCTCAATTAACAAAAATTATGAGTGTTCTTTAAAATGTGGGCATTGTCCTTTTCTAATATAAACTTGTGACCAGAGTGTGAACACTTTGATCCCATTAGTGTGTAATTAGTCTCACTAGAGTCATAGAGCTACTCAAGAAAATAACTGCTCATCGGTAGGAGTAAAAAGTTTGCCACTGGGCCCTTTTAAAGAAAAATCAGCAAATGTGCCCAGTATAATAACCTTTGTTATCCAAACATCTTGGGAGACATTAAATAAGTTTATATGATCAAAGTTTTGGATAACTGAGTGAGTTTTAAATATAGTGAGTGTATCGATGGGCATGAACTTGGTTTGGATAGTTTTTCAGATATTTTGTATAATCAAGGTTATTCTGTTTTAGATGTTGGATCATTCTGCCAACTCTTGTCTCTAAGGGATTATTTTTCATCTTCAAAAGATTGTCAACCAGCAAATTAGCCTACAGAATTATGTTTACATAGCATTGACGCTGTCCTTACACCAACAGACAAAGTGGAATTCAAAATTAAGACTGACACCTCTTCTTTTTTGCCCTAGGGTATTGGCCATGTCCATTTAGGTAAGGCAAGGGTTTATTCACACAGGAATAACACTTCAGAATATATTGATGATGAACTTTTGTGAAAAGCCAAGTTTTTCTGAACTGTCGAATGATATCAAAAGGGAAAGGGATAATGATCAAAATAAGGTAATTTGACTTTGGAAACTGGAATTAATTAAGGATCTTCTCAGGGGTAGTGGAATTTTATAGTGGAGATGCTGATGATGGAATCCCTGTATTTGGTGTTTGTTATTACTACTTCCAGTCAGGGGGTGTGGTAGCACCCCTAGTTTCAGCACTACTGGGGCTTTAAGAACTAGAGCTAATAAGGAAATAATTGATATTACACCCATGCCACCTTATTGTCAATGCTCAATTTAGAATCATATTAATTTAAATACATAATTATAAGCACACCATATCAGTGCATGATTACATTTATCACATGTGCTACAATATATATGCAAAATGCTGCTTGCTTTTGGTGATTTGCATCACAACCCTAAAGTTACTTAAACATAGTTTTTGTGTGTGAATTATCTAGATCCTGCAGTATTCCTGCTGAAAGCAGAAATTTGAATTTATTGTATATGAGGAAAAACCAGCTGCTGCTATTGTACTACAGATGTTAATTCAAATTATTTAGCTTCATTATCTGTGTGACACTTAGAATCTTATAACTAGAGTACATTAAGAAAGTAATAAATTGCCATGAGTCTTAAGATCCCATTAATGGTGAGTAATGGTTCCAATATGCATTCATTATTTTTTCATAATTTCAAAGGTAATAAAGCAGGGCTTCTATGGATCCTTTGAAGTTATTTCATTTGTGGTATGTTACTGTTTATTGCACAGCATTAACCATTTGCAAATATCAAAGGCTTTTATTGCTCAAAGTGATGTTTCCCTTTAGTGTCTCCCAGAAAGGTACACAAATGAAATTTCTCCAACATAGTATTGTTTTCATGCTGTGCATTCTAAACACAGATAGCCAGTTACACTGTAAGCCAAAATGATTTTTTCACTGTAAATGTACTCAACTTCCTGATTTTTAAAAAATATTATTAGAAAATGCCCCAGATCGATGGAAATATGAGTTATATGCTGCTTTAAGAGAGAGTGCAAATTGCACAATGCTAGTATTACATATGCAAGTGAATCTAAAATTAAATTATGAAAATTTAATAATACACCCAGTTTATTGCATTGCTGCAAATATAGCCAAATGTGTCCTACTGCATAAGGTTTGTGTTGGTGGTGTGGTAATTAGATTTGCAATTTGACACATTGTTTTGCAATATCCTAATATGAGTAATATTTACCCTAGTGTTATAAATGATCTAGAAATAATATGAAATGATCATTCTGAGTCATTCAATGGCTGAGTCAGAATGATGTTAACTCCATGATTTTTTCATCACTATGTGATCACAATTAGCGGGATAACCAAAACTATGAATGAGGGGTGCTGAGAAGGATGAATGTAAAACATCTATATAGAACATCTAATAACTTCTATCCACGACACATTGCGTGTTAATTTCAGAGTGACTAGAACAGCACTCATACTCTCTGGTAAGATCACAGGCAAACGAGGAAGAAAGGGCCAGTTCTTTTGAAATACTGTCAGATGGACTGATATCCAAAGGAGAGTGGAAACTTTACAAATCTGTTGCAACTGTGAAAAATGGAACCTCCATATCAGAGCTGTCACTTGATGACAGAATGATGTGACTACAAAGTCTTTTTAAAAAATTTACCATAATTGGCCTTAGTTTTGCAAAAAGATTAGAAAGTGGGAGAACTCCCACTGATATGTTGACACGCCTGAAATTACTCTATATAAACATCTTATTTGCAAGAATAATGGCACCTTAAAGCATCTCAAAGGAAAATTTGTAGCTCATCTGATGGATGAGAGAATACCATGGGTGAGACAATGAAATCTTGATTATTTTGTAAAGTGTTTTGAGATTTACTGATGAATAATGCTATATCAGAGCTAGGTATTAATTATTGACTCTGTGATATATATGCTACAAAGCCTGGGACACATGAGGAACTGCCTTGTATAGATCTCTCATTTGGAAAGTGGAAGTGCAATGCTACTGAATAAATAGTTGTGAGGTGCAGTGGAGTCCAGTGGATAGAAGACTTGTGTTCTATTGTTGGTTCTGTTGTTGACCTGTTCTGTGACTTTAGGTCACTTCAATTTCTCTCTCTCTCTCTCTGGTACTTTTGTGGCTCCCATTATTATAGTATCTGAGCATCTCACAATCTTTAATTTATTAATCCTTATGCTGACAATGACTGGCCTGGAGTGCCCGCCACCATATACCCCGAGGAGCCAGACGAGGCCTAGAGGTCAGAGGTACCAACCCCTGGGAAGGCAGGAAGTAGCCCAGGAGCTACAACGCCAGGAGTGGCTGAGTTGGCGTGTTGCAGCTGGATCCCCACCGATGCAGGGGTAGCTGACTCTGCCCCTGGTAGGGTCCTGGGCTGGGATGCAGTGGAGTAAGGTGGGCCCAGGTCTACCTGGCCTCCCCCTCCACTACCCGTCCCCCTTCGGTGGAGGGGTCAACTCCTGCCTGGCACTGAGAAGCTCCTGCTGTAGAGAAGGTGCCTCTCTCCCCAAAGTCGGCCCTTAAGACTGTTTGCTGGCTGCCTGAGCCCAGCCCAGGCAAAAGCCAGCCCTAAGACTATTTGGTTCCAGACTGCCTGAGCCTCCTCAAGCCCAGACCCTAGCCCACTTGTAGCCTCGGTTTAAGCTACAACAGTTTTAGTCACCCTGATCGGGCTAACCCCTGACAGGGACTGTGTGTCACTCTGACCCATTGGGGGCCATAGACCATTCTGTGGACTCTGGTCCTGGCCAAACAAGACTGGACCAAGGGCCTCCCTCCTCTGGGGTAAGCAAGGATCCACTACAGATGGGTATGAACCAAATCCTGCTCAGTGAGGGTGCAGCCCAGAATGTGCCATGAAAGAAACTGACCACATCCTTATTGGAAATTGCTCCATAGTCATATTTCAGTGGATCATCAGCAATGCAGAAGCACCAGCAAACGCGAACCATAAACTAGCTGTCACTCAGTCTCACTGTATCTTCCATCAGCTCACAAGCCAGATGTCCACCACTAGTACAACATCTAGCATCTTTCCAAGGATCCTGTAAAGCCATGAAGTGCACACAGGCCACTGAATATCACATATGTAATCTCAGAACCTTCTTGGACAACACCGAGATTATCTGGAGTGGCATATGTAGTGCTATATCATGCTGCAGCAAGATGAAACAATCAGCTTCAGATGGTTGCACAAGAAACATTGGCTTTCTAAAGAGGCGTTTGGATGCTTATGCCTTTTCACTAATATATCAAGCAGAGAAATGTCCATGACTGTAAACAAATTGAAAGGCATTTTCCGGGTCATGACCAAATGTGGCCATGAGATCTACATCAATTCCTTAGCCAGCAAAGCAGAGGACAGCCGAAAGCACAGCAATCTGCATTCTGTCTACAGAACTATCACATGCTTAGCTGGTGTCATAAACTCTTCTAACATTCCTATCACAAAACCACATGGTTCTCCCTGTTCATCAGCAGGCAAAGTCCTGGACAGATGGAAAACACATTCTGAAGGCGTGTGGAACCACGCACCTGCTGATGCCCCTCCAGAACTATGTGACTTAGCAAACTATAGGGCTGCAGACCCCGGGATGAATTCTGATCGACACTCAAGGAAGCATGAAAGGTCATCTGAAAGTTACGGAATGGATGTGCTGATGGACCTGCTGATATTCCACTGAACTTCCTTAGGTGTCTTGAAACCAGTGAGCATAGGCATGCCTCAACTGTTCTTAAAATTGTGGGCATCAGGCAGAGTACCAGCAGAAAGGAAACACCGTCATAGTGTACTTGTACAATGGGAAAGGATCTCATGTTGAGTGTGGAAATGACACAGGCTGATCTCATTGTTGTTGGCCCAAGGAAAGGTCTTCATTCATGCTCTCCTTGATATCGTCATCCACAGTCATCAGGTTTCTCTGACAGGTGAACGACAATGGATGCTGCCCTTACTGCCTGACTTCTGTCTGAGCTACATTGAGAATTTAACTGCCCACTTCACGTGGACTACATTGATATCAAAGTGACTTTTGATTTAAGCAACATGTCAGCACATTGGCTCACACTGAAAAGAGCTGGCATTCAAGGTGTTCTGCTAACTTTGGTATGCGATCTTCACACTCGTACTGGTGTGAGAGTGCACATTGGTTCACGGCTTTCTTTGCATTTCTTCAGCCTGAGGTGTGTCAGGGATATACTTTCACTATTCCATCAAGCTACCAACTGGATACTAGGACTTGCCTCTCCACATGTCAGAATCAAAGTTGGTCAAGAAATGTTCACTGAATAAGACTATGCCAGTGACATTACTTTTCTTGTGGAGGAGCAAGAGAATTTCAGCCCTGCCCTTCAAGGTTTTCAAGATGCTGCCTGTACTATGAGATTGAATGTCTCATGGGCTGAAGACCAAAGCCCAAAACCTTGGAGCTGAGCTTCCAGATCTCCACAGTGCAGGTTAGTTCAAGCACTGTGAAAAACATTGATAAGTGTATCTACCTCGATTGCGAGCAGAGTGCAAATGATCGCAGCAAACTGCACATTCTTTGAGTAGGTCTTGCTGCTTTCTGCATGAAGTCTGTGCCTCACCTATGGATGCAAATATATCTCTGTGCTTAGTCAAAGTTCAGGATCTATCAAACCTGCGTACTGCCTGTATTGCTGTATGGATCAGAAACCTGGATCCTCTTACAGGCAGTGCCAAATCCTGAGCATAAAGTGGTCTGACTTTGTGCAAAACACTATGATCCAGCCTGGTATGTTTGTAGTTGCAACAGCCATGTGTAATTTTAACAAGATATCAGATTCAATTATAGCTTTGAATTCCACATGTGTGTACACACATGCTAGTGTCTAATCTCGGCTTTTAAATAGTGACTGAGATGCTTTTACTAATGCCTCATGGAGAATTTTTCCCAGAATGGCTGTGAGACAGATGTACAATGGACCACTATATAATGTGGGTACTGAGGCATTTTTAATGGGAAAATATTCACTCATATTGGATACCTGTGTGATAAGCAATTGATTGCAAGACTATTCCTGTTCCCTTACCAGATCCTTCTGAGACACCATTTTTCTTCAGTGTAGACACTGGTTGGTGATGCTTGTAATTTTTATCGTTTACCTCTAACAATCTTTGAGAGCAAGCACTGTTAGTCAGTAGACTGCAGAAATAAAGTGAGGTGCTTCTCCCCAATGGCATTTCCTTTCGCATCATCATGCCTACAAGGAAGCAAGTGCACTAATGCTTTATACCAGGACAATAATGCAATGCTGTTCAATATGCATCTTGTACTTACTCGCTGCTTCTGTCTGATGGAGTATTGAACAGGTTTGGCATTAGTAAAACTCACCTTATGCTATAAAAATATCTTGTGACTAAGGATGTCTTTCTTTGAGAGAGCAGATAGATATTGGGGAATATAAAGAAGGGTTGCTTGAAGAACTAACTTGTAACAGGCACTGCACCTGTAGAGATTCTGTATATATAGCCCAAATAACTTAGGTTGCTCATTAAATGGGGATTCCATCCTGCAGTAATCCCATGGTACTGTTTTTGGCTACATGTGAATGAATTAGGTATACAGCATAACCAGAGACCGTTTTCATTAGTTTGTGTCTGACTTTTGATAAGTGAGAAGGTAGATGTCATAACTTATGCCAGAGGGCTCACAATCCATCTATGTTTTGTAAAAGGCTTGCTATTCCACCTCATTTTGACATGCTAAGGTCACTTCATTGTCCTTATTCAGGCATTTTACAACCCTTTTTTAAGATTTGGGGGCAGTTTTTCTAAAGTGGGTTCCCAAGTTGTACATGGGAAGTTTTCATAGAAGCAACCCAAATAAAGCAGGAAAATGAGTAACTGATATGTTTATTCCTGTATACATAATCACTCTGTCATGCAGATACTTACGTGTGCAAGTGCACATTTGCATGTGTTAATCTGGGATTGGCTTGCATAATAGATACATGTGTGCACTTGGCAAGATCAAGTTAGCTGGCAGTTTGGAAAATGCTTGCTTTTAATCTTCTCTCACAAATGTTTGACTATCATTGTAAAAATGTATAACAGGTGCACATGCACCATGGGATGCATATGTTATGAACACAACTCTTATCACACACCTCCTGGTAACATTGCTTTCACTTCCTCTTATACTCTGGCATACTGATAATACTCTGTGTCAGAAAAGCCAGCCTTATATTTTTGTACCTTTGTTCCCATTTTAGAGTTACAGTGGTAAGTGCATTATAAAAACTCATGTTGAGTGGACAGATAAATACTCTGTTTTTTTCTTCCCCAATGTGTACATAAGACTGTATGGGCTCTAAAGAAGTACATCAGCAACAGCTTAGACTAATTCAAAATATTAGATAGACAATTTCCATAACTCTAACAGAATGTTCCTAAGATTATAACTAAATCACCTGGTACCAGTTCTGTTTTTTAAATGTTTCTATTTTTTCAATGCTGTAACAATAGACTGCCCCAAAATATACCACTAAAAAAAAGATGTTTGTATGTGAATGGGCGGGGGTGTTGTGTTAGTAACACAGTAAATACAGTATTGACAGAGCAGTGGCGGGATGTTGTTTAAATTTTGTTGTTTCCCCCCTGAAACTGGAAATGCCAAATGAAAATCAAAACAAAATGTGGCTTCATTTGTCCTAAGGCAGGGGTCTCCAAACTTTTCAGCCCGAGGGCCGCATTAACTATCAAATAGCAGTTCGGGGGCCGACAACACACTCGAGGTCCAAATAAAAAAGAATCAAAACATGGATGTTGTTTTTAATTATTTATTTAATATTATTTTATTCAGTTATTATTTAATAACACATTGATACACTACACCTGAACACCTGTTCACTACACCTGAACACTACACCTGAACACCTGTTCACTACACCTGAACACTACACATGAACCCCCCAACTGACCCACCCAGCCAGGTCTCTCCCCCCAAAACCTCCTTTCCTTCAACCTCCCCCCCCCCCCAACTGACCCACCCAGCCAGGTCTCTCCCCCCCAAACCTCCTTTCCTCCAACCCCCCCCAACTGACCCACCCAGCCAGGTCTCTTCCCCCCAAAACCTCCTTTCCTCCAACCCCCCCCCCAACTGACCCACCCAGCCAGGTCTCTCCCCCCAAAACCTCCTTTCCTCCAATCCCCCCCCCCAACTGACCCACCCAGCCAGGTCTCTCCCCCCAAAACCTCCTTTCCTCCAATCCCCCCCCCCAACTGACCCACCCAGTCAGGTCTCTCCCCCCAAAACCTCCTTTCCTCCAAACCCCCCCCAAATGACCCACCCAGCCAGGTCTCTCCCCCCCAAACCTCCTTTCCTCCAACCCCCCCCCCAAATGACCCACCCAGCCTGGTCTCTCCCCCCCAAACCTCCTTTCCTCCAACCCCCCCCAACTGACCCACCCAGCCAGGTCTCTCCCCCCAAAACCTCCTTTCCTCCAACCCCTCCCCCCCCAACTGACCCGCTCAACCCGGTCTCTCCCCCCCCCCCCCAACTGAGCCGCTCAACCCGGTCTCTTTCTCCCCCCCCCCCCAAACTGAGCCGCTCAACCCGGTCTCTTTCCCCCCCCCCCCCCAAACTGACCCGCTCAACCCGGTCTCTTCCCCCCCCCCCCCAACTGACCCGCTCAACCCGGTCTCTTCCGCCCCCAACTGACCCGCTCAACCCGGTCTCTTCCGCCCCCAACTGACCCGCTCAACCCGGTCTCTTCCGCCCCCAACTGACCCGCTCAACCCGGTCTCTCCCCACAGACCGTTTCGCCGCCTGGCAGTGGGTGGCTCCTTGTTTCGCCGCCTGTAACTGGGTGGCGGTGCGGCGCGTCCCGGCCCCAGCTCTGAGCCGTCCCTGGCCGCCGGCGGCAGCGGAGCACGCGGTGCGTCCCGGCCCTGAGGCTGGCGGCGGCAGCGGAGCACGCGGCGCGTCCCGGCCCTGTGGCTGGTTCCCGACCCCTGCCGCGGGCCGGATGAGAGGGCCTCGCGGGCCGCATCTGGCCCGCGGGCCGTAGTTTGGAGACCCCTGTCCTAAGGCATAAGCTACACCTGTTGTATGGCAGCCACTTAAACTGCACTCACCCTTTACTAATTCATGGTTGAATTTATTGAAGAGTAAAACAGTTTGTAGTCCCCAGAAAAAGTGGGGTTGAGAGTACTGATTAAGATCTAGCAAGAATGGAAAGGCCCTTATTCCCCTTAAATGATGTCTAATTGAACACTGCCAAAGAGAGCTACTTGAAACCAATTGGGAGAGCATGACTGAAGGCCCCCTGACTTGACTGGAACCCCAGAGACAGATGGGAAGATTCAGAAGCAATATGTATGACAGATCATGTGATGGAAGGTTTGAAGGATTATGCCCAAAGAAATCTTTTGGCCCAAATTGGAGGATTGGGCCAAAAGAAATCTGATGAGGTTCAACAAGGACAAGTGCAGAGTCCTGCACTTAGGCTGGAAGACTCCTATGCACCTTTACAGGCTGGGGACCGACTGGCTAAGCAGCAGTTGTGCAAAAAAGGACCTGGGATTACAGCGGATAAGAAGCAGGATGTGAGTAAGCAGTGTGCCCTTGTTGCCAAGAAGGCTAACGGCATATTGGGCTGCATTAGTAGAAGCATTGCCAGTAGATCGAGCGAAGTGATTATTCCCCTCTATTCAATACTGGTGAGGCCACATCTGGAGAGCAGCCTTCAACTTACCTGAAGGGGGGTTCCAAAGAGGATGGGGCTCGGATGTTCTCCGTGGTAGTAGATGACAGAACAAGGAGCTATGGTCTCAAGTTGCAGTTGTGGAGGTCTAGGTTGGATATTAGGAAACACTATTTCACTCAGAGGGTGGTGAAGCACTGGAATGGGTTAGTTACCTAGGGAGGTGGTGGAATCTCTATCCTTAGAGGTTTTTAAGGCCAGGCTTGACAAAGCCCTGGCTGGGATGATTTAGTTGGGGATTAGGTCCTGCTTTGAGGAGGTGATTGGACTAGATGACCTCCTGAGGTCTCTTCCAATCCTAATATTCTATGATTCTATTGGCTCTCATGATTCTTTCTCATCATGCAGATCCATGACCTCTCAGATCTCTCCAGTCTGATCTTCCATCCCCAGAAGCACTTGTCTTTCTCGGGTAAATTCTCTGTTGAGAAGTACTCAGTGCGGCAAACAGGAGAGCTCAGCTATACCCCAACCTTTGTTTAAGTTTAGAGCAGTCTAGAGTGAGCTGCTCTAATGTACATCAGCCTGCAATGGTTCCCAGAAGATTTGTCTGTCAGTTGGAGATAGCTAAAGCATCATATTCTAAGGACATGCCCTCCCTATTACCCCTGCCCGAGGCTGAAGAAGTAAGTGGCATAGGAGCCAGGAATGCTAGCTCTATGCCACTTAAGAGATCTGGATAGTTTGCACCACCCCAGACAGCACAAATGGAGTGGAGCAGGCAGTGTATCTGCCCCAGCCATTATAATCTGCGTACAACCTGATTTTAGAGTCTTGGGACCTGATTCTCCAGGGCATTGCACCATGTGTGCACCTGTGCAAAGTGGATGTTAAATTCTGTCAGTCTGCACTGGTTGCACTTTACACACATGATTCACTCGCTCTTGCACAGGTATAAATGGTGGCACAAGGTGCCAGGCATTAGAGACTCAGGCTCCATCTTTGCAGCCAAGATGATTCTGTGCTTAGTTTGCCACCTGTCTTTTCCTTTGAAGTTGGTGCCAAGCTTCTTGGGTCTCATCCAGAGAGTCAAGATCAGTTCTTGAAAGCCTTCCATCTCTCACATTAATTTCAAAAAACTTCTGCAACAGTTGGCTCACCCATGGGAGTAGCTGATAGCCCTGAGCCCTACTTCTCTAGGTGGGAAGTCATTAAAAATGGAAAGTTTTGTTTCAAAAGAGCTTATTTGCCCTGAAGCGTTTTCCCAAAATATCCCAAGGCAATCCGAACACCTACAGCTGTTCATCTAATCGGCAAGCCTCACTGTACTACAGTCAGAGAAATTATTCCACTGACCTTCATTCCTAATGATGTCTTTGTCATTTTGCATTAGCAGATTATACGACCTTTTGCCTTTCACATTCATCACGCTTCTGTTCTTTGCAGTGTGGTGCTGCTTTGCTGTTGCTTTGAACAGCTGTGCTTACAAAGTTCTGCTTTTCTTAAGGTGACCCTTGTTTATTCATAGTATGCATTTTTCAAAACTTTATCTTAGCATTAAAAGGAGTGTAAATAATGGCCCTGATGCTGGCACCCTTACTGAGTAGTCCCTTACTCTCTTACTGGGCTCCAGTCAGTATATTCCATGATATAAGAAACTACCCATCACAAGTTAGGGTATAAAATTGGTCCCCAGATGACCAGGCAAAACATAAAGAGTTCCAAACAATACAAACAAGTCATAAGTAGAGCAATGCAAGGTTTGGAAGCATGTCTGATTTTTGTCAGTTGCTCACCATTGCCTGCTCCCCCCTTTCACTTTCCTACAGTAAAGAGAGAGCTGTTTCAACAGTATATAAAATGTGCCGAATATAAATGCAGGAACATCACAAGACACATCTAAATAAATAAAGTTGCACAGAGGGTGTTAAACTTATTAAAAAATCTTTCGCTTGCCTGCAGGCAGTGGCTATTGTATTATAGCACAGCCTAGTGGCATTCGCACTGAAGTTCCACACACAGCACAATTAGAAGTGTGTCTGCCCATCGACTGACCCGCTGTGGATTTTCCCCCTATTTCACATTTACAGAAACACCCACACTAAAAACACTTGTGCTAGCTTGACATAAAAATTCATGGAGTCCTAAAATTGCCTCAATTTAGGGTGGCCTATTTGTTGTGCCTTGAACTGCAATATAAATCATGGAGAGAGAATGCTTTGCTTTCCCTCAAAAAGCCTCCTTTCTTTATAGCCCCCATGTTTCTGTCTTTTTGTGACACATTTCTACTTGGCATTCACGCAGAACACATTAAAGGGAGGAAAGCGGAGATGGTTTATTCTACTTACAGGTAAAATTTTAGTAGCACTGAAAAGCAACTATCCCACACACCTGGAAATGCTCTTTTTAACTGCCTGCTGATAAGCATATATTCTGAATTCATCATTTTCAGTGTGAACTGTAACAGTCTGTGGACTACAGATACAGAGTGCTTACTCGGAATGCTGAATTCAGTGTGGCCTTGAGAGCCTCCCCCAAGTCATGTGCCCTACTTCTCCCCCAAATAGTTTTATTGCATATAAGCACTTGCTGACCGTTCAAAACAATACGCACTGTAAAGACTATGACTATTCTGGATTATGTTCAGGATGATTATGTACTGTATGCAAAGTTGTGTTAGAAAGTACATTGTCTGATTACATTAAACATTACTGCGCCAGATTATCTTGTTCAGCTTAGTGTGCTCTACAAAAGACCTGGGCAAGTGGAGAGTACAAAGGTGGTACTAAGCTAATTTTAACTTTCTCCAAATCCAGCCACATGCCCCAGAATAAATTGTACATCAGCTGTGTATCCCCCAGATGCAGGGGTACACTGGCCATGCCCAGGTACTAGAAACTAAGAGTGAGGGAGGATGTAGCCTTAAGACACTGGAGGATTAACCCATTCTGGAAGAATCCTCCGGTGTCTGGATGTGCCATGCTGAAGTCTGCTTTGAATTGAGGTGCCACCACAAAAACAGAATTGGGCCTAGTTATTTGTAAATGTATGATCATTGATATGATACAGAGCCACTCAAATATTATTACAGATTGCATATAAAAGGAGAATTGAGCAGTAAGACTTTTATTAAAGTTACTTTGCATGCACAGTTGCCTATTTGTAAAAATCTAATAATTTACCTATTTTATTTATTTAAATACCATATGTACCTAGTTTGCCTTATTGTCAATGGCCTGTAAGATTTTATTTAGCATTTGTTTAGACAAGCAGAATAAAATGATCAGCACTGAACCTACAGCAGTTTCCCTTTGTTATCCTGCAGATAAGTTTTTTTTTTAAAAAAAAAAAGAGATAAGAATTACATTTTATAAAGAAAATAAAATCCCTTCTAGACTCAGATTGTAGTCCAAGGTTAACAGTGATGTGATTTATATGAGCAAGTTATAACCCCCTAAGTATTTAAATGTATTACTCTACACAGCAAGACTGATGGAGCTCTATTATCATAGGTGACTACTACACCATATATTAGTGCTGCAGGGTATGGTAGTGAATATCATCTAATGCCATATTTTTGTAGTGTTTCCAAGAAGGCTATCGGCCAGGATTTTGCCAGTACACTTTTGGAAAACCATTAACTGTATCTCACAATTGTCTATTGTGTTCTAGTTTTGGGGAAAGATTGTAGAGCTGGCTGTGTGCTTACATTATTAAATCCTCAAAATCAACATTGTCCCCCCCATTAGGGAAAATAACACTACTACTCGGATATCACCAAGGCCACTCCTAGTAATAAACACTCTGTTTATAAAACACACTTGTAAATTATTTGTCCTAGTCCCCTCTCTAGTGATTAGGACACATAGAAGATGGCAGGCAACTGCTGCAACTTAAAGGGAATTACTCTTTTTGCTCAAGGGTTAGTGGTGTGCCTTGGTGCTAAATGTCCTAATTTTTAGCCCTGCTGATGATACATAGTGGAAGAAACTGTATTTTTCAAATGCAATTCTGAATGTTTAACAGTACTATTTGCAGACAATGATAGAGGCCTTGCCATGTGGTGTTTTTTTCATTCCTCACTGAGAATAACCTATCTTTAACACAATCTATATATATAAAAGTCAAATGATGTATGCGTGCATGCGTGTATGTACGTTCCCTTACTCCTTCCACACCGTTTGAGCTAGAGACTTGAAATTTGGTACAGTTATAGGCTTTAGGGTCCTAATCAGGGTAAGAATTGAAAATTTTTCAAATCTCACCTCTGATGCCCCCTAGAGGTGAAATTCTTTAAAGCCCATTAACATCAGCTGGGCAGCAGGTTAACACCTGCTGTTCTCTGTGACATAGTTATGATGTAATAATACCCCCCTCCAACGGCCCCTGCACTCACTCAGCTCTCTGCCCCCTCCCCCCCCCCTCCAACGGCCCCTGCACTCGCTCAGCTCTCTTCCCCCTCAGGTAAGAATCGAAAATTTTTAAAATCTCACCCCCCTCCCCACTCCAACACCCCCCCCCACTCGCTCAGCTCTCTCCCCCTCCCCCCCTCCAATGGACCGCGCACTCGCTCAGCTCTCTCCCCCCTTCCCCCCTCCAATGGACCCGAGCAACGCCGGGTATTTGTGCTAGTACAGTATACTGGCAGGGCTGGCTCCAGGCACCAGCTGAGAAAGCATGTGCTTAGAGTGGCACATTGTAAGGGGCAGCATTCCAGTCAATCTTGGGGTGGCACAGTTTTGCCTCCCCTTTTTTTTTTTTTTTTTTTTGCTTCGGCAGGTTTTTTTGTTTGGTTTTTTTTTTTTTTGCTTGGGGCGGCAAAAAAGGTAGAACCGGCCCAGTATACTGGGCTCAGTCCTCACTGTGCTGAAAGAAGGTGACTAAACCACCTTTCTAATCCTCAGCTAGTTGAGGACGGAAGAATCCCATGCACTGTTGCAGACTAGGGACTGAAGGGCTAGGCAGCAGTTCTACAGAAAAGGATCTAGGGCAGGGGTGGGGAACCTTTTTTCTGCCGAGGGCCATTTGCACATTTATGATGTCATTCCCGGTCCCCCCCCTCCGACTCCCAACTCAGCCTCCTGCCCACATGCCTGACCCGCCTAGCCCAGCCTCCCCCCCACCCATACCTCCTTCCCTCCCGCACCCACGCCTCGCCCACCCCATCCAGCCTAGTCTCCTGCCCCCGCCCCTAAGCGCTTCAGCGCGGGGCCGGCGGCAGCCCCACGCGTCTTCTGCCACCAGGCGCTTCAGCGCGGGGCCAGCGGCAGCCCCGCGTGTCTTCTGCCACCAGGCGCTTCAGCGCGGGGCCGGTGGCAGCCCCGCGCGTCTTCTGCCCCCGCCCCCAGGCGCTTCAGCGCGGGGCCGCCCCCGCGAGTCTTCTCTGCATGCTCAGTGCCTGACTCAGCCGTGACCCGCTGCGGGCTGGATGGAATGACTTCACGGGCCGTGTAAGGCCCGCGGGCCGGAGGTTCCCCACCCCTGATCTAGGGGTTACAGTGAACAGGAAGCTGGATATGAGTCAACAGCGGGCCCTTGTTGCCAAGAAGGCTAATGGTATTTTGGGTTTTATAAGGAGGGGTATTTCCAGCAGATTGAGGGACATGATCATTTCCCTCTATTTGGCATTGGTGAGGCCTCATCTGGAATACTGGGTCCAGTTTTGGGCCCCACACTACAAGAAGGATGTGGAAAAATTGGAAAGAGTCCAGCAGATGGCAACAGAAATGATTAGGGGGCTGGAGCACATAAGTTATGAGGAGAGGCTGAGGGAAATGGGATTGTTAATCTGCAGGAGAGAAGACTGAGGGGGGATTTGATAGTTCCAAAGAGGATGGGTCTAAACTGTTCTCAGCAGTAGCAGATGACAGAACAAGGAGCAATGGTCTCAAGTTGCAGAGTGCGAGGTTTAGGTTGGACATTAGGAAAAACTTTTTCACT
Organism: Sternotherus odoratus; assembly: GCA_032164245.1. Taxonomy (NCBI): domain Eukaryota; kingdom Metazoa; phylum Chordata; order Testudines; family Kinosternidae; genus Sternotherus; species Sternotherus odoratus. Next base: position 87,971,550 of record JAVMKO010000005.1, on the reverse strand, counting down.
AGTAGGGTGGTGAAGCACTGGAATGGGTTACGTAGGGAAGTGGTGAAATCTCCTTCCTTAGAGGTTTTTAAGGTCAGGCTTGACAAAGCCCTGGCTAGGATGATTTAGTTGGGGATTAGTCCTGCTTTGAGCAGGGAGCTGGACTAGATGAACTCCTGAAGTCCTTCCAACCCTGATAGTCTATGATTCTAAGTAATGTAGTAGCTGTAAGTCGTAAACACAAAGAGTTCATAGGCCAGCAAAGACATCACACAGGATAGCAGTTCAGGTAAGGGAGAGCAGTGAGAGGACATTGTTGTGTAGTCGGTTCTCTTAAGCCATCTCAGTCTGCAAGATCTGATAACCTTACCTTCAGTGTATGCAGCAAGGCCTGTTTTTCCAGGCTTTGTCTGGAATACCACTGGATGCAGTTTTAGCATATGTGTAACGTACCTCAGGTGACACATGACCAGTATTCATCACCAAATTTGGTCTGCTGGTTGGATCGTTAGCTTCCCCAGGCCGGGTACCGATGAGTAGCGCAATATGAATGCTGATCCATGCCCTTTACTGGATGCAGTGTATGGTATGGGTTAGATGGCTGGGAACGTTCTTTTGTTGGTATGGGGATGAATGGCAAAGTGATAAGATGTACCATGCCAATCCAGGCCCCACTTACTCTTGTATCCCCTCCTTCCTGCACAGCACCAAAAGGCACTAGTTCCTATGTCTCCCTGACCACCCTCAGACACTTCTCGATGCTGAAAATTCTTGTGTGTTAGGTTTTTCCTGTGCATGGTACCTCCAAAAGTATCTGCCTGGGAAAGCTGGGCTGCAATTAGCCCATTATCTCTAAAAGCATTTTTGGATCTATTCCATGAAAGGTGCTGTAAAGTAGTAAGTTGTTGTTATTAAAAACTATTTTGACTTGAAATCCCTTACTCTGCTTTAAGCACTCACACTTGAAGTATTATGCTGGTGTAAAAGTAATTTTTAGATGTTTACCTTGCTCTTGAAGAGTTCTTTCTTTTAGCTTGAGGGTATTTTTCCTAGTAAGTAGAGGAGAGGGGATCGTTATGTTCTCACCGTGATGTTTGCTTTATTGATTGCAATTTGTAACTTAACTTGCTGCTGCTCTGAGAGACTGGTGGTTGCACTAAGATTCTCTGCAAGTTATTCATTTATATAGCAATGAGAAGCTGTGGAAGAAGTTCAAAGAAGATTAATAGGGCACAATTTCTAATAACTATAGAATATTAGGAAAAAATAGGAGAATGATTACTCTAGTGCATACACAGCATAGCTCAATCTTATTATCCTGCATTAGTCAAATCCATAATTTATACGTTTAATAAACTCCCAACCTCTTTTAACCAAAATATACATCCTAGTTGTTTTTATTAGCTACATAATAAGATTTATTATGCAAAATAATTACACTGTATAAACTATGTTCTAATTACTGCTAAGAAACTATATTTATAAGACTGTAACTGGGACAAAATTGACGAAACACAATCCTGAGATTACATGGTTTAACCTCCTTCATCAAGAACTTGTTGGAAAATAACATTTTTTTCCATTGTAAAATATTCATCAAAACTAAAACTTTTCACTAGAATATATCTATTTTGATGAAACTTCATCAGAAAAGATTCTCTTCTTTGGACTTGGATAGAATTTCTGATCAAGATGAGAGAAACATATTAGAGACCCCATAATAGAGACCCCATAATAGCCAGGTGGTTAGGGTGCTTATGTAGCTGGGAGTAATCCAGGCTCCATTACGCTGCTTTGAATCAGTTCAAGTCCCTGTTTTGCCTAATTCAGAGCAAGAACCTGAACCCCTATCTCCCCCCATTCTGGGCGAGTGCCCTAATACCTGGCTATTCTTGGTTAGGTGTCATGGGTTCATCCAGATGCAGAACAGAAAAAGAATCTGAAACCTCAAACATTTTAGCAGGATGGGGAAACTGCTTCCTGACCAGCTCTATCTTCATCCTCCAGGTTCCCATTGCCATGGCACATTGCTACCAAGTAAACAATGCATGTCCCTGTGTCCCTCCATGTAGGAACAGAGGTCAAGGAGAAGGAAAACTCTTCGCATACTACTTCCCTTGTGAAACTCCATGTTTTCCAAGGCACAAAGTTTTGGTCCTGCAAATTATATTAACCAAAAGTGAGTGTAAAATCTTCCTTGTAAAATCTCCTGTAGAATTTAATTGAAAAAAGAAAAAAGAATGTGATCCTTTAACTGGATACATGACTTCCATTCCCAGCTCCGCTTCCCTTCCAAATTGCCCTTGTCTATTTAGACTATAAGTTCTTTGAACAAGGACTGCCTCTTAACTGTGTGTTGGTACAGGGCCTACCATGTTAGAGTCCTGGATTTGAATGAAGCCTCTGGGCACCCTGTCATACAAATACTAAATAATTTTTTTTAAAGTCTATAATTTATTGGACCATCCTATAGATTTTAATAGAAAATGATACCCTTAGGATATAGTGTTATAGAATGGTTATATAAAAAAATATATAGAAAGGATGGCATTCTTTGTTACATTACATGACAGAGGTTTCTAGATAGTTTATGATGAACCCTATAACAGGTTTGATCCATATTGAATCTATAAGACTCTTCCATTCGGGTTATTTTCTCTACTTCGTCTATATTTCTAGTTACTCAGTTCTTAAACTGAAGTTGTTTCAACATTCCAAATGTTTATCTAGGCTGAGGCCCACCCTCTCTGTTTACAGATGTAATTTTTAATGTGAAACATGCAACTTCTATATTGGTGGATGTAAAATGCCCACCTGCACTTTTTGCTCCCACAAATTGAGTGCATATATTTCAAAAGGTATATGTCTGAGTAGCCAGTTTGCTCCCTAAATCAGGCTGGTTGATACATAACTACAAAGATTTGTGCCTACAATTCAGATGAAGGCAGTCAGATTTGCAAGCACATGTTTTGTAGGCACAGACTAAACCCATAAACTACACTCAGTCTTTTGAAAATTTCGGTCTAGATAAACTCCCACTAACTGCTACTTACTAAAGCTATGAAATAGCCACTTATATCCTATCCCTATTACTGTCTATTTTAATAATTCTTCCACTACCTTGAATTTTTATTATTGTTTGTTTTTGTTATTTTGGATTACGGTAGCACTTAAGAACCCTAATCAAGAGGCTGGATATGCTTACTTGCTCTTTTGTCCTTTGACCCTTATCAATTTACTTTGTGCACAGGGCTTTAACTATTGACTATTTTTTGTGGGGGAAGGGAGGGTCACAGGTGGTGTTTAACCTGTAGCTATTTCCTTCTTTTTAGCAGAATGTATTTGCCTTGAATTCTATCTCCTTTCTTGTGGTTCTTTAATAACGCACCTATTCCTCCTTCTCCCATTCACACTCCCTTCCCCGCAAATACACTGGCCTACATATTGACAGCTACATCATACCCTACAGCAGATAATCCACAACACTCCCAAGTGTCTGAAATTCTCTTCTCACCACAGGCAGCAAAGTGCATCTGCTCCTTCTCTCCCCCCACCCTGCAGGTGAGGGGGTCAGGTCTTTTAGTTCAGGGTGCTGTGGTTTCTGCCTGCCCCAGGCAGCAAACAGCAACAGCACCTTCTCTCTCTCCCACTTAAAGGAATCTGGGATAGGATGGGGGACTAAGGTTATTTTAAATACTTAGACTAAACAACAATCAGTCTCAGGACTTGAGTCAATACTCGGCATGAGTTGCAGCACTGAGAGCAGAGTTTAAATTTAAGTGGTAGCCTCAGGCACCAGAGCCAAACAAGCAGAAGAAATTATGCTGCAGGAATTACAGCTGGCCAAGCCAGGAGGAGCAGCAAACACAACCAGCCAAACTGGAGGTTGACTGACAGCAGAAAGCATGACACAGAGGAGCCAAATAAACAAAAGGGCAGCAAGCAATAGTGCAAAGTAATCATTAAGGGGGGCAGAGACAGAACAGTGAGGCTTGAGGGCGGGGCCAGTGAGCACCTTCAGCAGGGATTGCAGTATTGGTCTGTGAAAGAAAGGTAATGTGAGTACAGCAGTCACAGTCACGGATCCCAAATTTAATTACTTTAATTGGAATCCACTGTAACGCGGCCCCCGCTATAACGCTGTCCCCGCATTAACGCGGCACCATGCATGGATCCCAAACCCCACGTTCTAGCGAGGGTCCGGTGTATTAAGTTGTCACGGCTCAGTATTCAGAGACAAAGACATTCCCATTTGTATCAGAGTGGTCACCATGTTAGTCTGTATCAGTAAAAACAATGAGGAGTCCTTGTGGCACCTTAGAGACTAACACATTTATTGGGCATAAGCTTTTGTGGGCTAAAACCTACTTCATCAGATGGCTGGAGTAAAAAATACGGTAAACAGTATGTGTATATATAATATGAAAGGATGGGAGTTGCTTTACCAAGTGGGACTTCAATGGCAACGAGGGCAATTCAATAGGCCGCTTCCACCGTAATTGAATTGGCCTCGTTAGCACTGACCCACAAATTGGTAAGTCAACTCCCATCTTTTCATATGACGCCTCGTTGTCATTCCAATTTGTAGAGGACTTACATTTTAAAGTATAGAGAGTTGTTTGCTTGTTCGCTCACAGCCTTTAGAGCATTGGTTCTCAAAGTGGGGGTTGGGACCCCTCTGGGGGTCGCGAGCCCCTCCTGCCAGCAGCCAGCCCCGAACAATGCCACTGCCATGGGCTGCTGGCATCTGGCCCCTGCTGCTGCAGGCAGCCCGTGCCCCTGCCGTGGTGGGCTGCCAGCGCCCCCATAAGGCCAGTCCCGGGCTGCTGGTGGCCCCGTGAGCCCAGTCCAGGCCCTGGCTCCTGCTGTGGTGAGCTGCCGGCACTGCCACCTGCCCGACCTGGCCCCTGCTGAGGTGGGCTTCCAGCACCCCTGTGAGCCCAGCCCCTGCCATGGTGGGTTGCCAGCACCTCCGTGGGGCTGCTGGAACCCCTCCCCCCCCATCACTGGCCTCGGGGGGGGGGCTGCTGGAGCCCCCCCCCCCACTGGCCTCGGGGGCTGCTGGAACCCCCCATCCCAGCCCCTGCCACAGTGGGCTACAGGCATGCCTCCCCCCCCCGACCCCAAGGGGGGGGGTCACGCTTAGAGGCCCGGTGTGGGAAAGGGGTCACCACTACAAAAAGTTTGAGAACCACTGCTATAGAGCCCTTCAGTGAAAATATTGGCTGACTACTCTGGTCAGATTTGTAAACTTAGGTGTCACTAACAAGGCTCAGGAGAGATAATAGGAAGATGTACAGCTGCAGACAGTAACACTTTACATTCCGCCACTGAGGTGTAGATTCTCATGCTGAGATCTGCCTGAAGTGTACATGAACTGGACTATATGTGAGTGTATCAAATATAAACAAAATATAGTTTTGTGTCATAAGGGTTGCCAGTGCCGTGTGTGTGTGTAACAGGCACATGCATACAGTACTACAAATATTTGGGGAAGGGGGATAAATTATCACAAATTTTAACTCAGGGGAGCAGAAAGGAGAAACACTCACACATGATAGATGCTAGTCATATCACTTATGATGTGTTCAGATAACACAATGAACAGGGCAGCATAATAACCTCAACAGAACAGATGAGAGTGGAATAAGCATAACATGTTTATTTCTACACACATTTAACTTAGTAAAGCTTCTCCACTTTCCTATCAACCAGTCAATTTGAATGTCATGCATGTGATGCATAACATACAGTACTAACATCTGAGGACAGCAGGAAGACCATGGAGAGATTGAGTGGGCTTCTGGAAAACAAAAAATCAAACATAGATGATGATCATTGCTTAATGTATTGGGTTTTTTTGTCATTTTGTTTTGGTACAGAAATAGCTTTTGAAGGCGATGTTTTAAAATGGTGTTTTCATTTTGTTGGAGTAACAAGGAGGAAGTGGACCATAATGGAGATAAGGGGTCCTTGTAACATGGTGCAGTCTCTTGGCAGCAAGCATTGTAGCTAAAGTTGTAAAATAGTTTCATCTAGACTCATTTTTGCTCAGCCATAACTTTCACAAACCATTCCCCTTCAGCTTTGAAATCACATGTGCTCTGCCCAACGGTGGATTTTGTATTTTTTCTCTTTTTTTAGGTTTATGGATTTGTTTGTTTGTTTGTTTGTTTGTTTTGCAAGCTTGAGGAAAATCCTTTTCACTATCTTTGGCTGTGTGCATATGTGCAAAAATACACTTTCCCATTTTAACAAATAACTAGGAAACGGCAGAACCTTGAGTACATCCAGGATTGCATTACAAAAAAATTAGTTGCTACTTATAAATTTGTGTTTATTGGAGTTACGCAGTGGAACATTAGTCTTAGAGTTTACTGTGTGTGGATGAGAGGAGTAGATTGTGTCATGGATTAGCTGGCCAACATACATATAGCCAGAAAGGTAAAGATGTTCGGAGTTTCTACAGGGTTTGATTGGTTCACTTTTGGGATCTGCCTGAGATAAGTGTCACTCTCTGCCTGCCAGCCCTGAGTCCCCACCTGCAACAAAACTCCCTTGCAGAGCTTGCACCCACTCCTGCATGCCCACACCCTGCCCCAGGCTCACCCCGAACTCCCTCCCCCCCCACTCACTCTGAACCACTCAGTCCCACCCCCTAAGCCCAGAGCCTGCACTCCCTCTTACATCCCAACCCACTGCCCCAGCCCGGTCAAAGTGAGTGAGAGTGGGTGAGAGGGAGGGAGGGAGGAGGCTGGAGTGCATGTGTCAGGGCTGGCGACAGGGGGGTACTACGGGTACAGCTGTACCGGGCCCCCCGACTTTAGGGGGCCCCCGGTACACAGCTGTACCCGTTGTCGTCCCCCCTTGTCGCCAGACCTGGAGAGCGGGGAAGGGGCGGGGTGGCGGCGCGGCTCCCTCCGGACGAGCGTGCGTGTCCCCGGCAGGAGCAGTGAGCCTGGCCGGCGGCAGCGGCACAGTCCGGGGGAGGAAGGAAGGAAGGGCGCGGGGGGGGGGGGGGGGAAACAGCAAGGGCGGCTCACGCCGCTCCCGGGCTCTCGCTCCCGCTGCCGCCAGCTGTCAGCTGGGGGGGAGCGCCGGCTGGGCTGGGAGGGAGGAGGCCGGCTGGGCTTCCTCCCCCAGCTGCTGTCAGCTGTGGGGGGAGCGCCGGCTGGTCTGGGGGGCCCCCCAGCCACTGTCAGCTGGGCTGGGGGGGCTGGCTGGGATGGGGGGGCCCCAAACTATCAGAGTAGGGGGCCCCCAAATTTCTGTCGCCGGCCCTGGCGTGTGTTGTGGGGTCTCGGAGAAGGGGCAGGGAAAGGGCATGGCCTTTGGGAAGGGGACGGGGCAATGGTGTTTGGGTTTATGCGATTAGACAGTTGGCAACCCTTGCCTGGACACAAGGTAGTAAAACTAAACTAAACTTTACTAAAAAATTTTAAACAACATAAAAATACAGTTCAACAATTTGTAAACCTAGAACAAAAGCTGGCCAGGTTTTCTCCACTCCCGTGAAAGATACAGAAAGGGATTTAAGCCATTATGGGATTTGACATTTTTAAACAGTTTTCATATTTGTGAGACCTATATTGCTAAACTCTTGTATGTATTATAGTCTGCCATATGGCAGCCTCAGCCTCCAGTAGCTGCAGGAAAACAATTTCTGAGATGCTGGAGTAAAAATGTAATGAAGACTTTAGAGGGTCTAAAAACCACTGAAAATTCAGCTATACACAAATATCCACTATGCTAGGCTTCATTGTTCCCCTGCCCAGCACCCACACGTACACTTTGGGTACGTCTACACTACCACTACTCGGCGGGTAGTGATTGATCTATTGGGGATCGATTTATGGTGTCTACTGTAGACACCATAAATGGATCCCCAAGTCCTCTCCTCGTCAACTTCGGAACTCCATCGTCACGAGAGGCAGAAGCGGAGTCGACGGAGTGGCAGTGGTCAACTCTGAGGACACCCAGGTAAGTCGACTTAAGATACGTTGACTTCAGCTACGCTATTTGCGTAGCGTAGCTGAAGTTGTGTATCTTAGGTCGACCCCTCTCCCCAGTGTAGACCTGGCTTTTGAAATGGGAAAACTCCAATTTACCCTGTCATAGCTGCCTACAACCCATTCTTCTTATCCCCACCCCTTTCCTCCATAGGACCATAAAAGTTCTAGCAGTATCACTGCTAAACATGTGTCAGGGAAAAGAAGTACATATGAGTTATCAGTCAACCTTTGATCTGGGTCCTAACCATACCTTCCAACCTTGGACCCAGATCTAAGCATACCTGTCTTTGGATCCTAGACAGGAACACAAGAGGGGATACAGAACATCAGTTCATCTTATAAATTGAGCCCAATGATACAGCCCCTATTCACTAATACCTTAGCCTGAGTACACACTGCAAGCTAAAAAGGATGAAACATCTCAAAAGTAAAAATTAAGCATTTACTACCTTGCTCTGAAATTTCCTCTGAATTTTGTTTTCTAGGTCACACCTCCTTGAGGGCAGGGTTACCTGACCTCATGGTTCAGTTATAACTACTGAATTTCCTATTTATATCAAGTTTCATCATATTAGGGTATCTTGACAGGGATGTAAGTTATATTTTGATGTGGTTCCAAACAGTGGTTGCTAAGAAACACCCCATCATAAACTCCTGGGCCTGTTCTTCCTTAGGCTGCTCCACTTTCTGAGGAACATATCAGCAGAGTGGCGCCTTTTGATGATGTACTGTATTATATTTATGCATCCAAATGAGAGCATTGTACATTATCCAAGTGAGCGCTGGCTCTCAAGCTGCATTATTGTAATCCATCACAAAAGCAAGCTGTTCGCCTAATGATATATTAGTGTAATAATCTGAGCAAGGCACACTGATGATATATAAGTCAAAAGATGGCACCATTTATGGAAGTAAGGTTCCAGGAAGATATTCAATATAATTACAAGCTGTTGGGTGACTTTTATTGGAAATAATCAGCCAATGCACAGAGCATAATGAAAGGTGCTTTCCTAGCCCTGCTCAGGAATGCTTGTATTAAAATAGGTTTTCTGCCAATACGGTGAAAAACTTGTAACACTGTTTAATGTCAGTGACTTGTCTGTTTTTAATCTGTCTTGGTCATTAGTTAGTTAGAAAAATAACTAGATATAAAGAAACAAGGCTCATTTACATCCATCATTTCTGTTTCCACTACATTATATATAGTACCTCAACATTTCCCAATAATGTCATCAGAATTATTATTGCCTGTAAACTGTCATATTATGAACATCAACCATGTGGTGGTTTAGTTTCATGTCATATCCACACACTGGAACATTTCTGGTCTAACTCCATTGAATTCTCCGAAGTTACACAAGGGATTAATTTGGCCCTCTATTTTTCATTGGTTAAAATATATTATGTTATGAGAAGAAGATTGCTTGTGAAATACTTTATATGTACAATTAATGTTATTTTGTATGTGAAAGTTTACACTGCTATGCCTGTTCTTTGCCACATAGACAAATTTATTCTCTAGGGATGTAAATCAAAGCTTATTCATGAGCATTAATTTTTGTTTTCCTTTTGGGAAGAGGTGAGAGGTGGAATATTGAAAAGCAGAAGTTCTAAATTAAACTGTTTTGTACGTCTCTAACTTGAGTTAGTCTGAGTGCAAAAACATGTGACATGGAAAGTGTTACTTGGTTAAAATGTTGAGATACCTGAAATGATGAGAAAAACTGGTGTAGGAGACATTTCCCTCAAAATGAAGGCAGAAGAAAATACTCTAATAGCTTTTGGGGCATTTAAAGTTAATTTCAGTTCCAAGGTTTGTTCCTCAAAGAAATGTGCGTGCTTAGGTTTATGGTTAATATTATAATAAATATGACATTAATAACACAGTGATCTTCTAAAGCACTTTCCGTTCAAGACCTTGAAGTGACTTTAAAACAACAATTAAACCATTTACGTAGGTTAGTATACTGTCATTTTACAGATGGAGAAACTGAAGTATAAGGAAGTTAAAGGCCCGATGCAAAGCCTATTAAATATAATAGGGGTCTAAGACTTCATTGGCCTTTGAATCTGTTTCTAAGACTTGCAAAAGGTCATATAGCAAGTGTGTGGCAGAACCAGGAATAGAACTTTGAATCACAGTCCTGCTCTGTTTCTGTTTTAGGTACCCAACACTTACTTCTGACAGCTTCCCTGGGAGGAAAATATGATTTGGTGATGCAGCATAACAATTTTCTTTTACATGGACCAGGAATATGGAATTGGTGGAAATAATTTAACTTTGTCCCTAGGAGGAAAATGAAGTGGTATCCTCCTAAAACAAAAGGCCCGTGAAGAGCTAGGGAGCAAGAAGCAGGGATTTTTATAATACGAGGAATGTATTTTGCCTCATGAAAACATTTTTCTGGGCAGTAACATCCTTGACTCATTTTTCCCTGAAAAATGTCTCAATGGACAATCAATCTTTTAGTTTGCTACCAGCTATTTCTTTATACTGTAAAATATATTCTAAAAGGAATAATTCTAAAATACACTACTTTATAGATCTAATCTTTTTCACAGTGAATGCACGTGCTCATTGAACAAATGAAGACAGTTTCAAGTTGATTTTTGTATCACAGGAATCTTAAAAGGAATTGCAAATTACAAAAGGCGTCAAATTAGAGTGCCATCTTAAATTGGATTATATTTCCTTAGTGCTGAAATATCTAATGAGATGCCTAGAGACAAAGTTGGAAATCATTTAGATTCATTTTATTCCCTTTATAGGGAAATTGGAAGTTATGAAATACTTAGTGTAATGAACAGTTGAAGGACAAGACATTACTCTGAACAATGTGTTACTGTGTTCACCCTACTACAGTGCAGTTTGTAAGACTGGCAGAGAAGTCTATAGCCATGGAAATGCAAAATATTGACTGTAGACTCTGTATTCTAGCTGATCATTTTTCTAAATGATTATTTTTTTAAAAAAATTCTAAAGGTATATACAGTAATGGCACCATTTCTCTCTGTAATGTATCAGTTATATCTGCTATAATCCACTAATTAGTATAATTGTGTCTACATTCTTGCCTATATTGTCCTGTTCAATCAAGCTACACTTGATACAGCACTAGGGCATTGGGCAAAGATGGCTTAATGCCACTTTTGCATTCCCTTGATCCTGATGCCAGCCAGGAAACCATCTGGCCCTTGGTGCAAGTTAGAGCAGCCTCAGAGTTGCTCTAATTTACTCCTGGATTCACACAGCTCAAGGGGATCTGGAACTATTTAAAGCCATAGGAATGTCCTACATACTCTTCCTTATCCTGGAAACTGCAAAAGCTTAACTGGGTTTCCATACCAAGGATGATTGTCTTACCTCTTATACGCCCTTCAGCACATTTCAACTTCAGGTAACTCAGGGTATGCCTGCACTGCAATTAAAACCCACAGCTGGCCCATACTCATGGGGCTCAGACTAAGGGTCTGGTTAACTGTGGTGTACGCGTTCAGGGTCAGGTTAGAGCCCAGGCTCTAGGATCCTGAGAAGTGGTAGGGTCCCAAAGCTCGGGTTGCAACCTGAGCCTGAAGTCTACACTGCAATTAAACAGCTCTTTAGCCCGAGCCCTGTGAGCCTGAGTCAGCTGGCATAGGCCAACCACAGGTGCCTAACTGCAGTGTAGACATGCCCTCATTCTCCATTACCTCCTATAGCCATTTGTGCAAAGCAAGGTTCAAAATGCTACCCTATCAGAACTCTCCTTTCACTTTGCTCAGGCATAAATGACCATGTAAATTGCAAGGCAGAAATGTCTGTTCCGTAAGAAATCTAATCCCACTTCCCTACCAGACTTTTAAACAAAGGCCGAATGTAGCAGCAGCAGCTGGAAGAGGGTGAAATAATACTAATACACTGCATGTTGAGGTACTGAAGATTTTTTACATAGTTTGTTTTTCAAATGATAATACTTAGCCCTTACATAGTGCTATTTCATCAGTAGATCTCAAAGTGTTTCACAGTCTTTATTGTATTTAGCCTCACAGCGCTTCTGTGAGGTAGGAAAGTATTATTATAACCATTTTTACATATGTGAAATTGAGCCACAGAGCATCTAAGTGACTTGCCCAAGGTCATGCAGGAAGTCAAAAAGATTACAGCTAATGGCTTAGATGAACATACTCGCTATACTGGGAGCTGGGAGATAGGAATGGAGATGCCACAGAAGTCACTAGAGTGGCCCTACACCACGGGAAGATTTCCCTATGCAAGAAGAATCCTCCACTGCCCAGTTAAGCTAGCTTTGTATCACCAGATCATCTGAAAGCAACATTAACAGACCAGAGAATCTGTCTTGATGTGTTTGGATTTAGATGGGCTTGCATTTCTGTGTACTTCTAAACTAGAACTGGTCATCAAAAGGGAATTCCTATTTTGCAAGAAATTTCAGGCTGTTGACATTTTGTTTTGTTCTGATCCTGGGCAGCCAGCTAGCTGTGTGGGACGCATGGGGAGCTGGGCAGTCTGCTTGTCCACTGGCCGAGCCAACCATCCTGCCTGCCTGCTTTCCATTGAAACGTTCAGTGGAAGGGACATGTTCCCACAGAATGTGTCAAATCAGCATTTTTTTGGAGAGACAACTGTTGGCAATTTTTTTTGTCCTATTCTATTGTAAAAGAACACTTGAAAACCATCTCTGTTGAACATACATTTTTAATTATCTTCCTCTCGTTGCAATTTGCAGTGAAAATCGTTGAAAAGTGAAATTCATCCCTGCAGGTCCTAGTACCGATTCCCTTGAGTTTCTGTAGGTCTCTTCAAACCCTCCCTACAGACCTTGCAGCGAAAATGTGCTTTCTAACATTCTTCACAGTACACAGTGTAAGTTCCATCACTTTTAATCACAGTAGCCTGCATTTTACAGTACAGTCTCCAAAGGTCCAGATCTTTTGGTACATTGAGGCCCAATCTGCACAAAGCTGCCCTTAAGCAACTTCCTCAGTGTTTATCGCTCTATATATGAAAGAGGTACTTAGGTTAACCGATATGTAGGGATGGAAGGAACCTTGAGAGGTCATCTAGCCCAGCCCCCACACCTTGAGGAAGGACCAAGTATACCTAGACCATCTTTGACAGGTGTTTGTCTAACCTGTTCTAATCTTCAGTGACAGGTTTTCCAAAGCCTCCTTTGGAAGCCTATTCTAGTGCTTCACTATCCTTACAATTAGAAAATTTATCCTAATCTAAACTACATCTCCCTTTCTGCAGATTAAGCCAATTACTACTTATCCTACCTTCAGTGGACATAGAGCACAATTAATCACCATCCTCTTTATAACAGCCCTTAACATATTTGAAGATTGCTATCAGATCCCCCACTCAGTCTTCTTTCCTGAAGACAAAACGTTTCTCAGGTTTTTTTTAACCTTTCCTCATCGGTCAGGTTTTCTAAACCTTTCATAATTTGTTAGTTCAGAGGAGAACATCTCCAATTTTTCTACATCTATCCTAAAGTGTGGTTCCCAGAACAGAACATAGTGCTCCAGTTGAGGCCCCACCAAAGCCAAGTAGAGCTGAACAATTGTCTCCCACGTCTTATATACCACACTCCTATTAATACACACCAAAATAGTAGCCTTTTTTGCAACTACATCACTTTGTTGGCTCAAATTCGATTTGTGACACACTATAACCCCTGATGGCATCAGGTTTAAAATGAACAAAAGGAAGTATTTCTTCACACAATGCACAGTCAACCTGTGGAACTCATTGCCATGGGATGTTGTGAAGGCCAAAAGCATAACTGGATTTAATAAAGATTTAAATAAGTTCATGGAGGAAAATCCATTAATGGCTATTAGGGAAGATGGTCAGAGATGCAACCCCATGTACCTGGTGTCCCTAAACCTCCAACTGCCAGAAGCTGGGCCTGAACAACAGCTGATGGATCACTCAAAATTGCCATGTTCTGTTCATTCCCTCAGAACTAGCAATTGTCAGAGACAGGATATTGGGCTAAATGGACTATTGGTCTGTCCTAGTATAGCTGTTCTTATGGAAAATAAAGTTTAACGCACTAAGTAAATTCAGGAGTCCATTGCTGTTTCTTGCCCACTTAATCATAGATCCTGGACCAGGCACAAGAGGCTACTTTCTTCCACAACCATAAACTAGGATGCCATGGTTTCCCCCCCATACTGTGACTGGGGAACAGTGTTGTAGCTAATAACTGATGTGGTGGCAGAGTGCCCAACCTGACATTTTGTGGGTGGTCTGTTACACTTTGGGCTTGTCTTCACTTGAGCTGGCAGGGATCGATCTTTTGGTGATCGATTTATCGTGTCTCGTTAAGACGCGCTAAATCGATCACCAGCGGCTCCCCTGTCGACTCCGGAAGTCCAGCTCCTGAAGAGGCGCAAGCTGGAGTCGACGGTGGACCGCGCCGCCGACCGCCACCGCCGTGAGGATGGGAGGTAAGTCAGGTGTAGAGACGTCGATTCCAGCTACATTATTAACGTAGCTGAAATTGCGTATCTACAGTCGATTTCCCCCCCTAGTGGAGACCAGCCCATTGTTCTCTGGTTACAGAACTTGCATGTCAATCTCTGACATCTGCACATGGGATAGAGAAAGAGGGGAAAACAAGAAAAGCTTATATGTGCTCTCTCCACTACTTGAGAGTCCTAGGTTAGTCAGTGTGTTAGGTGGATTGGCCCCTCTGCTTCCTGTTGTCAGGCAGTGGTGTGTGTATGTGTACACACTTTCACATAGTGATTCTGTTTCTATATATCTACTAGCAGAAATACCCGGCGTTGCTCGGGGTATTTGTAATTGGAAACTGGGATGTAAAAAGATTACAATGTTTTTTATTAATACAAATTTTGTTCAGAAGTTTCATTTTGTCTAATTAATTTCATTCTCTTGCATTTAGATGTGGTTTCTCCGATACAGTTTCGCTTTTTAGGTGGCATAACGAATAGGGTTCTTTTAAAGAAAAAAATAGTGTATTTAATTAGGTTTGTGCTACTAACAACACTAAACTCTCTGGTTATCTGTATTATTACATCATAACTATGTCACAGACAACAGCGTGTGTTAACCTGCTGCCCAGATGATATGTGAGCTGTGTAGTTATGTTAATGGGCTTTAACAAATTTCACCCCTAGGGGATGTAAGAGGTGAGATTTTAAAAAATTTCGATTCTTACCCTGATTAGGACCCTAAAGCCTATAACTGTACCAAATTTCAAGTATCTAGCTCAAACGCACACACACACACACACACACACACACACACACACACACACACACACACACACACCATTTGACTTTTATATATATACTAGCATAAGTGCCCGGCGTTGCTCGGGTCAGTCGGAGGTGGGGAGGGGGCAGATAGCTGACACCCCCTGACCAACCCCCTCACCCACCCCGACACCTTCCCACCCCCACTGACCAACCCCAACACCCCCCGGCTCACTTACCCCCCCGACCAAACCCGACAACCCCACCTGACCCCCCCGACCAAACCCGACAACCCCACCTGACCCCCCCGACCAAACCCGACAACCCCACCTGACCCCCCCGACCAAACCCGACAACCCCACCTGACCCCCCCAAGCAAACCCGACACCCCCACCTGACCCCCTGAGCAAATCCGACACCCCCACCTCACCCCCCGACCGAACAGTGTATTTAATAATCTGTGTGCTACACAGTGCACCGTGAGCTGGGGGGGTGTCGGGTTTGGTCTGGGGGGGTGGGAAGTTGTCGGGGTGGGTGAGGGGTGAGGTGTGGGTGTTGGGGTTGGTCAGGGGGGTTTGCGGTTGGTGGGGGGGTGAGATGGGGGTGTCGGGTTCGGTCGGGGGGTAAGTGAGCCGGGGGGTGTCGGGTTTGGTCTGGGGGTGTTGCGATTGGTGGGGGGGTGAGGTGGGGGTGTCGGGTTCGGTCGGGGGGTAAGTGAGCCGGGGGGTGTCGGGTTTGGTCTGGGGGGGTGGGAAGTTGTCGGGGTGGGTGAGGGGTGAGGTGTGGGTGTTGGGGTTGGTCAGAGGGTGTTGCGCTTGGTGGGGGGGTGAGGTGGCGGTGTCGGGTTTGGTGGGGGGGTAAGTGAGCCGGGAGGGTGTCGGGTTTCGTCTGGGCACCCACCCCGACACCTTCCCCACCCAGACCAAACCCAACACCTTCCCCACCCAGACCAAACCCAACACCCACACCTCACCCCTCACCCACCCCGACACCTTCCCACCACCCCCAGACCAACCCCGACACCCCCCGGCTCACTTACCCCCCGGCTCACTTACCCCCCGGCTCACTTACCCCCCGGCTCACTTACCCCCCGACTCACTTACCCCCCGACCGAACCCGACACCCCCACCTCACCCCCCCAAGCAAACCCAACACCCCCACCTCACCCCCCGACCGAACCCAACACCCCCACCTCACTTACCGTCCCACCAAACCCAACTCAGATCCATCGCAGGCGGGGAGGGGGCCCAGAGCCGAGGGATTCCAGGGACCTTCGCAGTGGGGGGGGGGGGCACAGAGCTTATGGAGTCCGGGGTTCCGTTGGGAGGTGGGGGGGGGCAGAGAACTGAGGGATCTCCGGGGTTCCGTTGGGAGGGGGGAGGGGCAGAGAACTGAGGGATCTCCGGGGTTCCGTTGGGAGGGGGGAGGGCCAGAGAACTGAGGGATCTCCGGGGTTCTGTTGGAGGAGGGAGGGGTGAGCTGAGTGAGTGAGGTGTCTGTTGGAGGGGGGTATTATGACATCATCACCACCTAACCACCCAGCCGATGTGATTGGCCCTGAAAGACTTTCACCCCTGGGGGGCGTCAGAGGTGAGATCCGAAAATTTTTCGACCCTTACCAGCATCTAGACCCTAATACCCCTCACTGTACCAAATTTCAAGTCTCTGGCTCAAACGGTGCGGGAGGAGTTCGCTGTCATACATACATACATACATACATACATACATACATACATACATACATACATACACCACTTGACTTTTATATATATATATATTTATATCTATATATATATATATATATAGATAGATAGATAGATATAGATCTAGATGTAGATAGATCTAGATAGAGATAGATCTCTAGATAGAGATAGATCTCTAGATAGAGAGATATAGATATAGATATAGATATATATCCTATATAATAAAAGGCCAGAGGATGTTTGTCTGAAGCTGTCATGCGCAGTAGAGACGGCCCGGACAAACAGCCTGCTGGGAGTTGTAGTTCGGCGGCACAAAATGGCCGCCACACGTGTGCCGCCGCGAGCCGTAGAAGCGGCCCGGACAAACAGCATTAAGCACTTTGGCCCGTGTACACGGGCTGCTACACTAGTAGATATATAAAATAAACTCAATCACTTATAAGAGTTTAGAGAGAGGGAGAGAGAATCATTTATATGAAAGTCTTTGGTAAACATCAGGAATATGGTTTAAAAAATAGATTACATTGAGAAACATTTTTAATGAAACATTCATGTCCTGATTTACTTGAGCAAAGATTAAATCTTTAACATTTAGAAATGAGAGTGTTACTTACTGAAGCATTAACAACACTAATTTAAGTGGATAGGCATTTTTATTTGAGGTTCAATATGTTTGTTGCTTCAGGCACTGTTGTCCCTAATGCCTACTATAGAGTTATTTTTTATATTGTACCTAATTCATTGTTCTTGCAGCTAAATCCAAGATCTACTAGCCTTAGGTATACGATTATTTGATAAATTTCACGGTTTTAAAATAAGATCTTATTTAAGGAGGGGAAATAAAATCCCTTAAGGCAAGCAGTGCTATGAACAGAGAGGTAACTTACCGGTATGTTGAAAGAATTATGGACCTCGTCACCTACATTTTAATGAAGTTTCTGGATTCCTAGCCTCTGTCTGTGATTAATAGTTGAAAAGTGGTGTCTTGTAGTCCAAGAAGTGACACAAATCCATACCCCATCACTGGGTAACAGTAACATAGAATGGCTGAGTGTTTGAACTCTGCAAAGTGTTAAAAACCTCTCAGTCTCATGACCTAATGTTTCATCAATTATAGTGACATATGGAAGATAGAGTTACATTTTGTTAGAGACACTATCTGCATCACTATAGCTGCATCCCTTTGTGAAAGATGTCCATTGCTGTTCATGTGAGTCTCCAACGGGTTAGTAAAGTGCTCAGTAAGTTGTTTCACCTGCTCCCTTGAGGCAGAGAGGTGTCAATTCATTTGCTCTTTTTCTTTGCCCTGAAGCAGCATTATCCGAGTAAGCTTTTCCAAAAGCTCTTCACCTCACTTGAGGGATTATTTTTCTTCTCATTTCCTCCTTTGATGACACTCTAGTGTCTGAGAATTATGGCATCTTCTAGCAGTCTGTCACAGATACTTGGCTGAACACATATTTTGCTCTTACGCAAATTATTCCCTTGTTATTTAACCTTGTAAAACAATCTTTGAGTCTGTTGACTTTAGAAGGTCTTGATTTAATGTTGAGACCTGATAAACTACAAGGGATATCTATAGGCTAGAAGCTCTAGGTACAATTATTACCTCACAAAAAAATTGTAATCACTTACATGTGTTAAAATAATGTGATTCATTTTACTGAGCTTTGTCTTGTGTTGGCTGCTCATAGTTAAACTTTCTAAAATTAGAAACCTTGGATTAGACAAATTTTGGTAAAACCAGGAAACAAATCTCGTGCTTTCTTCACATTAACTTGATGTTAATTATGGAGCTACCGCAGTGTTCTGTAGAAACAATTTATTCCCCAAATTCCTATTTATTATGGCTTTAGGGAGATGTAATGATGCATTGAAGTTAAACAGACACCTGTTTAAAATCCTGCAGCTAATAAATGTACCTCAGTGCTATGATTGCAAAAATAAATGCCCACTCTAGAAATGTATTTGCCAAAATGGAAGGATTAAGAAACATAGAACAAATTACTGTAGGTATTAGATTAACAAATGAACTAATGGAAGAAAGATGGACCAAGTCAGATGAACTGATGGAAAAACTAACCATGGACACAGGCTTTATAGTAATGTTAGCCAGATTTTGATTGGCCCTTATATAGGTGAGCAGAGAGTACAAGGAGCTTTGTGCACCTTGCCTGCATCTTACACGCTCCACACAAGGACTGCTCCCTCTGTGAACTCTCAGGGGTGAACCACACCCCAAAGGGGCAGGGAGGAGCTCAGCCTTCACCTTTCCTCTGGCCCCCTTCATGCTGCCATTCTACACCATCCCTAACATGAGACTACAAAGTACAGTTAGTCCCACTGTGTACAATTTACTATAACTGCTCAGTTCTACAACCCTGACTCAGCCTTTATATCTGGCATGCTCAATCTTACTGCTTACCAGGGTGTAAGAAAATGGGTGTGGTCAACAATCCAATTTATAGTTCATAAAAATATTAATAACTAAGAGGTATACATAAAATATTTAAAACAAATGACCCATTCTCTGATCCATTATGGCTACTTTGCATCAGCCCTACAAACTCTTTCCCAGGCTTACCCTCCAGACAACCCCTTCCACATCTCCAGAACCACAGAGCACCCTCTGTAAGGTATAGGGAAAGGAGGGTTACAATTGCAGAGACCTCTTTCCACCAGGGAAGACTGAGATCCATGCACAGAGAGTGGCATGAACATGCCTTCTGATTTTAAATTGTTGTCTTCAAGCAAGTCTTTGTTAAAATGGTATAAAAGCTATAGGCCATTTCAGGGGGTGAAAACCCATCACAAGAATGCTTTGGATATTTAAAAAATTTTAAATTAAAAAAAAATCACTATCAAAATGTTTCCTGATATACATACAAGCAGGAAAATTGATCAATTGATTCAAATATTAAGAGCCAAATTTTAATGTAGGCTTCAAGAATCTGCATTTAAATGTGCAGGTAAAATCACATGTACTGATAAATGGCAGTATTATCTCATGCAAGTAATATTTTCATGTCATATAGGATATGATATCTGAGTGGTTTGCATACAAAATTCATGTGTGAAATTTGTGACTATGTTGGGGCACAAATGGTTGCACACAAAAAGTAATGCAAATTTCAAAGCCATTTTTAACATTTCCTGCTGGAAAGGGATTGTTTGTACTATCAAAGTCCGATACTAAAATGAATAGAGTACTGAGTATAGATTAAATATTGCTAAATATAATAATTTGTCTTCATTACTGACTTCTTTGAAATAACAGAGAGTTAGTGGGATTACTTCCGGGGTGTAAAATCAGGGCAGGATCCAGGGTTGAAGCCTAAAAAGTTTACCTTTACCTGTGAATTTAGTTACAGTAGAAGAAAAAGCATAAGAACAAAAATCTGTGTTTAATTTCAGAAAAATGTAAAAAGCATTTAAAAACATTCCGATTTTATATTTGGGAGTTAGAATATATTTTATTCCAGTGAGTCTGTGCATGTACGAATGTGACTATATTTTTATTTGTTTTTAACACCTTAAGAAAATCATGTAAAGTTGAATTTATATTTAACTAACACATAAAAGCTCTGTAAGCAGCTGAGCACTTTCCACTTTCATTAAAACAAGTGGGGATTCAGGGTGCTCAGCACTGGGAATGATTGAACTTGAGCTGTTCAATTTATTTGAATTTCTAGATTTAGCAATACTTTAGTTAATTACCACAGACAGTCATAAATAGTAACTGGCCCAGTCTTGATTTGATCTTAAAAAATGTATTAGCAACCATGGTGAGTCAAAAGTTGCCTTTCCAAAATAGTGTTAAGTAAAGCTGCCATTCTGAAATGATATTTGAATTACTATGCCTTATTAGCTGAATTTGATTGTTTGTTTGTTTTTGATAACTTTGAACAGTCCCAGTTAAACTTCATTCAGTTTTTGTTATTTTCTATTGTGTGCCTTGATTTTACTTTCTATAATTTTATTTAAAATATTAATTTTATTTTGGTAAAAATGTGTATTGTAGAAATCTTAAATCAATATAATTCAGCTAGGCAACATTTATTTCATATGAATAAGAGAAAAAAAGTCTAGAGTGGGTCATTCAAATTAACCATTGTGTCTTCCTCATTTATCTCTCTTGCATACCTTCCATTGGAACACTAGCAATTGTCTTGCAAAACATTTCCTAGAAATTGAGTTAAAATATAATTTGACCTCAATAAAATATCATTGTAAACCTCTAAGGCATATATTTGTAACTGATGTGAAAGAGTCACTCTGAACAATTCCCATTAACATTAGTGAAAGCTGTGTGGTAAAAGCCTTGTGCAGCAAGTTGAGAGTATACCCTAAAGGCTGATGAAACAATAAGGTCCTGTGTTTTTTAAATGTACTTGGCTGAAATGCGAAACATCTGGTAGTTGATCCACTTTTCAGGTGCAAAGCATGATGTATTGCAACAGCACCTCACTATCTTTTCCCTTGGAGATGCATCTGCTGCTACAGCAGCAGATGCTGTGCAATGAATGGTCCCTTTGTGGCTGTTAGGCCGCCCAGCTAATTATAATATTGTAATTAGCTGAGTTCTGTATCTAATAACACAGTTCTCTACAGACATAAGAAGATGGAGAGGTTCCAGTTTTAGATCTCCTTATTAAGAGAGTTACTGCTGCTTTTTTCCCCGCATGCCCATTTTTGTTTATGCTTTCCCCTATCCTTTTGCTGCTGAGACAGTTGAGGGTTTTGTGGTCATCATTTCAGAGCCTAGGCAAAATTCCCAAGAGAATTTCCGCAAGACAGTGCACCACCAGAGAGTTTAAGAGGGTGGAATGAGGGGAGAAATTTGTAAGTGACTTCACTTGAAGGAGAGAGTACCTAGGAATAAGACAGTCAAGGGTGGAAATACTGTTCTGAGCCAGTGGGCTGTCAGATGGCTGTACTATTCAGGTCAGAGGGTGAGGTGCTTAAAGCTCACCTTTGCCCAGTCCTGATCCTGAGGTAGCTGTGTTCATGATTGGGGTCACTGCCATAATTTAGAGCTGCTAAATTATAGAGCTCGCTTACACTAAGGGGGCCAAAACTACAGCCGGGTATTATAGTGGCCTAGAAGAATTCTGGCTCCAACTTTTCTCTAGCATGCTATCAGCAGGAAGAGGGATGATATATGAGCCCATGTGTCGCTACAGGATCACCCTGGCATTGAGTTGGCTAAAGGAATAAATACCAAAGTCCTGACTCTCCTGTCACTTACTGCTAACACTACTGGAGTTACAGAGTTCGACTATTGTAAAACTGATGTGAGAGGAGGAACCAGCTCAATGATTTGAATTGGGAGAGGAGATAACTAGACTGGGATGATAGGAAAACCAAACAGCTAGAGACTTCAGAGTGCTCTTCATGGCACTATGGCTGGCAAACTCGTTGTCTTCAAACAAGGCTGCTCTGTTAGTATACTGAAGACCATGAGTATACTTCTCCTTAGCCAAGTGATACTGTCCTGTAATCCAGTTGGTGTATGTCAGAAAAGATTTTCATGAACCACATCTCCCATAGAATAAACAAGTAACATGAAGTATGTGAGAGTAGTGGCATTCACCAAGAGATTAGAGCTAAAATTATGTCAGAACAACTAACAGGTTTTGCTATGAAACTTTGAAAAAATGTGGAGCTTTAATATTGTTGGGCTTTGATACATTCGTCCTGTAGACTGGAATATTTTGGAATTAGTTTCTTTTCTCTTTCTGATTTTTGAACAGGGTATTCTGACTTCAGACACTGACTGAACTTGTGGCTGTAAGACACATACTGAATCTGTGCTATACAGTGTTTATAAATGTCCAGGTCACTTTGGATATTAGTGCTGTATTTTCCACTTGTTGTTTGTAAATACTGGTCTCAGTAAGTATCACAGGGGCTGCTGGTCCTGCCTTCCTCCCTCCCACATATTTACTTGAGATTGTTGCTCTACTGGGGTGGCTCTGAAATCTTAACCCTTGATACTTCTGGCTTGCCTGAAGGAGAGAGAGAGAGATTCACACACAAAATTAAAGTTATATGTGGAAGACACAAATGGCCTTTCAAAGCCTATCTATCCATGCTTTACTGAGTTTGAAATGCTTCAGACAGGTTACTCCATATGGTCATCTGTTTATTCACCTGAAGTATAATCAAGATGGCATCTAGGCACTTTAACACAAAAAGAAAAGAAATATATTATCTACTTGTATCAATTAGCACAAAGGCATTGTCTACTGACATGGCTGCTTCCCATGATGCATCACTAGTCAGGAAACAAAATTTAAATGTGAAACAAATTAACCAAATGATTAACAAAATAAATGTACCTTACCTGGTGCTCTAAAGGCTGTCAAACTCACTTAGGGTATGGCTAGACTGAAGATTGTAGCGTGTTTATTTGTAGCGCTTCCCAATGTAGCGCTAGAGACTGTACAAATTGAAACCTTGTAGCACAAAATAATGGCTACATTTGTGGTGCTTCTGCCGGCAGTAGCAGTTGCGGGATAGGGCAGGTATCCCAGCATTCAGCTGGGTGCAACGTGTTTTGCAAAGGAGGGAGGTGAGGGGGAACTGGGAAGTTGTTCACAGGGAGATGAGATCTGTCTGTCAGTTACTTTTCATTAGCGAAAACTGACAGGCTGTCTATTTCAGACACACAGCTCCGTCTGCAAGCATTTTCACTGCTTATTTGCTGTGTTAATTGTTAGAGAGAAACTGCAAAGCTACTTCCGCCTTTATAAAAACAAAACCTCACGTCATTTGCCTTACATGGCAAGTTCATTGTCTTTAATGGCTTGCTGATGGCCCTCAATGGGTTGCTGATAGCTTGCCATGGCTTGGAGGCATGCAAGAGATCCGATGGGTGTTCACATTCCCACCCTTGCGCTACAACGTTAGCGCAAAAAGGCTTATCCCTCTCGAAAAGGTGGTTTAACACTTGCGCTGTAAAAGGGGAGTCATTGCGCTAAATCTCCCTTTGAAGTGTGTTCGGTAGGAAAATTATAGCGCTAAAGGAGGGTTTTGGTGGTGCAAAGCGCCAGTCTAACCATACCCTTAGGCTTCTCTAATACTAGCTTTTTCTATGCTGTATTTTGGTGGCGGGTTTTTGTTGTTGGTGTGTGTGGAGGGGTGTATATGCATTATAATGCTTTATGAAATATACAAGAAAAGAATTACAAACCACCTTGCCCAATACCTTTCATATATGTGAACTCTACTAATACAGCTCCTTAAAGCAGATATAAGGAAGCATATACATGTTATAGGAAATGGAGAAATATTGAAGGCACTGAAGAAGCTCATCTCCAAACATAAACTCTCATAAAAATAGAGCAATATAATTTTTAGGGAGAGGGAGACCCAAGTAGATTTTAATAGTCTAACATCCAAACACCTGGTCCTGAACTCCATTCTCCATGACTAAGTCTGTAACATAATTGGAGATGTATTCTGTTTTCCTGCTATATGGTATCGTAGCTTCTAACAAAGTTCTGTTTCATCACATTTACAAATGTTAAGTGTTGTAACAATACATCAGGTAGGAATAGATAGTACCATTTGGCAAAGGTTGCAGGGCAAATACATATTGTTTCTATTCCCTAACTCTCCCTGTCAATAATATACCACATATATATAACTGGGTCTTAACCATTCCTGTATATTAAGTAATGTTGGAAAATGTGTGATTCTAGCTATTGAAGTGGGCTATTTTCAGCTGGTACAATTTCCACTAGATGGCATTACAATCACACAATTAAGAAAACAAAAATTACTTTAAGTGGGAGGGGCACACATGCACACTACTTGAACTGGATTTAGAAACACTGTGATCTGTCTGAGTTCAGATTTCAGCACGTGCAGTGTAACAGAGATGCTGCAATGGTAAACTACTATTGTAAAACTATATGTGTACTATTTGCCACTTCTTAGTCGTGGGTTTACTTGCGCATATGCACATCTCTGTCTGCTATCTGGCATTTGATCACTAAACACATGATGTAGAGTCAGAAACTATGCTGCTAAGTTGCCATGACATTTTAACCACTTTGAGTGGAAAGCTGCCAAAATGACAACAGCCAGGATAAGATTACTGTTCTGTGATCATATTACTGACAAAAAAAAATTCATTTTGTGATCCCTTAATATGGAGCCTCACATAAGGAAACATGAAAAGGGGAAGAATGGGCCTAGTTCCATAATAGTAACATTGAGTATTTTTTCTGGCAGATTAGAGACTAATTAGAAAAGTAGAGATGAACCAAGGAAATAGAATTTAATTACATTTAGAATAAGGCATGTGGCTCAGATTAAAGGCCTATGGCTGAGTTTGATGGTCAGAGTTGACAATGCTAAAATGTGAGTGGTTCCCTAGAGATTTGGGCTCCAACTACCAGAACTACAGATCTGCTGGTATTGTGTGATTTCTATTTAAACCCTAGCCCAGGCCATAAGGAGCCTCTCTTTGCTGTTTCAAGAGTTTCACCCTCTACTGGGAGCTCCAGAGCTGTGTTTTGCAGATATTGCAAGTCAGACTGATCACCTGTTTTGGGGTCCTTCAGGAAGGAATTTTTCCTCCCATAGGGGCCAAATTGGCATCAGGTCCCAGAGTTTTTATCTGCCTCACAGCATTCTGGAGGCTCAGTTAAGGTAGTACCTGGTAAGGATGTTAGTTTGTCGCAACTCACGGCCGGTTTCCAGTCCAGTTAGGAGGATTGGTTCCCACAGTTAAAAGACCGTGCATTTTGCTGATGGGCCTTGAACTTATGGGATAGAGGAAAATTCAAGATTCTCTTCCATCCCCCGCATCCTCTAGTATCTTCTGTTCCTCTTGTGGGATTCAGTTGATGGAGTTGAGTCCCAGGAGCAGGCTGAAGAGTCTACCCCTAGTTAAGGGTTATATGATGGGAGCCCTGTAACACCTGCATTGGAGCCATTTAAAATGGATGGTATGTAGTAGTCTGCATTATACTGCAGGTAACCCCACTCCCCTATGTTAAGTTTAAGAAAGTTCTAGACTGCCGCTTAAAATCCAACCGCGTTTCTCCTCATTGGGGCTGTGTCCAGATCAACTGTCGTCAGCACTTACTTGCCTGATGCTGACTGGCTGCCTCTGCCTCACATTCAGTGAGCGTTGAACACTCCCAGTAGCAAAAGGCCTGTCTCCCAAACAGCACAAATCCCCTTCCTATTGGTTACTTAAAATACCTGCTTTTTGCTACTGGATAGGGAGTATGAGCTCTTCCAACTGCACTGCAGTATATTAAAAGAAACGCTAAACAGCAGCAGCACTGCAAACTTCGATATCAAGTCTTTTCCCACAAGGAATTTATGCTTGAAAATCTATTGAGTGTTCAGCACCCCTCTGTTCTCCCTGAGTCTGGCTTTGAAAATATGCACTGAGTCAGAACTCCAGCGGGTGGCAGCAATCTTCTTTCCCTGCATTTTAGTGACTAATCTGCCTCTGGGTCTGACATCATGCATGTACCCATGTTAGGGTGACCAGATGTCCCAATTTTATAGGGACAGTTCTGTTTTTTTGGGGTCTTATATAGGATCCTATTACCTCTTGTCCTGATTTTTCACATTTGCTGTCTGGTCACTCTAACCCGTGTTCACATCTGGAAATTACATTTTCTATCCTTTGCACTTTTAGTTGACATCCATCTGTCTTTAGTAATGCAAAATAAAACACCCAACCATTCAACTGAATTATTATAATCTATCAACAAATTCACTGCTACTGTTCGGGTCTGGTTATATCTAGTCCAGTGATGAGCACAAGGTAACAAAATATTTATTAAATATCTTATAATTTAACTGTATAACATTTGGAGCCAATTTGCTCTCCAGAATAACTCCTCTGAAGTGAGGAGGAAGTTTCCTGTTGTTACTTTTCTGATGTGAATACAATTGGTTTTAAAATGTGACAGAAAATTTATGGGCATATATTGCCTTCAGCATCCACTCACCTTCTTACTGACCTGAATTAATCCACTTATAGTTTTAAAATGTCTGTCCATGTACTCTAAGTGCCTGTCCAGTAAAATAATTTCACAACAAGTGGACCATCACAGAGTCAGCCTGACTTCACCTTGCTTCACCCCACAAATGATCCATCACAAAATCCTATCAAGTCTCACCCCCAAAACCTATATATAGTCTCCTAAACCCTAATGCTGTCTCAAACGTTTAGGAAAACAGATGGACGTTGAAAAGTATCTTGAAGGTCAACAGATCTAGGTACTTCTATCAAACCACGATAAGGAAGCAAGTTTCAGAGTGGAGAGCCCCTCAGTGAAAACTGATGAGGCATAACCCAGAAGTGGGTCATGAGGTGTCTGCTGGCGAATCACCCTCCAGAGGCTGAGAGAAGCAAAATCGTTGGATTTCTAGGATGCTGCAGGAACCTCAGGAGTGAATGAAATAACGCCCTCCTCGCTGCCTTGGCCTTTGGCCCCCCAGCCACTACTTGGTCCCAGGGTAGCTCCCAGTCCTCAGCCTGTCTCCACCCCCATCCCCATTCCTCTGCTCCACAGCAAAGTCCTGTGTGAGCAATCCAAGCAACACTTCAAGAGGTTGTGGACCCATATTGGACCAGCATTGCCCCAGAGCCGGACACTGAGCAGGTGGAGGAAAGAAAGAAATGGCAAGCCCCAATCCACCCATACTCTCCATATACACAACATTATGCCAGATCCAATGAACATGTGGCGATTAGTGATACCTCCTCTTGATATTAATAGATATTGTTCCTATCAAATGCAGCACATAGCACACCTTGCATTCACAAAAAAACCCCAAACGACTAGTTTTTGCCTTCTGAGATCCCATCTTTTAGATGTAAGAGCATAATTTCAGTTGGCCCAGTTGAATGAGCGTGCGGGCATTTGGGGAAAATATATGGTTTCTCATGTAGAACATCCACATTTTCATTAGGTAGAATAAAAATATATAATGGATATAAACCCTCATGCTTCAGGGCATCAACCATCCACTTCCTATCTTCCACTAGAAAGAAACCAATTCCTGTAAGATTTCTTACATCTCTGTAGCATCTGTTACTGGCCACTATCAGACAGAGGATACTAGACTAGATGGACTAGTGCCCAGAACTCATATGGGAATTCCTATGTTCTGAAAACACTATTCCTCTAAAACTCTGGATTTGTATCCATCTTAGGGAGTGCAAATTACCAACAACATTGGAATGAGGCTGCAAAATTCAGAGGTTCGTGTGAACTGTGTATAATATCACACTTTGTGATGGGGTGTGCATACCCTGCAGTAGAGCATGCACCAACTGCTCTGCTAGTATAAAGGAGAGAAGCCCAGCTCAATCTGGGCTGGCTGCCAAGGAGGAAAGACACTTGCTGGAGATTCCAGTTTAGGAGCTATTACAGCCCCTGCCTGCAGAAGCCAGAGACCCTGAGATCCAGATCGGAGACCTGTTGCCTATAGCTGATGGGCTGAAGTAAGAGTCCCAGGGAGTTACCTGTGACAAGGAGCCCGGAGGCCCTGACATCATATGGACTATAGCTTCAGGAAGCATGGTAGGAAGTAGCCCAAGGAGGTGGAATGAGTGGTATTTCCCACCCGTGTAAGGTCAGCATGCTGTAGCTGGATTCCCAACTGACCCAGTGACTGGGACTCGATGGAGTCAGGTGGGCCTTTTGTGGTAGCCCCAGGATTGGGCCACTAGACCATGCAGGCCTGCACTTGAGGGCTGCTGTGTTGACTCTGGCCAGTGAGCTGCACTGTCTTGAGTCCCAGGACAGTCTGGTAGACTGTAACTGGTGTCCCCACACCCATGCTCTACCCCAAAGGGGGATGGGTGTGCAGATACTGAAATGTCTATATTCTCTGATGGATTACACACATTAGCATTCTAAATTATGTTATTGATTTGAAACCCTCTGAAGTACTTTAGCTCCCTAACCCAAGGTAGCCTCTTAGGCTAAAATCATGTCTTCATTTTCAGATCCAGTTCCCCAGACAGATGAGAAAATGTGGAACTGGATTTGGAGGAGGCTTGCAAATGACTAAGGGGAAAATATGATAGAGGTCTATAAAATCATGACTGGTGTGGAGAAAGTAAATAGGGGAAGGCATAAATAATACTTCCTTAACACAAGAACTAGGGGTCACCGAATGAAATGAATAGGCAGACAATTTAAAACAAACAAAAGGAAATATTTTATTTCACACAACACACAGTCGACCCGTGGAACTCCTTGCCAGAGGATGTTGTGAAGGCCAAGACTATAACAGGGTTCAAAAAAGAACTAGATAAGTTCATGGTATAGGGGTCCATCAATAGCTATTAGCCAGGATGAACTGGGATGGTGTTCCAAGCCTCTGTTTGCCAGAAGCTGGAAATGGGTGACATGGATGGATTACTTAATGACCTGTTCTGTTCATTCCCTCTGGGGCACATGGCATTAGCCACAGTCAAAAGCCAGGATACTGGCCTAGATTAACCTTTGGTCTGACCCAGTGTGGCCATTCTTATGTTCTTATGGCAGCCATTCCATAACCCTAATCATTTTTATTGCCCTCTCTGAAACTTTTCCAATTGCAATATATCTTTTTTGAGATGGGATGACCACAGTATCAAGAGGTGAGTGTACCATGGATTTATATAGAGGCAATATGATATTTGCTGTCTTATTAGCTGTCACTTTCCTAATGATTCCCACATTCTGTTTGCTTTCTTGACTGACGTTGCACATTGAGTGGATGTTTTCAGAGAATTATCCAGAATGACTCCAAGATCTCTTCCTTGAGTGGTAACAGCTACTTTAGATCCCCATATTGGAATTACATTTTCCAGTGTGCATTACTTTGCATCTGTCAACACTGAATTTCATTTGCCATTTTGTTGCCCAGTCACCCAGTTTTGAGAATGTTGCCACCTCACTGTTTACCCCTTTTTACACACAATTTATGAATATGTTGAATAGGACTTCACCCTGGGGGGCACCACTATTTACCTCTCTCCATTCTGAAAACTGACCATTTATTCCTACTCTTTGTTTCCTATCTTTTAACAAGTTACCAATCTGTGAGAGGATCTTCCCTCTTATCCTGTGAATGCTTACTTTGCTTAAGAGCCTTTGGTGAGAGACCTTGTCAAAGTCTTTCTGAAACTCTAAGTACCCTATTCCTCTGGATCCTCCTTGTCCATGTGCTTGCTGACCCCCTCTAGAATTCTAGTAGATTGGTGAGGCATGATTTCCATTTTCAAAAACCATGTTGATTCTTCCCCAACAAATTATGTTCATTTATGTGTCTGACAATTTTGTTCATTATAGTTTTAACCAGTTTGCCCAGTACTGAAGTCAGGCTTACTGGCCTGTAATTGCCATGATCGCCTCTGGAGCCCTTTTTAAAAATCAGCATCACATTAGTTATCCTCCAGTCATTTGGTACAGAAGCTGATTATTTTAATCAGTTACAGACTACAGTTATTTCTCCAGTTTCACATTGGAGTACAGCTTGCACCTGGAAGGTGTAGGGCTGAATAGCCTCCTTGGTCTGTGCACACAGCTTCGAACAAGGTCAGGGCCAGCTGAAGTAGTTTAGGAAGTGTGGGAAACTCATGTATACAGGCACTTTCCCCTTGTGACAAGTAGCTGTTCAGCTTCTTCACACCCCCTGTGATCTAATCATCTTCAGAGGTCCTAGGAAGTTCCTGTCTGCAGGATTACTGTGCTTGAGTGGCCCTTAGGGTTTGGTGCAATGGGAAGTTTGGGTGCACAAGGAGAGTAGGATCAGGCCAGGGGGTGCGCACACGTCTCTATCTTGCATCTGCCCCTCCCCTGGTCTCCCATGCAAGTGGGCACCTGTACAGGTGAAGTCAGTTTGCATTCTTGGAAGCCAGGTGTAAACACAAGTTGTGTGCCTGACTTTGCAACTCTGTCCTTGGAGCTATATTGCACCTGCCCCTACTGTATTTCCTTTAAAGGGTTGTTTCTCCTCTGCTTGCCTGAAAACCACAGGGTGGTGGCCCTATCCTCCCTACTTTGTTTAGAAAACATGATTAGGAACGATGTGGACATTTAATAGTTTGGCGTAAATCCACATATCGTTGAAAATGTTCGGTTGAACTGAGAATACGCGAGAGCTGCACGTTAACAGCTCTTCCAGGCAACACCACCCGGGTGGAACAGCGACGAGCCCCTGTTTCGGGTTTGATGGAGAGGAGGGAAGCGGGAAGGGAAAACACGGATTGTTTGCGGTCATCCTGCTCTCCTCCGCCGCCCCCTGCGCTCTGGACTCAAGCCGTGTGGGCTGCCGGCTTCTCGCGTTTGCTCCGGGGCGAGAAAGTGACTGTTCCCGGCGGCTGTTGCCTAAGGAGGAAGCCCGGATTTCGGAGGTACAAGGGGGCTGTCGCGTGCCCTCTCCCCGCACCCCCCGGCCACCTGCTGCTTTAGCATTGCCACAAACGCGGCTCCGCTCTGCCCGCCTCCGCCTGGGCCCGAGCCGCGCGGGGAAGGGACGCGCCCTGCGCGCGTTCCCAGGCTGGGTATCCGGCTCTGGGGCGGGAGAGGCGGATAACGTGCATCCCTGGGCTCGGGGCGCCGGGGAGGGGCTTGCCCTGGGGCAGCGCGCGGCCGGCGGAGCTAGGCGCTGGGGCGAGCGGGCTGTGGCGAGCGCCGCGCAGGCCGGAGGGGGGGGTCAGCGGGCTGTGCAGAGAAGTAGCGAAGGCGGAGGGATGGGGGGAGGTGTGGGGTGAGTGGGGGGGGGGATGGGCGGTGCA
Source organism: Sternotherus odoratus (assembly GCA_032164245.1). Classification (NCBI taxonomy): domain Eukaryota; kingdom Metazoa; phylum Chordata; order Testudines; family Kinosternidae; genus Sternotherus; species Sternotherus odoratus. Next base: position 87,939,856 of record JAVMKO010000005.1, on the reverse strand, counting down.
AGGCGGGCGGTGCTCTGTTGTGCAGAGGGTGGGGTTGTGGTGAGCGTGGGAGGTGGGAGGGGGCTGCACTAGGAAGAAGGTGACGTCGTGTACAAAGGGGAGCGGGGGTCGGGGTGGTGCAGAGGGGTGCTCAGTTCAAGGGTCTCTTTAGAGGGTGGGTAGTGCGGAGGGTGGGGACGTGCAGGGGATGCGGGATGGGGATACGGAGGGGTGCTGCGGAGGGTCGGGTGGTATGTGGGGGTGAAGGAGGATGCTATGCATTGGATGGGGTATTAGGTGAGTTGGTCAGAGGGGACGGTGCAGGGGATGGGCAGAGAGCGGGGAGGGGGTATATAGGCTGTGGAGGGAGCGGGGCAGAGAGCGGGGAGGGGGTATATAGGCTGTGAAGGGGGCGGGGCAGAGAGCGGGGAGGGTGGTATATAGGTTGTGAAGGGGCGGGGCAGAGAGCGGGGAGGGTGGTGTATAGGTTGTGAAGGGGGCGGGGCAGAGAGCGGGGAGGGGGTATATAGGTTGTGAAGGGGGCGGGGCAGAGAGGGGTATATAGGTTGTGAAGGGGCGGGGCAGAGAGCGGGGAGGGGGTATATAGGTTGTGAAGGGGCGGGGCAGAGAGCGGGGAGGGGGTATATAGGTTGTGAAGGGGCGGGGCAGAGAGCGGGGAGGGTGGTGTATAGGCTGTGGAGGGAGCGGGGCAGAGAGCGGGGAGGGTGGTGTATAGGCTGTGGAGGGAGCGGGGCAGAGAGCGGGGAGGGTGGTGTATAGGCTGTGAAGGGGCGGGGCAGAGAGCGGGGAGGGTGGTGTATAGGATGTGGAGGGAGCGGGGCAGAGAGCGGGGAGGGGGTATATAGGTTGTGAAGGGGGCGGGGCAGAGAGCGGGGAGGGTGGTGTATAGGCTGTGGAGGGAGCGGGGCAGAGAGCGGGGAGGGTGGTGTATAGGCTGTGGAGGGAGCGGGGCAGAGAGCGGGGAGGGGGTATATAGGTTGTGAAGGGGCGGGGCAGAGAGCGGGGAGGGGGTATATAGGTTGTGAAGGGGCGGGGCAGAGAGCGGGGAGGGGGTATATAGGTTGTGAAGGGGCGGGGCAGAGAGCGGAGAGGGTGGTGTATAGGTTGTGGAGGGAGCGGGGCAGAGAGCGGGGAGGGTGGTGTATAGGCTGTGGAGGGAGCGGGGCAGAGAGCGGGGAGGGGGTATATAGGTTGTGAAGGGGCGGGGCAGAGAGCGGGGAGGGGGTATATAGGTTGTGAAGGGTCGGGGCAGAGAGCGGGGAGGGTGGTGTATAGGTTGTGAAGGGGCGGGGCAGAGAGCGGGGAGGGGGTATATAGGTTGTGAAGGGGCGGGGCAGAGAGCGGGGAGGGTGGTATATAGGCTGTGAAGGGGCGGGGCATAGAGCGGGGAGGGGGTATATAGGTTGTGAAGGGGCGGGGCAGAGAGCGGGGAGGGGGTATATAGGCTGTGGAGGGGCGCGGCAGAGAGCGGGGAGGGTGGTGGGAGCTGTGGAGGGAGCGGGGCAGAGGATGGATGGCTCATGGGTTGTGCAGAGCTGGGGAGGGTGGTCTATGAGTTGTCAAGGGGCGGGCAGCGGCTGGGTGGTGCAGGGGTTGTGCTGAGGGCGGGGTGGTCTGAGGGAGGTGCAGGAGGAAGTTGTGAGGTGCATGTGGTAGTATGTGGTCGCTCAGAGGGTGCGGAGAGGCCGTGCCCGGGGTAGGTGTGGCAGCCCGTTGGTTGGGTGGAGGTGAAGTGGCGAATGGGCGGCGCTGCCCCCTGCCCAGCCTGTTTCTGCGATTTGCTCTCCGGTTTGAAGTCGCCTGCAGCCTGAGTCTAGCCCAGGCCGTTATTTAAATGCCTTTCCCCAGAGCCTGGGAGCTCAGTGGTGCGAGACATCCGGGGCTGATGATCTGTGCTCCAGACCTTCAAACTCCACCGCTCTCGGGGGATTATGAACTCTTTGGGGCAGCAGCCCGCAAATCCACAGCCGCCCCCCCTCCAGCATCCCCAGGCCCAGGATTTCCTCGACATGGCGGTGTATTGTGATAACCTCATGTACCCGCCAAACCTGCACCCCCATCACCACACCCAGAGGCCATCCGCCCACCCCGCGGGCTACGGGCTGAGCGAATACAGCCCCCCGGCAGCGAACCCCTACCTCTGGATCAACGGACCTGCCATCAACTCGTCTCCTTACCTCTCTGGGGCTAATGGCGCTTCTTTCATCCCCTCAGGTTATGGGACCAGCCAGAGACAGTTCCTGAGCCCTGCGTCCGGCTTTGCAGGGGCAGATCTCAGCTGGCTGTCCCTCTCCAGCCAGCAGGAGTTTTTTAAAATGGTGAGGCCCCCCTACTCCTACTCGGCTCTCATCGCCATGGCCATCCAGAACGCCCCGGAGAAGAAGCTGACCTTGAGCCAGATCTACCAGTACGTGGCCGAAAACTTCCCCTTTTACAAGAAGAGCAAAGCCGGCTGGCAGAACTCCATCCGCCACAACCTGTCCCTCAACGACTGCTTTAAGAAAGTGCCCAGGGACGAAGACGATCCAGGTAAGGACACCCCCGTTCTCCTCCTAAGGGGGAGCGCACGTGCCGCCCAGCGTAGGGACTGTCGCTAGAGTCACACCCACGCTGGCATTTGCCAACGGCCGGCTCCCGGGCCCCGTGTAAAACGCTGGGGACGGCAAGAAAGGCGCAGCGCACTGGCGGGCAAGTCCAGACGCTTTGGGATGCTGAACTTTGGGCCTGCCTAAGACCAGCTCGTTTGGGGGGGGGGGGGTTGTTACACGACTGTTCACCATTGCAAAGGGAGCTTTAACCATGGGGCAGGGGGCTGGCGACTGCATCTCGGGGGTGGGACCCAAAGTGGGGGCGCGCGCTGAACCGCGCCGGCAGTGTCCTGCTCCCCTGCCCCGCGTTGCGGGCACTCGGGTGTTGACTACTGGGATGGGCCGGGCCGTGTCCTCAGCTGTTCGTTTCTTCGCAGGGAAGGGCAATTACTGGACCCTGGACCCGAACTGCGAGAAGATGTTCGACAACGGCAATTTTCGGAGGAAGAGGAAGAGGCGAGCGGACGCGCCTGGCTCCTGCGCCCCCGGAGCGCCGGACAAAGCGGACGGCAAGAGCGGCGGGGCGGTGAAGTCCCCAGACTCCTCCAGCCCGCCGGGCCTGGGCTCCCCCGCCCCGCCGCGCTCCCCCGGCTCGGGGCCCAAAGCCTCCCCCCCGCCCGCGCTCCACCGGGGCCCCTGTTTCTCCGGCTTCGCCTCCAGCATGCAGGCCCTTGTCAGCGGGAACCAGGGCTTCCCTAGGCCGCTCCCGGGCGGGCTGGCGGGCGAGTTTCCACACGGAAGGCAGGAGGGGCCTGCTCCGAGTTCCTGCTCCGCTTCCAGCGGCGGCACGGCCCAGCGCTCCGGACTGAGTCCCCTGGCCCACTCGAGGGTGAGCTACTGCGCCAGCGGCCAACAGAGCGGGCTCAGCATCCCCCTGGGCAACAACTTCAGCGTCAACCATCTGATTTACAGCAGGGACGGGACAGAAGTCTGACTGGACTGTGAGATGCTTCGGGGCAAGTGACAGGAGCCAGGGTCTGTGCCTAGAAGTTTGTACATACCATGGAACTCAGTGTCCAAAACTATCAGGAAACTATTTTGTTGTTGTGCCTTAGAAAACACACACACACACACACACACACACACACACACACACACACACACACACACACACACACACACACACACACACACACACACACACACACACACACACACACCATAGACTCTACGATTTGATCGAGTTGTTCCCACACCCAGAATCCCATCCAGTAGTTTGTTTACAGCATTGATACTATGCATTACAGATCTAGACGATGGACCTTAACAAAATGCACTAATACGCAAGATAGAAGTATTTTTGTAATATATATTATATTATATAACGGTTATGTACAGCTGTTAGAATAAAGTCCAGCTTTTTTGAATATAGAGGTGAGAGCACCTTGACTTGACTTTCCAGTGTAATGCGTTGCTGATCTATGCAATCTAGGTAATAAAAAGCTCCCCAATCGTGTTTTTTTAAATCTAACATGATGCAAAACTATTTTCTTCTTTTCTAAGTTTTATGGAATTATAACATTTTGCCATCTAATAATTAAAATGGCCTTTCCTTACAGACGACAATGAGGTTTATTTGTTCTTTCCGGTTTTTCCGTTTAGAAAATGACTTCGGGGTTTCAAACTGTCATTGTTCTGTATATTTGTAGTCTAAGTGGCACCACTCCCCGAATGGTCACATTGGCAATACCGAAAAGAAACAGTTTGGTGTAACTGTGATATGGACACGCTATATGTATGATATCCATTGTATTCTTCTCCAGGCTTGAACAGCATGACAAGAGTTTGGTTTAAACAAACGGGTGCCTTCTAAAACTAAAACAATGACGACACACATTTCTCATTGGGAATTGAACACAGAATTGAAGTCATTTATTTGCAAAGTCGTTCTCCGGTGCTTTCATCCAACGTCAAGTAAACCGTATTATTACCCGGTGCTGATGTCGGAGTTTGGTGTCTGTCATCGAAGTTAACGTTTGTCCTGAAACCAGATGAGCAGATAAAGGCTTTCGATCCGATAGGATGAGGGTGAATGGAGAGGAATACAGCGAGCGGTTCTGGGAGGCGGCAGCTTTGCTGTCAAACAAGCATTCGTGCGAATAAGAACTAGAAAAGACTCTCAGGTGTGGTAGGAAGGTCAATCGGAATCGAAACGTCAAATACATGAGATTAACCCGATTTTTCGAAAAGACAAAATGGAGCTTAAGCTCGCCTCCCACCTCCAAAAGGAGAAAAATATCATCTTAATGTTACTGCTACTGGAAACGCCATTTCTAATTCAGTCTTTACTTCAGATTGGGCCTTTATTCAGGGAACCGGCCATGAAATTGATTTGTCAAACATAAAAATGACTTGTAAATACATCTGAACTGGGAGAGATCCTCAACCTGTTTATACCAGCTGAGGATCCGACCTTCTGACTATTTATAGTCATATAGTGTTTGCTTTATAAAACCCAATCCGATCGAAGTAATGTTCCTTCCACTTAAATATCTCTCAAGGCGCCCGTGGACTTTAGGGAGCACAGAGCAGATGAACCAATCTTGATCTAATCCGAATCCAACTACCAATTTGTTTACCGTGGCTGCAAGTGCTAGAAAAATAATTACAGCGGTGCAGGGTTCTCCTGCAGCCAGGAAAACGTACAACCTCCTGCAATGTGTCTGAAGGAGAGCTCACTAGTGGAAGGATCTGTGTTAAATAAATCGAGTATCTCTTAATACCTAGTTTGACAGAGTAATATTTAGGACGATAACCAACTTCTCCATGGGGAGAAAGAGACTCGCATTTGTTGATACTTGAGCACCAGCGGTTTTTCTTCATTCTACTTGTTGTTCATTCTCCTCTACCGTAATAAACCGCAAATATACTGTCAGCACTGGTTTACAACGACCCGCCATTGAAAAGATTAGCATTCAAAGAATTGGACCCAGCTAGGATTTCAGCAGGTTAAAAGTGAGTCTTGTCTTTCTGCCTTGCAGAGGTTTAAATGAAGGCTTGAATGTACAAAGATTTCAAAGCTGTACTTGTCATTTGGCGGCGTTTAGAACGCCTTTGAAGTGAGTGTCCAACTTCAAATAGAGCCTGACTGACTGCGAGAGCTGTGCCTACACGGTTGCAATAAACTCAGCCATGAGCAGAGCCCGCAGCCCTTATTTTATTTTACAGGGCGTAAAATCCATTCCCCTGTTTTCACACTGTGGTACTATCAGCAGGTTCGCGTGTTGAGCGTCCAATCTTCGGGACCGTTTGTAAATAAACTCTTTTATTTTTCCAAACACAAAAGATCATCTTTGTGTCAGCCCATGGAGCTGACAATAATTTATATGAAGAATTTCAGATTTAATCGAGCGTCCAAAATTAATCCGGATCCCTGCTGAGGAGCTCTTTAATTACTAGTTTCCTGAATGCTAACCTCTTCAACGATCTTTTCTTTCTTTCTTTCCTGGGGTGGGGGTAGAAATCTAGAGGACAATCACTGTTTTCCCACCCCAATATGGAGACTTTCAAAGTTCGGTCCGCGATCTTGTATCAGATAGATTTTTGTAACTTAATTGCCAGTTGAGGACGGAGAGAGCTTTATTTCGTAGTATTAAAATTAAATTAGTGGCAGGGAGTTTATCTGAGACTGGGAAGCTTGCAGGGCATTAGTTTACTATTCAAGGTAGCCTTCTCAAAAACTAACGCCAAAAAACTGTTCTCCCTAGTAATTCCTGGTGCTGCAACATGTCTGATGTGGGATAGTATTTACGGAAAATTTATTAAAAGAGAATGATCATTATTGCTTTAAAAGGTCATATTCTAATTTGTCCTTTTCTAAGTGCTAACTGGGGAAAAGACTCCGAAGTGGTGTATATTTTTATAATGCAATATAAGAAGCTTTAAACAACTAGAAAGCTAAATCTGACATTGCAGATTTCAGCTACCAAAGTTCAAACTTCTGAATCACTTGGTTGCTTGTCAATTACATAAAGCTGGCTCAGAGCAATGGCTCTAATTGGTGAGATGAGAGTGTTTGGGCAAAAGTTCACGATAAGTTTGTACTTTTTATTAAATATTTGATAGGAATCAAGGTCGGTTTGGCTAATACTGCTCACTTAACTTCTTATTTCCTGGTGCCCCTTTCCTCTTTGTTTTAGATCGTACTTTAAAAGTCTTCACTCTACTTGTCTTCATTCTCCTCTACCGTAATAACCCATAAATATACTGTCAACACTGGCTTACAACGAACTAGCATTTAAAATATTAGCATTCAAAGAATTGGACCCAGCTAGGATAAAAGTCCGTGAGTTTGAATAAAAAACAATATTATGTATTACATAATCTATTGAAATTAGTCTGAAGACTCCACCTCTACCCCTTGCACATGATATAAAATATAGGTATGGTAAAAGAAAAAGCTGGATAAATTATTTTTGTACCTTGAATTCACTTGTTGAAAGATATCCTGCTGGGAAATGTTTTGATTTTTCAAGCAGAAAGCATAAACAGTACTACAGCTAAACCTATTGGAGTTCAAGACTATGTTAAATTGTGTGTTTCCAGAAAAGAGGAGTTAAAATATGCAAGATTTACGTGTAAGGCTTTTTCTAGCTAGACGGATGTCTTAAAAGAGAAACCAACTCTAAAACAGGCCTAGTATGAGACTTAACTGTAACTATAGCCTCGGTGATCAGTGTCGAACTTCAGTCTTTTAAATAACGTATTTATTTAGTGGAGCAGTTTCAAATGCTGCATATGAAAATTAAATGCTATTTCGAAGACTGACCATTAAAATAGAGCAACATAATCCCTGTGCTTTTACCCGTATTTCTAAAACTGTCCATTAAAAACAATATTTTAGATCGAGTCTCTAAATTTATTTTACAGCTGTTCAGAACAAAAAACAGTGTTTCAAAATATTGTTTCATAGCGTTTCAAAACACTAACGATTGGCTGTAACACTGACGTTTGTAGTACGTTTAATTTTAGTTGCTTCTTTATAAAAAGTTGGTGAATACGGTAAGCAAATTACTAATTTTCAGAATAAAGTGGAGAGACAAATTTGTAGCTTAACAAATTCCTGTTGCTAAATTTCTTGCAGCAAACTGATAAAGAGAGATACATTAAGATATAAAATCTGCTTTTAGGTTCTGAAACAGACTGATTAAAGTAAACCCCATTTTATTAGGAAGAACAAAGAAACAACACCTAATTTATAATTAAACACAGATAATAAAAGGCAGGAGATGGAAAGAAGCTTGGGGAACACAGTCCTACCCCAGATAAATGCCTTTTTTTAAATAAGAGACATGATGTGCTGAAAATCAAAGCAAGTAAATAAAGTAAAACACCTTATAATTGGTTTATAATTGAACGCATTCTTTCCATCTGCGGTCAGAAGTAAAGTGAAATTGACATGAGTCCCACAAACAAGTTCCGTGCTAGCAGCCGCTAGACAATACGTGTTGGCAGAGCCAGAGAACTCCCCCTGAGATAGACTGAAGACACTGTGACCTCAGAGCTGGGAAACAAATTATATCACTCAAACCACATTTTCTTCTGCTGCAGGATTACAGGAATCCGGATCCAGCTATATTGACCGACTGAGGTATTTTCACCTTGGGGCAACTTCCATCAGGGTAAAGAGTAACATTTACAGCCCCCCATGAAAACACTGAGCAAAACTGGAAGAGGAGATTCCACTTCACCATAGGTGTCTAGCCATTTTCGACTATGGTCATTCTGTGTCAGTTTATCGCAGACAGCGAATCTGATCCTTCATCCACTAAAAGCCGGAAGAGTTTGGCCATTGACTTCAGCGAGAGCAGAATCTGGATCCCTTGTCCTGATCTTGCTCTCACAGTGTATGTCAAATGTATAGGAAAGCCAGCCATTTGCCTATTTATAAACTGTGGTCTAATTCTATTTGTGCATCATTTCAGGGAGATCGGAAGAAAAGTTTATTTGTAAATTCAGATCCGTCTAAACTATGCGGTGAAGTTGTAATTCCTTTAAGTAAACCCGTTTGTTCAGTGAAGAACACAGTCAGCAGGGGGGCAAACGGTACAAATGCTGGTTTCAGTGGAAACGTATAAAATACGCTGTTGTGTATAAGCAGCCCACGTATTTCCCCCCCGCCTAGTTGAGTTAAGCCTTGCCTTGCTGTTTGTCAGGCTCCTATTGGAAAGAATTATGGGCTGTACAAAAGATACAGCATCCCGGCCACCCGTGGCTAGAGACGTGAGCCTGTCGCTGCCTTCTTTGCTCAGGCGAAACGTCCATAGAAGCCCAGGAGAAGTCTTGCAGAGTTATTTCTTGGAGATTTTCAGGATTGCCAAACTATAAATATTTTGCTTCAACATCTCACTACATCAGAAGGCAACGAGCCAGAACTCCCAGCCCAGCCAAACTGCACTTGGGGCAGGATTAAGGGGGTGGCAAAGGTGGGTGTAGGACATCTTGATGTTTTCTCCTGATCCAGGGCAGTGGAGGGGGTGGTTCTCTGCTCAGAGAAAATTGGAGCAATCTGAGGGCTGTTTTAACCTGTGCTAGCTGCCCAGGTAGGGAACAGTTGGATAGAGGCATACCCCAATCCCACTTCCTTTCATTCAAGCATGGAGTGGGTAGGGAAGGCTCTGAAGCTACCCAAAGAGCCTCTTACACAGGGAGAATATTCAAGAAGCTAGTTAATAAAAGGTTTATGATTGATTTGAGCCAGGGCATACTGGTGAATCTGGATCAATTATACTAACATTGAGATTACAGTATACCAAAACTACCACAATCTATCTAGAAGAGTGCACTGCTTTTATATACAAGCAGATATTAGGCTATAGGATAATCAAAATGCTTCTTTTCTGGAAGCAAAATGTGATAATCCATTTGTAGTGCTAAGTGATACTGTAGCTGGTGGATTAGTGGCTAATGTGCTCAAACATTTAACTCTGGAACTGTGGTTTGAACCCAGCCTCAGATCCTAAACCAAGGGAGTTTGGAAGTCTCTCTAAGTGAACAATAGTCCTCCTTACAAAAACAGCCAGGCATAATTTGGTTACTATCCCTCCTCACCAAATGCCATAGAGCTTGGAGAGTGCATAATGAATGACCTCCTGCTCATAAGGATAAACGTTCATTTCAGGTGCAAGGTGCTAGATGGATTAATTTACAGAAATGGAAGTTGGATGATGAATTCCAAATAATATACTTGGTTTGTCACAGAATTCTTCTCTCTCAAAAAATCTATAATACACTGAAAAACAGGGAATTACTTTTCTTCAAACAAACTAGCACCACAAAACACCTTAGTCTGTAAATGGACCTATTGAATTTGAGCCCATACATTATAGTCTTCGCTCTAGAGGCTACAGTAAATGCAATAATTCACTATGCTTGACTGGATTTTTGGATAAACAGGCAGTGGCAAATGAAATTTGTTTTCTAGCTTTATTTTCTATTTTCACAGACAGAGACAATTAAGAATGGCCATACTGGGTCAGACCAATGGTCCAGGTAGCCCAGTATCCTGTCTCTGACAGCAGCTAGTGACAATTGCTTCAGCGGGAATGAACAGAACAGGGCAATTAATGAATGATCCATCACTGCCATCCAGTCTCAGCTTCTGGCAGTTGGAGGTTTAGGGAGACCAGGATCATGGGGTTGCATCCCTGACCACGTTGCCTAATAGCCATTGATGGATCTATCCTCCATGAATTTATCTAATTCTGTTTGAATTCAGTTATACTTTTGACCTTCACAACATCCCTGGCAATAAATTCCATGGATTGACTGTGAATTGTGTGAAGAAATACTTCCTTCTGTTTGTTTTAAACTATTAGTTCTTGTGTTTTGTGTATGTTCACTTACTCCAGACTATTCATGATTTTATAGATCTTTATTATATCCCCTCTTAGTCATCTCTTTTCTAAAATGAACAGTCCTGGTCTTTTTAATTTCTTCTCAAATGGATGCTGTTCCATATCCCTACTCTCTGTCCTTTCTCTGCGCCCTTTTCATTTCTTAGATGCCTTTTTTGAGATGACACACCCAGAACTGCATGCAGTATTCAAGGTGTAGGTATACCATGAACTTATATATATGGTAGCATTATGATATTTGCTGTTTTAGTATCTATCCCTTTCCTAATGGTTCCTAACATTCTGTTAGTTGGGTTTTTTTTGAGTATACATTGAACAGATGTATCCATGAATACTCCAAGATCTCTTTCTTGAGTGGAGACAGCTAATGTAGACCCCATAATTTTGTATGTATAGTTGGGATTTATTTATTCAAATTTGCATAAACAACCTAGGGAAATGCAACCTACCTAGATGGAGCTTCTATAAGGTGAATGCGAGACTGGTTGGAAAACCATTCCCAGAGATAGTTATCAGTAGTCTACAATCATGCTGGAAGGACATAACGAGTGGGGTCCAACAAAAATCAGTTCTGGGTCCAGTTCTGCTCAATATTTTCATTAATGATTTAGATAATGGCATAGAGAGTACATTTGTAAAGTTTGTGGACGATACCAAGCTGGGAGGGGTTACAGGTGCTTTGGAGGATAGGATTAAAATTCAAAATGATTTAGACAAACTGGTGGAATAGTCTGAAGTAAATATGATGAAATTAAATAAGGACAAATGCAATGTACTACATTTAGAAAGGAACAATGAGTTGCACACTTACAAAATGGGAAATGACTGCCTAGGAAGGAGTACTATGGAAAGGGATCTGCGGGTCAGAGTGGACCATAAACGAAATATTATTCAACAGTGTAACACTGCAAAAAATCAAACATCATTCTGGGATGTATTAGCAGGAGTGTTGTAAGCAAGACACAAGTAATTCTTCTGCTCTGCTTCGCTCTGATTAGGCCTCAACTGGAGTATTGTATCCAGTTCTGGGTGCCACATTTCAGGAAAGATGTGGACAAATCCAGCGAAGAGCAACAAAAATGATTAAAGGTCTTGACAACATGACCTATGAGGGAAGACTGAAAAAACTGGATTTGTTTAGTCTGGAAAAAAGATGACTGAGAAGGAACATAACAGTTTTCAAGTACCTAAAAGGTCATTAGTAGGAGGAAAGAGAAAAATTGTTCTTTTTAACCTCTGAGGATAGGAAAAGAAGCAATGGGCTTAAATTGCAGCAAGAAAGGTTTAGGTTGGACATTAGGAAAAACTTCTTAACTGTCAGCATGGTTAAGCACTGAAATAAGTAGCCTGAGAAGGTTGTGGAATCACAATCATTGGAGATTTTGAAGAGAAGGTTAGACAAACATGTGTCAGGAATGATCCAGATAATAGTTAGTCCTGCCATGAATGCAGGGGACTGGACTAGATGACCTCCCACGGTCTCTCCCAGTCCTCTGATTCTATGATTATGTTGTATTTATCAACATTGAATTTCATCTGCCATTTTGTTGCCCAGTCATCTAGGTTAAGGCGATCCCTTTGTAACTCTTTGCAGTCAATTTTGGACTTAGCTATCTTGAGTAATTTGTATCAACTGCAAATTTTGGCACCTCACCATTTACTCTCTTTTCCAGATCATTTATGAATATGTCACCAGTCCCAGTACAGATCCTTGCAGAAACCCCTCTATTTATGTCTCTCCCTTGTGAAAATGGACAATTGATTCCTACCCTTTGTTTCCTGTCTTTTAACTAGTTGCTGATCCATGAGAAGACCTTCCGTCTTATCCCATGACTCCTTACTTTAAGAGCCTTTGGTGAGAGACCTTGTCAAAGGCTTTCTGAAAGTCCAGATCCAATATTAAGGTGCTACAAGACTCTTTGTCGTTTTTCCAAATCCAATATATTGACTAGATCACCCTTGTCCACATGCATGTTGACTCCCTCAAAGAATTCTAATAGATTGGTGAGCATGATTTCCCTTTACAAAACCCATGTTGACTCTTCCCCAACATACTGTGCTCATCTGTGTGTCTTTGATTATTCTGTTCTTTACTATAGCTTCAACCAGTTTGCCTGGTACTAAAATAAGACTTACTGGCAATTGCCAGGATTGCCCCTGACAATTTTTTAAAAATTGGCATTACATTGGCTACCCTGCAGTCATGTGGCATGCAGGTTGATTTCAGCTATCGGTTACATACCATAGTTAGCAATTCTGCAATTTCATGATTGTATTTTAACACAAACTGGTTGAGGTGAAGCCTAAGAGCAAGCCTACTGTTCTCATTGACCAACTCTCACATGTTAAAACACAATTTGCCTTGTCTACATTAGTTTTAGTTAAAACATTTTAAAATACATCTCCTACATATTGTTAAGACTGAAACCTAAAGAGGTTAGTTTAAATGTGAACATTAATGACTTCACTGCCGATCATTTAGCAGATGCATCCAATGAATGTGTTCATTCCACAATCCTAAGACACATCTACTACATCTGCCACCTACCGAGTGTCATAATCCTCAACTTCCCCCAGACAACTTCTATGATGTAGTTCTGCATTTTCAATTTGGCATAATTAAACATTGAAAATGTGTGGATAATTTCAAAGAGGTTGGACTTAATATCAAAATAAATAACACTGGGGCATCTGTAATGACTGTACCATTTTATTTTTTTCATTTCATTCATTAAAACCTCAATTTCTAAAATTTAAATGAAGGGGTCACAAAATGTCCAGCTTGCCACAACAGAATGCTGCTGAATCCAGGTTCACAGAGCCTGATACATAAGCTCACATCTGCACTGCTTGTGCACATTAAGGTGCTTTATGAAAGTTCAATGCAGTGTATCTAGATTGTTATGAAATTTGCTATAAATAAAAATTACATACCCTGGACCTTATTATCATTCACATGAAGGCTGCTTTTCAATACAGTGAATTTATTTGCATCCACTTTTAGGTCTCCTCAAACTTCCAAAGCAATATAAAGGGGCATTAATGTATATAGGGTTTGGCTGCCTGTCTCTAAGACTGATAAACTTTCTTTTTCTTTGTATCACTTACCTTGCACAATGTGTTCTTTTTGCCACAATGCATAGGCTTTGACTTGTATTTGATTGTCATACATGGTAATTTATCACACGTACTTCAATGTCTCATTACTGTATGGGCTAATGCTCGTCATCTGCCTGAGGCACACATTAACTTTAGCACCTGACACAAAATAACTTTGGCCGGTTTGACATAACCTTGGTTTTTTTGGTCTGAAACCTCTTTGCTATGATAAGCCTTGGGGCAGATTTGTTTGGATTGCAACTGAGATGGAAAAGATTTTAAGAATGAGTAGATTTAATACTTTAATTAAAGGTTTCAGACTCAAACAAGCAATTTTAAACTCTGGACTTTTTAAAATGACATGGCCTTTGTGTTCCCAGTGTAATCTTAAGGGAGTCAGTTTCCTTTCCTTAAATTCCCTTTTCACTGTTCTCTTTCTGTAATAAGACAATTAAACCTCTCATGAGGGTTAAGATAGCAGATCAAGAAAACATGTTTTAAAAGGATAGTTTCAGGAAGGTGAGCTTAGCACAGCAGTCACTGCATTTTAACATTTGTCATATAATCTTATGGGTCAAATTCTGCCTCCTGGTGTTAAGCCTCTGTTCAGGAAAGCATCCCTATTGAGGACATCATGTAGTACTTAATTTAAGTCCCAGTGAGTTACTAGGACTTGAGTACATGTTTAGAACTGCACTTGTTTAAATGCGGACCTGAGTCAGGACCTTATTTTGTAAGTCAGGGTTGGGCAATTTTTTTGGCCCAAGGGCCACATCTGGGTGGGGAAATTCTATACAAGGCCATGAATATAGAGCTGGGGCAGGAGATGTGGTGTGCCAGAGGGAGCTCAGGGCAGGGGTTGGAGTGCAGGAGGCGGGTATGGGCAGCTGCTTGGCGTGCAGGAGGGGTGCAGCAGGGTGCTCAAGGCAGGCTGTTAGGGGACTCGAGGAAGAGGGTTGGGGTGTAGACTCCAGCTTGGCGCCACTTACCTCAAGCGGCTCTGGGGTGGCAGTGGCATGCAAGGAGGGTTACAAGACAGGGTTTGAGGGGGGTTTGAGGGGGGTTGAGGAGGGTTTGAGGATAGCCTCAAACCCTCCTCAACCCAACCCTCCTCAAACCAACATGACGAGGTATCTGATGTTATTGCTGGGGTCATATTATCGGTTATGATTAAGTATTCATACAGCTGGCAGTTTATTCAGGAGAGTATGTGCACCTCCCAGAATGTTCATACATATTACCATGAATGATTATTCCTCTGAATATTCTGATTATTATTCTCTAAAGGCAAATATTGGTGGGAGAGGCCTCACAATCTAGAAGACTTGGGGTATGGCTAGACTAGAGATTATAGTGCGTTTTTTTGTAGCGCTTCCCAATGTAACGCAATAGGTATCGCGCTAGAGCCTGTGCAGATTGAAACCCTGTAGTGCTAAAGAATGGATACATTTGTAGCACTTCTGGCGGCAGTGACAGTAGCGGGATAGGGCAAGTATCCCAGCATTCAGCTGGGTGCAACGTGCTTTGCAAAGGATGGGGATGAGGGGGAACTGGGAAGTTGTTCGCAAGGAGAGAATATCAGGCTGTCAGTGAGTTTTCCATAGCGAAAGCTGACAGGCTCTGTATTTAAGACAAAAAGCTCCGTCCGCAAGCATTTTCACTGGTTATTTGCTGTGTGAGTTGTTAGAGAGAAACTGCAAAACTACTTCCGCTTTTATAAAACAACAACTCACGTCATTTGCCTTACATGGCATGTTGATTGTCTTTAATGGCTTGCTGATGGCCTTAAATGGCTTGCTGATGGCTTTACATGGCTCGGAGGCATGCAAGAGTGTCCACATTCCCAACCTTGCACTACAGCACTAGCGCTAAAAGCCTTCTGCCTCTGGAAAAGGAGGTTTAATACTTGCACTTTAAACAGTGAGTAAATGCGCAAAATCTCTCTTTGAAGTGTGTACGGTAGGAGAATTATAGCGCTACTGGAGGGTTTTAGCGCTGCAAAGCACCAGTCTAACCATACCCTTGGTTACTCCCCAAGGAAGGAGCTTCCTTTTGCCTAGCTTCAGTGGAATAGCTCAGTAGCCCAGTTCTATAGGAGTCATTGGCAAAGGTACTCCTGCGAATACTTAGGTCTGGTTTGCACTACACAGTTTTATTGGGAAATTTGCCTTCTGTTACCATAGCCTTGCACATGTCCCCAGTCAGTGCTGAATCCACCATGAACTTTTACTGGTGAAGTTAAACCAGGTTCCCTCTACCAATATAGTGCTAGTGTCACAATGCACTCATGAATGAAAAAGTACTTCTACCACTACAAGGATTCCTCCTGCAATAAGCCCACAATGTCCACATAGCAGTGACTGCTCTGGTCTAATTTTTAAACTCCATTGCCCAGGGGTCATGGTCACCAGACAACCATTTAAACCCCCCAGCTTGTTTTGGAAATATACCTCTTTACCTCCTGCCACCTGGAAGCACACCGGTACAAGCATGGCTCCAGGTAAAACTCCAGCTAGAGCTCTTGTTGCTGCTTGGTCTAGGAGAAAGGGCCTGGATTTCCTTGGTCTGTGGAAGAAGGAACTGAGCTGGCACAGCTTCGGAATTCCCACTGGAATTGAGATCTATACAATAAGATTATAAAGGAGGTGGGGTACAGCAGGGATGTGAGTGTCAATGCTGGACAAAGAGGAAGGAGTTGTGGTGAGTTTATCAAAAAACAAAGGGCAAAAAAGAGTCGGGTGCTGCCCCCTAGAGTTGCCGCTATTATGTGGCGCTCAGTGCCATACAAGGCAAAATCAACAGAAAGGAAATTGGAAAAAGAAGTCAAAAAGCATTCCCATTTTCAGGCAATGTAATCAAATAAAATGAAATACATTTGGGGAAAAAAACAACTGGCAGTGGTTGGCATAAGCCAAAAAGTGAGTATTCAATTTAAAAACATAAGAACAGCCGTACTGGGTCAGACCAAAGGTCCATCTAGCCTAGTATCCTGTCTTCCAACAGTGGCCAGTGTCAGGTGCCTGAGAGGGAATGAACAGAACTGATAATCATCAAGTGATCCATCCCCCTGTCGCTCATTCCCAGCTTCTGGCAAACAGAGGGGAGGGACACCATTCCTGCCCATCCTGGCTAGTAGCCATTGATGGACCTATCCTCCATGAATTTATCTAATTATTTTTTTGAACACTGTTTTAGTCTTGGCCTTCACAACATCCTCTGGCAAGGAGTTCCACAGGTTGACTGTGAGTTGTGTGAAGAAATACTTCCTTTTATTTGCTTTAAACCTGCTGCCTACTAATTTCATTTGGTGTCCCCTTGTCCTTGTGTTATGAGAAGTAGTAAACAACACTTTCTTATCTACTTTCTCTACACCAGTCATGATTTTATAGACCTCAAACATATCTCCCCTTAGTCGTCTTTTTTCCAAGCTGAAAACTCCCAGTCTTTTTAATCTCTCCTCACAGGGAAGTCGTTCCATACCCCTAATAATTTTTGTTGCCCCTTTCTGAACCTGTTCCAATTCCAGTATATCTTTTTTGAGATGGGGCGACACAGTATTCAAGATGCGGGTGTACCATGGATTTATATAGACGCAACATGATATTTTCTGTCCTATTTTCTGTCCTCTTCTTAAATATTCCCAGCATTCTGTTTGCTTTTTTGACTTCCGCTGCACATTGAATGGATGTTTTCAGAGAACTATCCACAGTGACCCCAAGATCTCTTTCTTGAGTGGTAACAGCTAATTTAGCTAATAATTCAAGTTACCTGATTTTGCAGAAAATGAATTGTAAACTGAGGTAAAGTAGGTTTTCTAGTCCAAAACTTGCCTACTGTGCTTAGATTCAGGAAAGAGGTAGAAACAACGTGCAGTTACCGTGTTTCCCCGAAAATAAGACAGTGTCTTATATTAATTTTTGCTCCCAAAATTACACTACATTATATTAAAGCGAGAGGCAAAACTGGAAGTACGTCTTATTTTCGGGGGATGTCTTACTTTCGGGGAAACAGGGTAGCTCGATCGGGCTTGGCTTGGGCAGGCTTACATCTTTATCCTGCAGTCACAGGGACCCGTTTATCTTGGCCTGACCAGCTTTTCCTCTGGGAAAATTACACCAAACTTTTCAAGCCAGTAGTGTTTTTGTCTTTGCCTGGCCATTTCTAGGCAGAGCAGCCTTCTTTCTCCCACCACGGCAGGGCATCTTCCAATGCCACTCTAAGGGAATCATCACTGTGCCAGGGTCAGTGGCATACGGACCTCAGCAACCACAAGCCCCCTCAAGCAGCTGCCTGTTGTGGGCCTTTGGTAGCTTCATAAGCTGGAAATCTACCAGATCACCACTGAGTGGAATAATTTTAGTAGACTTTACTACCCTATTCCTAAAGTCACCTCAAGCCCTCCAACACCTGACCACCCACTGCTCATGACTAGAGGGTTTTGAAAAGTCTCCCCATATACACACCATGCTGTATGCTGTTAAATGGTCAGGCACTACTAGTGTGCCTGTCATACTTTTATGTAGCTCCGTATGGGAAACAAATCTGGGGTTGTTGTATTACTTGTTATAATTTATTTTTTGTTTTACCATAGCACTAGTGATGGGCCAGGACTCCATTATGCTAGGCACTGTACAAATACAGGAAAATACTCTCTGTTGCCTTCACTCACTTCTGTCACCAACCACTGAATTTGCTGCTTTTGCTAATATGACATGATGAGACAGCAGAATTCTACAACTCTGCTTTCAGCAACACAAAAAGAGCTCTCTCCTTCAGCCTATTCATGCGATTTGGCCCATTGCCCTTACATAGCACTGGGCTAGTTTTGTAACAGAATAGCATTGTGATTACTTGCTCTGAGCCTAACACTTCCTTATGGAGTTGTTATGGTAGTGCTAATCACTCTAGCACATTAGAAACGCTGTCTGTTTGAGGAATGCATGCTTAGCCATATTTTTATATTAAGTATTATGCCTATTTCATATGGGACGAATGTTCAATTGTTTATGGTTAGAAAATGGTATTTCCTGAAGCATTTAATTATTGCATCTCTTCTGACTCTACAAATGATATTGTGCTGGGGATTTCCTTCAAGTGCTATATCATAGATCAGGAATCCAGAAATAAGGTATTTAGGAGGTGTGGGAATAGAAACAGCTTTTGTGACAAGTTATTCTTTTACAATTGTCATAGTTTCAATTTAGCTGAAAAAGTCAGCATTCAATTGTAAAAAAACCCCCAGTGATTACACATCATATTATTTTTGTAAATATCTGAAGTAGACAAATCCTATTAATCCAGGTACATTTGAATGGAACACACATAATTTTGTCCACAGCAGTTAACATTTCCTTATCACAATCCACAAAGGACAGAATCAAATAAATGGGTTTGTTATATGTTGTTAGTGTCTGATTTGTTAGCACCACCACAATGTCATCCTCTCACTATGATGTAATTATTTATTTTGCAGCAATGTAGGAATGCTAAAGTTTCATACTTAACTGGTAAACTTTTGCACTCTGCCACTGAATAGTTAGCACAGTTATTTTCCTCTGTGATAGACTACTGTGTTGTTTTTCTGCAGGTCATCTATGAGTTTGTGACAAAAAGCACAAAGTGAAATTACACCGTCTACGGTGTTTACTTTCATTTGTGTCTCAAGGATGTTTTTATAGGGAAACAAGCCTTGAATTTTCATTTTTGGGGGTATATTCTACAATCCTTTTATTTAAAAAAAACACCACCACACTTTTTGTCTGGGAAAATGGTGGAACAAATAGAATGTTGAATTTAGTCATATGAAACTTCTATTTGTTTGTGCAGCTCTAGTGAAACCAGGCATATTCCTAATCTCAGGGGGCAGTTAAATATTTAGTTCTACAGTATGATGACAGCGAGGGCAAATCCTTGCTGTTCAATGAAGAATGGCCTCTTCATTTCACACCACTGTAAAAGAGATGAAATGTATATCTGATATCTGAGTCTAATGGCTCTCTACAACCGTAAATCAGATCAGTTACATAATTTCACAAACTCTGCTCATAAAATCTTTCTATGGGAATCACGGCGTGATATGAGAGAATCATGCTGCCACCGTCTGGGAAATAGTGGCCAATAACAGTCATCTTTTGGGTGGAAATGAAGGAAATATTGACTCCTGCTGAACTAGACACCTTCAGTAAGTCAATTTAATTTAGTATAGATTTTGTTTGTGCTTCACGCCCGCTTTCATTATATTTTAGTTTCAGTGCTTTAAAATTTACAGTAGAGCTTAACGTACCTTTCAGGTTTACCCAGCTGCTAGGTTTGAATCTTATTTTATGTTTTGTCTACAGACAAACTGGTATTGGTTTAACTAAAGTTGTGCTCTCAAGCTAAATTAAACTAATGACATTTTGTGTGTTAACCCAAATGAAAGTGTCTATCTTAATCTGATAAAAAAGGATTACATGAAACCCAGATAAAACCTCTTAAACCAAAAAAAAAAAGTCTAAGCAACAAAATTTAAACCAATTTCAATTAAACCAGTCCAGTGTCTGAGTGCAGATTAAGTTTTAGACTTCAATTAACTTCCATCCCACACATATGTAGTGGAAATTACTCACAGAGCAAATTCTGCTTTATAAATCAAAGTGTATAGAACCCATTACACATTGTCAATCTTTTCTCCTTGTTATACCACCATGTGCTACCTATATAGTTCCTCTCCCTTCTCGATGTTTAGAGCCTTCAGACGTAGATTATTAACGTCTTCATTGGGTCAAGCCATAGTAAAGTTATACTGTACATATTTAAACAAGAAAACATGGACTGGGAGATGGGCTTCTGGGTCAGCAGTTACACATCCAAAAAATGTGCAAAAGTAGCAACAGCCATTATTCCAGCCTATGGGCTGGTGGAGCAGCTGTAGAGGGCTGATCTGAGTGCTGCAGTCTACTAGCAGAAGGAGGAATTCATTTCATCTGCTTTTCCTGCAGAATTCCCCAAACCATATAGAAAATGAGGCTTTGTCTTTGGAGGGGTTAATTTCTCTATCAGTGAATTGGTGATGAAGAGGCTGAATATGTTTCAGTTGCTTCATTTTTAAATAGAGCCCAACATTTTTTTGAACCAAGATCTCAGCAATAAATCAGGGAAATCACTTGCCTGGTAACTTAAATGAGAGAAAGCGAGCTTTAAAAAATGCTTTTAAAAGGAAGTTTAATACAAGCAAGAGCTTGTGATAGAGATTGATGTTAGTTGGGTCTTTATCCAGTTTTATAAGAAAATTCTCAGCTTTCCCACTCCTGGATGAGTTTCTAATTAAATGGTTACAGATAGAAGATAATGAACTATTAAGGGGTCCCATCATTTTGATGTGATTAAAAATTCAATGTCCTCTCTATAATCAGTTAAATTACCAGGTCAAGAGTATTAACCCAAAAGAATAGGAAAGAAATTAAAAACATTTAAGCAAGTTCTAGGGCTTGTGTAAGGTGCCAGGTTGATTTTAATAGAGATTGAGTCCCCTTGTGTATTCTCAGAAGTTACAGAAGTAGCAGTGATAGCCTTAACCCTCCTTCGAAGTGACAATGTTGCTCGATCTACATGTTAATTCTTGATCTCTCAATGGATCATCTTTTCCTTGTAGGATTTTCCCCATCTCCTGCTAATTATATAACATATAACAGTACATTATTTTAAAGATATTTTAAGAAACTGACCAGTGAAACTCACTCACTACATAGCTATGGTGCTAGCTGGGGACACTGAAGGGTTTAAAGATAGCCACCACCATATTAAATCCAAGCAACACACCAATGAGACTGCTTCAAGGAAGCCTCTGCTGGTCACACAGACAGATTGCAAGGCTTTGGCTTCTCTATAATGGTGACCATCTTGGATTGCGGAGATGACAGCTGCCACAGGTTGAATTCTGGAGATTGCAGCAAGCACCATGATGAAGTCTCCTGATGTGAAAGATTCTACCACTTCTAAGAGAGCAGTGGATTCTACCACTTCTAACATTATAAAGGTCAGGAATGTCTTTGGAGTTGGTAGGACCTCTCAAATTGGTGGAACTTTTTAATGGTGCTCTTTAGTGTTCATTGTGCTAGTATTGGACTGGGTGTCCAAACGTGTCATCTTGGCAGGCATCAGAAACTAGATTTCAGGGATTATCAGCCATCATCAATGCATTTGTAGCAGAAAAATCGTGAGATAAGCCTATGTGTTTTCAGATTAAACAGCAAGTGAAGTATGTTTGACTCAGGAAAAACACAGTAAACTGAAGTAGCATCTGTGAGGGTCTTGATTAGAGTGGCAAATTGTTGGTGTAAACAGAGGAGAAGAGACTGAGAGTGAGGTGCAATGCTCAGCATAAGCCAAAGGCCCTATAAAACTTCATCATAGACTGTCCCAGAGAGAACAAACTGTCTTAGGTCCTTCAAGCAGGCAGATATTCCAAAAAGACGATGGGAAAGTTATACTCTGAACATCCAAAAGTCAGGTCCAGCTCATTTACACATACAAATTGGGGTCCTTGTTCCTTAAATCAAACTGAGAATTTGATCTGACCCTTCTCTAAGGAGATGACTGCCTTTTTGTAATCACTCACTGGAGGGTAGATGATCTCCCCATCTGTGGTATATACAATGTTTGCATTCTGATCATTGTACAATACTCGTCCTTCTCTTGGTTCTTCAGACATTTTAATGATAAACTTGAATTTATCAGACTTGGTATTGGCATAAGTATCCAGGTGAGGATTCACTGGGTGTAAGGAAATCCTCCAAAGTCTTGGAGCCAGCAAAGCTAGCCCTATATTTTCCCCCACACACTCAGGGCCCCAGCATAGGAGGTGTGTTGATGGCAGGAGCAGAGGAGTAGGAAGTCCTCCATTTGGGGGGTTATTGTGAGTGGACATTGTGCCTCTGAGATTAAAACGTTACTTGAGGAAAAGTTTGCTATGATTCCATATTTTTTATGGCATTTTTGGAAAACATTATTTAGCTTTAGAAAGGTGCCCACCCAATACTTTGGGAGATCTTTAATGTATTATGCAGTGGAGATAGGAAGTAAACAATAGAACTGTGGGTTTTCACAGTTTCATAAACTTTGCTTTCAGTAAAGTATGTTTAGAGAGTTCCAGAATTACTGCCCCAATATCTGGTGCCGTGTCTGTACTATAAGGGATGCCCCACTGAGTATCTGCACTTCTCATCAGTGTATAAGCAGAGACATAAACGTTCGGAGTCAGAGGTTAGCTAAATATACTACAGATCATTCAGTCTGACACAACACTATATTCTGAGATACTTCAGAGCAAAGAGTACAATGATGACTTTTATAATTCAAAGTGACCCAAATCATTACTAGATCTTTTACCAGTAGTCATCAATTTTCAGAGTAAGTTACAAGAGTTTTCTCCTGCTGGCTGTAAAATAACCGGAAAAAAGGGTTTGTTAAGGGGGTGAGATATTTCATGCTTTTGATATTTTCTCACACTCCTGAGATTCTGAAAATAATACACACACTCCATATTTCTCACTGAAAATAACAGTAGACCCTCACTAATTCATGTTATAAAGAAATAAAGGTCATGATTATATTCATTCTTACAACATTTTGCTTGGCAACATATGATGTAAGAAATTAGAATCCATGATATATTCCATTGGCATTGCATTTATATTTTAGTGATAGCACTAAGGTTGCTTAAATGAATTTCCCTTGTTGCTGTGTCCCCAACAGATACACTGGGTTTCAGCCCTCTGTGTTACAGCTTTCATGGCAAAGCAACTTTGTTAAGCAATCTTAATGTTAGTATTTCACCCAAAGGATATTTCTGGTAGTTATCAATGGATCTGAGAATTAGAGACTTGGGAGCAAATAAAATAAAATGGGTGCCTGGAAACTGAAAAAAAAATGAGAAAAATAGAGCGCCGGAAGCAGAGATGATGCAGAGAAAACATATCACTGAAGATCCAACTCTGAAATATCCAATAAGCCAAGGGCTCTTAGATGTTAAATACTAGGGTGATCCCATCATTAGGAGATTTATACTTCTATATTGGTATGGAAGTATAAGTCCATTAGGACTTCCATATTGGTATGGTCACTTTAAAAAAAAAATATCCGCCATCAGTAATGATGTAATGGAATAAGATCAGCTGATTCAGAAATAACAAAGCACACAGAAAAAACCCCACCCCTGTAGAGTACATACAAAAGACAGGATCCAGTCCTCCTGCCAGAGAAGTTAATGGGAAGAGGAGTGAGACCTTTGTTGTCTCAAGAGGACAGTCAACTCTACTCCTGACTTATAGATGATGAAGTAATGAGTTTTACCAGCATCTCCAGGGGTTTAGAAGTACATTCTGAAGTTAATACAGTGTTAATTAACTTTTCCATTCCCCAGGGGCTCTTTATATTTCCGGATTGTTTTCAAAGCTATTTGTTGAATACAAAATATTTCCAGAATCAGAGAGGTAGCTGTGTTAGTCTGGAATAGCAGAGGTAACAAAGTCCTGTGGCACCTTAAAGACTAACTATAAAGTTTTGAAGCATAAGCTTCCGTGGGCTAATACCCACTTCGTCGGATGCAAGCAGTGGGTATAAGCCCATGAAAGCTTATGCTTCAAAACTTTATAGTTAGTCTTTAAGGTGCCACAGGACTTCGTTACCAAAATATTTCCAGAGGCCAAATCTTTCTTGACTCACTTTCGCAAGTCCATCTTAAATGGGACTGCCCAAGAGAATAAGGGAAGCAAGATTTGCCTCCAACAGTGTTGCTATTGAAAGTCCATCCCTAGGATACTTCTAAAATATACCGAGAACATTGAAGGAAACAGCCTCACCTATGTTTTTAAATTATGCGTGTTAGTGGGTATCAAACATGTTACTCTTTCAGAAATAGTTTAATATGGGATAAAATCTGTGTAGTCTAAGTCTGTTTAATATGGGATAAAATTAGTGTCGTCTGTTTTGTAACTTTCATATCAAACATCTCTAATGGTTTTATATGTTTTACTTTCATTTGGGTGAAAGCTCCAAAATATTGAAAAATCGTAGGCATGAGACTAACTTTTCACTTAATTCTGGTGACTATTTTCTACAGCAGGGGTGGGGAACCTCCAGCCTCTGGGCCTTACACGGCCCGCCGAGTCATTCCATCCGGCCCGCGGTGGGCCAGGGCGGGGTCAGGCAATGGGGCGTGGGGAGAAGAATCGCGTGGGCCGCCAAGTGGCAGCCCCGCGCTGAAGCGCCTGGGGCCGCCGTCAGCCAGGGATGCGAGCGGGCCGCCAGGCGGGGGCAGCTCCACGCTGAAGTGCCTGGGGCCGCCGCCGGCCAGGGACGTGCGCGGGCCGCCAGGCGGGGGCGGCTCCGCGCTGAAGGTAGGAGCCGGGAAGCGCCTGGGGGAGCCGACGGTCAAGAGGGGGGGAGGCTGGGCTGGGGGGCAGGCAAGGGGGTGGGGGGGGAGGCTGGGCTGGGGGGCAGGCAAGGGGGTGGGGGGGGAGGCTGGGCTGGGGGGCAGGCAAGGGGGCAGTGGGGGGAGGCTGGGCTGGGGGGCAGGCAAGGGGGCGGTGGGGGGGAGGCTGGGCTGGGGGGCAGGCAAGGGGACGATGGGGGGGAGGCTGGGCTGGGGGCAGGCAAGGGGGCAGGAGACTAGGCTGGATGGGGTGGGTGCAGGAGGGAAGGAGGTTTGGGTGGGGGGAGGCTGGGCTAGGCGGGTCAGGCATGGGGGACAGGAGGCTGGGTTGGTTGTGGGAGGGGGGAGGAGGTTAGGTTCGGTGGGATGGGCCAGGCAGGGGTGGGGGAGGGAAGGCAGTTAGATGGGGGGAGGCTGGGCAGGGTTAAAGGAAGATCACCCCCTACACCCCGGCTGACAGCGGGAGCTGACTGGGGCAGGCGGCAGGACCCTGGCTGGCAAGGGGCCAGCGGGGGAAACCCCCAAAGCAGTGCAGGGCTAAGCACTCCGCCTGCCACTGCTTTGGGGTTTCCCCTGCTGGCCCCTTGCCAGCTGGGGGTCTCAGCTCCCGTTGCCAGCCTGGGCTTCCTCGGGGGGTGGGGGGAGGAAGCGGCCCGCGAATGAGATTATAAATGTGCAAATGGCCCTCGGCAGAAAAAAGGTTCCCCACCCCTGTTCTACAGCATCCAGGACTGAATAAACACGTTGCAATGTGTTCTGACTTTCTTAGGACTTAAACCATTTCTAGGGGAAGTGTCTCCTAACAACTCCCTCTTCTTGGATTGGCATCTTCAAACTGTCATCTGCACCTGGTAGAAGCAGAGTGACTTATGAACTCTGGTGTGTCACTGATAAGTGCTAAGTTCCTTGTCACTCCTGATCTGGGACTGCCCTTCCCCCTCATAGGTATGGCAGATCACAGAGGCTCATCTGGACATTATAGTAGTCCTGTGGTGCCTGGTTAGTGTCTGGGAAGTTTGTCTCTGGGTCTTCTATTCCTCCTGCTCTTTTTTCGTCCTGTCAGAACTAGTTTGTCCTGTCTATGATCTGTGGGGATATTGACAGTGATTTGGATAGTATATACATTTTGCTGACTAACATATGGGACATATCTTCAGTGGTGTAAATAGTTTAGCTCCACTGAAGTCCATGACAATCCATCCCAGCTGCGGATCTGCCTCTGTGTGTTTACAGTGGCTGGTGTATTGAGAGAATACAGACAAATGGGTGAATTGTAGTTGCTATGGGCCCATTTTGAGATGCCACGTGTTTGTCTCTCCACATTTTTGTCTTCCAGTGCATCTTCACAAATACAAGGGTGGGTGGATTTTTCCTGGGAATGCCTCACCCAGGTGCTGTGTATAGACACAACTCCCAGCTGCATTGTCCTTTGAATTTGCTGGGTGGGCACAATTTCCATCTGTGGCTTTTTTTACACATCCAGAAGCCCTATTTGAAGCCACAACCATTTTGAAAATTGAGTCCTTTTTTAGCAAGAGCTCAGCAGTGGGCCTTGAGAATTTAGAAGAATTCTTAGTCCACAGCTCCATACTTGTTCTCAGTTGGTAACATCAATTTAATGCAAAACTGTACCTTCTCAATATCTGTTGGCATTGCATAAACCTCTTCAACAATTCTTTGCTTACACAAATTCAAAAGCAGGTAGAAAAACAAAGTCTTTCTAATACAACAAAGATGATGAGAATGAGGTCATTGGTTGATCTGTTTTTTTAACACACAAGAGACTTCTGCATTACTTTCTCTCTTTTTTTCTAATGACAGGAATTTTTACTTACATATTCTTGCTAAAGGAACTTCCTACACATGGCTTATTTAAGCAACTCCACTGTACATCTTATCAGCAAGATTCATTTCAGCAGGAGATTGTACCTACTGCTTAATCGGAGACAAGAGCCTTGACAGCACCTCATCCTATAAATGTCATGGCTCCTACAATTTAATACATTTTTATGATGGACAGCATCAAAGTGATAGGAATCTCAGTTCCCCTTGTATACAGCTGAAGGTGACACAGATACTAACTGGATGACTAAATGATACCCTTTGAAAGGGCAGCCATTCTTTTATGATATTTTTAGTGCATTCATTGATGGGTCTTGACATTCAGGTATTATTATTTTTTAAATCAAGACTGCTGCTTCTCATTTTGAAAGAAATGTTGTTCTTGATAGTATTCTCTCTATATTTTTGATGGAATGATGCTTCATAGAGTTACCTCTGGTTGCACGTATCAACAATTGCCATTAGTCTGATTGCATGCTATTTTTGCAGATAATAGACATCAGAGAATTCAAAGGTCAGTTCATTCAGGATAATAAACTTTTTTGTGTTTATGGTGGTAAATATCAGCCTTTCTTATATGTTTTTCCTCATAAATAGCTTACAGCATCTTTGGAAGAGTAATTCATTGTAAACACCATTGTAGTCTTCGGACTTGGCTCACATTCCACACTGTGTACCATTGAGTATATTAATATGTGCACATGTGTATTAAGAGACCTTTCAGGTTGCACAGTTAAGCACTCAGACATTGGGGAATGAAAAAGTGAAGTTTTCATATATAATCTGCCTATACATTATGATACAGTTGTTCATTGCATATGATTACATACTACTGCTCAAACAATACAGTATAGCAGCTTGTAGTATACAGTACAGCAGCTTGTAGTATTTTTTTTTATTCTTGAATACTTTATTTTCATTGTCATGGTGGTACAGTATGTCCTTATTGACTTAAGCATCAATATAAGTTCTCTTTGCCATAAGGTTTGTATTTTAATAATTTAATTGCTAGCCCTGATGTAACTGATGTAACTGAAGATGGGGAAAGGAAATTAAGTCCCAGCTTCCACATCTTTGGCTCGCCATGTTATTGGAGCTATTTGGATTCTGTGTTTCTGTCCTTTGTGATACATAGTTTCTGTACTCTGGATGCTTTCCACAGACATCAGCTGGGAGGCAAGAGGGAAGAAGTAGAGTCTACAGCTATGTCTACACTGGAGACCTTAGAGTGGTATAGTTGTACCAGTGCAACTACACTGCTGTAAGATCTCCTATATAGCCAGTCTATGCCGTTAGGAGAGAGTTCTCCCATTGACATAATTAAACTATCCCCAACAAGCACCCATAGGTATGTCAATGGATGAGCATCGCCTGTCAACATAGTACTGTCCACAACAGTGCTTCTTCTGGTGTAACTTATGTTGCTGGGGGCGGGGGGGGGGGGGGGAGGGGTGGCTGTTTTTTCACACCCCTGAGCAGCATAATTTATGATGACAAAAGTGAAAGAGTAGACAGAGCATAAATTACAGTGAAACCACATACAGAAAGAAATTGAGGA
Organism: Sternotherus odoratus; assembly: GCA_032164245.1. Taxonomy (NCBI): domain Eukaryota; kingdom Metazoa; phylum Chordata; order Testudines; family Kinosternidae; genus Sternotherus; species Sternotherus odoratus. The sequence continues at coordinate 87,911,500 of JAVMKO010000005.1, read as the reverse complement.
ACAGAGACATTTTAAACCTGGAAATAAGTCCTACATGCAAAAATGTCTTTTTCAGCAGCATGATTTTTTTCACTCATAAAGTCAATGCAACTAAAAAAACAGCTACTCTTTTATGTAGTTAAATAAATAACATGTGTACTTAAAACAATCAGAACAATTTTTTTCTAGCCATTGAACTTCACTTCACATTGCATTCAGCTCATTTTCTTCTGATCATTGAGAGCAATTCTATTTAATGAGTTGCTCCATCTCTTGTGGACCCTCCATGACTCTTAGGCCAAGTCTACACTACCCGCTGGATCCCCAAGCGCTTTCTTCGTCAACTCCGGAACTCCACCGCCACGAGAGGCGGAAGCGGAGTTGACAGGGGAGCGGCAGTGGTCAACTCACCATCATGAGGACACCCAGGTAAGTTGACCTAAGATACGTTGACTTTAGCTACGCTATTCACGTAGCTGACGTAGCGTATCTTAGGTCAACCCTCCCACCCCCATCCTGAGTGTAGATCTGGCCTTAGGAGGCAGAGGAAGAGCAGGTAGGAGAAACAGGGCCGTAATGCAAATGGACTCTCCATTTTAAAATATACAATCTTCTGAGAATGTGAAAAATTGCCCAAATCTGGAAGGGAAATATGAATGTGAGGAAGGGAAGTGGCTGGGTACTCAAGGGGTATCAGTGTAGGCCATGCCCTTAACTCCTAAACTTTAAAATAATCACTTTTATGTAAGTTTGGCCACAGACACTATTTTTATCATGATTACTAACATTTTGGTGACAAAAAGATCTGTGAGTTTTCCAGGATATAAAGTAAGGGAGCCGGGGGAGGAGGGGAGGGAAAGGGATTCAGATGAGGTTACTATGCATTATGTAAGGGAACTGTTATATCTCCTTAGTAACACTCAATGGGGTGTTTTGAGTATTAGCTCCCAGGACCTAAAGGGGGAGGGTCAATGGGCAATCAGGACCCCGAGACTGACGGTCCCCAGGGGCAATGGGGAGAGGCCAGCACTCCAGATCAGCCTGACTGACAAGGCCGGGAGACTAATCAAGGAGTCAGGAGGGCAGGATGGGTCCCGTCCTCTGTGTGTGAGCTGGAATTGCCTGGCCCAGACGGAGAGGGGCCAGAGCTGAGCTGGGGAATAGAGCTGTGCCAGATCCGGAGGGGCCAGGAAAACAACCCAGAGAGACAGACCCTGTGCTGGGAGCAGCTGCAGGAATCAGAGGCTGAGAGGTCAGTGCGGGGAGCAGAGTTGTAACAGCCTGAGGGGACAGAGCAACAGCTCTGAAGCCAGAGCAGCAGCGGTGGTTGGTCGTACTGAGGCAGAGTGGAGCCAAGACAGAGGGTGGAACTGGGCTGGAGCCGTCCAGAGGCGGAGAGCGTGTGGTCATCAACAGAGGAAGCGTCCAAGTCACAGCAACCCTGCAGCACAGCTAAGAAGGAGATCTGGGCCCTACAAGGAACAGACTGTGAACTGTCCTGACACTACAGAGACATTGTGTGTGATGCTCCCTGCCACGGAGCAGGGTGATGTGTTTTCCCTAACCGTTCTATTTCTTCCTTGTTCATTTTTAAGATAAATTGTTTATTAAATAATTTGCATTTGCTTTATTTTATGTAATGACCAGTGTGCCAGGGAAGTGCCCAGTGCCGTGGGGACACCCTAGCCTCTGACCTGGGTAACCACAGCACGGTTTGGGGTTGAGCCCCCCAGAAATCCATGGCCCAGCCTTGTCGGGGTTACGAGGACTCCACCAGACAGGAGAGTGGAAGAGGAGCCACCAAGGTCAGGGAGGCCTCTGGGTAAAGGAACTGGGAGCGAGAACTCAGATCTTTCCGCTAGCCCATTTCACCGGGGTAGTGCAGAAGCCAGGAAAGTTCCCCACAACAGCGGGACTATTCCCCCACTTACAATTAGCAGTGAGCCATTAATTATGCCCCAGTCCTACAAAAAAGGAAAGGTGTAGGCAGACTCGTGCACATACATTAAACCATGATAGGCAGAGAATTTCGTTATCATACTATTCAGGTAGTTCATAGGGATGAGCAGAAAGAGCAGAGATCAGTATTAAAACAACAGGTATGCTTTCATTCTCAGGATGCCCTGTTGCCAACATCTAATAACTGCATCCTTTGTCTACTGGAATACTTCAGAAAGCAATAAAAAAAGATTACAGTGAAGATATTTTACACATGTAAATAAGATTTTTCTTTTGAGAAGGGACAATGAATAGTGTATTGCTATGTGATGTGAATGAAACCTTACAACTGATTATGACTGGTTCCTTGAATATGCATAAAATCTAGCTGCATTCAAAACTCTTGCAGAATACTTTCCTTTAGATTGCCCAGCAACCTTTATTAGTCCTTTCAGTTTATTTTCCATGAACACCTAAATATATATCTGTTACAGAACAAGTCCAAAGGCAGTAGGAACATTTCTTAGCAAGCAAGATGGGGCTCTGGTTCTGACTGGGGCCTCTGGATGCTACTGTAATATAAATTAGTCATCTGATTTCAAAACCACAATGTCCTGGCATACTGTACCCCAGTCACAAAGCCTACCTATTAGAAGGACAGGAGGCATAGCTCAGTGTTTTGAGCATTGGTCCCCTAAACCCAGGATTGTGAGTTCAGTCCTCAAAGGGATCATCTAGGGATGATATTGGCAAAAATTTGTTGAATGATTTAATTGGGGATTGGTCCTGCTTTGAGGAGAGGGTTGGACTAGATGATCTCCCAAGGTACCTTCCAACACTGATATTCTATGATTCTAAAGGACGTGTTTCTAGTATTAGCTACTGAGTCAGAGTACATCAACTGTTTTATTTTTAAGATTTGATATGAGTGCAACACTAATGAAGTAAACAGAGTCACCCCAGCTCATGTCAGGGCTGAACTGGACTCCTGGTCTAGAATTCTGGACAGTCCCTTGAGAAATAAAAGCTCAGAATCTGGTGGAAATAAATTCAGAAAGAGAAGCACAGGGTTAGTCAATAGGCAGACCATGAGCCAAATCTGGACCGCCAGATGCTTTTGAACAGACCGTGACATCTTTTTTATCTACTTATTATCATTATTATTGTTTTTGTATTATTTTCTCTGCAGTCTGTACCTTGACAATACCCTGACTAAGAAATTTGGACCTTGCTAAAAAAAACCATTTGATTACTCCTGGAGAATTAGAACTCAAGAGCAGAAAATATTGTCAACCTATTGTTTCATGTATGTACTGATTGTTCACATATAGCACAGTGACTGGACAAGGTACTTCAGAGCAGGGTGCATACACTAAGCACAAAACAAAGAGAAACACTTGCCCCAGTCAAGAATTTACAACCTGTTATCTTTATTCTGCAATTTTTTTCTCAGGGGACATTCAGCGGGACTTTCTCTGCTGAAGTCAACATGACTAGCTAGGTAGGGGGTTGTGTTCACTGTAGAGTTGACTCAAGTCATCTACACACAACCTGCCTCATATGAGTTAGCCTAGCACAAGTGAGAGGGGCATGTAGTTGAAATAAAACTAGAGCTGCTGTCCACTCATCATCTATGCCACTAGGAAGTCTGCAGGTGCCTCCCTGGTTCTTTGCCTCACAGTGAGCGGAGAAACCCTGAGTTCTTTTCCAGGGACTTATAGCAGAACTGGTCTAGCCTTTCTAGGCTCATGGAGGGAATTGTAGGAAGGCACTGGGGGACTAGTGGCCTCAGGTGTAGCACATAATGCCTGCATTCACAATACAGAGTGGTCATGTGAGTGGCTAACAAATTGTGCTCAGTTGAGGTTTAGCCTTTATCTGGACAGGCTAGCCAACCCAAGTTAAAAGCATCAGCACACTCAAGTTAAAGATTTTTGTGTGTGGATGGAACTAGAATTAAGAGCAATGCTCAAACTATAACTTGATTTTAACTTCGCAGTGAAGACAAGCTCTAAGTAAGGACTACACCCATGAGCTTGGTTTGGGGCCAAAAGCACAAATGGGGACAAGGGTCTGATCCCCCACTTTTTCTGCAGGCATATCTCCAAGCTGGGGGGCAGGAGTATCAGGCCCAAGGAGTAGCACGTAGCTGTTATCATGATAGGCTTGGCAGAAGAGGTGGGGATATTGGGAGAGATTTAGAGGCGATAGATAGGTCTCAGTGTATACAAATGGGAAAGCTGCCCTAAGTATAGGGAGTGGCATGAAAAAGAGTGGTTAGTGGGAAAGGAAGAAAAAGAGAGCAGAAGATATTGCCAAAGTTATGAAAATGAGCTACTGAAAAGCATGACAAGGAGAAACATACTATAACAGTGAGAGAAAGTGTACAAATACAATTTTTTCATAGAGGAAGTGTCATGTTTCTTTTCATTTGCCATTCTAAACTCTTATTTCTGCCCTTTGCTTCATTCTAACTTCAGAATATAAATAACTATGCCTCAAAGACAAAGGACTTTTTCCTACATCTGTTGTCAGTTGTGAGGAGTTCAGATTTTAGCACTGCTTGAGTGCATTTTATTTGAAGTCTTGCATCAGTGCATTGAGCTTTCATTTTTCAAAGAGCATCATGTCAGATTAGGAACAATTTCCTGAGCAGGTGAAGAAGTATCTGTCATTTCCTGAATGTAGAAAATAGGACCAACAATGGTTCATGTGAGGATAATACCAGGTAGCATGCAAGAGAAGACTGACTGTTTTACTCCAAATGAGCACCAGGGTGGAAAAGTGATACACGGTAAACTCTAAATTAGAGTGGGAGGGAAGAGGAAAGATACAGTACAGGAAACTATCAATCAAAAGAATTTATTTCACATACTCTTTTTTATTAATGATGTCACCCTGATTTACTGCTTTCTTGTTAACTGAACACATAATCACTTGCCATTAAACAATCTAAAACAGTTACATTAAATAAAGATGCAGTCTTTTAAAGCACAATTAATACTCCTGCAAAAGTCTGATCCTTACAAACTGAAACTGTTGCTACAATCTAAAAAGACATAATTAGGCCACATAATATTTCCCTTCAAATACTCTTAATTGGTTCTAAATCAAGGTATCACTATGTGATTATATTAATAGCACCTGCAACTAGTAATTTAGACAACAAAGAGACACAAACAGTGATTATCACCCTTGCCTTTATGTCATCTTAAAGTTCTCTAACAGGGGCCTCAATGCCTGCTGAGCACTGGTGCATGTCATGCAGTTTTTTTTACCCTCCAGAGTTAAAGAGTCTGCAGAAGGCTTGCACTTACTGAAGGACAGGAGTGAATGCTTCAATAAATACAGTAAAGCAAAATCCATTCACATAGCTTCTGGAAAGGTCATACAACTGCAGCATATTGAAAATAACAGAGTAAAAAAAGCAAATAAAAATAGAGAGAATTAGTAGACATCAGTAATAAGACTAATCCTGAGCAAATTAAAGCAGATTTGTATGAAGTATTTATGGAAACAAAAGCCATGCTTAATCCTTCTGGAGGAAGTGCCTGGACAAATTGTTATACAACATTCACCATGGCAGAACTTTACCTTTAAAACAAATTCTGAACTCCACAGTCATATCTATTTAAGCTATTTCCACAGCTTTGTGGCACACATTGCAAACTTAGAGACACTGACAGGTTAATATTTTTTTTTAAAAAAAAGCAACACAATTCTTCACTACAAATAATATCTCAAGTAATTTCAATGAAAGTATGTTAAAAATATAATTTTCTGTTTGTACAGTGCATTACTCTCAGCTCGGGCCATGAAGATGAACTACCGTATTTTTCGCCGTATAAGACGCACTTTTTCTTCCCCAAAACGGGGGGGGGGGGAAGTTGGTGCGTCTTATACGGCGAATATACAGTGAAACCTCGATTTAACCGCGGATCGAGCCGGGGGCGGGCTGCCGCCTGGCCCCCGGCAGCAGTCACCCTCCCTGCAGGGTCCCGGGAGCCGGGACCCTGCGGGGCTCTGAGCCCGCGCGTGGCAGCCGCCGCGGATCGAGCCGGGGGCGGGCTGCCGCCTGGCCCCCGGCAGCAGTCACCCTCCCTGCAGGGTCCTGGGAGCCGGGACCCTGCGGGGCTCTGTGTTCCCCCCAGGACTCTGTCGCTCCTCCCCAACAGACCCTCTGTGTCCTCCCCTCCACCCAACCCTCCGTGCCCCTTCTTGGGGCTTCCCCCTCCACTTGACCCTCTGTGCCTCACCCCTCCCCTGTCCTCCCAACCTGATCCTCTGTGACTCCCCTAGGGCACTGTCCCTTCCCCCATACCCAATCCTCTGTGCATCTGTGCCTTCCCCTGGGACTCTTTCCTCCTCCCACCAGACCCTCTGCACCCCTCTTGGGGTGCTCTTCCCCCCCCCCCGGACTCTCCTTCCCACCCCAATCCTCTTCCCACCCCCCAGGCTCTCCTGTTCCCCTCACCGATCCTCTCTGCCAACCCCCTCCATGCCACCCGGACTCTCCCTTCCCCCTCATCCGATTCTCTGTGTCATCCCCCTTCGCCCCACTCTGTGACTTCCTTGCGCTCTGCCCCCCCAACCCTTTGTGCCCCCCAGTGCAAGAGGAATTCTTGGGGTTCGAATAATAACATTACAGCCTTATTTTTGTTACTTTCACTGTTTACTGACTTTACTGACTGTTAATGAGAGTAAAGATAGTTCTTAATATGTTACATGGTTGACATAAAATTGTTCTTAAACTGCTGTTAACTTTATACAGTTGATATAAAATATTTTACTACAGTATTTGGTTCAGAATCTTTTTTTTCTAGATTTTCCTCCTTTAAAATTAGGTGCGTCTTATATGCCGGAGCGTCTTATATGGCGAAAAATACGGTACTCAATTTCTCTTTTGTTTCCAGTAAATTTCAATTCATTTTCACTCTCTATATCTCCAGCACTGGCAGAATGTGGCAATGTTTTGTCCAAAAACATTTAAGAGGAATCTTTGATTCATTTCCTAAAGATAAAATATTGGGCCAAACTTAGGCTGACAGTGTCCCTTTAAAGTCACAATAGCAATGAATTCATCAGAAGAGCGCATACTGTATGTTTCACATTTATTTGGGTGGAATGATCAACTAGAATCTTGATTTTAGGGGTTTTTTAAAACTAATATGTGGAACCCCAGGATCTACTTCTGGGTAAAATTGATCTCCTATCCTGAAGAACTACATTTTACACACACCCACACACACACACCCATCAGCAGCTTTTGTTACAGGCAAAGAGAGTACTTGAAACACATGGTCTCCTTCAAGTCTGGCATTATTAATCAATCAGTAAGAGGTACTGAGAACAAATGAGGTCAGCTGTATTTCCTTCTTCACAATCAAATCTCCACACAGAACACAGTCACCCACATAATGTCACTGATTTTCACCTACCAAAGAACAGGGAGGCCTGAAGTCTCACTTCAACCTGATTAATGTGTTGTAGGGCAGAGCACCCCACTGAGCCACTAGGATCTGCACTGGAACTCTCCATCAAGCCAAAGCTAAGTGTGTGTTTCACGCTAGTCACCGAATATCTCTTCTCCTATGTGTAATGCTTTCTGGATTTGTGGTAGTTAGAGATGGGAAATAGCTATTGGATCAGTGAGTCTGTCTTCCTAAAAATGCAAGATGCAATTCTCACTAGAGGATAAACAAAATTTTAAGTTAGGTTAGGTAGTTTAATGACTGTGAATGTTTAATCGTGTCAGAAGTACAACTACAAACTCTTGGGAATTTATTGCAAGCTTAATGTTATTTGGTGTTTTTCCTGAAGACCCAGCTCCTGGAATTATGTGATTACATGAGACTCTGTGTTTTCATTTTTTTTTAATTATAAGCCTTAGGCTTGTGGAGATAAGTTTGAAAATGTGAGCCCTAAAGGGCACAATGAAAAAAAATTGCATAAAAATTGTTGTCTTAAAATCTCATGATTAAGTCAATGTTAGGATTCTGGGGAGTACAGCTTATGATTTTTGAACATTTGGGATTGCAATACACTACAGAAGCACTATTAGAACCTGCTTCTCCTAGTTCTGTGAACCTCGCTGTCTCAGCTTTCTGTCAGGACAGATGTTTTGTTACTGATTTATGTATGGGATTGGATTGTTGGACTATATTGCCTCTTGGCCAGGAGTTCTTTATGTCTTGATCTGCACTGCTATGGTAAACAACAAAAATGGCGTTTGATCTATGTAGTAGTCATTTCTTGTGAAAGGGGTCAAATTCTAATACTATTGCACGGTATATGAAATTGTCTTCATACTATTTTAAAACAGCAGTTTTGAAGACAAAGCCTAGAGCCTATATTTTACTTTAAAGTATATATTTGAGATGGTTCTCAGTAAATTATATTTTAAAACCATTGTTCATTTGTTTAACTATAATTGTAGAGTTTATTTAGCTTCATTTCGCTAGCACTTTGAATGCATAAGTAATCAGTATTATGTGGAAGTACAGCCAGAAATTATATTCCATTCAAGTATTGTCTTTTTATTTATTTATTCCTATTAGAAATTTGAATTAAATGAGGGAAATCAGCACTTGATACATGCAAATAACTATTAAGCCATTTTTTGATGGCTTCACTTCAATAAGCTTTGAGAGTGTGTGGAGAGTGGAGAGTTGCAACAGGTTTCCACTTAGCTATAGGGCTGAGCAATGAAGTTTGGCTCCAAATTCAATCTTCTCCAAAATGTGTGGCATATTCAGATCTAGAGTTTGGGTTTGACCCCATCTCTGATTTCCTGTTCATGTGGAAGTAATATTTGCATATTGTCAGGACAAGTTAGTTGCTGCCTCTTTAAGCTCATGCAAAGCAGCCCACTATTTACTGATACCTTTCAGTTGTAACATAATGCCCACAGGCTTTGATGCCAAAGGCAAGGTTTACTGTGCTTTTCGAAAGGCTCCAGATCTCATTATGCAAATAAAATTGCTTATTGGTTTCCAACTTCTGTCTTTCATAAATCACATTTTTACAGAAAAAGTCTTCAGATTAAAAATATATATAGATCAGCTTATTTTCCTTATTAACAATTGTTCTTCATGAGGGATTGTAAGAGGTAGATATGAAATGTACTGTATTCAGATGTTTGTTCTTCATGAGGGATTGTAAGAGGTAGATATGAAATGTACTGTATTCAGATGTTTTACTGCCCCTTTGAAAGTAAATCACAGAATAATACAAGTCAGAAATGGAAAAGGCCTAGTAGGTTATAATGTCCATCTGCCACTGCCATTGTAAGGCTGTTCCTTACTATATATTCTCCAGGGCTTTGTCAACACTTAATGGGACGTCCAGCAATACCCTTCAGACACATTTCCAAAGTTACTGCCTTATGTACCATATGGCATAATGAAGAAATTCAGTTACACTCCTTGGGATTATGATGTGACCATTAATAAAAAATCTTGTGATACTGTATAATCTTGAAATACTCAGAACATTTCTCATGTAAAGTGGTGTACATATTGAGACAGTCATATAATGGGAAAGAGGAACTGCGTGGCACATATCAGAGAATCTATTCTAAGTATCATGCCTTTAATTTTATAGGCTCTAAAAAGCCTGGGTCTCAATATTTTGCTGAGTGATCTAATGCCCTCTAAAGTGGGGAAAATGGGTGATTTTTCTCCTAACTAGATGCGGATGTCAAGTATGTGCCATCAAAATCTCTACCTCTTCAGCTTTGTAGCTGAAATGAGCATTTCTACGGACATTATCATACTTAAAGAGAGGTGAAAGACACTTTTTGGTTTTTGTATTTAAAAATAAAACACTTTTGACAAGGCACAGTCATATAGTTCCAAATATTTATGTTGCTCTGACTCATGTTTTCTGTTGTGTTTTATGGTTCTAATGTTCGTGAGGTGTCTAGAATGTTCTGGCAGATCCAGGGCCGCTGTAAACACTAGGTAAACTAAACGGGCAAGATTTGGGGGGTGCCAGATAGCACTCAGGCCGGACACCAGTAACTGAGCCCTGTGTCCCACTTGGGTGTAGCAGTGCGCAAGGGCTCCATGCCAGTATCCCGCTTGGGGCTGGGGGGCCGGCGGCGCGTGAGGGCTCTGTGCCCATGTCCCACTGGGGGGGGGGGGGAGGGTTTTGAGGTCTCCGTGCCCGTGTCCCGCTGGCGGTGGCGGGGCGGCACATGAGGGCTCCATGCCCGTGCCCTGCTGGGGGGGAGGGGCAGCTTGCGGGCACTCTGTGCCTGTGTCCCTTGGGGTCGGGTGGCTGCCGAGGATGCGGCTAAGCCCGGATTGCCCCTGACCCGCGAAGGGGCTGCCAGGCGGAAGTTTCACCTATGGCGCAAAATAGCCTTGCACCGGCCCTGGCAGATCAGCACTATAAAATTACCTTATGATTTGGGATTGTTGTTGTTTATTATCATAAAACACTTTTTCAATCCTTCTATGAGATGTATCCAAGAATAGCAAATCTTATAGTAGCACAGTCATGGCCACCAGGGTTTAATATTATTTTATAATAATTAGAGCTGGTTCAAATTTTGAATTATGGACAAGTTGAAGTTTTGATTGGGGAGAACCCTGAAATTGTTTGCATTTTTTTTTTATAACCAGCTCTAACAATAATAGAAGGTGTTACAAGTGTTTTTTTTTTTAGGAACTAATTCTACAACACATGGAAATCAGTATTATTTTCCTGAGAAAGTACTTCTGGGAGAAAAGTCAGAGCACCAACTTCAGAACAGTAGATGCATTGTTAGCAAAATGTCTCATGAGGATTCAGTCCAACTATTACCAGACTGTTGGCTATTGATCCTTCTAAGTGGTTTCATTCATATCATATCAGCACTAGTGACACTGTGTTGTGGGATATCTTGCCAATAATACATGACTTCAGGGAACTGAAAAAGAATGATGTCCAAACTATCTTCTCAGAGATCCTTCCTTTCCCATGAGCAAAGGAAGACCAAAGGCAAAAGTTTCTGGAAGTGAATTGCTTGCTAGGTAAGTGGTGTAGGGTGGAAAACTTTGGTTTTGTGGAACATTGGTCCTACTTCTGTGGAGAAATGAGGTTGTATATTCTGGATGGCCTTCACCTCAGTAGATGGGGGACCAATCTTCTTGGGGACAGGCTAGCTAAAGTAGATAGGTGGAAGTTAAGCTACTAGCAAAAGGGGAGGGCAAAGAAAGAGAAGATACGAGTACTCAGTTGGAACAAAACTGAGATATTGAGCACAAAATTAATCAAGCAAACAAAGGACACAAAGAGATGAAATTCTTGAATTTAACTATATACCAAAACTAAGAGCCTGAGTAACAAACAAGAGGAATTAGAATTGCTCATTCATGAGCATAAATTCAAGCCAGTTAGTATTACTGAAACCTGGTGGGATGATTTGCACATTTGAAATGTTAAAGTCTATGGTTATAACCAAAGGCTACAATTTACTCACAGGTATTTTTAGTAAAAGACATGGACAGGCCATGAGCAATAATCAAAAAGTCACGGCCCGTGACCTGTTCATGACTTTTAATAAAATACCCCTAGCTAAATCATAGGTGCTGAGGGTTGGGGTGTGCTCCCACGGATGCTGCTGCTGCGGAGGAGAGAGGCCCTAGATGAGATGCAATGAATCGATCCCCGAAAGATTGATCTCTACCTGCCTATCTGGAAGGTAGTGTAGACCTGGCCTTAGTGAATTTCGCTTCTTTTTAAAGGTTTTTTTTTAAGGGTTTATCACAAATGGGTCATTGTGAGAGAGATTTGGAATTTAAACTGTATTGGTTAGTTGTGATTCGTCACAGAAATCATATGATATTGTTTCTGTCTCCTCAGTGGAAGACCATAAATCCTTATTAGGGAAGAGGGCTTCTAAGAGCCTTTGGACATTTGAATTCTTAGCGAGTAGCAAATATGCTGGGTAAGAACATTTTAGAAAATATGAAACTTTCTCCATCCTTGGCCACATATGCTATCAGGGAGACCTTATTCCTAGGGGAAAAAAATAGGTTCCTGTAAGATTCACTGGATAGATGCAGAGTTTAAAATTAATTTAATCTTGTCACATATTAAAAAAACTGCATGCTCCTACACAATCCTAGTTATGACCAAGGAAGTCAAATCCTTGTGGACTGGTTTAATTGCCTATTTGCCACGGGTCTGCATAGGGTTTTAGAAGCTCCATACTGTGTCAATAATTATGGCCTAGCTTATACTGCTTCTAGTATAAATATCCTGAGCACGCAAAGTTACAATTCACTTTCTGTGAGCAAATGTCTAGGTACAATTCATTTGTTCAAATTTTCACAGAAGACAGACAAAAGGGACTTACGCATGTTTCAACGAAATCATATTTCAAATGTGAGCAAATGTCCTTAGAACACTCTATTATCTTTTATTATTATCTTCTAGATTCTAGAACATGGGTATTGCCCATTAGTTTCCCTATATCTTTTATTTCCGACAAACACAGATAAAAGATTATATAGTGGAGTGTGGAGCATTTAAATGAAATGTTGCTGGAACTAACTTGAGTTTAAACACAATCCTTCATATTATACAGCATCTCTAAAAATAAAGAATAAAATAGAAAATAGGGTACTCACGTATGTTCTTGAACACCATGACTAAAGATGGTTGAAAATTTTTGGACTGAACATTTTTTTCATTGGAAAATGCCACTTCAGCAAAAACAAAACTTTGAGAAAAATCTTGGTTTTTAACGATTTTGTTCTTTTAAAAAACGGGAACCCTTTTGATAGGTTCCACGTTTAGAACATCAGAATTCTTTTTTGTTTCAAAAAATTGTTTCAAAAAATTTGTTTTTGAAATTTTATACTGTTATATGTAAATAGAACATGGAATTTTTAAAAAACAGTTGTAGTGAAAAAATTTGATTTCATTGAAACGGAATATTTTGATTCACTTAAAAGAATTTTTTTCTCCAAAATTTTCATTTGATGGGGAACTGACTTTTTTTTTTTTTTTTTTTTTTTAGTTCCAATTTGGAACAATAACATCTCAAAATGTCAGAATTTCCTGCAGAAATTGGAAATTCTAAGATTTGATTGGCTCTACCCATGACCTTGTGACTCCATTCACTCAAACTGTGTCTTAGACTGTCACACAGTTTTTATACTGGTTTAACAGTTATAGTACAGTAAACCCTCGATTTAACGGACCTCGATTTAACGGACTTCGGATGCAACGGACAAAATTTCTGAGCAAGTCTGATGCATTCCTGATCCATTTCTGGCGGGCTGGCTGCCGGCTCCCGGCTGCCGCCCGGGTCCAGGCAGCGGGCGGGTTGGCTGGCAGGTCCCGTGAGCCGGGACCCGGGCGGGCTGGCTGAAGGCTCCCGGCTGCTGCCCGGGTCCCGGCAGTGGGTGGGCTGCGGAGCTGCCGCCCCAACCCTGTGGCGGGTGGGCTGCTGCTTCGACAGCTCTTTTTTTATTATTATTAAATAACGGACTTTTTGATTTAACGGACACCCCCTCGCCCGAATTAGTCCATTAAATGGAGGTTTTACTGTATAAGGTTTTTTTTTTTTTTTACTGATATAACCCCTAGTATGGTCACAGTTAAACTGGTATATACAGGTGTTATACCTGTATATAGTTTATTCCCTTTATAGTCTAAAGGTGCTTATTCCAGTAACTACATCCCCAGTATGGGGGTGTATTGTTTTAACTAAGCAAATACAAAAATTGTATGGTTTTAACTGTATGTAGATTCAAGTTGTTCAAACACAGTCTGAGAAGATGATTTGTCTAAATGACATGCTATGTCTAAATTTTACTGAAAGCAACTTGAAGAAATATCAAAATTTGTCATTCTTGACTGTAAAAAAAAAAGATTTTAAAAAAGTCCTTCTAAGAAGCACTGCATATTATTATTGAATGGAAACTTGAATCCCAAACCATGCATAGAAAATGTCATTGAGGGCTTCACTTATAGTACAGGCATTTTGTTTTGCTTTGTAAATAACTAGCCAGATGCACTGGTGTTGTATGAGTTTACTATGACATTGATTATTAATTTTAATTATTCAGTAGAGTGGCATTTCATCTGTTCAACAATAACATTTTCCTACTGACTTTTATAAGGCATCATTTACAGTACAGAAGAGGACCTCATCCTCCCTGATTAGAGATAATAAGCTGGCTCAGCCTGATTGGACTAACCTTGTTATCTCCAACCTGGTCCTTGCCTCTTATTTATTGCTGTCTCTGGATACTTCCACTGCATGCATCCGACAAAGTGGGTATTAGCCCACGAAAGCTTATGCTTCAATACTTTAGTTAGTCTTTAAGGTGCTACAGGACTCTTTGTCACTTCTGCAATTCCAGACTAACATGGCTACCTTAATGATTATTTACAGTACAGAAAAATCTGTGCTTTATGCAAATTTGAATCAAGGTATTTATTTTTTTAATGGTTCTCCTTCATCCAAAAACACATGAAATATTCAGTTCCTGAAATGAAATGTTGGGTATTTTGTAACATTTTTTTTGCTAGTCATGTAGTATCATTGCATTCAAAATACTTAAGTTTTTTGAAAAAAATAAAATTAAGGCGATCCTAAATTAAATGTATTTGTCTATATGTATTTCTTTCTCCTGCCAGCCTAACAAATGTATACCTAGCTGGGTACACCACCTTTTATTTTCTTATCAGGTGGTTGTCAAGGATCTAGATGCCAATCCATGTTAGCTATGGTTATCTCAACAGTGTTGTTTAATTTCTTTGGGAGCTCAGATAATATAGTGTATTGGTGGCTTTGGAGATACCTGTTAGGCTGATGTAGTTAAGCTATGTATAGCCTTTGTTGAACTATGTTGTATCCTAGACAGCACAGTTATTTGATTCCTCTCTGATTTGGTGTGTTTCTTTCTTCCCATTTAAGAACCTGATACCAATCATCTGCTTTAAAAGATATTGACATGATCCTTTTTTTTTTAACATGGTCACTGTTATTCTCTCTGTTCTCATCTGTATGTATTGTCTCAATCATTGAAAAATGATTCAGGAGTTGTGTAGAGCACTGAAAAAGTCAAGAAAACAATTACTCAATGAGGACATGGATACAAATTACTGTACATTTTCCATGCACATGCAGACCAGGAAGACATGATGGTCTGAGTTTGGAATGGCTTCATTTGGCATCATGGTAAAGCCCTGAGTGAGAGAACCTGTATACCACACCATAATACCACATATTCTGTATCTGTCACTTGTAAAAAAAAAATATGCTAAGGTGTTTTTTAAAAATAAATAAATAAACTGTCTTGTATGATTAGAAGCATGGAACAGCTTCCATATGAGGAAAGATTGGGACTGTTCATCTTAGAAAAAGGTTGAACAAGGGGAGGGATAAGAAGTCTATAAAATCATGAATGGTGTGGAGAGAGTGGATAGGGAAGTGTTTTACTCTTTTACACAATAGAAAAACCAGGGGTCACCCAGTGAAATTAATAGGTAGCTGATTTAAAAGAAACAAAAGGAAGTATTTCTTCACACAATTCACATTCAACCTGTGGAATTTTTTTCCCGGGGATGTTGTGAACGCCAAATGTATAATTGGGTTTAAAAAACAGTTTGATAAGTTCATGGAGGATAGGGTCATCAATGGCAATTAGCCAAATGATTAGGGGCACAACCTCATGCTCCTGGAGTCCCTAAACCTCCAATTCCCCAGAGCTGGGACTTGACAACAGGGGTTGGATCACTCAATTATTGCCCTGTTCTGTTCATTCCTTCTGAAGCATCTGGCATTAGCCACTGTCAGAAGACAGGACACTGGGCTAGATGGACCATTGGTCTAATCCAGTATGGCCGTTCTTATGTTCTTGTTCCTTCATCTGTAAATCTTAATCTTGAAGAGCTTGACTACACTTTGAGTTAAGCCAGCCTTCAGAGAGCACAGTAGGGAAAGCGCTGCAGTCTGTCCACACTGACAGCTGCAAGCACACTGGTGTAGCTACATTTGCGGCACTTGCAGTGGCATTGGGAGTGGTGCATTATGGGAAGATCTCCCAGCGTTCAAGTGGCTGCAACATGCTTTTCAAATGCAGGAAGTGGGGAGGAGTTTGACAGAGAGCATGTTGTGTGTATGTGGGGCAAGAGTGGGTTTTTGGGGTGCTGAGAGTATTTCAGCATGCTGTCTTGTAAGTTCAGACCCCCCTCGCCTCTCTCTCACTTACTGAAACCAAGCAGCATTCCTCATTTCTTTGCTTTATCTCAGAGCAGATAAGCATGCCGGATGTCAGAAACGGAGCTTTGAAAGGGCATATCCGCATTCCTACAGCAGATTCCAAAACAATGAGAAAAGTGGCCACTTGACTTAAGGGGATTATGGGATGTTTCTGGAGGTCAATCAGAGCGCAGTAATGCAATACCTCGTTCGCACTGACGCTGGGGCGTCTCAGCCAAGACACATCTGACGTTATTCCTGTCGCCGAGGTGAAGTACCAGGAGCGCTCTAGCCACGGAGTCAGAGCGCTCTACGTGCCTTTCCAGCATCGATTGGGAGTGAGTTAGAGCACACTGGGTAGCTTTAGTGCACTTTAACTTGCAAATGTAGCCAAGCCCAGAGTTACAAAGAGTTTCAACAGTGAAGGTGAAGAGAAGAGAAAGGAATTTCAACAAATGCTTATTCCTTGCTGTGTGTTTACTGATGGGGGTACTCACATTGATATCAAGAGGACACTGTTGTGTTGAAGCCTATGATGTTCAGGTTCTTGAAGTAGGTCAAAGGTGGCAGTGCGTTGTCCTGACTTGTAAACTTGTCACACAAAATTGTCTACGGAATTGCTTGAAG
Organism: Sternotherus odoratus; assembly: GCA_032164245.1. Lineage (NCBI taxonomy): Eukaryota > Metazoa > Chordata > Testudines > Kinosternidae > Sternotherus > Sternotherus odoratus. Next base: position 87,894,750 of record JAVMKO010000005.1, on the reverse strand, counting down.
TGTGTTTGCTTTGGCTGAAATCTGAGACAGATGATCTATGCAGACTTCTGTGAAGACACAAGTTGGCCTAATGATAGGCTTAGAATACGTTTAAATGGATATAAATGTTTGGGACACCAGAAACCTGGCTTTGAGTGTCAAATGGGTGGGGAAATGATGTCTGACTACTCTCATTCTGAATATTTATGAGAGTTGCATAGCGGGCATCTTTCCGGGTCCTGGAATGTTCTCAAATCCTCATGTTATGGCAGCTCAACTTCTCCTCCAAAAGCCTGGGGAAATTCTCTGGTACAAACAGGCCAGTGAGGACAGCAGGCCACTGCCATCAGATAAGCTGAATCCTAAAGCAACATCTCAGTAATAGGAGGTTTTTTTATCTCATAACCAGTGTGTCAGTTCATCTTCATTTTACATTATGCCTTTTCTGTCCCTTATTTCTGGCTTCTGTTTAATTGACTCCAAGCTTGACCAGCTTTGGAATTAACTGAACTCCATGATGTCCTTCCCTTAACCTGCATGACAAGCAAGATATAGCTTGTCATTCCCAGCTGGGGAAGTGAGATGATCCCAAGGTTAAAGAACACCTGTTTGTGGCAGACCTGTCTGTGTACCATAGCCACATGAGTAAAGCAAGCATCAGTGAGACAAACTTTTTCCTTTAATTTCTGTCATTTCCCTTCCCTGCATGTGTATATTTGTACAAAGAGCGGGACTAATCTTAACAATAGTAACTGTTGAACCACAGGTCTAATGGTGAGTTGATTCTTGTTTATTCCCAAGAAATACTTTGGGTACCAGTGAAAAGATGGTAGCAGAAAGAATGTAATACCACAGCCCTCACAGTCCCTACCACAGCTGGTACAAGAAATTGTAACTGTTCTACTATATTGTGCTCTTGCTATCGCCAAGTAAACAGACATTCCACCATTTGCATACGTTCTGAAGATGTTTGTCCAGAGCAGGTAATTTACTGTAAACATTTGGACAATTACATCTATTTTGCTATTATTTCACAGTAGTAAGAATCAAACTAAGACACCTGTCGTCTCGGCCTACCTAACAGCTGAAACAACTCCAGACTGTATTTACTGTCAATATAATTCAGACTAAATAATGTGATGGAACCCAAGGTCACCTTTGGTAACTGTGATTGAGGCATCAGAATTCTGCAGGTTTTATAATGCCTGTTCTCTGGGATGGAAAAAAAGTGTGTGTGTTCTGCCATACTCGTCACTTTTTAAGGAAGAAAAACAGATCTCTGCTTTAGGATGAATAGTTCTCATTAAGGTACTTTGAACTTTCACTCCTACACCAATTATTAATGAAGCCTGATCACCTAGCACACTATCAGGGCTTTTACAAATAATAAACAGTATCAAAAGGGTCAGAGTTTCAGTTTGGCTAAGTATCCAGTACTTGAATGTTTATTTGAATGTTCTGAGACACTTCAGTCCATCTGAAACTGTGACTCTCCCCTGTTGCTAGGCAATTGCCTCCTTCCAATAGAAGTCATCTCTCTCCTACCTCCATGGGAGGCCCTGAGGTCTGTCATCCCTCCTTGCCCTTCTGACTCCCTTAGAGCCTGGACTCATTTTCATGGGGCAATTCGACAGCCCGCTGCCTACCTCCTCCAGTGTTTTCAAAGACCTAGGAAGTAGGTTCACAGTCCTCAGTCTAGCTTCTGGGAATGGTCGAGTGGCCTTCTCCCACCCCAGAGGGCAGTCAGTTAACCAATGTTCTCACTTTCCGGGGCCAGCTAGCAGGACAGCTCCTCCACCCCTATCTGCTCCCCAGCATTGTGAGCATCTCTGGTGACTGGCTGATCAGCTCTCCTGTTCTTGAACAGTGGGCCCTGAACCTAGAAATTCCTCAGCTAGCGTTCACTGTTCTGTTCCTTTCAATATTTGAAAGTGTTGTGTTCACGGCATGCACACAGAAGTTAGAAAAAAATATAAAGTACCCTTTCAGGAAGATGGCAATGTAACATGACTCCATGTCTTCGAATCCAGAACCCTAACACACAAGAACCAACAGCAGAGAGACAAAACAGGCTGCTCTATAAGGCTAAGAGAGACAACTCCTTGCTCCAGGCTGGCTTTTTACAGATTGTTAACTGAGGATCCAGCTCACATGGATCCTCTAGCCTGCAAGTAGAACTAGGAAATCCCTTACAGTTTAACGTAATAGCTTGTAATTTTAACAGTTTTGTCTACACCACAGAAAGCACTATGCCATTTATATCCAGAGTGCACTGGGTCATAAGTGAGATCAAGAGATTTCAAAATTCAAATGCTTTTAATAATGAAAGTGCTAAAGCAGTGAGATCCAGTGACTCCTGTTCCAGAATGTGGATTTTCTTCCAAATCGGTTAAACCTGACTTTCAGGGGGAGGGGATCTGAAATGAAGTGCTAAACTGCATTATATAGTTCCGCCACTAGGTGGTGCAGTGTCTGACGTACAATAGCCATTCCTGGCAGCACAGGAAAATGATCTTCTCATGAATGCAGCTAGTGAACCTCTCTGGGAAGAACGCTCTTAGCCAGTCAAATCGGTACAGATGTCTGACCTGCTACCATGGTGGGCCATGTACAAAGAACACTAGAAACAGAAAGGGAAGCAGAGGTGCTAGCTGCCACTTACAAAAACCAAATATAAAGAAAAGGTCTCAGGGGCTTACTATCAGACAAAGCTCACAAGGAGACACAGAAGAAAGTTCTCCTTTAACTATAGAAATTACAAGCTTATCATACATAGATGAATTGATTTGTTTCTAAAATTATTTTGAATCAAGAATCAGAGAGGTAGCCGTGTTAGTCTGGAATTGCAGAAGTGACAAAGAGTCCTGTGGCACCTTAAAGACTGACTAAAGTATTGAAGCATAAGCTTTCGTGGGCTAATACCCACTTTGTCAGATGCATTCTGAATCAGTTCACTCATCCCTAGTACAACTGGAAAAGCTTCTGGTAAAGTGTCATCACTTTATCTCCTGCCGCGATCTGTTCTTTTTCTCAGGACACTAAGATAATCAAACTTCTTTAAAACAGAAGAGTTTAAAGAAATACTTCCAGCACAACTCTCACTTATGTCTGTGTTGGAACAAGGGATGTCCATTGCTGTTTAATACACAAGCTGAGGAGTGTAAGTCTTGTCTACCTGTGCTGGGATCGCACTTCTCAGCAGCACTGTAGTCCATACACTGAATGCCTCCCAGATTCCTCTCCGCAGTGCCAAGGGCTCAAGTGCATCCTTCCCATTCAATGGTAGGAGTTCTGCTTGTCCCCTATTCCCTTCTCTTCCACCTGCCAGCATCCCATATTCTCCTCTCTGTGCCAGAGGCTATGTCACCCAATCCGCGCCACCATATTCCAGGGGTTCCACGTAGCCTCAATTTCTTTTGTGACTTCTCCTGGCTTAGTCTACACAGGGCTAGATGGTTGCATACTGTTGGCCAAGCTCATTACACACCCCCAAGGTTCCTTGCCTCTCTTTGCTCACCCCACAAATTGTTAAATTATTTTTTTTTCCTTTCTGTCTGAGAGAGAGAGGTCATTCAGGGTATCAACATTTTAAACATTATTGGGAGGATGGACAGGGCTGAGATGGGAAGAAGTTATGCTGGAAGGTGTGAATAGCTGCCACTAACTTTTTTTTTTAAATGTATAGACCATTACCAACCAATTTAAAGTTGATACGTGCTAACAAGATGCCAGGGGCTCTGTCTCCCCTACTTCTCCCTTCCAATTTCCCCCCAAATTGATAGGGTTCTGCCCATTGATGGCTAGAACGTTCCCCAAAACGTTGGAATTGATCAAAGGTGGTAGTCAAAAGTTATCCCATTGTAAACAGACAAGCCGGAAAAACGTCAACAAGTTGAGTGTAGGGCTCCATTTTGCTCTAGCAAAAACTAGGTAAAATTATTGATGAAATGTTTCCCTTACGCTTTATTTTTCCCCCTTTTCTTAACCATTAGAGACTAGTCCAAAAATTAAATGCTGATCATTGACTTCACACAGCGATCCTTAATCTTCTTTTGACAATTTATGAGTAGTCGCATGCTCCCACAAATTAGTAAAGAAACATGTCATCAACCCAGGTTTTCCTCACTGAGAGATGGATATGAGAGTTTACCTTGTAACTGCTCAGAAGAAATTTTTAGAAGAATTCCATAAAATAATGTAGAATCTGCAATATACTCTTTCATATAGAAGACCTACGGCACTCAGGCCACAGTCTGCACATTGTATGATCTACTGTCAACATTCCACTGATCAAAAATATGTAAATAGGGTAACCAGATAGCAAGTGTGAAAAATCGGGACAGAGGGTGGGGAGGTAATAGGCACCCATGTAAGAAAAAGCCCCAAATATCTGAACTGTCCCTGTAGAATTCGGACATCTGGTCACCCTAAAATTAATCTAGCACTGAACAAGCTGCATATATCAGAAATTACAAGCTTATCCTACATAGATGAATTGATTTGTTTCTAAAATTATTTTCCTTACCCTGCAAAATATAATCTCTCTTGTTTGAATTTTTCAGGAAGTCAATATCAAAGCATGTTGTATATATAATACAATGCTATAAAACTATTTTCATTAGAATTTTTTTAACTAATTGTGGAAACTTTTAGGATTACTTTTGAAAACATCATTTTGGGGGCAAATTAGTCCCAAAAATGTGTCTAATTACCGCTGTGGTGTTTTCCAGACTGAAAATTGAGAATTTTGTTTCTGTAGCTAATTTGCATATGTGAACTGATTTGCAAAGTACACACTGACATATGCCCATATGACCTTTTTGTGCAAATTTAGAGACCTAGTCCTACCATTCATTCATGTACTGAGTAACATTTAAAATAAAATGAGACTGTATGAGTTGAAGTTAAGCTTTAGTTAAAAGTCTGCATCCAAACTTTCCCTCCATTTCCCCTCTATTGCAAAATTCTGCCTCTTACATGAACAAGATAATTTAAATGCTGATGTCTCAAAAGTGCTATAATTTGCCTTGCTTTATCACCCAGCCTAATGCTGTTCATAATGAACACAGCATGAACTGAAGAGTATTAGTCTGCTGGAATTAGGATGACCAAACAGCAAATGTGAAAAATCTGGATGGGGGGGGGGGGGGTAATAGGAGCCTAAATCAGAAAAAGACCCAAAAATTAGGTCTGTCCCTAAAATTGGGACATCAGGTCACCCTAGCTGGAATTTCCAGCTCCCATATTTCACATTACCTGGTCTGAAAAACATGGTTTCCAGCAGGTATCAGATGGCGGATTTCAAACACATTAGAGATGAAAGATCCTTCTTTTTTCCTCAGCTAGATTTACTTATGCACATGAAAGAAGTGAGAAAACACAAACATTGCTCAGCTAAAGTATTGTAAAACTAAGGATCATGGACAGTGCAAAACTGCTCCTTAGCCCTAAATTAAAACTACTGCATTGACCCAGAACGGTTTCAGACCAGCAAAACGTAGCTGATGTGTGCTGTCTGTAAAGGATTAATTGAACACTGATGGAATGATATATGCCCTATGCTGGTGGTACAATTCTACAGCTGCAAAACTGCATCTGGTTTTCAGCCTGCACATATCTGACTATAATTATATTAAAAAAGCAATTAACAATATGCCAAACTGCCAGATCCAAGTATAGTATTATGTTCAAAACTGTTTCAAGCTGAGAGAGAGAGAGAGAGAGAGAGAGAGAGAGAGAGAGAATGACTTTAGAAAATAGATAAATCAAGAACAGATAGAAAAAATTACCTGGAAGCTGTGAGGGACAGAGAAAATCACTGTTATGGCCTAAATGAGAAGTATGGTCGAATTTATGGATGTAGTATGAATTTGTATCACTAACATTAAACTTGTTGCTAAAGGCTATACTTCTATCTTGACATGTATGGATTTTTTTTAATGTAACATAAGTCATGTGTGTAATCTCTCTGCATTGAGATGAAAATTTACTGGCATTTAAGTCAATTCCATAATTTACCTGTATGTTGTCAGTTAGATATGGTATCCTGAAGAGTAAGGTATTGACTGGCTTTTGTGCAGTACCTCATTATTGAAGTTGTAACTGCAGCATGAATTCTCTAGCTGCGAGGTAAATTGTACTTTACTGTGACGGCTCCTACTGAGGGATAGTAAAAGACATCCCAGCAGTCAATTTTATGCCCCTCTGTCTGTCTGACAATGAACACCTTGTACTTCTCTGTGTCATGCTGGTACAATATTGTCAGCAGTGAATTGCAGACACTTTATTTCTTGCAGTGAAGGACACTTTAAACACTGAGTCAGCCCCAAGAAACAAACCTGGATAGTTCAGTCTGAATTTACAGGTGAGAGGATGCTAGGGTGTAAGCAGACTAAGCAGTTCCTCAGGGCCTCTAGCAGCTCAAGGTCCCCCCCCGATTTTTTTTTATTATAAAATCTACTCCTGGGGGGATTCTGCACCCATGTGGGGGCACAGAACTCATATGGCCCAAGCAACGCATCTGTTCCAGCATGCCTGGAACAGCCTCAGAGATGGGGGGGGGGGAGGGGAGGAAGGGGGAGTTGGCCTGGGCATGCGTGCCAGTGTGATCACCGCCACCAGGGGTTGAGGGGGCCTGAGCACACGTGCGTGCCAGTGCATTACTCCTGAGGGGATTGTGCAGGACTGTGTGCCTGGAGCATAAAATGCCCCCCCCACACACACATTACCTGCTTTTCCCTGCAGAAAATAGCTGGCAAGACGGGGGGGGGGGGACAGGGGGGGAGTAGAATGAGCAGATGTCCCAATTTAATAAGGACAGTCCCAATTTTTGGGTCTTTTTCTTATATAGGCTCATATTACTCCCCCCCCCCGCCCCGTCCTGAGCTCCAACCAACCGCACCTGGACCCCCCTCGCCAAGCCCCATCTCCCCACACCTATCTCACCTCCTCGCTCCCCCCCGAGACCAATCACCATCCCCTGGATCCCCTGCAGAGTCCCATTTCCCATTCACCTGGAACCCCGCAACGAGCCTCTGTGCATCCAAATACCCCTACACCTAGACCGGCAGTTCGTAAACTTTTTCTTGTGGTGGCCCTTTTTCTCTGCCGCGACCGCCATGTGTCCGCCAAAATGCCACCAAATAGAACACTTCTGCTTTCGGGAGCATTTTGGCAGACATGCTGTGTGCTCCAGCGTGTCCGCCGAAACCAGAAACATTCACTCTTCGGCGGCTTTTCGGACCACACTCTGCACTAAGCAGAGGACCACTAAGCCCCTCTGCACTTGGATCCTGCTGGGCTGAACCTGCCTGCCCACACCTAGTGCACCTGACACAGAGGGGCGGGGCCCAGGGTGTTTCTGGGGCAGATCAAGTCCTTGCACTGTATCAGGGTTGTATGCAACCTCACTGCCGAGTCCCTGTACTGGGGGAGGCGAGGGCTTCAGCATGAGCTCCCACCTCAGTGCAGCCAGTGGCCTGTGTTCCCAACTGCCATGCTGGAGCCGCATTTATTTATTGACAAATACAATTTGCATAATTTTAATTTTTTTGGCACACAATTCCCTCAGGACTTGCTATTTTAGTATGCGGTGGATGGGGAGACTATTCCTGTTTAGGGCTCCTAATCGGCTAGCACTGGCTCTGATTCTCATAGCAAGTATATGTAATGGGTCTATTCCATGGGTAAGCAAGTATGCCATCAAAATTTATACTATTTTTACCCTATACTTTTTAGTCCTTCTAAAGAATTCAAGTATGTGCTACTGGAGAAATTAGGGAAAGGGAAGCAGTTTTGCACCACATTGAGAGGTAGCAGGTTTAAAACAAACACAAGAAAGTATTTTTTCATGTAATGCACTGACAACCTCTGGAACTCCTTGCCAGAGGGAGTTGTGAAGGCCAATACTATAACTGGATTCAAAAGGGAGCTAGATGGACCGATCTTTCACAAATCTATCAGTGGGTATTAGCCAGAATGGGCAGGAATGGTGTCCCAAGCCTCCGTTTGCCAGAAGCTGGGATTGGGTGACAGGGCATGAATCACTGGATGATAACCTATCTGTTCATTTCCTTTGGGACACCTGCCATTGACCACTGTCAGAGGAAAGGATATTGGGCTTGATGGACCTTTGGTCTAACCCAGTATGGCCATTCTTATGCTCTGACTAGAGCAACGGTTTGCATTATGGCAAATATATAGTGCCTCCTGGTTTAAGAGCATCAAATAGGCTTTATTTTAAAATATTTTTCAAATGCCTTTAGAGTTTAGGAAATACTTTTTAATGGAAATTTTGCATAAAAACTACATAACTAGATCACTGATTATTCTATCTGTGGCAGCTCTAGCTCACTGTTATGAAAACCAACTTACAGCTAATTATCATATAATAAGGCCTTTATGCTGGCCAGCTGTTGCTGAGGGGGAAAAAAAATCTCTAGTGCATGGCAGAAAGGAACTCATTTGTTAGGTGTGGGGAGAAGCCTACATTTAAAAATTTCTCCCTATGTAGTTATTAAAAGTTTCTGAACTTAATTTATAAAAGAGACAGTTTAGGAGTTTTGACAGGCATTTGCACTATAAACTAAGGTCAGGATTCTCTTCTGGGAGCCCCCTGGCATGCTTGAAGGGGTTCATAGGAGCTGTTTTGCAGCTATAGCTCTCAAGAATAAACCTGGCTGAGTCTGAAAAAAAATCCTTCTGGTGGCCCTGAGGAGCATGTGCCAGACTGGCAGTTCCGCCTCCCTTTAAAAGGATTCGGCATGCTCCCTGTGGTACCTAGCCAGCTCTGAAGAGTGAAGGTTCCTTAAAGGTTCATTTTTAATTCTTTTATAACAAGCAAGTTCATGTAAAATAGACTCTTCTATCAATGAGGGGCAAGAAGTTTAAGCAGCATGTAGTTATTTAATTCTAACACTTTCATTGTTGACCCATGCCACCCTGTTTGTTTAACTTGTGCTTAACTTAAAACAAACTCACAATAAGCTTAACTAACAAAGTCCTGTGGCACCTTAAAGACTAACTATAAAGTTTTGAAGC